>CM046999.1:25889184-27250766 GCA_025698465.1 Gossypium longicalyx
ACTGCGTGAATCTGATGTTAGTAGTTAAATTTGGTTCGTAAAATTAATTTCAAACGAGATTTGCAGGGGAAAAACTGGCATTTATAAGAAGTGTTATAACCATATTAGACTAGAATACGTTACAATAAAAGAAAACATTCAACATTTCAATTTAATTAGCATTAACTTTAGTTACTAAAAATTTAAATATTAATTCAAAGACACACATTTGTACTTCCCTTTATAATTATAGATCAAGAAATATGAGAGCCGAATTTTGATAAAGGCAAGAACAAAATGAACGAGGTTTAGGCACTATTTCGAATATTTTGTACCGAGGTAAGTACATGTACAGATAAATACCTTAATTGATATTTTAAATGTTTAAATAACATTTAGATAAATAATATGTTATTTGGTTACTTTGTTGTTATAATATGTTTTGATGAATTATGCTTATGTTACAAGTGTTGCCATGTTAGCAATTATATATGATAATGTCGTAAGTTATGAGGCCAACATTCTGAGAATGTTCGACAAAGAAGCAGAAGTTCAAAAATCCTGTTTGAACATAGAAATAAGTAGGGATACAAGTGACATGTCACTAGGATAGTCATGTATATATGAGCTCATTTGATGACATGATACATGCTAGGTCCAGGAGCTTGTGTAGCCCCGTTGAGAGGCATGCTATGTTATGGTTATGGCACTTCAGTGCGTTTGTATCTGAGTATCCTATCCATTATTCCAAATGTTCGACGGGTAATGTATGCGAAGTTCGAATGTAAATTGAGTAAAGTATATGTGTGGGAAAGGAAGCAAAGGTATGTCTTTAAACTTGTGTACTCCTATAATTATGATGATTAATGGCAATGCATGTCCTTGTGTATTATGCCTGAAAATTTAGATCATATGTTTTGAAGAAAGGTATGAAATAGCAACAAAGACGTAAATAATGTTCTAAGGCCTAATTAAGATTTACTTTATTTGTATGTATACTTACTAAGCTTATTAGCTTACCCTTCCCTTTTTCCATTCCTTTTAGATTCGTCAAGCTAGCTTGAAGGATCGGGAACATCGAAGCTCGAGTCACACTATCAACTAAACTTTGGGTATAATACATTTGATTATTTTGAGTCATGGCATGTATAGGTGATTGTTATTTTGTATATGTATCATGTGGATAGCCCAAGGTAATAGTTCCCCATTTGGTATGATTATTTTGTATATGACCAAGTGATTTGGTCCATATAAGTAATTGAGATGCTTTCATATAGTTATTCCATCGAATGCATGCCGAATTGTGCAAGTGCTTATGGGTTGTGTTGGATAGTAGGTTGATATGCATGTTGGAGTGCAAAAGAAGTCTTGGGTGACCAAGGGCTTGGAAAATAGTCTCTAAATGGTCCATATGGATAGACACACGAGTAGGTGTCTAGATCGTGTGTGACACACGGGCAGCCCACACGGGCGTGTTGTTCAGCCGTGTGTCCCTACATCCCAAATTTTTCATACTGCATGCTTTGTAGTAACCATAGGGGTTGGAGACACGGCCGTGTGTCTCAACCCATGTGGAGTACGTGGCCTACACATGGGCATGTGCTTTGGTCGTGTGCTTCTAAATGATTGATGACGTCATAAATAGAATGTCTAGGTTTTTGGACACAAGCGACAACACGGGCGTGTCTAGGCCGTGTGAAGGACACGGGCCTGTGTCTAAGCCATGTAAAAACCACTACACCTTGAACTGGAAAAATAAAAATCTAGAATTCCACACGGGATAGGGATATGAGTGTGTCCCAAGCACATGGGCGTGTGGTGTGCCTCCAAACGGGCGTGTGAGGCTCAACACAAAAATTTTCTCAAGTTTCTCATATGTTCTCGGTTCAGTCCCAGACTACTCCCAATGTATGTTTTGGGCCTCGTAAGCCCATAAAAGGGATAACATAATGGAATTGGTGTGAAATGAAATTTATGGCCTTTATTTTAGTCGGATGTTTGTATATTTGTCCGGTAACACCTTGCACCCTATCCCGATCTAAGGTACGGGTAAGGGGTGTTACATTTATTGGCATCAGAGCTACGATTTAGTCGATTTTCGGACTACGTAGCCTGTGTTTGAGTCTAACTATACATGCCATAAGTAAATTTGTGATAGAGTGACAACTCTTGACGATATAAATTCTATTTTTCGTATAGTATGGATGCCGATCGAGTTGTAGCCGATGATGTTGAGAGTAATGCACCAGCCCCACTCAAGGGACAGTGCTAGAGGAGAATAGACCTGTTACAGTTAGCCAAGGAGGGGAGGCTAGGGAGGCTTTCCTCCAAATGATTAATGATTGGTATATCGAGTTTATGAGAGTGAACCCTAATGCTCAAGACCAACCTTCTCCACCCCTTTTAAACCTTCAACTCGTGCCTATGATGCCTTGGAATATTGACTTCATTAGATTTGCTAGGACCACCGTAGATAAGATTAGAAAATAGAGAGTCGAGGAATTTAGAGCAAATACCGATGACGATGGTGAGAAAGCCAAGTTTTGGATCGAGAATTCGATTCGAGTATTTGAGGAGCTATCTTGCACACCCGAGGAGTGCCTTAAGTGTGCCATTTCCTTATTAAGAGACGATGCTTATCATTGGTGGAAGACTTTGATTTCGGTAGTGCCTAAGGAGATTGTCACTTGGGAATTCTTTCAGGAGGAATTCCAAAAGAAGTATATTAGCGAAAGGTTTATGGATCAAAAACGAAAGGAATTTCTCGAGCTTAAGCAAGGACATATGTCAGTAACAGAATATGAGCGAGAATTTGTTTGATTAAGTAAGTATGCTCGAGAGTGTGTGCCCACTGAAGCCAAGATGTGCCGTAGGTTCGAAGATGGACTCAATGAAGACATTAAGGTGTTATTAGGCATCCTTGAACTTAAAGAATTCGTTGTACTCGTTGAATGGGCATGTAAAGCTGAAGAATTAACAAAAGAAAAGAAGAAAGCCGAGACAGAGGCTAGAGATGTGAGGAAGAAAATGATGAGTAGATTGGCTCTGACATAATCAAAGAAATCAAGAGACGTACCTTTTCATTCTTATGCATCGATAGGACGCTCTCATGGTAACCATAAGAAGCAAGGCTCGAGTTTCAGGACTCAAGCTACATCTATGGCTAGTGTAGATGATCGTAAGCCTCGTTAATTCGAGTGCCAACATTGCGGGAAACGTTACCCTGGTTTGTGTAGAAGGAATGAGGGGACGTGTTTTGGGTGTGGTTCTCTAGATCATTTCGTTAAGGATTGCCCCGAGATAGGCGAGAAACTTCAGACCGGGAGACAGAGTGGTTTAGCTCCTAGAGGGAGGCCCTTGAAGAATACTGGTGGTGGATCTAGTAGCAAGAATATGATTCGGGAGACTGCTGTGCGATCTGAAGCTAAGACCCCAGCTAGAGCCTATGCCATACGTGCTCGAGAGGAAGCATCTTCACCAGATATGATCATCGGTACATTTTCTTTTTATGATAAAGATGTTATTGCTTTAATAGATCCAGGCTCTACCTATTTGTATATATGCATGACATTGGCATCTAGTATGAATTTACCTATAGAGTATACAGAATTTTTTATTAGGGTATCAAATTCGTTAGGCAAACATGTCTTAGTAAATAAGATATGCAAGAAATGTCCTTTGATGATTAGAGGTCTTTGCTTTTTAGCCGATTTGATGTTGTTGCCGTTTGACGAATTTGATGTTATTTTGGGTATGGATTGGTTGACACTTCATGGTGCTATAGTGGACTGTAGACGGAAAGTTATTGAATTAAGACATGGAAGCGGTGAGATCCTTCGGGTGGTGTCCAATGAGTCTAATTTTTTTATTTTAATTTCCTCAATGGACGCCCAGAAATGTTTAAGAAAAGGGTATGAAACTTATTTGGCTTATGTGATGAATTCAAAGGAATTTGAGTTGAAGGTAGAATCAGTACCTATCGTACATGACTTTGCGGATATGTTTCCGAAAGAATTGCCAGGTTTGCCCCCAGTTAGAGAGGTTGAATTTAGTATTGAGTTGATGCTAGGGACTGCACCTATTTCGATTGCTCCATATAGAATGGATCTAATGGAACTGAAAGAGTTAAAGTCTCAACTTCAAGAACTAGCTGATAAGGGATTTGTAAGACCAAGCTTTTCACCATGGGGTGCTCCCGTGTTATTTGTGAAGAAAAAGGATGGTTCCATGAGATTATGCATCAATTACCGTCAACTAAATAAGGTAACGATCAAGAACAAGTATTGTCTCCCAAGAATCGACAATTTGTTTGAACAGTTAAAAGGAGCAACATGGTTTTCCAAGATTGATATGAGGTCCAGCTATTATCAACTTCAAGTCAAGGAAGCGGATGTGCCTAAGACTACTTTTAGGACTAGGTACAGTCACTATGAATTTCTAGTTATGCCATTTGGATTGACAAATACCCCAGCCATATTTATGGACTTAATGAATAGAATTTTTCAGCCCTATTTGGATAAATTTGTTGTAGTGTTTATTGATGATATTTTAATCTATTCGGGGGATGAGGTAGAGCACGCCGAGCATTTGAAAATTGTTTTGCAGATTTTGAGGGACAAGCAATTGTATACTAAGTTCAGTAAGAGTGAGTTTTGGCTTCAGGAAGTTGGATTCCTAGGCCATATCGTTTCTGGTGATGGTATTTGGGTTGATCCTAGTAAGATTTCAGCTATTGTTGAATGGAAGCCTCCAAAGAATGTAATCGAAGTCAGGTGCTTTTAAGGATTAGTTGGTTACTACCAAAGGTTCGTAAAAGGATTTTCTATGATAGCCACTCCTATGACGAGACTACTGCAAAAAGATGTTAAGTTTGAGTGGACGAAAGAGTGTCAACAAAGTTTTGAAAAGTTGAAGATGTTATTGACGGAGGCCCCAGTGTTAGTACAACTTGAATTAGGGAAGGAGTTTGTAATTTTCAATGATACGTACTTGAATGGACTAGGCTATGTGCTCATGCAGGAGGGCAAAGTTGTGGCCTATGCTTCAAGGAAGTTAAAGCCTCATGAGAAGAATTATTCGACGCACGATCTAGAGTTAGCCGCGATTGTGTTTGCTTTGAAGATTTGGCATCATTATTTGTTCGATGAGAAATGCCATGTTTACACCGACCATAAAAGTCTTAAGTATTTGATGGCTCAGAAGGACTTGAACTTAAGACAACGGAGATGGCTAGAATTGTTGAAAGATTATGAACTCGTGATTGATTACCATCCGGGAAAGGCGAACGTAGTCACCGACGCTTTGAGTCGAAAGTCTTTGTTCGCTTTAAAGGCTATGAACACTTAGATGATCTTATGTGATAATGGTTCTATCTTGGTCGAATTGAGAGCTAGACCAACTCTTCTTCAACAAATCTACGAGACTCAAAAAGTTGATAAAAAATTACAAGCTAAGAAAATCTAGTGTGAGTCCTCCAGTGAATCTGATTTCCAGGTCAACTTTAATGGATGTTTGAGATTCAAAGGAAGAATTTGTGTTCCTAAAGATGCCGAGCTGATTTGGAATATTTTGCAAGAAGCACATGATAGTCGTATGTCAGTTCACCCGGGGAGTACAAAGATGTACAACGACTTGAAGGAAACTTATTGGTGGAATGGCATGAAAAGAGACATATCCAAATTTGTATCAAAATGTCTGATCTGTCAACAAGTCAAAGCTGAACATCAAGTGCCTTCTGGATTGCTTCAGCCCATTATGATTCCAAAGTGGAAATGGGATCGAGTTACTATGGATTTTGTGACTGGACTACCAATGACTCCAAAGAGAAAGGACGCTATTTGGGTAATAGTCGACAGACTGACTAAGTCAACTCATTTTATATCGGTACGCTCTGACTTTTCTCTTGATAAGTTGGCTAAATTGTACATCTCAGAGATTATTAGACTTCACGGTGTACCTTTGTCGATCATTTTAGATAGAGACCTGAGGTTCACATCTCAATTTTGGAAAAAGTTACAAGCGGTCTTGGGTACGAAACTAAATTTTAGTACTGATTTCCACCCGCAAACTGATGGACAATTCGAGAGAATAATTCAGACACTTGAGGACATGCTTCGATGCTGTGTTCTTGAGTTAAAAGGTAGTTGGGAAGCTTATTTTCCTTTGGTCAAGTTTGCTTACAACAACAACTATCAAACTAGTTTGAAGATGGCTCCTTATGAAGCATTGTATGGACAAAAATGCCAAACTCCCTTGTATTGGTTAAAGCTCAAGGAAAGTAAGATTTACGGAGTTGATTTGATTAGAGAAACCGAGGATAAGGTTAAGGTGATTTGAGATTGTTTGAAAGTGGCATCGGATAAACAAAAATCGTATGCAGATTTAAAAAAGAAAGAGATCGAGTATCAAGTGGGCGACAAGGTATTTTTGAAAGTGTCGCCATGGAAGAAGGTTCTAAGATTTGGTAGGGAAGGCAAGTTAAACCCTCATTTTATTGGACCTTACAAGATCACCGAGAGAATTGGGTCGGTTGCTTATCACCTAGCTTTGCCATTAGAGTTGAAAGGATTCACGACGTGTTTCATGTGTCCATGTTACATCGTTATCGATCAAACCCCTCGCATGTGATTTCTCCAATTGAGGTTGAGATCCAACTAGACATGACTTATGGTGGGAACCAGTTAAGATTTTGGCAAGAGAAATTAAGCAATTGAGAAATAAAAGTGTTGCCCTTGTGAAAGTACTTTGGAATCGACATGGAGTCGAAGAGGCCACTTGGGAACCAGAGGAGACTATGAGAAGTCAGTATCCGAATTTGTTTCTAGGCAAGACTTACGAGGACGAAAGTCCCTTAAGAGGGGAAGAATTGTAACATCCTAAAATATGGCCTAGTTGGAATAATGGTTTCGAGACCATAAATCTGACGTTAAAATATTTAAATTATGATTATCGTGAGGTTTAAAATATGAGAATATACATGTGGTAAAGTTTCATGAGGAAATTTTAAGAATAAAGTATCCAATTAGAAAATAAGGACTAAATTGAATAAGATGCAAAATTTGGGTTTTAGGTGTAATTTGTATGAAATTGTTTTGGGATATGAATTAGAAGATCTTAAAGAGTAATTTGCCCAAATTCTAAATTTTTGGACAAATATGGACATCTATGGAAATTTTTGTAAGTTTAGTGAGTAAGGGCATTTTGGTCATTTTGTTATTAAATGAATTAAAAAGGGAAAAAGAGCAAAAAATCAGCTCATCTTCTTCCCCTTGCTGCTGAAAATTTCAAGAGACCATAGCTAGGGTTTTCAACATTTTCAAGCTCAATAGTAAGTGCTCCTACGCCCCGTTTTTAATGTTCTTCGTATTTTTGAAATCTTGGTAACTTGCTCTCTCCATTTCTACCCATATTTCATGTTAGGTTTTATGTTTGGAAAATACCCATGCATGAGTTAGGTGTATTTTGATGGATTATAGAGTAGTATGATAGTTTAAAGTATGGAGAACAACTATTGTTAAGTGATTTTGCATGGAAACCCTAAAAAGGACTTATTTGTAAAGATTATAAAAATGAGTAGAAAGTGTGAAATAAAGGAAAATATGGGCTGCTATAAGTACAAGAAGTATTCGGCTAGGCTTGGGTAACCAAGAAATCACTTGCATTTCATCATACGAGCCTAGGGACTAATTTGTGAATAAGTGAAAGTTTAGGGGTAAAATGGTAATTTAACCAAAGCATGTATTTGGGGTCGATTTGAGTAATGTATGAGGTTTATGAGTTAAATTTTCTATTATAGATTAAGAA
Source organism: Gossypium longicalyx (assembly GCA_025698465.1). NCBI lineage: Eukaryota > Viridiplantae > Streptophyta > Magnoliopsida > Malvales > Malvaceae > Gossypium > Gossypium longicalyx. Next base: position 25,896,967 of record CM046999.1, read on the forward strand.
AGACGAGAGTCGAATTTTGATAAAGGCAAGAACAAAGTGAACGAGGCTTAGGCACTATTTCGAATATTTTGTACCGAGGTAAGTACATGTACAAATAAATACCTTAATTGATATTTTAAATGTTTAAATAACATTTAGATAAATAATATGTTATTTGGTTACTTTGTTGTTATAATATGTTTTGATGAATTATGCTTATGTTACAAGTGTTGCCATGTTAGCAATTATATATGATAATGTCGTAAGTTATGAGGCCAACATTCCGAGAATGTTCGACAAAGAAACGAATGTTTGAAAATCCCGTTTGAACTTAAGAATAGGTAGGGATACAAGTGACATGTCACTAGGATAGTCATGTATGTATGAGTTCATTTGATGACATGATACATGCTAGGTCCGAGAGCTTGTGTAGCCCTGTTGAGAGGCATGTAATTATGTGATACACGCTAGGTCCGGGAGCTTATGTAGCCCGATTGAGAGGCGTGGGTATATGATGCATGCTAGGTCCGAGTGTTCTTATGTACCCCTGTTGATAAGTGTGCTATGTGATGGTTATAGCACTTTGGTGCGTTCGTATCCGAGTATCCTGTCCATTATTCCAAATGTTCAACGGGTAATGTATGCGAAGTTCGAATGTAAGTTGAGTAAAGTATATGTGTGGGCAAGGAAGCAAAGGTATGTGTTTAAACTTGTGTACTCCTATGATTATGATGATTAATGGCAATGCATGTCCTTGTGTATTATGCCTGAAAATTTAGATCATATGTTTTGATGAAAGGTATGAAATAGCAACAAAGACGTAAATAATGTTCTAAGGCCTAATTAAGATTTACTTTATTTGTATGTGTACTTACTAAGCTTATTAGCTTACCCTTCCCTTTTTCCATTCCTTTTAGATTCGTCAAGCTAGCTCGAAAGATCAGAAACGTTGGAGCTCGGGTCACACTATCAACTAAACTTTGGGTATAATACATTTGATTATTTTGAGTCATGGCATGTATAGGTGATTGTTATTTTGTATATGTGTCATGTGGATAGCCCAAGGTAACAGTTCCCCATTTGGTATGATTATTTTGTATATGGCCAAGTGATTTGGTCCATATAAGTAATTGAGATGCTTTCATATAGTTATTTTATCGAATGCATGCCGAATTGTGTTTGTGTTGGATAGTAGGATGATATGCATGTTGGAGTGCAAAAGAAGTCTTGGGTGACCAAGGGCTTGGAAAATAGTCTCTAAATGGTCCATATGGATAGACACACGAGTAGGTGTCTAGACCGTGTGTGACATACGGGTAGCCCACACGAGCATGTTGTTCAGCCGTGTGTTCCCTGCATCCTAAAAATTTCATGCTGCATGCTTTGTAGTAACCACAGGGGTTGAAGACACGGCTGTGTGTCTCAACCGTGTGGAGTACACGGCCTACACACGGACATGTGCTTTGGTCTTGTGCTCTTAAATGATTGATGACATCATAAACAGAATGTTCAGGTTTTCGGACACGGGTGTGTCTAGGCCGTGTGAAGGACACAGGCCAAGGACATGGGCGTGTGTCTAAGCCGTGTGAAAACCACTACACCTTGAATTGGAAAAATAAAAATCTAGAATTCCACACGGGCTAGGGACATGGGCGTGTCCCAAGCACACAGACGTGTGGTGTGCCTCTACACGGGCGTGTGAGGCCAAACACAAAAATTTTCTCAAGTTTCTCATATGTTCTCGGTTCAGTCCCAAACTACTCCCAATGTTTGTTTTGGGCCTCGCAAGCCCATAAAAGGGAAAAAATGATGAAATTATTTTGAAATGAAATTTTTGGCCCGTATTTTAGTCGGATGTTTGTATATTTGTCCGGTAACGCCTCGCACCCTATCTCGGTCTCGGGTACGGGTAAGAGGTGTTACAATATTAACAATTTTATGCATCAACTTACAGTTCCAATGTTTGTTAACAGATTTTTTTGGAAAACAGTATCAGTAATTGAAAATTCATTTTCTCAGTTCACAGTCTCACTATAGTTTTACTATAGTCTTAGTATGCACTACTAAAGTATTTTCAGTACAGTATGCTACCTATAATAGTCTCAGTGTTTACTATCTATAGCATTCTAACCAAAACGCATAATTGTTACAAAAAACTTACTGGATCGGTGTCGGAGACTTAGTGTACCACACAGTTAGTAAGACATTTCAAATCGTTTGAAAGTAATTCTTTAGAAATTCAAGTTTTAAAACCCAAATCCACAGTCGAGTTTTGTAACCTGGCTTAGATACCACTAAATGTGACACCCCAGACCCGACCGAGACATTATGGCCGAATCTGGCGATGTCACATGAAAGTGCTTTTGAAAACTAAGTCGTTGATAAACCATTTCCTTGTCTAAAAAAATTTTGTTATCTTATATTATATCTAAATCAAGTTATTTGTTTCCAAAACATTTTCCATTTATTTACAAGTAATTATAATTTGCGGAACCTTTTAAAACGGTTTAGGTAGTGGTGAGTGTTTTGAAAGAAAACATTTGTATCTTTTGAAAACCCATGTTTCCCTACCAATAGTGATTACGAATCATAAGCAACGATAAACAGATCCCAAATTAAGGTAAAAATCCATAAAGGCCTTATTACAGTAAAAGTACCCCAAATAATAATACTTATAGTCATAATCAAATACAAAAATATATGCGGTTGTGTGGCCACCTTTGAGTCTCTCGTTGCACCGATCCACTTATGACTGGGGATTTCCTGCACAGTAAAACAAAAAGGGTAAGTTTACTAAACCCAGTGTGTAATCCCCATGCAGTTATACAGTCAAAATGACAATAGTAACAAACTGGGCCTAAGCCCCTCACAGTAAGAGCATCAGTTTGGGCCTTAGCCCATCATAGTCTCAGTAATCAGTTGGGCTACAACCCATCATAGAATCAATATATAGTAGCAGTAATACGGTGTACAATATGCAAGTCCTACCCAACCAACTGCTATACACCATCTCCTGTCCAACCCTGCACTCCTGTGGGGAATAAATCGCCCACCCATCCCTACACTTACAAGTTAGCACCGGTTGCAGCACTAAATAGTATTTGCAGCAGAGTTGCTAGTATAATAGGCTTAGAGCCATCAGTGATTTGCAGCGGAGCTGCCAGTACAGTACACTTCCTCCAATCATATTATCCCAATACCATGCAATGCATCATACAATTGTGACATGCCATCTCATGGAAACATGCATATAATCAGAATAATATAAATATTATGCTCAGTATACAATCATAAATGTTCATATGTCACACAGTCAGTCAGAGATCCAGGCACAACTTACCGACCCTACAGTACGTGTACAGTCGACTCAGGCGACTCATGCAACCTTAGCAGCCAAACAGTGAGAATGGGCCCACAGGCCCATGTTAATTTCCAATGTGGGCCCACACGCCCGTGTGGCCCATAAAGCCCCAAAATTGCCTTAGCCGTGTGGATCACACGGCCTGGCCCAATAATTCTACATTTCCGTGTGGTTCGCCCCCAATTCGGCCCGGCCCATGAATCACACATGGCCAGCCTCATCGATCATACGCCCATATTCGTCACACGGCCTGTAACACCCCTTACCCGTATCTGATGCCAGGATAGGGTTCGAGGCGTTACCAGACTTAAACGTACACAATTTCATACAAAACTAGGCCACAAAATTTCGTCCAAAATTAAAACTTTTCAAACACATGTGTATCGTCCCTTATACAGGCCTTCGAGGCCTAAAACATGCATAGGGGTGGTTTGGGACTAAACCGAGAGCTTTCAATAAACTTTGGACAACTTAACAAATTTTCTTGCTTTGGAAAGTCACACGCCCGTGTGGGTTGGGCCGTGTGGTCACACACGCCCGTGTGGCTTGGAACACGCTCGTGTCCTCAGCCCGTGTAACTCTTTATTTATGACATCAGCAAAATAATTTAAACCACACGGCCATGCCACATGCCCGTGTGCTAGGCTGTGTGTGATATCCCGAATTAGGGCCTAATAGGAATAGTGGTTTCGGGACCAAAAATCTGAGATAGAAATAATTATTTTATAATTATTTTTAGATCTATGATATGATTGCATGATTGTGTGAAGATTTCGTGAAGAAATTTTATGCATAAAGTGCTTAATTTGAAATTAGGGACTAAATTGAATAAGTTGCAAAACTTGCATTCTAGAAGCTTTTAGTATGAAATTGCTTTGGAATATTAATTAGGAGGTCTTAAATAGAAATTTAACCAATTTCTAAAATTTTGGACAAAAATGGGCTTGTATATGAAAAATTACAAAGAAATGCATTAAGGGCATTTTTGTCATTTGGTAAATATAGTCATTAAAAAGGGAAAAATAACACAAAAATGGACTCATCTTCTCCATAAGAGCTGCCGAATTTTGCTTGTCACCATAGCTAGGGTTTCCAACATTTTTAAGCCTTGATTGTAAGTGATTTTCATACCCGTTTTTAATGCTCTTTTCGATTTTAAAATCTAGAAAGCATGTTCTATCATTTTCTAGCAATATTTTGAGCTAAGATGCATGTATGAAAATTTACCCATGTGTGACATAATTGTATTTTGATGAATAATGAAGGAATATGATGGTTTGATGTGTGTTTAACAACTTTTACTTAGTAGTTTTATGTAAAAACACCTAAAAAGGGACTTAATTGTAAAAAATGGTAAAATTGATGGTAAAAATCTAATTTTTGGTGTAAAATATGGGCTTTTATGGACACTAGGAAATTCAGCTATGCCTAGATGTCATGGGTAATGCATGTAACTCATTGTACAAACTTAAGGACTCAATTGTAAATAATTGAAAAGCTAGGGGTAAAATGGTAATTTTTATCCAAGCCCGTATTAGGGGCTATTTTGATGAATGTGTATATTGAATAAATTAATTTGGTTTTTTAGATCAAGAGAAACGAGATTCGAGTCGTGATCGAGGGAAAAATAAAATTTACGAGGAATAAGCTCGATTTCTAACATTTTGTACCGAGGTAAGTTCATGTGTAAATGTGGTAATATAATTGTCATTTTAAGTAATTTAATGATATTTATATGGTATGATGATTATTATCATGAAATATTATGCTTTGTGGTTATTATTGAGTAATATGAAAATTATGTGAGCTACTTGATAAATATGAAATGCTACCAAGTATCGGTTTCGACATTCCGTGGAAGATGACAAAGATATGTGATCGAGGAAAATCCTATTTGAACCTTGGGAATAGATTAGAATACAAGTGACATGTCACTAGGATATTTGAGTTCCGAGCTCGTTGAGTTGAGTCCGAGTTCACTTATGGATGCGAACGCCTGAGCTCGTTGAGTTGAGTCCAAGTTCGCTTATGGGCAGGTTACATGGTAGCTTGGCTACAAAATTTCCGCAGGCTATTGAGTTTGTCTAGCTGCGGGTATGGCACTTATGTGCATTCAATCCGTGTATTCGAATTATATTCCGATGTGTTCAACGGGTGAATCTTAAGTGAATAAGGAGAATACCTAAAAAGAAGGTGACATGTTGGTAAGTGTGGTGAATGAGAAAATTTGACAGGTATGTGCTTAAACCCTCGGGTTGAGAACTTAGTATGATGAAATCGTGGTAAGATAGTAAATGCAAATGTAACATGAATGTCTTGGTGATATTTATGCAAATGATGTTTTGTGTTGGATTGCATGATTATGTTACTTGCTATTTGCATGTGAACTTACTAAGAATTTATGCTTACTCCCTTCTTTCCATTCTTTGTAGTTTTGACAAGCTAGCTCGGAAATCGGGAACGGTCGGAGGCTCGTTCACACTATCCGTGGACCATTTTGGTATAGTGGCTTGTATATTTTGAGTATGGCATGTATAGCATTATAATCATTTTGTGTATATAACCTTATGATATGGCTATTGAGTGGTAAGGAAATGTTTGGTAATGATTAGCCATTGGAATGACTAATCAAAAATCATATTTGGTGTTATGTATGCTTAATGTGCTATCTAATCCATGGAAATTCATAAAAAGGTGAAATTTGCTATAAAATAGTATCATACAACAACAATGACGTGAGTTTAAAAAATCACTAAAAATATTAGAGACAGAATTAGATGGTGAGTAAAATATGAAGTTGAAGCTTATTAAGTCTATTTTCATAGGGAAGAAACAAAACATGTAAATGAGTTGTATTTAATAAGATTTTTGGGTTTTGATGGAACAGGGTCAGAGTGATTTCTGAATCCCCTGTTCTGAATTTAGAAATTCACTAAAACTTTTACAAAAATAATTAGGAGTCATACTTTATATGTAAAGATTCCTTATTGAGTCTAATTTTAAGAGAAACAAACAGAATAGTCATTTAAATTCTGTATAGAGAGAAAAGTGATCGTAGTGAACATAGGTCAGAGCAGTCAAACACTGAAAAAGGGAAAACTTTAACTAATAAAATGTACTAATTAACTCAACCAAAAATTATATAAAAAAATTATTAAATAGATATCTGAGTCTAGTTTTAGGAAAAATTTACGGATTTAAATTTCAAGTTTTTTAACTTGAGATATAAATTTTTTAGCGACTGTGACGCAGATGGGTAGTTTATTACGAAAGGTGAAATAAATTGTTTGAAATTGTTTAAGTGATAATTTAAGTCTGTTAACGCCTCGTGCTCCACTCCGGCGACGGTCTCGGGTAAGGGGGTGTTACACCGTGTCCTCCAAATGGCTGAGACACATGGTCGTGTCTCTACCTATGTGGCTAGCACTTCGGCTATTTTCCAAGCCTTTTTGTTACCATTAATACCTCACATACTTAAATACATTATAAACACACACAATGTAGCATCAAGTAAATGTTTAAAAATCCTCCATTAAGACTCAATTATAATATTCATACATCATCATACATGTGTTTTTCTTACTCATTTTACACCAAGTCTAAACACACCAATTCACAATCAATTGAACATGTCATTTTGATTATTACTTATACATTTATACCATGCTTGCCTAAGTCATTCCTCACACCAATTTCATATTCAAGCATTATTGGCTTATTGCAATATCACACTTTTATTTTCTGATTATGACCATTTCGTTTGGTCATAAGATGCTCATCAAGCATACATACTAAAATACTAACCATTCATATCAAACAAATATTATCACATGACCACATCACCAGGCATCAATACATAACTTGGATAAATAGGCTTACAAGCCATAACCATCATAAGCCACATCTCATGGCTATATACAATTTAATAATATAAGCCAACATCTTTGCCAAAACGTAAGAACACATATCAATAATTAGGTCCCTATACATGCCACTCACTTGAAGACATTAAGATTCATCAATTCTCCAAGGCAGGTAGCTTGATAGTATGATGCTGCCTCCAACGATTTCCAACCCCGAGCTGACCTAACAATACTAAAGAAATGGAGAGGAGGGAGTAAGCTTAAAGCTTAGTAAGTTCATATGAAAATAATAAGTAAATTATCAACATGATTCCATGGTAATATAACCATAATTATACTTTTACTTATATTCTGGTCATGTTGTTTTCTCGAGTTATAGTCACTAAATTATTTATATCTAGAGTTAAAGAACTCCAAATTTAGATCTGATAATTTTCCCTAAAACTATACTCACATATCTTGTTACCATAAAATTTTCAGAATTTTTGGATTAGCCAATAAGTACAGTTTATTCTTTAAATTTACCCCTGTTCTGCTGCTTGACAGCTTCGACCTTTCTTCATTAAAATTTATTTATCTCATAGTACAGGACTCGGATGATGCTACCATCTATTTCCCTTGAAAATATTCTATTAAGGATTTATTAATATAAATTAAAACCCATAATAATTTTTGTACAATTTTTAGTGATTTTCCAAAGTTGAGACAAGGGAGCCCGAAAGTACTCTGACTCTGTCTCACAAAAGTTCAAATATCTCATAATATGTAACTCTTTTGCTTTCATTGTTTTTCTATGTAAAAATAGATTCAATAAGATTTAATCTCATATCTTATTCAGTGTCTAATTCAACTTTCAAAATTTTTGGTGGATTTTCAAATTCACACAACTACTGCTGTTCAACACTGTTTTAGTGAAATATTATGATGACTATCATAGGATAACATAATAACATAACCGCCAATATTATTCATCATCCAAGCATTCTAGCTCATCAATCAAGTATTCATATATTTACATGAACATACTTTCATGTCACATCTCATCCTTTAACAGAGCATCATTCATGAGTATAACGTACGTACCTGTACATTCTCGTAGCATACCAAATAACTTTACCTTCATTAGTATGCCCATCATGGGAATTTCATTACATCAACCATTATGATACTCATTGAACTTCTCATTGAATATTCCATTGAATTACCCATTGAACTCTTGGAATACTAATGGATACATGAAACCTTGCACATAAGTGCCATATAAACATGGGTAGAACCCAATCACATGTGTCCCATCCATTTTGAACTTGGACCACTCAATGGGCTCGGATGCTTGCATCTATAATGAACTTGGACCGCTCAACGAGCTCAGATGCTACATATCTCACGAACTTAGATCGCTCAACAAGTTTGGATTAACCACATGTTTCACGAACTTGGACCGCTCAACAAGTTCAGACCTCTTAACTTCCTAGTGACATGTCACTTGTATCCTAAACTATTCCTAAGGTTCAAATGGGGTTTCTTCTTCACTTGTACGTGGCAATCTCTATTGTACTTGCTCGTGGTGTCAGAATAACATCCATAATATTTCTCATGCTTGTAATATCATCAATAAAAATAACATATACAATAATGACATAATGAAAATCATGCAATACCAATGCATTAAAAATATATTACATTGTCACATAATGTAACACCCCGAATTTGGGCCTAGATGTATTGGGCCTTAAGTATGGGTCCGTAAGGAGGTGGTATATAAGTATTTAATTGTGCAAGGAAATGAAAATTAAATGTCTACTTTGGTGGTGAATGGCTCCGAGACGTGCTAGAGAAATCTTGGGTTCAAACCTGGGCTTTAGCAAAAATTTTGGTATTAAGTGAATAAAACCCTGGATGCTTGGAGGATGGCCTTTTAAATTATTGTGTTAAATAAATGAAACAAGGAAACATGTGGTCTAGTGGTTGTGGCGTCATTAAGGTTGTAAGGGAGCCTAGGTTCAAGTCTTTGCTCTTACAATTCATTTTGGTTTTTCTCTTAAGTGAATCTGAACGCTGGCACATATGTCTTAAAGTTAATTGTGGACGTTTTTATTATAGAAAGAGCCTGTGGTGGAGTGGCAAGGTGGCATGTTGTGTAATTGTGAGGTCTGAGGTTCAAGTCTTGGGATGCGCAGTGGAGTATTTATTTTGCTATTTGACCTATATGGGAGGTGGAGTTGGACTGGAACTCTTTGGTTGAAGTGGTTATAAGAATGAGGATTTTTCCTAAGGGTTCAAAGTAATCCCACATCGGGAAGCTAACATGAGAATTGGTGAGAAGCTGGGGGAGCTTTGACGTGATGGTTGAGGCCATCATGAGTGCTCTCGTGAGCTTAGGTTGCTTTGGGCAGGTGGGCTCATGGGCCTAAGTGGATAAATTGTATGATTGTGTAGTAAATATTGGACTAGACTATGTGTATCTCATATCTGTAGGCTAGTATTACTGAAATACCCCTGTAGGGTAGAATTACTAAATACCCTGGTTTGTAAAATTACTGAAATACCCCCAATTTGTAAAATTACCGAAATACAAAAACATAAATAGAAACAGTTTAGGCCAGAGCCCGTCAACAGTAACAATACAGTCCAGTTCAAAGTTAACGTGGGCCAAAGCCTATTACAATATCATTTGGGTCACAGCCCATAACAGAATCAATTGGGCCCAGCCCAAACCAATAATAGAACAGAATGTGTGAATGCATGGATACATGCTATCCTATCCCAATAATCCAACCGTTACACGTCAACTCCGTCCCAATATAGTTGGCACACAACCTCAGGTAAATATGATCGACACAAAGTCGTCAATAATCATATATTGGGCTTAAAAGCCACTGGTGGATCCATGGTCGTCAAGCAACCATGCGATCCTCATATACTTCCTCCGTTCCATAATTCCAACCCCATGCAATATGTCGTGTATGTCATGCTCAATCATCACACGTGTATGCAAAATGGCCATGCTCAGTAACAATCATTTAAACATATATTAAAAGCATACCGGTTTGCAACCACATCAAGTCGATTAAAACACATCATACAATCACACGATCAATCACCAAATTCATAGTCCAAGTCAGTCATTTACCCACAAGGGCAAAATAGTCATTTTACGCTATAAGGGTATTTCAGTAATTTTACACTACAAGGGTAATCCGATAATTTTACAAATCAGGGGTATTTCGGTAATTTTACAAATTTGGGGTATTTTGGTAATTTTACAAATCGAGGGTATTTCAATAATTTTACAAATCGAGGGTATTTTAATAATTTTACAAATAGGAGGTATTTCGGTAATTTTACAAATCGGGAGTATTTCGATAATTTTACAAATCGAGGGTATTTTGATAATTTTACAAATCGAGGGTATTTTGGTAATATTACAAATTGAGGGTATTTCAAAAATTTTATAAATCGAGGGTATTTCGATAATTTTACAAATTATGGGTATTTTGGTAATTTTACAAATCGAGGGTATTTCGATAATTTTACAAATTGGGGGTATTTCGGTAATTTTACAAATCGAGGGTATTTCAGTAATTTTACAAATTGAGGGTATTTCGATAATTTTACAAATTGGGGGTATTTCGATAATTTTACAAATCAGAGATCTTAACGACCCAACAAAAGGTCCACCGTCGCCTCGAGCGACTTAAGTAACCTAAAAAGACGTAACGGTGCAAATGGGCCTAAGGCCCATTACTCAGTTCAAGTGGGCCCACACGCTAGTGTGGCACATTTAGCCCAACTACTTCCCACCTAAAAATTAGATTTACACAAGCGGGCCCACGGGCCCATTTGACCCGTCAAGGCCCAGTACACGAGAACGCTCGTGGCGGCCTCTATAGTCTATCACCCATGGTTTGTGGGCTCAGTTACCACATGAGCGATTGCATGCTCATGAAGCCTCAAATGCCGAAGTTTCGGCTTTTCAGCTCTTGCCGACTTCTAACAAAGAAGGGCACAAATACACACCTGTTTATGAGAATGTGCCGAAGTCCATGATCACCAACCTTGGCATATCTTGCATTGAGTCTTCCTCCCAAACTTATCTGGTTCGCTCTATTTAAAGCCAGCTTCTCACCAATTCTCATGTTAGCTTCCCGATGTGGGATTGCTTTCAACCATTAGGAAAAATTCCTCATTCTTATGACCACTTCAACCACAGAGTTCCAGTCCAACTCCACCTTCTACACAGCTCAAATAGCAAAATAAATACTCCACTGCGCATCTCAAGACTTGAACCTCAAACCTCACAGTTGCACAACACGCCACCTTGCCACTCCACCAGAGGCTCTTTCTGTGATAAAAACGTCTATAATTAACTTTAAGACATATGTGCCAGTGTCCAGATTCACTTAAGAGAAAAACCAAAATGAATTGTAAGAGCCAAGACTTGAACCCAGGCTCCTTTGCAACCTTAATGATGTCACAACCACTAGACCACATGCTTTCTTGTGTCATTTATTTAACACAATAATTTAAAAGGCCATCATCCAAGCATCCAGGGTTTTATTCACTTAATACCAAAATTTCTGCTAAAGCCCAAGTTTGAACCCAAGATTTCTCCAACACTTCTCAGGGCCATTAACCATCAAAGTAGACATTTAATTGTGTCATTTCCTTGCACAATTAAATACTTATATACAACCTCCTTACGGACCCATACTCAAGGCCCAATACTTCTAGGCCCAAATTCGAGGCGTTATGAATCTACCCCCTTAAAGAAATTTCATCCTCGAAATTTCCAACTATCTGAGTAAGCGCTTAGCTCAACCGACACCACTACACTCCCGCTGCGCACTTTAGTTCCAACTACACTAATTCACTTCTAACATAATCTCAAAACCTCCCACACCCAACAAAACATCTAACTACAGAAGCAAACAGATTTTTACCACACATGCATACAATTTCTATATTCAAACATCACATCCAAACAAAACACACCTGACTTAAAAGGAACTGTGCAATTCCGAACTTGATGCTCCTTAGACCCGCATCTGAGACACAATCCTGACTTCTTCCAGCATTCACCCGGATGGCGCCTTTTGCAACGCTCGCAAGTTGAAAAGTTCAGACACGTCTTAACGCGTTTCACGAATCGGGCTCCGCCTGTGAGGATCAGATCCTCTTCTTCTGCACTTGCACTCTAAGCGCCCAGCCTAAAGTGCTTCACCATACGCCTCAACTCTTACCTCAAACACTTCTTCCAGCACTTTCCTTACCAACCGGGTCAGTGCCTCCGTACCAAGCTTCGGGTTATTGTTACTCGAAGTTGGCGGACTTACCTTAACTATAGTTTCTTGAACCATCTCATGTTTCAGGGAGACGGGCGACTCCTCGCGACCTTGCTTGCCTTCTGAATCCATCACAGTACTGTTGCTAACTTAAACAAAATCTGATTTCTAGAACATACACTAAATAAATACAAAATCTAACTTTAAGTACAGTCTAACAGAAAATTTACGGATTCGGCGCCGGAGACTCGGTAACCACATTTTTAAGAAAATATTCAGAAAAATATTTCAAATACTTCAAATCTTTTTGAACCTTTTTGAAACACTTCTTTCAAAAATCCAGTGTTAAAACCCATTCCACAGTCGAGTTTTGTAACTTGGCTCTGATACCACTAAATGTAACACCCCACACTCGACCCAGAAGTTAGACCCGAATCTGATTGTCACATTGAAGTGTTTTTCGAAAACCATATTCTCATAAGAATCCCTTCTTATTTAAAATGTAGTACACTTAAAACTTTTTAATTTTATTTCCAAAAATTCCTTTTTACTTTGCGGATGCTAATTCTAAAAGTAACCGATTTACGAAAACATAATGTTTAAAAGTTAAGTTGCGAAACCATTTTGAAAAAGTTATGAAAACATAGTGTTTGAAAATAGTTATTGTATTAGAAAACCGTGTCCTACTTCTAACAGATATTAGACATACTAAATAAACTTTCCAAATAAAAAGTTGAGGAAATAAAGAGGCCTTATTACAACCCAAATCAAAACCAAAGTGCTTAACTAAATAAATGAAATAGAAAAACATGTGTAGTTCTGTGGTCGTCTCCGAGTCCCTCTACGACACCGATCCACCTAACGCTGGGGATTACTTGCACGGTTCATAAATGGAGTGAGTTTACGAAAACTCAGTGTGTAATCCCCTTACTAAAGTAACGAACAAGATATCTGAAAACAAAAACAGAATCGCCTAGGCGAGCTCGTCAACAATAATGATGATATCCCAGCCAGAGCATACGTGGGCCAAAGCCTATTACAATATCATTTGGGTCACAGCTCATAATAGAATCAATTGGGCCCAACCCAAATCAATAACAGAACAGAATGTGTGAATGCATGGATGCATGCTATCCCATCCCAATAATCCAACCATTACACATCAACTCCGCCCCCCGGTACACATCATGTGGGGATATAAATATCGACCCACCCATCTGATACATATCAATGGTAGCCCGGTTGCGGTACTATCTTCATTACAACAAAGCTACTAATCATATATTGGGCTTAAAAAGCCTTCAATAGCGGTATTATAATTGGCACAAAGCCATCGGTAACTGTATTATGTTTGGCACATAGCCATCAGCGATGGTAATATAATCTGCACACAGCCTTGGGTAAATATGATCCACACAGAGTCATCCATATGTATGTTAGGCACATAGCCACAGGTAAATATGATTAGCACAAAACCATAATCAAGATGGCACAAAGCCATATTTAGGTTGGCATAGAGCCATAATCAGAATAATTGGCTTTAAGCCATCGGTAGCTGTATCATGTTAGGCACATAGCCATCAGCGACAGTAATATAGTCGGCACACAACCTCAGGTAAATATGATCGACACAAAGTCGTCAATAATCATATATTGGGCTTAAAAGCCACCGGTGGATCCACGGTCGTCAAGCAACCATGCGATCCTCATATACTTCCTCCGTTCCATAATTCCAACCCCATGCAATATATCGTGTATGTCATGCTCAATCATCACACGTGTATGCAAAATGGCCATGCTCAGTAACAATCATTTAAACATATATTAAAAGCATACCGCTTTACAACCACACATCAAGTCGATTAAAACACGATCATACAATCACGATCAAATCACCAAATTCATAGTCCAAGTCAGTCATTTACCCACAAGGGCAAAATAATCATTTTACCCTATAGGGGTATTTTAGTAATTTTACACTATAAGGGTAATCCGATAATTTTACAAATCAGGGGTATTTCAGTAATTTTACAAACTAAGGGTATTTTGTTAATTTTACAAATCGGGGTATTTTAGTAATTTTACAAATCGAGGGTATTTCAATAATTTTGCAAATTAGGGGTATTTCGGTAATTTTATAAATCAAGGGTATTTCGATAATTTTACAAATCGAGGGTATTTTGATAATTTTACAAATCGAGGGTATTTTGGTAATATTACAAATTGAGGGTATTTCAGTAATTTTATAAATTAGGGGTATTTCAGTAATTTTACAAATCAGGTGTATTTTGGTAATTTTACAAATCAAGGGTATTTCGATTATTTTACAAATTGGGGACATTTCGGTAATTTTTCAAATCGAGGGTATTTCGATAATTTTACAAATTAAGGGTATTTCGATAATTTTATAAATCAGCGGTATTTTGATAATTTTACAAATCGGGGATCTTAACGACCTAACAGAAGGTCCATCGTCGCCTCGAGCGACTTAAGTAGCCTAAATAGACGTAATGGTGCAAGTGGGCCTAAGGCACATTACTCAGCGCAAGTGGGCCCATACGCTAGTGTGGCCCATTTAGCCCAACTACTTCCCACCTAATAATTAAATTTACACAAGCGGGCCCACAGGCCCATTTGACCCGTCAAGGCCCAGTACACGAGAACGCTCGTGGCGGCCTCTACAGTCTATTACCCATGGTTTGTGGGCTCAGTTACCACACGAGCGATTGCATGCTCATGAAGCCTCAAATGCCGAAGTTTTGGCTTTTCAGCTCTTGCCGACTTCTAACAAAGAAGGGCGCGAATACACACCTGTTTATGAGAACGTGCCGAAGTCCACGTTCACCAACCTTGGCACATCTTGCGTTGAGTCTTCCTCCCCAACTCATTTGGTTCGCTCTATTTGAAGCCAACTTCTCACCAATTCTCATGTTAGCTTCCCGATGTGGGATTGCTTTCAACCATTAGGAAAAATTCCTCATTTTTATGACCACTTCAACCACAGAGTTCCAATCCAACTCCACCTCCTACACAGCTCAAATAGCAAAATAAATACTCCACTACGCGTCCCAAGACTTGAACCTCAGACTTCACAGTTACACAACACGCCACCTTGCCACTCCACCACAGGCTCTTTTTGTGATAAAAACGTCTATAATTAACTTTAAGACATATGTGCTAGCGTCCAGATTCACTTAAGAGAAAAACCAAAATAAATTGTAACAGCCAAGACTTGAGCCCAGGCTCCCTTGCAACCTTAATGACGCCACAACCACTAGACCACATGCTTTCTTGTGTCATTTATTTAACACAATAATTTAAAAGGCCATCATCCAAGCATCCAGGGTTTTATTCACTTAATACCAAAATTTCTGCTAAAGCTCAGGTTTGAACCCAAGATTTCTCCAACACTTCTCAGGGCCATTAACCACCAAAGTAGACATTTAATTGTGTCATTTCCTTGCACAATTAAATACTTATATACAACCTCCTTACGGACCCATACTCAAGGCCCAATACATCTAGGCCTAAATTCGGGGCGTTACAGATGGCTATGTGCCTAACATGATACAGCTACCGATGGCTTAACACAAATGATTCTGATTATGGCTCTATGCCAACCTGATTATGGCTGTGTGCCAAACGTATTTGCCTAAGGCTATGTGCCAATATATGTTTATTGACGATGACTTAGTGCCACTTAATCTGATTGTGGCTTTGTGCCAACCTAAAAATGGCTCTGTGCCATCTTGACTATGGCTTTGTGCTAAACATATTTACCTGTGGCTATGTGCCTAACATACTTATGGATGATTCTGTGTGGATCATATTTACCCAAGGCTGTGTGCCGATTATATTACCTTCGCTGATGGCTATGTACCAAACATAATACAGTTACCGATGGCTTTGTGCCAATTATAATACCGCTACTGAAGGCTTTTTAAGCCCAATATATGATTAGTAGCTTTGCTGTAATGAAGGTAGTACCGCAACCGGGCTACCATTGATGTGTATCGGATGAGTGGGTCGATATTTATATCCCCACATGATGTGTATCGGGGGACGGAGTTGATATGTAATGGTTGGATTATTGGGATGGGATAGCATGCATCCATGCATTCACACATTCTATTCTGTTATTGGTTTGGGCTAGGCCTAATTGATTCTATTATGGGCTGTGACCCAAATGACATTGTAATAGGCTTTGGCCCACGTATGCTCTGAACTGGATTATACTATTACTGTTAACGGGCTCTAGCCTAGATTGTTTCTGTTTTTGTTTCTGTATACTGACTGTTACTCTAGTAAGGGGATTACACACTGAGTTTTCGTAAATTCACCCCGTTTATTAACCGTGCAGCTAATCCCCAACGTTAAGTGAATCGGTGTCGCAGAGGGACTCGGAGATGACCACACAACTGCACATGTTTTTCTATTTCGTTTATTTAGTTAAGCACTTTGGTTTTGATTTGGGTTGTAATAAGGCCTCTTTATTTCCTTAACCTTTTTTTGGAAAGTTTATTTAGCATGTCTAATATCTGTTAGAAGTAGGACACGGTTTTCCAAAACAACAACTGTTTTCAAAACACTACATTTTCGCGACTTAACTTTTAAACATCACGTTTTCGTAAATCGGTTACTTTTAGAATTAGCTTTTGCAAAGTAAAAAGGAGTTTTCGAAATAAAATTTAGAAGTTTTCAATGTACTACGTATTAAATAAGAAGGGTTTCTAATGAAAACATGGTTTTCGAAAAACACTTCAATGTGACACACCAGATTCGGGTCTAACTTCTGGGCCGGGTTTGGGATGTTACACATGACATAATCATCATATCATCTATATAAATATTCACCACATAATGTTAACACATCAATTAAGTTCAAGCATAAACAATGATATAATTGCATTATTATTGACATACAAACTTACCTCGAATGCGAGCACGGCTATTTATTCTAATTTAGTCCATAATCTCATTCATTTCCAATCTATGCCCAAATCTCATTTTCCTCGATCTATAATATCACATTTAGCTTATAATTAGTCACATTATTCACATAGGTCCAAAAATCAGATTTTTACAAATTTATATTTTGACCCCTAAACTTTTACATATTTGCACTTTGGCCCCTAGGCTCGTAAAATGATTTTTCATTCAATTTCTTTGTACTTTAAGCCTAGTCGAACCAATTTCATAATTATAGCAGCCCCTAATTTCCACTCAATCACACTTTTATGACAAATTTTGTAACTTTTACAAAACGGTCCTTTTTGACAATTGCACCGAAAATCACTTAGTAAATGTCATTTATTTAGCACTCAATATTCGTTTTCTACCATTAGACAACAAATCACATGCATGCCATCCATGGGTAAATTTTTAAATACAAACCCTAGCTTAAAATAATGGTGGAAATAGCTAAATCGAGTTACAAAGACTTCAAAAATGCATAGAACATTAAAAACAGGGCTCGGGATCACTTACAAATGAGCTTGGAATCTTTAACATAAACCCTCGCCATGGCTTCTTCTAACATTCGGCTGATACATGGGGAAGATGAGCAATTTTGGCTTAATTTTCCTTTTTAATTCATTTATTTACAAAATGACTAAAATGGCCTTTTTTACTATTCCATCAAATTTTAACATACAAGCCCATTTTTGTCCAAATTTTTAGAACTTGGTCAAATTACTCTTTAAGGACCTGTAATTTATAATTCAATTCAATTTCATGCTTAAAGCTTCTAGAACTCAACTTTTACAATTTAGTCCTTAAAGTCCAATCGAGCACCTTAGACATAAAATTTCTTCATGAAATTTTTACACAAGCATATAAACATGTCATAGGCCTTATAATAATCATAAAATAATTATTTCTAATTCAGATTTGTGGTCCCGAAATTACTGTTCTGACTAGGCCCTAATTCGGGGTGTTACACGGCCTACCACACGGGCAGCTGCACGCCCATGTGTCATTGACGATTCCCACCTTTCGGCTTTTCGCCTATTTCAGTTTGCAGAGTTGTGTTTACACACCTGTCATGAATTCGATGTCGAATACTCCCTAAGCCTGAATACCTATCAAAGGTCATTCAAAACTGATTAGTAGTTTAATTTACAGATGTCAACAATCGTTAATAGTATTAGCTTGACCTACCTCCAAGAAGACCCTTTGCTAATGCCGTTAAACCGAGAACCACGATCACCCAAATACCTTCCTTTAGACAAAATAATGCCACTTAGTTAGTTAAAGCTGCGTTAAATCAAAACGCACAAAGAAACTCGAACACTAAATTCACAACACAATACTTTCGATCAAGTAAAGAGGGAAGCTCCGTCCACCCTAACACCAGTTAAAGATCTTCCACCCTTCGAATAGTCCCTAAGCACCAACCAAAAACAGGTAAGCATTCATTCATCAAACAACCAAATATCACTATACTGTTACACTTACCAACAACGCGAGAAAAGAAATAATTACGAAGTGCAAGACTTAACAGCAAGAAGAGAATGCTCACCAGAGAATAATACCATCGGCTCCAAGAGAATGAAAGATTTGATAACAAAGAATATGAAAGAAAGGATGAAAGAAGGGACAGATTCAGCCAAGGAAAAACAAAGTGGAGAACGTTTGCTCACTACACACTAAGAGTAGAAAAACCAAATAGATAGTCGGTAATGAAGGAGGAAGAAATGTTAGTTGTAGTAACAGCAAAACCAAAAAGAACAAATACTCTAGTCGAAACACACATCGGGAAAATTCAGCCAAAAAGGAAAAAGCAAAAAGAAGATGGATGGCAATTAGAGAGGCAGAGAAAACAATCGTTAAAAAGAAAAACCAAAATTGGGGAAATGAGAGGAGCCGAATTTTGAAAAATGATCCTAATAATCAGATAACTTCCCCCTTGTTTTCTCCTAAAATTTGGCCACTAAATCCCCACACTTCAAACACTCCAACCCCCTACTAGCATTAGAATTTCACTAACACACAATCACCTATACAGCAATAGCAAACAAAAATAAAACCTTCATTCACGTAGAGACTCGAACTTCTGACCCTCAGCTCATAAGCTCTCCACTTAAACGCCAGACGGCCCATTCTACCATATTTTACCCACATTTGTTTATAAGCCTACTAACAAGAGACAGCGGTTTATTCATTTAACACAAAAATTTTGTACAAGCCAAAGCTTGTACCCAAGACTTCTCAGACACTCCCAAAACACTTAACCACTGAGGAAAATACACAATTGTGTGTCACAAACATGCGAAAATAATATATAAGGGATTTTTGGGGCGTTACATTATAGGCATACATATTCGTTATGTGTGCCGTCCAATTTTTCTAATTTTTTGAAGTTGTATATGCACTTGTTATGTTGATGGTTAAAAATTCACGTGTATCTCAAAATTGAATGAGCTATACCAGAATCCCCTACTAGTGATATTTATGTGCCACAATGTAGAAATAGTTATGCGAAGCGTAAAATCTTATAACCTTGTTGTTGTTAAAAAGTTTTTATCACACTTATCATATTTGTAAAATGAAAAATGGCAACTAAATGATTGAAATTAAAAATTAATTCATCAAAAATATTTCCCGTTCTAAAATTAAGTTGATGTATGTCTTTATTGTGGGACTCCAACTTGGTTATTGTCCTCTTCGTTCTACCATAACTTTTTAAGTGTAAGCGTTCTGTCCTAATTTTACTGAAATATGAATGGAAGCTTCTAGTGGAATAAGTAATGGAACTTGGAAAATGAAAATTTCTCTTAGAGAGTTAAATTGGAAACAACGAATGACATTACATTTCTATAACTGTCGTAGGTATTGCCCAAATAATGAATAGGATTTAGTTTTTATATAAATTGAACCTTTTTTAATAGGCAGAATGTGGGACGTACGTCGCTGACATATTTGGAGTTTCATTCTCGATCTTGATAAAAACAAGTAATCTAAAGAAAGAAGAATAAGGAAATCAAGTTAAGACTTTGAATTGTTTCATCACTTTCGGCGAGGATTTAAAGATTGCCTCTCCTCTATGGAAACGAAAATGGTCGTACCTATTAGATTAGTATCGTAGGAATGAAAATGGAAAATGAAACAAAGGAGTCCATAGGCTAGGAACTATTATAAATTATAGTGAATGTCCTTTGGAGAATATTTCGTGGCACGATATGTGTCTTTTCAAAACTTCGAGAAGTCAAGGTATTTTCCCATTAAAGGCAATGCGAATTTAAATTGTATAAAGACTTTCAAGGAATCAAGATTGTTTCAATTTCACACCACGCTAGAACATTCCAATTCTACATTATTGAAAGGAAATTAATGTTTATAATAATAATATTTGTGTCAATTTAAACAATGTGAAACAATATCTAGTGGTCGATTTGAGATGGTTACCGAGTTCTAGTGCTATAAAATTAAAAATAATGGCATGTGAAATCATAGTGTATTAAGTAATGGCTTCTATAGAACTATTCGTACAACCAAATATAATTTAACTAGGCTTAAATTTAATGACACATTTTAATGAAGCTTTAGGAACAATATCAAAAATAAAGACAAAAGAACAATTTTGAGCCCCTTATGTCTGGTAACCATTTGTTAGCTTAAGCAATCTTATATCCTTAAGCAAACGGGGATGGTGAATCGATCAATGCAAGGCAATTATTCCGTGTCTGAATTCTATTCGCTATAATTGTCACTGGGTTTAGGTCATTGAATAGAGGATTTTCAGGAGTCCTCTTTACTAATGCTGAGTAGCAAAATTTTCCCAACACAACAAGTTCGCCGCAACACTTGTTAGAAATACTCCTTATCTTGAAAATACTCTTGAAAGCTTCTAGAACACAGTGCAAACCCATTTTAGTTTCATAATTATTTTCCTTAATAATCTGGTCGTTCTCCTTCGTAGCCATTACTGCCCCGCAAGTTAAGAATAAAACCACTAGTACGAAATAAACATTAAGGCTTGCCATACTGCGCGAATATGATATTACTAGTTAAATTTGGTTCGTAAAATTATTTTCGAATGAGATTTGCAGGGGAAAAAACTAGCATTTATAGGAAGTGTTATAACCACATTGGACTAGAATACGTTACAATAAAAGAAAACATTCAATATTTCAGTTTAATTAGAACATTCAATATTTTAGTTTAATTAGCATTAATTTTAATTACTACAAATCTAAATATTAATTCAAAGACACACATTTATACTTCCCTTTATAATTCTTAAATGGCATTAAACGGATCACAAAAATAAGGTTCAATAAAGATGATGTGAAAATAAAATAAATAAAATAAAGAATACACAAATTTTACGTGGAAACCCTTTTTGGGAAAAAACCACGGGCAGGGGAGAAGAAAATTCACTATGTCAAATTTGAATTAATTATAAGAGGAATAGAGTATTTCTATTTATAGGCTTGTAAAGCCATATTCTAGTTAGTCTGAAACACCTTATTCTAATCAATATAAAATAGATAGAGTTTAATAAGGTTTAAAAAACCTTATTCCAGAATAAAAGAAGTGTAGTTCTATATGGATTTTACTTTTATTTTATTTTACCTCTGTATTTTATTTAAATAAGGATTTGGGTCATTTAATTCTAAAAATCTCTACCTTGACACGAATTCTCAATGAACAAGTTCTTCATCGCGAACTCTCAACGAACAAGTTCTCCACCTCTTCATAAAACCCCTTAAGGGTTTGACTTCAACAATGAACACCAACCAAGTCTAAGCAATGCTCAAACTTGGTTATAGGAAGTGACTTAGTCATCATATCAGCAGGACTCTCATGAAACATTTGATCTTTTGTAAGGAAGATTCCACTCTGACTGTCACAAAATACTGTATTGATTTGAAGGTCTTCATTGAGTTCACTAAAGAGTCCCTTCAACCAAATAGCTTCTTTACAAGCCTCAGTAATCACCATGTACTCAGCTTCAGTGGTAGACAAAGCGACTGTAGTTTGCAAAGTGGCTTTCCAACTGATTGTACAATCTCCGATTGTAAAGACAATAACCTGTGAGAGATCTTCTTCTATCAAGGTCTCCAGCAAAATCAGCATCAACATACCCAATGACTCCATCTCTAGTTCTTTCAAACTATAAGCAAACATCAGTAGTACCTTGTAAGTATCTTAAAATCCACTGAGCTACTTTCCAGTATTCTTTACCGGGATTCGCCATGTATCTGCTAACTGCACTGACTGCATATGATAAATCTGGACGTGAACAAACTATAGCACACATGAGAGATGCAACTGCACTGGAGTATGAAATATGTGACATGTACTCAATCTCATCATCTGATTGTGGAGACAAAGCCGATGAAAATCTGAAATGAGCTGCTAAAGAAGTACTAACAGGCTTAGCACTCTGCATATTGAACCTGTAAAGAACTTTCTCAATGTACCCCTTCTGACTTAGGTATAATTTACTTGTTTTTCTATCTCTGAGAATCTCCATTCCATGTATCTTCTTTGCTGGTCCTAAATCTTTCATCTCAATTTCTTCACTTAGTTGGGCTTTGACCTTTTTTATCTCTCATTTATCTTTTATTGCTATCAACATGTCATCAACATAAAGAAGTAGATACACGAAAGAACCATCACTGTTTTTCTTAAAGTAAACACAACTGTCAAAACTACTTCTTTTGAAATCATGAGAAGTCATAAAGGAATCAAACCTCTTGTACCACTGTCTTGGTGATTGTTTCAAACCGTAAAGAGACTTTTTCAGCAACCAAACATAGTCCTCTTTTTCTGAGACTGTAAAACCCTCTGGTTGTTGCATGTAAATGTCCTCTTCAAGTTCTCCATGCAAAAATGCAATTTTTACATCTAACTGTTCAAGCTCCAAATCATTCATGGCCATAATACCAAGCAAAGCTCAAATGAAACTATGCTTCACAACTGGGGAGAACACATCTGTGAAGTCCACTACTGGAATTTGACTGTAACCCTTTGCAACAAGCCTTACTTTATATCTGAGTTCTTCAACAACTGGAGTGCCTTCTTTCTTTTTAAACACTCATTCACAACGAACAACCTTTTTACCTTTAGGAAGTTTTACAAGTTCCCATGTTCTGTTTTTGTGGAGTGATTCCATCTCCTCTTGCATAGCAAACATCCACTTTCCTGAGTCTTCACAGCTAACTGCCTCAGAAAAATTAGATGGCTCTCAGTTTGCATCTATATCTTCAGCCACATTTAAAGCATAAGCAACTAGATCAGCCTCGGCATACTTCTTTGGAGGTTTAATTTCTCTTCTAGTTCTGTTTTTGGCAATAGAGTATTGTGGTGAAAAAGTAGCTCTATTCTCAATTTTTGTACTGGCTTGAGGAGTCGACTCTATATTAATCTGATGCTCCACCTGCTTTTGATTTTCTTTATTGGAAGAGTCTTTAAGAGATAAGTTAGGTAGCATAGAAGTTTCATAAAAAACGACATCTCTTCTAATCACAACTTTTCTATTTTCAGGACACCATAACTTATACCCTTTTACACCTACTTTATAACCAAGAAAAACACATTTAATGGATCTCGGTTCCAATTTTCCATTATCAACGTGAGCATACGCAGGACACCTAAAGATCTTTAAGTTAGAATAATAAGCAGGATTACCAGATCATACCTCTTGTGGAGTCTTTTTCTCAATGGCAACGGATGGAGATCGGTTGATCAAAAAAATGTAGTAGACGCTACTTCTGCCCAAAACGACTTCGGTAAGTTGGCATTTGACAACATACATCGAACCTTCTCCATGATCATTCTATTCATTCATTCTGCAATACCGTTTTGCTGTGGAGTATGACGAACTGTCAAGTGTCTCATGATCCCTTTTGACTTGCACAGTCTATTAAACTCATTAGAACATAACTCTAAGCCATTGTCTGTGCGGAGGTATTTTATTTTTTTCTCGTCTGTTTTTCAATCATAATTTTCCAAGACTTAAATGCGAAAAATACATTGTTTTTTTACTTCAGGAAGAACGCTCAAACTTTTTTGGAAAAATCATCAATAAAGGTTAGCATATAATTAGCTCCACCTCTCAAAGGCACTGTGGATGGCCCCTACAGATCAGAATGAATTTACTCTAATATTCCCTTCGTGTTATGGATTCCTCTAGTGAATCGAACTCTCTTTCGCTTCCCAAAAACACAGTGCTCACAGAAATTCAATTTGCAAATTTCTTGCCCATCAAGATGTCCTCTTTTACTCAATTCTGCCATGTCATTCTCACTTATATGCCTCAGGTGCATATGCCAAAGTTTAGTAATATCATCATCTGACAAGGAGGAGGAAGCGCATGCTATATATCACCAAGATATGATGAGAACCTGCAAAAACATATAACTTGGTAGTCTTTCTCTGCCCTTTCATCACAACAAGGGAACCTTTGGAAATCTTTAAAACTCCACTTTCAGCTATGTATTTGTACCCTTTTGAATCAAGAGTACTAAATGAAATTAAATTTCTCTTCAATTCTGAAACATGTTGTACGTCACTAAGTGTTCTGACAACTCCATCAAACATCTTAACTTTAATTGTTCCAACACTTGTGATTTTACATGAAGCATTATTTTCCATCAAAACAACACCTTCAGACATTGTTTCGTAAGTTGTAAACCAATCCTGATTGGGACTCATGTGGAAGGTGTAGCCTGAATCAAGTATCCACTCCTCGCTCACTTTAGAATTGTTGACAGAAGCGACTAGAAGTTCACCATCGCTGTAGTCTTCTACAACATCAGCTTCACCAAAATTTTCTGGTTGTTTTCCCTTTTGATTCACAACCTCTCTTTTAATCTTGTTCTGTAGCTTATAGCACTCAGATTTAATGTGCCATTTCTTCTTACAGAAGTTACAAGTTTTACCTCTGTTTGAAGACTTTGATCTACCGCAAGGATTTTTTTCCTGTGTCTATCCACGATCATCATCAGCATTTCGATCTTATCTTCCATGAACAATGAGACCCTCTCCCTGAGAGTCGGATTTAACAATAAGATGCTTCATCTTATCATATAAGGTCAAAAAATCATAAACCTCACCAACTGTGAGAGACTCGTGGCTATATAAAATAGTGTCTCTAAAGGTTGAATAAGATGGGGACAATGAACAAAGTAGAATCAACGTTAGATCTTCCTTATCATACTGAACCTCCATGGCCTCCAAGTTTGAGAGAATTTCTTTAAACATTGTTAAGTGTTCGTGTACAGACGCACCTTCCTCCAAATGATGAGCATAAAGACAGTGCTTCATATGCAACTTGCTTGTTAGATTTTTCGACATACATATTTGTTCCAGCCTCTTCCATAATGCAGCGGCGGTCTTCTCCTTCATCACATCCTACAAAATTTCATTGGACAAATGCAGATGTAATTGTGTTAATGCCTTTCGATCCTTACGCTTCTGCTCTTCATCTGTTAATGTCAAAGGCATTTTATCTATCCCTAGCAGGGCATCCTCCATATCCATCTACGCAAAATTAAGTATAAAATTAACTAAAATTCATCATGTTCATATTTTTAACACAATTTAATTATTTTATAATATTTAGTTATTTTTCGACAAGATTTTAACCGAATTTGCACGAATTTAAGTAAAAATGGGTATGAAACAGTATATAATTTTTTGTGTTTCCACACCCCCAACTTAATTCATTGCTCGTCCTAAGTAATGCACAAATTTTGAAAAGAATTTACCGAAACAATTTTGAAAAACTCCTTCAGAACAACATTCTCCCTAAAATTATGAACTTGATATACTCATGCTCAAAAACAAGAAATATGATAGTTATGCTACTTAAGTATAACGTTCAAATTAGATTCAACAACTTATTATAATAGCAAAATTTAGACTAAATGCTTTTTTAAGAAAGACATGTTAACCATTACCAATTTGATTTTTATTCCTTAATTCAAGACTAAGCTGCAGTCATTAAGCTTAACTTATGTCTTCATATGTTGATCGTAGCAATTTCTCTCCACTAATGTAGGTAGCATTAGGACTTTGAATCAATAGGTCTTTATCAAGGTTGTGCTAGGGGTAGGTGAAAGATGGACAAATTTTGGCTTTAAACCCTAGACTCAGCGTCAATCGAACCTTCGAAATTTTTACCTTTGATACACCAACTTGAATTTCATATGCTTTTTTGTACATCTCTTTCAAATACATGTGCTTTTTTTTATTAACACGAGCACTTTCTTTGTGTACTGCAATTCTCGAGCAATTGATACTTCTTTTCAACTCCCCCAAACTTATTTTCGAAGAACATTTTGAATAGTACTGAGTCTATTGTTTGGGACAATTTTAAGATCATTAAGTGAAAAGTAATGGTTAAATATTGCAAGGGTCGAAATAAAATTAGGCTATATAGTCTCAAAGTTGGGTTTCAAAGGATAAAAACCATGGTGGGCTTGAAAGGCTCAAACGGTCCAAATAATAGTTGCCTAAATCATTTTCAATGTTTCGTGCTCCCTAGGATTTCGCCTCAAGAAACTACTAAGTCAATTCTAAAGACTTAAACTTTCATGCATACCTAACTTTCCTAAAGAACTAAAAATTTTATGGTACGAATTTGCATACTTTATTAAAAATACATTCATGTCATTATTAAGCTAAGATAATAATTTATTGAAATAAAAGAACTTTATTCATACTCAAGTTTAGCATACTTAACAAAATTCAAATTTTTGAACAAAATATATCCAAATCATAATTTAAAAGAAAAATTTTATTCTGAGTGGAAATTTCGGTCCCCCCAACTTAAAATGAATAATGTCATTATTGTTTAAAGTGAATAAATACTATACACCAGGTAGGATTCCAGAAAAGAGGAGGTGAGTCAATTTGACTGCTTAAGTACCAAGCTCTCTCTGAATCCAATCCTAGACATGTATATATCTATTGCCACACTTTATATTTTGTGACTTGTTCATATTTACTCATAATTTTCATCTCTTGTTTTATTATGCAAAAATAAAAATTCCTAATTAAACGTAATCCTAAAAATAATCTAAGAACAAAAATAAAGTCAAGTCAAGATCCCTCCCTTTTATTTATTTGAAGATCCTTCCCAATTGGACTCATCTTTTGCTCCATCATTATTGCCTTTGCATGAATCCCTTCGCTCCTTCTTTGATAATGGAAGCCATGGTTCAAATATGAATTCTGGGAACTCAGGCTCAAAAATAAATGGGTCATTGTATATTTTCTTAAAAGCACTTCTTATCGAGTCATCCTTTATTTTTTAGTATCTCCAGTAGGCTTGTTGATGCCATTCCATATGTTGCATTAAGTCCATCAATTTTGATAGCTCATCTTGAAAGTCTGGGCTAGGCGGTTGAGCTCTAAACATTGAAGTTTCAGCATCAGGTTTAGCTTCTGGCTCCACTGATTCTACCTTATCAAGGACTTCAAATGATTGCTTTGTGGGATCTTCTTCTTCATCAGGGTCGTGAGGTTCCTTATTTCCTTCAACTCGTTGCTGTAGAACTGAGTCTCCAGCTACTCGGTAGAGGTCCCAATCTGTGATTGTGCCTTGGCTATACCCTATCTTCTTTACATTTGCAAGAATTTTAGCTTTCAAGCATAGAATTGTTATTGTAAAGGGGAAGTGAGTAGGGCCAGAGCATTTAACGGCACAATTTTGTATTTCCCTTAAGATGATCTTTCCCACATCAATGGTCTTATAAGTTAGAATCGAGTACAATAAGACCATTCGTTCTAACGAGATTGTAGTCCCATGTGAGCTAGGCATAAGGCTGAATCGGATGAAGTAAAACCATACCTTCGTGAGTGGCTCAAATATTCTCTTCGACAAATGTTGATTTCTTGTTTTGACATAGTCCATGTAGAACCCTGAACTATCAGTTCCTCGAGAATTTCTTGCAAATTCTCAGGCTTGATATTACTCATTAATGTGGAATATTCATCGTTTTCGAAATCAGGTAATTCAAAGAACTCATTAATGTGGAATATTAATGTTGATATTGCTCATTTGAATTTATCGGTACCTTGATTTCGCGAACTGGAACTTTGTCATCTCGCTTGAACATAAATTCTCATAGAACTCACGAACTAGCTCCTCATCAACACTAGGTCTCTTTTCACAAAACAGATCCCAATTAAGGGTTTCAGCAACTTGACGAATACATGCCATAAAGTCTCTATAGTTGCTTTCCTTCAATGTAAAGCCTTTCTCTGGATGCATCTGTTGATTTTTGAAGATACTTTCGTATCTATCTCTGGCTTCTTCACAGTGGAACTTGTTTTGTGTTTCATCAATTTGAGCAGAAGCACGAGTTCTCTTGCGAGGCATGTTTAATAAAAATTAACTAATTTAAAAATTTAATAAAAATTATTAATAATTCAATGAATTGAAAAATTAACTAATTTAAAAATTAAGAAAAAATTAGGTCTTACGACCTTTTTTTTTTTAAAAAAAATATAAGAACTCTTAAAAATAATAATAATTATTATGAAGAAAAAGATGGAAATTTAAAAGAAGGGTTGGAAGGCTTGGCTAAAGGGCTTGGTGTGCAAGGTGGCTAGGTGCTAAGATGGATGGTGCGTGTGGGAGCAGCAATGCAGCAAGGAGCCTTCTGTAGTATGCCTGGAGTGGGCACTAAGGTACTGGGCGCTCGTGCGTTGTGGCCTGGAACAGTAGGTGTATGAAGCCTGGAGTAGGACTCGGCCTGGACAGTTGCTGGGTAGGAGCAGTAGGCACACGCGGATGAGCGCTTAGCGTGAGCTAAGGCTGGTCAGTCAGCTGGGCTAAGCTTGCAGCACTTATGGGTTTGGTGTTTCGGGGTTTTGAAGATGAATGAATGGAAGGAGAAGGGTTGATGGTATTTATAGATGGAAAAATAAAATTTGTAGTAGAATTCTTAGAAAATTTTAATGAAAAAAATCCTAAGTTCTAATTCTACTCAAAGTTTACCAACAATTAATAATTAAATATATTTATATGAAATTATCAATTGCCATTAATTTATTAAGATAACCATAAAATATAATTAAAATACAATTAATCCTAATTCTAAGATAAGTTGATAAAAATTAATATATAAATTATAATCAACATAATTATATATTAAAGATTATCAACTTATTAAAAAAAACTTATCAAATAAAATATGATTAAATTAAAACTAATCCTAACTCTAGTTAAAGTTGATAATAATTAATATATATTATAATGGATATAATTATATATTAATAATTATCATCTTTTTTTATTAAATTAAAAACATTTATTATAGAAGCCTTTTGAAAATATTTACAAAAAGAGGCATCTAATTTTTGTTATTTGCAAAAGAAGCAACCAAATTTTAAAAATAATTCAATTAAACCCCTAGACTTAATGAAAATTTAAAATTGAGTTGCCATTTAAAACGTGGATCAAAATTGACCCTTTTATTTGAAAAACTAAAAATTTATTTTTCCATTTATGGAATAATTTCTTAGGAAATTATGTCAAAATAAATTCCCAGGAAAGATTGGAGGGATCATAAGCAGTCCCGCTTAAGTTCCAATCTCCTAGATAGAATTTATTTAAACATACTAAACCCGAAAATATACCCTAAATCATTTATTCAAAAATAAAAACGAGAAATTAAGTATCCGATAAAATGAACGAGATTTTATCCCATTCAATTTTATCTCCCCAATAATGTTTCAGACACTGAGCATTAGCTCGGGAATTACCTCCCTTACCTTGGAGTTCAACAACTCCATATGGATAGACTTTATGAATCGTAAATGGACCGGACCAACGTGATTTTAGCTTACCTGGGAAGATCCTTAATCTAGAATTGAACAACAAGACTTGCTGACCTGCTTTAAATTCTCGAACTCGAATGTGTTTGTCATTCCATTTCTTGAGTCTTTCTTTAAGTAATTTGGAATTTTCATATGAGAACATTCAGAACTCTTCTAACTCATTAAGTTGGAACACTCGTTTCTCTTTCACAAGCTTAGGATCCAAATTAAGCTGTTGAAGAGCCCAGTAAGCTTTGTGCTCTAACTTCAATGGTAGATGACAGGCTTTCCCAAAGACCAACCTGTAGGGTGACATCCCTAAAGGTGTCTTGTATGCTTTTGTGTAAGCCCACAAAGCATCATCTAGCCTTTTGGACCAATCTCGTTGATTCGGGCAAACTACCTTCTCAAGTATGCATTTGATCTCCTTATTTGCCAGTTCAGCTTACCCATTCGTCTGCAGATGGTAAGCTATTGCAACCTTGTGTTTCACTCCTACTTGTCTAATAACCATTTTAACCACTTTTTCACAAAGTGGGACCCTTCATCACTAATGATAGCTCTTGGAGTTCCAAACCTTGTGAACACGTGTTTCTACAAGAACTTCATTACAACCTTCGCATCGTTTGTTGGATAAGCTTTAGCCTCGACCCACTTAGACACATAGTCTACTACTACCAATATATACTTGTGACCAAAAGACGGAGGGAAAGGTCTAAGAAAGTCAATACCCCATACATCAAACAATTCTACCTCAATGATGTTTGTTCAAGGCATCTCATTTCTATTGGTGACATTTTCGGCCCTTTGACATTGGTCACAGCTCTTTACATACGCATATGCATCCTTGAATAGTGTTAGCCAAAAGAATCCAGCTTGCAATACTTTGGTCGCCGTACGAGTACCTCCAAAGTGTCCCCCACTCGGAGCTGAGTGACAATGGTATAAAATCTTTTGTACTTCATCTTCTGCCACGTATCTCCTAATCATCTTATCTGCACACTTTTTAAACAAATCTGGCTCTTCCGAGAAATAGTACTTCACATCGTGAAGAAACTTTATCCTTTGTTATATGTCTTATCAATTGGCATCAAACCACAAGCTAAATAGTTAGCAATATCAGCAAACCAAGGGATGTTACGGACATGACTTACCTTTAGTATGTGTTCATCTAGAGACAGTTCCTGAATTAGTATAATAGGAGAATTCCTTTCTTGCGGCTCTAATCTGGACAAGTGATCTGCTACTTGGTTTTCTACTCTTTTTCGATTTTGAATTTTTAGATCGAACTCTTGAAGTAGAAGCACCCACCGGATTAGTCTCGGCTTAGCATCTTTCTTGGCAAGTAAGTACTTAATTGCTGAGTGGCCCGTATAGACAGTCACTTTGGTACCTACAAGATAAGATTGAAACTTGTCAAAAGCAAATACAATAGTAAGCAACTCTTTTTCTGTAATCGTATAGTTCAGTTGAGCTCCTGTAAGAGTCCGGCTTGCATAGTAGATGGGATGAAAAACTTTGTTCCTTCGCTGGCCCATGACAGCTCCTATCACGAAGTTGCTTAAGTCACACATCAATTCAAATGGCAAATCACAGTCTGGTGTGATGATTATGGGTTCCGTAACTAATCGAATATTCAAATCCTTGAAAGCTCTTAAGAATTCATCATCGAACTTGAACATCGTATCCTTCTCCAATAATTTGCATAAGGGTTTAGCAATTTTGGAGAAGTCTTTGATAAATCTTCGATAGAAATCAGCGTGGCCCAAAAAGCTCCTAACACCCTTTCTAGATGCTGGCGGTAGAAGTTTCTCAATAACGTCTACCTTCACTTCATATACCTCGATCCCATGTCTCGTTATCTGATGGCCTAGAACAATTCCTTCTCGTACCATGAAATGGCATTTCTCCCATTTAAGTACAAGGTTCGTTTCTTCGTATCGCCTTAGTACCTTAGCTAGATTGGCTAAGCAATCATCGTAAGTATCTTCGAATACTGAAAAGTCATCCATAAAAACTTCCAAGTACTTTTCAACCATGTCAGTAAAAATAGACATCATACATATTTGAAATGTAGCAGGTTCATTACATAAACCAAATGGCATGCGTCTAAATGCAAATGTACCGTATGGGCAAGTGAACGTTGTCTTGTGTTGATCTTCCTGTGCTATTGTAATCTGATTATACCCAAGTATCCATCGAGAAAATAGTAATAGTCTTGCCCCGCGAGTCTATCCAGTATCTGGTCTAAGAACGACAAAGGAAAGTGATCTTTCCTAGTCTCCTTGTTCTGCTTCCGGGTTCAGCTTTCGGTAATCGATGCAAATTCTCCATCTCGTAACTGTTCTAGTTGGTATCAACTCATTATTCTCGTTTTCTACGACTGTGATACCTCCCTTCTTTGGCACGCATTGGACCGAACATACCTACGAACTGTCTGAGATGGGATAAATGATACCCACATCTAACCACTTGATATTCTCCTTTTTCACCACGTCCTTCTTGATAGGGTTCAGCCTTTGTTGTCCATCAATCGTCCCTATTTTGTCATCTTCCAAGATAATATTATGTATGCATACAGATGGACTAATACTGTGAATATCGGCTATGGTCCATCCGATAGCCTTTATGAATTCTTTCAAGACTAAGATAAGTTTTTCTTCTTGCTCAATAGTCAATTCTGCTAAAACAATCACAGACAGAGTAGAAGCATTACCTAAATCAATGTATTTTAAATGTGAAGGTAATACCTTGAGTTCTGATTTAGGTGGTTCCTCGATTGATGCTTTTGGTTGGGCATATTCCCTCTTCTCTAACTCCAAAGATTCAAAACGAGATTGCAGATTAAATCCCCTTTGATTAGCCTCTAGCTAAGCTAAGTACTCATCCTCCTCTTCATCAATTAGAGGGTCCGATGTCAAAATTCTTTCCAGTGGATCCTCAACAAAGTTGAGTTCCTTTTCCACTATTAAATCCTCTAAGTCGAATACTGCAGAACAATCATTAATCGTGTCAGGAAATCGCATAGACTTAAAAACATTAAATGTTACCTGATCATCCTGAATACGTATCGTAAGCTCACCCTTCTGCACATCAATAAGGGTCCTTCCGGTTGCTAAGAATGGTCTTCCTAAGATAATTGGTACTTCTTTATCTGCTTCAAAATCTAGAATCACAAAGTCAGCAGCAAAGATGAATTTATCTACCCGTACTAATACATTCTCAATTTTTCCTTCTAGATGTGCTAAGGATCAATATGCTAGTTAAAGTGTAACCGTAGTAGGTCTAACTTCACCTATCCCCAACTATCTAAATATTGACATAGACATCAAGTTTATACTTGCACCCGAGTCACATAGTGACTTACCACAATATGTTGCTCCAATGTTGCAAAGTATGGTAAAACATCTAGGATCCTTTAGCTTTACGGGTAGTTTGTCTTGAAGATATGCACTGCATTCCTTTGTCAGAGCTACCGTCTCAAATTCTCCAAGTCTTTGCTTCTTGGATAGGATATCTTTCATAAACTTGACATAGTTTGGCATTTGTTCAAGTGCTTCTACCAATGGGATATTGATATGAAGTTGCTTTAGTTCATCAAGGAACTTCTTGAATTGAATTTCCTGTTTCTGCTTCTGAAGTCTTTGAAGGTAGGTGGTGAAGGTTTCATTATTGGAACTAGTACTGATTGATTTGTCTTTGGTGGCAATTCTACATCTAACACAGTTTTTAGTTGATCAAAATTAACTGGTTCTGAGGTTACTTTATCAGATTTTGCAGGTTCTGGTTTTGGTGAAATTGGAATTTTAGCATTCGGTTGAACTTCTTCTGAATCTTGAGTCTTAGCTGGCTCCTTCTCAACTTCGACAATGTTGGGCTCTACTATCTTTCTGCTCCTTAATGTTAGTGCTTTACAATGTTCCTTCCCCGGATTTCTTGGATTCTCTGTATCACTAGGTAAAGCACCTTGTGTTCGCTTCCTAAGTTTAGTTGCGAGCTAGCCCATTTGGTTTTTCAGATTCTTCAATGTAGCTACTTGGCTTTGAATTAAGGCACTATTCTTCACCATGTATGCCTTCAACAGATTCTCCAAGATATTGGATGGTTCAGCTTGAGCTGGTTTCTGAACTTGTTGGGGAAAACTAGATGGTTGGGTCGGTCTAGGTTAGGCGTAGTTGTTACTAGTTCCAGCCCCTTGGTTACTCTAGGAAAAATTTGGGTGGTTTTGCCACGATGGGTTATAGAAGTTGGATTGTGGTCCTTGCCTTCCTTGATTTTGGTTCTGGTTACCCATGTAATATACAGATTCGGGGTTCGATGGACATTCTTCGAACAAATGTCCTTCCCCACAATAAACACAGGCTATACTCTCAAATTGGTGAGGTGGTTGGGCTACAAAACTGTTAGACCCATTAGTGGTAAGATTTTTAAGCACTGAGGATATTGAAGATACCTGAGATGCGAGTGAAGTGAGAGTGTCCACGAGAGTGTCCACTTTATGTATTTCAGTGACTCGTCTTTCTGACGCAGCTCGATTGGTTGGCCATTGATAATTGTTACTGGCGATCTTCTCAATGATTTTGTAAGCCTCATTGTAAGACTTAGAAAGAAGAGCACCATTAGCGGAGGCGTCCACTACCATCCTCATGTGAGCGTTGAGACCATTATAAAATGTCTTAAGTTGGATGCAATGTAGGATTCCGTGATGAGGGTGTTTTCGTAATAATTCTTTGTATCGTTCCCATGCCTCATACAAGGACTTATCATCCATTTGTTGGAAGGCAGTGATCTCATTCCTTAACTTAGCATTCTTGCTTGGTGGGAAATACTTCATGAGGAATCTTTCGGCTAACTCTTGTCATGTGGAAATTGAGTTTGGTGGAAATGAGTTCAACCAGGCTTGAGCTCTTTCCCTTCGTGAGTACGGGAATAGCTTCAATTGTAATGCATCTTTGGGTACTCCGGCTAATTTGAAAGAGTCGCTCACCTCCATAAACAGTCGTAAAAGAAGATAAGGATCTTCAGTAGGCATTCCACTGAATTGTCCCATTGTTTGAAGCATCTGGAACATGACTAGCTTCAGCTCGAATTGTTGTGCCTCAATTTTGGGTCTCTTAATACCCAGATTAAGATCATTAAACACTGGCAAAACATATTGTCTTAAGGCTCAATCCCTATCATCAACAATGAGGATAGGATCTTGAGCAAGGTTTACTCCATTTCCTTGATTCATATTCTCGAAATACATTCCTTCAGTCCTTCTCTAGTTCGCTTGTCTTCTTCATTGTCGAAAGGATCGTTCTATCTCAGGGTCTACAGGGATAAGTCAATAATTTGGTCAATACTCATAAACACCTGTAATAATCACAGAAAAATTAAGTAAGTAATAATTTAAACAATAAACCAAAATGTAAAACTAATAAATTCACAAATAATGGCTTTTTTTAAACAGTCCCCGGCAATGGCGCCAAAAACTAGGAACGACGGAATTGTGCAAGTGTACACAATCACAACAAGTAATAAAGTGACAACTAAATGTCGAGTTATCGTACCCATAGGGACTGTAAAAAGAATTATTTATGAAATTAATTTTAAACACTTTGGTGATGAAAAATATTTTGGTTTTGAAAAGATGACTAAAAACTAAAGTTTTAAAAACTAAGTAAAATAATTAAAATAAAACTAAGAGTTCTAATGCATGATTCCAAATAAGATTTAATCAAGATGACACACTTGTGTTGGATTAATTACATTTCTTTAACTTAGAATTATTAAACTTATGTTTATACTACTACAAATAAATTCACGGCAACTCGGCAATTTGCTAACTACTGCTCATACAGACTTATTAAATTAATCAATCTCTTAAACATTTTTCAATGTCAATCCAAGTGATTAATCAATCTTCACAAGCATATAAAAGATTAAGTGAGGTAACAGGGTGTTTCTACTTTGAAACAGTTTAATCACAAAAATCTTGCAAGTTATGCAAGGCATATGTATCGCCGAATACAATGCTAATTTAAACTTCAGCTACCTTAGAAGAATAAACATTCACTGATTAAGCATTGTGTCTATTAATTATAATTTCAATACGATTTAATAATTAATTCATTAGTTATTCAACAATTATATTGCAAAAATAACCTAGGCATGATTTTACTGAACCAAGCAATTTACTGAGGCTTATAATAGCATAAACATCATTTTAACAATTCAAGCAGGCAGAATGTAAATAACCCAACACAAACTTAATTTAAGATAAATTGATTAAAATAACCATTACAATAGCATAAATATTCACAAACATGTTCGTCAAAACAACAACAAAACTTTTCCAGCAATCCTATATCCTTAAGCAGACGGAGATGGTGAATCGATTAATGCAAGGCAATTATTCCATGTCTGAATGCTCTTTGCTATAATTGTCGCTCGGTTTAGGTCATTAAATAGAGGATTTTCAAGAGTCCTCTTTACTAATGCTGAGTGGCAAACTTTTCCCAACACAACAAGTTCACCGCAACACTTGTTAGAAATACTCCATGTCTTGAAAATACTCGTGAAAGCTTCTAGAACACAGGGCAAACCCATTTTAGTTTCACAAATTATTTTCCTTAATAATCTAGTCGTTCTCCTTCGTAGCCATTACTACCCCGCAGATTAAGAATAAAACCACTAGTACGGAATAAACATTAAGGCTTGCCATACTGCGCGAATCTGATGTTACTAATTAAATTTGGTTCGTAAAATTAATTTTGAACGAGATTTGCAGAGGAAAAACTAGCATTTATAGGAATTGTTATAACCACATTGGACTAGAATACGTTACCATAAAAGAAAACATTCAGTATTTCTGTTTAATTAGAACATTCAATATTTCAGTTTAATTAGCATTAATTTTAATTACTACAAATCTAAATGTTAATTCAAAGACACACATTTATACTTCCCTTTATAATTCTTAAATGGCATTAAACAGATCACGAAAATAAGGTTCAATAAAGATGATTATGTCA
This sequence comes from Gossypium longicalyx, assembly GCA_025698465.1. NCBI lineage: Eukaryota > Viridiplantae > Streptophyta > Magnoliopsida > Malvales > Malvaceae > Gossypium > Gossypium longicalyx. The sequence continues at coordinate 25,934,249 of CM046999.1, forward strand.
TACATGTGTTTTTGCGTTGGAACTCGGATAGAACTATTACGTCCACCCCAAACCAAATACTTGGATGATAATACAGAGTAAATAACATATGGAAAAAGCACAATGGGATATAGTACACTTGCATTACAGGCACACATATTCGTTATGTGTGTCATCCTATTTTTCTAATTTTTTGAAGTTGTGTATGTACTTATTACGTTGATGGTTAAAAACCCACGTGTATCTCAAAATTGAATGAGCAATACCATATTCCCCTACCAATGATTTGTATATGCCACAATGTAGAAATAATTATGCGAAGCGTAAAATCTTATAACCTTGTTGTTGTTAAAAAGTTTTTATCACACTTATCATATTTGTAAAATGGAAAATGGCAACTAAGTGATTGAAATTCAAATTTAATTCATCTATAATATTTCCCGTTCTGAAATTAAGTCGATGTATGTCTTTACCGTGGGAGTCCAATTCGGTTGTTGTCTTCTTCATTTTACGTTAACATTCTAGGTGTAAGCGTTCTAGCCCAATTTTAGTGAAATATGAATGGAAGCTTTTAGTGGAATAAGTAATGGAACTTGGACAATGAAAATTTCTCTTAGAGAGTTAAATTGGAAACAACAAATGGTGTTACACTTCTATCACTGTCTTAGGTATTGCCCAAATAATGAATAGGATTTAGTTTTTTTATATAATTTGAACCTTTTTTAATAGGGAGAATGTGGGATGTATGTCTCCGACATAATTCGAATTCCATTCTTGATCTTGATAAAAACAAGTAATCTAAAAATAGAAGAATAAGGAAATCAAGTTAAGAATTTGAATCGTTACATTACTTTCGATGAGGATTTCAAGATTGCCTCTCCTCTACAGAAACGAAAGTGGTCATAACTATTAGATTAGTATCGAAGGAGTGAAAATGGAAAATGAAACAAAGGAGTCCATAAGCAAGGAACTATTACAAATTATAGTGCATGTCCTTTGGAGGCTATTTCGTGGCATGATATTCGTCTTTTCAAAACTTTGAGAAGTTAAGGTATTTTTCCATTAAAGGCAATGTGAATTTAAATTGTATAAAGACTTTCAAGGAATCGAGATTGTTTATATTTCACACCATGCTAGAACATTCCAATTCCACATTATTGAAATGAACTTAATGTTTATAATAATGATATTTGTGTCAATTTAAACAATGTAAAACAATATCTAGTGCTCGATTTGAGATGGTTACCGAGTTCTAGTGCTATAAAATAAAAAATAATGGCATGTATAAAATCATAGTGTATTAAGTAATGGCTTCTACAGAACCATTTAATTTTTGTACAACTAAATATAATTTAACTAGGTTGAAATTTAATGACACATTTTAATGAAGCTTTTGGAACAAGATCAAAAATAAAGAGAAAAGAACAATTTTGGGCCCCTTATGTCTGGTAACCGTTTGTTAGCTTAAGCAATCCTATATCCTTAAGTAGACGGATATGGTGAATCGATTATTGCAAGGCAATTATTCCATGTCTGAATTGTAACGCCCCAAAAATCTCGAAACCCAAATATCCCAAAATCCCGAACTTTCTTTGTTTTTGGTTTTGATAAAAATTGTGTGCAATATTCTTATCCAAGCGATAATTATAGTAGATCTTAATTAAGGTTTGAGTTCGAATCAAGGGGTAGAAGAGATTATAATTTAATTATTAAAAGAATCAGGGCTGACAAGTAGTTGGGCTTTTAAATAAGGTTAGGGGAAAATAGCATCAAAAAGCCCTGTGGAGGAGTGGTTAAGTGACGCCACTTACGGTGTAGGGAGGTGGCGTTAATAGCTAGCAAGGAGGTCCAAGGTTCGAATCCTAGCTTAGTGTTTTTAGAAGTTTAATTTTAGCCTTCTAGAAGGATGGAAGTGGCATGAAAGTGTACTCCAAGGGAAGTGTTCAGGAGAGAAAATTAAGGAAGGGATAAGGGGTCATCAGGAAGAAAGATTAGGAGATGAGAAGGGAGAAATGATGGAGCCGAATGGGGAATTAGGCATGGGAAAATTCAGCTATAAGGCTTATAAATAGGTGCTGAATGCTAGGGTATGAAGCTAATGCCGAATTTCCTCTACCCTGTTGCCAGAAACTCTTTTCTCTAAAAGCCAAAAACTCTTTGCCTTTTTTTCTTTTTCTTCTTCCTTGTGCCGAATTCTATTTCTCCTCTACCTCATTGCTGACTTTGATTTCTTTTTCCTTGGAGCCGAATAACCCTCTTCTGCCAAACAAAATCGTAAAGAGCCGAACCTCTTTGGCCGAATACCCTTGGTGCAATCACTACTTCTTATACTTCGGTCAAATCTAGTGTAAGCGTTGTTCTTTCAATTAGTTTCTTTGCTAAGTATCGAATATTGTCCCTCACCCTTTCTAATCAACTGTGGTAGGGAATTAGTATCGGATCCTAGATCTTAGCTCTTTGCCGAATTGCTCCTTAGGTGTTGCAGTTTTGGGTAAGTATTCCTTTTCCATTGGCTCAGGTTGGCCGAATAGCCATAGTCAAGGTAAGGGACTTGTGTTGGATACAAGTCATCTACTATTCAGGTTTTAACAGTTAAGATTGGTGCAGATCTATGGATACGTGATCAAGGAAAAGCGATTAAGGATTTGGCTCAAGGTAAGGTTAAGGTGAGGTTTCGATTTTTGAGTAAATAAGTATTAAGCACGCGATTAATCTTTGAGTGATATCGATTGTAGGTTTCGGCTAAGGAGATCACATCACACTTTCTTACCAGGTGTGTACATACACTGCACACACACTATGAATCGGCAAAAGCCAAAATGCCGAAAAGTTGAAATAATCAAAAAGCCAAAAGTTTGGCTACGGTAGTCTTGCGAGTGCGCGAACACTCGTAAAGGGGAGACTGATAGGTTTCCTGAGGCCCACAAGCAATTCCGTGGACTTGGGTTGTGATTTGGCCATATGGGTCAGAATGGGCTAAATGGGCCCGATGGTCTGTTGGGCCCATAATAGGCAGAAACTGAATATTGATGCTATGTGATAGGAATTTGTATGTGGGCATGAATATGAATGTGACTAGGCCTAACGGGCCATATAAATGTGATTTGGGCTTAATGGGCCATAAACAGGTGATGTGGGCCTAGTGGGCCATATACATATGATTGGGCTTAATGGGCCAGATACAGGTATGTAAATTTGATTGGGCTCTGTAAGGGGTTTTGGGCTTAGTATATGATAACTACATAAAAATTAATTAATATATTGGGACCGTGGACAAGTCATAGGGTTAAGGTGTGGCAACAAGTATATGCATATCTAGGATTGGATCTAGGGAGAGCTTGGTACTTAAGCGGTCTTAATGACCCACCTCCGCTTATCTGGAATCCTACCTGGTGCATAGTATTCGTTCATTTTAGCTCACAGGACTTGTTAACGGGCCAAGGTAAGAGAAAACCATAATTAAGGAAAAATTACCGAAACTCCCCTAAGGGCAAAAATGACCAAATTACCCCTAGATGCTGAATGTACGTTTTATGGATGTGACATGCATACATATTATATTTTGATTAGGTTGCATATGGGTTGGGAATTATGGAACGGAGGAAGTATATGAGGATCAAATGGTTGCTTGACAATCATGGATCCACCGACTGCTTTTAAAGCCCAATATGTAAATGAATGTAGTTCCGCAATCGGGCTACCATGGTGTGTGGGTCCACATGGTGTGACGGGGGACGGAGCTGGTGTGTAGCAGATGGATGATTTGGATGGGATTGCATTGCGTGAATGATGAATGATGTTTTATTTTTGAATGCTTGTTTTTGCCGAGGGTTGTACACACTGAGTTTGCGAAAACTCACCCCCTCTTTATTCTATTTTCAGGTGATGCTAAGTAGAAGGTTCAATGTTTGGAGCAACTTTGGGTGGCTAGCTAGCAAGATAATTTGGACTTGTTTTTTTTTAAGCATAAAAGTTTTTATTTAATTAAGTATGTTTCAGATCAGATTGTATTAAGGTTTTCATTATGTTATTATTACTTTTATTATTATTATTATTTTCATTGTAATTTAAAGAAGTTGAACATGAGTTTCCTAAATTATAGTATCTTTTCTACGTTTCTACAATTAAATTTTTAAATGATAAGTTTTCTTAAATCAAATGTTTCAAACAAGTTTTTCGCAACTGAAAGGTGTGTTTTTTTTAAGTTAGTTAAGGTTTCTTTTATTTTAAGAAGGGTTTTCAATGAAAACACCATTTTCACTAAAACACTTCAATGTGACACGCTAGATTCAGGCATAGCATCCGAGTCGGGTTTGGGGTGTTACATGAATGCTCTTCGCTATAATTGTTGCTAGGTTTAGTTCATTGAATAGAGGATTTTCAACAGTCCTCTTTACTAATGCTGAGTGGCAAACTTTTCCCAACACAACAAGTTCGCCGCAACACTTGTTAGAAATACTCCCTGTCATGAAAATACTCGTGAAAGCTTCTAGAACACAGGGCAAACCCATTTTAGTTTCACAATTATTTTCCTTAATAATCTGGTCGTTCTCCTTCGTAGCCATTACTGCCCCGCAAGTTAAGAATAAAACCACTAGTACGGAATAAACATTAAGGCTTACCAGACTGCACAATTTTGATGTTACTAGTTAAATTTGGTTCATAAAATTAATTTCGAACGAGATTTGCAGGGGAAAAAATGGCATTTATAGGAAGTGTTATAACCACATTGGACTAGAATACGTTACAATAAAAAAAATTAGTATTTCAGTTTAATTAGAACATTCAATATTTTAGTTTAATTAGAATTAATTTTAATTACTACAAATCCAAATATTAATTCAAAGACACACATTTATACTTCACTTTATAATTCTTATATGGCATTAAACGGATCACGAAAATAAGGTTCAATAAAGCTGATTATGTCGTACATGTGTTTTTGCGTTGGAACTCGGATAGAACTGTTACATCCACTCTAAACCAAACACTTGGACGATAATACGAAGGAAATAACATATGGAAAAAACAATATGGTATATGGTACACTTACATTATAGGCACACATATTCATTATGTGTGCCGTCCTATTTTTCTAATTTTTTTGAAGTTATGTATGCACTTGTTATGTTGATGGTTAAAAATTCATGATAATCCATAATATATACATATTTTTACCCCATGCTTGGCATATTTTTGGAAGGTTTATCATAAAATATAATGAATTTTATGCTTCTAATCCTTTAATTTCATGTTTTATACTCAGGAGAGCTTAGGACAGTAAAACGAGCAAGAAACGAGCCAAAAACGGATAAAATGGACCTAATTCAGTGTTTCGCACGGCCTAGGCACTTCCACAAGGGTAACCCATATGTCCGTGTGTGACATACATGTAGGCCACATGCCCGTGTGTCATGACCGTGTTGACTAAAAACCAACTCAGAATTACACACGGCTTGAGCACCTTCACACGAGCGTGGCACACGACCGTGTCCTTGTCAAACCCAAGTCTAATTCTACTTGGAAAAGGATAAATTTTAGGGTTTTGAAGCATTTTAAAGTCTATACAAACACCCTAAAGGAGGATCAAAAGGGGGGACATAAAGTAGAAGGTAGAGAATACTGAACGATAGCCATCGGAACCAGCTCAGAAGTAGGATCTACTTCAAAACTGAATATCTCCATTCAATTTCCTAGAAGCTCTTTGGGTTTCTTTATGTTTTGTTGTTTTCCCAATTTTGAGATGTTTTCCATTACTATGAACTAAACTCCCTAAATATCTAAGAGAGATGAAACCTAAGACGGATCATATTACTATTTGAATTATATGATAAATACTTGTTCTTATTCTTAATTGTGAGTTTTAATCCTTGCTTTAATATTCCAGGATATTAATTCAGGTTTTTATATGATTATTCAATGGAGCAAAAGTCCCTGTTTAAGAGTAGATCGTCCATAATTAAGCGGAGTTGCAGGCAATCCTAGAGATAGAACGACATAAATCTGCCAGATTAGAGTCCAATCTAATAAGGGAATCCACAGATCGAGTTAATGCGACAATAGGGGTTTTAATTAGAAAGAGATTTCAATTAATCAACCTAGAGTCAGTTGTTTTTAGTCTCGAGAGAGATATTAACATAAATCAGGGATTTTTACGGATTAAGTCAAGTGAGTAAATCATCTAATTAAGAAGTAATAAGTAAAGTCTAGGTGGATTCTTCCTTGGGTATTGTCTTCTTCATCGGTTTTCCAATAGTATTTTCCAACTTTTACTTCTGTCGTGCTCTTAGTTAATTAGATAGTTAATCTTAGTTTAAAAACAATCCTTTAATTCTTAGGCTAGATAATAAAAAGATAGTAAATACTAGTACTTTTAGTCCTTGTGGATACAATACTTCCGGTCTCACCATAACTATACTGCTGTTCGATAGGTGCGCTTTCCTTAGTTGAATTTTTAGTTAGTTTAGCTACCATCAATTCACGTGTAACTCAAATTTGAATGAGCTATACCATGTTCCCCTACCAGTGATACGTTTGTGCCACAATGTAGAAATAATTATGCGAAGCGTAAAATCTTATAACGTTGTTGTTAAAAAGCTTTTATCACACTTATCATATTTATAAAATGGAAAATGGCAACTAAGTGATTGAAATTCAAAATTAATTCATCAAAAATATTTCTCGTTCTGAAATTAAGTTGATGTATGTCTTTATCGTGGGAGTCCAATTCAGTTATTGTCTTCATCATTCTACGTTAACATTCTAGGAGTAAGCGTTCCGGCCCAATTTTACTGAAATATGAATGGAAGAATTTAGTGAAATAAGTAATGGAACTTGGAAAATGAAAATTTCGCTTAGAGAGTTAAATTGGAAACAACAAAAGATGTTACACTTCTATAACTGTCGTAGGTATTGCCCAAATAATGAATAGGATTTAGCTTTTATATAAATTGAACCTTTTTTAATAGGGAGAGTGTGGGACGTACGTCTCTGACATAATTGGAGTTTCATTCCCGATCTTGATAAAAACAAGTAATCTAAAGAAAGAAGAATAAGGAAATCAAGTTAAGACTTTGAATCGTTACATCACTTTCGATGAGGATTTCAAGATTGCCTCTCCTCTACGGAAATGAAAGTGGTCATAACTATTAGATTAGTATCGAAGGAGTGAAAATGAAAAATGAAACAAAGGAGTCCATAGGCAAGGAACTATTACAAATTATAGTGCATGTCCTTTGGAGGATATTTCGTGGCACGATATTCAAAACTTTGAGAAGTCAAGCTATTTTTTCCATTAAAGGCAATGTGAATTTAAATTGTATAAAGACTTTCAAGGAATCGAGATTGTTTCAATTTCACACCATGCTAGAACATTCCAATTCCACATTATTGAAATGAACTTAATGTTTGTAATAATGATATTTGTGTCAAGTTAAACAATGTGAAACAATATCTAGTGCTCGATTTGAGATGGTTATCGGGTTCCAGTGCTATAAAATTAAAAATAATGGCATGTATAAAATCATAGTGTATTAAGTAATGGCTTCTATAGAACCATTTAATTTACGTACAACTAAATATAATTTAACTAGGCTTAACTTTAATGACACATTTTAATTAATTTACGTACAACTAAATATAATTTAACTAGGCTTAACTTTAATGACACATTTTAATGAAGCTTTTAGAACAATATTAAAAATAAAGAGAAAAGAACAATTTTGGGCCCCTTACGTCTGGTAACCGCTTGTTAGCTTAACCAATCCTATATCCTTAAGCAGACGGAGATGGTGAATTGATTAATACAAGGCAATTATTCCATGTATGAATGCTCTTTGCTATAATTTTCGCTGGGTTTAGGTCATTGAATAGAGGATTTTCAAGAGTCCTCTTTATTAATGCTGAGTGGCAAACTTTTCCCAACACAACAAGTTCGCTGCAGCACTTGTTAGAAATACTCCCTGTCTTGAAAATACTCGTGAAAGATTCTAGAACACAAGGCAAACCCATTTCAGTTTCACAATTATTTTCCTTAATAATCTGGTCATTCTCTTTCGTAGCCGTTACTGCCCTGTAGATTAAGAATGAAACCACTAGTACGAAATAAACATTAAGGCTTGCCATACTGCACAAATCTAATGTTACTAGTTAAATTTGGTTCGTAAAATTAATTTCGAACGAGGGAAAAAACTGGCATTTATAGGAAGTGTTATAACCACATGGGACTAGAATACGTTACCATAAAAGAAAACATTCAGTATTTCTGTTTAATTAGAACATTCAATATTTCAGTTTAATTAACATTAATTTTAATTACTACAAATCTAAATGTTAATTCAAAGACATACATTTTTACTTCCCTTTATAATTCTTAAATGGCATTAAACGGATCACGAAAATTATGTTCAACAAAGATGATTATGTCGTAGATGTGTTTTTGCGTTGGAACTTGGATAGAACTATTATGTCCACCCTAAACCAAACACTTGGACGATAATACGGGGGAAATAACATATGGAAAAAGCAATATGAGATATAGTACACTTGCATTACAAGCAAACATATTCGTTATATTTTTCGTCCTATTTTTCTATTTTTTTGAAGTTGTGGATGCACTTTGTATGTTGATGGTTAAAAATTCATGTGTATCTCAAAATTGAATGAGCAATACCATATTCCCCGACCAATGATTTGTATGTGCCACAATGTAGAAATAATTATGCGAAGCGTAAAATCTTATAACCTTGTTGTTAAAAAGTTTTTATCACACTTATCATATTTGTAAAATGGAAAATGGCAACTAACTGATTGAAATTCAAAATTAATTCATCAAAAATATATCCCGTTCTGAAATTAAGTTGATGTATGTCTTTATCGTGGGAGTCCAATTCGGTTATTGTCTTCTTTGTTCTACGTTAACATTCTAGGTATAAGCATTCTGGCCGAATTTTACTGAAATATGAAAGGAAGCTTTTAGTGGAATAAGTAACGGAACTTGGAAAATGAAAATTTCTCTTAGAGAGTTAAATTGGAAAAAACAAATGACATTACACTTCTATAACTGTCGTAGGTATTGCCCAAATAATGAATAGGATTTAGTTTTTATATAAATTGAACCTTTTTTAATAGGGAGAGTGTGGGACGTACGTCTACGACATAATTGGAGTTTTATTCTCGACCTTGATAAAACAAGTAATCTAAAGAAAGAAGAATAAGGAAATTATGTTAAGAGTTTGAATCGTTACATCACTTTCGATGAGGATTTCAAGATTGTCTCTCTTCTACGGAAACGAAAGTGGTCATAACTATTAGATTAGTATCGAAGGAGTGAAAATGAAAAATGAAACAAAGGAGTCCATAGGCAAGGAACTATTACAGATTATAGTGCATGTCCTTTGGAGAATATTTCGTGGCACGATATGAGTCTTTTCAAAACTTTGAGAAGTCAAGCAATTTTTTCCATTAAAGGCAATGTGAATTTAAATTGTATAAAGACTTTCAAGGAATCGAGATTGTTTCAATTTCACACCACCCTAGAACATTCCAATTCCACATTATTGGGATGAATTTAATGTTTGTAATAATGATATTTGTGTAAATTTAAACAATGGGAAACAATATCTAGTGCTCGATTTGAGATGGTTACCGGGCTCCAGTGCTATAAAATTAAAAATAATGGCATGTATAAAATCATAGTGTATTAAGTAATGGCTTCTATAGAACCATTTAATTTATGTACAACTAAATATAATTTAACTAGGCTTAACTTTAATGACACATTTTAATGAAGCTTTCAGAACAATATTAAAAATAAAGAGAAAAGAACAATTTTGGGCCCCTTATGTCTGGTAACCATTTGTTAGCTTAACCAATCCTATATCCTTAAGCAGACGGAGATGGTGAATTGATTAGTACAAGGCAATTATTCCATGTCTGAATGCTCTTTGCTATAATTTTTGTTGGGTTTAGGTCATTGAATAGAGGATTTTCAACAGTCCTCTTTACTAATGCTGAGTGGCAAACTTTTCCCAACACAACAAGTTCGCCGCAACACTTGTTAGAAATACTTGTGAAAGCTTCTAGAACACAAGGCAAACCCATTTTAGTTTCACAATTATTTTCCTTAATAATCTGGTCGTTCTCCTTCGTAGCCATTACTGCCCTGCAGATTAAGAATGAAACCACTAGTATGGAATAAACATTGAGGCTTGCCATACTGTGCAAATCTGATGTTACTAGTTAAATTTGGTTTGTAAAATTAATTTCAAACGAGATTTGCAGGGGAAAAAACTGGCATTTATAGGAAGTGTTATAACCACATGGGACTAGAATACGTTACCATAAAAGAAAACATTCAGTATTTCTGTTTAATTAGAACATTTAATATTTCAGTTTAATTAGCATTAATTTTAATTACTACAAATCTAAATGTTAATTCAAAGACATACATTTATACTTCCCTTTATAATTCTTAAATGGCATTAAGCGAATCACGAAAATTATGTTCAACAAAGATGATTATGTCGTAGATGTGTTTTTGCGTTGTAACTTGGATAGAAATATTACGTCCACCCCAAACCAAACACTTGGACGATAATACGGAGGAAATAACATATGGAAAAAGCAATATGGGATATAGTACACTTGCATTCCAGGCACACATATTCATTATATTTTTGTCCTATTTTTCTAATTTTTTGAAGTTGTGCATGCACTTGTTATGTTGATGGTTAAAAATTCACGTGTATCTCAAAATTGAATAAGCAATACCATATTCCCCTACCAGTGATTTGTATGTGCCACAATGTAGAAATAATTATGCGAAGCATAAAATCTTATAACCTTGTTGTTAAAAAGTTTTTATCACACTTATCATATTTGTAAAATGGAAAATGGCAACTAAGTGATTCAAATTCAAAATTAATTCATCAAAAATATTTCCCGTTCTGAAATTAGGTTGATGTATGTCTTTATCGTGGGAGTCCAATTCAGTTATTGTCTTCTTCGTTCTACGTTAACATTCTAGGTATAAGCGTTCCAGCCGAATTTTACTGAAATATGAAAGGAAACTTTTAGTGGAATAAGTAATGGAACTTGGAAAATGAAAATTTCTCTTAGAGAGTTAAATTGGAAAAAACAAATGACGGTAAACTTCTATAACTGTCGTAGGTATTGCCCAAATAATGAATAGGATTTAGTTTTTATATAAATTGAACCTTTTTTAATAGGGAGAATGTGGGACGTATGTCTCCGGCATAATTGGAGTTTCATTCTCGATCTTGATAAAAACAAGTAATTTAAAGAAAGAAGAATAAGGAAATCAAGTTAAGACTTTGAATTGTTACATCACTTTTGATGAGGATTTCAAGATTGCCTCTCCTCTACGGAAACGAAAGTGGTCATAACTATTAGATTAGTATCGAAGGAGTGAAAATGAAAAATGAAGCAAAGGAGTCCACAGGCAAGGAACTATTACAAATTATAGTGCATGTCCTTTGGAGGATATTTCGAAGATGAGTCTTTTCAAAACTTTGAGAAGTCAAGCTATTTTTCCATTAAAGGCAATGTGAATTTAAATTTTATAAAGACTTTCAAAGAATCGAGATTGTTTCAATTTCACACCACGCTAGATCATTCCAATTCCACATTATTGAAATGAACTTAATGTTTGTAATAATGATATTTGTATTAATTTAAACAATGTGAAACAATATCTAGTGCTTGATTTGAGATGGTTACCGAGTTCCAGTGCTATAAAATTAAAAAAAATGGCATGTATAAAGTCATAGTGTATTAAGTAATGGCATCTATAGAACCATTTAATTTATGTACAACTAAATATAATTTAACTAGGCTTAACTTTAATGACACATTTTAATGAAGCTTTCAGAACAATATTAAAAATAAAGAGAAAAGAACAATTTTGGGCCCCTTACGTCTGGTAACTGTTTGTTAGCTTAACCAATCATATATCCTTAAGCGGACGGAGATGGTGAATTGATTAATACAAGGCAATTATTCCATGTCTGAATGCTCTTTGCTATAATTTTTGCTGGGTTTAGGTCATTGAATAGAGGATTTTCAACTGTCCTCTTTACTAATGCTGAGTGGCAAACTTTTCCCAACACAACAAGTTCACCGCAACACTAGTTATAAATACTCCCTGTCCTGAAAATTCTCGTGAAAGCTTCTAGAACACAAGGCAAACCCATTTTAGTTTCACAATTATTTTCCTTAATAATCTGATCGTTCTCCTTCGTAGCCATTACTGCCCTGCAGATTAAGAATGAAACCACTAGTACGGATAAACATTAAGGCTTGCCATACTGCGCAAATCTGATGTTACTAGTTAAATTTGGTTCATAAAATTAATTTCAAACGAGATTTGCAGGGGAAAAAACTGGCATTTATAGGAAGTGTTATAACCACATGGGACTAGAATACGTTACCGTAAAAGAAAACATTCAGTATTTTTGGTTAATTAGAACATTCAATATTTCAGTTTAATTAGCATTAATGTTAATTACTACAAATCTAAATATTAATTCAAAGACATACATTTATACTTCCCTTTATAATTCTTAAATGGCATTAAACGGATCAAGAAAATTATGTTCAGCAAAGATGATTATGTCGTACATGTGTTTTTACATTGGAACTTGGATAGAACTATTACGTCCACCCCAAACCAAACACTTCGACGATAATACGGAGGAAATAACATATGGAAAAAGCAATATGGGATATAGTACACTTGCATTACAGGCACACATATTCGTTACGTTTTTCGTCCTATTTTTCTAATTTTTTGAAGTTGTGTATGCACTTGTTATGTTGATGGTTAAAAATTCACGTGTAACTGAAAATTGAATGAGCTATACCATGTTCCCCTACGAGTGATACATACGTGCTACAATGTAGAAATAAGTATGCAAAGCGTAAAATCTTATAACGTTGTTGTTAAAAAGTTTTTATCACACTTATCATATTTATAAAATGGAAAATGGCAACTAAGTGTTTGAAATTCAAAATTAATTCATCAAAAATATCTCCCGTTCTGAAATTAAGTCGATGTATGTCTTTATTGTGGGAGTCCAATTCAGTTATTGTCTTCTTCCTTCCACGTTAACATTCTAGGTGTAAGGTTCCGGCCCAATTTTACTAATATATGAATGTAAGCATTTAGTGGTGTTAGAATTAAGTGACGTGAATTCTTATTTAAATAAAATGCGTTGGAAAATAAAATAAAAGTAAAATCCATATAGAACTAGACTTCTTTTATTTTATTTTAGAATAAGGTTTTTTAAACCTTATTAAACTCCATCTATTTTATATTTATTAGGATAAGGTGTTTCAATCCTACTAGAATACGGATTTACAAGCCTATAAATAGACATAGTCTATTCCTCTCGTATTGATTAAAATTTTCGACATAGTGAAATTTCTTCTCCTCGGCCCGTGGTTTTTTCCCGAAAGGGTTTCCACGTAAAATTTGTGTGTTCTTTATTTTATTATTTTATTTTATTTTATTTTTCACAAATTGGTATCCGAGCTTCCGGGTTGTTCATCTCAATCACAGTAATGGCGTCTTTGAAGTATGAAATTCCGATGTTGGATCGCAACACCAGATTTGCATTATGGCAGATTAAGATTCAAGCAGTTCTTACGTAGATGGATCTGGAGGATGCCCTGCTAGGGATAGATTGTAATGCCCCCTTACCCGAGACCATCGCCGGAGTCGAGTATGAGACATTTCTAAACTTATTTTAGCATTTAAACAAGTTCAAACAATTCTCATAGTAAACTGTCCATCTGCGTTATAGTCGCTAAAAAAATCATATCTCAAGTTAAAAAAATCAAAATTAAATTCCGTAAATTTTCCCTGAAACTAAACTCATATATATACTTACTAATTTTTTTTCTAGGATTTTTGGTTTAGCCAATTAGTATAGTTTATTAGTTAAAGTTTACCCTGTTTCAGCATTCGACTGCTTTGATCTCTGTTCACTACGAACCAATTTTCTATTTGTACAGAACTCAAAAGACTATTCTGTTTCTTTCTCTTAAAACTATACTCAATAAGGAATATGTAAATATAAAGCGTATCTTCTAATTATTTTTGTACAATTTTTGGTGAATTTCCAAAATCAGAACAGGGGATTCAGAAATTTCTGTGGCCCTGTTTCACAAAAATTTAAATATCTTATAAAATACAACTCTTTTACCTATTTTGTTTCTCCCACATGAAAATAGATTCATTATTCTTTAATTTCATATTTTATTCATCCTCTAATTCTATTTCTACTATTTTTAGTGATTTTTCCAATTCACGTCACTGCTGCTGTGTGATTCTGTTTTATAACCAATTTCACCATTTTATGGTTTTCCATGGACTAAGTAACACATTAAACATACATGACATCAAATATGATCTAGATTGGCCATTCCAATGGCTAATCATTTCCAAACCTTTTCTTACCAAACCATAACCATATCATAAGATTATTTACACAAAGTGAGTATAGTGCTATACATGCCACACTCAAAATATACAAGCAATTTTACCAATTTAGGTCTTCGGATAGTGTGAACGAGCCTTCAACCTATCCCGATTCTCAAGACGGCTTGTCAAAACTACAATGAATGAAAAGGAGGGAGTAAGCATAAATGCTTAGTAGGTTCACATGCAAATAACAAGTAACATGATCATGCAATCCAACATTAACATCATTAAGACACTCATGTCATAAGAATACTTACTATCTTACCACAATTTTGTCTTATCAAATTCTCAATCCAAGGATTAAACTCATACATGTCCATTTTCACTTCTTCAACACATTCATCGCCAATCACTTTTGTTTTAAGTACTCCCCCTATTCTCTTAGGATTCTCCCGTTGAACACATCGGAATATAATTTCGGATATGCGGATAGTGTGCACGTAAGTCCTATACTCATAGCTAAACAAGCTCAATAGCTTTTGAAATCTATGTAGCCAAGCTACCATGTAACCCGCCCATAAACAAACTCGGACTCAACTCAACGAGTTCGGAACTCAACCATCCTAGTGACATGTCACTTGTACCCTAATCGGCAACCACATTAGCTTTTCCTGGATGGTAGTCAATAACAAGCTCGTAATCTTTCAATAACTCCAACCATCTTCGCTGTCTCAAATTCAAGTCTTTTTGTGACATCAAGTACTTAAGACTTTTGTGGTCAGTATATACTCGGCATTTTTCACCATACAAATAATGTCGCCAAATCTTCAAAGCAAATACTATAGCAGCCAATTCCAAATCATGAGTCGGATAATTTCTTTCGTGAGATTTTAATTGCCTCGAAGCATAAGCCACCACTTTTCCTTCTTGCATAAGTACACATCCTAAGCCATTTTGAAAAGCATCACTATACACCACAAATTCTTTACCTGATTCCGGTTGTACCAACACTGGTGCTTCAGTCAGTAACTTTTTCAATTTCTCAAAACCCTGTTGACATTCTTCCATCCACTCAAATTTAACATCCTTTCGAAGTAGTCTAGTCATAGGAGAAGCAATTATAGAAAATCCATTTACAAACCGCCGATAATACCCAGCTAGCCCCAAGAAATTTCTAACCTCAATTACATTTTTCAGTGGTTTCCAATCAACAATAGCCGAAATTTTACTAGGATCAACCCGTATACCATCACCTGAAACAATATGACCCCAAAATTCAACTTCCTGAAGCCAAAATTCACTTTTACTAAACTTGGCATATAATTGCTTATTTCTCAAAGTTTGCAAAACTATCTTCAAGTGCTCGGCATGCGCTATCTCATCTTTCGAATAAATTAAGATGTCATCTATAAATACCACAACAAATTTGTCCAAGTATGGCCGAAATATGCGATTCATCAAATCCATAAACACAGCAGGAGCATTTGTTAACCTGAATGGCATAACTAAAAATTCATAATGACCGTACCTTGTTCTAAAAGCAGTTTTAGGCACATCCGACTCTTTTACTCGCAGCTGGTAGTACCCAGATCTCAAGTCAATCTTTGAAAACCATGTCGCTCATTTCAACTGATCAAACAAATCATCAATTCTCGGCAACGGATACTTGTTCTTGATTGTCACCTTATTTAATTGCCGTTAGTCTACACACAATCTCATTGAACCATCATTCTTTTTCACAAATAATACAGGAGCACCCCAAGGTGAAAAACTTGGTCTCACAAAACCTTTGTCAATCAACTCTTGCAACTATGACTTCAATTCTTTCAACTCTGTTGGTGCCATTCTATACGGAGCAATTGAGATCGAAGTTGTTCCCGGTATCAACTCAATACCAAATTCTACTTCTCTGACAGGAGGCAAACCCGACAACTCTTCTGGAAATACATTCGCGAATTCACACACAATCGAAACTGATTCCATTTTTTTCTCAAATTCTTTTGTATTCAACACATGCGCTAAATAAGCTTCATAACCCTTTTTCAAATATCTCTGAGCTGACATTGAAGTAATCACACTAGGCAATGTCTCTGATTCGTCCAGTTCAACCCGCAAAGTTTCACCATTTTCACATTTCAATTCAATAACTTTCTGTCTACAATTCACTATAGCATCATGCAATGTTAACCAATCTATACCCAAAATGACATCGAATTCATCAAACGGAAACAACATTAAGTCAGCCGTAAAATAATGACCCCTAATCATCAAAGGACATTTCTTGCATACTTTATCAATTATGACATATTTGCCTAACGGGTTCGATACTTTAACCATAAATTCCGTAGACTCAACAAGTATGTTCATATTAGACACCAATTTTATGCACACATATGAATGAGTAGAACCAGGGTCGATCAAAGTAATAACATTAGTATCATAAAGAGAAAATATACCAGTAACCACGTCGTGTGATGAAGCATCTTCACGTGCCTTTATGGCATAAGTTCTAGCTGGAGCCCTTGCTTCAGGTTTAGCTGCTGAATCTCTGACTACATTCTTGCTACTTGCTTCATTTCCAACTTTTCTCGAATATCTTCCCCTCGAGTCTACACCACTAGCTTTTACATTCTGAAATTTTTCTTTCTCAACTCTCTCTGGGCAGTCTCTAATAAAATGATCCGGAGAACCACACCGAAAACATTCATGCGCTCTACATGGGCCAAAATGATTTCTACCACACCGCTAGCACTTGGGCTTAACAAATCTCGAATTCCCCACACTAGCCACGGAAGTAGTTTGAGATTTAAGACCCACATTTTGTTTCTTAGAATTTCCATATGATTGTCCGGCCGAAACCTGAAAACGAGGATTCATATTTCTAGATTTTCTAGATTGCTGTGAGAATGAACAGCTCGTCGATCTTTTCTTCCAACTTCTAGTCTCAGCCTCTACTTTTTTCTTCTCTCTAAGTAGTTCTTCAGCCTTGCAAGCTTGATCAACAAGTACTACCATTTCTTTTAATTCAAGAATCCCAACAAATACTTTTATGTCTTCATTAAGTTTGTCTTCAAATCGTCAGTACATTTTAGCCTCTGTATGAACATATTCTCTAGCATACTTACTCAACCTGATGAACTCCCTTTCGTATTCAGTAACTGTCATGTTTCCCTGCTTCAACTCAAGAAACTCTTTACGCTTCTGATCAACAAATCTTTCACTGATGTATTTCTTCCAAAATTCTTCTTGAAAGAACTCCCAAGTCACTTTCTCTTTCGGCACCACTGAAATCAATGTCTTCCACCAATGATAGGCTAAATCCCTCAACAATGATATAGCACATTTCAAGCATTCCTCAGGTGTACAAGACAATTCATCACATACCCGAATAGAATTCTTAAGCCAAAACACTGCTTTCTCGGCATCATCATCAACATTTGCCCTGAATTCTTCGGCCCCTTGCTTGCGGATTCTGTCAACTAGGGTTTTGTGAAATTTCATCAGATCTATATCTTGAGGCATCGGGGGTACAGGTTGAGGAATCGGGGGAGGTGGGGGAGGTTGTGCATTTGGGTTCGTATGAATGAACTCTGTATACCAAGCATTCATCAGTTGGAGAAAGGCTTCCCGAGCCCCTTCTCCTCCCTCTTGACCAACAGTAGAGGTGGATTTTCAGTCGGCACCGCCCCTTCAACCGGAGCTAGTGCATTACTCTCTACATCATCAAGCACAGCTGGATCGGAATCCATTTACTATAAAAAACCATTTAAAAGGCCAGAAGTCGTCACACTATCACAATATATAAATATGGCATGTATAGCAAAACCGGTACAAACAACACGTTAGTTCGAGAACTGACTAAACCGGCTATGATACCACCAAATGTAATGCTCCCTTACCCGAGACCATTGCCGGAGTCGAGTATGAGACATTACTAAACTTATTTTAGCATTTAAACAAGTTCAAACAATTCTCATAGTAAATTGTCCATCTGCGTTACAGTCGCTAAAAAAATCATATCTCGAGTTACAAAACTCAAAATCAAATTCCGTAAATTTTTCCTAAAACTAGACTCATATATATACATACTAATTGTTTTCTAGAATTTTTGGTTGAGCCAATTAGTACAGTTTCTTAGTTAAAGTTTACCCTGTTTCAGCATTCGACTGCTTTGATCTCTGTTCACTACGAACCACTTTTTTCTTTGTACAAAAGTCAAAAGACTATGATGTTTATTTTTCATAAAACTAAACTCAATAAGGAATATGTAAATATAAAGCATTACTTCTAATTATTTTTGTACAATTTTTGCTGAATTTCGAAATTCAGAATAGGGGATTCAAAAATTGCTCTGGCCCTGTTTCACAAAAATTTAAATATCTTATAAAATACAACTCTTTTACCTATTTTGTTTCTTCCACATGAAAATAGATTCAATAGGCTTCAATTACATATTTTATTCATCATCTAATTCTATTTCTACTATTTTTAGTGATTTTTCCAATTCACGTCACTGCTACTGTGTGATTCTGTTTTATAACCAATTTCACCATTTTATGGTTTTCCATGGACTAAGTAACACATTAAACAAACATGGCGTCAAATATGATCCAGATTGGTTATTCCAATGGCTAATCATTTCCAAACCTTTTCTTACCAAACCATAACCATATCATAAGATTATTTACACAAAGTGAGTGTAACACCCCTTACCCGTATTCATTACCGAAATAGGTACGAGGCATTACCAAAGTTTACTGAACATTTTCAGATAATTCTAAGTCATTTATTATTCATATTTTAAAGATAATCATAACGTCTCTCTATTGGGACCTCGAAGCCCCAAACATACATTAAAAACCAACTAGAATTAAATCAAAATCATAAAAAAAATTTCGCAAAATCTTAAATTTTATTTTCATCTAAGTACTTACCATTTCAATGCTTCTTATAATTAAACATGTTACCATTCAATCAATAGCTTGAAACTTTTCTAAGCGTCAAACAACATCATTGTTAGTATACTTACACATATTTCATATAAATTCAATATTGATATACTTATTTTCTCGACATGTCACACTTGAGTTTAATAATTGTCTTTACTTACATAATTTTCTTGTATCAACATATCAAAGATAATCATATATGTACATGTCATGAAACATATCATTCTCTTACCGTTTCTTCATAAGTATATATCAATCGTTTCATTATATCAATATTTCATGCTCTATCATTTCCATATATTTTATGTATATTTATTCCGGTAAAGTTTATATCAAACTTAACATAAATTATATTTCATGTACTTATTCTTATTTCATTTATCTATCTTCGTAATTATTTCATACAACTATTTTGTACATATATTTCCATATGACCAGTTCTTGTAAACATTTCACATAACCATTTCATATAACCATTCGTCATCTGATACATACTACCTGAATATCAATTGTTCAATAGATGTCGCCGCGTCTCCCATCCACGGTCTTATTTATCTTTGACATGATGCCATAGTGTCTTTCAACTATGGTCTTACTCATTTTCTGTCATGTTGTCATGGTACCTTTCAACCATGGTCTTACACATTTCATATCAGAGAGCACACTCCCGCGAACCTCATCCTTACAGTGGGATTACCAGTCCAGGCTAAATCCCCTGCAACGACAATTACTCTAATGAGCTTGGATCTAAATTACCAATCCAGGCTAAATTTAGACCCTGATTCGGATTACCCGTCCGGGCTAAATCCATTTTCCACATATTCTTCGGGAGGACTATATCAGGAAAGGATCACCCGTCCGGGATAGATCCTTTTTGCTGTCAATTCCTTTTCAGAGATCCATCGAATTTTCCTTTCATTCAACCGGGATTTCTTCCCATTTTTATCAAATATATCAATGTTTTATCAATTTTCATACAATGAACATTCAAATCATATTCATATCAAAAACATGCATTTCAAGGATTTAAGAATATAATTCAAGTTACACGAACTTACCTCATTACTTGTTTGTGTTTATAATTTTATTAATCTGATATCTTTTCTTTTCCACGATCAAATCTCTTATTTGAGTCGTCCGGATATTTATAAATAAATTTGATCATCATTTTCATTCATTTCATATTCTAATGTATTTAATTAATGCTCTAGGCAAAATTACTATTTTGCCCCTAAACTTTTATTTAATGACGATTTCATCCTTAGGGTCAGGAAAATAAAATTGTTGCAATTTAATCCTTATTTCCAGCTATTGTTCTCATGCATATTAATAACAGCCCATGAATTCTATAAAATATCAAAATTTTCCATAATTTCAACACTTTTCAATTTAATCCCTAAAAACATGTTTTTCCTCGATCTTGAACTAAATTAATAATTTCATTCAATTTTGTAATTTAAATAATAAAATATTCATTCCATGCAATTTGGTCATTTTTGATATTTTTACAAAATTACCCATAAAGTTTTACTTTTATTCAATTTAGTCCCTGAGCCTAAAATATGCAAATTAACCATGCTAGATGAATATTCATACATATTTTCCTTCTCCTCCTCTCCATTTCACATCCTTAAATTTATATAATATGCTTATAAGTAACACTATCAATAATTTCACTATTTACTTATATGAATATTCAAAGCTGTCCATTTGAGTCATAGTCACTAAATTATTTATATCTTGATCTAAAGAACTCCAAATTAAGATCTGCTAATTTTACCTGAAACTAGACTCATATATCTTCTTACCATAAAATTTTTAGAATTTTTGGTTTAGCTAATAAGTACAGTTTATTCTTTAAATTTACCCCTATTCTGCTGTCTAACAGTCCTGACCCTTCTTCACAAAAAATTAATTATCTCCTCGTACAAAATTCGAATGATGTTCCCGTTTATTTCTATTGAAAATAGACTCATTAAATATTCTAAAAATATAAATTTAAGTCCATAATTATTTTGATCCAATTTGTGATGATTTTCAAAAGTCAGAATAGGGGAACCCGAAATCATTCTGACCTTGTCTCACAAAATTGATTATATCTCATGATTTACAATTTCATTGCTTACATAATTTCTTCTATAAGAAACTACACTCAATAAGCTTTAATTTCATACTTTATTCATCCTATAATTCTATTTCTAAAATTTTTGATGATTTTTCAAAGTTAGACTACTGCTGCTGTCCAAAACTGTTTTGGTATAAGATATTAATTACTATGTTATAACACCCCTTATTTTCTTTTTCTACACCATTTCTCATCACTTTCTCTTATTTTCTCTTCACTAACATATCAAGAACATAGGACCTTATGTCAGAAAACTCTACTATAACATTATTTCCATGCTTTATCAATAATAACAAACTTAAAAACATATTGAAATCTTGATGTACTTACCTTTTCTTATTGACTTCAATCTTTAACTTGATTTTTCTCTCTTCTCCAGCTTCTATTTCTTGAATCCAACTTGATATTCTTGCTCCCCATCATCTCCTTGCTATCTTTCTCTCTTAAAGGCGATGGAAATTCTTTCAATTTTTAGGTGAAAATAATGAATTTTTGGTAAAAGGACTAAATTGTAAAGATAGAAAACTTCTTTTCTTCTTCTTCTTCTTATACGTGGGTTTGCATGGGAAAGGAAAGATGATGAGAATTCTTTATCTTTCCTTCCTTTTATACTAAATAAATAATAAAAAAATAATAATGAAATAATAATAAAATAATAAAATATCTTATTAAAATAATATATATCTAATTAAATAATCATAAAATATCATCAACATCATCATTACTTTCTAGATTTATCTCTCTTCCAATTGACCATTTTTCCGTTTATTATCTTTTAAAATTCCATCCTTGAGTCATCATTTAATTTAGTAAAATTACAATTTAGTCCCTCATAGTTCTTCACCTATTCAATTTGGTCCTAATCCATCCATTTTCCTTAGTTTCTAGATCATTTCACTCTTAAAATATTTACACTATTGGTCCTTTAATTTTTTCATATTTAAACTTTAACCCCTCAAATTTTAAGTATTTATTCTTGTGCAACAAAACTTTTCTCACTTTTACAATTTAGTCCTTTCTTGAATTAATACATTATAATATACTTCTCAATATTGACATAACTCAAAATTACCCTTTTTGTCACTTTATTTTCTTATTTTACTACATTACAGATAATATTTTACTGTAAAAATTTTCGGGGTATTACATTTCTCTCCCCCTTAAAATAAATTTCGTCCTCGAAATTTCCTTGTTTTCTTTTGATCATGAATTTCATTATTTCTATAATTTTATAGTTTCTTTTTGCAAATATTTACCCAGTTTATCATTTATATCAATTCTCTATCCTTTCATTTCACAATTTATTTTCAATAAAATATTTCACATTTGCCTTTCAGAGCTTCTACCAACAGAAATAAAAAATAATATCATATGAATCTTATTACCAAGTGTTTTATCACATATATTGTCTTGGAAAACCAAAGAAAGATAGAGTAGTACCACTTGTGAATCAATCAGACTTGCGATAATTTCAATCTTTTAGCATATTTATCCAACCTTTCCATATATTGATTTTAGCATCCAAACATGAACAGTTCCCTATGCTTCTGAAAATATTAGTACATATAAGATACCCATATAAAATTCCAAAAATTTTACTATAATATACCCAATTATAACTGCTATATTCAAATATTTTTGCAATTTATTCACCAATCTATTGACTAGTATAGTCATTAATAATTTCACATCATTCAGTTCACTCAAGAAACTAATTCGGAAGGAATTTTCAGTTAACCATTCTGTAAATACCATATTTGAACAAATCGATTTTCCTATAAATAACTTCTTTATTTAACAGTGATATTGTATATCTCAACTAGTTTAAAAAAAATCTGATATCTCTATTCAGTACCCATCTTTACTTATTAACTCATTCTCGCTGCATTATCAATTGTTCAACCATTGAGCTTTTCACTTTCCGCTTCTGAACTTAATCAATATAAATCTCATGAATTTCATTGCATATAACTGTATTAGTAAAAGGGTATAGATCGTAAAGCCTCATAATTAAATTTTCATGTATTTACTCATATAACATTTATCATTCTCAAGTACTATAAAACATTTATCCGTATTTTAACGAGTTCTGCTTTATCATAACTAACATTTTTACTCAGAGATAATCATTTACCTCGTAACGAAAATTATTTACTTTTTACTTAGCAGAAGCCCAGTAGACTAGATAGAACACTTCGGATATACGGGACTTATACAGAGGTGCATTATTATGCACTAATGAACAGAGAGCACTGAAGTGCTATACAGAGAGCACAGATGTGCTAAACAGAGAGCACTTAACGTACTAATAATAGAACGGAGAACACTAATGTGCTAATCAGAGAGCACTGACGTGCTAAATATCAGAGAGCACAAATGTGCTAATCAGAGAGCACTGACGTGCTAAATATCAGAGAGCACAAATGTGCTAATCAAAAAGCATGCTGAAGTCCCTTAACATCCTAGTAGTTCTAATCTTGTCTACTTCGGAAAATTATTTCATACATGCATATCACTTTTACACCTTTTGCATAATGCTTTTACATGCTTTACAATTTAATCCTTGTACCAATAATTCATATACTTATATCTTCTGTATCTTCAATACATGTAATATATTTCAAAATTCACTATTCATTCATAATTCTCTAATATTCCTTATCATGTACTTCATATATTACATTTATATATTTTGTAATTTAGTCATCAGCACAATATTTCATGTAGTAATATAATTTGCATTTAATAATACATATAACATAATATTCATCATTGACATGTATTTATTCATACCTTTATGAATTCCGATTCATTCTAATCAACTTTTTACTCATATACCTGAGTATCGTTTTTAGCATTATCAAAATTATCTTGGGTTAGAAAGCATCTCATTTTACAAATAAAACAAATCTCATCAGAGTCAGGAGATATCATACCTATCACATATTATAATAACATATGTTTTTAGACTTCACATATACTACGTTTGGCCCGAGAACCGACTAAATCGTAGCTCAGATACCACTAAATGTAACACCCCTTACCCGTATTCATTACCAAAATAGGTACGAGGCATTACCGAAGTTTACTAAACATTTTCAGATAATTCTAAGTCATTTATTATTCATATTTTAAAGATAATCATAACGTCTCTCTATTGGGACCTTGAAGCCCCAAACATACATTAAAAACCAACTAGAATTAAATCAAAATCATAAAAAAAATTTCGCAAAATCTTAAATTTTATTTTCATCTAAGTACTTACCATTTCAATGCTTCTTATAATTAAACATGTTACCATTCAATCAATAGCTTGACACTTGTCTGAGCATCAAACAACATCATTGTTAGTATACTTGCACATATTTCATATAAATTCAATATTGATATACTTATTTTCTCGACATGTCACACTTGAGTTTAATAATTGTCTTTACTTACATAATTTTCTTGTATCAACATATCAAAGATAATCATATATGTACATGTCATGAAACATATCATTCTCTTACCCTTTCTTCATAAGTATGTATCAATCGTTTCATTATATCAATATTTCATGCTCTATCATTTCCATATATTTTATGTATATTTATTCCAATAAAGTTTATATCAAACTTAACATAAATTATATTCCATGTACTTATTCTTATTTCATTTATCTATCTTCATAATTATTTCATACAACTATTTTGTACATATATTTACATATGACCAGTTCTTGTAAACATTTCACATAACCATTTCATATAACCATTCGTCATCTGATACATATTACCTGAATATCAATTGTTCAATAGATGTCGCCGCGTCTCCCATCCACGGTCTTATTTATCATTAACATGATGCCATAGTGTCTTTCAACTATGGTCTTACTCATTTTCTGTCATGTTGCCATGGTACCTTTCAACCATGGTCTTACACATTTCATATCAGAGAGCACACTCCCGCGAACCTCATCCTTACAGTGGGATTACCAGTCCAGGCTAAATCCCCTATAATATAAACTCACGAGTATTGTTGTCGGGATTACCACCCGAAAATCCCCTGCAACGACAATTATTCTAATGAGCTTGGATCCGAATTACCAATCCAAAGCTAAATTCAGACCACGATTCGGATTACCGCCGGGCTAAATCCATTTTCCACATATTCTTCGGAGGACTATATCGAGGATAGGATCACCCGTCCGGCTAGATCCTTTTTGCCGTCAATTCCTTTTCAGAGATCCATCGAATTTTCCTTTCATTCAACCGGGATTTCTTCCCATTTTTATCAAATATATCAGTGTTTTATCAATTTTCATACAATGAACATTCAAATCATATTCATATCAAAAACATGCATTTCAAGGATTTAATAATATAATTCAAGTTACATGAACTTACCTCATTACTTGTTTGTGTTTATAATTTTATTAATCCGATATCTTTTCTTTTCCACGATCAAATCTCTTATTTGAGTCGTCCGGATCTTTATAAATAAATTTGATCATCATTTTCATTCATTTCATATTCTAATGTATTTAATTAATGCTCTAGGCAAAATTACTATTTTGCCCCTAAACTTTTATTTAATGACGATTTCATCCTTAGGGTCAGGAAAATAAAATTCTTGCAATTTAATCCTTATTTCCAGCTATTATTCTCATGCATATTAATAACAGCCCATGAATTCTATAAAATATCAAAATTTTCCATAATTGCAACACTTTTCAATTTAATCCCTAAAAACATGTTTTTCCCCGATCTTGAACTAAATTCATAATTTCATTCAATTTTGTAATTTAAATAATAAAATAATCCATTTCATGCAATTTGGTCATTTTTGATATTTTTACAAAATTACCCATAAAGTTTTACTTTTATTCAATTTAGTCCCTGAGCCTAAAACATGCAAATTAACCATGCTAGATGAATATTCATACATATTTTCCTCCTCCTCCTCTCCATTCCACATCCTTAAATTTATATAATATGCTTATAAGTAACACTATCAATAATTCCTCTCCATTCCACATCCTTAAATTTATATAATATGCTTATAAGTAACACTATCAATAATTTCACTATGTACTTATATGTATATTCAAAGCTGTCCATTTGAGTCATAGTCACTAAATTATTTATATCTTGAGCTAAAGAACTCCAAATTAAGATCCGCTAATTTTCCCTCAAACTAGACTCATATATCTTCTTACCATAAAATTTTAAGAATTTTTGGTTTAGCTAATAAGTACAGTTTATTCTTTAAATTTACCCCTGTTCTGCTATCTGATAGTCCTGAGCCTTCTTCACTAAAAATTAATTATCTCCTCGTACATAATTCTAATGATGTTCCCGTTATTTATATTGAAAATAAACTCATTAAATATTCTAAAAATATAAATTTAAGTCCATAATTATTTTTATCCAATTTTTTATGATTTTCAAAAGTCAGAACAGGGGAACCCGAAATCATTCTGACCTTGTCTCACAAAATTGATTATATCTCATGATTTACAATTCCATTGCTTACATAATTTCTTCTATAAGAAACTAGACTCAATAAGATTTAATTTCATATTTTATTCATCCTATAATTCGATTTTTAAAATTTTTGATTATTTTTCAAAGTTAAACTACTGCTGCTGTCCAAAACTGTTTTGGTATAAGATATTAATTACTATGTTATAACACCCCTTATTTTCTTTTTCTACACCATTTCTCATCACTTTCTCTTATTTTCTCTTCACTAACATATCAAGAACATAGGACCTTATGTAAGAAAACTCTGCTATAACATTATTTCCATACTTTATCAATAATAACAAACTTAAAAACATATTGAAATCTTGATGTACTTACCTTTTCTTATTGACTTCAATCTTTAACTTGATTTTTCTCTCTCCTCCAGCTTCTATTTCTTGAATCCAACTTGATATTCTTGCTCCCCATCATCTCCTTGCTATCTTTCTCTCTTGATGGCTATGAAAATTCTTTCAATTTTTAGGTGAAAATAATGAATTTTTGGTAAAAGGACTAAATTGTAAAGATAGAAAACTTCTTTTCTTCTTCTTCTTCTTCTTATACGTGGGTTTGCATGGGAAAGGAAAGATGATGATAATTCTTTATCTTTCCTTCCTTTTATACTAAATAAATAATAAAAAAATAATAATGAAATAATAATAAAATAATAAAATATCTTATTAAAATAATATATATCTAATTAAATAATCATAAAATATCATCAACATCACCATTACTTTCTAGATTTCTCTCTCTTCCAATTGACCATTTTGCCCTTTATTATCTTTTAAAATTCCATCCTTGAGTCATCGTTTAATTTGGTAAAATTACAATTTAGTCCCTCATAGTTCTTCACCTATTCAATTTGGTCCTAATCCATCCATTTTCCTTAGTTTCTAGATCATTCCCTCTTAAAATATTTACACTATTGGTCCTTTAATTTTTCATATTTACACTTTAACCCCTCAAATTTTAAGTATTTATTCTTGTGCAACAAAACTTTTCTCACTTTTACAATTTAGTCCTTTCTTGAATTAATACATCATAATATACTTCTCAATATTGACATAACTCAAAATTACCCTTTTTGTCACTTTATTTTCTTATTTTACTACATTACGGATAATATTTTACTGTAAAAATTTTCGGGGTATTACAGTGAGTATAGTGCTATACATGCCACACTCAAAATATACAAGCCATTTTACCAATTTAGGTCTTTGGATAGTGTGAACGAGCCTTCGACTTATCCCGATTCTCAAGCCGGCTTGTCAAAACTACAATGAATGAAAAGGAGGGAGTAAAAATAAATGCTTAGTAAGTTCACATGCAAATAACAAGTAACATGATCATGCAATCCAACATTAACATCATTAAGACACTCATGTCATAAGAATACTTACTATCTTACCACAATTTTGTCTTACCAAATTCTCAATCCAAGGATTAAACTCATACATGTCCATTTTCACTTCTTCAACACATTCATCATCAATCACTTTCATTTTAAGTACTCTCCCTATTCTCTTAGGTTCTCCCGTTGAACACATCAGAATATAATTTCGGATACGCAGATAGTGTGCACGTAAGTGCTATACTCATAGCTAAATAAGCTCAATAGCTTTTGAAATCTATGTAGCCAAGCTACCATGTAACCCGCCCATAAACGAACTCGGACTCAACTCAACGAGTTTAGAACTCAACCATCCTAGTGACATGTCACTTGTACCCTAATATATTCCCAAGGTTCAAACGGGATTCTTCTCAATTACATATTTTGATCGCCTTCTTCGAAATGTAGAAACCGATACTTGCTAGCATCTTATACTTATCAAGTTGTTCACATAATTTGCATCTTACAAAATAATAATTCACAAAACATAATATTTCATGATAATAAGTATCATATCATATAAATAACATTAAATCACTTAAAATAAAAATTATGTTACCTTATTTACACATGAACTTACCTCGATACAAAATATTAGCAATCGAGCTTATTCCTCGTAAACTTTGTTTTTCCCTCGATCGCGACTTGAATATTGTTTCTCTTGATCTATAATACCAAATTAATTTATTTAATACATACATTCATCAAAACAGCCCTTAGTACGAACTTTGGCAAAATTACCATTTTGCCGCTAAACTTTCACATATTTACACTTTTGCCCCAAGGCTTGTAAATTAAACCTCATCCTATTTTCTTATGTTTTATGACATGCTGATCACTTTTACCTTCTATAGCAACATTAAATTCACACTCTAACATGTACTTATGAATATTAGGTATTTTTACTAATTAAGCCCTTTTACTCGTTTTCACTTAAAACCGAGTAGAACAAGTTGTCTAGAATAATTTAAAACCTCATATTCTATCATAAAACACCAAAATACACAAATTTCACCTATGGGTATTTTTCAAAATATAAATCCTAGGTTAAATTATTGCTAGCATAAGCTAAATCAAGTTATCGGGACTCCAAAAACGTTAAGAACATTAAAAACGGAGCTTGAAATCACTTACTATGGAGCTTGGAAGCTTGAAACAAACCCTAGCTATGGAGAACCCTTTAATTTTCATCCTAATGAAGAAGATGGACATATTTTGCCACCTTTTTCCTTTTTTTAATCTTTTAATTATTAAATGACCAAAATACCCTTAATACCTATCTTTGAAAATTTTCATGTACAAGCCCATTTTTGTCCAAAAATTTAGAAATTGGTCAAATTTCTATTTAAGACCTCCTCATTAATATTCCAAAGTAATTTCATACTAAAAACTTCTAGAATGCAAGTTTTGCAAATTATTCGATTTAATCCCTAATTTAAACTTAAGCACTTTATGCATAGAATTTCGTCACGAAAATTTCACACAATCATGCAATCATATAATAAACCTCAAAATAATTATAAAATAATTATTTTTATCTCAGATTTGTGGTCACAAAACCACTATTCCAATTAGGCCCTAATTCGGGATATTACATAGATAAGATGCCTTCGACATTAACAGATGAAGATAAGAAGCGTAAGGATCGAAAGGCGTTAACACAATTACATCTGTATTTATCCAACGAAATTTTGTAGGATGTGATGAAAGAGAAGACTGCCGCTGCATTATGGAAGAGGCTAGAACAAATATGTATGTCGAAAACTCTAACAAGCAAGTTGCATATGAAGCAGAGTCTTTATGCTCATCGTTTGGAGGAAGGTGCGTCAGACACCTAACACTTAACAAATGTTTAAATAAATTCTCTCAAACTTGGAGGCCATGGAGGTTCAAAGATGATAAGGAAGATCTAGGGTTGATTCTACTTTGTTCGTTGCCCTGTCTTATTCAACCTTTAGAGACACGATTTTATATAGCCGCGAGTCTCTCACGATTGATGAGGTTTATGATTCTTTAACCTCGTATGATAAGATGAAACATCTTGTGGTTAAACCCGACTCTCAGTGAGAGGGTCTCATTGTTCGTGGGAGAAAAGATCGAAATGCTGATAATGATCGTGGTAGGACACAGGAACGAAATCCTCGTGGTAAATCTAAGGGTAGATCGAAGTCTTCAAATAGAGGTAAAACTTGTAACTTCTGTAAGAAGAAAGGGCACATTAAATCTGAGTGCTATAAGCTACAAAATAAGATTAAAAAGAGGTCATAATCAAAGGGGAAACAACCGAGAAAATTCCGGTGAAGCTGATGTTGTAGAAGACTACAGCGATAGTGAACTTCTAGTCGCTTCTGTTAATGATTCTAAAGTAAGCGAGGAGTGGATACTTGATTCAGGCTGCACCTTCCACATGAGTCCCAATCGGAATTGGGTTACAACTTACGAAACAGTGTCTGAAGGTGTTGTTTTGATGGGAAATAATGCTTCGTGTAAAATCGCAGGTGTTGGAACAATTAAAGTTAAGATGTTTGATGGAGTTGTCAGAACACTTAGTGAGTACGGCATGTTCCAAAATTGAAAAGAAATTTCATTTCATTGAGTACTCTTGATTCAAAAGGGTATAGATACACAGCTGAAAGTGGGGTTTTAAAGATTTCCAAAGGGTCCCTTGTTGTGATGAAAGGGCAAAGAAAAATTGCCAAGTTATATGTTTTGTAGGGTTCTACTGTTACTGGTGATGCAGCTATCGCTTCCTCTTCCTTGTCAGATGATGATATTACTAAACTTTGGCATATGCGCCTAGGGCATATGAGTGAGAATGCATGGCAGAATTGAGCAAAATAGGACTTCTTGATGGGTAGGGAATTTGCAAACTGAATTTCTGTGAGCATTGTGTTTTTGGGAAATAAAAGAGAGTTCGATTCACTAGAGGAATCCATAACACGAAGAGAACGTTGGAGTATATTCATTCTGATCTGTGGGGGCCATCCAGAGTGCCTTCGAGAGGTGGAACTAATTATATGCTAACATTTATTGATGATTTTTCCAGAAAAGTTTGGGCGTTCTTCCTGAAGCAGAAAAGTGATGTGTTTTTCGCATTTAAGTCTTGGAAAATTATGATTGAAAAATAGACGGGAAAATAGATAAAATACATCTGTACAGACAATGGCTTAGAGTTTTGTTCTGCTGAGTTTAATAGATTGTGCAAGTCAAAAGGGATCATGAGACACTTGACAGTTCGTTATACTCCACAGCAAAACGGCGTTGCAGAACGAATGAATAGAACGATCATTGAGAAGGTTCGATGTATGTTGTCAAATGCCAACTTACCAAAGTCATTTTGGGCAGAAGCGGCCTCTACTACATGTTTTTTGATCAACCGATCTTCATCGGTTGCCATTGAGAAAAAGACTCCACAAGAGGTATGGTCTGGTAATCCTGCTAATTATTCTGATTTAAAGATATTTAGGTGTCCTGCGTATGCTCATGTTGATAATGGAAAATTGGAACCGAGATCCATTAAATGCATTTTTCTTGGTTATAAAGCTGGTGTAAAAGGGTATAAGTTATGGTGTCCTGAAAATAGAAAAGTTGTGATTAGCAGAGATGTTGTTTTTGATGAAACTGCTATGCTACCTAACTTATCTCTTAAAGACTCTTCCAATAAAGAAAATCAAAAGTAGGTGGAACATCAGATTAATACAGAGTCAACTCCTCAAGCCATAACAAAAATTGAGAATAGAGTTGCTTCTTCACCACAATACTCTATCGCCAAAAATAGAACTAGAAGAGAAATTAAACCTCCAAAGAAGTATGTCGAAGCTGATTTAGTTGCTTATGCTTTAAATGTGGCTGAAGATATAGATGCGAATCAAGAGCCATCTAATTATTCTAAGGTGGTTAGCTGTGAAGACTCAGCAAAGTGGATGTTTGCTATGCAAGAAGAGATGAAATCACTCCACAAAAACAGAACATGGAACCTTGTGAAACTTCCTAAAGGTAAAAAGGCTGTTCGTTGTAAATGGGTGTTTAAAAAGAAAGAAGGTACTCCAAGAGTTGAAGAACCCAGATATAAAGCAAGGCTTGTTGCAAAGGGTTATAGCCAAATTCCAAGAGTGGACTTCACTGATGTGTTCTCTCCAGTTGTGGCCATGCAAAGGGTTATAGTTCAATTTGAGCTTTGCTTGGTATTGTGGCCATGCATGATTTGGAGCTTGAGCAGTTAGATGTAAAAACTACATTTCTGCATAGAGAGCTTGAGGAGGATATTTACATGCAACAACCAGAGAGTTTTATAGTTTTAAAAAAAGAGGACTATGTTTGCTTGCTGAGAAAGTCCCTTTACGGTTTGAAACAGTCACCAAGACAGTGGTACAAGAGGTTTGATTCCTTTATGACTTCTCATGATTTCAAAAGAAGTAGTTTAGACAGTTGTGTTTACTTTAAGAAAAACAGTGATGGTTCTTTTGTGTATCTACTTCTTTATGTTGATGACATGTTGATAGTAGCAAAAGATAAATAAGAGATAAGAAAGGTCAAAGCCCAACTAAGTGAAGCATTTGAGATGAAAGATTTAGGATCAGCAAAGAAGATACTTGGTATGGAGATTCTAAGAGATAGAAAAGCAAGTAAATTGTACCAATGTCAAAAGGGGTACATTGAGAAAGTTCTTTGTAGGTTCAATATGTAGAGTGCTAAGCCCGTTTGTACTCCTTTAGCAGCCCATTTCAGACTTTCATTGGCTTTGTCTCCATAATTAGATGATGAGATTGAGTACATGTCACATGTTCCATACTCTCAGTGGGATCTCTCATGTATGCTATGGTTTGCTCACGTCCAGATTTATCATATGCAGTCAGTGTAGTTAGCAGATACATGGCAAATCCCGGTAAAGAACATTGGAAAGCAGTTCAGTGGATTTTAAGATACTTACGAGACGCTACTGATGTTTGGTTACAGTTTGGAAGAACTAAAGATGGAGTCATTGGGTATGTTGATGTTGATTTTACAGGAGACCTTGATAGAAGAAGATCTCTCACAGGTTACGTCTTTACAATCGGAGGTTGTGCAATTAGTTGGAAAGCCACTTTGTAAACTACAGTCGCTTTGTCTACCACTGAAGCTGAGTACATGGCGATTACTGAGGCTTGTAAAGAAGCTATTTGGTTGAAGGGACTATTTAGTGAACTCAATGAAAACCTTCAAATCAGTATAGTATTTTGTGACAGTCAGAGTGCCATCTTCCTTACAAAAGATCAAATGTTTCATGAGAGAACAAAACATATTGATGTTCGGTATCATTTTGTTCGTGATATTATTGCTCGTGGTGATATTGTTGTTAGCAAAATTAGTACTCATGAAAATTCTACAGATATGATGACTAAGTCACTTCCTATAACCAAGTTTGAGCATTGCTTAGACTTGGTTGGTATTCATTGTTGAAGTTAAACCCTTAAGGGGTTTTATGGAAGAGGTGGAGAACTTGTTCGCGATGAAGAACTTGTTCATTGAGAATTTGTGTCAAGGTGGAGATTATTAGAATTAAGTGACCCAAATTCTTATTTAAATAAAATACGATGGAAAATAAAATAAAAGTAAAATCCATATAGAACTAGACTTCTTTTATTTTATTTTAGAATAATGTTTTCTAAACCTTATTAAACTCCATCTATTTTATATTTATTAGGATAAGGTGTTTCAATCCTACTAGAATACGGCTTTACAAGCCTATAAATAGACATAGTCTATTCCTCTTGTCCTGATTAAAATTTTCGACATAGTGAATTTTCTTCTTCTCTGCCCGTGGTTTTTTCCTGAAAGGGTTTCCATGTAAAATTTGTGTGTTCTTTATTTTCTTTTATTTTTCACAAGTGGAATAAGTAATGGAACTTGGAAAATGAAAATTTCGCTTAGAGAGTTAAATTGGAAACAACAAATGACGTTACACTTCTATAACTGTCGTAGGTATTCCCCAAATAATGAATAAGATTTAGTTTTTATATAAATTGAACCTTTTTTAATAGGGAGAATGTGGGACGTACGTCTCCGACATAATTGGAGTTTCATTCTCGATCTTGATAAAAACAAGTAATCTAAAGAAAGAAGAATAAGGAAATCAAGTTAAGACTTTGAATCTTTACATCACTTTCGACGAGGATTTCAAGATTGCCTTTCCTCTAAGGAAACGAAAGTGGTCATAACTATTAGATTAGTATCGAAGGAGTGAAAATGGAAAATGAAACAAAGGAGTCCATAGGCAAGGAACTATTACAAATTATAGTGCATGTCCTTTAGAGGATATTTCGTGGCACGATATAAGCCTTTTCAAAACTTTGAGAAGTCAAGCTATTTTTCCATTAAAGGCAATGTGAATTTAAATTGTATAAAGACATTCAAGGAATCGAGATTGTTTCAATTTCACACCACGCTAGAACATTCCAGTTCCACATTATTGAAATGAACTTAATGTTTGTAATAATGATATTTGTGTCAATTTAGACAATGTGAAACAATATCTAGTGCTCGATTTGAGATGGTTACCGGGTTCCAGTGCTATAAAATTAAAAATAATGGCATGTATAAAATCATAGTGTATTAAGTAATGGCTTCTATAGAACCATTTAATTTACGTACAACTAAATATAATTTAACTAGGCTTAACTTTAATGAACATATTTTAATGATGAAGCTTTCAGAACAATATTAAAAATAAAGAGAAAAGAACAATTTTGGGCCCCTTACGTCTGGTAACCGTTTGTTAGCTTAAGCAATCCTATATCCTTAAGTAGATGAAGATGGTGAATTCATTAATACAAGGCAATTATTCCATGTTTAAATGCTCTTTACTATAATTTTCACTGGGTTTAGGTCATTGAATAGAGGATTTTCAAGAGTCCTCTTTACTAATGCTGAGTGGCAAACTTTTCCCAACACAACAAGTTCACCGCAACACTTGTTAAAAATACTCCCTGTCTTGAAAATACTCGTGAAAGCTTCTAGAACACAAGGCAAACCCATTTCAGTTTCACAATTACTTTCCTTAATAATCTAGTCGTTCTCCTTCGTAGCCATTACTGCCCTGCAGATTAAGAATGAAACCACTAGTACGGAATAAACATTAAGGCTTGCTATACTGCGCAAATCTAATGTTACTAGTTAAATTTGGTTCGTAAAATTAATTTCGAACGAGATTTGCTGGGGAAAAAACTGGCATTTATAGGAAGTGTTATAACCATATGGGACTAGAATACGTTACCATAAAAGAAGACATTCAGTATTTCTGTTTAATTAGAACATTCAATATTTCAGTTTAATTTGAATTAATTTTAATTACTGCAAATCTAAATGTTAATTCAAAGACATACATTTATACTTCCCTTTATAATTCTTAAATGGCATTAAACGGATCATGAAAATTATGTTCAACAAAGATGATTATGTCGTACATGTGTTTTTTCGTTGGAACTTGGATAGAACTATTATGTCCATCCCAAACCAAACACTTGGACGATAATACGGAGGAAATAACATATGGAAAAAGCAATATGGGATATAGTATAATTGCATTATAGGCACACATATTCGTTATGTTTTTCGTCCTATTTTTCTAATTTTTTGAAGTTGTGTTTGCACTTGTTATGCTGATGGTTAAAAATTCACATGTATCTCAAAATTGAATGAGCAATACCATATTCCCCTACCAGTCATTTGTATGTGCCACAATGTAGAAATAATTATGCGAAGCGTAAAATCTTATAACCTTGTTGTTGTTAAAATGTTTTTATCACACTTATCATATTTGTAAAATGGAAAATGGCAACTAAGTGATTGAAATTCAAAATTAATTCATCAAAAATATTTCCCGTTCTGAAATTAAGTTGATGTATGTCTTTATCGTCACTACAGGAAAATAGGGCTTTAGCGGCGTTTTTAGCGGCGTTTTATCAAAAAACGCCGCAAAAATTGTAAAACACATGGCAATAGCGGCGTTTTACCAAAAACGCCACTAAAAACAGAGCAATGGCGGCGTTTTAGTAAAAACACCGCAAAAAAGCAGCATCATCGGCGCTTTTTGAAAAAACGCCGCTAAAAACGAGCATTAGCGGCGCTTTTGAAAAAACGCCGCTAAAAACTGAGCATTAGCGGCGCTTTGGGCGCCGCTAAAAACGAGAGCATTAGCGCGCTTTGGGCTTGCGCCGCTAAAAACGAGCATTAGCGGCGCTTTGGAAAAACGCCGCTAAAAACTGCGA
Source organism: Gossypium longicalyx (assembly GCA_025698465.1). Lineage (NCBI taxonomy): Eukaryota > Viridiplantae > Streptophyta > Magnoliopsida > Malvales > Malvaceae > Gossypium > Gossypium longicalyx. Next base: position 25,970,891 of record CM046999.1, read on the forward strand.
GCATTAGCGCGCTTTGGAAAAACGCCGCTAAAAACTGAGCATTAGCGCGCTTTTGGAAAAACGCCATAAAGTCATATAACCCCTAAACCCAAAAAAATCATAAACACTAATCTATAACCCCTAAAACAATAATTATTAAAATTTATGGTTATACAATATATTAAATATTTTCTTATATAATCGTAAAAGAGATAGTATTGAATTTAAAATATCAAATTAATTATCATTATAGTTTATGGTTTATGGTTTAAGATATATGGTTTAGGGTTTAAGGTTTATGAGTTAACTATAGTTTAAGATATATGGTTTAGGGTTTAAGGTTTAGGAGTTAACTAGTATTTGAAGGTTTATGATGAATTATGGGTTTAGGGATTATGATTTAGGGTTTAGGGGTTAGGGTTAGAGTTTAAGGTGTAAGGGTTTGGGGTTAAGGGTTAAGGGTTTAGAGTTTAGTGTTTATGGGATAGGGGTTAAGAGGTTTAGGGTTTAGATTAATTAGTATTTTTAATTTATAGATTAAATGATTTCTTATATAATTGTAAAAGAGATAATCTTAATTTGAATATATTAAACTTATGATTATAGTTTAAATTATTTAAGAGATAATAGATAAACTTTCAGTGTACAAAACAATTGAGAAGTGGACAAATGTACACATTCAAGTGAACATGAACAATAGAGGAAAACAAAATTGAAGTGCAAAAAAAAAAATGAATATATAGAAATACGATTGTAAGATTATTACAGTGAAACAAGGAATGAATTATGTGCAATATTTTTGTATATTTTAGTATCGTCATTATTTTTGTATAAGATATATTTTTTTATTCTAATAATATCTTAAAAACACAAATCTTGTATAATGTATAATTTATTGCACCTATCCTTTACACTTATTAAATTTTAAAAATTTATACAACAATTCTAAAATTTTAGCTTTAGCGATTTAATATTCATAATATTGTAGCTCAAATTATGTATGTGCCCGTATATCAATTGTGAATCCTTCTATACTATTGTACTAATAATATATATTAATGTATTATGTGCCTGTATATTAATGTTAATGTATTACTATAATATGTAGCTTAAATTGTCAATCCGTCTATATTATTGTACTAATAATATATATTAATGTAATATTGAAGAGTTAATTGATTAAAAATAATAAATGCAAGTACAAAAAAGAGCAAGGTATGAAGAGGTACAAAAAAGATTCAAAATTGCTAACAACGAGATTTGAACCTGTACTAAGGTAAAGAGCAAGTAAACTTAACCAACTAAGCTATAGTGGCGTTTATACCAAAAATGCTGCAAAAAATTAAGCTATCTTCAAGGCGTTTTTTTAAAAACGCCACAAAAAGCCATTATTTTAGTGGCCCATAAAATTACCATCTTTTCAGTTCAACGACGATTTCTCTCAAAATTCCTTGAGTTGAATCCTTTTCTCATATTTGTTCCTTCTCCGTAAAATCACCGACGGGATAAAACCATTTGTTTCGATTTAAACGCTTTAAAGATTCTTGGTTTTCTCGATATAGATTTTTTTTTTTCTTGGGACTTGTTTGTTTTCTGCTATTCTGTGGGAAAGTGAGAAGTTTTTTTTTTCGGGGATAGAAGATGAGTAACCCATCTACAGGAGCCTCTTCAAAATCAAAAGTCGGTTCTTCACAACCTTCGAAACATCTTTCAAGCGCAAAAGAGGAGTGTTTCAAAAGATTGTAAAACCGATTTTTCTTATGTATACAAGTTTTCCTGCAAATTTTCTTCTGCTTTTCTTTTTCAATACTTCACATTTTCTTTTTCTTTGTTTCTTGTTACAATTGCAGCATATGATGTATGGTTTTGGATATGATTCTAATGTAAGTATCCTTCGAGAATTTCAACATTGAGCCCACTAACCTATTTTTGATGAATGTTGTATCCTTTGTTGAATTCTTTGTCGAGCTTTGTATCTTTTATTGCGTATGATTTCATTTAGAGTTGGTAGCCATTAAGTTATTTCCCGATGTTTTTTTCCATAACCATGGATTTTTAATAAATTGCTTACTACCCTCAATTTCTAAAGTAAAATGTTTGAAGTATATTTCTCTCGACCTTAAGTTATACAAAGTTCAGTCATGATTTTCTGCACAAAAAGTAGATGACTCTGCTTTTCTTATTTTTCTGTCTAAATAGAAAAGGGAACAATGGTCTATCTAATGGTATTGAGTGAATAGATCTTTGATCTTAGCACCGCCTTGTTGAGCAAAGTTTCTCCTCATGCTCATGAACTATGGATGGTTTTGACATATAGATATCAAGGCTTTTTGACATATAGATATTAAGGCTGCAAACCTTGCTTGAGGCTCTACATATATATTAGAAATGGGTAACATTTTAATAAATAGCACCGAGTTCTATGAGATGTGCTCAAGTAATGAATGGATAAAAGAATAATATCCTTCAAGGGAAAGGGTTTAAAAGACTTGTACTAGTAGGAGGAACTGCACAAAAAATGTTTATGTATTAAATGTTTGCTGCTCCAGATCTCTATTAAAGATGTTATGAGGGCAATTCATCTAAAGTCGTTTGACTATCGGGTGCTGAATCTTCTTCCTCAGATCGCTTAAGAGGTCAAGAGGTAATTTGTTGTTAGCCTATTTATACGTTTGTATCTTTTGCATGTTTGTGCATGTACTTACATCTGTTTGATTTTTTGAACCATGCTAGCATTCTAACATTCTATTTTGGATGCAAGTTCAAAACACAATTTAAGGGTTTTGATAGAAGGGGAAGGAAAAGGAAATGTCTAAAGCACTACATAATTCTTTCTCGACTTAATAAAATGACAACTAAAATGACAACTCCATGATGCTTGTGATTTGCTATGTTGGTTTTCATCAAGTTTTTGGAAGTACATACAATGATTATTGCTTACGCTTTACGCTTTCTCAGAATTGTGATATTGTTAATCTTCGATTTCAATCTTTAAACAACAAGCGAACTGAAATTTTATATCTCGCTTATAAATGTTATGCGATGCAGATTCATACATTACAAGACATTATCAAAATGTATCCATCGCTTTTATGTTTTTACTATGATATATCTTGCACTCTATATTTTGTTTCTGTAACTTAGATTAACAAGGCTAAATGTATTTTCTTCAAGTTGTTCTAAAGGTTAATGACTTGCACATGGAATTCTGTCATCACTCAATTCCTCGTAGAAATATCGATGATCTGTAAGTGTTTTTTTCCGTGTTTTCTGTTTTTCTTTTAACTTTAAGACCATAGAAGTAGGTACCTTTTTGTTGCTACTGTAGGCTTACTAAGTTCACACTAGGCTGAAGAGGTTTCATTGATTGTAGTGGAAAAGTACTTCACTCACTTCCTGCTCATAATTAAACCCGAATCCTTTTTATTACTTGAATAACATACTTGAGTTTAACTACTACATTTTTAATTGCCTTGGTTTTTATTTGGTGGTTCTCTACTTAGGATTCATCATTTGTGGTAGTCCTTAATTGAGTCTTCCTAGGTATAAAAGCATGGTAGAGCTATTGGTTTAGACAAATGTGTGCACGAAGACATTAACTTAGGTAGCTTTCTACCTTTGGAACCATGTTGCTTTAGTTTTCTTTCATTTTCATTTGCCGACCAAACTTCATATAAGGATATGAAGATTCAATTTCCAAATTCAAAATTTACCATTTGTTTCATATAAAGATCCTTTCATTTCCATGTTGATAACCATTTACAGAGAGTGCATTGAATATAAATTCATAGTATGTAATGTTCTTATTCACTGCTTCTTTACAATCATTTCTATTTCTTTAAGTTTTTTCAGATACCATGATTCAACGCTAGTCTTTTAGGGTAAAACGTTGCTTTTTATTGGCATGTAAAAATACAACCAGTATGAATAATTGTCAAATATATATATATTATATAATTAATTTGTATTCTCGTTCTTCTGCGTGTTAAATTTATAATAATATTATTTGTTTAAATATTTTAATAATTTTTTCGAAAAATCATTAATAAATTAATAAATTAATGTAATTATATATATATATTAAAATTTTTAACTCATTTAGAATCAGTTAAATTATATTTACTATTAAAATAATAACGGTTTAGAAAACTTATTTTTTGCCCAAGCTAGTTAGAGTCTAAAGTTAATTGCAAAATTTTGATAAACTTTTTAGTGTTTTGGTTTAGTCTCTCGATCTTGTATTTGATGGCATGGCGAACACACTTATCCGAGATGGGAAGGAGATGGCATCAATGCTTTATACTTATCGCAGCTGTGTCAAAGCACTTCCTCAGGTATTTTAGCCTTAGTTGATTTTAATTTATACATATTTTTAAGGTAAATAATGTTCTAATATAATCTGCTAGTTTTAGTGTAAAGCAATGTTCTTTTTATGTGGTGTAGGGGTATGTTGGAATTCACGGTTCGATTTGAAACTTTCTGCTAAAACCGAGTCGCTTGATCTATTGTGGATTCTGGTTTTGAACATCCTTCCAAGGCAAAGTTTTAAATTCATGTCTGATGTTAACATTTGTGAATTCCATGAATTAAGTCATTTTGTTTTTTACTTACTTTTAGTGACTTATAATGGTGGGTAATACAAGTTTGGTGCTTTATTATTTTGATTCTATATTTATATTTAATCTAATTTTTATTATTTATTTTAGTTTTGATTCTATATTTTTATTTTTATTTTAATTTGATAATGAATTTTAATAGAAAATTTTTATATTTAAATCATGGATATTATTCTTCTCAATATTTTGATAATGAATTTTAATTTTTTTTATATTTTTCATGATCTTTTTTGTGTATATATATATATTTAAAATTTTATGACTTTTAGCGGCGTTTGTGAGAAAAGCGCCGCTAAAGGCCATGACCTTTAGCGGCGTTTGTGTGAAAAGCGCCGCTAATGGCCATGACCTTTAGCGGCGTTTGTCGGAAAAGCGTCGCTAATGGCCATGACCTTTAGCGGCGTTTGTGGGAAAAGCGCCGCTAAAGGCCATGACCTTTAGCGGCGTTTGTGGGAAAAGCGCCGCTAAAAGCCATGACCTTTAGCGGCGTTTTTTTCAAATAAACGCCGCAAAATTTAGCGGCGCCATCTATAGAGGCGTATTTTGCGGCGCTTGTAAAAACGCCGCAAATAGTTTTAGTGTCGCTTAAAAGCGCCGCTAAAGGCCTAAAAAAACGCCGCTAAAAGTCAGTTTTGCTGTAGTGCGTGGGAGTCCAATTCAGTTATTGTCTACATTAACATTCTAGGTATAAGCGTCCGGGCCGAATTTTACTGAAATATGAAGGGAAGCTTTTAGTGGAATAAGTAATGGAACTTGGAAAATGAAAATTTCTCTTAGAGAGTTCAATTGGAAACAATAAATGACGTTACATTTTTATAACTGTCGTAGGTATTGCCCAAATAATGAATAGGATTTAGTTTTTATATAAATTGAACCTTTTTTAATAGGGAGAATGTGGGACGTACATCTCTGACATAATTGTTGTTTCATTCTCGATCTTGATAAAAACAAGTAATCTAAACAAAGAAGAATAAGGAAATCAAGTTAAGACTTTGAATCGTTACATCAGTTTGGATGAGGATTTCAAGATTGCCTCTCCTCTACGGAAACGAAAGTGGTCATAACTATTAGATTAGTATCGAAGGAGTGAAAATGAAAAATGAAACAAAGGAGTCCATAGGCAAGGAACTATTACAAATTATAGTGCATGTCCTTTGGAGGATATTTCGTGGCACGATATGAGTCTTTTCAAAGCTTTGAGAAGTCAAGGTATTTTTCCATTAAAGGCAATGTGAATTTAAATTGTATAAAGACATTCAAGGAATCGAGATTGTTTCAATTTCACACCACGCTAGAACATTCCAATTCCACATTATTGAAATGAACTTAATGTTTGTAATAATGATATTTGTGTCAATTTAAACAATGTGAAACAATATCTAGTGCTCGATTTGAGATGGTTACCGAGTTCCAGTGCTATAAAATTAAAAATAATGGCATGTATAAAATCATATTGTATTAAGTAATTGCTTCTATAGAACCATTTAATTTCCGTACAACTAAATATAATTTAACTAGGCTTAACTTTAATGACACATTTTAATGAAGCTTTCGGAACAATATAAAAAATAAAGAGAAAAGAGCAATTTTGGGCCCCTTACGTCTGGCAACCGTTTGTTAGCTTAAGCAATCCTATATCCTTAAGCAGACGGAGATGGTTAATCGATTAATGCAAGGCAATTATTCCATGTCTGAATGCTCTTTGTTGTTATTGTCGCGGGTTTAGGTCATTGAATAGAGGATTTTCAAGAGTCCTCTTTACTAATGCTGAGTGTCGCATTTGATTTTGGGCCTAGTCGGAACAGTGGTTTCAGGACCACAAATCTAATGATGAAAATTTTATCTTTATTATAATTTTATGGTCTACGAGTTTACGAAATTATTTTGTGAAAATTTCGTTCGAAAATTTTGACGTTCGAACACTTAATTTAGTAAAAAGGACTAAATCGTAAAAAGTGCAAAAGTTGAGTTCTACATGTTAGAAGTGTCAAATTGTTATGTGTTTTTAAATTAAAGGTCCTTAAATGGTAATTAGACCATTGGTTAATTGTTTGACAAAAATGGACATGAAATGGGTGTAATAAAATATTTTTAAGTTAGGGGTATTTTGGTAAACTAATAATTAAAAGAATTAAAAAAGGAAATAAGCCAAATTAGTTATCATCTTCTTCATTCAACCGTTTCTACCAGCAGCAGCCATGGTTAGGGTTTGTTCAAACTCCCACGCTCGATTGTAAGTGCTCCCTAACCCCGTTTTTAAAGTTCTTTACATTTTTGAAATCCCAGTAACTTGTTCTACTTATTTCTACCATTAATTTGAGCTAAGGTTCATGTCTAAAAATTTACCCATGAATAATATGCATGTATTTTGATGTCTAATGATAGAAAATGAAGGTTGGGTGTTAGATAAATGACTTTTGCTAAGCGATTTTACGTGAAAACGAGTAAAATGACATAATCAATAAAAATACCTAATGTTCATAAGTACATGTTAGAGTGAGAATTGGATGTTGCTATAGAAGGGAGAAATGATCAGCGTGTCATAAAATATAAGAAAATAGGATGAAGTTTAATTCACGAGATTTGGGGCAAAAGTGTAAATATGTGAAAGTTTAGGGGCAAAATTGTAATTTTTCCAAAATATGATTTTGGGTTGATTTGAATAATATGAGTCCTAATTAGGCTATATTTGAAATGATAGAGCAAGGAAAATCGAAATTCGGGCTAAAATCAGCAAAATACCAAGTTGTGGACAAAATGGTAAAAATGACTATTTTCGCATACGAGGTAAGTTCATATGATTTTAATAATGCAATGTGTATTTTAATGTTAATGTTATGATATTATATGAATTGTAAGTATACATATATGTGAATAATTTGATATTATGTAAATGATGTAACATTACTATATATTGTTGATGTCTTTATAATGGTATGATGATTATTTGTTTACAAATTGTTGCATTCTATGTTATTGTTGAATTATTATACAAATTATGTGGAATACTTGAAAAATATGAGTTGCCACCGGAGTATCGATATTGACATCACGAGAAAGATGGCAAAGGCGTGTGATTAAGGAAAATCCCGTTTGAACATTAGGAATAGATTAGGATACAAGTGACACGTCACTAGGAAATTGAGATCCGAACTCGTTGAGTTGTGTTCCGAGTTCGTGAGAATTATGAGGCATTCGAACTCGTTGAGTTGTGTTCCGAGTTTGTGAGAATTATGAGGCATTCGAACTCATTGAGTTGCGTTTCGAGTTCACTTATGGATGCGAGCATCCGAGCTCGTTGAGTTGTGTTCCGAGTTTATTATAGATGTGAACACCCGAGCTCGTTAAGTTGCGTTCCAAGTTCATTATGGGTGAAATTATGGTAGCTTGATTTTGTGTATCCGAATTATATTCCGATGTGTTCAACGGGTAAATCTCAAGTGAACGAAGTGAAATAATCCAGATGAAAGCGACATGTTGGTAAGTGTTGTGAAATGAGTATGATGAACAGGTATGTGCGTAAACTCTCGAGTAGAGAACTCGATATGTTGTAATTGTGTGGTAAGAATGTTCATGAGAATGCTTTTGTGATGACCTTGTGATTATGAGTCCATGCTTATGAAGCATAATTATGTGTTCTTACCATGATGGATGAAATGATATTGTATGGATTTGGTGAATAATAGTGGTAAACGAGTAAATTCAGCCTTGATAGTTTTGGGTTACTGCAGTGGTGCAAATTTGGAAATTCACCATAAATTGTGGAAATTGAGTAATGGGCTGAATAAAATATGAGATTAAATCTCAATGAGTCTAGTTTCACATAAAGGAAACGATACATGCAATTGAATTTTACGTTATGAGATATTTAAATTGTTGTGAGATAGAGTCTGAATGACTTTGAGATCCCCTGTTCCTATTTTAGAAATTCACTAAAAATTGTAAAAAAGTAATTAGGAGTTATAATTTACATGTATAGATTCCTTATTTAGTCTATTTGTAACATAAATAAACGGCATAGCCCTTTGATCTCTGTACAGATAGAAAATTGATTCGTAGTGAACAGAGGTTAGAGTAGCTGAAAACTGAAATAGGGGAAACTTTAATGAATAAACTGTACCAATTGGCTAAACCAAAAATTCTAAAAATTTTATGGGAGAAAGGTATATGAATCTAGTTTCAAGGAAAATTAACAGAACTTAATTTGGAATTTCGTAGCTCCAGATATAAATGATTTAGTAACTATAATTCGGTAAAACAGCTTAACCTGAACATGTGTAAATTGTACAATTTTGGTGTTTTATCTTAGAAAAACATGATGGTAATTGCTTATTAATTTCATATGGACTTACTAAGCATAAAGCTTACCCCTTCCTCTCTACTACTTTAGTTTTGGCAGGTCGGCTCGAGGTTGGAGATCGTCGGAGGCAGAATCACACTATCAAGCTATCACTTTTAGGAGAATTAATTCAATATTTGAAATATCAAGTGAGTGGCATGTATAGGAAGTTAGTTTGTGATATGTATTATTATTATGAATTTGGCCAACCGTATTGGTCTGCATTGAGCTATCATATATGGTCATGAGATATGACCTTTATTCATTATGGGTTGAAAATTTCATTAAAAATGTTATGTCTTCTGATTGTGATGTGATGATATAGTTAGGTTTGTTTGTTATACATGATTAGTAATATATCCTGTAAGTTAAATGCATGCCTATGGATTATGAATTAAATGTGTAATACGGCGATGAGTGATTTTTCCTTGGACATGGATGTTTTAGGGACGATATGCATGTGTTTGAGAAGTTTTGAATTAAATGAAAATTTATGGTCCGGTTTTCGTCTTTGTGTATAGTTAAGTCTGGTAATGCCTCATACCCTGTTCCAGCCTTGCATACGGGTAAGGGGTGTTACACTGAGTGGCAAACTTTTCCCAACGCAATAAGTTCGGACAACACTTGTTAGAAATACTCCCTGTCTTGCAAATACTTGTGAAAGCTTCTAGAACACAAGGCAAACCCATTTTAGTTTCACAATTATTTTCCTTAATAATCTGGTCGTTCTCCTTCATAGCCATTACTGCCCCGCATATTAAGAATAAAACCACTAGTACGGAATAAACATTAAGGCTTGCCATATTGCGCGAATCTGATGTTACTAGTTAAATTTGGTTTGAAAAATTAATTTCGAACGAGATTTGCAGGGGAAAAAACTAGCATTTATAAGAAGTGTTATAACCATATTGGACTAGAATACGTTACCATAAAAGAAAACATTCAGCATTTCTGTTTAATTAGAACATTCAATATTTCAGTTTAATTAGCTTTAATTTTAATTACTACAAATCTAGATATTAATTCAAAGACACACATTTATACTTCCCTTCATAATTCTTAAATGGCATTAAACGGATCACAAAAATAAGGTTCAATAAAGATGATTATGTCGTACATGGGTTTTTGCATTGAAACTTGGATAGAACTATTATGTCCACCCCAAACCAAACACTTGGAAGATAATATGGAGGAAATAACATATGGAAAAAGCAATATGGGATATGGTACACTTGCATTACAGGCACACATATTCATTATGTGTGCCGTCCTATTTTTCTAATTTTTTGAAGTTGTGTATGCACTTGTTATGTAGATGGTTAAAAATTCACAAGTATCTCAAAATTGAATGGGAATTACCATATTCCTCTACCAGTGATTTGTATGTGCCACAATGTAGAAATAATTATGCGAAGTGTAAAATCATATAACCTTGTTGTTGTTAAAAAGTTTTTTATCACACTAATCATATTTGTAAAATGGAAAATGGCAACTAAGTGATTGAAGTTCAAAATTAATTCATGAAAAATATTCCCCTTCTGAAATTAAGTAGATGTATGTCTTTATCGTGGGAGTCCAATTCGGTTATTGTCTTCTTCGTTCTACATTAACATTCTAGGTGTAAGCGTTCTGGCCTAATTTTACTGAAATATGAATGGAAGCTTTTAGTGGAATAAGTAATGGAACTTGGATAATGAAAATTTCTCTTAGAGAGTTAAATTGGAAACAACAAATGACGTTACACTTCTATAACTGTTGTAGGTATTGCCCAAATAATGAATAGGATTTAGTTTTTATATAAATTGAACCTTTTTTAATAGGGAGAATGTGGGACGTACGTCTCCGACATAATTGGAGTTTCATTCTCGATCTTGATAAAAACAAGTAATCTAAAGAAAGAAGAATAAGGAAATCAAGTTAAGACTTTGAATCGTTACATCGCTTTCGATGAGGATTTCAAGATTGCCTATCCTCTACAGAAACGAAAGTGGTCATAACTATTTGATTAGTATCGAAGGAATGAAAATGGAAAATGAAACAAAGGAGTCCATAGGCAATGAACTTTTACAAATTATAGTGCATGTCCTTTGGAGGATATTTCGTGGCACGATTTGAGTTTTTTCAAAACTTTGAGAAGTCAAAGTATTTTTCCATTAAAGCCAATGTGAATTTAAATTGTATGAAGACATTCAATTAATCGAGATTGTTTCAATTTCATACCACGTTAGAACTTTCCAATTCCACATTATTGAAATGAACTTAATGTTTATAATAATGATATTTGTGTCAGATTAAACAATGTGAAACAATATCTAGTGCTCGATTTGAGATGGTTACAGAGCTTCAGTGCTATAAAATTAAAAATAATGGCATGTATAAAATCATAGTGTATTAAGTAAGGGCTTCTATAGAACCATTTTATTTCTGTACAACTAAATATAATTTAACTAGGCTTAACTTTAAAGACACATTTTAATGAAGCTTTCAGAACAATATAAAAAATAAAGAGAAAAGAACAATTTTGGGCCCTTTACGTCTGGTAACTGTTTGTTAGCTTAAGCAATCCTATATCCTTAAGATGACGGAGATGGTGAATTGATTAATGCAAGGCAATTATTCCATGTCTGAATGCTCTTTGCTATAATTGTCATAGGGTTAGGTCATTGGATAGAGGATTTTCAAGAGTCTTCTTTACTAATGCTGAGTGGCAAACTTTTCCCAACACAACAAGTTCGCCGCAACACTTGTTAGAAATGCTCCCGGTCTTAAAAATACTCGTGAAAGCTTCTAAAACACAAAGCAAACCCATTTTAGTTTCACAATTATTTTCCTTAATAATTTGGTCATTCTCCTTCGTAGCCATTACTGCCCCACAGATTAAGAATAAAACCACTAGTACGGAATAAACATTAAGGCTTGCCATATTGCGCAAATCTGATGTTGCTAGTCAAATTTGGTTCGTAAAATTAATTTCGAACGAGATTTGCAGGGGAAAAACTATCATTTACAGGAAGTGTTATAACCATTTGGACTAGAATATGTTACCATAAAAGAAAACATTCAACATTTCTGTTTAATTAGAACATTCAATATTTCAGTTTAATTAGCATTAATTTTAATTACTACAAATCTAAATATTAATTCAAAGACACGCAATTATACTTCCCTTTATAATTCTTAAATGGCATTAAACGGGTCACGAAAATAAGGTTCAACAAAGATGATTATGTCGTACATGTGTTTTGGCGTTGGAACTCGGATAGAACTATTACGTCCACCCCAAACCAAACACTTGGATTAAAATACGGATGAAATAACATATGGAAAAAGAAATATGGGATATAGTACACTTGCATTACAGGCACACATATTCGTTATGTGTGTCGTCCTATTTTTCTAATATTTTGAAGTTGTGTATGCACTTGTTATGTTGATGGTTAAAAATTCAAGTGCATCTCAAAATTGAATGAGCAACACCATATTCCCCTACCAGTGATTTGTATGTGCCACAATGTAGAAATAATTATGCGAAGCGTAAAATCTTATTACCTTGTTGTTGTTAAAAAGTTTTTATCACACTTATCATATTTGTAAAATGGAAAATGGCAACTAAGTGAGTGAAATTCAAAATTAATTCATGAAAAATATTTCCCGATCTGAAATTAAGTCGATGTATGTCTTTATCATGGGAGTCCAATTCGGTTATTGTCTTCTTCGTTCTACGTTAACATTCTAGGTGTAAGCGTTCCAGCCGAATTTTACTGAAATATGAATGGAAGCTCTTAGTGGAATAAGTAATGGATCTTGGAAAATGAAAATTTCTCTTAGAGAGTTAAATTGGAAACAACAAATGACGTTAAACTTCTATAACTGTCGTAGGTATTGCCCAAATAATGAATAGGATTTAGTTTTTATATAAATTGAACCTTTTTTAATAGGGAGAATGTGGGATGTACGTCTTCGACATAATTGGAGTTTCACTCTCGATCTTGATAAAAAGAAGTAATCTAAAGAAAGAAATAAGAAAATCAAGTTAAGACTTTGAATCGTTACATCACTTTCGATGAGGATCCCAAGATTGCCTCTTCTCTAAGGAAACGAAAGTGGCCATAACTGTTAGATTAGTATCGAAGGAGTGAAAATGGAAAATGAAACAAAGGTGTCCATAGGCAAGGAACTATTACAAATTATAGTGCATGTCCTTTGGAGGATATTTCGTGGCGCGATATGAGTCTTTTCAAAACTTTGAGAAGTTAAGGTATTTTTCCATTACAAGAAATGTGAATTTAAATTGTATAAAGACTTTCAAGAAATCGAGATTGTTTCAATTTCACACCACTCTCGAACATTCCAATTCCACATTATTGAAATGAACTTAATGTTTGTATTAATGATATTTATGTCAATTTAAACAATGTGAAACAATATCTAGTGATCGATTTGAGATGGTTATGGAGTTCCAGTGCTATAAAATTAAAAATAATGGCATGTATAAAATTATAGTGTATTAAGTAATGGCTTCTATAGAACCATTTAATTTCCGTACAACTAAATATAATTTAACTAGGCTTAACTTTAATGACACATTTTAATGAAGCTTTCGGAACAATATAAAAAATAAAGAGAAAAGAACAATTTTGGGCCCCTTACGTCTGGTAACCGTTTGTTAGGTTAAGCAATCCTATATCCTTAAGCAGACAGAGATGGTGAATCGATTAATGCAAGGAAATTATTCCATGTCTGAATGCTCTTTGCTATAATTGTCGTTGGGTTTAGGTCATTGAATAGAGGATTTTCAAGAGTCCTCTTTACTAATGCTGAGTGGCAAACTTTTCCCAACACAACAAGTTTGCCGCAACACAAGGAAATATTTCCTTTCTAGAAAATACTTGTGAAAGCTTCTAGAACAGAAGGAAAACCCATTTTAGTTTCACAATTATTTTCCTGAATAATCTGGTCGTTCTCCTTCATAGCCATTACTGCCCCGTAGATTAAGAATAAAACCACTAGTACGAAATAAACATTAAGGCTTACCATACTGCGTGAATCTGATGTAACTAGTTAAATTTGGTTCGTAAAATTAATTTTGAACGAGATTTGCAGGGGAAAAAACTGGCATTAATAGGAAGTGTTATAACCACATTAGACTAGAATACGTTACCAGAAAAGAAAACATTTAGTATTTCTGTTTAATTAGAACATTCAATATGTCAGTTTAATTAGCATTAATTTTAATTACTACAAATCTAAATATTAATTCAAAGACACACACTTATACTTCCCTTTATAATTCTTAATTGGCATTAAACAGATCATGTAAATAAGGTTCAACAAAGATGATTATGTCGTACATGTGGTTTTGCACTGGAACTCAGATAAAACTATTACGTCCACCCCAAACTAAACACTTGGACGATAAAACGGAGGAAATATCATATGGAAAAAGCAATATGGGATATAGTACACTTGCATTACAGGCACACATATTCGTTACGTGTGCCATCCTATTTTTCTAATTTTTTGAAGTTTTGTATGCACTTGTTATGTTGATGGTTAAAAATTCACGTGTATCTCAAAATTGAATGAGCAATACCATATTACCCTACCAATGATTTGTATGTGCCACAATGTAGAAATAATTATGTGAAGCGTAAAATCATATAACCTTGTTGTTGTTAAAAAGTTTTTATCACACTTATCATATTTGTAAAATGGAAAATGACAACTAAGTGATTGAAATTAAAATTTAATTCATGAAAAATATTTCCCGTTCTGAAATTAAGTCAATGTATGTCTTTATCGTGGGAGTCCAATTCGGTTATTGTCTTCTTCGTTCTAAGTTATCATTCTAGGTGTTAGAGTTCCGGCCCAATTTTAGTGAAATATGAATGGAATATTTTAGTGGAATAAGTAATGGAACTTGGAAAATGAAAATTTCTCCAAGAGAGTTAAATTGGAAACAACAAATGACGTTACACTTCTATAACTGTCGTAGGTATTGCCCAAATAATGAATAGGATTTAGTTTTTATATAAATTGAACTTTTTTTAACAGGGAGAATGTGGGACGTACGTCTCCGATATAATTAGAGTTTCATTCTCGATCTTGATAAAAACAAGTAATCTAAACAAAGAAGAATAAGGAAATCAAGTTAAGACTTTGAATTGTTACATCACTTTGGATTAGGATTTCAAGATTGCCTCTCCTCTATGGAAATGAAAGTGGTCATAACTATTAGATTAGTATCGAAGGAGTGAAAATGGAAAATGAAACAAAGGAGTCGATAGGCAAGCAACTATTACAAATTATAGTGCATGTCCTTTAGAGGATATTTCGTGGCACGATATGAGTCTTTTCAAAACTTTGAGAAGCCAAGGTATTTTTCCATTAAAGGGAAAGTGAATTTAAATTGTATAAAGACTTTCAAGGAATCGAGAATGTTTCAATTTCACACCACGCTAGAACATTCCAATTCAACATTATTGAAATGAACTTAATGTTTGTAATAATCATATTTGTGTCAATTTAAACAATGTGAAACAATATCTAGTGCTCGATTTGAGATGGTTACGGAGTTCCAGTGCTATAAAATTAAAAATAATGGCATGTATAAAATCATAGTGTATTAAGTAATGGCTTCTATAGAACCATTTAATTTCTTTACAAATAAATATAATTTAACTAGGCTTAACTTTAATGACACATTTTAATGAAGGTTTCGGAATAATATCAAAAATATAGAGAAAAGAAAATTTTTGGGCCCCTTACGTCTGGTAACCGTTTGTTAGCTTAAGCAATCCTATATCCTTAAGCAGACAGAGATGGTGAATCGATTAATGCAAGGCAATTATTCCATGTCTGAATGCTCTTTGCTATAATTGTCTTTGGGTTTAGGTCATTGAATAGAGGATTTTCAAGAGTCCTCTTTTCTAATGCTGAGTGGCAAACTTTTCCCAGCACAACAAGTTCACTGCAACACTTGTTAGAAATACTTCCTGTCTTGAAAATACTCGTGAATGCTTCTAGAACACAAGGCAAACCCATTTTAGTTTCATAATTGTTTTCCTTAATAATCTGGTCATTCTTCTTCGTAGCCATTATTGCCTCGCATATTAAGAATAAAACCACTATTATAGAATAAACATTAAGGCTTGCCATACTGCGTGAATCTGATGTAACTAGTTAAATTTGGTTCGTAAAATAAATTTTGATCGAGATTTGCAGGGGAAAAAGCTGGCATTTATAGGAAATGTTATAACCACATTAGACTAGAATACGTTACCATAAAAGAAAACATTCGGTATTTCTGTTTAATTAGAACATGCAATATTTCAGTTTAGTTAGCATTAATTTAATTACTACTAAATTAAATATTAATTCAAAGACACACATTTATACATCCCTTTATAATTCTTAAATGGCATTAAACAGATCACGAAAATAAGGTTCAACAAAGATGATTATGTCGTACATGTGTTTTTGCGTTGGAACTCGGATAGAACTATTACGTCCACCCCTAACCAAACACTTGGACAATAATACAGAGGAAATAGCATATGGAAACAGCAATATGGGATATAGTACACTTGCATTACAGGCACACATATTCGTTATGTGTGCCGTCCTATTTTTCTACTTTTTTGAAGTTGTGTATGCACTTGTTATGTTGATGGTTAATAATTCACGTGTATCTCAAAATTGAATGAGCAATACCATATTCCCCTACCAGTGATTTGTATGTGCCACAATGTAGAAATAATTATGTAAAGCATAAAACCTTATAACCTTGTTGTTGTTAAAAAGTTTTTATCACACTTATCATATTTGTAAAATGGAAAATGGCAACTAAGTGAATGAAATTCAAAATTAATTCATCAAAAATATTTCCAGTTCTGAAATTAAATCGATATATGTCTTTATCGTGGGAGTCCAATTCGGTTATTGTCTTCTTCGTTCTAAGTTGACATTCTAGGTGTAAGCGTTCCGGCCCAATTTTAGTGAAATATGAAAGGAATATTTTAGTGGAATAAGTAATGGAACTTGGAAAATGAAAATTTCTCTTAGAGAGTTAAATTGCAAACAATAAATGACGTTACACTTCTATAACTGTCGTAGGTATTGCCCAAATAATGAATAGGATTTAGTTTTTATATAAATTGAACCTTTTTTAATGGGAAGAATGTGGGACGTACGTCTCCGATATAATTGGAGTTTCATTCTCGATCTTGATAAGAAGAAGTAATCTAAAGAAAGAAGAATAAGGAAATCAAATTAAGACTTTGAATTGTTACATCACTTTGGATGAGGATTTCAAGATTGCCTCTCCGCTACGGAAACGAAAGCGGTCATAACTATTAGATTAGTATCAAATGAGTGAAAATGGAAAAAGAAACAAAGGAGTCGATTGGCAAGCAACTATTACAAATTATAGTGCATGTCTTTTGGAGGATATTTTGTGGCACGATATGAGTCTTTTCAAAACTTTGAGAAGTCAAGGTAATTTTCCGTTAAAGGGAATATGAATTTAAATTGTATAAAGACTTTCAAGGAATCGAGAATGTTTCAATTTCACACCACGCTAGAATATTCTAATTTCGCATTATTGAAATGAACTTAATGTTTGTAATAATGATATTTGTGTCAATTTAAACAATGTGAAATAGTATCTAGTGCTCGATTTGAGATGGTGTTAGATATAAGTGACTCGAATCCTTATTTAAATAAAATACAGTAGTATAATAAAATAAACGAAGAATCCATATAGAATTACACTTATTTTATTTTTAGAATAAGGTTTTTTAAACCTTATTAAATTCCATCTATTTGATATTGATTAGAATAAGATGTTTCAGTCTTACTAGAATATGACTTTATAAACCTAGAAATAGACATAGTCTACTCCTCTTGTATTAATTCGAATTCGACATAGTGAAGTTTTTTCTCCTCTGCCCGTGGTTTTTTTCTCGAAAGGGTTTCCACGTAAAAATCTGTGTGTTCTTTATTTTATTTTATTTTATTTTTCACATATTGGTATCCGAGCTTTCGGGTTTTTCATCTCGATCACGGTAATGGCATCTTTGAAGTATGAAATTCTGCTGTTGGATAGCAACTCTAGATATGTACTCTGGCAGATTAAGATGCAAGTAGTTCTTGCGCAGATGGATCTGGAGGATGCCCTACTAGGGATAGATAAGATGCCTTCGACTTTAACAGATGAAGAGAAGAAGCGTAAAGATTGAAAGACGTTAACACAATTACATCTGCATTGTCCAACAAAATTTTACAGGATGTGATGAAAGAAAAGACCGCCGCTGCATTATGGAAAAGGCTAGAAGAAATATGTATGTCGAAAACTCTAACAAGCAAGTTGCATATGAAGCAGCGTCTTTATGCTCATCGTTTGGAGAAAGGTGTGTCTGTACACGAACACTTAACAGTGTTTAAAGAAACTCTCTCAAACTTGGAGGCAATGGAGGTTCAGTATGATAAGGAAGATCTAGGGTTGATTCTACTTTGTTCGTTGCCCCCGTCTTATTCAACCTTTAGAGACATGATTTTATATTGTCGCGAGTCTCTCACAGTTGATGAGGTTTATGATTCTTTGACCTTGTATGATAAGATGAAGCATCTTTTGGTTAAACCCGACTCTCAGGGAGAGAGTCTCATTACTCGTGGGAGACAAGATCGGAATGCTGATAATGATCGTGGAAGGACACAGGAACAGAATCCTCGCGGTAAATCTAAGAGTAGATCGAAGTCTTCAAATAGAGGTAAAACTTGTAACTTCTGCAAGAAGAAAAAGCACATTAAATCTGAGTGCTATAAGCTACAGAACAAGATTAAAAGGGAGGCTGCGAATCAAAAGGGAAAACAACCAGAAAATTCTGGTGAAGCTGATGTTGTAGAAGACTACAGTGATGGTGAACTTCTAGTCGTTTCTGTCAATGATCCTAAAGTAAGCGAAGAGTGGATACTTGATTTAGGCTGCACCTTCCACATGAGTCCCAATCGGGATTGGTTTACAACTTACGAAACAGTGTCTGAAGGTGTTGTTTTGATGGGAAATAATGCTTCGTTTAAAATCACAGGTGTTGGAATAATTAAAGTTAAGATATTTGATGGAGTTATCAGAACACTTAGTGACCTGCGACATGTTCCAGAATTGAAGAGAAATTTAATTTCGTTGAGTACTCTTGATTTAAAAGGGTATAGATACACAGCTGAAAGTGGGGTTTTAAAGATTTCCAAAGGTTCCCTTGTTGTGATGAAAGGGAAAAAAAAGACTGCCAAGTTATATGTTTTGCGGTGGTTCTATCATATCGTGATGCAAATTGCCGCTTCCTCTTCCTTGTCAGATGATGATATTGCTAAGCTTTGGCATATGCGCCTAGGGCATATGAGTGAGAATGGCATGGTAGAATTGAGCAAAAGAGGACTTCTTGATGGACAAGGAATTTGCAAACTAAATTTTTGTGAGCATTGTGTTTTTGGGAAGAAAAAGAGAGTTTAATTCACCAGAGGAATCCATAACATGAAGGGAACGTTAGAGTATATTCATTCTGATCTGTGTGGGGCATCTAGAGTGGCTTCGTGAGGTGGAGCTAATTATATGCTAACCTTTATTAATGATTTTTCCAGAAAAGTTTGGGCGTTCTTCCTAAAGCAGAAAAGTGATATGTTTTTCGCATTTAAGTCTTGGAAAATTATGATTGAAAAATAGAAGGGAAAACAAATAAAATACCTCCGCACAGATAATGGCTTAGAGTTCTGTTTTGATGAGGTTAATAAATTGTGCAAGTCAGAAGGGATCGTGATACACTTGACAGTTCGTCATACTCCACAGCAAAACAGCATTGCAGAACGAATGAACAGAACGATCATGGAAAATTTTTAATGTATGTTGTCAAATGCCAACTTACTGAAATCGTTTTGGGCAGAAGCAGCCTTTACTGCATGTTTTTTGATCAACTGATCTCTATCCATTGCCACTGAGAAAAAGACTCCACAAGAGGTATGGTCTGGTAATCTTGCTAATTATTCTGATTTAAAGATCTTTGGGTGTTCTGCGTATGCTCATGTTGATAATGGAAAATTGGAACCGAGATCCATTAAATGTGTTTTTCTTGGTTATAAAGCTGGTGTAAAAGGGTATAAGTTATGGTGTCCTGAAAATAGAAAAGTTGTGATTAGCAGAGATGTTGTTTTTGATGAAACTGCTATGCTACCTAACTTATCTCTTAAAGACTCTTCTAATAAAAAAAATCAAAAGCAGGTGGAGCATCAGATTAATACAGAGTCAACTCCTCAAGGCAGTACAAAAATTAAGAATAGAGTTGCTTCTTCACCACAATACTCTACCGCCAAAAACAGAACTAGAAGAGAAATTAAACCTCCAAAGAAGTATGCCGAGGCTGATCTAGTTACTTATGCTTCAAATGTGGCTGAAGATATAGATGCGAATCAAGAGCCATCTAATTATTCTGAGGCGGTTAGCTGTGAAGACTCAGAAAAGTGGATGTTTGCAATGCAAGAGGAGATGGAATCACTCCACAAAAACAGAACATGGGATCTTGTGAAACTTCCTAAAGGTAAAAAGGTTGTTTATTGTAAATGGGTGTTTAAAAAGAAAGATGAGACTCCAGGAGCTGAAGAACCCAGATATAAAGCAAGGCTTGTTGCAAAGGGTTACAGTCAAATTCCAAGAGTGGACTTCACAGATGTGTTCTCCCCAGCTGTTAAGCATAGTTCGATTCGAGCTTTGCTTGGTATTGTGGCCATGCATGATTTGGAGCTTGAGCAGTTAGATGTAAAAACTACATTTTTGCATGGAGAACTTGAGGAGGACATTTACATGCAACAACCATAGGGTTTTACAGTCTTAGAAAAAGAGGACTATGTTTGCTTGCTGAAAAAGTCCTTTTACGGTTTGAAACAGTCAGCAAGACAGTGGTACAAGAGGTTTGATTCCTTTATGACTTCTCATGATTTCAAAAGAAGTAGTTTTGATAGTTGTGTTTACTTTAAGAAAAACAATGATGGTTCTTTTGTGTATCTACTTCTTTATGTTGATGACATGTTGATAGCAGCAAAAGATAAAAGAGAGATAAGAAAGGTCAAAGCCCAACTAAGTAAAGAATTTGAGATGAAAGATTTAGGACCAACAAAGAAGATACTTGGAATGGAGATTCTCAGAGATAGAAAAGCAAGTAAATTGTACCTAAGTCAGAAAGGGTACATTGAGAAAGTTCTTTGTAGGTTCAATATGTAGAATGCTAAGCCTGTTAGCACTCCTTTAGCAGCCCAATTCAGACTTTCATCGATTTTGTCTCCACAAAAAGATGATGAGATTGAGTACATGTCACATGTTCCATACTCTAGTGTCGTGGGATCTCTCATGTATGCTATGGTTTGTTCACGTCCAGATTTATCATATGCAGTTAGTGCAGTTAGCATATACTTGGCGAATCCCGGTAAAGAACACTGGAAAGCAGTTCAGTGGATTTTAAGATACTTACGGGGTACTACTGATGTTTGCTTACATATTGGAAGAACTAGAGATGGATTCATTGGTTATGTTGATGCTGATTTTGCTGGAGACCTTGATAGAAGAAGATCTCTCACAGGTTATGTCTTTACAATCGGAGGTTGTGCAATTAGTTGGAAAGCCACTTTGCAAACTACAGTCACTTTGTCTACCACTGAAGCTGAGTACATGGCGATTACTGAGGCTTGTAAAGAAGCTATTTGGTTGAAGGGACTCTTCATGAACTCAATGAAGACCTTCAAATCAAAGACAATATTTTGTGACAATCAGAGTGCCATCTTTCTTACAAAAGATCAAATGTTTCATGAGAGAACAAAACACATTGATGTTCGATATCATTTTGTTCGTGATATTATTGCTCATGGTGATATCGTTGTGAGCAAAATTAGTACTAATGAAAATCCTGCAGATACGTTGACTAAGTCACTTCCTATAACCAAGTTTGAGCATTGCTTAAACTTGGTTTGTAACATCCCGAAATAGGGCCTAAATGGAATAGTGGTTGCGAAACCACAAATCTAAGATAGAAAAGTTTATTTCGATTAATTTTTATGATTTACCAAGTGATTAGATGCATGTGTTAGAGTATTGATAAGAAATTTTATAGATTGCATGTTTAATTTGCCTATTAGGGCTTATTTGCAGAAGTTGTTGTAACAGCACGATTTAGGGCCTAAACAAAATATTGGTTTTAGAACCATGAATTTGAAGTCGAAAAATTTATTCTGATTAAGTTTTAAGGTTTATTTATTGATTAAAATATTGTGTAAAAATATCGTTAAGTAATTTTACTGATAAAGTGCTTAATTGGACTTTTAGGACTAAATTGCAAAAGTTGCAAAATATGTGTTCTAATTCATAAGTACTTGATTGAAATGAGGGTTTAAAGAGAAGGTCCTTAAATGGTTATTAGACCATTATATTTCGTTTGACAAAAATGGGCATGAATAGGACAAAATTTTAAAGAAAGGCCTTAAGGGCAATTTAGTCATTTGGTAATTAAAAGAAATAAAAAGGGAAAATAAAGCCAAAATTGACTCATCTTTTTCATGGAGGCCGAAATTAGCATGGGGGAAGCCATGGCTAGGGTTTTCAAGCTTTCCAAGCTCAATAGTAAGTCCATTCTAGCCTTGTTTTTCAAGTTCTTTACGTTTTTGGAATCCCGGTAACTTGATTAAGCTTATTCTAGCAATAATTTAAGCTAGGGTTCATATTTGGAAAAATACCCATAGGTGAAATGTTATTATTTTGAGGTTTTATGGTAGAATATGAAGGCTGAAATTATGTTAAACAACTTTTACTAAGCGGTTTTAAGCAAAAATGAGTAAAACGGCTTAATTGGTAAAAGTTGTTATTGTTCATAACTATTTGTTAGAGTGAGAATTTGATATTTCCATAGAAGGGAAAGATGATCAGCATGTCATAAAACATAAGAATAAGGGATGAAGTTTAATTCCCGAGCCTAGAGGCAAAAGTGTAAATATGCAAAAGTTTAAGGGCAAAATTGTAATTTTGCCAAAGTTTGAGTTAAGGACTGTTTTGAATAGTACATTAATGAAATAAGTAAAATATGATGTTTTAGATCTCGAAAAACGTGATTTGAACCTAGAATGAGAGAAAAATTAAAAATCGGGAAAGTTGGTAAAATGGCCGTTTTAGTATCGAGGTAAGTTCATATGTATAATAAGCATTAATTTATGCATGTTTCAATGTAAAATTGATATATTTACTATGATTGCCGAGTTGTTGAAAGTAAGTATAATTATGATGATTTAAATGTTCAATATTAATTTGACATGGAAATGAGAAAGTATGTAAGTTTGTATGTAAATAATACATTATCTTTATTATGTTTTTATATTTCAGCATATTTTATGTATTGTAGCTGATTTTTGAATCATAATTGACTATTGGAAGTATGGATTCAAGTATTAGAAAGAGAGAGAAATCCCGGTTGAACCTTCGAAAAGATTGGATGATACAGATGGTATGTAGCTAGGTCACATGTATGGTGCTGAGTGCACATCATGTTTACAAGAGAGTTACGAGACATTATGATGTAGCTAGGTCGCATGGGTGATACTATGTGTACACCATGTGGACAAGAGAGCCATGGGATATATGTAGCTAGGTCGCATGCGTGGTTCCAGGTGAAGGACACCATGTAGACAAGAGAGCTACGAGATAAACTGGCTAGGTCACATGGGTGGTACTAACTCACATGGGTGGTACTAAGTGTTCACCATGTGTACAAGAGAGCCAAAATTATGTGTAAAATCGAGCTAGGTCACATGAGTGGTGCTAAGTGAAGGCCACTATGTGTACAAGAGAGCTTCAATTTTAAAGGTGGGTGTGTGTGTGTATACCATCACAGATTCATTATTATTCAAGCGCTCAACCGGGAAATTGATTAAATGAAATTGTGTATGACTTTGTGATGATAAGTGTAAGTATATGTGTGTGTAACTTATGAGCAATATGCTCGATATGTGATTGGAAATTAGAAAGATTGTTATGGGTAAGTGATGAATACAATTGAAGTGTGAAAGATCAAAATTGACAATAAAACTGTTATGGATAGTTGCAGTGACGTGAATCTAAAAATTTGCCAAAAATAGTAGAAATTTAATCAGAGACTGAATGAGATATAAAATTAAAGCTCAATGAGTCTATTTTCATATAACAGAAACAGAGCAAGCAAAAGAATTCTATATTATGAGATATTTAAGTTTTTGTGAGACTGGTTCAGAATGACTACGTGATCCCCTATTCTGACTTGAAAAAATCATTAAAATTTATAAAAAAATAATTGTGGGATATAATTTATATTCTTGAAATCCTTAATGAGTCTAGTTTCAAATAAAATAAACAAGAA
The DNA here is from genome assembly GCA_025698465.1 of Gossypium longicalyx. Lineage (NCBI taxonomy): Eukaryota > Viridiplantae > Streptophyta > Magnoliopsida > Malvales > Malvaceae > Gossypium > Gossypium longicalyx. The sequence continues at coordinate 25,995,244 of CM046999.1, forward strand.
CATTTTTTCAATTCTGTACGAGGAGAAAATTGATTCGTAGTGAAGAGTGGTCAGAACAGTTGAGCAGTGAAACAGGGGTAACTTCAATGAATAAAATGTACTAATTGGCTAGACCAAAAATTCTAAAAATTTTGTGGTAAGAATATACGTGAATCTAGTTTCAAGAAAAATTAACGGTTTGTAATTTAGAGTTCTGTATCTCTAGAAATAAATAATTTAGCTGCTGGTGCTTTGCTAGACAACTTATTTTGAACCTGTTTATGATTGTAATAGTGAAAGTATGTGTGTGTTTGTGAAGGCAATATTCCGGGAACATATTGTGACTTCATTTAAAGTACGATAATGTATTGTTTATTAATATTTACATACTTACTTACTAAGCTATAATGCTTACTCCCTTCCTTTCCTTTTTCCTATAGTGTCTCAGATGTTAGCTCGAGTTGGTGGTCGTCGGAGGTTAAATCACACTATCAAACTATTGATCGATATATAAAGGTTTTAAAGTATTTTTAAGTCTTTGGCATGTATGGAGACTCCTTTAATTGTTATTAAGTTGCTAGGAATTGGCCTAAAATACTGACCTATGTTATTCGAAGGTCTCTATTGTATAAAGTCATTTAATGTAGATAGTCTTGATTATGTTATTAATTAAATGATGCAATTTATGAATGTGCATGCTTGCCTATGTGTGTGGTTGAATTAAAGCATGATATGGGCCTTGTAAGCTCTTTTTAAGGGACAGCTTGAATGTGTTTGAAAAAGTTTTAAATTAGAGTGAAATCATGAATCAGCTTTTTTTTATACGATGATTAGTGATTAAGTCTAGTAATGCCTCGTACCCTGTTCTAGCGTCAAACACGGGTAAGGGGTGTTACATTTAGTGGTATCAGAGCTATGGTTTAGTCGGTTCTCAGACTTACCTAGTATGTGTAAGAGTTAAGCTATACATGCCATATTACTACCTGTGATAGTGTGATGCCTCCCGATCCCGATGAAATAGTTCTGTTGAGACAGAAGTGTTTTCCAACCGAGCTACCATCGACAGTGTAAAAAGGTGTTAAGTAAGTTCGTATAATTTGGTGGATATATTGGTGTACTTAAATTGATCTTGGTGACTTGTGATGATATGTGTGAGATCAAGTGTAAAATGAAATAGACATAAGTGGAGAAATATAGAAAAGTGAAAAGAAACGAAAGTTTACCTCGTTATAAACTCATCTATGTTCGTTTGACATTGACATGATATTATGTGTCTAACTTATTTGACTAAGTGAATGTGATAAATAGATTTACTCAAATTTGTGGAATGTATGTTTGAGTGCATTTGTTTTAAAATATGAATATGTGTGTAAGTCTGTCTAAAATGAATTATATAACTGTGATAATATTAAGACGAAATGAGACTCGTAAAAGGTAAGAGTACTAGTTCATGATGTTTATGTGATAATGAATGAGTCGTGAATAAGAATTTCTCTTGGAATATGAAAGATGAGATGAAGGGAAAGTTTATATTATGATAAGTGTTCATGTTGATTGGCAATTGTGTGATGCTATGAATGTAACTTGTGAAATTAAATGAATGTTATGAGTAATTCTATTTGAGAATTATGAACGCATGTATAAGTGTATTTGTTTGTATAAGATGATAGGAGGGTTGTGTAAAATGAATATGCATGTTGAGTTATTTGAAGCAAATTATATATATATTAATGAGTGTTAAGTTATATGCATGAATATATAAGAGGCAAGTTAGAAGTGTTACAGCCTCACCTGCTTCCAATAAGATTAATTGACAATGTGATAGCATTTGAGAATGGTTTATTAAATGAACTCAGTTGCAGAAAAGATGTCAGGTTAATATGAAGATTTTCTAAATTCTGAAATGTTACAGTTAAAGAAAAATTAGACTTAGTTAATTAACTCATTCAGGTATGATGCTTAAAGTATATGATTGCTGGATTTTTTAAAAAAATAAATAAATTTTGATTGTGAATGAGATAATGTGGATTTAGTAATGATAAAATTAGACAGAAGAATAATGATTGAGCTGTATTAATAGCTGAATGCAGAGTTTTTGGTTAAAAAAAAAGGGTGAAAGCAAATGTGAGAATTGGAAATAGTTTTCGATTAATATAGAGGTCATACCGAGTTGAAACTTAGTTATATTGGATTTCAATTTGATAGTGGGGTGATTTTGAAAGTACTGCTTTGATGAAAATTTGTTTGGAGATGTTTAAGAAATTTTGAGAAAAGATATTGAATCTTTTTACTGGTAAGATTTTCGGGGACGAAAATCCCTAAAGGGGGAGAAATGTAAAGGGGGAGAAATGTAACATCTCGAAATAGGGCCTAAATGGAATAGTAGTTGCGAAACCACAAATCTGAGATAGAAAAGTTTATTTTGATTAATTTTTATGATTTACCAAGTGATTAGATGCATGTGTTAGAGTATTGATAAGAAATTTTATAGATTGCATGTTTAATTTGCCTATTAGGGCTTATTTGCGTGTTGTCTTAATGTGACCGATTTAGGGCCTAAACAGAACGATGGTTTTAGAACCACAAATTCGAAGTCAAAAAAATTATTCCGATTAAGTTTTAAGGTTTATTTATTGATTAAAACATTGTGTAAAAATATCGTTAAGTAATTTTACTGATAAAGTGCTTAATTGGACTTTTAGGACTAAATTGCAAAAGTTACAAAATATGTGTTCTAAGTCATAAGTACTTGATTGAAATGAAGGTTTAAAGAGGAGGTCCTTAAATGGTAATTAGACCATTATATTTCGTTTGGATAAAAATGGGCATGAATAGGACAAAATTTTAAAGAAAGGCCTTAAGGGCATTTTAGTCATTTGGTAATTAAAAGAAATAAAAAGGGAAAATAAAGCCAAAATTGACTCATCTTTTTCATGGAGGCCGAAATTAGCATGGTGGAAGCCATGGCTAGGGTTTTCAAGCTTTCCAAGCTCAATAGTAAGTCTGTTCTAGCCCCGTTTTTCAAGTTCTTTACGTTTTTGGAATCTTGGTAACTTGATTAAGCTTATTCTACCAGTAATTTAAGCTAGGGTTCATATTTGGAAAAAAACCCATAGGTGAAATGTGTTTATTTTGATGTTTTATGGTAGAATATGCAGGCTAAAATTATGTTAAACAACTTTTACTAAGCGGTTTTAAGCAAAAATGAGTAAAACGGCTTAATCGGTAAAAGTTGTTTTTGCTCATAACTATGTGTTAGAGTGAGAATTTGATGTTGCCATAGAAGGGAAATATGATCAGCATGTCATAAAACATAAGAATAAGGGATGAAGTTTAATTCCCGAGCCTAGGGGCAAAAGTGTAAATATGCAAAAGTTTAGGGGCAAAATTGTAATTTTGCCAAAGTTTGAGTTAAGGACTGTTTTGAATAGTTCATTAATTAAATAAGTAAAATATGATGTTTTAGATCTCGGAAAACGAGATTTGAACCTAGAATGGGAGAAAAATCGAAAATTGGGAAAGTTGGTAAAATGACCGTTTTAGTATCGAGGTAAGTTCATATGTATAATAAGCATTAATTTATGCATGTTTCAATTTAAAATTGATATATTTACTATGATTGCCGAGGTGTTGAAAGTAAGTATAATTATGATGATTTAAATGTTCAATATTAATTTGACATGGAAATGAGAAAGTATGTAAGTTCGTATGTAAATAATACATTATCTTTATTATGTTTTTATATTCAGCATATTTTATATATTGTAGCTGATTTTTGAATCATAATTGATTATTGAAAGTATGGAATCAAGTATTAGAAAGAGAGAGAGATCCAGGTTGAACCTTCGGAAAGATTGGATGATATAGATGGTATGTAGCTAGGTCACATGTGTATGGTGCTGAGTGCACATCATGTGTACAAGAGAGTTACGAGACATTATGATGTAGCTAGGTCGCATGGGTGATACTATGTGTACACCATGTAGACAAGAGAGCTACGGGATATATGTAGCTAGGTCGCATGCGTGGTTCCAGTGAAGGACACCATGTAGACAAGAGAGCTACGAGATAAATCAAGCTAGGTCACATGGGTGGTACTAAGTGTTCACCATGTGTACAAGAGAGCCAAAATTATGTGTACAATCGAGCTAGGTCACATGAGTGGTGCTAAGTGAAGGCCACTATGTGTACAAAAGAGCTTCGATTTTAAAGGTGGGGCAAATGCGATACCATCACAGATTCATTATTATTCAAGTGTTCAATTGGAAAATTGATTAAATGAAATTGTGTATGACTTTGTGATGATAAGTGTAAGTATATATTTGTGTAACTTATGATCAATATGCTCGATATGTGATTGGAAATTGGAAAGATTGTTATGGGTAAGTGATGAATACAATTGAAGTGTGAAAGATCAAAATTGACAATAAAACTGTTATGGATAGTTGCAGTGACGTGAATCTAAAAATTTACCAAAAATAGTAGAAATTGAATCAGACACTGAATGAGATATAAAATTAAATCTTAATGAGTCTATTTTCATATAACAGAAATAAAGTAAGCAAAAGAATTCTATATTATGAGATATTTAAGTTTTTGAGAGACTGGTTCAGAATGACTACGTGATCCCCTGTTCTAACTTGGAAAAATCATTAAAAATTGTAAAAAAAATAATTATGGGATATAATTTATATGCTTGAAATCCTTAATGAGTCTAGTTTCAAATAAAATAAACAGGAACATTCTTTGAATTCTGTACGAGGAGAAAATTGATTCGTAGTGAAGAGTGGTTAGAAGAGTTGAGCAGTGAAAGAGGGGTAACTTCAATGAATAAACTGTACTAATTGGCTAGACCAAAATTCTGAAAATTTTGTGGTAATAATATACATGAATCTAGTTTCAAGAAAAATTAACGGTTTGTAATTCGGAGTTCTGTAGCTCCAGAAATAAATAATTTAGCTACTGGTACTCTACTAGACAGCTTATTTTGAACATGTTTATGATTGTAATAGTGAAAGTATGTGTGTGTTTGTGATGGTAATATTCCGGGAACATATTGTGACTTCATTTAAAGTATGATAATGTATTGTTTATTAATATTTACATACTTACTTACTAAGCTATAATGCTTACTCCCTTCCTTTCCTTTTTCCTATAGTGTCTTAGATGTTAGCTTGAGTTGGAGGTCGCCGGAGGTTAAATCACACTATCAAATGTGACTTCCTTTAAAGTATGATAATGTATTGTTTATTAATATTTACATACTTACTTACTAAGCTACAATGCTTACTTCCTTCCTTTCCTTTTTCCTATAGTGTCTCAGATGTTAGCTCGAGTTGGAGGTCGCCGGAGGTTAAATCACGCTATCAAACTATTGATCGATATATAAAGGTTTTAAAGTATTTTTAAGTCTTTGGCATGTATGGAGACTCCTTTAATTGTTATTAAGTTGCTAGGAATTGGCCTAAAATACTGACCTATGTTATTCGAAGGTCTCTATTGTATAAAGTCATTTAATGTAGTTAGTCTTGATTATGTTATTAATTAAATGATGCAATTTATGAATGTGCATGCTTGCCTATGTGTGTGGTTGAATTAAAGCATGATATGGGCCTTGTAAGCTCTTTTAAAGGGACAGCTTGAATGTGTTTGAAAAAGTTTTAAATTAGAGTGAAATTATGAATCGATTTTTTTATACGATGATTAGTGTTTAAGTCCGGTAATGCCTCGTACCCTGTTCCAACGTCGAACACGGGTAAGGGGTGTTACATGGTTGGTGTTCATTGTTAAAGTTAAACGCTTAAGGGGTTTTATGGAAGAGGTGGAGAACTTGTTCGTTGAGAGTTCGCGAAGAAGAACTTGTACATTGAGAATTCGTGTCAACAGAATTAAGTGACCCGAATCCTTATTTAAATAAAATACAGTGGTATAATAAAATAAAAGAAGAATCCATATAGAATTATACTTCTTTTATTTTATTTTTAGAATAAGGTTTCTTCAACCTTATTAAATTTCATCTATTTGATATTGATTAGAATAAGGTGTTTCAATCTTACTAGAATATGGCTTTATAAGCCTATAAATAGACATAATCTACTTCTCTTGTATTAATTCGAATTCGACATAGTGAATTTTCTTCTCCTTTACCCATGGTTTTTTTCCCGAAAGGGTTTCCACGTAAAAATCTGTATGTTCTTTATTTTATTTTATTTTATTTTATTTTTCACAGATGGTTATAGAATTCTAGTGCTATAAAACTATAAATAATGGCATGTATAAAATCCTATTGTATTAAGTAATGGCTTCTATAGAACCATTTAATTTTTGAAAAACTAAATATAATTTAACTAGGCTTAACTTTAACGACACATTTTAATGAAGCTTTCGGAATAATATCAAAAATAAAGAGAAAAGAACAATTTTTGGTCCCTTACGTCTGGCAACCGTTTGTTAGCTTAAGCAATCCTATATCCTTAAGCAGATGGAGAATGAATCGATTAAGGCAAGGCAATCATTCCATGTTTGAATGCTCTTTGCTATAATTGTCGCTGGGTTTAGGTCATTGAATAGAGGATTTCCAAGAGTCCTCTTTACTAATGCTGAGTGGCAAACTTTTCCCAACACAACAAGTTCACCACAATACTTGTTAGAAATACTCCCTGTCTTGAAAATACTCGTGAAAGTTTCTAGAACACAAGGCAAACCCATTTTAGTTTCAAAATTATTTTCCTTAATAATCTGGTCGTTCTCCTTCGTAGCCATTACTGCCCCGCAAATTAAGAATAAAACCACTATTACGGAATAAACATTAAGGCTTGCCATACTGCGCGAATCTGATGTAACTAGTTAAATTTGGTTCGTAAAATTAATTTCAAACGAGATTTGTAGGGGAAAAAGCTGGCATTTATAGGAAGTGTTATAACCACATTGGACAAGAATACATTACCATAAAAGAAAACATTCAGTATTTCTGTTTAATTAGAACATTCAATATTTCTGTTTATTTAGCATTAATTTTAATTACTACTAATCTAAATATTAATACAAAGACACACATTTATAGATCCCTTTATAATTCTTAAATGGCATTAAATGGATCATGAAAATAAGGTTCAACAAAGATGATTATGTCGTACATGTGTTTTTGCGCTGGAACTCAGATAGAACTATTACATCCACCCCAAACCAAACACTTGGAAAAAACAATATGGGATATAGTACACTTGCATTACAGGCACACATATTCGTTATGTGTGCCGTCCTATTTTTCTAATTTTTTGAAGTTGTGTATGTACTTGTTATGTTGATGGTTAAAAATTCACGTGTATCTCAAAATTGAATGAGCAATACCATATTCCCCTACCAGTGATTTGTATGTGCCACAATGTAGAAATAATTATGCGGAGCGTAAAATCTTATAACATTGTTGTTGTAAAAAGTTTTTATCACACTTATCATATTTGTAAAATGGAAAATGGCAACTAAGTGATTGAAATTCAAAATTAATTCATCAAAAATATTTCCCATTCTGAAATTATGTCGATGTATGTCTTTATCGTGGGAGTCCAATTCGGTTATTGTCTTCTTCGTTCTACGTTAACATTCTAGGTGTAAGCGTTCCGGTTGAATTTTACTGAAATATGAAAGGAAGGTTTTAGTGGAATAATTAATGGAACTTGGAAAATAAAAATTTCTCTTAGAGAGTTAAATTGGAAACAACAAATGACGTTACACTTCTATAACTGTCGTTGGTATTGCCCAAATAATGAATAGGATTTAGTTTTTATATAAATTGAACATTTTTTAATAGGGAGAATGTGGGACGTATGTCTCCGACATAATTGGAGTTTCATTCTCGATCTTAATAAAAAAGAAGTAATCTAAAGAAAGAAGAATAAGAAAATCAAGTTAAGACTTTGAATCATTACATCAGTTTGGATGAGGGTTTCAAGATTGCCTCTCCTCTACGGAAACAAAAGTGGTCATAACTATTAGATTAGTATCGAAGGAGTGAAAATGGAAAATGAAACAAAGGAGTCAATAGGCAAGGAACTATTACAAATTATAGTGCATGTCCTTTGGAGGATATTTCGTGGCATGATATGAGTCATTTCAAAACTTTGAGAAGTTAAGGTATTTTTCCACTAAAGGGAATGTGAATTTAAATTGTATAAAGACTTTCAAGGAATCAAGATTGTTTCAATTTCACACCACGCTAGAACATTTCAATTCCACATTATTGAAATGAACTTAATGTTTGTAATAATGATATTTGTGTCAATTTAAACAATGTGAAACAATATCTAGTGCTCTATTTGAGATGATTACGGAGTTCTAGTTCTATAAAATTAAAAATAATGGCATGTATAAAATCATAGGGTATTAAGTAATGGCTTCTATAGAACCATTTAATTTCCATACAACTAAATATAATTTTACTAGGCTTAACTTTATTGACAGATTTTAATGAAGCTTTCGGAACAATATCAAAAATAAAGAGAAAAGTAAAATTTTGGGGCCCTAACGTCTAGTAACCGTTTGTTAGCTTAAGCAATCCTATATCCTTAAGCAGACAGAGATGGTGAATCGACTAATGCAAGGCAATTATTCCATATCTGAATGCTCTTTGCTATAATTGTCGCTGGGTTTAGGTCATTGAATAGAGGATTTTCAAGAGTCCTCTTTACTAATGCTGAGTGGCAAACTTTTCCCAACACAACAAGTTCGTTGCAACACTTGTTAGAAATACTCCCTGTTTTGAAAATACTCGTGAAAGCTTCTAGAACACAAGGCAAACCCATTTTAGTTTCACAATTATTTTCCTTAATAATCTGGTCGTTCTCCTTCGTAGCCATTACTGCCCCGCAAATTAAGAATAAAACCACTAGTGTAGAATAAACATTAAGGCTTGCCATACTGTGCGAATCTGATGTAACTAGTTAAATTTGGTTCATAAAATTAATTTCGAACGAGATTTGCAGGGGAAAAAGCTTGCATTTATAGGAAGTGTTATAACTACATTGGACTACAATATGTTACCATAAAAGAAAACATTCAGTATTTCTTTTTAATTAGAACATTCAATATTTCTGTTTAGTTAGCATTAATTTTAATTACTACTAATGTAACGCCCTGATTTTTGGGCCTAAAAGTATTGGGCCTTGAGTCTGGGTTCGGGTAGAAGACGGCCCGAATAGATGGGATGATTTAATTTTTATTATTATTTAGTATGTTTAGTAAGTAATTAAATAAATTTCGAAGGGTTTATGGTGTGGGAAAAAGTCCGGGGCTCGGCCCACAGCTTTAGTAAAATTCTTAAATTTTGCCTCTTAAGGTATTCTGGGCGTAAGGCCTTAAAAATAAGTTGGGCAGAAATTGGGAGTAAAAGAACGCCTGGCCTAGTGGTTAAGCATGCTGGACAGCAGGAAGGAAGGCTGGGGTTCGATTCCCAGCGTGCGCAAACATGTTTTTAAGTTAAGGGCTATCGCAGGTAGGCCTTATAAGTGGTTTGGGCTGGGATTAAACACAAACAAGCACCTGGCCCAGTGGCTAAGCACGCTAGGAGGGCGTGGGAGGTTCCTAGGTTTAAGGCATGGTGCACGCAAATGGTTGTTTTTTTTAAGTATTCAGGTTGCAAAAATAGGGGTTAAGAGGAGTTACGAGCATAATCCAACACAAATAGCGCTCATGGTGTAGTGGCAGCAGCGTGTTAAGCATGCCGAGAGGATGTGGGTTCGATCCCAAGGGAAGGCAAAATTTTGATTTATTTTTAAGTAGCCCGTGACTGAAGCGAGTAAGGCTTATAAGTAAATGCAGTCAGATTATAACAAAAGAGAGGTTGTGTCGCAGCAGCAAGCAGTGTAGCTGGGTGTTCGGGAGGTCGCAGGTTCGAGTGGCATGGAAAGCGAAATTCTCTTTTATTTTTAAGCGGACCAAAGCTTCAACAGGTAAGGCTTATAATTAATTGTGACCCTATATTAGTAAAGTGAGAAGCGTGGTGTAGTGGCCAGCAGCACGGGCGAAGGCGCAAGGGCGGATGGAGGTCTGGGGTTTTAGCCTTACCTCGTGCACGGAAGGTTGGGTTTTTACTGCATGCGTGGGGAAGGAGTTGAAGTCTAATCAGGACTTTCTTGGCAACTGCTGAAGTGGTGCAAGGAGTGGATAAGGATGCTGCTGATCGGTTAGGAGATTGAATGAAATTCAAACATTGAATTTGGCCAAGAATTAAGGAAAAACAGGGAATTTGAACTTGGGAAGGATTTTATGCCGAAATAGGACTCATGGTAGTACCAGTTCAGCTATGGGCAATTAAATGCCGAAAAAGCTCTTAAAATTTTGGCTTGTATGGGTTGTTTTTCTTCTTTGTTTAGTTTTGGGTATTTTTAAGTGTTAGTCGATTTAGGTTGGGGCCATTCACATCTATTATTATTTTTGAAATCGACCTTCATTCTTTTTGTTCATCTTTTCTTCACCAAGCTTAATCTTTTACTCCTACTCATAATACCTTTCTCTTTGATTCTCTTCTTATTATTGCCGAATATAGAGACTTTTCTCCATGCCAAAAAGCCAAACCTCACAACTCTCTTATCCTTCTGCCGACATCTCCTCTCTACTTCACAAACTTCTATTATCCATCTCGTTCCTTCAAAAGCCGAATCAGCTAGATCTATTCTCTATTCGTATTTTGGGTTAGATCTACAACAAATCGGGAATAGGAAAGTACTGGAAACGTTCTTCATCGAATAGATATCGTGGTAAGTATTCGTAACCCTCTTTCCATTCGTATCTTGTGGTTCTGGAAAAATGCCGAGTAATCCCTAATCGCTTAGGGAGGCTACCGTTTTGGACTAAAGGGTTTATTGGGTTTATTTATCGTTCTATTATGAGTAAGGTGGAATAAAGGCTGTCGATCAAGGAGCAGTGGGAAGTAAGGACATCGAAATGACTGGATCTAGACTTAGTCATTATTTGCGACAAAGGTAAGCAATCTAAGGCCATTAAGGATGTTGGCCGATTTTGGTAAGGAGATTAGTATGTATTTTGTTTTTGATATGTAGTCTGACGTATTAGTAACTCGATTATAGGAAGCTCATGTGTGGATCTCGCCAACGTACCGTTACAGATCAGGTGTGTAAACGACACCCACTAGTAGACTAGATCGGCAAAAGCCGAAAAGCCGAAATGCCGAAAAGTCGATATTTTGAGAACTTGCGAGTGTGCGAGTGCTCGTGGGATTGTTTGTATTGATAACTTTGGTAACTTCAACGGTAAGATTGTAAAGTGCATAATTTTGTGCACTTCGGTATATTTGGGCTTAATGGGCCGAAATCGGGTTAATGACCCAACGGGCCCAACTCGATAAAAATGCTCGGTAAGTGTTTCTGTTAATACGTCAAATGGCTATAATATGCATGAAAACCCTAAAATAGTAAATGTACTAAAATACCCCTAAAGTATGAAAATTACCATTATACCCCTAGGTGCAAAATGACCATTATACCCCTTGGGTTAATTCTGTTTGAAACGCATGATATTCTATTTTTGTATGCTATATGCCATGACATGCATACCTGTTGCATGGGATTTGGGTTTTGATATGGAGGAAGAACCCGTTCAGGTGGCTATGCCACAAATATATGTTCTGGTGGCTATGCCACAAATATCTGTTTCTAGTGGCTAAGCCACAAATATCTGTTCTGGTGGCTATGCCACAAATATCTGTATCTGGTGACTCTATCACAATATCTGTTCTAGCAGCCATGCTGCAAATTCTGTGGCGTGTAGCAGATGGGTGGGTCGAGTTGTCTCCCACATGGTGTAAGGTTGGTACGGGGTGTATACGGATGGATAATGGTTGGGCTTCTACATACATGCATAATATATGTTCTATTACTGTAATGGGCTTAAGGGCCACACTGATTTCTGAATAGGGCTTAGGCCCAGTAAAGCTTGAACTGATTTGGGCTCTGGTTGATTTTACTTTACACACTGAGTTTTCCAAACTCACCCCTTAATTTCATCCATGCAGGAAATCCCCAACCATAGTGGACATGGAGCCGTAAGGGATTCGGAGTGGCCACATGTTCTGCAAATTCACTTTTCTTCATGTGTTTTGATCAGCACTTACTTACTTTAAATGTTTTGGGTTTTTAAGTTGTAACAAGGCCGCTTTAATTATTTTTAATTGTTTTTAGTAGGTTTTGTTAGCTTAGATAAGATATTGTTTTGATTGTTTGAAATTGAATAGCTTTAGAGCGCGTTTCAAAAAGGTTACTTGATTTAAAAATATCGTGTTAACAAAGCAAAGCTTTCGCAACGAAAACATTTTCAAAATTAATAACCTTTTCAAATGGTTTTAAATGGGTTGGTTTTCCATGAACAATCACTCAGTTAAAGTGTGGCAATGGTTGTGTGCATGTCTAGGATTGGATCCGTGGAGAGCTGGGTACTTAAGCAGTCTAATTGACTCACCTCCTCTTTTCTGGCATCCTACCTGGTGCACAGCTTCCATTCACTTTAATCTATAACGAAGATATTCTTTAAACACTAAGAAAGACATTAGATAAAAAATGACTTTTCTAGTAACGCTTCAATATGACACGCCGGATTCTTTCGTAACATCTGGGCCGGGTTTGGGGGGTTACAACTACTCTAAATATTAATTCAAAGACACACATTTATACATCCCTTTATAATTCTTAAATGGCATTAAATGGATCACGAAAATAAGGCTCAACAAAGATGATTATGTCGTACATGTGTTTTTGCGCTGGGACTCGAATAGAACTATTACGTCCACCCCAAACCAAACACTTGGATGATAATACGGAAAAAAATAACATATGGAAAAAATAATATGGGATATAGTACACTTGCATTCTTGCACACATATTCGTTATGTGTGCCGTCCCTATTTTTCTAATTTTTTGAAGTTGTGTATGCACTTGTTATGTTGATGGTTAAAAATTCACGTGTATCTCAAAATTGAATGAGCAATACCATATTCCCCTACCAGTAATTTGTATGTGCCACAATGTAGAAATAATTATGCAGAGCGTAAAATCTTATAACCTTGTTGTTAAAAAGTTTTTATCACACTTATCATATTTGTAAAATGGAAAATGGCAACTAAGTGATTGAAATTCAAAATTAATTCATCAAAAATATTTCCCATTCTGAAATTAAGTCGATGTATGTCTTTATCGTGGGAGTCCAATTCAGTTATTGTCTTCTTCGTTCTACGTTAACATTCTAGGTGTAAGCGTTCCAGCCGAATTTTACTAGAATATGAAAGGAAGCTTTTAGTGGAATAATTAATGGAACTTGGAAAATGAAAATTTCTCTTAGAGAGTTAAATTGGAAACAACAAATGACGTTACGCTTCTATAACCGTCGTAGGTATTGCCCAAATAATGAATAGGATTTAGTTTTTATATAAATTGAACCTTTATAATTTAACTAATTACGGAATAGACATTAAGGCCTGCCATACAGCGCGAATCTGATGTAACTAGTTAAATTTAGTTCGTAAAATTAATTTCGAACGAGATTTGCAGAGGAAAAAATTGGCATTTATTATAACCACATTGGACTAGAATACGTTACCATAAAAGAAAACATACAGTATTTCTGTTTAATTAGAACATTCAATATTTCTGTTTAGTTAGCATTAATTTTAATTACTACAAATCTAAATATTAATTCAAAGACACACATTTATACATCCCTTTATAATTCTTAATTGGCATTAAACGGATCACGAAAATAAGGTTCAACAAAGGTGATTGTGTCGTACATGTGTTTTTACGTTGGAACTCGATAGAACTATTATGTCCACCCCAAACCAAACTCTTGGACGATAATACGAAGGAAATATCATATGGAAAAAGCAATATGGGATATAGTACACTTGCATTACAGGAACACATATTCATTAGGTGTGCCATCCTATGTTTCTAATTTTTTGAAGTTTTGTATGCACTTGTTATGTTGATGGTTAAAAATTCACGTGTATCTCAAAATTGAATGAGCAATACCATATTACCCTACCAGTGATTTGTATGTGCCACAATGTAGAAATAATTATGCGAAGCGTAAAATCTTATAACCTTGTTGTTGTTAAAAAGTTTTTATCACACTTATCATATTTGTAAAATGGAAAATGGCAACTAAGTGATTGAAATTCAAAATTAATTCATCAAAAATATTACCCGTTCTGAAATTAAGTTAATGTATGTCTTTATCGTGGGAGTCCAATTCGGTTATTGTCTTCTTCGTTCTACGTTAACATTCTGGGTATAAGCGTTCCGGCCGAATTTTACTGAAATATGAAAGGAAGCTTTTCATGGAATAAGTAATGGAACTTGGAAAATGAAAATTTCTCTTAAAGAGTTAAATTGGAAACAACAAATGACGTTACTCTTCTATAACTGTCGTAGGAATTGCCTAAATAATGAATAGGATTTAGTTTTTATATAAATTGAACCTTTTTTAATAGGGAGAGTGTGGGACGTACGTCTCCGACATAATTGGAGTTTCATTCTCGATCTTGATAAAAACAAATAATCTAAAGAAAGAAGAATAAGGAAATCAAGTTAAGACTTTGAATTGTTACATCACTTTCGATGAGGATTTCAAGATTGCCTCTCCTCTATGGAAATGAAAGTGGTCATAATTATTAGATTAGTATCGAAGGAGTTAAAATGAAAACTGAAACAAAGGAGTCCATAGGCAAGGAACTATTACTAATTATAGTGCATGTCCTTTGCAGGATATTTCGTGGCACGATATGAGTCTTTTCAAAACTTTGAGAAGTCAAGCTATTTTTTCCATTAAAGGCAATGTGAATTTAAATTGTATAAAGACATTCAAGGAATCGAGATTGTTTCAATTTCACACCACGCTAGAACATTCCAATTCCACATTATTGAAATGAACTTAATGTTTGTAATAACAATATTTGTGTCAATTTAAACAATGTGAAACATTATCTAATGCTCAATTTTAGATGGTTACGGAGTTCCAGTTCTATAAAATTAAAAATAATGGCATGTATAAAATCATATTCTATTAAGTAATGGCTTCTATAGAACCATTTAATTTCCGTACAACTAAATATAATTTAACTAGGCTTAACTTTAATGACACATTTTAATGAAGCTTTCGGAACAATATAAAAAATATAGAGAAAAGAGTAATTTTGGGCCCCTTACGTCTGGCAACCGTTTGTTAGCTTAAGCAATCCTATATCCTTAAGCAGACAGAGATGGTGAATCGATTAATGCAAGGCAATTATTCCATGTTTGAATGCATTTTGCTATAATTGTCGCTGGGTTTAGGTCATTGAATAGAGGATTTTCAAGAGTCCTCTTTACTAATGCTGAGGGGCAAACTTTTCCCAACACAACAAGTTCGCCACAACACTTGTTAGAAATACTTGCTGTCTTGAAAATACTCATGAAAGCTTCTAGAACACAAGGCAAACCCATTTTAGTTTCACAATTACTTTCCTTAATAATCTGGTCATTCTCCTTCGTAGCCATTACTGCCCCGCAGATTAAGAATAAAACCACAAGTACGAAATAGACATTAAGGCCAGCCATACTGCGCGAATCTGATGTAAGTAGTTAAATTTGGTTTGTAAAATTAATTTCGAACGAGATTTGTAGGGAAAAAAATTGGCATTTATAGGAAGTGTTATAACCATATTGGACTAGAATACGTTACCATAAAAGAAAACATACAGTATTTATGTTTAATTAGAACATTCAATATTTCTGTTTAGTTAGCATTAATTTTAATTACTGCAAATCTAAATATTAATTCAAAGACACACATTTATACATCCTTTTATAATTCTTAATTGGCATTAAACGGATCACGAAAATAAGGTTCAACAAAGATGATTGTGTCGTACATGTGTTTTTACGTTGGGACTCAGATAGAACTATTATGTCCACCCCAAACCAAACACTTGGACGATAATACGGAGGAAATAACATATGGAAAAAGCAATATGGGATATAGTACACTTACATTACAGGCACACATACTCGTTAGGTGTGCCATCCTATTTTTCTAATTTTTTGAAGTTTTGTATGCACTTGTTATGTTGATGGTTAAAAACTCACGAGTATCTCAAAATTGAAGGAGCAATACCATCTTACCCTACCAGTGATTTGTATGTGCCACAATGTAGAAATAATTATGTGAAGCGTAAAATCTTATAACCTTGTTGTTGTTAAAAAGTTTTATCACACTTATCATATTTGTAAAATGGAAAATGGTAACTAAGTGATTGAAATTCAAAATTAATTCGTCAAAAATATTTCCCTTTCTGAAATTAAGTTGATGTATGTCTTTATCGTGGGAGTCCAATTCGGTTATTTTCTTCTTCGTTCTACGTTAACATTTTGGGTATAAGCGTTCCGGCCGAATTTTTTTGAAATATGAAAGGAAGCTTTTCGTGGAACAAGTAATGGAACTTGGAAAATTAAAATTTCTCTTAGAGAGTTAAATTGGAAACAACAAATGACGTTACTCTTCTGTAACTGTAGTAGGTATTGCCCAAAAATGAATAGGATTTAGTTTTTATATAAATTGAATCTTTTTTAATAGGGAGAGTGTGGGATGTACGTCTCCGACATAATTGGAGTTTCATTCTTGATCTTGATAAAAACAAGTAATCTAAAGAAAGAAGAATACGGAAATCAAGTTAAGACTTTGAATCGTTACATCACTTTCGATGAGGATTTCAAGATTGCCTCTCCTCTACAGAAACGAAAGTGGTCATAACTATTAGATTAGTATCGAAGGAGTGAAAATGAAAAATGAAACAAATGAGTCCATAGGCAAGGAACTATTACTAATTATAGTGCATGCCCTTTGGAGGATATTTCATGGCACGATATGAGTCTTTTCAAAACTTTGAGAAGTCAAGCTATTTTTTCCATTAAAGGCAATGTGAATTTAAATTGTATGGAGACATTCAAGGAATCGAGATTGTTTCAATTTCACACAACTCTAGAACATTCCAATTCCACATTATTGAAATGAACTTAATGTTTGTAATAATGATATTTTTGTCAATTTAAACAATGTGAAACAATATCTAGTGCTAAATTTTAGATGGTTACGGAGTTCCAGTTCTATAAAATTAAAAATAATGGCATGTATAAAATCATATTGTATTAAGTAATGGCTTCTATAGAACCATTTAATTTCCGTACAACTAAATATAATTTAACTAGGCTTAACTTTAATGACACATTTTAATGAAGCTTTCAAAACAATATAAAAAATAAAGAGAAAAGAGCAATTTTGGGCCCCTTACGTCTGGCAACCGTTTGTTAGCTTAAGCAATCCTATATCCTTAAGGAGACAGAGATGGTGAATCGATTAATGCAAGGCAATTATTCCATGTTTGAATGTTTTTTGTTATAATTGTCGCTGGGTTTAGGTCATTGAATAGAGGATTTTCAAGAGTCCTCTTTACTAATGTTGAGGGGCAAACTTTTCCCAACACAACAAGTTGGCCGCAACACTTGTTAGAAATACTTGCTGTCTTGAAAATACTCGTGAAAGCTTCTAGAACACAAGGCAAACCCATTTTAGTTTCACAATTATTTTCCTTAATAATCTGGTCATTCTCCTTCGTAGCCATTACTGCCCCGCAGATTAAGAATAAAACCACTAGTATGGAATAGACATTAAGGCCTACCATACTGCGTGAATCTGATGTAACTAGTTAAATTTGGTTCGTAAAATTAATTTCGAACGAGATTTGAAGGGGAAAAAACTGGCATTTATAGGAAGTGTTATAACCACATTGGACTAGAATACGTTACCATAAAAGAAAACATACAGTATTTCTGTTTAATTAGAACATTCAATATTTCTGTTTAGTTAGCATTAATTTTAATTACTACAAATCTAAAAATTAATTCAAAGACACACATTTATACATCCCTTTATAATTCTCAATTGGCATTAAACGGATCACGAAAATAAGGTTCAACAAAGATGATTGTGTCGTACATGTGTTTTGGTGTTGGAACACGAATAAAACTATTACGTCCACCCCAAACCAAACACTTGGACGATAATACGGAGGAAATATCATATGGAAAAAGCAATATGGGATATAGTACACTTGCATTACAGGCACACATATTCGTTAGGTGTGTCGCCCTATTTTTCTAATTTTTTGAAGTTTTGTATGCACTTGTTATGTTAATGGTTAAAAATTCACGAGTATCTCAAAATTGTATGAGCAATACCATATTACCCTACTAGTGATCTGTATGTGCCACAATGTGGAAATAATTATGCAAAGCGTAAAATCTTATAACCTTGTTGTTGTTAAAAAGTTTTTATCACACTTATCATATTTGTAAAATGGAAAATGGCAACTAAGTGATTGAAATTCAAAATTAATTCATCAAAAATATTTCCAGTTCTGAAATTAATCAATGTATGTCTTTATCGTGGGAGTCCAATTCAGTTATTGTCTTCTTCGTTCTAAGTTAACATTCTTGGTGTAAGCGTTCCGGCCAAATTTTACTGAAATATGAAAGGAAGCTTTTAGTGGAATAAGTAATGGAACTTGGAAAATGAAAATTTCTCTTAGAAAGTTAATGTAGAAACAACAAATGACGTTTCAATTCTATAACTGTCGTAGGTATTGCCCAAAAAACGAATTGGATTTAGTTTTTATATAAATTGAACCTTTTTTAATAGGGAGAATGTGAGATGTACGTCTCCGACATAATTGGAGTTTCATTCTCGATCTTGATAAAAACAAGTAATCTAAAGAAAGAATAATATGGAAATCAAGTTAAGACTTTGAATCGTTACATCACTTTCAATGATGATTTCAAGATTGCCTCTCCTCTACGGATATGAAAGTGGTCATAACTATTAGATTAGTATCGAAGGAGTGAAAATGGAAAATGAAACACATGAGTCTATAGGCAAGGAACTAATACAAATTATAGTGCATGTACTTTGGAGGATATTTCATGGCACGATATGAGTCTTTTCAAAACTTTGAGAAGTCAAGGTATTTTACCATTAAAGGCAATGTGAATTTAAATTGTATAAAAACTTTCAAGGAATCGTGATTGTTTCAATTTTACACCAGGCTAGAACATTCTAATTCCACATTATTTAAATGAACATAGTGTTTGTAATAATGATATTTGTGTCAATTTAAACAATGTGAAACAATATCTAGTGCTCGATTTGAGATGGTTACGGAGTTCCATTGCTATAAAATTAAAAATAATGGCATGTATAAAATCATATTGTATTAAGTAATGGCTTCTATATAACCATTTAATTTCCGTACAACTAAATATAATTTAACTAGGCTTAACTTTAATGACACATTTTAATGAAGCTTTCAGAACAATATCAAAAATAAAGAGAAAAGAGCAATTTTGGGACCCTTACGTCTGGCAACTGTTTGTTAGCTTAAGCAATCCTATATCCTTAAGCAGATGGAGATAGTGAATCTATTAATGCAAGGCAATTATTCTATGTTGGAATGCTCTTTGCTATAATTGTTGATGGGTTTAGGTCATTGAATAGAGGATTTTCAAAAGTCCTCTTTACTAATGCTGAGTGGCAAACTTTTCCCAACACAACAAGTTCACCGCAACACTTGTTCGAAATATTTCCTGCCTTGAAAATACTCGTGAAAGCTCCTAAAAAACAAGGCAGACCGATTTTAGTTTCAAAATTATTTTCCTTAATAATCTGGTCATTGTCGTTCGTAGCCATTACTGCCCTGCAGATTAAGAATAAAACTACTAGTACGGAATAAACATTAAGCCCTGCCATACTGCGCGAATCTGATGTACCTAGTTAAATTTGGTTCGTAAAATTAATTTCGAATGAGATTTGCAGGGGAAAAAACTGGCATTTAGAGGAAGTGTTATAACCACATTGGACTAGAATACGTTACCATAAAAGAAAACATACAGTGTTTCTGTTTAATTAGAACATTCAATATTTCTGTTTAGTTAGCATTAATTTTAATTACTACTAATCTAAATATTAATTCAAAGACACACATTTATACATCCCTTTATAATTCTTAAATGGCATTAAACGGATCATGAAAATAAGGTTCAACAAAGATGATTATGTCGTACATATGTTTTTGCGTTGGAACTCAGATAGAACTATTACTTCCACCCCAAACCAAACACTTGGACGATAATACGGAGGAAATAACATATGGAAAAAACAATATGGGATATAGTACATGTGCATTACAGGCACACATATTCGTTATGTGTGCCGTCCTATTTTTCTAATTTTTTGAAGTTGTGTATGCACTTGTTATTTTGATGGTTAAAAACTCACCTATATCTCAAAATTGAATGAGCAATACCATATTCCCCTACCAGCGATTTGTATGTGCCACAATGTAGAAATAATTATGCGAAGCGTAAAATCTTATAACCTTGATGTTGTTAAAAAGTTTTTATCACACTTATCTTTTTTGTAAAATGGAAAATGGCAATTAAGTGATTGAAATTCAAAATTAATTCAATAAAAATATTTCCCATTCTAAAATTAAATCGATGTATGTCTTTATCGTGGGAGTCCAAATCGGTTATTGTCTTCTTCATTCTACGTTAACATTCTAGGTGTAAGCGTTTCGGCCGAATTTTACTGAAATATGAAAGGAAGCTTTTAGTGTAATAATTAATGGAACTTGGAAAATGAAATTTTCTCTTAGAGAGTTAAAATGGAAACAACAAATGACGTTACACTTCTATAACTGTCGTAGGTATTGCCCAAATAATGAATAGGATTTAGTTTTTATATAAATTGAACCTTTTTCAATAGGGAGAATATGGGAAGTACGTCTTCAACATAATTGGAGTTTCACTCTCCATCTTGATAAAAAGAAGTAATCTAAAGAAAGAAGAATAAGAAAATCAAGTTAAGACTTTGAATCGTTACATCACTTTCGATGAGGATTTCAAGATTGCCTCTCGTCTACGGAAACAAAAGTGGTCATAACTATTAGATTAGTATCGAAGGAGTGAAAATGGAAAATGAAACACAGGAGTCTATAGGCAAGGAACTAATACAAATTATAGTGCATGTACTTTGGAGGATATTTCGTGGCACGATATGAGCCTTTTCAAAACTTTGAGAAGTCAAGGTATTTTACCATTAAAGGCAATGTGAATTTAAATTGTATAAAGACTTTCAAGGAATCGAGATTGTTTCAATTTTACACCAGGCTAGAACATTCCAACTCCACATTATTTAAATGAACATAGTGTTTGTAATAATGATATTTGTGTCAATTTAAACAATGTGAAACAATATCTAGTGCTCGATTTGAGATGGTTACGGAGTTCCATTGCTATAAAATTAAAAATAATGGCATGTATAAAATCATATTGTATTAAGTAATGGCTTCTATATAACCATTTAATTTCCGTACAACTAAATATAATTTAACTAGGCTTAACTTTAATGACAAATTTTAATGAAGCTTTTAGAACAATATCAAAAATAAAGAGAAAAGAGCAATTTTGGGACCCTTACGTCTGGCAACCGTTTGTTAACTTAAGCAATCCTATATCCTTAAGCAGACGGAGATAGTGAATCTATTAATGCAAGGCAATTATTCTATGTTTGAATGCTCTTTGCTATAATTGTCGCTGAGTTTAGGTCATTGAATAGAGGATTTTCAAGAGTCCTCTTTACTAATGCTGAGTGGCAAACTTTTCCCAACACAACAAGTTCACCGCAACACTTGTTAGAAATATTTCCTGCCTTGAAAATACTCGTGAAAGCTCCTAGAACACATGCAGACCAATTTTAGTTTCAAAATTATTTTCCTTAATAATCTGGTCATTCTCCTTCGTAGCCATTACTGCCCGCATATTAAGAATAAAACCACTAGTACGGAATAAACATTAAGGCCTGCCATACTGTGTGAATCTGATGTACCTAGCTAAATGTGGTTCGTAAAATTAATTTCGAACGAGATTTGCAGGGGAAAAAACTGGCATTTATAGGAAGTGTTATAACCACATTGGACTAGAATACGTTACCATAAAAGAAAACATACAGTATTTCTGTTTAATTAGAACATTCAATATTTCTGTTTAGTTAGCATTAATTTTAATTACTACTAATCTAAATATTAATTCAAAGACACACATTTATACATCCCTTTATAATTCTTAAATGGCATTAAACGGATCACGAAAATAAGATTCAACAAAGATGATTATGTCGTACATGTGTTTTTGTGTTGGAACTCGGATAGAAATATTACTTCCACCCCAAACCAAACACTTGGACGATAATACGGAGGAAATAACATATGGAAAAAACAATATGGGATATAGTACACTTGCATTACAGGCACACATATTCGTTATGTGTGCCATCCTATTTTTCTAATTTTTTGAAGTTGTGTATGCACTTGTTATGTTGATGGTTAAAAACTCACCTATATCTCAAAATTGAATGAGCAATACCATATTCCCCTACCAGAGATTTGTATGTGCCACAATGTAGAAATAATTATACGAAGCGTAAAATCTTATAACCTTGATGTTGTTAGAAAGTTTTTATCACACTTATCTTATTTGTAAAATGGAAAATGGCAACTAAGTGATTGAAATTCAAAATTAATTCAAGAAAAATATTTCCCATTCTAAAATTAAATCTATGTATGTCTTTATCATGGGAGTCCAAATCGGTTATTGTCTTCTTCATTCTACGTTAACATTCTAGGTGTATGCGTTCCGGCCGAATTTTACTGAAATATGAAAGGAAGCTTTTAGTGTAATAATTAATGGAACTTGGAAAATGAAATTTTCTCTTAGAGAGTTAAATTGGAAACAAAAAATGACGTTACACTTCTATAACTGTCGTAGGTATGGCCCAAATAATGAATAGGATTTAGTTTTTATATAAATTGAACCTTTTTCAATAGGGAGAATATGGGAAGCACGTCTTCAACATAATTGGAGTTTCACTCTCCATCTTGATAAAAAGAAGTAATCTAAAGAAAGAAGAATAAGAAAATCAAGTTAAGACTTTGAATCGTTACATCACTTTCGATGAGGATTTCAAGATTGCCTCTCCTCTACGGAAACGAAAGTGGTCATAACTATTAGATTAGTATCGGAGGATTGAAAATGGAAAATGAAACAAAGGTGTCAATAGGCAAGGAACTATTACAAATTATAGTGCATGTCCTTTGGAGGATATTTCGTGGCACAATATGAGTCTTTTCAAAACTGTGAGAAGTCAAGGTATTTTTCCATTAAAGGCAATGTGAATTTAAATTGTATAAAGACTTTCAAGAAATCGAGAGTGTTTCAATTTCACACCACGCTAGAACATTCTAATTCCACATTATTGAAATGAAATTAATGTTTGTAATAATAATATTTGTGTCAATTTAAACAATGTGAAACCATATCTACTGCTTGATTTGAGATGGTTACGGAGTTCTAGTGCTATAAAATTAAAAATAATGCATGTATAAAATCATATTGTATTAAGTAATGGTTTTTATAGAACCATTTAATTTCCGTACAACTAAATATAATTTAACTAGGCTTAACTTTAATGACACATTTTAATGAAACATTCGGAACAATATCAAAAATAGAGAGAAAAGAACAATTTCAGGCCCCTTACGTCTGGCAACTGTTTGTCAGCTTAAGTAGTCCTATATCCTTAAGCAGAAGGAGATGGTGAATCGATTAATGCAAGGCAATTATTCCATTTTTGAATGCTCTTTGCTTTAATTGTCGATGGGTTTAGGTCATTAAATAGAGGATTTTCAATTGCCCTCTTTACAAATGCTGAGTGGCAAACTTTTCCCAACACAACAAGTTTGCCGCAACTCTTGATAGAAATACTTCCTGTCTTGAAAAACTCTTGAAAGCTTTTAGAACACAAGGCTAACCCATTTTAGTTTCACAATTTTTTTCCTTAATAATCTGGTCATTCTCCTTCGTAGCCAATACTGCCCCGCTGATTAAGAATAAAACCACTAGTACGGAATAAACATTAAGGCCTGCCATACTGCGCAAATCTGATGTAACTAGTTAAATTTGGTTCGTAAAATTAATTTCAAACGAGATTTGCAGGGGAAAAAGCTGGCATTTATAGGAAGCGTTATAAACACATTGGACTAGAATACGTTACCATAAAAGCAAACATACAGTATTTCTGTTTAATTAGAACATTCAATATTTCAGTTTAGTTAGCATTAATTTTAATTACTACTAATCTAAATATTAATTCAAAGACACACATTTATACATCCCTTTATAATTCTTAAATGGCATTAAACGGATCAGGAAAATAAGGTTCAACAAAGATGACTATGTCGTACATGTGTTTTAGCGTTGGAACTCGGATAGAACTATTACGTCCATCCCAAACCAAACACTTGGACGATAATACGGAGGGAATAACATACGAAAAATTCAATATGGGATATAGTACACTTGCATTACAGGCACACATATTCGTTATGTGTGCCGTCCTATTTTTCTAATTTTTTTGAAGTTGTGTATGCACTTGTTATGTTGATGGTTAAAAACTCACCTATATCTCAAAATTGAATGAGCAATACCATATTCCCCTACCAGCGATTTGTATGTGCCACAATGTAGAAATAATTATGCGAAGCATAAAATCTTATAACCTTGTTGTTGTTAAAAAGCTTTTATCACACTTATCATATTTGTAAAATGGAAAATGGCAACTAAGTGATTGAAATTGAAAATTAATTCATCAAAAATATTTCCAGTTCTGAAGTTAAATCGATGTATGTCTTTATCGTGGGAGTCCAATTCGGTTATTGTCTTCTTCGTTCTAAGTTAACATTCTTGGTGTAAGTGTTCCGGCCAAATTTTACTGAAATATGAAAGGAAGCTTTTAGTGTAATAATTAATGGAACTTGGAAAATGAAAATTTCTCTTAGAGAGTTAAATTAGAAAAGAACAAATGACATTACACTTCTGTAACTGTCGTAGGTACTTCCCAAATAATGAATAGGATTTAGTTTTTATATAAATTGAACCTTTTTTAATAGGGAGAATGTGGGACGTACGTCTCCGACATAATTGGAGTTTCATTCTCGATCCTGACAAAAACAAGTAATCTAAAGAAAGAAGAATATGGAAATCAAGTTAAGACTTTGAATTGTTACATCACTTTCAATGAGGATTTCAAGATTGCCTCTCCTCTACGGAAACGAAAGTGGCCATAACTATTAGATTAATATCGAGGGAGTGAAAATGGAAAATGAAACACAGGAGTCTATAGGCAAGGAACTAATACAAATTATAGTGTATGTCCTTTGGATGATATTTCGTGGCACGATATGAGTCTTTTCAAAACTTTGAGAAGTCAAGGTATTTTTCCAATAAAGGCAATGTGAATTTAAATTGTATAAAGACTTTCAAGGAATCGTGATTGTTTCAATTTTACACTAGGCTAGAACATTCCAATTCCACATTATTTAAATGAACATGATGTTTGTAATAATTATATTTGTGTCAATTTAAACAATGTGAAAGAATATCTAGTGCTCGATTTGAGATGGTTACGGAGTTCCAGTGCTATAAAATTAAGAATAATGGCATGTATAAAATTATATTGTATTAAGTAATGGCTTCTATATAACCATTTAATTTCCGTACAACTAAATATAATTTAACTAGGCTTAGCTTTAATGACACATTTTAATGAAGCTTTCAGAACAATATCAAAATTAAAGAGAAAAGAGCAATTTTGGAACCCTTACGTCTGGCAACTGTTTGTTAACTTAAGCAATTCTATATCCTTAAGCAGACGGAGATAGTGAATCTATTAATGCAAGGCAATTATTCTATGTTTGAATACTCTTTGCTATAATTGTCGCTGGGTTTAGGTCATTGAATAGAGGATTTTCAAGAGTCCTCTTTACTAATGCTGAGTGGCAAACTTTTCCCAACACAACAAGTTCACCGCAACACTTGTTAGAAATACTTCCTGCCTTGAAAATACTCGTGAAAGCTCCTAGAACACAAGGCAGACCCATTTTAGTTTCACAATTATTTTCCTTAATAATCTGGTCATTCTCCTTCCTAGCCATTATTGCCCCGCAGATTAAGAATAAAACCACTAGTACGGAATAAACATTAAGGCCTACCATACTGCGCAAATCTGATGTAACTAGTTAAATTTGGTTCGTAAAATTAATTTCGAACGAGATTTGGAGGGGAAAAAACTGGCATTAATAGGAAGTGTTATAACCACATTGGACTAGAATACGTTACCATAAAAGAAAGCATACAGTATTTCTGTTTAATTAGAACATTCAATATTTCTATTTAGTTAGCATTAATTTTAATTACTACTAATCTAAATATTAATTCAAAGACACACATTTATACATACCTTTATAATTCTTAAATGGCATTAAACGGATCACGAAAATAAGGTTCAACAAAGATGATTATGTCGTATGTAATAACCAAATTTGCCCGACCCATAAATGAATAAATAAAAAAACAAAAACATAAATTAAAAAAATAATAAAGTTTATACAGTTCATGTACAAAGCCCAAAACTCATTTACATTTACAGCCCATTACCCGTTTACATTTGCACCCAAATACCAAAAACTACCCAGTGCCTAATTACAGCCAACCCCGTATGTTACCAAAAATACATAGGGCCCAAGTGGTCCAATCTATTAAAGTAAGATAAAGAGGCCTGGGGTTTGAGAAACTCTAGGCGCCGCAAACACTTCAATCAAAGCGTCTGTTCGTCTCGCGTTGTTTCAGTTACCCACTATCAGTGCCGTGGTTCCAGGCCATGATTCCAGGCTTCGAATCATGTCGTGGTCGTCTCCCGAATCAACGCCGGTGTACCGTTGTCAGCGTTCGTTCACTGCTAAATCTCCTCGTTGGTACCTGCAAAAGGGGAAAGAAGAACAACAGAGGCAACCCAAATATGGCAGGAAATAATATTAAATATGTAAAATACTATGTACAGTGGCTATAAAAAGCCCGAATTAAAATGATGTAAGGAGAGAGGTTTTTTTTTAGAGAAAGAGAAATACAAATATATACAACAGTTTATCGACGAAAACAAAAGGTGATTAGATCTTTACCTGTTCTTCTTGCAAACATATACAAATGTTATAAAAATAAAAGAAAAGAGCGTTTATCGTTGGATTTGCACAAAAAAATGGAAGTTTTTCAGCTTCCGACCGTCGTATACGGTGAAGTTGGCGACGGTACGTGGGCACGTGAGTCCGATGACTGGGACTTGGCCCGACGGAGACCGGAGCCTAGAGGACTGTCCCTTCCTCTCTTTCAGAGAGTTTTCAAAGTTTTTTTGAAAAACAGTTTCTAAAAATGAATTTTTTGGCCGAAAATTGACTTAAATGGTGTAATTAAAACGGTGTCATTTTACTTAATCTGATAAGTACCAAAACGGCACCGTTTAAGCCAGGATCCGCGTGTTGACCCGAAACCCGAATGAGATCCGCGTGTTTTTTATTAAATGGGCAAATTGCTCAATCGATCCTTCCGTTTTTTCAGAAATTTATAATTTATAATTTTTTATTTTTAAATTGGCCCTAACTTTTATATTTGTTTCAATTGGGTCCCAATAGTCCTTAAAGACTATTCAGGGAACGACGTCGTTTTTGGGATTAGGGCTAATTGCCCAGTGAGTCCCAAGAATTTAACCCGTATTTCAATTTGGCCCAAAATTTTCATTTATTTTATAATTAACCCTAAAATTTAAAAATTAAATTAAATATAAATTTTGTTTTATAAATTCAATTTATTTTAAATACTATATATTTTTTACAAACATTAGTTATATATATTATAATAGATTATTTTATTTATATTATTTATAATATTATATACATTTTTATAAATTTTATTATATGTTATATTTTTATTATATGTTATTTACTCCATTTATATTTTATTATATATTTTTTTACTATATATATTAATTATTTTACTATTTTTATATGTAAATTTACTTAATATATCATTCTTATTATTTTATATTTTATCTATCATATAGTTTATATCATTATATACATGTATTTTATTTATAAATTTATTATATATCATATATTTTACCATAAATTACTCCTTACGTTACTTCTATTTCATTATAAAATATATATTATTTTATTACTTATTAATTATATATGTTTTGAAATTTTTATTACTATATAAATATGTGTAATATCATTATTTAGTACATTATTTCTTAGTATATTAAGTTATTAAACCTTATAATATGATTTGTACATGTACCAATTTTTATTTTTTTTTAAAAAAGGGGTTCTCCTTTGTTATTTTATATTATTCTAAATATTTCTGAATATCTTTATTTTTATTTCATTTGATTTATATTTTATATATTATAATTTGTTTATTTATTTTTGGTTTTCTTTTATTTTGACGTTGTTTAGTAGGTTAAATTTTATATATTATTTGTTTATGTTTTTACATATTCGCGTGAAATTAATTATTTATGTTAATTTAAGTTACATTTGCATAAAATATTATCATATATGTATATTGCAATTTATATTTGTTGTATTCATTATGCGCTACATTGTATTTTGCATGTAACAATAATGCATGAACATTTATATTATTTATGATAATATATGCATAAAATGATAACGTATATTGTGTAATTTATGCCATTATTTATTATTTTTATACTATATTTGCATAAAATGATAAAGCATGTATTATGTATCTAGGTTTATTTAATATTAATTTCTTGTGATATGTGAAATACATCATTATTTTCAAAAAAAAATAATGTCTTATTTGATTCAAAAGGAATTTAAAAAAAAAGTGAGACAATGTTTTTGATATTCAGGAACTCGGGAAGTAGTGCCCTAACATGTTGGGTTGCAATTTCCCGTTTGTCTGAATGTCTAAAAATATCCTTTGAAACGAGTTTCACAAATCACAAGATGATTTCAGTTACGAAAGTTTAAAAATATCGTGTCCAATCATCCTGGATATGATGTTTATATTCTTTCGAAGCCAAAGAATCTTGATTCTTTTTAACTCAAATTATTATGGTTTTAAAGAGATCTTATTTCTAAATTCTTTCAAACTTTTGACATTAAGACAAAATTATTCAATTTGGTACCAAGTTTGGGCGTTACGAGGGTGCTAATCCTTCCTCGTGCGTAACCGACTCCCGAACCTATTTTCTCGTAATTTCATAGAACAAAACGTTTTATAAAGTGATCCAATCACACTTTAAAAGGTTGGTGGCAACTTCCATCTTTAAAATACCCTCTTCGTCTTTAAAAATCTTATTTTTTTAAAAAGGAGGTTTCGATAGCTTGGCGACTCCACTGGGGACTTATAAGAGAGTCAAGCCAAGAAATTGATTTTTTTGTGTCTTAATGTCAAAAGCTTTGAAAATTTTAAAATATTGATCAAGTTTACATGTGTTGGTTGCATATGTTGTTACTTTAATTTCGCACATTGCATTTGCATAACCGTTGGTCACACCTTTAAGTGGGAGTGAGAAGCTACGCTTTCGTGAGGTTTTCACCTTTGTATGAGCTAGTGGATTGCTTCCGGGATGCTATACCTATGTCTTCGTGAGATTTTCATCTCCGCATGTGTGTCCCCCTGAACTGAACTTGGTCTATATGAGCCTATAATGGGTGAGGACCGAGGAATCTCCTGGTTCAGGTACCCTCACTTTAGAACTGAAACTCATATAGTGAACTTTAAGTGCTTACCCTAGGGATTATGGTGATAGTTCTTAGTAAACTACCCTTATAAGTGTTTGTTTGTTATACTTTTATACGATACTAATTTATTTAGTTTTGCTATCATTGCATGTCATTCAACATTCAAAGATATCGATTCACGGTTCAATTTCTGAGTTAGAAAGTTTTGTAATGAGGAACGAATATCTTGATAAAGTGGAAGACAATGCCTCTGTTTGTACCTGGTCAGAGAAAAACCGATTAGAGAAAGGAGATAGTGTCGCTGAGGGGCATACATCAGAGTTATGGGACTTCACCCGTATTAATTCGATGCAGAATGAGTTTTAGGAGTTGAGAGACATTTGGGCCCAATGGGATGATGAGGCTAAGCAGCTTTTCTATCAGAATTATGGAGACGTTCCCTATTTGCTAGACGTCAAAGTAGATAGGCATTTGTTTCAAGCTATGGTACAGTTCTGGAACCCTGCTTATAGTTGCTTTGCATTTGACGATATTGATCTTGTACCTACTTTGGAGGAGTATACGACTTTATTGCGTTGCTCGAGGATTCAGGGTCATAAGGCTTATGTTAGGCCTACTAGCCTTCCAACTTTTGTGAAGAAGTTGGTGATGATTACTGGGATGAGTGAGCAATGGGCTGTAGCTCGTGTGCAGCAAAAGGGTGATATTAAGTGCGTTTCATGGGCCATTTTGAGGGATTTGATATCGACACATCCAGACGTAAAGAAAAGGGTCGACGTCCTAGCTTTGAGTATTTACGGCATGGTGATTTTCCCAAAGGCGTTGGGGCACATAGATGAGGCAGTAGCGGATTTGTTCGATTGCGTTGGTAAGAAGAATACACCGGTACCAACGATCTTATCTGAGACATTTAGATCTTTGAGTGCATGTCGAAGAGCCGGCGAGGGTAGATTTATTGGATGTGCACAATTGCTGCTAGTCTGGTTCCATAGCCACTTCTGGAAACTTGATAAGGTTCCTTACCGAGTATTCTTTGAGGGTTATTCTCCCTTAAAGGAAGCAGTAGACATGCGTAGGAGAGATGACATTTCAAAGGAGAGGTGGATAGACATTCTTCAGAATCTTCGAGAGGAAGATGTTATGTGGAAGGCTTCTTGGTTCGTCCCTAGTGAAGTCCTTTACCACTGTGGCAGTTTTGATTAGGTTCCTTTGCCAGGAATTTGGGGAGTTGTTGGATATGTACCATTGCTTGTTCTAAGGCAATATCGAGCGAGGCAGTTTATACCGGCTACACAAGGTTTAGCTCAGAGTGATTTCTCTTATAAAGGAGATCACTATAAGAAGAGGATGCAAGAGATTTCTGAGGCTTGGAAGAAGCCTTTTTATATGAAGATCCTGACCGAAGGCTCGACGTCAACCCTTGAGTATAAAGGATGCTTTAGTGGGAGAGTAAACGATAATGTCCCTAGGCCGATTCTGGGGGTGGCTCGATCATTAGAGGAGAGCTTACGAGTGATTCCATCAGAGTTAGAGGTTATGAAGCAAGAGTTCGAGAGAAAGAATTCAGAGCTTGAAAAGAGGATTGAGAAGCTCGAAGAGGAAAAAATGTGTTTGAGTCTCGATATCGATGTTTAAAAGATGGAAGTCGAAAAGGTGAAAAAGAAAAAGAGAAAGATCGAGAAAGATCGAGAGGATTTAAAGACGCACTACAAGAAGGCCCAGGTAATGTTGAAAAGGGTCGGATTAGGGAGATCTTCAGAGCAGTGGCAGCAAGAGATTCAAGAAGAAAAGGCCAAAGCCGAGTATTGGGAGAAAAAGTTCCAAGAGATGCAGTCGCGAAATCAGGCCCTAGAGAAGGAAAATCAGGGATTAAAAAATAAGGTAGCTGAGCTTGGACGATCTCTTCATCATCACCGAAGTCGTAACTTTGCAATCGAGTTAAAGGCAAGCTTGGATAAGATCGAGGAAATGAAGCGCAATATTGGAGGGTTGGAAATAGCACTACAGGATTGTGAGCTACGGGTTGAGTAGCTCAAGGCAAGAGAAGAACAGTAGAAGGGAGAACTTCACCATTTACAAGTGAGAGATAGGGATTATCTTATGGGAGAAGCTATAGTCCAGATTCGAGAAGTTGCTGATCATTTACAAGACCTAGCAGCACAAGCTAATGTATTGAGTACAATGTATGAGTCATCGTCAGACAGAGGATGAGAGTTAGCATTGTTATTAGATAGGGTTAAGACTCTAGGCCTACGGGCGAAAGCATATTTGTAATCCGTTTTATGAAAAGATTTTTGTTCCTTAAATAACGTTTTCTAAAATGAAACTGAATCAGAATTGACACCTTTTTGCATTCATGCATTTGCATTTTATAGCATCTCATTGCATCATATGCATTCGAGGTTATACAAAGACCCTAATTAGCTAAAATTACTTGGGAGTTAGGGAGGAAAATCTAGAAATCACACATCACTATGGAACTCGTGCAAAAACTAAGAACATGGACCAAAGATTTGAACAACTATAGAAGGACATGCAAGACCAATTGCAAGAGCAATTGGAAAAAATGC
Organism: Gossypium longicalyx; assembly: GCA_025698465.1. Taxonomy (NCBI): domain Eukaryota; kingdom Viridiplantae; phylum Streptophyta; class Magnoliopsida; order Malvales; family Malvaceae; genus Gossypium; species Gossypium longicalyx. The sequence goes on from CM046999.1 coordinate 26,027,551, forward strand.
AAAACGACATGAGGGAGCAAATGCTGGAGGCTCAAAGAAACATGATGACTGAGATGGCTCAACTACTGAGGGCCACTAATAAGGGAAAGGCTCACATGGCAATTACTGGCGAGGATGGTGAGGATCATCCTCAAGGTTTCACTCTACCCCAGGTGCCTACACAAACCGAGGCACTTCCTAGGAGGCCATCTATCACTATAAGGCCTCAACAACGGCCGACCGATGCTGGGATCCCCATAAATTTCCCAACCGGCTCAGGGTTCAATTTGGGCGGCAATCCTACAAATCTTGTCATTCCTGACTTAGATATGGCTAAAAAAGAGGATCTAAGAACTGAGGCTACAAGACAGTTGGAAGAACGCTGCAGATGGTTGGAGGAAAATTCAAAACTTTAGAGAATGTTGATGGGCACCAAAGAGTTGATGCCAAAGATCTAAGCTTGGTCCCAGACTTGGTGCTTCCTCACAAATTCAAGATGCCAGAGTTTGAAAAGTACAACGGGACTACTTGTCTAGAAGCCCACATTACAATGTTCTGTAGGAGGATGACTGGGTATGTGAATAATGATCAACTGTTGATCCACTATTTTCAGGACAGTTTAATTTGAGCAGCAACCAAATGGTGTAATCAACTGAGCCGGGCCAAAATAAGTTCATGGAGGGATCTTGCACAAACCTTCATGCAGCAGTATAATCATGTGACTGACATGACTCTGGATAGGATCACGTTGCAAAACATGGAGAAAAAGCCTAATGAAAATTTTAGGCAATATGCACAGAGATGGAGAGAGGTAGCAATGCAAGTTCAACCACCGTTGTTGGAGAAGGAGACTACCATGTTGTTCATCAACACTCTAAAGGCTCCATTCATCACTCACATATTGGAAGTACTACTAAAAGCTTTGCGGATATAGTCATAGTAGGAGAGATGATCGAGAATGCCATAAGGGGTGGCAAAATCGAGGGGGAAGCGACCAAAAGATTAGCCCCAAGCAGAAAGGATAGTGAAGTGAATAACACAAGCACCTTCAACACGAAGGCAATCACAGTTGGTCAACCTAAAATAGCTGCGGTTGAGCAACAGAGTTCTCAGAGGCAGGAGCCGGGTACAAGGCAGAATTCTAAAAAGATGCAGTTCACACCTATCCCCGTGACGTATCGTGAGCTTTATCAAAGCTTATACAATGCATATGCTATTGCTCCTTTTCATTTGAAACCACTGCAGCCCCCATATCCCAAATGGTATGACGCAAACGCCAGATGCGAATACCATGCTGGAATACTAGGGCATTCGATCGAAAACTCTACCGGTTTTAAGAAGGTCGTAGAGTGGCTTATTAAGATGGGGGTAGTGAAGTTTGACAATACCCCTAATACTGAAAACCCATTGCCAAATCATAGCGATCAAGGAGCGAATGCCGTTGGCGAGGCCAGTGAGAGGAGAATAAAGGAAGATGTTGCTGAGGTGAGGATGCTTATGACGGTGATGTGGGAGGAGATGATGAAGAGAGGTATGTTAACCTCTAGAAACAAGAGAAGAGAAACAAGGAACTATGGTGAGTTCCATGAGAAAAGAGGACATGAAGTTCAAAAGTGTGAAGAATTCAAGGCCTTGGTGCAAGACTTTATGGACAACAAAGAGTTACAAATTTTTGAAGATAGCTCTTGTGAGAAACAAGTATGTGTGCTGGAGAATAAACAGAAAGGAACTAATCAGCCAACGATTATTATTTCCCTGCTAGGGAATAATGAACTGGGGGCACAAACGGTACCTAAGGTCATTATCCATAACCTACTCCTTTCCCTTATAAAGATAGCAATAGGGTACCATGGAGTTATGACTGCAGTGTGACAGTGCCGGAGGAGGAGAATATAGCCAGTACGTCTAAAGATGTACAAGTTGAGGGTTCCCATACACGGAGTGGGAAGCGGTATGATACGGTGGGCATCAGAGAGGAGCCCACAAATCAAAGAATGTTAGTGCGGAGAAGGAGAAAGAAGCAAAAGTGCCTATTAAGGAGCTAGTAAAGGAGGAAGAGGCTAAGGAATTTCTAAAGTTCCTTAAGCATAGCGAGTATAGCGTGGTTGAGCAGTTGTGTAGGTAGCTGGCTCGCATATCAGTATTGGCTTTACTTCTGAGTTCTGAGGTGCATCGGGATGTATTGATGATGGTGCTCAACGAAACATATGTCACCCATGACATATCCGTTAACAAGCTGGACCGGTTGGTGAATAACATAAGTGCGGATAATTTCATCTATTTTAATGATGATGAAATTCCACCGGGGGGCAGGGAGTCAACTAAGGCCTTGCGCATCACCACTCGATGCAAGGGGTACACACTCCCAAGCATGCTCGTTGATAATGGATCGGCCTTGAATGTTCTACCGTTGTCTACTTTGAACAGATTACCCAATGACAGTTCTCACATGAAGACATGTCAAAATGTGGTAAGAGCCTTCGACGGTACAGAAAGGAAGGTGATGGGAAGGATTGAAATCCCCTTGGAAATTAGGTCGAGTATATACAAAGTTGACTTCTTGGTGATGGATATCAAGCCCTCCTACAATTGCTTATTAGGGAGGCCATGGATACACTCAGCGGGAGCGATGCCCTCATCATTGCACCAGAAATTAAAGTTAGTGACGGATGGATGGTTAGTAACCATCAATGCGGAGGAGGATATTATAGCTGCAGTCACTAGCAAGGCCCCTTATGTCGAGACAAATGAAGAGTCTATAGAGTGTTCCTTTCGCTCTTTAGAATTTGTGAATGCAACCTTCATTTCAGAAGGGAGTGAGCTACCGGTACCAAAGATAGCAAGAGCCACGAGGATAGCTCTACAAATGATAGTGGGAAAGGGAGCCTTACCAGGAAGAGGGTTAGGAAAATACCTGCAAGGAGGGACTCAAATCCTAGAACCGAAAGAGAAGAGAGATTGCTTTGGTTTAGGCTTCAAGCCAAATTATAAGCAAAGGAGGAAGGAAGTTGAGAAGCTCCAAGAGGGAAGAAGGGCGCGTCTTAATGGAAGAGAAGTAGTGTGGGGGCCGATGATATTCCCTCCAATATCCCAAACCTTCATATCAGGAGGGTTACGTATAGAAGAAAGTCATCAGATTAATGCTATACACGGTGAAGGATTGGAGCAAGGAAACCTTGAGAGCATTCGTCCTTACGAACCGGGAAGCTCTCTAAACAATTGGACTGCGGAGGAATTTCCTGTAGTCTTTAGGAATTTTTCAGAGTAATTTTCAAAACATTCTTGTTACTCTAGAGCCTAGGAGAAATAGGATTACATTTGTGGGATGGGTTTACGATCATCTATTATTTTTTTAATAAAACATAACTTTTACAAATTTGAACGAGTTTTTTTTTTTACCAACCAATATTCCGTTAAATTTTTGAAATTCTTATTCTTTCATTCATAGCACATAAATAATCATTCTTAAATTCATTCATTCTTTGTATATACTTCACAGGTCCCTAGATATCAATGACATGAGCATTGATATTACAAATCCTGATTTCTCTCGCGAACAAGACATGTGTTTAGAGGAATCTTAGGATTTTGAAGATGTCCAGGATTGTGATGTGTCTCTAGATCTGTTGAGGATGGTAAAACAGGAGGAGAAACAAATTATGCCCCATGAGAAAGAGGCAATAGAGAATGTAGCCCTAGAGGAAGGGAAAGAGGTGAAAATCAGCACGCATATTGCTGAAAACACAAAGCAAGGACTGATTGAGTTGCTACGTGAGTTCAAGGATATCTTCGTATGGTCCTATCAAGATATGCTGGGGTTAAATACCGATATCGTGGTGCATCATCTTCCAATAAGACAAGATTGTAAACCAATCCAACAGAAGTTGAGAAGAATGGGACCAGATATCATATTAAAGATAAAAGACGAAGTCAAGAAGCAATTTGATACAGGATTCTTACAAGAGGTGAAGTACTCTAAATGGGTAGCTAACATTGTACCAATCCCTAAGAAGGATGGGAAGATACGAATATGCGTTGATTACAGAGATCTGAACAAAGCTAGCCCAAAAGATAATTTCCCTCTGCCACACATAGACACTTTGGTAGACAACACAGTGGGATATTCGGTCTTCTCCTTCATGGATGGTTTCTCGGGGTACAACCAGATCAAGATGCATCCAGAAGACATGGATAAAACCACTTTCATAACATTGTGGGGCACCTTTTTGTTACAAAGTAATGCCGTTTGGATTGAAGAATGCAGGGGCAACATACCAACAGGCTATGGTGAACTTATTCCATGATATGATGCACAAAGAAATTGAGGTGTATGTTGATGACATGATTGCTAAATCTCAAACAGAGAAGGAACATATTGAAGTTTTGAAGAAGTTGTTCCTGGGAATAAGGAAATTTCAGTTGAAGCTTAATCCGGTAAAGTGCATCTTCGGAGCTAGGTCGGGGAAGTTATTAGGCTTTATGGTTAGTGCAAAGGGAATAGAAGTTGACTCAGACAAAGTTAGAGCCATACGAGAATTGCCTCCACCACGTACTCAGAAGGAAGTTCGGGGTTTTCTTGGAAGATTGAATTATATTGCTCAGTTTATTTCACAATTAATCGAGAAATGTGATCCTATATTTTGCCTCCTTAGAAAACACAACCAAGGTACTTGGGATGAGGAATGCCAGAATGCTTTTGATAAGGTTAAGCAATACTTGTTAAATACTTCAGTGTTATCTCCGCCTAGTCCAGATAGACCATTAATTTTGTACTTATCAGTGTTTAATAATTCTATGGGATGTGTGCTTGGCCAACATGACGAGTCGGGAAGAAAGGAGAAGGCGATATACTACCTCAGCAAGAAATTCACAGAGTGTGAGATGAGATATTCGCCCATTGAGAAATTGTGTTGTGCTTTAATCTAGATGACTCGAAGGTTAAGACAGTACATGCTATATCATACTACTTGGCTTATTTCAAAACTTGATCCTTTGAAGTATATGATGGAGTCAACAGCTTTGAATGGGAGAATGGTAAGGTGGCAAATTTTGCTTTCAGAGTTTGACATAGTCTATGTGAGTCAGAAGGCTATAAAAAGAAGCGCGATAGTGGAATTTTTGGCTAGTAGAGCTCTAGAGGACTATGAGTCGATGAATTTTAATTTCCCTAATGAGGAGTTGGTGTATGTGGCAACTATTGAAGAACGTCCATGGAGGATGAACTTTGATGGCGCATCCAATGTGGTAGGAAATGGAATTGGGGTAGTCTTGGTATCCCCAAATGGTGATCATTATCCATTCACATGTAAATTGGATTTCGACTGCACAAACAATATGGCCGAGTATGAAGCGTGCATCATGGGACTCCGAGCGGCTATAGATCGAGGAATAAGAACCTTGGAAATATATGAAGACTCTGCGTTGGTAATTTACCAGCTTAGAGGTGAATAGGAGACAAGAGATCCTAAATTGATCAATTATCGAAAGGTAGTTTTGGGGTTACTTGAGGAATTTGATGACATCACTTTTAATTATATCCCACGAGACTAAACCAGATGGCGGATGCTCTAGCAACCTTGGCTTCAATGATTAAAGTAAATAAAGAGAAGGAAATGAGACCCATTCAGATGAGTATTTTAAGGCTCCAGCTCGCTGTTGTAATATTGAGGAAGAAGAAAAGGATAATAACCCTTGGTATCAAAATATATTGCGATATGTGAGAGATCATAAATACCCAGAACAGGCAACTGAAAATGATAAGCGAACTTTAAGGAGATTAGCCTGCGACTACGTTTTGGATGGGGATATCTTGTACAAAAAAAAGAAAGGACCAAGTCCTGTTGAGATGTGTTGACGCCGTGGAAGCTAAGTTAATTTTGGAGGAAGTTCACGAGGGTGTTTGTGGGACGCACGCTAATGGTTTTATAATGGCTAGACAAATCATGAGGTTTGGATATTATTGGTCTACTATGGAAGGGGATTGTATCAACTACCCCAAGAAATGCCATAAATGTCAGATTTATGGAGACAAGATCCATGTACCACCTTCACCTCTATATGTTATGACTTCTCTATGGCCTTTTTCCATGTGGGGCATGGATGTCATTGGGCCAATATAACCAAAGGCTTCAAATGGGCATCACTTTATCTTTGTGGTCATTGATTACTTCATGAAGTGGGTAGAGGCTGCTTCTTATACGAATGTTACTAAGTTGGTTGTGAGTCGATTCTTGAAGAAAGAGATCATTTGTCGGTATGGGATGCCTGAAAGGATCATATCAGACAATGCATTGAACTTGAACAATAGAACGATAGTAGAAGTTTGCAGTCAGTTCAAGATTAAGCATCACAACTCTTCCCCATACCGCCCAAAGATGAATGGGGAAGTGGAAGTTGCTAACAAAAACATCAAGAAGATAGTGGGGAAAATGACTGAAACCTATAGAGATTGGCATGAGAAGTTACCATTTGCACTCTTAGCTTATTGAACATCCGTCAGAACCTCTACTGGGGCAACTCCTTTCTCGTTGGTTTATGGGATGGAAGCAGTGTTACCCATTGAAGTGGAAATACCGTCTCTCCGAGTCTTGTCAGAGACAAAGTTGGATGAAGCTGAATGGATACAATCGCGATATGATCAGTTGAACTTGATTGAGGAAAAGAGGCTAAGGGCTATTCGTCATGGTCAGATGTATCAGAAGCGAATGATGCGAGCTTATGACAAGAAAGTGCGACCAAGAGAATTCTACGAGGGGGATCTTGTGCTGAAAAAGATCCTTCCCATTCAGAAGGACTTTAGAGGAAAATAGATGCTGAATTGGGAAGGGCCATATGTCGTGAAGAAAGCCTTCTCTGGGGGTGCATTGATCTTAACAAAAATGGATGGGAAGAGTTTACCCAATCCAGTGAATTCAGACTCAGTCAAAAAGTACTTTGTCTAAAGGAGAGGAGAATCCAGGGTGAAAACCCGCAAAGGGCACCTTGAGTTTTCAAAAAAAAAAATAGAGAGGCCATGGTGAAAACCCGCAAAGGGCGCCTTGTGACCAAATGGGTTTTAAGTTGAAAACCGTAAAGGGCAGCTCAAAATTTTGAAGAGCACACGGCAATCTTGCTATATCTGATTCAACGAAGAGCGAAGCGCGTTGCATATCGGGGCATCAACAAAATACTTTGGATCTTTTAAACACATGTTGAATTCAAGAAACTCTTCATGGAGCTGGTGTATAGATGCTCAAGTGGCGATATCTAGGGCATCTAACTTTTGTCTTGTTTGCTATCTTTAGATTCTCTTTCTTCTCAAAGATAGGCTATCAGATTAACCTCCTTTGTATTTTTTACAAATTCATTCTCAAGATTAAATTCATCTTCCATTATTCTTAAAGTATGTTGTATTAAAATAATGATAGATCAACTAAATAATTTTCACAAATGAAGTTTTGCTCATTACTCTGGAAATTTCTAGATAATGTAAGAAACTAAAACAGAACAATTGTTTGAGGAATTCACGTAAGTGAGGTTTGAAAGAACTCAAGGAAATTCTTTCTTTAGTCCAAAATAATGATTTGATCCTAAGAGAGGATCATCTTACAAACATTCTTGGTGGGTCATAGCATTTGAAGAATGGTGCAAACCCACAGACTGAGTAGGAATGATATTCGAGAGAAATAAGGATAAACTTTGACAAAGGAATGAGTGATGGTGTCTGGAATAGGAATCATTTTCATAACATTTTGCATAACTAAGGAGTATTTGATTCATTTCAAGCATGGCATCTTAATCATTAGGCATGAACTCATACACATTATACAGGTTATGTCCTTCAAGGGACAATGAAGATTGATGCGCCTTAACCCCCTAAGTAGTAGAGTAACAGGCTAAGACATAGCAGATTTGGGTTTCACTTGTTTACGTTAAAGTAAATCTAAGATGATTTGGCATATCTAAATTGTCAGAGAACAAATCGAAGAAACAGATTTGGCATCTCCATATTCGACGGAGAGCAGATCAAAGACATAACAGATCTAACCTTTGGATATTTTTGCATCGAAGCAGATCCAAGATGATTTGGCATCCTTGCGTTTACAAGGAGCAGATCGAAGATAGCAGATTTGGCGTCTCTGTATTGTCAGAGAGCAGATCAAAGATAGTAGATTTGGCATCTCTGTATTGTCAGAAAGCAGATCGAAGATAGCAGATTTGGCGTCTCTGTATTGTCAGAGAACAGATCGAAGATAGTAGATTTGGCGTCTCTGTATTGTCAGACAGCAGATCGAAGATAGCAGATTTGGCGTCCCTGTATTGTCAGAGAGCAAATTGAAGATAGCCGATTTGGCATCTCTGTATTGTCAGAGAACAGATTCGAAGATAGTAGATTTGGCATCTCTGTATTGTCAGAGAACAGATCGAAGATAGTAGATTTGGCGTCTCTGTATTGTCAGAGAACAGATCGAAGATAGTATGTAATAGCCCAAATTTGACCGGGCCTTAAAACCAAAAAAAAAACTTAGAATAAATAAATAAATATTTATTTATTTAAACAGTCCATATACAGAGCCCAAAAATTAAAACCCAAACTAAACCCACACTTAAACTCGTTATACAATTAGCGCAGGACTAAAACGGCCCAACTAGCCTAGCCTGTTAAACCAAGGTAGGAAACCCTAAGGTTTCTGCCTTTCTCCTTTCTCTCCTCGAGCCGCCACTACTTCTGGAAGATTCGGAGAGCGTCTGCCATCAATGTTCTGTCTCAGGTCATCAATGCATTGTCACAGGCCTTTCAACACACCACGACCCTTCAGCTCAGCCACCGATCACGCCTCCACCAGGGGACCGAAATTTTAGCACCGTGTTAGGGCCATTTCCACCGGTCATGCCGAATCATCGTCAGTACGAGTCCACGCCAGCAACCACCGTAGTTTTCGCAGTCACCTACAAGAAAAGGAAAGAAAATCACAGCAGACATCTGCAGGGAGCAGGCTAAAGATAGCAGATATTGCCTTCCTGAAGTTACAGTAAAGCAAATTGAAGCTATCATATTTATGGTCCAATACCTCTGAAGTTGCAGATAGGTTGAAGGCCATTTGAAGAAGGGTCTCAAGACTCGGTGAGCCCGGGCAAAATTGGTTCTTTTATATCTTTGCTCTATTCCTGTTACACAGCAATGAGCAAAGAGGGGCAGCTGTAATAACCAAAGTTGCCCGGCCCATAAATGTATAAAAAAAAATAAAAACATAAATTAAAAAAATAATAAAGTTTATACAGTCCATGTACAAGGCCCAAAACTCATTTACATTTACAGCCCATTACCCGTTTACATTTGCACCCAAATACCAAAAACTACCCAGTGCCCAGTTACACCCAAGCCCGTATGCTACCCAAAATACACAGGGCCCAAGTGGCCCAATCTATTAACGGAAGATAGAGAGGCCTGGGGTTTCAAAAACCCTAGGCACCGCAAACACTTCAATCAACACGTCTGTTCGTCTCGCGTCGTTTCAGTTACCCACTATCAGTGCCGTGGTTCCAGGCCATGATTCCAGGCTTCGAATCATTCCGTGGTCGTCGCCCGAATCAACGCTGGTGTACCGTTGTCAGCGTTCGTTCACTGCTAAATCTCCTCGTTGGTACCTGCAAAAGGGGAAAGAGGAATGATAAAGGCAACACAAATATGGCAGGAAAAAACATTAAATATGTAAAATACTATGTACAGTGGCTATAAAAAGCCCGAATTAAAACGATGTAAGGAGAGGTTTTTTTTTTAGAGAAAGAGAAATACGAATATATACAACAGTTTATCGACGAAAACAAAAGGTGATTAGTTATTTACCTGTTCTTCTTGCAAACATATACAAATGTTATAAAAATAAAAGAAAAGAGCGTTTATCGTTGGATTTGCACAAAAAAATGGAAGTTTTTCAGCTTCTGACTGTCGTATACGGCGAAGTTGGCGACGGCGCGTGGGCATGTGAGTCCGATGACTAGGGCTTGGCCCAACGAAGACCGGAGCCCAGAGGACTGTCGCTTCCTCTCTTTCAGAGAGTTTTCAAAGTTTTTTTGAAAAACAGTTTCTAAAAATGAATTTTTGGGCCGAAAATTGACTTAAATGGTGTAATTAAAACGGTGTCATTTTACTTAATCTGATAAGTACCAAAACGAAACCGTTTAAGCCAGGATCCGCGTGTTGACCCGAAACCCGGATGAGATCCGCATGTTTTTTATTAAATGGGCAAATTGCTCAATCGATCCTTCTGTTTTTTCATAAATTTATAATTTTAATTTATTTTTATTTTTAAATTGGCCCTAACTTTTATATTTGTTTCAATTGGGTCCCAATAGTCCTTAAAGACTATTTAGGGAACAACGTCGTTTTTGGGATTAGGGCTAATTGCCCAGTGAGTCCTCAGAATTTAACGCGTATTTCAATTCGGCCCAAAATTTTCATTTATTTTATAATTAACCCTAAAATTTTAAAATTAAATTAAATTTAAATTTTGTTTTATAAATTCAATTTATTTTAAATACTATATATTTTTTACAAACATTAGTTATATATACTAATATATTATTTTATTTATATTATTTATAATATTATATACATTTTTATAAATTTTATTATATGTTATATTTTTATTATATGTTATTTACTCCATTTATGTTTTATTATATATTTTTTACTATATATATTAATTATTTTACTATTTTTATATGTAAATTTACTTAATATATCATTCTTATTATTTTATATTTTATCTATCATATAGTTTATATCATTATATACATGTATTTTGTTTATAAATTTATTATATATCATATATTTTACCATAAATTACTCCTTACGTTACTTCTATTTCATTATAAAATATATATTATTTTATTACTTATTAATTATATATGTTTTGAAATTTTTATTACTATATAAATATGTGTAATATTATTATTTAGTACATTATTTCTTAGTATATTAAGTTATTAAACCTTATAATATGATTTGTACATGTACCAATTTTTTTTTAAAAAAGGGGTCTCTCTTTATTATTTTATATTATTCTAAATATTTCTAAATATCTTTATTTTTATTTCATTTGACTTATATTTTATATATTATAATTTGTTTATTTATTTTTGGTTTTCTTTTATTTTGACGTTGTTTAGTAGGTTAAATTTTATATATTATTTGTTTATGTTTTTACATATTCGCATGAATTTAATTATTTATGTTAATTTAAGTTACATTTGCATAAAATATTATCATATATGTATATTGCAATTTATATTTGTTGTATTCATTATGCGCTACATTGTATTTTGCATGTGACAATAATGCATGAACATTTATATTATTTATGATAATATATGCATAAAATGATAACGTATATTGTGTAATTTATGCCATTATTTATTATTTTTTATACTATATTTGCATAAAATGATAAAGCATGTATTATGTAGCTAGGTTTATTTAATATTAATTTCTTGTGATATGTGAAATACATCATTATTTTAAAAAAAATGTCTTATTTGATTCAAAAGGAATTTTAAAAAAAAGTGAGGCAATGTTTTTGGTATTCCGGAACTCGGGAATAGTGCCCTAACATGCTGGGTTGCGATTTCCTGTTTGTCTGAATGTCTAAAAATATCCTTTTAAACGAGTTTCACAAATCACAAGATGATTTCAGTTACAAAAGTTTAAAAATATCGTGTCCAATCATGCTGGATATGATGTTTATATTCTTTCGAAGCCAAAGAATCTTGATTCTTTTTAACTCAAATTATTACGATTTTAAAGAGATCTTATTTCTAAATTCTTTCAAACTTTTGACATTAAGACAAAATTATTCAATTTGGTACCAATTTTGGGCGTTACGAGGGTGCTAATCCTTCCTCGTGCGTAACCGACTCCCAAACCTATTTTCTCGTAATTTCGTAGACCAAAACGTTTTATAAAGTGATCCAATCACACTTTAAAAGGCTGGTGGCGACTCCCGTCTTTAAAATACCCTCTTCGTCTTTAAAAATCTTGTTTTTTTAAAAAAGAGGTTTCGACATCGTACATGTGTTTTTGCGTTGGAACTCGGATAGAACTATTACGTCCACCCCAAACCAAACACTTGGACGATAATACGAAGAAAATAACATATGGAAAAAACAATATGGGATATAGTACACTTGCATTACAGGCACACATATTCGTTATGTGTGCCGTCCTATTTTTCTAATTTTTTGAAGTTGTGTATGCACTTGTTATGTTGATGGTTAAAAACTCACCTGTATCTCAAAATTGAATGAGCAATACCATATTCCCCAACTAGCGATTTGTATGTGCACAATGTAGAAATAATTATGCAAAGCGTAAAATCTTATAACCTTGATGTTGTTAAAAAGTTTTTATCACACTTATCTTATTTGTAAAATGGAAAATGGCAACTAAGTGATTGAAATTCAAAATTAATTCAAGAAAAATATTTCCCATTTTGAAATTAAGTCGATGTATGTCTTTATCATGGGAGTCCAAATCGGTTATTGTTTTCTTCATTCTACGTTAACATTCTAGGTGTAAGCGTTCCGGCTGAATTTTACTGAAATATGAAAGGAAGCTTTTAGTGTAACAATTAATGGAACTTGGAAAATGAAAATTTCTCTTAGAGAGTTAAATTGGAAACAACAAATGACGTTACACTTCTATAACCGTCGTAGGTATTGCCCAAATAATGAATAGGATTTAGTTTTTATATAAATTGAACCTTTTTTAATAGGAAGAATATGGGAAGTACGTCTTCAACATAATTGGAGTTTCACTCTCGATCTTGATAAAAAGAAGTAATCTAAAGAAAGAAGAATAAGAAAATCAAGTTAAGACTTTAAATCGTTACATCACTTTCGATGAGGATTTCAAGATTGCCTCTCCTCTACGGAAACGAAAGTGGTCATAACTATTAGAGTAGTATCGGAGGATTGAAAATGGAAAATGAAACAAAGGAGTCAATAGGCAAGGAACTATTACAAATTATAGTGCATGTCCTTTGGAGGATATTTCGTGGCACAATATGAGTCTTTTTAAAACTTTGAGAAGTCAAGGTATTTTTCCATTAAAGGCAATGTGAATTTAAATTGTATAAAGACTTTCAAGAAATCGAGAGTGTTTCAATTTCACACCACGCTAGAACATTCTAATTCCACATTATTGAGATGAACTTAATGTTTGTAATAATGATATTTGTGTCAATTTAAACAATGTGAAACCATAACTGCTGCTCGATTTGAGATGGTTACTGAGTTCCAGTGGTATAAAATTAAAAATAATGGCATGTATAAAATCATATTGTATTAAGTAATGGCTTCTATAGAACCATTTAATTTCCGTACAACTAAATATAATTTAACTAGGCTTAAATTTAATAACACATTTTAATGAAGCTTTCGGAACAATATCATAAATAGAGAGAAAAGAACAATTTCAAGCCCCTTACGTCTGGCAACTGTTTGTTAGCTTAAGCAGTCCTATATCCTTAAGCAGACGGAGATGGTGAATCGATTAATGCAGGGCAATTATTCCATGTTTGAATGCTCTTTGCTATAATTGTCTCTATGTTTAGGTCATTGAATAGAGGATTTTCAAGAGTCCTCTTTACTAATTGTTAGAATTAAGTGACTCAAATTCTTATTTAAATAAAATACAATGGAAAATAAAATAAAATTAAAATCCATATAGAACTAGACTTCTTTTATTTTATTTTAGAATAAGGTTTTTTAAACCTTATTAAACTTCATCTATTTTATACTGATTAGGATAGGGTGTTTCAATCCTACTAGAATATGGCTTTACAAGCCTATAAATAGACATAGTCTATTCCTCTTGTATTGATTCAAATTTTTCGACATAGTGAATTTTCTTCTCCTCTGCCCGTGGTTTTTTCCCGAAAGGGTTTCCACGTAAAATTTGTGTGTTCTTTATTTTATTTATTTTATTCTATTTTATTTTTTTCACAAACTGGTATCAGAGCTTCTGGGTTATTCATTTCGATCACGGTAATGGCGTCTTTGAAGTATAAAATTCCGTTGTTGGATCGCAACACCAGATTTGCGTTGTGGCAAATTAAGATGCAAGCAGTTCTTGCACAGATGGATCTGGAGGATGCCCTGCTAGGGATAGATAAGATGCCTTGACATTAACAGATGAAGAGAAGAAGCGTAAGGATCGAAAGGCATTAACACAATTACATCTGCATTTGTCCAACGAAATTTTGCAGGATGTGATGAAAGAGAAAACTGCCGCTGCATTATGGAAGAGGCTAGAACATATATGTATGTCGAAAACTCTAACAAGCAAGTTGCATATGAAGCAGCGTCTTTATGCTCATCATTTGGAGAAAGGTGCGTCTTTATGTATGTCGATGTATGTTGTCAAATGCCAACTTACTGAAGTCATTTTGGGCAGAAGCAACGTCTACTGCATGTTTTTTGATCAACCGATCTCCATCCGTTGCCATTGAGAAAAAGACTCCACAAGAGGTATGGTCTGGTAATCCTGCTAATTATTCTGATTTAAAGATCTTTGGGTGTCCTGCATATGCTCATGTTGATAATGGAAAATTGGAACCGAGATCCATTAAATGTGTTTTTCTTGGTTATAAAGCTGGTGTAAAATGGTATAAGTTATGGTGTCCTGAAAATAGAAAAGTTGTGATTAGTAGAGATGTTGTTTTTGATGAAACTGTTATGCTACCTAGCTTATCTCTTAAAGACTCTTCCAATAAAGAAAATCAAAAACAGGTAGAGCATCAGATTAATACAGAGTCAACTCCTCAAGCCAGTACAAAAATTGAGAATAGAGTTGCATCTTCACCACAATACTCTATTGCCAAAAACAGAACTAGAAGAGAAATTAAACCTCCAAAGAAGTATGCCGAGGCTGATCTAGTTGCTTATGCTTTGAATGTGGCTGAAGATATAGATGCGAATCAAGAGCCATCTAATTATTCTGAGGCGGTTAGCTGTGAAGGCTCAGAAAAGTGGATGTTTGCTATGCAAGAAGAGATGGAATCACTCCACAAAAACAGAACATGGGACCTTATGAAACTTCCTAAAGGTAAAAAGGCTGTTCGTTGTAAATGGGTGTTTAAAAAGAAAGAAGGGACTCTAGGAGTTGAAGAACCCAGATATAAAGCAAGGCTTGTTGCAAAGGGTTACAGCCAAATTCCAGGAGTGGACTTCACAGATGTGTTCTCCCTAGTTGTTAAGCATAGTTCGATTCGAGCTTTGCTTGGTATTGTGGCCATGCATGATTTGGAGCTTGAGCAGTTAGATGTAAAAACTGCATTTTTACATGGAGAACTTGATGAGGATATTTACATGCAACAACTGTAAGGTTTCTGATTTGAGAAAAAGAGAACTATGTTTGCTTGCTTTGAAAAAGTCCCTTTACTGGTTTGAAACAATCACCAAGACAAATGGTACAAGAGGTTTGATTCCTTTATGACTTCTCATGATTTCAAAAGAAGTAGTTTTGACAGTTGTGTTTACTTTAAGAAAAACAGTGATGGTTCTTTTGTGTATCTACTTCTTTATGTTGATGACATGTTGATAGCGAAAAAAAAAAGATAAAGAAGAGATAAGAAAGGTCAAAGCCCAACTAAGTAAAGAACTTGAGATGAAAGATTTAGGACCAGCAAAGAAGATACTTGGTATGGAGATTCTCGTAGAGATAGAAAATCAAGTAAATTGTACCTAAGTCGGAAGGGGTACATTGAGAAAGTTCTTTGCGAGTTCAATATGCAGAGTGCTAAGCCCGTTAGTACTCCTTTAGCAGCCCATTTCGACTTTCATCGGTTTTGTCTCCACAATCGGATGATGAGATTGAGTACATGTCACATGTTCCATACTCTAGTGCAAAGGGATCTCTCATGTATGCTATGGTTTGTTCACGTCCAGATTTATCATATGCGATCGGTGCGATTAGCGTATACATGGCAAATCCTTGTAAAGAACATTGGAAAGCGCTTTAGTGGATTTTAAGATACTTACGAGGCACTACCGATGTTTGCTTACGATTTGGAAGAACTAAAGATGGAGTCATAGGGTATGTTGATGCTGATTTTGCTGGAGACCTTGATAGAAGAAGATCTCTCACAAAGTTATGTCTTTACAATCGGAGGTTGTGCAATTAGTTGGAAAGCCACTTTGCAAACTACATCGCTTTGTCTACCACTTTAAGCCGAGTACATGGCGATTACATCGAGGCTTGTAAAGAAGCTATTTGGTTGAAGGGACTATTTAGTGAACTCAATGAAGACCTTCAAATCAGCCAATATTTTGTGACAATGAGTGCTATATTTCTTACAAAAGATCAAATGTTTCATGAGAGAACAAAACACATTGATGTTCGGTATCATTTTGTTCGTGATATTATTGCTCGTGGTGATATTGTTGTGAGCAAAACTAGTACTCATGAAAATCCTGCAGATATGATGACTAAGTCACTTCCTATAACCAAGTTTGAGCATTGCTTAGACTTGGTTGGTGTTCATTGTTGAAGTTAAACCCTTAAGGGGTTTTATGGAAGAGGTGGAGAACTTGTTTAATGAAAGTTCGCGATGAAGAACTTGTTCATTGAGAATTTGTGTCAAGGTGGAGATTGTTAGAATTAAGTGACCCAAATTCTTATTTAAATAAAATACGATGGAAAATAAAATAAAAGTAAAATCCATATAGAACTAGACTTCTTTTATTTTATTTTAGAATAAGGTTTTTAAACCTTATTAAACTTCATCTATTTTATACTTGATTAGGATAGGTGTTTCAATCCTACTAGAATATGGCTTTACAAGCCTATAAATAGACATAGTCTATTCCTCTTGTATTGATTCAAATTTTTCGACATAGTAAATTTTCTTCTCCTCTGCCCGTGGTTTTTTCCCGAAAGGGTTTCCACGTAAAATTTGTGTGTTCTTTATTTTATTTATTTTATTCTATTTTATTTTTTTTCACACTAATGCTGAGTGGCAAACTTTTCCCAACACAACAAGTTTGCCGCAACACTTGTTAGAAATACATCCTGTCTTGAAAAACTCGTGAAAGCTTCTAGAACACAAGGCTAACCCATTTTAGTTTCACAATTTTTTTCCTTAATAATCTGGTCATTCTCCTTCGTAGCCAATACTGCCCCGCTGATTAAAGATAAAACCACTAGTACGGAATAAACATTAAGGCTTGCCATCTTTGCGCGAATCTGATGTAACTAGTTAAATTTGGTTCAGTAAAATTAATTTCAACGAGATTTGGAGGAAAAAGTGGCATTTTATAGGAAGTGTTATAACCACATTGGACTAGAATACATTACCATAAAAGCAAACATACAGTAGTTCTGTTTAATTAGAACATTCAATATTTCAGTTTAGTTAGCATTAATTTTAATTACTACTAATCTAAATATTAGTTCAAAGACACACATTTATACATCCCTTTATAATTCTTAAATGGCATTAAACGGATCACGAAAATAAGGTTTAACAAAGATAACTATGTCGTACATGTGTTTTTGTGTTGGAACTCGGATAGAACTATTACGTCCACCCCAAACCAAACACTTGGACGATAATACAGAGGAAATAACATATGGAAAAAACAATATGGGATATAGTACACTTGCATTACAGGCACACATATTCGTTATGTGTGCCGTCCTATTTTTTTAATTTTTTGAAGTTGTGTATGCACTTGTTATGTTGATGGTTAAAAACTAATCTGTATCTCAAAATTGAATGAGCAATACCATATTCCTCTACCAGCGATTTGTATGTGCCACAATGTAGAAATAATTATGCAAAGCGTAAAATCTTATAACCTTGTTGTTGTTAAAAAGCTTTTATCACACTTATCATATTTGTAAAATGGAAAATGGCAACTAAGTGATTGAAATTCAAAATTAATTCATCAAAAATATTTCCAGTTCTGAAATTAAATCGATGTATGTCTTTACTGTGGGAGTCCAATTCGGTTATTGTCTTCTTCGTTCTAAGTTAACATTCTTGGTGTAAGCATTCCAGCCGAATTTTACTGAAATATGAAAGGAAGCTTTTAGTGGAATAATTAATGGAACTTGGAAAATGAAAATTTCTCTTAGAGAGTTAAATTGGAAACAACAAATGACGTTACACTTCTATAATTGTCATAGGTATTTGCCAAATAATGAATAGGATTTACTTTTTATATAAATTGAACCTTTTTTAATAAGGAGAATGTGGGACGTACGTCTCCGACATAATTGGAGTTTCATTCTCGATCTTGATAAAAACAAGTAATCTAAAGAAAGAAGAATAAGGAAATTAAGTTAAGACTTTGAATCGTTATATCACTTTCGATGAGGATTTCAAGATTGCCTCTCATCTATGGAAACGAAAGTGGTCATAACTATTAGATTAGTATCGAAGGAGTGAAAATGGAAAATAAAACAAAGGAGTCCATTGGCAAGGAACTATTACAAATTATAGTGAATATCCTTTGGAGGATATTTCGTGGCACGATATGAGTCTTTTCAAAACTTTGAGAAGTCAAGGTATTTTTCCATTGAAGGCAATGTGAATTTAAATTGTATAAAGACTTTCAAGGAATCGAGATTGTTTCAATTTCACACCACGCTAGAACATTTCAATTCCACATTATTGAAATGAACTTAATGTTTGTAATAATGATATTTGTGTCAATTTAAACAATGTGAAACAATATCTAGTGCTCGATTTGAGATGGTTACGGAGTTCCAGTGCTATAAAATTAAAAATAATGGCATGTTTGAAATCTTATTGTATTAAGTAATGGCTTCTTTAGAACCATTTAATTTTCGTACAACTAAATATAATTTAACTAGGCTTAACTTTAATGACACATTTTAATGAAGCTTTCGGAACAATATCAACAATAAAGAGAAAAGAGCAATTTTGGGCCCCTTACGTCTGGCAACCGTTTGTTAGCTTAAGCAATCCTATATCCTTAAGCAGACGGAGATGGTGAATCGATTAATGCAAGGCAATTATTCCATGTTTGAATGCTGTTTGCTATAATTATCGCTGGGTTTAGGTCATTGAATACAGAATTTTCAAGAGTCCTCTTTACTAATGCTGAGTGGCAAACTTTTCCCAACACAACAAGTTCGCCGCAACACTTGTTATAAACACTTCCTGTCTTGAAAATACTCGTGAAAGCTTCTAGAACACAAGGCAAACCCATTTTAGTTTAACAATTATTTTCCTTTATAATCTGGTCATTCTCCTTCGTAGCCAATACTGCCCCGCTGATTAAAGATAAAACCACTAGTACGGAATAAACATTAAGGCTTGCCATACTACGCGAATCTGATGTAACTAGTTAAATTTGGTTCGTAAAATTAATTTCAAACGAGATTTGGAGGGGAAAAAGCTGGCATTTATAGGAAGTGTTATAACCACATTGGACTAGAATACATTACCATAAAAGCAAACATACAGTAGTTCTGTTTAATTAGAACATTCAATATTTCAGTTTAGTTAGCATTAATTTTAATTACTACTAATCTAAATATTAGTTCAAAGACACACATTTATACATCCCTTTATAATTCTTAAATGGCATTAAACGGATCACGAAAATAAGGTTTAACAAAGATGACTATGTCGTACATGTGTTTTTGTGTTGGAACTCGGATAGAACTATTACGTCCACCCCAAACCAAACACTTGGACGATAATACAGAGGAAATAACATATGGAAAAAACAATATGGGATATAGAACACTTGCATTACAGGCACACATATTCGTTATGTGTGCCGTCCTATTTTTTTAATTTTTTGAAGTTGTGTATGCACTTGTTATGTTGATGGTTAAAAATTCACGTGTATCTCAAAATTGAATGAGCAATACCATATTCCCCAACCAGCGATTTGTATGTGCCACAGTGTAGAAATAATTATGCGAAGCATAAAATCTTATAACCTTGTTGTTGTTAAAAAGTTTTTATCACACTTATCATATTTGTAAAATGGAAAATGACAACTAAGTGATTGAAATTCAAAATTAATTCATCAAAAATATTTCCCGCTCTAAAATTAAGTCGATGTATGTCTTTATCGTGGGAGTCCAATTCGGTTATTGTCTTCTTCATTCTACGTTAAAATTCTAGGTGTAAGCGTTCCGGCAGAATTTTACTGAAATATGAAAGGAAGCTTTTAGTGGAATAATTAATGGAACTTGGAAAATGAAAATTTCTCTTAGAGAGTTAAATTGGAAACAACAAATGATGTTACACTTCTATAACTGTCGTAGGTATTGCCCAAATAATGAATAGGATTTAGTTTTTATATAAATTGAACCTTTTTTAATAGGGAGAATGTGGGACGTACGTCTCTGACATAATTGGAGTTTCATTCTCGATCTTGATAAAATCAAGTAATCTAAAGAAAGAAGAATAAGGAAATCAAGTTAAGACTTTGAATCGTTACATCATTTTCGATGAGGATTTCAGGAGTGCCTCTCCTCTACGGAAACGAAAGTGGTCATAACTATTAGATTAGTATCGAAGGAGTGAAAATTGAAAATGAAACCAAGGATTCAATAGGCAAGGAACTATTTCAAATTATAGTGCATGTCTTTTGGAGGATATTTCGTGGCACGATATGAGTCTTTTCAAAACATTGTGAAGTCAAGCTATTTTTCCATTAAAGGCAAAGTGAATTTAGATTATATAAAGACTTTGAAGGAATCGAGATTGTTTCAATTTCACACCACGCTAGAACATTCCAATTCCACATTATTGAAATGAACTTAATGTTTGTAATAATGATATTTGTGTCTATTTAGACAATGTGAAACAATATCTAGTGCTCGATTTGAGATGGTTACGGTGTGATATCCCGAATTATGGCCTAATCAGAATAGTAGTTTCGAAACCACAAATCTGAGAGATAAATAATTATTTTATGATTATTTTGAGGCGTATGATATGATTGCATGATTGTGTGAAAAATTCGTGAAGAAATTCTATGCATAAAGTGATTAATTTGAAATTAGGGACTAAATTGAATAAGTTGCAAAACTTGCATTCTAGAAGTTTTTAGTATGAAATTGCTTTGGAATATTAATTAAGAGACCTTATATAGCAATTTGACCAATTTGTAAGTTTTGGACAAAAATTGGACATGGATGGAAATTTTGAAAGTTCAGTAATGAAGGGTATTTTAGTCATTTGGTAATTAAAAGATTAAAAAAAGGAAAAAGATGGAAAAATATGTCCATCTTCTTCATTAGGACGAAATTTCAAGGGTTCTCCATAGCTAGGGTTTGTTTCAAGCTTCCAAGCTCCATAGTAAGTGATTCCAAGCCCCGTTTTTAATGTTCTTTACGTTTTTGGAGTCCCGATAACTTGATTTAACTTATTCTAGCAATAATTTAACCTAGGGTTTATATTTGGAAAAATACCCATAGGTAAAATGTGTTTATTTTGATTTTTTATGGTAGAATATGAAACTTAAAATTGTGTTAAACAACTTTTGCTAAGCGATTTTACGTGAAAATGAGTAAAACGACAAAATCGGTAAAAAATCTAATGTTCATAAATACATGATAGAGTGTGAATTTGATGTTGCTATAGAAGGAAAAAATGATCAGCCTGTCATAAAAAATAAGAAAATAGGATGAAGTTTAATTCCCGAGCTTTGGGGCAAAAGTGTGAATATGCAAAAGTTTAGGGAAAAATGTAATTTTGCCAAAGTTTGAGTCAAGAACTGTTTTAATAAATGTGAGTATTAAATAACCTAAATTTTTTATTATAGATCAAGAGAAATGAGATTCAAGTCGTGATCGAAGGAAAAATAAAGTTTCCGAGGAATAGGCTTGATTTCTAACATATTGTACCGAGGTAAGTTCATATGTAAATATTATAATATAACTGTTATTTTAAATCATTTAATGCTATTTATACGATATTATGATTTGTTATCATGCAATTCTATGCTTTGTGGTAATTGTTGGACAACATACAAAAATTTTATGAAATATGTGAAAAATGTGAAAGATTACCGAAGTATCGTCATTGGAATTCCAAGGAAAATGGTAAAGGAGTACGAACGAGCAAAGTCCAGTTGAACCATAGGAATAGATTAGGATACTTGGGCATCCGAACTCGTTGAGTCGAGTCTGAGTTCACTTATGGATACAAATGTCTGAACTCGTTAAGTTGAGTCCGAGTTCGTGAGATGTAACTAGGCATCAGAGCTCGTTGAGTTGAGTCCGAGTTCACTTATGGATGCGAACGCCCGAGCTCATTGAGTTGAGTCCGAGTTCGCTTATGGGCAGGTTACATGGTAGCTTGGCTACATATGTGGCACTTATGTGCAAACTTTCCATGTATCTGAATTATATTCCGATGTGTTCAACAGGTAAAATTCTAGTAATATGGAAGAATACTCAAGATGCAGGTGACGTATTGGTAAGTGTTGTGGAATGGGCACTTTGGATAGGTATGTACTTAACCCTCGAGTTGAGACTTGATACGACAACAATAATAAGGTAAGATGATGAATGATGAAAAGAAATGTGATATATGTTTTGGTGATATTATGCTAATGTTGGTTGGTATAGTTGCTTTGTTAAGTTATTTGTTATTTGCATATGGACTTACTAAGCATCTATACTTACTCCCTCCTTTTCATTCTTTGTAGTTTTGACAAGTCAATTTGGAGATCGGGATGGTCGGAGGCACGCTCACACTATCACTGGACAATTGCGGTATAATGACTTGTAATTTTTGGAAATATGGCATGTATAGCATTCCAATCATTTTGTCTGTATAATCTTACGATATGGCCCACGGATGGAATGGAAATGTTTGAGAATGATTAGCTATTGGAATGGCTAATCAAGTTTATATATGATAACATGTATGCTTTATGTCTTAACTAAACCATGAAAATCCTTGGAATGGTAAAATTGGCCACAAAACAGAATCAGTCAGCAGCAGTGACGTGAATTTGAAAAATCACTAAAAATAGTAGAAATGAAATTAAATGATGAATAAATTTTGGAATTGAAGCTTGATGAGTCTATTTTCATATGGAAGAAACAAAACAGGTAAATGAGTTATATTTTATGAGAGATTTAAGTTTTGATGGAATAGGGTTAGAGCGATCTCTGAATCCCCTGTTCTGACTTTAGAAATTTACCATAAATTGTAAAAAAACAATTAGGAGTTTTACCTTACATTTATGAAGTACTTATTGAGTCTAGTTTATTAGAAACAAACGACATAGTCATTGAAACTCTGTACAAGGAGATATCTGATTCGTAATACACAGGGGTCAGAGTAGCTGAACCCTGAAACAGGTGAGACTTTAACTAATAAACTGTACTAATTAGCCCAACCAAAAATTCTAGAAAAAAATTAGTAAGTAGATATATGAGTCTAGTTTCATAGAAAATTTACGAAATTGGATTTTGAGTTTCGTAACTCGAGATATAATTTTTTTAGCGACTATGATGCAGATGGACAGTTTACTATAAGAATTGTTTGAACTTGTTTAAATGCTAAAATAAGTTTAGTAATGTCTCATACTCAACCCCGGCGATGGTCTCGGGTAAGGGGGTGTTACATTTGGTGGTATAAGAGTAGGTTTAATAGGTTCTTGGACTAACATGGTATAAGTATGGATTTTGCTATACATGCCATATTTATATATTGTGATAGTGTGACGACTTCTGATTTTTTTTAAATGATTTTTTTTAGTAAATGGATCCCGATCCAACTGTGGCTGATGATGTAGAGAGCAATGCGCCAGCTCCTACTGAAGGGGTGGTGCCGACTGAAAGTCGACCTCCTACTATTTGTCAAGGAGGAGGAGAAGAGGCTCGGGAAGCCTTTCTCCAGATGATGAATGCATGGTACACTGAGTTCGTTCGTACGAACCTGAATGCTCAACCTCCCCCACCTTCCCTGATTCCTCAACCTATACCCCCGATGCCTCAATGTATGGATCTGATGAAATTTCATAGAACCCCAGTTGACAGAACTCGTAAGCTAGGGGTCGAAGAATTCTGGGCAAATGTTGATGATGATGCTGAGAAAGCATAATTTTGGCTCGAGAATTCTATTCGGGTATTTGATGAGTTGTCTTGTACACCTGAAGAGTGCTTGAAGTGTGCTATATCATTTCTAAGGGATTCGGCTTATCATTGGTGGAAGACATTAATTTCAGTGGTGCCGAAAGAGAAGGTGACTTGGGAATTCTTTCAAGAAGAATTTCGGAAGAAATATATCAGTGAAAGATTTATAGACCAGAAGCGTAAAGAGTTTCTCGAATTGAAGCAAGGTAACATGGCAGTTACCGAGTATGAAAGAGAATTCGTTCGATTGAGCAAGTATGCTCGAGAATATATTCCTTCAGAGGCTAAAATGTGCAGACAATTCGAAGATGGACTTAATGAAGATATCAAAGTACTTGTAGGAATTCTTGAGTTGAAAGAGTTCGTAGTACTTGTTGATCGAGCTTGCAAGGCTGAAGAATTAGTTAAAGAGAAGAGAAAGACAGAAGCTGAGACAAAAAATTGGAAGAAAAGACCGATGAGCAGTACACTCCCACCACAATCTAGAAAGCCAAGGGATATGTATTCTCGTTCTCAGGCATCAGCGGGACATTCATATGGGGATAGTAAGAAGAAAAATGTGGGTTCCATATCTCGGACTACTTCAGTGGCTAGTGTGGGAAATTCGAAAATTGCTAGACTCGAGTGCCAACGATGTGGTAGAAGTCACTTTGGTCCTTGTAGAACTAATGAATGTTACCAGTGTGGGTCTCCGGATCATTTTATTAGAGATTGTCCAGAGAGGATCGAGAAAGAAAAATTTCAGAGTGTAAAGCCAAGTGGTACTGTTTCGAGAGGAAGATTTTTGAGAAATGCTGGGAATGAGGCAAGCAGCAAGAATGTAGTAAGAGAATCAGCACCGAAATCTGAAGCTAGAGCTCTGGCTAGAGCTTATGCCATAAGGGTGCGTGAAGATGCTTCGTCTCCCGACGTGATTACCGGTACTTTCTCTCTTTATGATATTAATGTTATTGCTTTGATCGACCCTGGTTCTACTCATTCGTATATGTGCATGAAATTGGTGTCTAATATGAACATACCTGTTGGGTCTACGGAATTTATGGTTAAAGTGTCGAACCCGTTAGGCAAATGTGTCATAGTTGATAAAGTATGCAAGAAATGTCCTTTGATGATTAGGGGTCATTATTTTCCGGCTGACTTGATGTTGTTGCCGTTTGATGAATTCAATGTCATTTTGGGTATGGATTGGTTAACATTGCATGATGCTATAATGAATTGTAGACAGAAAGTTATTGAATTGAAATGTGAAAATGGTGAAATTTTACAGGTTGAACTAGACGAATCAGAGGCATTGCCTAGTGTGATTACATCGATGTCAGCTCAGAGATATTTGAAAAAGGGCTATGAAGCTTATTTGGCGTATGTGTTGAATACAAAAGAATCTGAGAAAAAAATGAAATCAGTGCCGATTGTGTGTGAATTCGCGGATGTATTTCCAGAAGAGTTGTCGGGTTTGCCTCCTGTCAGAGAAGTAGAATTTGGTATTGAGTTGATACCAGGAACAACACCGATCTCAATTGCTCCGTATAGAATGGCACCAACAGAGTTGAAAGAATTGAAGTCACAGTTGCAAGAGTTGACTGATAAAGGTTTTATGAGACCGAGTTTTTTGCCTTGGGGTGCTCCCGTATTATTTATGAAAAAGAAGGATGGTTCTATGAGATTATGTGTGGACTATCGGCAGTTGAATAAGGTGACAGTCAAGAACAAGTATCCGTTGCCGAGAATTGATAATTTATTCGACCGGTTGAAAGGAGCGACATGGTTCTCAAAGATTAACTTGAGGTCTGGGTACTACCAGTTGCGAGTAAAAGAGTCAGATGTGTCTAAAACTGCTTTTAGAACAAGGTACGACCATTATGAATTTTTAGTTATGCCATTTGGTTTGACAAATGCTCCTGCTGTGTTTATGGATTTAATGAACCGCATATTTCAGCCATACTTGGACAAGTTTGTTGTGGTATTTATTGATGATATCTTGATCTATTCGAAGGATGAGACAAAGCATGCTGAGCACTTGAGAATAGTTTTGCAAACTTTGAGAGATAAACAATTGTATGCCAAGTTTAGTAAAACTGAGTTTTGGCTTTGAGAAGTTAGATTCTTGGGTCATATTGTTGTAACACCCCTTACCCGTGTTCGATGCCGGAACAGGGTACGAGGCATTACCGGACTTAATCACTAATCATCGTATAAAAATTGATTCATAATTTCACTCTAATTTAAAACTTTTTCAAACACATTCAAGCTGTCCCTTAAAAAGAGCTTACAAGGCCCATATCATGCTTTAATTCAATCACACACATAGGCAAGCATGCACATTCATAAATTGCATCATTTAATTAATAACATAATCAAGACTATCTACATTAAATGACTTTATACAATAGAGACCTTCAAATAACATAGGTCAGTATTTTAGGCCAATTCCTAGCAACTTAGTAACAATTAAACGAGTCTCCATACATGCCAAAGACTTAAAAATACTTTAAAACCTTTATATATCGATCAATAGTTTAATAGTGTGATTTAACCTCCGGCGACCTCCAACTCGAGCTAACATCTGAGACACTATAGGAAAAAGGAAAGGAAGGGAGTAAGCATTATAGCTTAGTAAGTAAGTATGTAAATATTAATAAACAATACATTATCATACTTTAAATGAAGTCACAATATGTTCCCGGAATATTACCATCACAAACACACACATACTTTCACAATTACAATCATAAACAGGTTCAAACTAAGCTGTCTAGTAGAGTACCAGAAGCTAAATTATTTATTTCTTGAGCTACAGAACTCCAAATTATAAACCGTTAATTTTTCATGAAACTAGATTCATGTATATCCTTACCATAAAATTTTCAGAATTTTTGGTCTATCCAATTAGTACAGTTTATTCATTGAAGTTACCCCTGTTTCACTGCTTAACTATTCTGACCACTCTTCACAACAAAATCAGTTTTCTCCTTGTATAGAATTCAAAGGATGTTATTGTTTATTTTATTTGAAACTAGACTCATTAATAATTTCAATCATATAAATTATATCCCTTAATTATTTTTTTACAATTTTAATGATTTTTCCAAGTCAGAATAGGGGATCACGTAGTCATTCTGAACCAGTCTCTCAAAAACTTAAATATCTCATAATATAGAATTTCTTTGCTTCCTCTATTTCTGTTATGTGAAAATAGACTCATTAAGCTTTAATTTGATATCTCATTCAGTCTCTAATTCAATTTCTACTATTTTTGGTAAATTTTTAGATTCATTTCAGTGCAACTATCCATAACAGTTTTATTGTCAATTTTGATCTTTCACACTTCAATTGTATTCATCACTTACCCATAACAATCTTTCCAATTTCCAATCACATATTGAGCATATTGCTCATAAGTTACACACGTATATACTTACACTTATCATCACAAAGTCATACACAATTTCATTTAATCAATTTCCCAGTTGAACACTTTGGAATAATAATAGATACGCGATGGTATCACACACAGCCCACCTTTAAAATCGAAGCTCTCTTGTACACATAGTGGCCTTCACTTAGCACCACTCATGTGACCTAGCTCGATTGTACACATAATTTTGGCTCTCTTGTATACATGGTGAACACTTAGTACCACCCATGTGACCTAGCCAGTTTATCTCGTAGCTCTCTTGTCTACATGGTGTCCTTCACCTGGAACCACGCATGCGACCTAGCTACATATATCCCGTAGCTCTCTTGTCTACATGGTGTACACATAGTATCACCCATGCGACCTAGCTACATCATAATGTCTCGTAACTCTTTTCTACACATGATGTGCACTCAGCACCATACATGTGACCTAGCTACATACCATCTGTATCATCCAATCTTTCTGAAGGTTCAACCGAGATTTCTCTTTCTTTCTAATACTTGATTCCATACTTCCAATAGTCAATTATGATTCAAAAATCAGCTACAATACATAAAATATGCTGAAATATAAAAACATAATAAAGATAATGTATTATTTACATACAAACTTACATACTTTCTCATTTCCATGTCGAATTAATATTGAACATTTAAATCATCATAATTATACTTAATTTCAACACCTCAACAATCATAGTAAATATATTAATTTTACATTGAAACATGCATAAATTAATGCTTATTATACATATGAACTTACCTCGATACTAAAACGGCCATTTTACCAACTTTCCCGATTTTCGATTTTTCTCCCATTCTAGGTTCAAATCTCATTTTCCGGGATCTAAAATATCATATTTTACTTGTTTAATTAATTTAATATTCAAAACAGTCCTTAACTCAAACTTTGGAGAAATTACAATTTTGCCCCAAAACTTTTGCATATTTACACTTTTGCCCCTAGGCTCGGGAATTAAACTCCATCCCTTATTCTTATGTTTTATGACATGCTGATCATTTTTACCTTCTATGGAAACATCAAATTCTCACTCTAACACATAGTTATGAACAATAACAACTTTTACCGATTAAGCCGTTTTACTCATTTTTGCTTAAAACTGCTTAGCAAAAGTTGTTTAACATAATTTCAGCCTTTATATTCTACCATAAAACATCAAAATAAACACATTTCACCTATGGGTATTTTTCCAAATATGAACCCTAGCTTAAATTATTGCTAGAATAAGCTTAATCAAGTTACCGGGATTCCAAAAACGTAAAGAACTTGAAAAACGGGGCTAGAACGGACTTACTATTAAGCTTGGAAAGCTTAAAAACCCTAGCCATGGCTTCCACCATGCTAATTTCGGCCTCCATGAAAAAGATGAGTCAATTTTGGCTTTATTTTCCCTTTTTATTTCTTTTAATTGCCAAATGACTAAAATGCCCTTAAGGCCTTTCTTTAAAATTTTGTCCTATTCATGCCCATTTTTGTCCAAACGAAATATAATGGTCTAATTACCATTTAAGGGCCTCCTCTTTAAACCCCCATTTCAATCAAGTACTTATGAATTAGAACACATATTTTGCAAATTTTGCAATTTAGTCCTAAAAGTCCAATTAAGCATTTTATCAGTAAAATTACTTAACAATATTTTTACACAATATTTTAATCAATAAATAAACCTTAAAACTTAATCGGAATAAATTTTTTGACTTCGAGTTCATGGTTCTAAAACCATCGTTCTGTTTAGGCCCTAAATCGGGCTGTTACAGCAACTTCTACAAATAAGCCCAAATAGGCAAATTAAACATGCAATCTATAAAATTTCTTATCAATACTCTAACACATGCATCTAATCACTCAGTAAATCATAAAAATTAATCGAAATAAACTTTTCTATCTCAAATTTGTGGTTTCGCAACCACTATTCCATTTAGGCCCTATTTCGAGATGTTACATTTCTCCCCCCTTTAGGGATTTTCGTCCTCGAAAATCTTACCGGTAAAAGGATTCAATATCTTTTCTCAAAATTTCTTAAGCATCTCCAAACAAATTTTCTTCAAAGCAGTACTTTCAAAATCACCCCACTATCAAATTGAAATCCAATATAACTAAGTTTCAACTCAGTATGACCTTTATATTAATCGAAAACTATTTCCAATTCTCACATTTGCTTTCACCTTTTTTTTAACCAAAAACTCTGCATTCAGCTATTAATACAGCTCAATCATTATTCTTCTGTCTAATTTTATCATTACTAAATCCACATTATCTTATTCACAATCAAAATTTATTTTTTTTTAAAAAAAATCCAGCAATTATATACTTTAAGCATCATACTTGGATGAGTTAATTAACTAAGTCTAATTTTTCTTTAACTGTAACATTTTAGAATTTAGAAAATCTTCATATTAACTTGACATCTTTTCTGCAACTGAGTTCATTTATTAAATCATTCTCAAATGCTATCACATTGTCAATTAATCTTATTGGAAGGGGGTGAGGCTGTAACACTTCTAACTTGCCTCTTATATATTCATACATATAACTTAACACTCATCAATATATATATATAATTTGCTTCAAATAACTCAACATGCATATTCATTTTACACAACCCTCCTATCATCTTATACAAACAAATACACTTATACATGCGTTCATAATTCTCAAATAGAATTACTCATAAAATTCATTTAATTTCACAAGTTACACTCATAGCATCACACAATTGCCAATCAACATGAACACTTATCATAATATAAACTTTCCCTTCATCTCACTTTCATATTTCAAGAGAAATTCTTATTCACGACTCATTCATTATCACATAAACATCATGAACTAGTACTCTTACCTTTTATGAGTCTCATTTCATCTTAATATTATCACAGTTATATAATTCACTTTAGATAGACTTACACACATATTCATATTTTAAAACAAATGCACTCAAACATACATTCCACAAATTTGAGTAAATCTATTTATCACATTCACTTAGTCAAATAAGTTAGACACATAATATCATGTCAATGTCAAACGAACATAGATGAGTTTATAACGAGGTAAACTTTCGTTTCTTTTCACTTTTTTATATTTCTCCACTTATGTCTATTTCATTTTACACTTGATCTCACACATATCATCACAAGTCACCAAGATCAATTTAAGTACACCAATATATCCACCAAATCATACGAACTTACTTAACACCTTTTTACACTGTCGATGGTAGCTCGATTGGAAAACACTTCTGTCTCAACAGAACTATTTCATCGGGATCGGGAGGCATCACACTATCACAGGTAGTAATATGGCATGTATAGCTTAACTCTTACACATACTAGGTAAGTCTAAGAACCGACTAAAACATAGCTCTGATACCACTAAATGTAACACCCCTTACCCGTGTTCAACGCCGGAACAGGGTACGAGGCATTACCGAACTTAATCACAAATCATCGTATAAAAATCGATTCATAATTTCACTCTAATTTAAAACTTTTTCAAACACATTGAAGCTGTCCCTTAAAAAGATCTTACAAGGCCCATATCATGCTTTAATTCAACCACACACATAGGCAAGCATGCACATTCATAAATTGCATCATTTAATTAATAACATAATCAAGACTATCTACATTAAATGACTTTATACACTAGAGACCTTCAAATAACATAGGTCAGTATTTTAGCCAATTCCTAGCAACTTAGTAACAATTAAACGAGTCTCCATACATGCCAAAGACTTAAAAATACTTTAAAACCTTTATATATCGATCAATAGTTTGATAGTGTGATTTAACCTCCCGTGACCTCCAACTCGAGCTAACATCTGAGACACTATAGGAAAAAGGAAAGGAAGGGAGTAAGCATTATAGCTTAGTAAGTAAGTATGTAAATATTAATAAACAATACATTATCATACTTTAGATGAAGTCACAATATGTTCCCGGAATATTACCATCACAAACACACACATACTTTCACAATTACAATCATAAACAGGTTCAAAATAAGCTGTCTAGCAGAGTACCAGCAGCTAAATTATTTATTTCTGGAGCTACAGAATACCAAATTACAAACCGTTAATTTTTATTGAAACTAGATTCACGTATATTCTTACCATAAAATTTTCCGAATTTTTAGTCCAGCCAATTAATATATTTTATTCATTTAAGTTACCCCTGTTTCACTGCTCAACTGTTCTGACCACTCTTCACTGCGAATCAATTTTCTCCTCGTACAGAATTCAAAGGATGTTCTCGTTTATTTTATTTGAAACTAGACTCATTAAGAATTTCAAGCATATAAATTATATCCCCTAATTATTTTTTTTACAATTTTTAATGATTTTTCCAAGTCAAAAAAGGGGATCACGTAGTCATTCTGAACCAGTCTCTCAAAAACTTAAATATCTCAAAATATAGAATTCCTTTCCTTGCTCTGTTTTTGTTATATGAAAAGAGACTCATTACGATTTAATTTGATATCTCATTCAGTCTCTGATTCAATTTCTACTATTTTTGGTAAATTTTTAGATTCACGTCACTGCAACTATCCATAACAGTTTTATTGTCAATTTTGATCTTTCACACTTCAATTGTATTCATCACTTACCCATAACAATCTTTCAAATTTCCAATCACATATCGAGCATATTGTTCATAAGTTACACACATATATACTTACACTTATCATCACAAAGTCATACACAATTTCATTTAATCAATTTCCCAGTTGAACACTTCGGAATAATAATAGATACGCGATGGTATCGCACACAGCCCACCTTTAAAATCGAAGCTCTCTTGTACACATAGTGGCCTTCACTTAGCACCACTCATGTGACCTAGCTCGATTGTACACATAATTTTGGCTCTCTTGTACACATGGTGAACACTTAGTACCACCCATGTGACCTAGCCAGTTTATCTCGTAGCTCGCTTGTCTACATGGTGTCCTTCACCTGGAACCACGCATGCGACCTAGCTATATATATCCCGTAGCTCTCTTGTCTACATGGTGTACACATAGTATCACCCATGTGACCTAGCTACATCATAATGTCTCGTAACTCTTTTGTACACATGATGTGCACTCAGCACCATACATGTGACCTAGCTACATACCATCTGTATCATCCAATCTTTCCGAAGGTTCAACCGGGATTTCACTCTCTTTCTAATACTTGATTCCATACTTCCAATAGTCAATTATGATTCAAAAATCAGCTACAATACATAAAATATGCTGAAATATAAAAACATAATGAAGATAATGTATTATTTACATACAAACTTACATACTTTCTCATTTCCATGTCGAATTAATATTGAACATTTAAATAATTATAATTATACTTACTTTCAACACCTCGGAAATCATAGTAAATATATCAATTTTACATTGAAACATGCATAAATTAATGCTTATTATACATATGAACTTACCTTGACACTAAAACGGCCATTTGACCAACTTTCCCGATTTTCAATTTTTCTCCCATTCTAGGTTCAAATCTCATTTTTCGGGATCTAAAACATCATATTTTACTTATTTAATTAATTTAATATTCAAAACAGTCCTTAACTCAAACTTTGACAAAATTACAATTTTGCCCTAAAACTTTTGCATATTTACACTTTTGCCCCTAGGCTCGGGAATTAAAATTCATCCCTTATTCTTATGTTTTATAAAATGCTGATCATTTTTCCCTTCTATGAAAACCTCAAATTCTCACTCTAACTCATAGTTATGAACAATAACAACTTTTACCGATTAAGCCGTTTTACTCATTTTTGCTTAAAACCGCTTAGCAAAAGTTGTTTAACATAATTTCAGCCTTCATATTCTACCATAAAACATCAAAATAAACATATTTCACCTATGGGTATTTTTCCAAATATGAACCCTAGCTTAAATTATTGCTAGAATAAGCTTAATCAAGTTACCGAGATTCCAAAAACGTAAAGAACTTGAAAAACGGGGCTAGAACGGACTTGCTATAGAGATTGGAAAGCTTGAAAACCCTAGCCATGACTTCCCCCATGCTAATTTCGGCCTCCATGAAAAAGATGAGTCAATTTTGGCTTTCTTTTCCCTTTTTATTTCTTTTAATTACCAAATAACTAAAATGCCCTTAAGGCCTTTCTTTAAAATTTTGTCCTATTCATGCCCATTTTTGTCCAAACGAAATATAATGGTCTAATTACCATTTAAGGACTTCTTCTTTAAACCCCCATTTCAATCAATTACTTATGAATTAGAACACATTATTTGCAACTTTTGCAATTTAGTCCTAAAAGTCCAATTAAGCACTTTATCAGTTGAATTACTTAACGATATTTTTACACAATATTTTAATCAATAAATAAACCTTAAAAATTATAAATTTTTTGACTTCAAATTCGTGGTTCTTAAACCATCATTTTGTTTAGGCCCTAAATCGGGCTGTTACAACAACTTCTGCAAATAAGCCCTAATAGGCAAATTAAATATGCAATCTATAAAATTTCTTATCAATACTCTAACACATGCATCTAATCACTCTGTAAATCATAAAAATTAATTGAAATAAACTTTTCTATCTCAAATTTGTGGTTTCGCAACCACTATTCCATTTAGGCCCTATTTCGAGATGTTACAATTGTTTTGGGTGATGGTATACGGGTTGATCCTAGTTAAATTTTGGCTATTGTTGATTGGAAACCACCGAAGAATGTGACTGAGGTTAGAAGTTTCTTAGGTATAGCTGGCTATTATCGACAATTTGTGAATGAATTTTCTATGATTGCTACTCCTATGACTAGACTGCTCCAAAAGGATGTTAAATTCGAGTGGACGGAAGAATGTCAACAAAGTTTTGAGATATTGAAAAAGTTACTGACTGAAGCACCAGTGTTGGTACAACTCGAGTCAGGTAAAGAATTTGTGGTGTATAGTGATGCTTTTCTAAATGGATTGGGATGTGTACTTATGCAAGAAGGAAAGGTTGTGGCTTATGCTTCGAGGCAGTTAAAACCTCACGAAAGGAATTATCCGACTCATGATTTGGAACTGGCTGCTGTAGTATTTGCTTTGAAGATTTGGCGACATTATTTGTATGGTGAAAAGTGCCGAGTATATACCGACCACAAAAGTCTCAAGTACTTGATGTCACAAAAAGATTTGAATTTGAGACAGTGGAGATGGTTAGAATTATTGAAAGATTATGAGCTTGTGATTGATTATCATTCGGGGAAAGCGAATGTGGTTGCCGATGCCTTGAGTAGAAAGTCATTATTTACTTTGAGAGCTATGAATACTCAGTTGACAGTATCTTATGATGGTTCGATTCTAGTAGAGTTGAGAGCAAGACTGATGTTTTTACAAGAGATTTGTGAAGCTCAGAAAAATTATCAAGATTTGTAAGCCAAGAGAAAGCAATGTGAAACTGATACGGGATCAGATTTCAGAATCGGTTTTGATGGTTACTTGATGTTTAAAGATCGGATTTGTGTACCAAAGAATGATAAGTTGATTCAAAAAATCTTGCACGAAGCACACAATAGTTGTTTGTCAATGCATCCGGGCAGTACAAAAATGTACAATGATTTGAAGAAAATGTATTGGTGGAACGGAATGAAAAGAGATATTTTCGAGTTTGTATCGAAATGTATGATTTGTTAGCAAGTAAAAGCTAAACATCAGGTGCCTTTGGGTCTACTTTAGCCTATCATGATTCTCAAATGGAAATGGGATTGAATTACTATGGATTTTTTATCAGGATTGTCATTAACTCCGAAGAAGAAAGATGTCATCTGGGTAATAGTCGACAGATTGACTAAATCAGCTCATTTTATTCTGGTATGCACTGATTATTCTCTTGTTAAGTTGGCTGAATTATATATCAGTGAGATTGTTAGACTTCACGGAGTATCGTTGTCAATTATTTTGGATAGAGATCCGAGGTTTACTTCGTGATTTTGGCAAAAAACTGCAAGAAGCATTAGGTACGAAGTTAAATTTCAGCACTGCCTTCCATCCACAGACTGATGGACAATCAGAGAGAGTAATTCAAATTCTTGAAGACATGCTCAGATGTTGCGTGTTGGAGTTCCAAGGAAATTGGGAAAGGTACTTACCGTTGGTGGAATTTGCTTACAATAACAGTTATCAGACGAGTTTGAAAATGGCACCTTATGAAGCGTTGTATGGTCAAAAGTGTCAGACACCGCTGTATTGGACCAAACTCAAAGAAAACTAGATTTACGGAGTTGATCTAATCAAAGACATCGAAGAAAAGGTAAAAGTGATTCAAGATTGTTTGAAAGCTGCTTCGGACAGACAAAAATCCTACATGGATTTGAAACGAAAAGAGATTGAGTTCCAAGTTGGTGATAAAGTGTTTTTAAAAGTGTCTCCATGGAAGAAGATTCTCAGATTCGGTCGAAAAGATAAATTGAGTCCACGTTTCATTGGACTGTATGAGATAATTGAAAGAATTGGACCGGTAGCATATCGGTTAGCACTACCACTGAAATTAGAGAAGATTCATGATGTGTTCCATGTATCTATGTTACGTTGGTATAGAGTTGCAACCGGATATGACTTACAATGAAGAACCAATTAAAATTTTAGCTCTGGAGGTCAAACAATTAAGAAACAAAAGTATCGCTCTTGTGAAAGTATTATGGAAAAAGCACGGAGTAGAAGAGGCTACATGGGAGCCCAAGGAAACTATGAGGAATCAATACCCACACCTGTTTACTGGTAAGATTTTCGTGGACGAAAATCCAAAAAGGGGGGGAGAGTTGTGATATCCCGAATCAGGGCCTAATCAAAATAGTGGTTTCGGGACCATGAATCTGAGAGAGAAATAATTATTTTATGATTATTTTTAGGTCTATGATATGATTGCATGATTGTGTGAAAAATTCGTGATGAAATTCTATGCATAAAGTGATTAATTTGAAATTAGGGACTAAATTGAATAAGTTGCAAAACATGCATTCTAGAAGTTTTTAGTATGAAATTGCTTTGAAATATTAATTAAGAGACCTTAAATAGCAATTTTACCAATTTCTAAGTTTTGGACAAAAATTGGACATGGATGGAAATTTTGAAAGTTTAGTAATGAAGGGTATTTTAGTCATTTGGTAATTAAAAGATTAAAAAAAGGAAAAAGATGGCAAAATATGTCCATCTTCTTCATTGTAACGAAATTTCAAGGGTTCTCCATAGCTAGGGTTTGTTTCAAGCTTCCAAGCTCCATAGTAAGTGATTCCAAGCCTCGTTTTTAATGTTCTTTACGTTTTTGAAGTCCCGGTAACTTGATTTAGCTTATTCTAGCAATAATTTAACCTAGGGTTTATATTTGGAAAAATACCCATAGGTAAAATGTGTTTATTTTGATTTTTTATGGTAGAATATAAAACTTAAAATTGTGTTAAACAACTTTTGTTAAGCGATTTTACGTAAAAACGAGTAAAACGATAAAATCGGTAAAAATACCTAATGTTCATAAATACATGATAGAGTGTGAATTTGATGTTGCTATAGAAGGAAAAAATGATCAGCATGTCATAAAACATAAGAAAATAGGATGAATTTTAATTCCCGAGCTTTGGGGCAAAAGTGTAAATATGCAAAATTTTAGGGAAAAATGTAATTTTGCCAAAGTTTGAGTCAAGGACTGTTTTAATAAATGTAAGTATTAAATAAGCTAAATTTTTTATTATAGATCAATAGAAACGAGATTCAAGTCGTGATCGAGGGAAAAATAAAGTTTTCGAGGAATAGGCTTGATTTCTAACATATTGTACCGAGGTAAGTTCATATATAAATATTGTAATATAACTGTTATTTTATATCATTTAATGCTATTTATACGATATTATGATTTGCTATCATGCAATTCTATGCTTTGTGGTAATTGTTGGACAACATACAAAAATTTTATAAATTATGTGAAAAATGTGAAAGATTACTGAAGTATCGTCATTGGAATTCCAAGGAGAATGGTAAAGGAGTACGAACGAGGAAAGTCCCGTTGAACCTTAGGAATAAATTAGGATACTTGGGCATCCGAACTCGTTGAGTCGAGTCCGAGTTCACTTATGGATGCAAATGTCTGAACTCGTTGAGTTGAGTCCGAGTTCGTGAGATGTAACTAGGCATTTGAGCTCGTTGAGTTGAGTCCGAGTTCACTTATGGATGCGAACGCCCGAGCTCGTTGAGTTGAGTCCGAGTTCGCTTATGGGCGGGTTACATGGTAGCTTGGCTACATATGTGGCACTTATGTGCAAACTTTCCATGTATCTGAATTATATTCCGATGTGTCAACGGGTAAAGTTCTAGTAATATGGAAGAATACTCAAGATGCAAGTGATGTATTGGTAAGTGTTGTGGAATGGGCACTTTGGACAGGTATGTGCTTAACTCTCGAGTTGAGACTTGATACGACAACAATAATATAGTAAGATGATGAATGATGAATAGAAATGTGATATATGTTTTGGTGATATTATGCTAATGTTGGTTGGTATAGTTGCTTTGTTAAGTTATTTGTTATTTGCATATGGACTTACTAAGCATCTATACTTACTCCCTCCTTTTCATTCTTTGTATTTTTGACAAGTCAATTTGGAGATCGGGATGGTCGGAGGCACGCTCACACTATCACTGGACAATTGCGGAGTAATGACTTGTAATTTTTGGAAATATGGCATGTATAGTATTCCAATTATTTTGTGTGTATAATATTACGATATGGCCCACGGATGGAATGGAAATGTTTGAGAATGATTAGCTATTGGAATGGCTAATCAAATTTATATATGATAACATGTATGCTTTATGTCTAAACTAAACCATGAAAATCCTTGGAAAGGTAAAATTGGCCACAAAACAGAATAAGTCAGCAGCAGTGACGTGAATTTGAAAAATCACTAAAAATAGTAGAAATGGAATTAAATGCTGAATAAATTTTGGAATCAAATCTTTATTAGTCTATTTTCATATGGAAGAAACAAAATAGGTAAATGAGTTATATTTTATGAGATATTTAAGTTTTGGTGGAATAGGGTCAGAGCGATCTCTAAATCCTCTGTTCTGACTTTAGAAATTTACCATAAATTGTAAAAAAAAATTAGGAGCTGTACCTTACATTTATGAAATTCTTATTGAGTCTAGTTTTATGAAAAACAAACGGCATAGTCATTGAAACTCTGTAAAAGGAGATATCTGATTCGTAATACACAGGGGTCAGAGTAGCCGAACCCTGAAACAGGTGAGATTTAACTAATAAACTGTACTAACTAGCCCAACCAAAAATTCTAGAAAAATATTAGTAAGTATATATATGAGTCTAGTTTCCGGGAAAATTTACGAAATTGGATTTTGAGTTTTGTAACTCGAGATATAAATTTTTTAGCGACTGTGACACAGATGGACAGTTTACTATGAGAATTGTTTGAACTTGTTTAAATGCTAAAATAAGTTTAGTAATGTCTCATACTCGACCCCAGTGATGGTCTCGGGTAAGGGGGTATTACATACGGAGTTCCAGTGCTATAAAAGTAAAAATAGTGGCATGTATAAAATCATAGTGTATTAAGTAATGGCTTCTATAGAACCATTTAATTTCCATACAACTAAATATAATTTAACTAGGCTTAACTTTAATGACACATTTTAATGAAGCTTTCGGAACAATATCAAAAAGGAAGAGAAAAGTAAAATTTTAGGCCCCTTACGTCTGGTAACCATTTGTTAGCTTAAGCAATCCTATATTCTTAAGCAGACGGAGATGGTGAATCGATTAATGCAAGGCAATTATTCCATGCCTGAAAGCTCTTTGCTATAATTGTCGCTGGGTTTAGGTCATTGAATAGAGGATTTTCAAGAGTCCTCTTTACTGATGCTGAGTGGCAAACTTTTCCCAACACAACAAAATCGCCGCAACACTTGTTAGAAATACTCCCTGTCTTGAAAATACTCGTGAAAGCTTCTAGAACACAAGGCAAACCCATTTTAGTTTCACAATTATTTTCCTTAATAATCTGGTCGTTCTCCTTCGTAGCCATTACTGCCCCGCAGATTAAGAATAAAACCACTAGTACGGAATAAACATTAAGGCTTGCCATACTACACAAATCTGATGTAACTAGTTAAATTTGGTTCGTAAAATTAATTTCAAACGAGATTTACAGGGGAAAAAGTTGGCATTTATAGGAAGTGTTATAACCACAATGGACTAGAATACATTACCATAAAAGAAAACATTCAGTATATCTGTTTAATTAGAACATTCAATATTTCAGTTTAATTAGCATTAATTTTAATTACTACAAATCTAAATATTAATTCAAAGACACACATTTATACTTCCCTTAATAATTCTTAAATGGCATTAAACGGATCACGAAAATAAGGTTCAACAAAGATGATTACGTCATACATGTGTTTTTGAGTTGGAACTCGGATAGATCTATTACTTCCACCCCAAACCAAACACTTGGATGATAATACAGAGGAAATAACATATGGAAAAAATAATATGGGATATAGTACACTTGCATTACAGGCACACATATTCGTTATGTGTGCTGTCTTATTTTTCTAATTTTTTGAAGTTGTGTATGCACTTGTTATGTTGATGGTTAAAAATTCACGTGTATCTCAAAATTGAATGAGCAATACCATATTCCTCTACCAATGATTTGTATGTGCCACAATGTAGAAATAATTATGCGAAGCGTAAAATCTTATAACCTTGTTGTTGTTAAAAAGTTTTTATCACACTTATCATAATTGTAAAAT
Source organism: Gossypium longicalyx (assembly GCA_025698465.1). Classification (NCBI taxonomy): domain Eukaryota; kingdom Viridiplantae; phylum Streptophyta; class Magnoliopsida; order Malvales; family Malvaceae; genus Gossypium; species Gossypium longicalyx. The sequence goes on from CM046999.1 coordinate 26,067,882, forward strand.
GGAAAATGGCAACTAAGTGATTGAAATTCAAAATTAGTTCATCAAAAATATTTCCCGTTCTGAAATTAAGTCGATGTACGTCTTTATCGTGGGAGTCCAATTCGGTTATTATCTTCTTCATTCTACGTTAACATTCTAGATGTAAGCGTTCTGGCCAAATTTTACTGAAATATGAAAGAAAGCTTTTAGTTGAATAATTAATGGAACTTGGAAAATGAAAATTTCTCTTAGAGAGTTAAATTGGAAACAACAAATGACGTTACACTTCTATAACTGTAGTAGGTATTGCCCAAATAATGAATAAGATTTAGCTTTTATATAAATTGAACCTTTTTTAAAAGGGAGAATGTGGGACGTACGTCTCCGACATAATTGGAGTTTCATTCTCGATCTTGATAAAAACAAGTAATCTAAAGAAAGAAGAATAACAAAATCGAGTTGAGACTTTGAATCGTTACATCACGTTCGATGAGGATTTCAAGATTGCCTCTGTGAAAAAATAAAAATAGAATAAAATAAATAAAATAAAGAACACACAAATTTTACGTGGAAACCCTATCGGGAAAAAACCAAGGGCAGAGGAGAAGAAAATGCACTATGTCGAAAATTTTGAATCAATACAAGAGGAATAGACTATGTCTATTTATAGGCTTGTAAAGGCATATTCTAGTAGGATTGAAACACCCTATCCTAATCAATATAAAATAGATGAAGTTTAATAAGGTTTAAAAAACCTTATTCTAAAATAAAATAAAAGAAGTCTAGTTCTATATGGATTTTACTTTTATTTTATTTTCCATCGTATTTTATTTAAATAAGAATTTGGGTCACTTAATTCTAACAATCTCCACCTTGACACAAATTCTCAATGAACAAGTTCTTCATCGCGAACTTTCAATAAACAAGTTCTCCACCTTTTCTATAAAACCCCTTCAGGGTTTAACTTCAACAATAAACACCAACCAAGTCTAAGCAATGCTTAAACTTGGTTATAGGAAGTGACTTAGTCATCATATCTGCAGGATTTTCATGAGTACTAATTTTGCTCACAACAATATCACCACGAGCAATAATATCACGAACAAAATGATATCGAACATCAATGTGTTTTGTTCTCTCATGAAACATTTGATCTTTTGTAAGAAATATAGCACTCATCACACAAAATATCATGCTGATTTGAAGGTCTTCATTGAGTTCACTAAATAGTCCCTTCAACCAAATAGCTTCTTTACAAGCCTCGTGTCGCCATGTACTCAAACTTGATGGTAGACAAAGCGATCGTAGTTTGCAAAGTGGCTTTCCAACTAATTGCACAACCTCCGATTGTAAAGACGTAACTCGTGAGAGATCTTCTTCCATCAAGGTCTCCAGCAAAATCAGCATCAACATACCCTATGACTCCATCTTTAGTTCTTCCAAACTGTAAGCAAACATCGAGTAGTGCCTCGTAAGTATCTTAAAATCCATCGAATCGCTTTCCAATGTTCTTTATCGGGATTTGCCATGTATCTCGCTAATCGCATCGATCGTGCATATGATAAATCTGACGTGAACAAACCATAGCATACATGAGAGATCCCACTGCACTAGAGTATGGAACATGTGACATGTACTCAATCTCATCATCCGATTGTGGAGACAAAACCGATGAAAGTCCGAAATGGTTGCTAAAGGAGTACTAACAGCTTAGCACTCTGCATATTGAACTCCGCAAAGAACTTTCTCAATGTACCCTTCCGACTTAGGTACAATTTACTTGATTTTCTATCTCTAAGAATCTCCATACCAAGTATCTTCTTTGCTTGGTCCTAAATCTTTCATCTCAAATTCTTTACTTAGTTGGGCTTTGACCTTTCTTATCTCTTCTTTATCTTTTCTTTGCTATCAACATGTCATCAACATAAAGAAGTAGATACACAAAAGAACCATCACTGCTTTTCTTAGAGTAAACACAACTGTCAAAACTACTTCTTTTGAAATCATGAGAAGTCATAAAGGAATCAAACCTCTTGTACCACTCGTCTTGGTGATCGTTTCAAATCGTAAAGGGACTTTTTCAAAGAAGCAAACATAGTCCTCTTTTTCTCAAATGTAAAACCTTCTCGTTTGTTGCATGTAAATATCCTCATCAAGTTCTCCATGTAAAAATGCGCTTTTACATCTAATCGCTCAAGCTCCAAATCATGCATGGCCACAATACCAAGCAAAGCTCGAATCGAACTATGCTTAACAACCGGGAGAACACATCTCATGTGAAGTCCACTCCTGGAATTTGATCAGTAACCCTTTGCAACAAGCCTTGCTTTATATCTCGGTTCTTCAACTCCTAGAGTCCCTTCTTTCTTTTTAAACACCCATTTACAACGAACAACCTTTTTACCTTTAGGAAGTTTCACAAAGTCCCATGTTCTGTTTTTGTGGAGTGATTCCATCTCTTCTTGCATAGCAAACATCCACTTTTCTGAGCCTTCACAGCTAACCGCCTCAGAATAATTAGATGGCTCTTGATTCGCATCTATAGCTTCAGCCACATTTAAAGCATAAGCAACTAGATCAGCCTCGGCATACTTCTTTGGAGGTTTAATTTCTCTTCTAGTTCTGCTTTTTGGCGATAGAGTATTGTGGTGAAGAAGCAACTCTATTCTCAATTTTTGTAATTGGCTTGAGGAGTTGACTCAGTATTAACTGATGCTCTACCTGCTTTTGATTTTCTTTATTGGAAGAGTCTTTAAGAGATAAGCTAGGTAGCATAACAGTTTCATCAAAAACAACATCTCTACTAATCACAACTTTTCTATTTTCAGACACCATAACTTATACCCTTTTACACACCAGCTTTATAACCAAGAAAAACACATTTAATGGATCTCGGTTCCAATTTTCCATTATCAACATGAGCATATGCAGGACACCCAAAGATCTTTAAATCGTAATAATTAGCGGGATTACTGACCATACCTCTTGTGGAGTCTTTTTCTCAATGGCAACGGATGGAGATCGGTTGATCAAAAACATGCGATGAAGACGCCGCTACGCCCAAAATGACTTCGGTAAGTTGGCATTTGACAACATACATCGAACCTTCTCTATGATCGTTCTGTTCATTCGTTCTGCAACGCCGTTTTATTGTGGAGTATGATGAACTGTCAAGTGTCTCATGATTCCTTCTGACTTGCACAATCTATTAAAATCATCAGAACATAACTCTAAGCCATTGTCTGTGCGGAGGTATTTTATCTGTTTTCCCATCTGTTTTTCAATCATAATTTTCCAAGACTTAAATGCGGAAAACACATCACTTTTCTGCCTCAGGAAGAACGCCCAAACTTTTCTGGAAAAATCATCAATAAATGTTAGCATATAATTAGCTCCACCTCTGGAAGGCACTCTAGATGGCCCCCACAGATCAGAATGAATATACTCCAATGTTCCCTTCGTGTTATGAATTCCTCTAGTGAATCGAACTCTCTTTTGCTTCCCAAAAACACAGTGCTCACAAAAATTCAGTTTGCAAATTCCTTGCCCATGAAGAAGTCCTCTTTGGCTCAATTCTGCCATGCCATTCTCACTCATACGCCCTAGGCGCATATACCAAAGTTTAGTAATATCATCATCTGACAAGGAAGAGGAAGCGACAGCCGCATCACCAGTAATAGTAGAACCCTACAAAACATATAACTTGGCAATCTTTCTCTGTCCTTTCATCACAACAAGGGACCCTTTGGAAATCTTTAAAACCCCACTTTCAGCTGTGTATTTGTACCCTTTTGAATCAAGAGTACTCAACGAAATTAAATTTCTTTTCAATTCTGGAACATGCCGTACGTCACTAAGTGTTCTGACAACTCTATCAAACATCTTAACTTTAATTGTTCCAACACCTGCGATTTTACACGAAGCATTATTTCCCATCAAAACAACACCTTCAGACACTGTTTCGTAAGTTGTAAACCAATCCCGATTGGGACTCATGTGGAAGGTGCAGCCTGAATCAAGTATCCACTCCTCGCTTACTTTAGAATCATTGACAGAAGCAACTAGAAGTTCACCATCGCTGTAGTCTTCTACAACATCAACTTCACCGGAATTTTCTGATTGTTTTCCCTTTTGATTCGCAGCCTCCCTTTTAATCTTATTTTGTAGCTTATAGCACTCAGATTTAATATGCCCTTTCTTCTTGCAGAAGTTACAAGTTTTACCTCTGTTTGAAGACTTCGATCTACCCTTAGATTTACCACGAGGATTCCGTTCCTGTGTCCTACCACGATCATCATCAAGATTCCGATCTTGTCTCCCACGAACAATGAGACCCTCTCCCCGAGTTGGGTTTAACCACAAGATGCTTCATCTTATCATACGAGGTTAAAGAATCATAAACCTCATCAACTGTGAGAGACTCGCGGCTATATAAAATCGTGTCTCTAAAGGTTGAATAAGACGGGGGAAACGAACAAAGTAGAATCAACCCTAGATCTTCCTTATCATACTGAACCTCCATGGCCTCCAAGTTTGAGAGAATTTCTTTAAACATTGTTAAGTGTTCGTGTACAGACGCACCTTCCTCCAAACGATGAGCATAAAGACGCTGCTTCATATGCAACTTGCTTGTTAGAGTTTTCGACATACATATTTGTTCTAGCCTCTTCCATAATGCAGCGGCAGTTTTCTCTTTCATCACATCCTGCAAAATTTCGTTGGACAAATGCAGATGTAATTGTGTTAATGCCTTTCGATCCTTACGCTTCTTCTCTTCATCCGTTAATGTCGAAGGCATCTTATCTATCCCTAGCAGGGCATCCTCCAGATCTATCTGTGCAAGAACTGCTTGCATCTTAATTTGCCACAATGCAAATCTGGTGTTGCGATCCAACAGCGGAATTTCATACTTCAAAGACGCCATTACCGTGATCGAGATGAATAACCCGGAAGCTCGGATACCAATTTGTGAAAAAAATAAAAATAGAATAAAATAAATAAAATAAAGAACACACAAATTTTACGTGGAAACCCTATCGGGAAAAAACCACGGACAGAGGAGAAGAAAATGCACTATGTCGAAAACTTTGAATCAATACAAGAGGAATAGACTATGTCTATTTATAGGCTTGTAAAGGCATATTCTAGTAGGATTGAAACACCCTATCCTAATCAATATAAAATAGATGAAGTTTAATAAGGTTTAAAAAACCTTATTCTAAAATAAAATAAAAGAAGTCTAGTTCTATATGGATTTTACTTTTATTTTATTTTCCATCGTATTTTATTTAAATAAGAATTTGGGTCACTTAATTCTAACAGCCTCTCATCTACAGAAATAAAAGTGGTCATAACTATTAGATTATTATCAAAGGAGTGAAAATGGAAAATGAAACAAAAGAGTCCATTGGTAAGGAACTATTACAAATTATAGTGCATATCCTTTGGAGGATATTTCGTGGCACGATATGAGTCTTTTCAAAACTTTGAGAAGTCAAGGTATTTTTCCATTAAAGGCAATGTGAATTTAAATTGTATAAAGACTTTCAAGGAATCGAGATTGTTTCAATTTCACACCACGCTAGAACATTCCAATTCCACATCATTGAAATGAACTTAATGTTTGTAATAATGATATTTGTGTCAATTTAAACAATGTGAAACAATATCTAGTGCTCGATTTGAGATGGTTACGGAGTTCCAGTGCTATAAAATTAAAAATATTGGCATGTATAAAATCATATTGTATTAAGTAATAGCTTCTATAGAACCATTTAATTTCCGCAGAACTAAATATAATTTAACTAGGCTTAACTTTAATGACACATTTTAATGAAGCTTTCGGAACAATATAAAAAATAAAGAGAAAAGAGCAATTTTGGGCTCCTTACGTCTGGCAACCGTTTGTTAGCTTAAGCAATCCTATATCCTTAATCAGACGGAGATGGTGAATCGATTAATGCAAGGCAATTATTCCATGTTTGAATGCTCTTTGCTATAATTGTCGCTGGGTTTAGGTCATTGAATAGAGGATTTTCAAGAGTCCTCTTTACTAATGCTGAGTGGCAAACTTTTCCCAACACAACAAGTTCGCCACAACACTTGTTAGAAACACTTCCTGTCTTGAAAATACTCGTGAAAGCTTCTAGTACACAAGGCAAACCCATTTTAGTTTCACAATTATTTTCCTTTATAATCTGGTCATTCTCCTTCATAGCCATTACTGCCCCGCAGATTAAGAATAAAACCACTAGTACGGAATAAACATTAAGGCTTTCCATACTATGCGAATCTAATGTAACTAGTTAAATTTGGTTCGTAAAATTAATTTCTAACGAGATTTGCTAGGGAAAAAGTTGGCATTTATAGGAAGTGTTATAACCACATTGGACTAGAATACGTTACCATAAAATAAAACATTCAGTATTTCTGTTTAATTAGAACATTCAATATTTCAGTTTAGTTAGCATTAATTTTAATTACTACTAATCTAAATATTAATTCAAAGACACACATTTATACATCCCTTTATAATTCTTAAATGGCATTAAACGAATCACAAAAATAAGGTTCAACAAAGATGATTATGTCGTACAAGTGTTTTTGCGTTGGAACTTGGATAGAACTATTACGTCCACCCCAAACCAAACACTTGGACGATAATATGGAGGAAATAACATATGGAAAAAATAATATGGGATATAGTACACTTGCATTACACACATATTCGTTATGTGTGCCGTCCTATTTTTCTAATTTTTTGAAGTTGTGTATGCACTTGTTATGTTGATGGTTAAAAATTCACGTGTATCTCAAAATTGAATGAGCAATACCATATTCCCTACCAGCGATTTGTATGTGCCACAATGTAGAAATAATTATGCGAAGCGTAAAATCTTATAACCTTGTTGTTGTTAAAAAGTTTTTATCACATTTATCATATTTGTAAAATGGAAAATGGCAACTAAGTGATTGAAATTCAAAATAATTCATCAAAAATATTTCCCATTCTGAAATTAAGTCGATGTATGTCTTTATCGTGGGAGTCCAATTCGGTTATTATCTTCTTCATTCTACGTTAAAATTCTAGGTGTAAGCGTTCCAGCCGAATTTTACTGAAATATGAAAGGAAGCTTTTAGTGGAATAATTAATGGAACTTGGAAAATGAAAATTTCTCTTAGAGAGTTAAATTGGAAACAACAAATGATGTTACACTTCTATAACTGACGTAGGTATTGCCTAAATAATGAATAGGATCTAGTTTTTATAAAAATTGAACCTTTTTTAATAGGGAGAATGTGGGACGTACGTCTCCGACATAATTGGAGTTTCATTCTCGATCTTGATAAAAACAAGTAATCTAAAGAAAGAAGAATAACGAAATCAAGGTAAGACTTTGAATCGTTACATCACATTCGATAAGGATTTCAGGAGTGCCTCCCCTCTATGAAAACGAAAGTGGTCATAACTATTAGATTAGTATCGAAGGAGTGAAAATGGAAAATGAAACAATGGAGTCGATAGGCAAGGAACTATTACAAATTATAGTGCATGTCTTTTGGAGGATATTTCGTGGCACGATATGAGTCTTTTCAAAACTTTGTGAAGTCAGGCTATTTTTCCATTAAAGGCAATATGAATTTAGATTCTATAAAGACTTTCAAGGAATCGAGATTGTTTCAATTTCACACCACGCTAGAACATTCCAATTCCACGTTATTGAAATGAACTTAATGTTTGTAATAATGATATTTGTGTCTATTTAAACAAAGTGAAACAATATCTAGTGCTCGATTTGAGATGGTTACGGATTCTAGTGCTATAAAATTAAAAATAATAGCATGTATAAAATCATAGTATATTAAGTAATGGCTTCTATATAACCATTTAATTTCCATACAACTAAATATAATTTAACTTGGCTTAACTTTAATGACACATTTTAATGAAGCTTTCGGAACAATATCAAAAATAAAGAGAAAAGTAAAATTTTAGGCCCCTTACTGATGTGAGCACAATCGGGGCATCCTCGAATGCACACCAAGAATCAATCAAGCTTCCAAAAGGCCCCATGACTCGAGCTCGAACCAAGCAAATTCAAGATGCTATATCAGCCTTTGTGTTGCACATTTGGGATGATAACAAGGTCCATGACGTTGGAGGAGCTAAGGACAACTCCTTGAAGACTCCATGCACCATTTTGCAATCCGATCTCAGCTCCTTTCCAGCTCCCCATGCGCCATTCAACTCACATCAGCTCACTTGAGCTCGTTTTAGCTTGTTTGAGCTTGAATTTAGCTCGTTTCAGCTCATTCCTTTTTCATTTCAATAAACTAAGTTTTAATTTAGCTTTTAACTAAGTTTGCTACAGCTCATGTCGAATTCCCTAGCTCAACTTAGCTCACTAAGTGTTTTTGACTATTTGAGCTAGCCGAATTTAATATGATAGTGGACTTATAATTATTATGTCCAAATTTAGTTAGTGTCATTAAGTTTTTTAGTTACTATTTTAAATTATAATTATATGAATAGTTTTGTGTTATTTAATTATTTTATTTAATTATGTAGGTTAGCCGAATGTGGAAGATTCATTCATGACAAGGTGCATGAACGGGAATGTTCATTGAATAGGAAGATACATGCATGGATCGGTTCAATGTTTGGAGGACATACATTCATGTACATGGAAGGTTAATGCATATTGAAAGGTGCATCTCCCTTGGACGGGACACATGCATGTATGCATGGCATTTAATGCAAGTTCATGTATGGCCAAATTCAAGCTCCCTTCCAAGTTCTATGTATAGCCGAATGTATGTGGGAGGACTTTTGGAATTTCTAAGCACCTATTCGGCTAAGAGACACCTTTTGGAAGCTACATGCATCCCATGGCCGAACCTAGACAATCCCTTTGGCTTCCAAAGCTTCACATTTATTGTAACACCCTGAATTTGGGCCTAGAAGAATTGGGCTTTAAGTCTGGGTTTGGATAGAAGAAAACCTAAATATTGAGAAGTTTTATATATTACTAGTGTTAAATATATATATATTGATAATATATTTCTGTTATTATTACTGATATTTTTATGAAAATTAAAATAATTAGATACAAATATATTTATAAAATTGTTGCTGCTAATTTAGTGTTTAAATTAAATTATTATTAGAAAATTTTGCTGTATCTATTTTTATTGATTTATGGAAATTATAATTATTATTATTGTATTTGAAATTTTCATTGTTATGGTTATTATTATTATTATTATTATTTAAAAATATAGAGGATATTATTATTAATGTGGTGTTTAAATTTAGTTTTTAAATTTAGAAGTATTTAAAGTTGTGGGTAAAATGTATCACAAAAGAGCTTTTTAGTAAAGTGGCAAGGGTGACGTCACTAAGCTCCTAAAAAGGTGGCGTGTGGAGCATAGAGGAAGACACAGGATCGATTCCTGTGTTGGCAAATAAGAGTATTTATTTTTATGTGCGGGAAGGGTAAGTGTTGGAACCTAAGGGGATGTTTGTAAAAGGAGAGTTGGATTAAGTCAAATGCATAGATTAAGGAGGGATAAGGGGAGAGATTTTAGGGATTTGATATGGAGATAGAGTTGGCCGAATAAGGGAGATTGGAGAGAGATTTTCTGAGAGGGGGTTTTAGTTAGGATTTTTGGCACTTAGGTAGTGGTGTGCCGTTTTTTCCTTGAGGTTAGTCTTCTTCTCTCTTTTTCTTTTTGCAGCCGAACCTACCATCTCTTCCTCCATCTTTTCTTCTTTCTCTTTCTTCAAACCAGCCCATTATTTCCCTGCATTCACCCATTATTTCTTTCCTTAATCTCTACTTCTGCCGAAATACCGCAAAAAGCCGAAATCAGTGAGGATAGGGTGGTGTCGAATCTTTGTGACCAGCAACCTTTTCTTTCCTTTTCAATTGTTGGCGTTCAATCCCTTTACCTTTTAGGCGTGTGGATTCTAGAGAAGGAAGACTATGGTAAGCGCTCAAACTCTAAACAATTCCTAGAGTAACTTTTGGCCAAAAGCCGAAATCCCATAATTTATGGAGATGGTCGAATATGGGTATAGGCCTTATGGGGTCTTCTTTTAATATTTTTCTGGTTTATTTAGAGAAGGAGCAGCAAGTTGTAGTGTCGAATTGGAATAGCTTGGATCACCGGAATAGCTAGGCCTAGTCATCAATCGCGGCAAGGTAAGATTCCTAAGGCCATTATGGATGGTGGCCGAATGTGTAAGTATTAATATTAGAAGTTTTCTGGTTTAGTTCAATTATGGGAAGCTGATTATTAATGATGGATTATAGGAGAAATCGTGTAGGAGATCTCGTCAAGGAATATCGCCAAACAGGTGTGTAACGAACCCTTTTTCATAGCTTAAAGCGATAAATGCCGAAAAGCCGAAATGCCGAAATTCTGGCATTTCGAGAACTTGTGAGCAAGCGAACGCTCACTAGTTAGTTAAAATCCATGAGATGATGATCGAGAACAATGGAAACGATAAGAATGAGATTTCTGGCATTCTTGGTAAGTTGGGCCTCGAGGGGCTAAAATCGGGCCCAATGGGCTTTCGGGCCCATTTGGGAGAAAATTGGTAGAAACTGAAAACCTGTTAAATTGCACGTTAAGACTGGTAATACCAATATGGAAAATAGGCTAAATGGGCCTAGAGGACAAATCGGCTATGTAGGGCCCATTAGGGATTTCTAGCCCAATAACTCGGTTTCGTTAAAAATGGGCCAGATTCGCGGTTAAAACAAACGAAAGGTTAGTAACTGATATTGAACATGAAAAAACCCTGATTTTTGGTAAAATTATGAAAATACCCTTATAATATGAAAAATGACTGTTTTGCCCTTGTGGGCAAGTGATTGACTTGGACTGTGTGGTTGACGGATTTGATTGTGAATATATGTTGGTGATATGAATAACTTGACTGTGATTGTTTGATTCAAATATGGGCATGACATTCTGCATACATGACATATTGCATGGGATATGGGTTATATTGATGGAGGAAGTGCTAAAAGGGCTCTGCCCCAGTTTACCGAAAAGGGCTTATGCCCCAGTTTACCAAAAAGGGCTTATGCCCCAGTTTACCAAAAAGGGCATATGCCCCAGTTTACCAAAAAGGGCTTATGCCCCAGTTATTAAAAAGAGGCAAGGCCTCCAGTTATAGGATAAAGCGGCTATCTTTGCCAGTGGAGAGTTTGGTTGGGTGGGTAGAGTTATTCCCCACATGGAGAGCTTGGTTGGTACGGGTGGAGAGTAGCGGATGGTGGGTCGAGTAGTCTCCCCAAATGGGCTTGCATTCATTCTTTCATTGACATTACATGTGGTATTGAAATGGGCCTATGTGCTATACCGCATCTGATGAGGCTTCGCCCAAGAATATGAGATATGAGAAGGGCTCACGCCCAAGACATGTTGAGATTGGATTTGGGCTTAGGCCCAACAGTCATTATTGTTTTGGCCTCTGAAAGGGGCTTGTTGCATCTTGAGTTTCCAAGCTCACCCCTTTCCTTAACCATGCAGTGAGCCTTGATGTGGGGACTTGGGCGGAGGGGATTCAGTGGCCACGGTGATCGCCTCTTGGGTTTTTAATTAAGCATTTGGTTTCCTTTAAGTTTTCTTTATTTATTTACTTATTATTTATTTTTGGGTTGTAATAAGGCCATTTTAACTTTTCTTTTATTTTCGGGATTATTTTATTTTTAATAACTTTTAAACTGGTTGATAATTAATGGGCTAGGCTTAGGACGCGTTTTCAAAATGAACTCGTTTTTAAAATAACACAACGACACGATTATCCAACTTTAAAGAATATTCACTTAAATAAACTTCAACTCGTTATAACCAAGTGTGGCAATGGCAGTGGGCATGTCTAGGATTGGATCCAATCGAAGAGCTTGGTACTTAAGCAGCCTTCATGGCTCACCTCCTTGTTTCGGATACCTACCTGGTGCCCAGCTCCCATACACTTTGTTAACTCAACAAAATATCTGGTTTTTAAAACACTAAAATGGAACGTGGGTTTTCAACTCCAATGTGGCACGTCAGATTCGGCTGTAACGACTGGGCCGGGTTTGGGGTGTTACATTTAGTGGTATCAAAGCCAAGTTGCAACAACTCGGCTGTGGATCGGGTCCAAAAAAAAATCTTTTCGAAAACTTAGGCCCAAGAAGGGTATTTTTGGAAATGGTATTGGGAAGTTCTTTTCAAAGATGTTTTACAAGGTATACATGTTAAAATGGTTCAAGTTTTCCTGGTTTATAAAACGGGGCTAAAATCAAAAGTTTCAAAACAAGGGTGTTACAAGGGTATTTCAAAATCAAAATTTTAAATTTCTATTTTCTGTGACCAAATACATGGTTTTTTTTTTGTTTTAAAATGGTTTGGAGAAAGAAGTGGCACTGAATCCCCGGCACCAAGTCTGTAAGTATTCCTATTACTCATACTACACTGTATTAAGATATTACTATAGATAGAACTGAGACCATATCATAACGTTATAGCTAGGGCAATACAAAAAAAAAAAACCCTAGAATACTGAGACTATAATTAGGCTATGATTCTGTGAAAATAGAAACTCTAAAATACTATCTCTGCATAAGACATATGAATAAATGGTAAAATTTTTGAGACCTTTATAGTTATTTGATATGTGTACTGGTAATGTAGAGTGTTGATATGGATTTTGAGGGTAAGCAAAGTCTGCCAACTTCGGGTAGCGGCAACTCGGAGCTTAGGTCTGAGGCACTGGCCGAGTTAGTAAGGAAAGTGGTAGAGGAAGTATTGGATACCAAAATCAAGGAAATCAGGGAAACGCTTCAAGCAGGATGCTTGGAGTGTAGGAAAAGGAAGGATCCTAGTTCTCAGAGAACAGAGCCTCGTTCTGTGAAACATGTTAAGAGACGACCAAACTCTCCAACCTGTAAGAACTATAACAGGCGTCATCCGGGTGAATGCCATAGGAAGACAGGAGCATGTTTGAGATGTGGGTCCAAGGAGCATCGAGCTCGGGATTGCCAAGTTTATATTATTTAAATATGTGTTACGAGTTGTATGCATGCTTGATAAACGTTTCTTTACTTTGGTAATTAAATATTCTAGGTCGTACTAAGAATTATTTTTTTAGAGTGCGCAGCAGAAGCATAATGGTTTGACTTGAGTAATACGGTTTGTTGGTAGTTTGAAATTTTGAGGACGAAATTTCTTTAAGGAGGGTAGAGTTGTAACACCCTGAATTTGGGCCTAGAAGAACTGGGCTTTAAGTCTGGGTTTGGATAGAAGAAAACCTGAATATTGAGAAGTTTTATATATTACTAGTGTTAAATATATATATATTGATAAAATATTTCTGTTATTATTACTGATATTTTTATGAAAATTAAAATAATTAGATACAAATATATTTATAAAATTGTTGTTGCTAATTTAGTGTCTAAATTAAATTATTATTAGAAAATTTTACTGTATCTATTTTTATTGATTTATGGAAATTATAATTATTATTATTGTATTTGAAATTTTCATTGTTATGGTTATTATTATTATTATTATTATTTAAAAATATAGAGGATATTATTATTAATGTGGTGTTTATATTTAGTTTTTAAATTTAGAAGTATTTAAAGTTGTGGGTAAAATGTATCACAAAAAGAGCTTTAGTAAAGTGGCAAGGGTGACGCGTCACTAAGCTCCTAAAAAGGTGGCGTGTGGAGCATAGAGGAAGACACAGGATCGATTCCCCTGTGTTGGCAAATAAGAGTATTTATTTTTATGTGCAGGAAGGGTAAGTGTTGGAACCTAAGGGGATGTTTGTAAAAGGAGAGTTGGATTAAGTCAAATGCATAGATTAAGGAGGGATAAGGGGAGAGATTTTAGGGATTTGATATGGAGATAGAGTTGGTCGAATAAGGGAGATTGGAGAGGGATTTTCTGAGAGGGGGTTTTAGTTAGGGATTTTCGGCACTTAGGTAGTGTGTGCCGTTTTTCCTTGAGGTTAGTCTTCTTCTCTCTTTTTTTCTTTTTGCAGCCAACCTACCATCTCTTCCTCCATCTTTTCTTCTTTCTCTTTCTTCAAACCAGCCCATTATTTCCCCGCATTCACCCATTATTTCTTTCCTTAATCTCTACTTCAAAATACCGCAAAAAGCCAAATCGGTGAGGATAGGGTGGTGTCGAATCTTTGTGACCAGCAACCTTTTCTTTCCTTTTCAATTGTTGGTGTTCAATTCCTTTACCTTTTAGGCGCATGGATTCTAGAGAAGGAAGAGGCGTGGTAAGCGCTCAAACTCTAAACAATTCCTAGAGTAACTTTTGGCCAAAAGCCGAAACCCCATAATTTATGGAGATGGTCGAATATGGGTATAGGCCTTATGGGGTCTTCTTTTAATATTTTTCTGGTTTATTTAGAGAAGGAGCAGCAAGGTGTAGTGTTGACTTGGAATAGCTTGGATCACCGGAATAGCTAGGCCTAGTCATCAATCGCGGCAAGGTAAGATTCCTAAGGCCATTATGGATGGTGGCCGAATGTGTAAGTATTAATATTAGAAGTTTTCTGGTTTAGTTCAATTATGGGAAGCTGATTATTAATGATGGATTATAGGAGAAATCGTGTAGGAGATCTCGTCAAGGAATATCGCCAAACAGGTGTGTAACGAACCCTTTTTCATAGCTTAAAGCGATAAATGCCGAAAAGCCGAAATGCCGAAATTCTGGCATTTCGAGAACTTGTGAGCAAGTGAACGCTCACTAGTTAGTTAAAATCCATGAGATGATGATCGAGAACAATGGAAACGATAAGAATGAGATTTCTGGCATTCTTGGTAAGTTGGGCCTCGAGGGGCTAAAATTGGGCCCAATGGGCTTTCGGGCCCATTTGGGAGAAATTGGTAGAAACTGAAAACCTGTTAAATTGCACGTTAAGACTGGTAATACCAATATGGAAAATAGGCTAAATGGGCCTAGAGGACAAATCGGCTATGTAGGGCCCATTAGGGATTTCTAGCCCAATAACTCGGTTTCGTTAAAAATGGGCCAGATTCGCGGTTAAAACAAACGAAAGGTTAGTAACTGATATTGAACATGAAAAAACCCTGATTTTTGGTAAAATTATGAAAATACCCTTATAATATGAAAAATGACTGTTTTGCCCTTGTGGGCAAGTGATTGACTTGGACTGTGTGGTTGACGGATTTGATTGTGAATATATGTTGGTGATATGAATAACTTGACTGTGATTGTTTGATTCAAATATGGGCATGACATTCTGCATACATGACATATTGCATGGGATATGGGTTATATTGATGGAGGAAGTGCTAAAAGGGCTCTGCTTGCCATCGGGGGGCTTATGCCCCGGGCCATCGAAAAGGGCTTATGCCCCAGTTTACCAAAAAGGGCTTATGCCCCAGTTAGTAAAAAGAGGCAAGGCCTCCAGTTATAGGATAAAGCAGCTATGCTGCCAGTGGAGAGTTTGGTTGGGTGGGTAGAGTTATTCCCCACATGGAGAGCTTGGTTGGTACGGGTGGAGAGTAGCGGATGGTGGGTCGAGTAGTCTCCCCAAATGGGCTTGCATTCATTCTTTCATTGACATTACATGTGGTATTGAAATGGGCCTATAGGCTATACCGTTTACAGTAAAGGCTTCGGCCCAGTAATATGAGATATGAGAAGGGCTACGGCCCAGTACATGTTGAGATTGGATTTGGGCTTAGGCCCAACAGGCTGTTATTGTTTTGGGCTCTGAAAGGGGCTTGTTGCATACTGAGTTTCCAAGCTCACCCCCTTTCCTTAACCATGCAGGTGAGCCTTGATGTGGGGACTTGGGCCGGAGGGGATTCAGAGTGGCCACGGTGATCGCCCTTGGGTTTTTAATTAAGCATTTGGTTTCCTTTAAGTTTTTTATTTATTTACTTATTATTTATTTTTGGGTTGTAATAAGGCCATTTTAACTTTTCTTTTATTTTCGGGATTATTTTATTTTTAATAACTTTTAAACTGGTTGATAATTAATGGGCTAGGCTTAGGACGCGTTTTCAAAATGGAACTCGTTTTTAAAATAACACAACGACACGATTATCCAACTTTAAAGAATATTCACTTAAATAAACTTCAACTCGTTATAACCAAGTGTGGCAATGGCAGTGGGCATGTCTAGGATTGGATCCAATCGAAGAGCTTGGTACTTAAGCAGCCTTCATGGCTCACCTCCTCTGTTTCGGATACCTACCTGGTGCCCAGCTCCCATACACTTTGTTAACTCAACAAAATATCTGGTTTTTAAAACACTAAAACGGAACGTGGGTTTTCAACTCCAATGTGGCACGTCAGATTCGGCCGTAACGACTGGGCCGAGTTTGGGGTGTTACATTTATCCAAGTGTTTATGCTCATACATGAACCAGCCCAATACACTTCCATCAACCGAATCAAGACTAGATAATTAATGTGTTCATTCTAGAATATTCTAGCTAGTTCATGACCGAATTTGCTTAGCCTTTAAGCTAGCTAGTTTGTCCATTTGGTTACTACATGATAGCTTAAAAATAGTTTGCTCATTTCATTGTAAAAGGACTTTTGCCAAATTTGTTAATGAACATTGTTCTTATGAGGTTGCTTCCTCTCATATCTCGTACAAGTTTCGAACGACTTATCTGGCTTGTGCTAGTGGCGTCAATCGTTCTTGTTTGAACTTATCACCAATCTTGGTGTGGCATTCACCTATCCATCTATCCATATTTTTCACCTTAACAATATAGGAATCGGGGTGACACTTCTTAGTGTTGAATCATTCCTGACGTTGAGTTTGTTTTTCCATTCCCATCTTTTAAATTTATTTCTTGTTAACCCAAACTGAACCTTCTATCCTTCATCCATCTTTGCTACCCTTAACCGAACCTATTACTAAACTTACCCTTCTTGAAACCTTCCACTTATCCTATTCCATTCTTTTACTTTTATTACTAAAATCCGAGGCACGAACGACTCTCTCAAACTACGATCGGGCAACTACGTGAATTCGACTCATCTACCGGGGCCGGATCACATCACTTACGTCTGGTAAACCGTTTTTTAGCTTAAGCAATCCTATATCCTTAAGCAGACGGAGATGGTGAATCGATTAATGCAAGGCAATTATTCCATGCCTGAATGCTCTTTGCTATAATTGTCGCTGGGTTTAGGTCATTGAATAGAGGATTTTCAAGAGTCCTCTTTACTAATGCTGAGTGGCAAACTTTTCCCAACACAACAAGTTCGCCACAACACTTGTTAGAAATACTCCCTGTCTTGAAAATACTCGTGAAAGCTTCTAGAACACAAGGCAAACCCATTTTAGTTTCACAATTATTTTCCTTAATAATCTGGTCGTTCCCCTTCGTAGCCATTACTGCCCTGCAGATTAAGAATAAAACCACTAGTACGGAATAAACATTAAGGCTTGCCATACTGCTCGAATCTGATGTAACTAGTTAAATTTGGTTCGTAAAATTAATTTCAAATGAGATTTGCAGGGGAAAAAGTTGGCATTTATAAGAAGTGTTATAACCACTGTCGAAACCATTTTTAAAACGGGTTTTGGAAAATGGGGTTCAACTTTAAGAAAAATGAAAACGGGAGTCGCCACCAATCTTTTTAGGTGTGATTGGATCACCTTTTAAAATGTTTTGTTTTAAAACATTAATTTTGGTCTACGAAAGTCGAGAAAATGGATTCGGGAGTCGGTTACGTACGAGGAAGGGTTAGCACCCTCGTAACGCCCAAAAATTGGTACCTAATTGATTATCAAGTGTCTTTAATGTCGGAAATTTTAAAGTTTTAAGATGCAAGCCTCTTTTAATTAGAATGTCTCAATTTTGAAAATTAAGGCTCACTTATTTCAAACGAGTCAAAACATCACATCCAGTAAGTTAGGACGTAATATTTTAAAACCTTCGAAACTAAGCTCGTCCTTCGAAAATTTCTATCTCGAAACAACAAAACGCCATATCCAGTAAGTTAGGACACTATGTTTTGAAATCTCGAAATAATTGTTTAAGTTTTGAAAACTGAAAATCACTTAGAAAGGTGCTTGACTATTCGAATTCAATGAGAAAAGTCGCAACCCAGTAAGTTAGGGCACTACCTTTCTCGAAGTTTCCAAACATCAAGCATTGCCTTTCATTTTTTTGTTTTAAAAAAAACCTTGGAATATTATTTTAAATGACGTTTTAGGATGACATATTAATGCATCATGAAGCACGGATGTGCAAAATATTCTAACATTTCCATACAAACATAAATAATACCATTAAGACAAAACTAAATAAGATGAACATACGTTTAATGAAAAAAATCTTACTAGGGTAAATATAAGATAATAAACAAATAAAAACATGAGTAAACTAAAAGAAAAACATAATACATGCAAAAATTATACAACAATATATATCATAAAATAGCACATAAAAGAAATAATTAAATATAGCATATATAAAAAAAATGAAACTATGCACAAATAAGATAAATTACATACACTAAAAAAATGAATAAATAGAACATTTACAAATTATAAAAATATAATGCAATAGTTCAAAATACATGAAATGATAATATAATATATATACATGCATAGAAAATATATATTTAAAAATAAACTATATAAAAAGGTTAAATATTATAATATATAAAATACATAATCAAATGTATGAAAGATAGGAATAAATATACATATTTGAAAAATGAAGAAATTAAAATAAAATAAAATAAAAAGGTTGAAAAAACTAAGATAGACGAAGAATAAAATAAGAACAAACCACAGAGAGTAAGAACGCAAGAGGGAGAGAAATTTGAGTGAATGCTCTCAAGAATTCTTATTGCTTCCCAAAACTCAAGTCCTTTACAATGAAGGGAGAGACCTCTATTTATAGTTGAGCCTCCCCAAATCCAACGATGCATGCATCAATTACATCAACGGTTAAGATTAAAGGATATCTACAAATTAAATCTCCAAGATTACAAGATCATATCTTCAAGATTGCATATCATATCTAAGATTGCAATCATATCTAAGATTGCATATCATATCTAAGATTGTATATCATTGAAGATTATATTTTCATATGAGTCAAGCTTGTAGATGGACCTTAAATCTTTTCAAGTAATGGGCCATTCCGATCGGGCCAAATTATATTTGTAATTCTGGACTGAACTTGAACTTTGTTTTATTTTTATTTTTTGGGGTTTTATTATTTTAAATACTGAAATGGGTTTTTTGAATTTTTTCTGGGCCCGGGCAAAATTGAGTGTCTACAGCTGCCCCTCTTTGCTCATTGCTGTGTAACAGGGATAGAGCAAAGACTATAAAAGGACCAATTTTGCCTGGGCTCGCTGAGTCTTGAGTTCTTGATCCTTGATCTTCTTTAAATGGCCTCTTGACGACTTCATTCTGCTTCACTGCAACTCAGGAAGGCGATATCTGCTATCTTCAACTTGTTCCCTATAAACACAGGGATGCCATGTTAAAATCTTTGATCTGCTTTCATTGTAAGCACAGAATGTCGATCTCGCTATGTCTTCGATCTGTTCCCTGTAAACACAGGGATGCCAAATCATCTTGGATCTGCTTCGATGCGAAAACATCCGAAGGTTAGATCTGCTATGTCTTTGATCTGCTCTCCGTCGAATATGGAGATGCCAAATCTGTTTCTTCAATTTGTTCTCTGACAGTACAGAGATGCCAAATCATCTTCGATGCGCTTGGTGTAAACACCAAGGTCGATTCTGCTATGTCTTCGATTTGCTCCTTGTAAACACAAGAATGCCAAATCATCTTGGACCTGCTTGGATGTGAAAACATCCAAAGGTCAGATTACTATGTCTTCG
The DNA here is from genome assembly GCA_025698465.1 of Gossypium longicalyx. Taxonomy (NCBI): domain Eukaryota; kingdom Viridiplantae; phylum Streptophyta; class Magnoliopsida; order Malvales; family Malvaceae; genus Gossypium; species Gossypium longicalyx. The sequence continues at coordinate 26,087,738 of CM046999.1, forward strand.
AACTACTCTCCGTCGAATATGGAGATGCCAAATCTGTTTCTTCGATTTGTTCTCTGACAATACAGATATGCCAAATCATCTTGGATCTGCTTCAGCATGAACACCTGAAGGTCAGATCTGCTATGTCTTCGATCTGCTCCTGTAAACGCAAGGATGCCAAATCATCTTGGATCTACTTCGATGTGAAAACATCCGAAGGTTAGATCTGCTATGTCTTCGATCTGCTCCTTGTAAACGCAAGGATGCCAAATCATCTTGGATCTACTTCGATGTGAAAACATCTGAAGGTTAGATCTGCTATGTCTTCAATTTGCTCCTTGTGAACACAAGGATGCCAAATCATCTTGGATCTGCTTTAGTAAAATCATCTGAAGGTTAGATCTGCTATGTATATGCTCTCCGTTGAAATGGAGATGCCAGATCTGTTATCTTGGATCTGCTTTGGTGTGAGAACATCCAAAAGTCAAATCTGCTATGTCTTCGATTTGTTCCTTGTAAACACAAGAATGCCAAATTATCTTAGATCTGCTTCAGTAAAATCATCTGAAGGTTAGATCTGCTATGTATCTACTCTCCGTTGAAATGGAGATGCCAGATCTGTTATCTTGATTTGTTCTCTGACAATACAGAGATGTTAAATCATCTTGGATCTACTTCAGCGTAAACACCTGAAGGTCAAATCTGCTATGCTTTAGCCTGTTACCCTATTGCTTAGGGGGTTAAGGCGCATCAATCTTCATTGTCCCTTGAAGGACATAACCTGTATAATGTGTATGAGTTCATGCCTAATGATTAGGATGTTATGATCGAAGTGAATCAAATGCTCCTAATTAAACCTGTTATAATGCAAAATGTTTATGAACATGACCCCTATTCTAGACGTCACCATTCATCCTTTCGTCGAAGTTTAACCTTATTTCTCTCGAAATATCATTCTTACTCAGCCTGTGGGTTTGTACCATTCTTCAAATGCTATGACCCACCAAAAATGTCTGTAAGATGATCCTCTCTTAGGATCGAATCGTTTGATTTGTCCAATCATCATTTTGGACTAAAGAAAGAATTTCCTCGAGTTCTTTTGAACCTCACTTACGTGAATTCTTCAACAATTGTTACTTTTAGTTTCTTGTATTATCTAGAAATTTCCAGAGTAATGAGCAAAACTTTATTTGTGAAAATTATTTAGTTCATCCATCATTATTTTAATGCAACATACTTTAAGAATAATGGAAGATGAATTTAATCTTGAGAATAATTAGATTGGAATGAATTTGTCAAAAAAGTACAAAGGAAATTAATCTGAAAGACTATCTTTGAGAAGAAAGAGAATCTAAAGATAGCAAACAGGACAAAAGTTAGATGCCCTAGATATCGCCGCTTGAGCGTTTATACGCCAGCTCCATGAAGACTTTCTTGAGTTCAACATGTGTTTAAAAGATCCAAAGTAGTTTGTTGATGCCCCGATATGCAACACGCTTCATTCTTCGTTGAATCAAATATAGCAAGATTACCGTGTACTCTTCAAAATTTGAGCTGCCCTTTCGGGTTTTCAACTCAAAAACCCCTTTGGTCACAAGGCGCCCTTTGCGGGTTTTCACCTTGGCCTCTCCATTTTTTCTTTTTTCTTTTTTCTCTTTTTTCTTTTTATTATTTTTTTCTCTTTTTCTTTTCTTTTTTCCTTTTTTTTTTGAAATAGAAGTCCGAAAGTGCCCTTTACGGGTTTTCACCTTGGCTTCCCTTCTCCTTTAGACAATGTACTCCTTGACCGAGTCCGAATTCACTGGATCAGATAAATTCTTCCTACCCATTTCTTGTCAAAATCAGTGCACCTCTAGAGAAAGCCCTCTTCGCAACATATGGCCCTTCCCAATTCGGTATCCTTTTGCATGGGAAGGATCTCTTTCAGCACAAAGTTTCCTTTATGAAATTCTTTTGGACGAACCTTCTTTGTCATAAGTCTGTGTCATCCATTCTTGGTACATTTGCTTAGGATGAATACTTTCAAGTTAAGTTTACTAGAGGTATTCCATTCTTGACTCCATCAAAGCTTAGAGGAAAAATCTTGATTCATAAGCCTATGAGAAAGGGATTGCCCTAGCAGCAGTCCTGGCTGTTGTTTGTCAAACACTACAAAAAGATGGTTCAATGATTCTCAGCAAACAAGAATGAAGTTGCTGACTTTATCCTTCAACATGGAAAGCTGAGGTACAGAGATTACTCTCGGAGCATACATCCCACCATGACTCGATGATGTTTTTGAAGCATCCCTAATCTTCATAAATTGCCCCCAACTGTGAAGCTGCCAAATGAGCGTAGCAAATAGGAGCCAAAACAAATATGGCTGTGGTGCTCCTTTGATACATATCGGATAGAGAATGAACAAACTCTTGCAGATCATCAGCCGAAAACCCAGCCTGGTCTAAGAGAACATGATAGTGGGTCTGCCTCGTGATTCTAATCATTCTAGCATGGGTACCAAGGTAAAAATCATTGTTCTTTGGATGGCATACTTTGTTGTCAATGACAGTACCATGTAGCACATTGTCAGGAGATCCCTGTTGAAAAAACTTGGTATGATGGTTTTTCGTACAATAATAACCACAATCTTTAGGGTTCCACTTCTCTTCGAGGAACTTGCAAGCCTCAATAACTTGATCAAAACTTGATTGAATTGAGACTCGCTAACCCCATCCCTGAAAATAATGATTTGATCAGGTTTCCTCTTCCCTGAACTTGTATAGAAGTCTAAGAGAGCTTCCTTCATGATACCTTCATCCACTTTGTCAGAAACTGGTTTTGAAGAAAGATTCTATCATTTTAAGCTTCAGAGACTGTGTACGGCCTGATGCCCATAGCTGGAAATCAATAGTCACCGCTTGGAGCTAACCATCATAGCTATTGACGGTACATCAGACTGCTCAGGAAAGCCAAACAATGCACCCATTCCAAGGATGATGGTTGGAACCTTTGAAACAACTGGAATTGAAGGTGTTTGCCCCAGCGTAAGCATAGAGAGTAGGCGGTAGTTTCTTATGCCAATTTTTACCAGTCTCGGTCATCTTCTGTAATTTGTTTTTTTTTTCTTCTTTTTATTTTCTTTTGGCAACCATTGTTGTATTGTGGTATGGCGCATTATCTTTGAAAAGACTGCAAAATATTGGCATTGTGCAATTATATATAATCTTTTTTTTTTTTTGAAATGGATGACTTTTGACTTTGTAATATTGGCATATGAAGCTATCTCCCCCTCTTAATGCAGTATTTGACGTCCACAAAGATGAGTCATTGTCAGCTTGAAACTTTTGACGAGCTCGGGCCCATAACATACATGCCCCATAAGGCTTGACTCCTTTAAATTTGGCATTCATTGTACAACTAATGCGATCCCTTTCCATGGTGGACCAACAGTGCCCCAAAACCTCATGTTTATCCTGGCAATTGCAAATCCTCCTGCATGCGTCTTTGGACCACATTTTTAAATTCCCGTAATAGTCTCAACAAGGTCTTATTTTGTCTCCTCAGCTAATTCCAATTTCGCAATCTTCCCTTCCTCTAAGGCTATATTTCCTACCACCACTTCATGAGGTAAAAACCATTTTCAACAAATTCAGAAACAAGTCACAATTTCTGTCACCTTCAAAATACTGAGATTCCTCTAAACACATATCGCACTCAAAAGGAACTCTGAATCTGTAGTATTGTTGCCCGTATCATTGATATCTAGGGATCTATGATAGGCACACAAAAGAATATACAAGGAATAAATGAATTCAAGAATGACTATTTACATGAAATGAAAATTTATAAAGAATGTCAAAGGTCAAAAGAATCAGAATGAAAGAATATTTACTCGAATAAAGTATGTTTTATTGAAAATAGAAATGTCTGAACATGAGCCCACTTCTCAAAAGAAATCTCATTACTCCTAGGCTTTAGAGCAACAAGAGTGTTCTGAATATTACTCCGTAAAATTCCTAAAGATTACAGGAAGTTCTTCTACAATCCAATTGTTTAAAGAACTTCCAGGTTTGTAAGGGCGAATGCCCTCAAGGTTTCTTTGTTCAGTCCCTTTCTCATGTATGACATTGATGGATGATTTTTATTTCCAAACACCCCCTTCTCCGGGTAAGCTATCCCTCCTGACACAAAAGTCGGGGATATGTAAGGGAACGTCATTAATTCCCATTCAACTTCTTTTTCACTCAGCCGTGAACCTCTTCTCTCTCTCTCTCTTTTTCTTTCTCTTTTTAATAACTTTAACTAATTAGGGTCTTTTTATAATTTTGAATGCAAATGATGCAATGAAATGCTATAAAATGCAAATGAATGCAAAAGGTATCGATCTCGATTCAATCTCATTTAGAAAACTTTATTTAGAAAAAGAATATCTTTACATATAAGAGGATTACAAATACGCTTTCGCCCTAATGCCCAAAGTTTTAACTCTATCTAATAAAAGGGCTAACTCTCGACCTACATCCGATGATAACTCATGCATCATACTCAATACGTCAGCTCGTACTCCAAAGTCTCGAACATGTTCAGCTACCTCTCGGATTTGAATTATGGCCTCTCCCATGAGATAATCCCTATTTCCAACTTGATTCTGAAGATGGTGAAGTTCTCCCTTCCACTGTTTTTCTCTTGCCTCGAGCTGCTCAATTCGTAGCTCACAGTTCTGTAGTGTTGTTTCCAACCTTCCAATATCGCGCTTCATTTCCTCGATCTTATTCAAGCTTGCTTTTAACTCGATCTCAGAGTTACGACTTTGGTGATAATGAAGAGATCGTCCAAGCTCAGCCACCTTAGTTTTTAATCCTTGATTTTCCTTCTCTAGGGTCTGATTATGTGACTACTTCTCTTGATACTTCTTCTCCCAATACTCGGCTTTGGCCCTTTCTTCTTGAATCTCTTGCTGCCACTGCTCTGAAGATCTCCTTAATCCAACCCTTTTCAACGTTACCTGGGCCTTTTTGTAGTGCGTCTTTAAATCATCTCGATCTTCCTCAATCTTTCTCTTTTCCTTCCTTACCTTCTCGACCTCCATCTTTTGAACGTCAACGTCTAAGCTCATGTATATCTTTTCTTCCTCGAGCTTTGCTATCCTCTTCTCGAGCTCCAAGTTCTTTCTCTCAAACTCTTGCTTCATAATTTCTAACTCCGAGGGCATCACTTGCAAATATTCCTCCATCGGTCGAGCTCCTTCCATGCTTGGCTTAGGGATGTTATCATTAATCCTTCTACCTCTCCACTCGACGTACTCCAGAGTCGTAGCAGGGCTTAATAGCTACTCCTTTTAATCGATAAGTTTTGTTCCAAGCACTAGAGATCTCACTAACCTTCTTATTGTAGTCGGCTCCTCTATACGCTAACTTACTCTGAACCAAACCGTAGGTTGCCGGTATGAACTGCCTCAATCCATGTTGCCTTAGCACAAGCAAAAGGGCATAACCAATGGTACCCCAAATTCCCAACAGAGGGACCCAATCAAAACTGCCGCATCGGTAAAGAATCTCACCAGGAATCACCCATGGAGCCCTCCACTCTACGTCCTTTGATTGCAAATTCTAAAGTAGCGCTATCCAATTTTTTCAGGAACATCAACTTTCGTAGTTGAAGCTGTTATGTCCTTCAACGGAGAGTAATCCACAATCGGAAGTGACTATAGAACCAAGCTAAAAGTAACTGAGCACAACCAATAAACCTGCCTGCACCGGCCCTCCTACATGCATTCAAGGACCTGAATGTCTCCGCCAAAATTGCAAGAACAGAAGTGACCCGTTTGCTAAGTCGATGGAAGAGATCCGTGGTCGCCTCATCCATATATCCCAAGGCCTTGGGGAAAACCATCAATCTATATAAGCTTAAGGAAAAAATGTCTACCCTCTTCACCTCGTCTGGATGTGTCTGGATCAGATCTTTCAAAGCTCCCCACGAAATGCACTTACTCTCACCCTTTTCCTTAATTCTAGCCATGATCCACTGCTCGATCATCCCCGTAATGGTCATCAACTTCTTACCAAAGGTTGGGACACAAGCAGCTTGAGAATAAATCCTATCACACTGAAATCTAGGACACCGAAGAAAGGCTGCGTACTCCTCCACAGTAGGCACTAAATCTACCTCCCCAAAGGTAAAACAATCAGATCTTTGGGTTTCAAATCGAGCAAGAGCTCGAAACAAGTTCTCATAAACCTGAATATCAAACAAATAGGGCAAATCTCTGTACTTACCGTAGAATGGTTACTTGGTCTCATTGCCCCACTGATCCTAAATCGCCTTAAGCTCCTGCAGATTATTCTGTGTGACACTGATGCGAGTGTAGTCTGACAGCTCCGACATATATCCCACAGTTATGCTATCCTCTTTTCCTAGCTGAGTTTGCTTAGACCATCTATGGATGTTAGCGTTGCCTTCCACTCTATCAAGAAGTCCATTCTCCATAATAAAACTTTCTAACTTAGAAACTGACCATGAATCGATACCTTTTAAATGTGAAATGACATGCAATGAAAAAAGGAAACAGTCAGTATCACATAATATTAATAAACTCAAGAATGATATGTGAGGGTAATATCTAAAGTATAATTCTAACTAAGTTGAGCTCTTACGGTTTTTCTATATGGGGTTTTAGTTCTAAAGTTGAGGTACCTGAACCAGTAGATTCCTCGATTCTCACCCATTATAGGCTCATTTGAATCGAGTTCAGTTCAGGGGAATACATTTTCCTATGGCTACACAAAGATGAAAACCTCACGAACGCATAGTTTCTCACTCCCACTTAAGGGTGTGACCACAACGGTCATGCAAATGCAATGCGTATCAAAATATATAACATATGCAATAATACAAACTCATGTAATGCAAAGAGGATTGAATTTTAAAAATTTTCAAATTTTCGACATTAAGACAAAAGGTAATCAATTATACGGCTTGACTCTCTTATTATTCCCCAGTGGAGTCGCCAAGCTGTCGAAACCATTTTTAAATCGGGTTTTGGAAAATGGGGTTCGACTTTAAGAAAAACGAAAACGGGAGTCGCCACTAATCTTTTTAGGTGTGATTGGATGACCTTATAAAATGTTTTGTTTTAAAACATTAATTTTGGTCTACGAAAGTCGAGAAAACGAATTCGAGAGTCGGTTACGTACGAGGAAGGGTTAGCACCCTTGTAACGCCCAAAAATTGGTACCTAATTGATTATCAAGTGTCTTTAATGTCAGAAATTTGAAAGTTTTAAGATGCAAACCTCTTTTAATTAGAATGTCTCAATTTTGAAAATTAAGGCTCACTTATTTCAAGCGAGTCAAAACATCACATCCAGTAAGTTAGGACGCAATATTTTAAAACCTTCGAGACTAAGCTCGTCTTTCGAAAATTTCTATCTCGAAACAACAAAACGCCATATCCAGTAAGTTAGGACACTATGTTTTGAAATCTCGAAATAATTATTTAAGTTTTGAAAACTCAAAATCACTTAGAAGGGTGCTTGACTATTCGAATTCAACGAGAAAAGTCGCAACCCAGTAAGTTAAGGCACTACCTTTCTCGAAGTTTCCAAACATCAAGCATTGCCTTTTATTTTTTAAAAAAAAAACTTGGAATATTATTTTAAATGACGTTTTAGGATGACATATTAATGCATCATGAAGCATAGATGTACAAAATATTCTAACATTTCCATACAAACATAAATAATACCATTAAGACAAAACTAAATAACATGAACATACGTTTAATGAAAAAAATCATACTAGGGTAAATATAAGATAATAAACAAATAAAAACATGAGTAAACTAAAAGAAAAACATAATACATGCAAAAATTATACAACAATATATATCATAAAATAGCACATAAAAGAAATAATTAAACATAGCATATATAAAAAAAATGGAACTATGCACAAATAAGATAAATGACATACACTAAAAAAAATGAATACATAGAACATTTACAAATTATAAAAATATAATGCAATAGTTCAAAATACATGAAATGATAATATAATATATATACATGCATAGAAAATATATATTTAAAAATAAACTATATAAAAAGGTTAAATATTATAATATATAAAATACATAATCAAATGTATGAAAGATAGGAATAAATATACATATTTGAAAAATGAAGAAATTAAAATAAAATAAAATAAAAAGGTTGAAAAAACTAAGATAGACGAAGAATAAAATAAGAACAAACCACAGAGAGTAAGAACGCAAGAGGGAGAGAAATTTGAGTGAATGCTCTCAAGAGTTCTTATTGCTTCCCAAAACTTAAGTCCTTTACAATGAAGGGAGACCTCTATTTATAGTTGAGCCTCCCCAAATCCAACGGTACAAATCAATTACATCAACGGTTAAGATTAAAGGATATCTACAAATTAAATCTCCAAGATTACAAGATCATATCTTCAAGATTGCATATCATATCTAAGATTGCAATCATATCTAAGATTGCATATCATATCTAAGATTGCAATTATATCTAAGATTGTATATCATTGAAGATTATATTTGCATATGAGTCAAGCTTGTAGATGGACCTTAAATCTTTTCAAGTAATGGGCCATTCCGATCGGGTCAAATTATATTTGTAATTCTGGATTGAATTTGGACTTTGTTTTATTTTTATTTTTTAGGGTTTTATTATTTTAAATACTGAAATGGGTTTTTGGACTTATTTCTGGGCCTGGGCAAAATTGAGTGTCTACAACCACAATGGACTAGAATACGTTACCATAAAAGAAAACATTCAATATATCTATTTAATTAAAACATTCAATATTTTAGTTTAATTAGCATTAATTTTAATTACTACAAATCTAAATATTAATTCAATATATCTATTACGTCCACCCCAAACCAAACACTTGGACGATAATACGGAGGAAATAACATATGGAGAAAGCAATATGGGATATAGTACACTTGCATTACAGGCACACATATTCGTTATGTGTGCTGTCCTATTTTTCTAATTTTTTGAAGTTGTGTATGCACTTGTTATGTTGATCGTTAAAAATTCACGTGTATCTCAAAATTGAATGAGCAATACCACATTCCCCTACCAGTGATTTGTTTGTGCCACAATGTAGAAATAATTATGCAAAGCATAAAATCTTATAACCTTGTTGTTGTTAAAAAGTTTTTATCACGCTTATCATATTTGTAAAATGGAAAATGGAAACTAAGTGATTGAAATTCAAAATTAATTCATCAAAAATATTTCCAGTTTTGAAATTAAATCGATGTATGTCTTTATTGTGGGAGACCAATTCGGTTATTGTCTTCTTCGTTCTAAGTTAACATTCTTGGTGTAAGCGTTTCGGCCCAATTTTAGTGAAATATGAATGGAAGCTTTTAGTGGAATAAGTAATGGAACTTGGAAAATGAAATTTTCTCTTAAAGAGTTAAATTGGAAACAAAAAATGACTTTAAACTTCTATAACTGTCGTAGGTATTGCCCAAATACTGAATAGGATTTAGTTTTTATATAAATTGAACCTTTTTTAATAGGAAGAATGTAATATCCTTAATTAAGGCCTATTCGGAATAGTGGTTTCGTGACCACAAATCTGTGATAGAAATAATTATTTTATAATTATTTTGAGGTTTATGATATGATTGCATGATTGTGTGAAAATTTCGTGATGAAATTCTATGCATAAAGTGCTTAAGTTGAAATTAGGGACTAAATCGAATAATTTGCAAAACTTGCATTTTAGAAGTTTTTAGTATGAAATTACTTTGGAATATTAATGAGGAGGTCTTAAATAGAAATTTGACCAATTTCGAAAATTTTGGACAAAAATGGGCTTGTACATGAAAATTTTCAAAGAAAGGTATTAAGGGTATTTTGGTCATTTGGTAATTAAAATTAATTAAAAGGGAAATTAAGGCCAAAATGTGTTCATCTTCTTCAAGCCTTGGCCGAACCTTACCTCTCTCCATAGCTAGGGTTTCTTCAACTTCCAAGCTTCATAGTAAGTGATTTCAAGCCCCGTTTTTAATGATTTTTATGTTTTTGGAATCCCGGTAGCTCGATTTAGCTTATGCTAGCAATAATTCAACCTAGGGTTCATATTTAGAAAAATACCCATACGTGAAATTTGTGTATTTTGGTGTTTTATATAGAATACGAGGTTTTAAATTATGCTAGACAACTTGTGCTACTCGGTTTTAAGTGAAAACGAGTAAAAGGGCTTAATCGGTAAAAATACCTAATATTCATAAGTACATGTTAGAGTGTGAATTTGATGTTGCTATAGAAGGGAAAAATGATCAGCATGTCATAAAACATAAGAAAATAGGATGAGGTTTAATTTACGAGCCTTGGGGCAAAATTGTAAATATGTAAAAGTTTAGGGGCAAAATAGTAATTTTTCCAAAGTTCGTGTAATGCCCCGTACCCGAGACCGTTGCCGGAGTCAAACACGAGGTGTTAACAGACTTAATTCATTGCTTAAACAGCTCAAACAATTTAATTTTAGAACTTCCAGACAAGCTGGCTAACTGCATCACAGTCGCTTAAAAATTCATATCTCGAGTTCCGAAACTCAAAATCTAATCCCGTAAAATTCCCCTGAAACTAGACTCATATATCTATTTACTAATTTTTTTCTAGATTTTTTGGCTAGGCCAATTAGTACAGTTTATTAGTTAAAGTCTCCCCTGTTTCAGGGTTCGACTGCTCTGACCTCTGTGTATTACGAATCAGATATTTCTCTGTACAGAATTTCAATGACTATGAAGTTTGTTTCTATTAAAACTATATCAATAATATATCTATACATATAAAGTATGACTTCTAATTATTTTTATACAATTTATGGTGAATTTTCAAAGTTAGAACAGGGGATCCAGAAATCGCTCTGGCCCTGTTTCACAAAAATTTAAACATCTCATAAAATATAACTCATATACCTGTTTCGTTTCTTCCATATGAAAATAGACTCATAATTATTCAATTTCATATTTTATTCATCATCTAATTATATCTCTACTATTTTTAATGATTTTTCAAATTCACGTCACTATTGCTGTCTCAATCTATTTTATGGTAAATTTTACCTATTTCATGGTTTCCATGGATTAACTAGCAATTTGACATACATAACACCAAATATGATCATAATTAGCCATTCCAATGGAAAATCATTACCAAGCATTTTTATACTACTCAATAACCATATCATAAGACCATATATACAAAATAATTATAATGTTATACATGCCATACTCAAAATATACAAGCCATTATGCCAAGATGGTATACGGATAGTGTGAGCGTGCCTCCGACCGTTCCCGATTTCCGAGCTGGCTTGTCAACACTACAAGGAATGAAAAGGAGGGAGTAAGCATAAATGCTTAGTAAGTTCACATGCAAATAGCAAGTAACATAACCATATAAGCAAACATAAAACATCATTTGCATAATCATCACCAAGACATTCATATCATATTTTCATTTATCATCTTACCATATTGTTGTTATATCGATTTTTCAACCCGAGGGTTAAGTGCATACCTGTTCAAAGTATCCATTTCACAACACTTACCAATACGTCCCTTTCATCTTGAGTATTCCTCCATTTGAGTAGAACTTTACCCGTTGAACACATCGGAATATAATTCGGATACATGGAAAGTTTGCACATAAGTGCCACATATGTAGCCAAGCTACTATGTAACCCGCCCATAAGCGAACTCGGACTCAACTCAACGAGCTCGGGCGTTCGCATCCATAAGTGAACTCGGACTCAACTCAACGAGCTCGGATGCCTAGTTACATCTCACGAACTCGGACTCAACTCAACGAGTTCGGACATTCGCATCCATAAGTGAACTCGGACTCAAGTCAACGAGTTCGGATGCCCAAATATCCCAGTGACATGTCACTTGTATCCTAATACATTCCTAAGGTTCAACGGGACCTTTTTCCCAATCATGTGTCTCAAGCATCTTCTACGGAATACCGATACCGATACTTAGTAGTATTTCACATTTTCCAAGTATATCACATAATTTGACATATTATCAAACAATTATCACGAGTATAATATTTCATAATAATTATCATATCATTTAAATAACATAAAAACATTTAAAATAATAACTATGTTACCAACATTTACATATGAACTTACCTAGTATGCGAAAATGGGTACTTTTACCATTTCGTCCACAGCTTGGTATTTTCCCTATTTTAGCCTGAATTTCAGTTTTCCTTGCTCTATCATTTAAAATATAGTCTAATTAGGACTCAAATTATTCAAATTGACCCAAAATCATATTTTGGAAAGATTACAATTTTGCCCCTAAACTTTTGCATTTTACACTTTTGCCCCAAAGCTCGTAAATTAAAATTCAGTCTATTTTCTTATGTTTTATGACATGCTGATCATTTTTACCTTCTATGGCAACATCAAATTCTCACTCTAACATGTACTTATGACTATTAGGTATTTTTACCGATTAAGCCCTTTTGCTCGTTTTCATTTAAAACCGAGTAGCACAAGTTGTCTAACATAATTTAAAGCCTCATATTCTATCATAAAACACCAAAATACACAAATTTCACCTATGGGTATTTTTCCAAATATAAACCCTAGGTTAAATTATTGCTAGCATAAGTTAAATCGAGCTACTGGGACTCCAAAAACGTAAAGAACTTCAAAAACGGGGATAGAATGGACTTACGATCGAGCTTGGAAGCTTGAAAAACCCTAGCCATGGTTTCTCCTTGCTATATTCAGCCATGGGGTTGAAGATGAGCAAAATTGGCTTTTAATTTTGTATTTTAATTCATTTTACCCCTAAATGACCAAAATGCCCTTACTACTAAACTTTCCAAAAATTCCATCCATGTCCAATTTTTGTCCATAGACTTAGAAATTGGTAAAATTTCTATTTAAGACCTCCTAATTAATATTTCAAAACAATTTCATACTAGAAACTTCTAGAATACAAGTTTTGCAAATTATTCGATTTAGTCCCTAATTTCAATTTAAGCACTTTAGGCATAGGATTTCATCACGAAATTTTCACACAATCATGCAATCATATCATAAACATCAAAATAATTATAAAATAATTATTTCTATCTCGGATTTTGTGGTCACGAAACCACTATTTCGATTAGGCCCTAATTCGGGATATTACAACTCTCCCCCCTTTAGGGATTTTCGTCCCCGAAAATGTTACCAGAAAAGTGGTCTTCACTTTTAATCTCATATTCAGTGCCAAAGAAGTTTCACTTAGATCGTACCTCCAATACATCTCTTTAATTTCTCATATGATCTGAAAGCTTACAGTCTCAACTCTCAACTGTTCTTAAATTTTCAACCCTTCTCAGTTTCCCATGATATCATGACATAAAACCCGGATCTTAACTTGATTAATGGAGACCGGAATTCCAAGAAATCCAACAATCAAAGAGACGTGAATTTCCATGAATCTGATGAGTAGGAATTCATTCAATACAGATATGATTTATAGATCTCGCCAAACATTTAACAATATGATACATCACATTTTCCTCTTTCTGCCATGGAAATAATTCTGATATAGCCTCAAGAATAATCCTTCTCATTTCCATCCCAATATCAACACTGACAAGGATAATTTTGATAGATCCCAATGCTCGGCTTTAACCTCTTTAGCAACTCAGATTTTATGTAACATCGAATGCTCTAAACTATCACATTACCTCACTGTCTTGAAACACATCACAATTCATACCACAGTACGTTATTGAAAGTCAGGAAGTCTTTACTCAATGTAGACTAGTCTAGTTCAGACGCTTCGGTTACCAATATTCTCATCTATCTGAACTTTGTCAACATGTAATAAACTTTTTAGCTTTCACAAAACGAAAACCTTATCATTCGTAGTGACTTTAACTAATATCAAACTTTTTCTAATAAATATACACTTCTCGTTCAGACTATTTACTCTTTTATCCGTACAAAATGAAATTCTATTATCAGACTTGGGAAAAATAATCCTGAAATAATTGTCACATGAAATCTTTCAAATAGATAATTTACCATACCGACTGAAACTCGCGCTTTTATCACTTATGCCTTTACTGATGTCAAATCCTTACACAGAAATTTAAAAAAACCCCAAAAATACTAAAATCACCATATTACCAAGATCAAATTAGAAGTATAGTCATATTTGACATGATTATCACGAGCTGAAGAACGCACTTCGAACACGAGTCATAATTGACAAATTATGGAACAAAGATAACAAGAAAACCGAATAAAGAAGTCTAAAATAGAGAAATCCAGAATAAAGAAACCCAAGATACGATACTATGCTGGAGAATCGAAAACCAAACTCATAGAGAAAATACAGAATACCCCGATAATTCTTCAAAGAAAGAAAGTCCAAAAGAAAACGTCATTTAATCCCACTGGAATCAAATATAACAAGCACAATATATCTTCCCATACATATATATCAGATGAAGCATCAAGTAGAAGAAACATAATCACATTATCATACGTATTCTCTCATCAATTCTTATCAAACGAAATGAAATAGAATACCCGATGAAATAGAGCAATATAAATTATAAACCAACCAGACTACCAATGCTTTCATCCAACACCAGGATTAAAAGACATTCCCATATAACAAGAATTTCTTCAGAAGATCAATAGCCATAGAAATATTTCTGAGAATGGGTGAACACATAGAACATCTCAAAAGAGATCGCTAAATCATCCGGTCATAACTATCACACTCAGATAGTTCACATTTCAAATATCATTTCCCCAACTAGTTCTGTCGTCACAAATTTCATATTAAACCATTCACTAAAGAAGGCCATTTCTGAATAAATTTCGATTTACACTTTCTCGACCTTGCACCTGAGTAATTCGGTTTACCAAGGAGAATTCCTTTTCTAACTGGGACAGTGCATAATTCCAATAATCTTTACGTCAATCCGATACTTTTCTTCGCTCGACTTTACTTATCAGCTCATTTTCAATCTCTCGATCATACCTATAATTATTCTATCATCTTGAACTCTTTGGGTTCTCAACCGAAACTTATTCAATACAAATCTCATGAAATTCCATTATAAGTACCATTTCGGTAAGGGGGGAGGTTGTAGGACCTCTGACTCGACTTTCTTATACATACACATATGACACAACTTCCATCATCATAACAACATCATCAAAATCATGTCATTCATTCATGTTGGCTTACACCAATTTTCCTATTGTCCCATTTAGACAATATACTTATGCATACATTCTATGTTTTCTAGATAGCTTTACTTATCCATTCATTTAATTAGATTAAGTCATGCTCATGACATCATATAAGGCCAAACAAACATAGATATTTGCACCACAATCATAACTTTCATTTCGTGCATCATCATATACATATCATTACAATCATATAATTCAGTCCAATAATTTAACACAGATAAGTTCATTTCATTATAATCCTTTATCTCATAAAAATTATATATCATTAGCATTCATCAACATTCGACGTCCAAATCAAAACAAGGACATTTTCATTTGTATCATAATATTATGACTTTTATTCATACCTCTACTACTTTCTATTTATTCCGTTCATCTTATCAAGTAAGCCATATACACTACATCATATGAGCATTAAGCAAATATGGATATTTATCACAACATGAACTTTCATCTCACATATTATCACATATGTATCATAAACCTTTATTCATACTTTTCTGAACCGAGACTTATCATAATCATAATTTTACTCAAATACCTTCACATAACATTGAGCATGGTCACAGCAATGGGCCTGGAGAGTACCTGTCTAAATAAGACGGTACTCATACGCGTCGAGAAGACATCACACTATCACGGATCGCTGGCATGTATAGCTAAACTTTTACACATGATAGGTTAGTCCGAGAACCGACTAAACCTGCTCGATACCACCAAATGTAACGCCTGCACTTGAGACCGTTGTTTGAGTCGAACACGAGGTGTTAACAGACTTAATTCATTGCTTAAACAAACTCAAACAATTTAATTTTAGAACTTCCGCACAAGTCGCTAACTACATCACGATCGCTTAAAAATTCATATCTCGAGTTCTGAAACTCAAAATATAATTCCGTAAATTTTCCATAAAACTAGACTCATGTATCTATTTACTAATTGTTTTCTAGAATTTTTGGCTAGGCCAATTAGTACAGTTTATCCCCTGTTTCAGGGTTCGACTGCTCTGACCTCTGTGTATTTCGAATCAGATATTTCTCTGTACAGAATTTCAATGACTATGAAGTTTGTTTCTTAAAACTATACTCAATAAGAAATCTATACATATAAATTATGACTTTTAATTATTTTTATACAATTTATGGTGAATTTTCAAATTCAGAACAGGTGATCCAAAAATCGCTCTGGCCCTGTTTCACAAAAATTTAAACATCTCATAAAATATAACTCATATACCTGTTTTGTTTCTTCCATATTAAAATAGACTCATAATTCTTCAATTCCATATTTTATTCATCATATAATTATATCTCTACTATTTTTAATTATTTTTCAAATTCACGTCACTATTGCTGTCTGAATCTATTTTATGGTAAATTTTACCTATTTCATGGTTTCCATGGATTAACTAGCAATTTGACATACATAACACCAAATATGATCATAATTAGCCATTCCAATGGAAAATCATTACCAAGCATTTTTATACTACTCAATAACCATATCATAAGACCATATATACAAAATGATTATAATGCTATACATGCCATACTCAAAATATACAAGCCATTATGCCAAGATGGTATACGGATAGTGTGAGCGTGCCTCCGACCGTTCCCGATTTTCGAGCTGGCTTGTCAACACTACAAGGAATGAAAAGGAGGGAATAAGCATAAATGCTTAGTAAGTTCACATGCAAATAGCAAGTAACATAACCATATAAGCAAACATAAAACATCATTTGCATAATCAACACCAAGACATTCATATCATATTTTCATTTATCATCTTACCATATTGTTGTTATATCTATTTTTCAACCCGAGGGTTAAGTACATACCTGTTCAAAGTATCCATTTCACAACACTTACCAATACGTCCCTTTCATCTTGAGTATTCCTCCATTTGAGTAGAACTTTACCCGTTGAACACATCGGAATATAATTCGGATACATGGAAAGTTTGCACATAAGTGCCACATATGTAGCCAAGCTACTATGTAACCCGCCCATAAGCGAACTCGGACTCAACTCAACGAGCTCGGGCGTTCGCATCCATAAGTGAACTCCGGACTCAACTCAACGAGCTCGGATGCCTAGTTACATCTCACGAACTCTGACTCAACTCAACGAGTTCGGACATTCGCATCCATAAGTGAACTCGGACTCAACTCAACGAGTTCGGATGCCCAAATATCCCAGTGACATGTCACTTGTATCCTAATCCATTCCTAAGGTTCAACGGGACCTTTTTCCCAATCATGTGTCTCAAGCATCTTTTACGGAATACCGATACCGATACTTAGTAGTATTTCACATTTTCCAAGTATATCACATAATTTGACATATTATCAAACAATTATCACGAGTATAATATTTCATAATAATTATCATATCATTTAAATAACATAAAAACATTTAAAATAATAACTATGTTACCAACATTTACATATGAACTTACCTAGTATGCGAAAATGGGTACTTTTACCATTTCGTGCACAGCTTGGTATTTTCCCTATTTTAGCCCAAATTTCAGTTTTCCTTGCTCTATCATTTAAAATATAGTCTAATTAGGACTCACATTATTCAAATTGACCCAAAATCATATTTTGGAAAGATTACAATTTTGCCCCTAAACTTTTGCATTTTACACTTTTGCCCCAAAGCTCGTAAATTAAACTTCAGCCTATTTTCTTATGTTTTATGACATGCTGATCATTTTTACCTTCTATGGCAATATCAAATTCTCACTCTAACATGTACTTATGACTATTAGGTATTTTTACCGATTAAGCCCTTTTGCTCGTTTTCACTTAAAACCGAGTAGCACAAGTTGTCTAACATAATTTAAAACCTCATATTCTATCACAAAACACCAAAATACACAAATTTCACCTATGGTTATTTTTCCAAATATAAACCCTAGGTTAAATTATTGCTAGCATAAGCTAAATCGAGCTACCGGGACTCTAAAAACGTAAAGAACTTCAAAAACGGGGCTAGAATGGACTTACAATCGAGCGTGGAAGCTTGAAAACCCCTAGCCATGGTTTCTCCTTGCTATATTCGGACATGGGGTTGAAGATGAGCGAAATTGGCTTTTAATTTTGTATTTTAATTCATTTTACCCCTAAATGACCAAAATGCCCTTACTACTAAACTTTCCAAAAATTCCATCCATGTCCAATTTTTGTCCATAGACTTAGAAATTGGTAAAATTGCTATTTAAGACCTCCTAATTAATATTTCAAAACAATTTCATACTAGAAACTTCTAGAATGCAAGTTTTGCAAATTATTCGATTTAGTCCCTAATTTCAATTTAAGCACTTTAGGCATAGGATTTCATCACGAAATTTTCACACAATCATGAAATCATATCATAAACATCAAAGTAATTATAAAATAATTATTTCTATCTTGGATTTTGTGGTCACGAAACCACTATTCCGATTAGGCCCTAATTTGGGATTTTACATTCGTACTAAGGGCTGTTTTGATGAATGTATGTATTAAATAAATTAATTTGATATTATAGATCAAGAGAAACAAGATTCAAGTCGTGATCAAGGGAAAGACAAAGTTTACGAGGAATAGGCTCGATTGCTAATATTTTGTATCGAGGTAAGTTCATGTGTAAATAAGGTAACATAATTTTTATTTTAAGTGATTTAATTTTATTTATATGATATGATACTTATTATCATGAAATATTATGCTTTGCGAATTATTATTTGGTACTATGCAAATTATGTGAACAACTTGATAAGTATGAGATGCTAGCAAGTATCGGTTTCTACATTTCGAAGAAGGCGATCAGAATGTTTAATTGAGAAGAATCCCGTTTGAACCTTGGGAATAGATTAGGGTACAAGTGACATGTCACTAGGATGGTTGAGTTCCGAACTCGTTGAGTTGTGTCCGAGTTCGTGAGATGTAACTAGGCATCCGAGCTAGTGAAGTTGAGTCCGAGTTCACTTATGGATGCGAATGCCCAAGCTCGTTGAGTTGAGTCCAAGTTCATTTATGGGTGGGTTACATGGTAGCTTGACTACATAAATTTCAAAAGCTATTGAGCTTGTTTGGCTATGAGTATAGCACTTACGTGCACACTATCTGCGTATCCGAAATTATATTCCGATGTGTTCAACGGGAGAATCCTAAGAGAATAGGGAGAGTACTTAAAAACGAAAGTGATTGATGATGAATGTGTTGAAGAAGTGAGAATGGACACGTATGAGTTTAATCCTTGGTTGAGAATTTGGTATGACAAAATTGTGGTAAGATAGTAAGTATTCTTATGACATGAGTGTCTTAATGATGTTTATGTTGGATTACATGATCATGTTACTTGTTATTTGCATGTGAACTTACTAAGCATTTATGCTTACTCCCTCCTTTTCATTCATTGTAGTTTTTACAAGCCATCTTGAGAATCGGGATAGGTCGAAGGCTCGCTCACACTATCCGAAGACCTAAATTGGTAAAATGACTTGTATATTTTGAGTGTGGCATGTATAGCACTATACTCACTTTGTGTAAATAATCTTATGATATGGTTATGGTTTGGTAAGAAAAGGTTTGGAAATGATTAGCCATTGGAATGGCCAATCTAGATGATATTTGATGTCATGTATGTTTAATGTGTTACTTAGTCCATGGAAAACCATAAAATGGTGAAATTGGTTATAAAACTGAATCACACAGCAGCAATGACGTGAATTGAAAAAATCACTAAAAATAGTATAAATATAATTAGATGATGAATAAAATATTTAATTGATGCCTAATGAATCTATTTTCATGTGGAGGAAACAAAAATAGGTAAAAGAATTGTATTTTATAAGATATTTAAATTTTTATGAAACAGGGCCAAAGCAATTTTTGAATCCCTTGTTCTGACTTTGGAAATTCACCAAAAATTGTACAAAAATAATTAGAAGTTATTTTTTATATTTACATATTCCTTATTGAGTCTAGTTTTATGAGATACAAACAGAATAGTCTTTTGAGTTCTGTATAAAGAGAAAAGTGGTTCTTAGTGAACAGAGGCCAAAGTAGTTGAATGCGGAAACAAGGTAAAATTTAACTAATAAAATGTACTAATTGGCTTGGCCAAAAATTTTATAAAAAACATTATTAGATAGATATATAAGTCTAGTTTCATGAAAAATTTACGGATCTTAATTTTGA
Organism: Gossypium longicalyx; assembly: GCA_025698465.1. Lineage (NCBI taxonomy): Eukaryota > Viridiplantae > Streptophyta > Magnoliopsida > Malvales > Malvaceae > Gossypium > Gossypium longicalyx. The sequence continues at coordinate 26,108,174 of CM046999.1, forward strand.
GTTTCAAAACTCGAGATATGAATTTTTAAGCGACTATGAAGCAGTTAGCCAACTTGTCTGGAATTTCTAAAATAAATTGTTTGAGTTGTTTAATTAATGAATTAAGCTCGTTAACACCTCGTGCTCGACTCCGGCGATGGTCATGGGTACGGGGCCATTTCATTTGGTGGTATCAGAGCAAGTTTAGTTGGTTCTCAAACTAACGTGTTGTATGTACGGGTTTTGCTATACATGCCGTGCCATATATATTGTGATAGTGTGACGACTTCTAACTTTTTAAATGATTTTTTTTAGAGTAAATGGATCCCGATCCAGCTATGGCTGATGATGTAGTGAGTAATGCACCAGCTCCGGCTGAAGGGGTGGTGCCGACTGAAAATCCACCTCCTACTGTTGGTCAAGGAGGAGGAGAAGGGGCTCGGGAAGCCTTTCTCCAAATGATGAATGTTTGGTATACAGAGTTCGTTCGTACGAACCCGAATGCACAATCTCCCCCACCTCCCCCGATTCCTCAACCTGTACCCCTGATGCCTCAAGGTATGGATCTGATGAAATTTCACAGAACTCCAGTTGACAGAATCTGCAAGCAAAGGGCCGAAGAATTCAGGGCAAATGTTGATGATGATGCCGAGAAAGCAGAGTTTTGGCTTGAGAATTCTATTCGAGTATTTGATGAATTGTCTTGTACACCTGAGGAATGCTTGAAATGTGCTCTATCATTGTTGAGGGATTCAGCCTATCATTAGTGGAAGACATTGATTTCAGTGGTGCCGAAAGAGAAAGTGACTTGGGAGTTCTTTCAAGAAGAATTTCGGAAGAAATACATCAGTGAAAGATTTTTTGATCAGAAGCGTAAAGAGTTTCTTGAGTTGAAGCAGGTCAACATGACAGTTACTGAATACGAAAGGGAGTTCGTCAGGTTGAATAAGTATGCTAGAGAATATGTTCCTACAGAGGCTAAAATGTGCAGACGATTTGAAGACAGACTCAATGAATACATCAAAGTATTTGTTGGGATTCTTGAATTAAAAGAAATGGTAGTACTTGTTGATCAAGCTTGCAAGGCTGAAGAACTACTTAAAGAGAAGAAAAAAGTAGAGGCTGAGACTAAAAGTTGGAAGAAAAGATCGACGAGTAGTTCATTCTCACAGCAATCTAGAAAATCTAGAAATATGAATCCTCATTTTCAGGTTTCGGCCGGACAATCATATGGAAATTCTAAGAAACAAAATGTGGGTCTTAAATCTCAGACTACTTCCGTGGCTAGTGTGGGGAATTTGAGATTTGTTAAGCCCGAGTGCCAGCGGTGTGGTAGAAATCATTTTGGCCCATGTAGAGCGAATGAATGTTTTCGGTGTGGTTCTCTGGATCATTTTCTTAGAGACTGCCCAGAGAGAGTTGAGAAAGAAAAATTTCAGAGTGTAAAAGCTAGTGGTGTAGACTCGAGGGGAAGATATTCGAGAAAAGCTGGAAATGAAGGAAGCATCAAGAATGTAGTCAGAGATTCAGCAGCTAAACCTGAAGCAAGGGCTCCAGCTAGAACTTATGCCATAAAGGCATGTGAAGATGTTTCATCACCCGACGTGATTACTGGTATATTTTCTCTTTATGATGTTAATGTTACTGCTTTGATTGATCCCGATTGTACTCATTCATATGTGTGCATGAAATTGGTGTCTAGTATGAATATACCTGTTGAGTACACATAATTTATGATTAGAGTGTTGAATCTATTTGGCAAATGTGTGATAGTTGATAAAGTAAGTAAGAAATGTCCTTTAATGATTCGGGGTCATTACTTTCCGGCCGACTTGATGTTGTTGCCGTTTGATGAATTTGATGTTATTTTGAGTATGGATTGGTTGACATTGCATGATGCTATAGTAAATTGCAAAGAAAATGTTATAGAATTAAAGTGTGAATGTGGTAAAATTCTACGGGTGGAATCAGGCAAATCAGAGGCATTATCTAGTGTAATTTCTTCGATGTTGGCTCAAAGATATTTGAGGAAGGGTTATGAAGCTTATTTGACGTGTGTACTTAATACAAAAAAATTGAAAAGAAAATTGAATCAGTGCCGATTGTGTGTGAGTACGCGAATGTATTTCCAGAAGAGTTACCGGGCTTGCCTCCAGTCAGGGAAGTAGAATTTGGTATTGAGTTGATACCGGGAATAGCTCCGATCTCGATTACTCCGTATAGAATGGCACCAGCAGAGTTGAAAGAATTAAAGTCGCAGTTACAAGAGTTGACTGACAAAGGCTTTGTGAGACCGAGTTTTTCACCTTGGGTGCTCCCGTATTATTTGTGAAAAAGAAGGATGGTTCTATGAGATTGTGTGTTGACTATCGACAATTAAACAAGGTGACAATCAAGAACAGGTATCCGTTGCCGAGAATTGATGATTTGTTTGATCAGCTGAAAGGAGCGACATGGTTTTCAAAGATTGACTTGAGATCTGGGTACTATCAGCTGCGAGTAAAAGAGTCGATGTGCCTAAAACTGCTTTTTGAACAAGGTACGGTCATTATGAATTTTTAGTTATGCCATTCGGGTTAACAAATGCTCCTGCTGTGTTTATGAATTTGATGAATCGTATATTTCGGCCATACTTGGACAAATTTGTTGTGGTATTTATAGATGACATCTTAATTTATTCGAAAGATGAGACAGCACATGCCAAGCACTTGAAGATAGTTTTGCAAACTTTGAGAAATAAGCAGTTATATGCCAAGTTTAGTAAAAGTGAATTTTGGCTTTGGGAAGTTGGATTTTTGGGTCATATTGTTTGAGGTGATGGTATACGGGTTGATCCTAGTAAAATTTCAACTATTGTTGATTGGAAACCACCGAAAAATGTAACCGAGTATTATCGGCGATTTGTAAATGGATTTTCTATAATTGCTGCTCCTATGACTAGACTACTTCGAAAAGATGTTAAATTTGAGTAGACAGAAGAATGTCAACAGAGTTTTGAAGACTTGAAAAAGTTATTAACTAAAGCACCAGTGTTAGTACAACCCGAATCAGGCAAAGAATTTGTGGTGTATAGTGATGCTTCTCGAAATGGCTTAGGATGTGTACTTATGCAAGAAGGAAAAGTGGTGGCTTATGCTTCGAGGCAGTTAAAATCTCACGAAAGAAATTATCCGACTCATGATTTGGAATTGGCTGCTATAGTATTTGCTTTGAAGATTTGGCGACATTATCTGTATGGTGAAAAATGCCGAGTATATACCGACCACAAAAGTCTTAAGTACTTGATGTCACAAAAGACTTGAATTTGAGACAACGAAGATGGTTGGAGTTATTGAAAGATTACGAGCTTGTTATTGACTACCATCCGGGAAAAGCGAATGTGGTTGCCGATGCTTTGAGCAGAAAGTTGCTATTTGCTTTGAGAGCTATGAACACTCAATTAAAGGTATCAGATGATGGTTCGATTTTAGCAGAGTTAAGAGCAAGATTGATGTTTTTACAAGAGATTTGTGAAGCTTAGAAAAGCAATGAAGATTTGCAAGCTAAAAGAAAACAATGTGACGTTGATACAAGGTCAGATTTTAGAATTGGTTCTGATGGTTGCTTGATGTTTAAAAATCAGATTTGTGTACCGAAAAATGATGAGTTGATTCAAAAGATTTTGCATGAAGCACATAATGGTTGTTTGGCGGTTCACCCGGGCAGTACGAAAATGTATAATGATTTGAAGAAAATATATTGGTGGAATGGAATGAAAAGAAATATCTCTGAGTTTGTATCAAAGTGCTTAATTTTTCAACAAGTGAAAGCTGAACACCAAGTACCTTCGGGACTACTCCAGCCTATCATGGTTCCTGAATGGAAATGGGATCGGATTACTATGGATTTTGTATCAGGGTTGCCGTTAACTCCGGGGAAGAAAGATGCCATCTGGATAATAGTTGACAGACTGACTAAATCGGCTCATTTTATTCTAGTACGTATGGATTATTCTCTTAATAAGTTGGCCGAATTGTATATCAGTGAGATTGTTAGACTTCACGGAATACTTTTGTCAATCATTTCACATAGAGATCTGAGATTTACTTCACGGTTTTGGCAAAAGTTGCAAAAGGCATTAGGTACGAAGTTAAATTTCAGCACTACCTTTCATCCACAAACTGATGGACAATCAGAGAGAGTGATTCAGGTTCTTGAAGACATGCTCAGATGTTGTATGTTGGAATTTCAAGGTAGTTGGGAAAGATACTTACCGTTGGTAGAATTTGCTTATAATAATAGTTATCAGACGAGTTTGAAGATGGCACCTTATGAAGCATTGTATGGTCGTAAATGTCAGACGCCATTGTATTGGACTGAACTCAAGGAAAATCAGATTTATGGAGTTGATCTAATAAAAGAAACCGAAGAAAAAGTGAAAGTGATTCGAGATAGTTTGAAAGCTGCTTCAGATAGACAGAAATCTTATGCGGATTTGAAACGAAAGGAAATTGAGTTTCAAGTTGGTGATAAGGTATTTTTTAAAAGTGTTTCCATGGAAGAAAATTCTTAGATTTGGACGGAAGGGCAAGTTAAGTCCGCGTTTTATTGGACCGTATGAAATAATTGAAAAAGTTGGACCAGTAGCTTATCGGTTAGCATTGCCATCTGAATTATAGAAGACGCATGATGTATTCCACGTATCTATGCTACGTCGGTATCGTTCAGACCCTTCACATATAATTTCACCGATAGAAATTGAGCTACGGCCGGATATGACTTATGAAGAAGAACTGATTAAGATTTTAGCTCGAGAGGTCAAGCAACTAAGAAATAAAAATGTCGCTCTCGTGAAATTATTGTGGCAAAAGCACGGGGTAGAAGAGACTACATGGGAACCTGAGAAAACTATGAGAAATCAATACCCACACCTGTTTACCGGTAAGATTTTCGAGGACGAAAATCCTTAAAGGGGGGAGAGTTGTAATATCCCGAATTAGGGCCTAATCGGAATAGTGGTTTCGTGACAACAAATCCGAGATAGAAATAATTATTTTATAATTATTTTGAGGTTTATGATATGATTGCATGATTGTGTGAAAATTTCGTGACGAAATTCTATGCATAAAGTGCTTAAGTTGAAATTAGGGACTAAATCGAATTATTTGTAAAACTTGCATTCTAGAAGTTTTTAGTATGAAATTACTTTGGAATATTAATGAGGAGGTCTTAAATAGAAATTTGACCAATTTCTAAAATTTTGGACAAAAATGGGCTTGTACATGAAAATTTTCAAAGAAAGGTATTAAGGGTATTTTGGTCATTTGGTAATTAAAATTTATTAAAAGGGAAATTAAGGCCAAAATGTGTTCATCTTCTTCAAGCCTTGGCCGAACCTTACCTCTCTCCATAGCTAGGATTTCTTCAACTTCCAAGCTTCATAGTAAGTGATTTCAAGCCACATTTTTAATGATTTTTATGTTTTTGGAATCCCGGTAGCTCGATTTAGCTTATGCTAGCAATAATTCAACCTAGGGTTCATATTTAGAAAAATACCCAGATGTGAAATTTGTGTATTTTGGTGTTTTATGATAGAATATGAGGTTTTAAATTATGCTAGACAACTTGTGCTACTCGATTTTAAGTGAACGAGTAAAAGGGCTTAATCGGTAAAAATACCTAATATTCATAAGTACATGTTAGAGTGTGAATTTGATGTTGCTATAGAAGGAAAAAATGATCAACATGTCATAAAACATAAGAAAATAAAATGAGGTTTAATTTACGAGCCTTGGTGCAAAAGTGTAAATATGTAAAAATTTAAGGGCAAATGATAATTTTGCCAAAGTTCGTACTAAGGGCTGTTTTGATGAATGTATGTATTAAATAAATTAATTTGGTATTATAGATCAAGAGGAACAAGATTCAAGTCGTGATCGAGGGAAAAAAAGTTTACGAGGAATAGGCTCGATTGCTAATATTTTGTATCGAGGTAAGTTCATGTGTAAATAAGGTAACATAATTTTTATTTTAAGTGATTTAATGTTATTTATATGATATGATACTTATTATCATGAAATATTATGCTTTGTGAACAACTTGATAAGTGTGAGATGCTAGCAAGTATCGGTTTCTACATTTCGAAGAAGGCGATCAAATGTGTAATTGAGAAGAATCTCGTTTGAACCTTGGGAATAGATTAGGGTACAAGTGACATGTCACTAGGATGGTTGAGTTCCGAACTCGTTGAGTTGAGTCCGAGTTCGTGAGATGTAACTAGGCATTCGAGCTAGTTGAGTTGAGTCCGAGTTCACTTATGGATGCGAACGCCCGAGCTCGTTGAGTTGAGTCCGAGTTCGTTTATGGGTGGGTTACATGGTAGCTTGACTACATAAATTTCAAAAGCTATTGAGCTTGTTTAGCTATGAGTATAGCACTTACGTGCACACTATCCTCGTATCCGAAATTATATTCTGATGTGTTCAACGGGAGAATCCTAAGAAATAGGGAGAGTACTTAAACCGAAAGTGATTGACGATGAATGTGTTGAAGAAGTGAAAATGGACAGGTATGAGTTTAATCCTTGGTTGAGAATTTGTTAAGACAAAATTGTGGTAAGATAGTAAGTATTCTTATGACATGAGTGTCTTAATGATGTTTATGTTGGATTGCATGATCATGTTACTTGTTATTTGCATGTGAACTTACTAAGAATTTATGCTTACTCCCTCCTTTTTATTCATTGTAGTTTTTACAAGCCGGCTTGAGAATCGGGATAGGTCGAAGGCTCGCTCACACTATCCGAAGACCTAAATTGGTAAAATAGTTTCTATATTTTCAGTGTGGCATGTATAACACTATACTCACTTTGTGTAAATAATCTTATGATATGGTTATGGTTTGGTAAGAAAAGGTTTGGAAATGATTAGCCATTGGTATGTTTAATGTGTTACTTAGTCCATGGAAAACCATAAAATGGTGAAATTGGTTATAAAACAGAATCACACAGCAGCAGTGATGTGAATTGAAAAAATCACTTAAAATAGTAGCAATAGAATTAGAAGATGAATAAAATATGTAATTGAAGCCTAATGAATATATTTTCATGTGGAATAAACAAAATAGGTAAAATAGTTTTATTTTATAAGATATTTAATTTTTTGTGAAACAGGGCCAGAGCAATTTCTGAATCCCCTGTTCTGACTTTGAAAATTCCCCAAAAATTGTACACAAATAATTATAAGTTATTATTTATATTTACATATTCCCTATTGAGTCTAGTTTTAATAGATACAAACGGCATAGTCTTTTCAGTTCTGTATAAAGAGAAAAGTGGTTCGTAGTGAACAGATGTCAAAGCAGTCGAATGTAGAAACAGGGTAAATTTTAACTAATAAAATTTACTTATTGGATGGACCAAAAATTCTAGAAAAAAATTAGTTGATAGATATATGACTCTAGTTTCAAGTAAAATTTACAGATCTTAATTTTGAGTTTTGGAACTTGAGATATGAATTTTTAAGTAACTGTGATGCAGTTAGCCAGCTTGTTTGGAATTTCTAAAATAAATTGTTTGAGTTGTTTAATTAATGAATTAAGCCCGTCAACACCTCGTGCTCGAATCCGGCGACGGTCTCGGGTATGGGGGCGTTACAAAGAATGTGGGACGTACGTCTCTGATATAATTGGAGTTTCATTCTCGATCTTGATAAAAACAAGTAATCTAAAGAAAGAAGAATAAGGAAATCAAGTTAAGACTTTGAATCGTTACATCACTTTCGATTAGGATTTCAAGATTGCCTCTCCTCTACGGAAATGAAAGTGATCATAACTATTAGAATACTATCGAAGGAGTGAAAATGGAAAATGAAACAGAGGAGTCGATAGGCAAGCAACTATTACAAATTATAGTGCATGTCCTTTGGAGGATATTTCGTGGCACGATATGAGTCTTTTCAAAAGTTTGAGAAGTCAAGGTATTTTTCCATTAAAGGGAATGTTAATTTAAATTGTATAAAGACTTTCAAGGAATAGCGAATGTTTCAATTTCACACCACGCTAGAACATTCCAATTCCACATTATTGAAATGAACTTAATGTTTGTAATAATGATATCTGTGTCAATTTAAACAGTGTGAAACAATATCTAGTGCTCGATTTGATATGGTTACGGAGTTCTAGTGCTATAAAATTAAAAATAGTGGCATGTATAAAATCATAGTGTATTAAGCAATGGCTTCTATAGAACCAATTAGTTTCCGTACAACTAAATATAATTTAACTAGGCTAACTTTAATGACACATTTTAATGAAGGTTTCGGAACAATATAAAAAATATAGAGAAAAGAAAAATTTTGGGCCCCTTACGTCTGGTAACCGTTAGTTAGCTTAAGCAATCCTATATCCTTAAGCAGACGGAGATGGTGAATCAACTAATGCAAGGCAATTATTCCATGTCTGAATACTCTTTGCTATAATTGTCGTTGGGTTTAGGTCATTGAATAGAGGATTTTCAAGAGTCTTCTTTACTAATGCTGAGTGGCAAACTTTTCCCAACACAACAAGTTCGTTGCAACACTTGCTAGAAATACTCCCTATCTTGAAAATACTCGTGAAAGCTTCTAGAACACAAGCCAAACCCATTTTAGTTTCACAATTATTTTCCTTAATAATCTGGTAGTTCTCCTTCGTAGCCATTACTGCCCCGCAGATTAAGAATAAAACCACTAGTACGGAATAAACATTAAGGCTTGCCATACTGTGCGAATCTGATGTAACTAGTTAAATTTGGTTCGTAAAATTAATTTTGAACTAGATTTGCAGGGGAAAAAGCTGGCATTTATAGGAAGTTTTATAACCACAATGGACTAGAATACGTTACCATAAAAGAAAACATTTTGTATATCTGTTTAATTAGAACATTCAATATTTCAGTTTTATTAGCATTAATTTTAATTACTACAAATCTAAATATTAATTCAAAGACACACATTTATACTTCCCTTAATAATTCTTAAATGGCATTAAACGGATCACGAAAATAAGGTTCAACAAAGATGATTATGTCGTACATGTGTTTTTGCGTTGGACGATAATACGGAGGAAATAACATATGGAAAAAACACTTGGATGATAACTCGGAGGAAATAACATATGGAAATAACTCAGATAATACTACTACATCCACCCCAAACCAAACACTTGGACGATAATATGGAAGAAATAACATATGGAAAAAACAATATGGGATATAGTACACTTGCATTACAGACACACATATTTGTTATGTGTGCCGTCCTATTTTTCTAATTTTTTGAAGTTGTATATGCACTTGTTATGTTGATGGTTAAAAATTCACGTGTATCTCAAAATTGAATGAGCAATACCATATTACCCTACCAGCGACTTGTATGTGCCACAATGTAGAAATAATTATGCGAAACGTAAAATCTTATAACCTTGTTGTTCTTAAAAAGTTTTTATCACACTTATCATATTTGTAAAATGGAAAAAGGCAACTAAGTGATTGAAATTCAAAATTAATTCATCAAAAATATTTCCCGTTCTGAAATTAAGTCAATGTATGTCTTTATCGTGGGAGTCCAATTCGGTTATTGTCTTCTTCATTCTACGTTAATGTTCTAGGAGTAAGCATTCCGGCCGAGTTTTACTGAAATATGAAAGGAAGCTTTTAGTGGAATAATTAATGGAACTTGGAAAATGAAAATTTCTCTTAGAGAGTTTAATTGGAAACAACAAATGGTGTTACACTTCTGTAACTGTCGTAGGTATTGCCCAAATAATGAATAGGATTTAGTTTTTATATAAATTTAACCTCTTTTAATATGGAGAATGTGGGACGTACGTCTCCGACATAATTGGAGATTCATTCTCGATCTTGATAAAAACAAGTAATCTAAAGAAAGAAGAATAAGGAAATCAAGTTAATACTTTGAATCGTTACATCACTTTCGATGAGGATTGTAGTAGCCCATTTCTGCCCGGGCCCGTAATTGAATTAAAAATAATAAAGTTTATACAGTCCATGTACAAAGCCCAAAATTCATTTACAATTACAGTCCATTACCCGTTTACATTTGACCCGATTAGCCTAAATCCTTGACCCAAAATTTATTAACCCAATACACCCTTAACCCAAAACATACAGGGCCCAAATTGTTAACAAAACACAGAAAGGCCTAGGGTTTCTAAAACCCTAGGCGCCGCAGGAACACCAAAAGTCACGACCTCTCGTTTAGGCGTCGTTCCAGCGACTTTTTGTCATCCTCCATCGACGATGTGACTCCAGCCTTGTACCATGCTGCAATCGGTGCCTGAATCAGTGATAGTGCAATTACCGCCATGATATTCTCGCTGGTATCTGCAAAATGGAAAGAACAACAGCAGAAAATAGGAGCAAAATATGGAAAGAAATCAAAGATTTCTTTCCCAAATTGTAATGATTTACAAAGGGCTATAAAAGCCTTTCTTTTTAATCTGTAAGGACACGGTTTTTTTTACGGAGATTCAATAAAAAAAGAACACATTTTACACTAAAAGAAATCAACAGTCGACCGGAGAATACATAGGTGATTACTATATTTCTTTTTAAAGTACATATTAAAATCACAAAAATAGAACAAAGGGACGTATCGTTTTGATTTGCGGTGAAACAGGAAGCTTTCCAGCTTCCGGACGCCGTACATAGAGCCGTTGATGGTGGCACGTGGGCGCGTGCAAACCTTTGGCCGGAGGTTCGAGAGAACTCCGGGAACCCTTCCTCAGCCCTCCTTCAGAGGGTTTTCTTTTTTTTTTTTTTTAAATCAGATTTTAAAATGATTTCAAAATTGAAATTTGGCTTATATAGCCCTAACAAAACGGTGTCGTTTTGCTTAAAACAATAAGCTTCAAAATGGCGTCGTATTAATGCTGAGGATCCGCGTGTTGACCCGTGACCCGGGGAGGATCCGCATGTTTTTGGAGAATGGGCTAATTGCCCAATGGGACCTTTCGCATTTTTAGTCTTTGTAATTTCATTTTATTTTTATTTTAGTTCGACCCTAATCTTTTATAATTGTTTCAATTTAATCCTAACGGCCATTAAAGTTCATTCTGAAGAACGACGTCGTTTTGGGATTAGGGCAAATTGCTCAATGAGTCCCTTGTAGTTTTGAATGCATTTCAATTAGGCCAAATTTTTTGTTGTTATTTTAAGATTAGCCCTAGATCTTTAGTTTTATTTAATTTTAACCTTTCCAAATACTTTTGCATAATTTATTTGTTAAATACCTTATATTATTTATTTTTATAAATATTAGTTATAAAATTATTTTTTTATTTTTTTATTTATATATTATCCATTATATTATTTTTATTATTATACATTTTATTTATAAATTTTATTATACATTATATTTTACCATATATTATTCCTTACATTACTTTTATCTTATTATAAAATATACATAATTTTATTACTTATTAATTACATATGTTTTATTTTTATAAATATGTGTAATATTAATATTTAGTACATTATTTTGTTAATATTAAGTTATTATATCCTATAACATGATTTATATATTAATCATTTTTTAAAAAGGTTCTCATTCATCATTCTTATTATTCTAAATATTTTTATATCTTTATTTTTATTTTCTTTAATTTATATTTTATATGTTTATAATTTGCTTCTTTATTTTTTCTTTTCTATTATTTTGATATAGTTTAGTAGGTTAAATTTTTATAGATTATTTATTATTTTATGTTATTATTTTTTACATATTCGCATGAAATTTATGTTGATCTAAGTTACATTTGCATAAAATATTATCACTTATATACTATGCAATTTATATTGTTGTATTCATTATGCTCTATGTTATATTTAGTATGTAACGATAATGCATGTATATTTTATACCACATATGCATAAAATGATGATGTATATTGTGTAATTTATGTTATTACTCATCATCTTTATTATATTGACATGGAATGTTAAAATAGGTATCATGTAGGTTAGTATTGATCCTTGGTAGTATGTTAAATGCAACATCACTTTAAAGATTTTTTTCATTTGATCCAAAAAGAATTTTTTTTAAAAAAAAGGGGATAAGGCAATGTATTTTGGTACTTAGGAATTCGGGAAGTAGTGCCCTAACATGCTGGGTTGCAATTTCCCGTTTGTCCTAATGCCTAAAATGCCCTTCTAAACGATTTTATAAATTACAAGGTGACTTCAGTTACAAGAGTTTTAGAATATTGTGTCCTATCATGCTAGAGGTGAGATTCGTATTCTTTTGGAGCAAAGAAATCTCGGTTTTCAACTCGAATTATTTTAATTTCAAAAGGGATCATATTTTTAAATACTTTTAAAATTCTAGCATTAAAGATAGAAAGTTATTCAATTTGGTACCAATTTTTTGGGCGTTACGAGTTCTTCATACGTAACCGACTCCCGAACCCATTTTCTTGATTTCGTAGACCAAAACAAATGATTTCAAACAAAAGTGGTTTGAAGGTGGTTCAATCACACTTAAACTGATTGGTGGCGACTCCCGTTTTCATTTTTTTTAAAAACTCATTTTTTAAAAAGAGGTTTCGACAGCTTGGCGACTCCACTGGGGATAATAAGAGAGTCAAGCCAAAAAAATTGATAACTTTCTGTCTTAATGCTAAAAATTTGAAAGGATTTAAAGATAAAGATCCCTTTTCATGTGTTCGCTGCATATGTTTGTTATATTATCTGCACACATTGCATTTGCATGACCGTTGGCTGCACCTTTAAATGGGAGTGAGAAGCTAAGCTTTCGTGAGATTTTCACCTTCGTATGAGCTAATGGATTGCTTCTTGGATACTGTACCTATGTCTTCTTGAGATTTTCATCTCCGCATGGCCATAGGGAAATGTGTCCCCCTAAACTGAACTTGGTCTATATGAGCCTATAATGGGTGAGGACCGAGGAATCTGCTGGTTCAGGTACCCTTGTTTTAGAACTGAAACTCATATAGTTGACTTTAAGCGCTTACCCTAGGGATTATGGTGATAGATTTTAGTAAACTACCCTTATAAGAGTCTGTTTGTTATACTTTTATACAATACTAATCTATTTCGTTTTGCTATCATTGCATGTCATTCAACATTCATAGGTATCGATTCACGGTTCGATTTCTGGGTTAGAAAGCTTTGTAATGGGGAACGAATATCTTGATAAAGTGGAGGATAATGCCTTTGTCTGTACCTGGTCAGAGAAAACCCAGTTAGAGAAAGGAGATAGTGTCACTGAGGGGCATACATCAGAGTTATGGGACTTCACTCATATTAATTCGACGCAGAATGAGTTTCAGAAGTTGAGAGACATTTTGGCCTAATGGGATGATGAGGCTAAGCAGCTTTTCTATCAGAATTATGGAGACCTTCCCTATTTGCTAGACGTCAAAGTAGATAGCCACTTGTTTCGAGCTATGGTACAGTTCTGGAATCCTGCTTATAGTCGCTTTACATTTGGCGATGTTGATCTTTTACCTACTTTGGAGGAGTATACGACTTTACTGCGTTGCCCGAGGATTCAGAGTCACAAGGTTTATGTTAGGCCTGCTAGCCTTCCAACTTTTGCGAAGAAGTTGGCGATGATTACTGGGATGAGTAAGCAGTGGGCTGTAGCTCATGTGTAGCAAAAGGGTGATAGTAAGTGCGTTCCATGGGTCGTTTTGAGAGATTTAATATTGACACATCCAGACGTAAAGAAAAGGGTCGACGTCCTAGCTTTGAGTATTTACGATATGGTGATTTTCCCAAAGGCATTGGGACACATAGAGGAGGCAATAGCGGATTTGTTTGATCACATTGGTAGGCAAAATACACCGGTACCAGCAATCCTAGCTGAGACATTTAGGTCTTTGAGTGCATGTCGAAGGGTCGGCGAGGGTAGATTTATTAGATGTGCGCAATTGCTGCTAGTCTGGTTCCATAGCCACTTCTGGAAGCTGGATAAGGTTCCTTGCCAAGTATTTTTTTAGGGTTGTTCTCCCTTAAAGGAAGCAGTAGATATGCCTAGGAGAGATGACATTTCAGAGGAAAGGTGGATAGAAATTCTTCAGAATTTTCGAGAGGAAGATGTTATGTGGAAGGCTCCTTGGTTGGTTCCTAGTGAGGTCCTTTACCACTGTGGCAGTTTTGATTGGGTCCCTTTTCCAGGAGTTTGAGGAGTTGTTGGATATCCACCATTGCTTGTTCTAAGGTAATATCGAGCGAGGCAGTTCATACCTGCTACACAGGGTTTAGCTTAGAGCGATTTCTCTTATAAAGGAGATCACTATAAGAAGAGGATGCGAGAGATTTCTAAGGCTTGGAAGAAGCCTTTTTGTATGAAGATCTTGACTGAAGGCTCGACGTCAACCCTTGAGTATAAAGGATGGTTTAGTGGGAGAGTCAACGATAATGTCCCTAGGCTGATTTTGGGGATGGCTCGATCATTAGAGGAGAGCTTACGAGTGATTCCATCAGAGTTGGAGGTTATGAAGCAAGAGTTTGAGAGAAAAAATTTGGAGCTTGAAAAGAGGATTTAGAAGCTCGAAGAGAAAAAAATGTGTTTGAGTCTCGATGTTGATGTTCAAAAGATGGAAGTTGAGAAGGTAAGGAAAGAAAAGAGAAAGATTGAGGAAGAACGAGATGACTTGAAGACGCAGTATAAGAGGACACATCTATCATTGAAGAGAGCTGGATTGGGGAAGTCTTCACAGCAGTGGCAACAAGAGGTTCAAGAAGAAAAAGCCAAGGTTGAGTATTGGGAGAAGAAGTTCCAAGAGATGCAGTCACGTAATCAGGCCCTAGAGAAGGAAAGTCAAGGATTAAAAACTAAGGTGGCTGAGCTTGGACGATCTCTTCATCATCACCAAAGTTGTAACTCTATGGTCGAGTTAAAAGCAAGCTTGGATAAGATCGAGGAAATGAAGCACAATATTGGAGGGTTGGAAGCAGCATTACATGACTGTGAGCTATGAACTGAGTAGCTCGAGGCAAGAGAAGAGCAGTGGAAGGGAGAACTTTACCATATTCAGGATCAAGTTGGAGATACGGATTATCTCATGGAAGAAGCTATAGCCCATATTCGAGAGGTTGCTGATCATTTACAAGACCTAGCGACACAAGCTAATGTATTGAGTACAAAATATGAGTTAGTGTCAGATAGAGGTCTAGAGTTAGCTTTATTGTTGGATAGGGTTAAAATCTTGGGCCTGAGGGCAAAGGCGTATTTGTAATCCGTTTTGTGTAAAGATTTTTGTTTCTTAAATAACGTTTTCTAAAAAGAAACTGAATCAGAATCGATATCTTTTAGCATTCATGCATTTGCATCTCATCACATCATATGCATTCAATTTTATAGAAAGGCCCTAATTAGTTAAAATTATTAGGGAGAAAGAGAGAGTGAGAGAAAGAAAATTTGGAAGCAACACATCATTACGGAACTCGTACAAAAACTAAGAACATGGACCAAAGATTTGAGCAGCTACAAAAAGACATGCAGGACCAATTGGAAGAGCAATTGACAAAAATGCAAAACGACATGAGGGAACAAATGTTAGAGGCTTAAAGGAGCATGATGGCTGAGATGGCTCAACTACTGAGGGCCACTGATAAGGGAAAGGCTCCCATGGAAATTACTGGCGAGGATGGCGAGGATCATCCTCTAGGTTTCACTCCACCCCATGTGCCTACACAAGCCGAGGCACTTTCTAAGAGGCCATCTATCACTATAAGGCCTCAACAAGGGCCGACCGATGCTAGGATCCCCATAAATTTCCCAACCGGCTTAGGGTTCAATTTGGTCGACAATCCTGCAAATCCTGTCATTCCTGACTTAGATATGGCTGAAAAAGAGGATTTAAGAAATGAGGCTGCAAGACAGTTGGAAGAACGCTACAAATGGTTAGAGGAAAAATTCAAGGTCAGCTCGGGTTGGAGATCGTCGAAGGCAGATCACACTACCGAGCCATTACCCTTGGAGTATTGACATGTATATGTTATACGTTTTCAAGTGAGTGGCATATATAGGGACTTAGTTTTTCTATGATCGATGTTGTTGTGATTAGCCAAATGTATTGGCTTATAATGATTTGTTGTATGTAGCCATGAGATGTGGCTTATAATGAATTTGGCTTGGAAGCCTATTTATCCATGATATGTGTAAATGTCTTGTGATGTGGGTATGGGATTATGCTTGTTCACTATGTTCAAGAAGTATATGACATATGTACATGGTAAATGACTTAAGACCATTCGAGGTGGTCATGGCAATGGAATAAATGTGTGATATGGTAATAAGTTGTTAGTGCCCTAAACATGGATGTTTAATTTATAAGTTAGTAAACATAGTATAATGGTATAAGTGATTAATAAGATGACAAGGTCACATGAATGTGTAATAATGTGGCTAGACTATTTTATCACGAGTAGGAGGAACAAATGCATAATAACGAACTATTGTGGAATGCCATAGAAATCATGTATGTGTGTGCTTGTAAAGATGACAAAAAATTAG
This sequence comes from Gossypium longicalyx, assembly GCA_025698465.1. Taxonomy (NCBI): domain Eukaryota; kingdom Viridiplantae; phylum Streptophyta; class Magnoliopsida; order Malvales; family Malvaceae; genus Gossypium; species Gossypium longicalyx. Next base: position 26,124,676 of record CM046999.1, read on the forward strand.
GAAATTAGCCTAAATTTTGACTACACGGGCAGGCCACACGGGCTGAGGACACGGGCGTGTCCAGAGCCACAGGCGTGTATGTCTACAAGGCCTACCTACATGGGTGATTGACTCTCCAAAGCTAGAAAATTGTTAAGTCGCCCAAAGTTTACCGAATGTTTTCGGTTTTGTCCCGAACCGCCCTAATGTATGTTATAGGCCTCGAAAGCCTGTATAAGGGACGATATGCATGTGTTTGAAAAGTTTTAATTTTGGGTGAAATTTGGTGACCCGATTTTATATGTTCATGAATGTTTAAGTCCGGTAATGCCTCGAGCCCTGTTTCGACATTGGATACGGGTGAGGGGTGTTACAGGTTGGGAATTATGGAACAGAGGAACTATATAAGGATCACATGGTTGCTTGACAATCGTGGATCCACCGACGGCTTTTAAATCCCAATATGTAAATGAAGGTAGTTCCGCAACCGGGCTACCATGGTGTGTGGGTTGGGTGGGTAGATATTTATATCCCCACATGGTGTGACGGGGGACGGAGCTGATGTGTAGCGGATGGATAATTTTGATGGGATCGAATTGCATGAATGATGAATGATATTTTTTGAATGCTTGTTTTTTCCGAGGGTTGTACACACTGAGTTTGCGAAAACTCACCCCCTCTTTTATTTTATTTTCAGGTGGTGCTCAGTAGAAGGTTCGATATTTGGAGCGACTCTGGGTGGCCAGCTAGCAAGATAATTTGGACTTGTTTTTTTTAAGCAGATAAGTTTTTATTTAATTATGTTTCAGATCAGATTGTATTAAGGTTTTCATTATGTTATTATTACTTGAATTATTATTCTTTTCATTGTAATTGTTGAACATAGGTTTCCTAAATTATAGTATGTTTTCTACGTTTCTGCAATTAAATTTTTAAATGATAAGTTTTCTTAAATAAAATGTTTCAAACAAGGTTTTCGCAGCTGAAAGGTGTATTTTTTTTTAAGTTAGTTAAGGTTTCTTTTATTTAAATGATAATTGTCACTAGGTTTAGGTCATTGAATAGAGGATTTTCAAAAGTCCTCTTTACTAATGTTGAGTGGCAAGCTTTTCCCAACATAACAAGATCGCTGCAACACTTGTTAAAAAAACTCCCTATCTTAAAAATACTCGTGAAAGCTTCTAGAACACAGGGCAAACCCATTTTAGTTTCACAATTATTTTCCTTAATAATCTGGTCGTTTTACTTCATAGCGACTGCCTCGCAAGTTAAGAATAAAACCACTAGTACGGAATAAACATTAAGGCTTGCCATACTGCACGATTTTGATGTTACTAGTTAAATTTGGTTCATAAAATTAATTTCGAACGAGATTTCCAGGGGAAAAAATGGCATGTATAGGAAGTGTTATAACCACATTGGACTACAATTAAAATAACATTCAGTATTTCAATTTAATTAGAACATTCAATATTTGAGTTTAATTAGCATTAATTTTAATTACTACAAATCTAAATATTAATTCAAAGACACACATTTATACTTCGCTTTATAATTCTTAAATGGCATTAAACAGATCACGAAAATAAGGTTCAATAAAGATGATTACGTCGTTCATGTGTTTCTGCATTGAAACTAGGATTGAACTATTACGTCCACTCCAAACCAAACACCTGGATGATAATACGGAGGAAATAACATATGGAAAAAGCAATATGGGATATAGTACACTTGCATTATAGGCAGACATATTCGTTATGTGTGCCGTCCTATTTTTCTAATTTTTTGAAGTTGTGTATGCACTTGTTATGTTGATGGTTAATAATTCATGATAAACCATAATTTATACATATTTTTACCCCATGATTGGCATATTTTTTGAAGGTTTATCATAAAATATAATGAATTTTATGCTTCTAATCCTTTAATTTCATGTTTTATACTCAAGAGGGCTTAGGATAGCAAAAAGAGCAAGAAACGGGCCAAAAACGGGCAAAATGGGCCTAATTTAGTGTTTCGCACGGCCTAAGCACTTCCACAAGGGTAACCCACACGCCCGTGTGTGACATACAGGTAGGCTACACGCCCGTGTGTCATGACCGTGTCGACTAAAAACCAACTCAGGATTACACACGGCTTGAGCACCTTCACACTAGCGTGGCACACGACCGTGTCCTTGTCAAACCCAAGTCTAATTCTACTTGGAAAAGGCTAAATTTTAGGGTTTTGAAGCATTTTAAAGTCTATATAAACACCCTAGAAGAGGATCAAAAGGGGGGACAGAGAGTAGAAGGCAGAGAATACTGAAGGATAGCCATCGGAATCAGCTCGGAAGCAGGATCTACTTCAAGACTAAAGATCTCCATTCAATTTCTTAGAAGTTCTTTGGGTTTCTTTATGTTTTGTTGTTTTCCCAATTTTGAGATGTTTTCCATTATTATGAACTAAACTCCCTAAATACCTATGGGAGATGAAACCTAAGACGGATCTTATTACTATTTGAATTATATGATAAATACTTGTTCTTATTCTTAATTGTGAGTTTTAATCCTTGCTTTAATATTCCAGGATATTAATTCATGTTTTGATATGCTTATTAAGTGGAGTAAAAGTCCCTGTTTAAGAGTAGATCCTCCATAATTAAGCGAAGTTGTATGCAATTCTAGAGATAGGATGACATAAATCTGCCAGATTAGAGTCCAATCTAATAAGGGAATCCACAGATCAAGTTAATGCGACAATAAGGGTTTTAATTAGAAAGAGATTTCAATTAATCAACCTAGAGTTAGTTGTTTTAGTCTCGAGAGAGATATTAACATAAATCAGGGATTTTTACGGATTAAGTCAAGTGAATAAATCGTCTAATTAAGAAGTAATAAGTAAAGTCTAGGTGGATTCTTCCTTGGGTATTGTCTTTTTCATCGGTTTTCCAATAGTATTTTCCAACTTTTACTTCTGTCGTACTCTTAGTTAATTAGATAGTTAATCTTAGTTTAAAAAGATCCCTTTAATTCTTAGGCTAGATAATAAAAAGATAGTAACTACTAGTACTTTTAGTCCTTGTGTATACAATATTTCCAGTCTCACTATAACTATACTACTGTTCGATAGGTGCGCTTGCCTTAGTCAAATTTTTAGTTAGTTTAGCTACCATCAATTCACGTGTATCTCAAAATTGAATGAGCTACACCATGTTCCCCTACCAGTGATATGTATGTGCCATAATGTAGAAATAATTATGCGAAGCATAAAATCTTGTAACCTTATTGTTGTTAAATTTTTTTTATCACACTTATCATATTTGTAAAATGGAAAATGGAAACTAAGTAATTGAAATTCAAAATTAATTCATCAAATGTATTTCCTGTTCTGAAATTAAGTCGATATATGTCTTTATCGTGGGAGTCCAATTCAGTTATTGTCTTCTTCGTTCTACGTTAACATTCTAGGTGTAAGCGTTCTGGCCCAATTTTAGTGAAATATGAATGGAAGCTTTTAGTGGAATAAGTAATGGAACTTGGAAAATGAAAATTTCTCTTAGAGAGTTAAATTGGAAACAACAAATGATGTTACACTTCTATAACTATCATAGGTATTGCCCAAATAATGAATAGGATTTAGTTTTTATATAAATTGAACCTTTTTTAGTAGGGAGAATGTGGGACGTACGTGTCCGACATAATTGGAGTTTCATTCTCGATCTTGATAAAAACAAGTAATCTAAAGAAAGAAGAATACGGAAATCAAGTTAAGACTTTGAAATGTTACATCACTTTCGATAAGGATTTCAAGATTTCCTCTCCTCTGCGGAAACGAAAGTGGTCATAACTATTAGATTAGTATCGAAGGAGTGAAAATGGAAAATGAAACAAAGGAGTCCATAGGCAAGGAACTATCACAAATTATAGTGCATGTCATTTGGAGGATATTTCGTGGCACGATATGAGTCTTTTCAAAACCTTGAGAAGTCAAGGTATTTTTCCATTAAAGGCAATGTGAATTTAAATTGAGAAAGACTTTCAAGGAATCGAGATTGTTTCAATTTCACACCACGCTAGAACATTCCAAATCCACATTATTGAACTGAACTTAATGTTTAAAATAATGATATTTGTGTCAATTTAAACAATGTGCAACAATATCTAGTGCTCGATTTGAGATGGTTATGGAGTTCCAGTGCTTTAAAATTAAAAATAACGGCATGTATAAAATCATAGTGTATTAAGTAATAACTTCTATAGAACCATTTAATTTCTGTACAACTAAATATAATTTAACTAGGCTTAACTTTACTGACACATTTTAAAGAAGCTTTCGGAACAATATCAAAAATAAAGAGAAAAGAACAATTTTGGGACCCTTACGTCTGGTAACCGTTTGTTAGGTTAAGCAATCCTATATCCTTAAGCAGACGTAGATGGTGAATCGATTAATGCAAGGCAATTATTCCATGTCTGAATGCTCTTTGCTATAATTGTCGCTGGGTTTAGGTCATTGAATAGAGGATTTTCAAGAGTCCTCTTTACTAATGCTGAGTGGCAAACTTTTCCCAACACAACAAGTTCGCCAGAAAACTTGTTAGAAATACTCGCTGTCTTGAAAATACTCCTGAAAGCTTCTAGAACACAGGGCAAACCCATTTTAGTTTCACAATTATTTTCCTCAATAATCTGGTCGTTCTCCTTTGCAGCCATTATTGCCCTGCAGATTAAGAATAAAACCACTAGTACGGAATAAACATTAAGGCTTGCCAAACTACGCAAATCTGATGTTACTAGTTAAATTTGGTTCGTAAAATTAATTTCGAACGAGATTCGCACGGGAAAAAAACTAGCATTTATAAGAAGAATTATAACCATATTGGACTAGAATACGTTACCATAAAAGAAAACATTCAGTATTTCTGTTTAATTAGAACATTCAATATTTCAATTTAATTAGCATTAATTTTAATTACTACAAATCTAAATATTAATTCAAAGACACACATTTATACTTCCCTTTATAATTCTTAAATGGCATTAATCGGATCACGAAAATAAGGTTCAACAAAGATGATTATGTCGTACATGTGTTTTTGCTGTGGAAATCAGATAGAACTATTACGTCCACCCTAAACCAAACACTTGCACAATAATACGAAGGAAATAACATATGGAAAATGCAATATGGGATATAGTACACTTGCATTATAGGCACACATATTCGTTATGTGTACCATCCTATTTCTCTAATTTTTTGAAGCTGTGTATGCACTTGTTATGTTGATGGTTAAAAATTCACGTGTATCTCAAAATTGAATGAGCAATACCATATTCCCCTACCAGTGATTTGTGTGTGCCACAATGTAGAAATAATTATGAGAAGTGTAAAATCTTATAACCTTGTTGTTGTTAAAAAGTTTTTATCACACTTATCGTATTGGTAAAATGGAAAATGGCAACTAAGTGATTGAAATTCAAAATTAATTCATCAAAAATATTTCTCGTTCTAAAATTAAGTCGATGTATGTCTTTATCGTGGGAGTCCAATTCAGTTATTGTCTTCTTTGTTCCACGTTAACATTCTAGGTGTAAGCGTTCCGGCCAAATTTTATTGAAATATGAATGGAAGCTTTTAGTGGATTAAGTAATGGAACTTCGAAAATGAAAATTTCTCTTAGAGAGTTAAATTGGAAACAAAAAATGACGTTACACTTCTATAATTGTCATAGGTATTGCCCAAATAATGAATAGGATTTAGTTTTTATATAAATTGAACCTTTTTTTAATAGGGAGAATGTGGGACGTACGTCTCCGACATAATTGGAGTTTCATTCTCGATCTTGATAAAAACAAGTAATCTAAAGAAAGAAGAATAAGGAAATCAAGTTAAGACTTTGAATCATTACATCACTTTCGATGAGGATTTCAAGATTGCCTCTCCTCTACGGAAACGAAAGTGGTCATAACTATTTGATTAGTATTGAATGTGTGAAAATGGAAAATGAAACAAAGGAGTCCATAGGCAAGGAACTAATACAAATTATAGTACATGTCCTTTGGAGGATATTTCGTGGCACGATATGAGTCTTTTAAAAACTTTGAGAAGTCAAGGTATTTTTCCATTAAAGGCAATGTGAATTTAAATTGTATAAAGACTATCAAGGAATTGAGATTGTTTCAATTTCACACCATGCTAGAACATTTCAATTCCACATTATTGAAATGAACTTAATGTTTATAACAATGATATTTGTGTCAATTTAAACAATGTGAAACAATATCTAGTGCTCGATTTGAGATGGTTAAGGAGTTCCAGTGCTATAAAATTAAAAATAATGGCATGTATAAAATCATAGTGTATTAACTAATGGCTTCTACAGAAGCATTTAATTTCCGTACAATTAAATATAATTTAACTAGGCTTAACTTTAATGACACATTTTAATGAAGCTTTCGGAACAATATCAAAAATATAGAGAAAAGAACAAATTTGGGCACCTTACGTCTGGTAACTGTTTGTTAGCTTAAGAAATCCTATATCTTTAAGTAGACAAAGATGGTGAATCGATTAATGCAAGGCAATTATTCCATGTCTGAATGCTCTTTGCTATAGTTGTCACTAGGTTTAGGTCATTGAATAGAGGATTTTCAAGAGTCCTCTTTACTAATGCTGAGTGGTAAACTTTTCCTGACACAACAAGTTCGCCGCAACACTTGTTAGAAATACTCCCTGTCTTGAAAATACTCGTGAAAGCTACTAGAACACAAGGCAAACCCATTTTAGTTTCACAATTATTTTCCTTAATAATCTGGTCATTCTCCTTCGTAGCCATTACTGCCCCGCAGATTAAGAATAAAACCAGTAGTACGGAATAAACATTAAGGCTTGCCATACTGCGCGAATCTAATGTAAGTAGTTAAATTTAGTTCGTAAAATTAATTTCGAACAAGATTTACAGGGGAAAAAGCTGGCATTTATAGGAAGTGTTATAATCACATTGGACTAGAATACGTTACCATAAAAGAAAACATTCAGTATTGCTGTTTAATTAGAACATTCAAAATTTCAGTTTAATTAGCATTAATTTTAATTATTACAGATCTAAATATTTATTCAAAGACACACATTTATACTTCCCTTAATAATTCTTAAATGGCATTCAACGGATCACGAAAATAAGGTTCAACAAAGATGATTATGTCGTACATGTGTTTTTGCGTTGGAACTCGGATAGAACTATTACATCAACCCCAAACCAAACACTTGGACGATAATACGGAGGAAATAACATATGAAAAAAGCAATATGGGATATAGTACACTTGCATTACAGGCACACATATTCATTATGTGCGCCGTCCTATTTTTCTAATTTTTTGAAGTTGTGTATGCACTTGTTATGTTGATGGCTAAAAATTCACGTGTATCTCAAAATTGAATGAGCAATACCATATTCTCCTACCAGTGACTTGTATGTGCCACAATGTTGAAATAATTATGCAAAGCGTAAAATCTTATAACCTTGTTCTTGTTAAAAAGTTTTTATCACACTTATCATATTTGTAAAATGGAAAATGGCAACTAAGTGATTGAAATTCAAAATTAATTCATCAAAAATATTTCCAGTTCTGAAATTAAGTCGATGTATGTCTTTATCGTGGGAGTCCAATTGGGTTATTGTCTTTTTCGTTCTACGTTAACATTCTAGGTGTAAGCGTTCCGGCCCAATTTTAGTGAAATATGAATGGAAGCTTTTAGTGGAATAAGTAATGGAACTTGGAAAATGAAAATTTCTCTTAGAGAGTTAAATTGGAAAGAACAAATGATGTTACACTTCTATAACTGTCGTATGTGTTGCCCAAATAATGAATAGGATTTAGTTTTTATATAAATTGAACCTTTTTTAATAGGGAGAATGTGGGACGTACGTCTCTGACATAATTGGAGTTTCATTCTCGTTCTTGATAAAAAAAAGTAATTTAAAGAAAAATGAATAAGGAAATCAAGTTAAGACTTTGAATCGTTACATCACTTTCGATGAGGATTTCAAGATTGCCTCTCCTCTACAGAAATGAAAGTGGTCATAACTATTAGTTTCGTATCGAAGGAGTGAAAATGGAAAATGAAACAAAGGAGTCCATAGGCAAGGAACTATTACAACTTATAGTGCATCTCATTTGGAGGATATTTCGTGGAACGATATGAGTCTTTTCAGAACTTTGAGAAGTCAAGGTATTTTTCCATTAAAGGCAATGTGAATTTAAATTGTATAAGTACTTTCAAGGAATTCAGATTGTTTCAATTTCACACCACGCTAGAACATTCCAATTCCATATTATTGAAATGCACTTAATGTTTAAAATAATGATATTTGTGTCAATTTAAACAATGTGCAACAATATCTAGTGCTTGATTTGAGATGGTTACAGAGTTCCAGTGCTATAAAATTAAAAATAATGGCATGTATAAAATCATAGTGTATTAAGTAATGGCTTCTATAGAACCATATAATTTCCGTACAACTAAATATAATTTAACTAGGCTTAACTTTAATGACACATTTTAATGAAGCTTTCGGAACAATATCAAAAATATAGAGAAAAGAACAAATTTGGGCACCTTACGTCTGGTAACCGTTTGTTAGCTTAAGAAATCCTATATCTTTAAGCAGACAAAGACGGTGAATCGATTAATGCAAGGCAATTATTCCATGTCTGAATGCTCTTTGCTATAGTTTTCGCTGGGTTTAGGTAATTGAATAGAGGATTTTCAAGAGTCCTCTTTACTAATGCTGAGCGGCAAACTTTTCCCAACACAACAAGTTCGCCGCAACACTTGCTAGAAATACTCCCTGTCTTGAAAATACTTGTGAAAGCTTCAAGAACACAAGGCAAACCCATTTTAGTTTCACAATTATTTTCCTTAATAATCTGGTCATTCTCCTTCGTAGCCATTACTGCTTCGTAGATTAAGAATAAAACCAGTAGTACGGAATAAACATTAAGGCTTGCCATACTACGCGAATCTGATGTTACTAGTTGAATTTGGTTCGTAAAATTAATTTCGATCGAGATTTGCATGGGAAAAAACTGGCATTTATAGGAAGTGTTATAACCACTTTGGACTAGAATACGTTACCATAAAAGAAAACATTCAGTATTTCTGTTTAATTAGAACATTCAATATTTCAGTTTAATTAACATTAATTTTAATTACTACAAATCTAAATATTAATTCAAAGACACACATTTATACTTCCCTTTATAATTCTTAAATGGTATTAAACGGATCACGAAAATAAGGTTCAACAAAGATGATTATGTCATACATGAGTTTTTGCGTTGGAACTCGGATAGAACTATTATGTCCACCCCAAACCAAACACATGGATGATTATACAGAGGAAATAACCTATGGAAAAAACAATATGGGATATAGTAAACTTGCATTACAAGCATACATATTCGTTATGTGTGCCGTCTTATTTTTATAATTTTATGAAATTGTGTATGCACTTGTTATGTTGATGGTTAAAAATTCACGTGCATCTCAAAAATGAATGAGCAATACCATATTCCCCTACCAGAGTTTTTTATGAGTTACAGTGTAGAAATAATTATGCGAAGCTTAAAATCTTATAACCTTGTTGTTGTTAAAAAGTCTTTATCACACTTAACATATTTGTACAATGGAAAATGGCAACTAAGTGATTAAAATTCAAAATTAATTCATCAAAAATATTTCGCGTTCTAAAATTAAGTCGATGTATGTCTTTATCGTGGGAGTCCAATTCGGTTATTGTCTTCTTCGTTCTACATTAACATTCTAGGTGTAAGCGTTCTGACCCAATTTTAGTGAAATATGAATGGAAGCTTTTTGTGGAATAAGTAATGGAACTTGGAAAATGAAAATTTCTTTTACAGAGCCAAATTGGAAACAACAAATGACGTTACACTTCTATAATTGTCGTATGTATTGCCCAAATAATGATTATGATTTAGTTTTTAAATAAATTGAACCCTTTTTAATAGGGAGAATATGGGGCGTACGTGTCCGACATAATTGGAGTTTCATTCACGATCTTGATAAAAAATAAGTAATCTAAAGAAAGAAGAATAAGGGAATCAAGTTAAGGCTTTGAATCGTTACATCACTTTCGATGAGGATTTCAAGATTGCCTCTCCCCTATGGAAACAGAAGTGGTCATAACTATTAGATTAGTATCGAAGGAGTGAAAATGGAAAATGAAACAAAGGAGTCCATAGGCAAGGAACTATTACAAATTATAGTGCATCTGCTTTGGAGGATATTTTGTGGCACGATATGAGACTTTTCAGAACTTTGAGAAGTCAAGGTATTTTACCATTAAAGGCAATGTGAATTTAAATTGTATAAATAATTTCAAGGAATCGAGATTGTTTAGTTTCACACCACACTACAACATTCCAATTCCACATTATTGAAATGAACATAATGTTTGTAATAGTGATATTTGTGTCAATTTAAAGAATGTGAAACAATATCTAGTGCTCGATTTGAGATGGTTACGGAGTTCCAATGCTATAAAATTAAAAGTAATGGCATGTATAAAATCATAGTGTATTAAGTAATGGCTTTTATAGAACCATTTAATTTCCGTACAACTAAATATAATTTAACTAGCCTTAACTTTAATGACACATTTTAATGAAGCTTTCGGAGCAATATAAAAAATATAGAGAAAAGAACAAATTTGGGCCCCTTACGTGTAGCAATCGTTTGTTAGCTTAAGCAATCATATATCCTTAAGCAGACGGAGATGGTGAATCGATTAATGCAAGGCAATTATTCCATGTCTCAATACTCTTTGCTATAATTGTCGCTGGGTTTAGGTCATTGAATAGAGGATTTTCAAGTGTCCTCTTTACTAATGCTGAGTGGCAAACTTTTCCCAAAACAACAAGTTCGCCGCAACACTTGTTCGAAATACTCCCTGTCTTGAAAATACTATTGAAAGCTTCTAGAACACAAGGCAAACAAATTTTAGTTTCACAATTATTTTCCATAATAATTTGGTCATTCTCCTTCGTAGCCATTACTGCCCCGCAGATTAAGAATAAAACCAGTAGTACGGAATAAACATTAAGGCTTGCCATACTCCGCGACTCTGATGTTACTAGTTAAATTTGGTTCGTAAAATGAATTTCGAATGAGATTTGTAGGGGAAAAAACTGGAATTTATAGAAAGTGTTATAACCACATTGGACTAGAATACGTTTCCATAAAAGAAAGCATTCAGTATTTCTGTTTAATTAGAACATTCAATATTTCAGTTTAATTAGCATTAATTTTAATTAGTACAAATCTAAATATTAATTCAAAGACACACATTTATACTTCCCTTTATAATTCTTAAGTGGCATTAAACGAATCACGAAAATAAGGTTCAACAAAGATGATTATGTCATACATGAGTTTTTGCATTGGAACTCAGATAGAACTATTACGTCCACCCCAAACCAAACACTTGGATGATAATACGGAGGAAATAACATATGGAAAAAGCAATATGGGATATAGTAAACTTGCATTACAGGCACACATATTCGTTATGTGTGCCGTCATATTTTTCTAATTTTATGAAATTGTGTATGCACTTGTTATGTTGATGGTTAAAAATTCAGTCCATCTCAAAATTGAATGAGAAATACCATATTCCCCTACCAGTGATTTTTATGTGCCACAGTTTAGAAACAATTATGCGAAGCTTAAAATCTTATAACCTTATTGTGGTTAAAAATTCTTTATCACACTTATCATATTTGTAAAATGTAAAATGGCAACTAAGTGATTGAAATTAAAAATTAATTCATCAAAAATATTTCCCATTCTGAAATTAAGTCGATGTATGTCTTTATCGTGGGAGTCCAATTCGGTTATTGTTTTCTTCGTTCTACGTTAACATTCTAGGTGTAAGCGTTTCAACCCAATTTTAGTGAAATATGAATGGAAGCTTTTAGTGGAATAAGTAATGGAACTTGGAAAATGAAAATTTCTCTTAGAGAGCCAAATTGGAAACAACAAATGACATTACACTTCTATAACTATCAAATGTATTGCCCAAATAATGAATATGATTTAGTTTTTACATAAATTGAACCTTTTTTAGTATGGAGAATATGGGACATACGTGTCCGACATAATTGGAGTTTCATTCACGATCTTGATAAAAAATAAGTAATCTAAAGAAAGAAGAATAAAGGAATCAAGTTAAAACTTTGAATCGTTACATCACTTTCCATGAGGATTTCAAGATTACCTCTCCTCTATGGAAACGGAAGTGGTCATAACTATTTGATTAGTATCGAAGGAGTGAAAGTGGAAAATGAAACAAAGGAGTCCATAGGCAAGGAACTATTACAAATTATAGTGCATCTCCTTGGGAGGATATTTCGTGGCCCGATATGAGACTTTTCAGAACTTTGAGAAGTCAAGGTATTTTTCCATTAAAGGTAATGTGAATTTAAATTGTATAAATACTTTCAAGGAATCGAGATTGTTTCAGTTTCACACCACACTAGAACATTCCAATTCCACATTATTGATGTAATATCCCGAATTAGGGCCTAATCGAAATAGTGGTTTCGTGACCACAAATCCGAGATAGAAATAATTATTTTATAATTATTTTGAGGTTTGTGATATGATTGCATAATTGTGTGAAGATTTCGTGAAGAAATTTTTGGCATAACGAGTTTCATTTAAAGTTAGGGACTAAATCGAATAAGTTGCAAAACTTGCATTCTAGAAGTTTTTAGTATGAAATTGCTTTGAAATATTAATTAGGAGGTCTTAAATAGAAATTTTACCAATTTTAAGTTCATGGGCAAAATTAGGACATGGAAGGAATTTTTGAAAGTTTAGTAAGGAGGGGTATTTTGGTCATTTGGATATTAAATGAAATAAAATGGGAAAAATAACACAAAATGGTCATCTTCTTCATTTGGTTGCTGCGAATTTTGCTCTCACCATAGCTAGGGTTTCTTCAACTTTCAAGCTTCATAGTAAGTGATTCTAAGCCCCGCTTTTAATGATTTTTACGTTTTTGAGATCCCTAGAAACTCGATAAAGCTTATGCTAGCAATAACTTAACCTAGGGTTTATATTTGGAAAAATACCCATAGGTGAAATTTGTGTATTTTGGTGTTTTATGATAGAATATGAGGTTTTAAATTATGTTAGACAACTTGTGCTACTCGGTTTTAAGCAAAAACGAGTAAAAGGACTTAATCGGCAAAAATACCTAATAGTCACAAGTACATGTTAGAGTGAGAATTTGATGTTTCTATAGAAGGGAAAAGTGATCAGCATGTTATAAAACATAAGAATAAGGAATAAAGTTTAATCTCGAGCCTAGGGGCAAAAGTGTAAATATGCAAAAGTTCAGGGGTAAAATTGTAATTTTGCTAAAATTTGAATTAAGGATTAATTTGATAATGTGAGTATTAAATAAGTTAAATGTGTTATTTTAGATCAAGAAAGACGTGGAATCGACACCAATCGAGGAAAAGAAAAGATTGTGGACTAAATTGCAAAATCTTTGTATTTTGGTACCAAGGTAAGTTCATGTGTAAATAATGTAGCATAATTGTTATTTTTAAGTTATTGATGTCAATTATATGATATGCTGATTTTTATCATGAAATATATGCTTTGTGGTTAATTTCGAATAAACTGCAAATTATGTGAACTACTTGTTAAAAATAAATTGTTACAGAGTATTGGTTTCGGCATTCTACGGAAGACGGCAAGGATATGTGTTCGAGGAAAATCCCGTTTGAACCTTAGGAATAGATTAGGATACAAGTGACATGTCACTAGGATGGTTGAGCATCCGAACTCGTTGAGTTGAGTCCGAGTTCACTTATGGATGCGAATGTCCGAACTCGTTGAGTTGAGTCCGAGTTCGTGAGATGTAACTAGGCATCCGAGCTCGTTGAGTTGAGTCCGAGTTCACTTATGGATGCGAATGCCCGAGCTCATTGAGTTGAGTCCGAGTTCGCTTATAGGCGGGTTACATGATTGCTTGATTGCATATGTGGCACTTATGTGCAAGTTATCCATGTATCCGAATTATATTCCGATGTGTTCAACGAGTAAAGTTCTACTCAAATGGAGGAATACTCGAGATGAAAAGAGACGTATTGGTAAGTGATGTGAAATGGATACTTTAGACAGGTATGTACTTAACCCTCGGGTTGAGTATTGATACAACAACGATAAGGTAATAAGATGATGAAAAATGATTAGAAATGTGATATATGTTTTGGTGATACCATGCTAATGTTGTTTGGTATGATTGCTTTGATATGTTACTTATTATTTGCATATGAACTTACTAAGCATTTATGCTTACTCTCTCCTTCTTATTCATTGTAGTTTTGGATAAGCCAGCTCAGGAATCGGGATAGGTCGAAGGCTCGATCACACTATCTGGAAGACTTTTTGGTAAATGGCTTGTAAAATTTAAGTATGGCATGTATAGCAATATACCTATTTTGTGTGAATGATATTATGATACGATGAAGGATTGGTTGAGAAAATGCTTGATAATGATAAGTTATGGAAATGGTTAGTTTAGATTATGTTTAATGTTATGGAAAGTTATTAGGATACTTAGTTCATGAAAACTCATAAAAGGGATGAAATTTGCCATAAATAGAACATTGCAACAACACTGATGTGAGTTTGAAAATTTACTAAAAATCATAGAAATCGAATTATGTGATGGATTAAATATTAAATTGAATCTTATTATGTCTAGTTTTACATAAAACAAACTAAACAGGTAAAGGAAGTACATGTTAGAAGATATTTGAATTTTAGTGAAACAGGGCCAGAGTGATTTTTGGATCCCCTGTTCCAACTTTAGAAATTCACCATAAATTTTACAGATATAATTAGGTGTTTTATTTTATATTCTCAAAATCCTTATTAAGTCTAGTTTCAGGAGAAACAAACCTCATAGTCATATCAATTTTTTACGGAGAGAAATGTGGTTCGTAGTAAACAGAGGTCAGTCCAGTCAAGTCCTGAAATAGGGGTAAATTTAACTAATAAACTGTACCAATTGGCCCAACCAAAAATTCTAGAAAACAAATAGTAAGTAGGTATATGAGTCTAGATTCAGGGAAAATTTACAGATCTTGATTTTAAGTTTCGTAACTCGAGATATGATTTTTCTTGTAACTGTGATGCAAGTAATTAGAGAGCTGTGAATGTAGAAACAAATGATCCAAAGTTCTTAAAATGTTAAATTAAGTTTAGTAACACCTCATACTCGACTCCGGTGACGGTCTCGGGTGTGGGGGCGTTACATTTAGTGGTATCAGAGTAGGTTTATTCGGTTCTCGGACTACGTGTTGTATGTACAGATTTTGCTATACATGCCATATGTATATATTATGATAGTGTGACGACTTCTGACCTTTTTAAATGATTTTTTTATAGTAAATGGATCCCGATCCAGCTGTGGCAGATGAAGTAGAGAGTAATGCGCTAGCTCATTTGAAGGAGCAGCGCCGACTGAAAATCCACCTCCTATCATTGGTCGGGGAGAGGAGAAAGGGATCGGGAAGCCTTTCTCCAAATGATGAGTGCATGGTACACCGAGTTCGTTAAATGCGAACCCAAATGTACGACCTCCCCACCTCCCCCAATTCCTCAACCTTGTACCCCGATGCCTCGGGGTGTGGATATGATAAAATTTCACGAACTCCAGCTGATAGAATTCGTAAACAAGGGGGGCCAAGAATTTAAGGCAAATATTGATGATGATGCCGAGAAAGCAGAGTTCTGGCTTGAAATTTCTATTCGGGTATTTGATGAATTATCTTGTACACCTAAAGAATGTTTGAAATGCGCTATATCTTTGTTGAGGGATTCAACCTATAATTGGTGGAAGAATTTGATTTCGGTGGTACCGAAAGAGAGAGTAACCTGAGAATTCTTTCGAGAAGAGTTTCGGAAGAAATATATTAGTGAAAGATTTATTGATCAGAAGCGTAAAGAATTTCTTGAGCTGAAGCAAGGTAATATGACAGTTACAGAATATGAAAGAGAGTTTGTTCGATTAAATAAGTATGCCAGAGAGTATGTTCCTACAAAGGCCAACATGTGTCGACGATTTGAAGACGAGCTCAACGAAGACATCAAGGTATTTGTTGGAATTCTTGAATTAAAAGAAATGGTAGTACTGGTTGATCGAGCTTGCAAGGCTAAAGAACTACTTAAAGAGAAGAAAAAGGTAGAGGCTGAGACTAGAAATTGGAAGAAAAGACCGACGAGCAGTTCATTTTCACAGCAACCCGGAAAGTCAAGAAATATGAATCCTCGTTCCCAAATTTCTACTAGGCAATCATATGGGAATTATAAGAAGCAAAATGTGGGTCCTAAGTCCCAAACTACTTCGGCAGCCAGTGTAGGGAACTCGAGATTTGTTAAACCCGAATGCCAGCGGTGTGGTAGAAATCATTTTGGTCCGTGCAGAGCAAATGAATGTTTTCGATGTGGTTCTCCAGATAATTTTATTAGAGACTGCCCAGAGAGAGCTGAAAAAGAAAAATTTCAGAATACAAAAACAAGTGGTGCGGATTCGAGAGGAAGATATCCAAGAAAAGCTGGGAGTGAAGCAAGCAGTAAAAATATAGTCAGAGATGCAGTAGTTAGACCTGAAGGAAGGGCTCTGGCTAGAACTTATGCTATTAAAGCACGCGAAGATGCTTCCTCACCTGATGTGATTACCGGTACATTTTCTCTCTATAATGTTAATGTTATTGCTTTGATTGATCCTGGTTCTACTCATTCATATGTGTGCATGAAATTGGTGTCTAGTATGAATATACCTGTTGAGAACACAGAATTTATGATTAGAGTGTCGAATCCGTTAGGCAAATGTGTGATTGTTGATAAAGTATGTAAGAAATGTCCTTTAATGATTCGGGGTCATTATTTTCCGGCCGACTTGATGTTGTTGCCGTTTGATGAGTTTGATGTTATTTTGGGTATGGATTGGTTGACATTGCATGATGCTATAAGAAATTGCAAAAAAAAGGTTATAGAATTAAAGTGTGAAAATGGTGAAACTCTGCGGGTTGAATAAGATAAATCAGAGGCATTGCCTAGTGTGATTTCTTCAATGTCGGCTCAAAGATATCTGAGAAAGGGTTATGAAGCTTATTTGGCGTATGTAATTAATACAAAAGAAGTTGAAAAGAAAGTTGAATCAGTGCCGGTTGTGTGTGAATTTGCGGACGTATTTCCAGAAGAATTACCGGGTTTGCCTTCAGTCAGGGAAGTAGAATTTGGTATTGATTTGATACCGGGAACAACTCCAATTTCGATTGCTCCATATAGAATGGCACCAACAGAGTTAAAAGAGTTAAAGTCGCAGTTGCAAGAGTTGACTAATAAAGGCTTTGTGAGACTGACTTTTTCACCTTGGGGTGCTCCCGTGTTATTTGTGAAAAAGAAGGATGGTTCTATGAAGTTGTGTGTTGATTATCAGCAGTTAAACAAGGTGACAATCAAAAACAAGTATCCGTTACCAAGAATTGATGATTTGTTTGATCAGCTAAAAGGAGCGACATGGTTTTCAAAAATTGACTTGAGATCTGGGTATTACCAACTGCAGGTAATAGAGTCGGATGTGCCTAAAACTACTTTTAGAACAAGGTATGGTCATTATGAATTTATAGTTATGCCATTCGGGTTGACAAATGCTCCTGCTGTGTTTATAGATTTAATGAATCGCATATTTCGACCATACTTGGACAAATTTTTTGTGGTGTTTATAGATGATATTTTAATTTATTCAAAAGATGAGACAGAACATGCTGAGCATTTGAGGATAGTTTTGCAAACTTTGAGAGATAAACAGCTGTATGCTAAGTTTAGTAAAAGTGAATTTTGGCTCTGGGAAGTTAGATTTTTGGGTCATATTGTTTCAGGTGATGGTATACGGGTTGATCCTAGTAAAATTTCAACCATTGTTGATTGGAAACCACCGAAAAATGTAACTGAAGTTAGAAGTTTCTTGGGGCTAACTGGGTATTATCGGCGGTTTGTAAATGGATTTTCTATAATTGCTGCTCCTATAACTAGACTACTCCGAAAGGATGTTAAACTTGAATGGACGGAAGAATGTCAACGAGTTTTGAAGAATTGAAAAAGTTATTAACAGAGGCACCAATGTTAGTAGTACAAAATCCGAATCGGTAAAGAATTTGTGGTGTATAGTGATGCTTCTCTACATGGTTTGGGATGTGTACTCATGCAAGAAGGAAAAGTGGTGGCTTATGCTTCGAGGCAGTTAAAACCTCATGAGAGGAATTATCCTACTCACGATTTGGAATTGGCTGCGGTGGTGTTTGCTTTGAAAATTTGGCAACATTATTTGTATGGTGAAAAGTGTCGGGTCCTCGGTCCTCACCCATTATAGGCTCATATGGACCAAGTTTGGTTCAGGGGGACACATTTCCCTATTACCATGCGGAGATGAAAATCTCACGAAGACATAGGTACGGATGTGTCCCGAAAGCAATCCACTAGCCCATGCGGAGGTGAAAACCTCACGAAAGCATAGACTCTCACTCCTACTTAAGGGTGTGACCACAACGGTCATGCAAATGCAATGCATGTGTAAACAATAACAAACATATGCAACAAACACATGTAAAAATGACGTATTTTAATTTTTTTCCAAATTTCCGACATTAAGACAGAAAATAATCAATTTTCGGCTTGACTCTCTTATACATCCCCAGTGGAGTCGCCAAGCTGTCGAAACCATTTTTTAAAGGGATATTTTAAAAACGGGGATCAACTTTTTTTAAAAAAGGAAAATGGGAGTCGCCACCAATCTTTCAAAGTGTGATTGGATCACTATATAAACGTTTTGGTCTACGAAATTACGAGAAAATAGGTTCGGGAGTCGGTTACGTACGAAGAAGGATTAGCACCTTCGTAACGCCCATAATTGGTACCAAATTGAGTAATTTTTGTCTTAATGTCAGATACTTGAAAGAAATCAAAAATGATATTTCTTTAAAACCACGATGTTTTGAGAAAATAATCGAGATTCATTTTTTAAAAGAGTACGAACATCACACCCAGCATGATTGGACATGATATTCTTAATCTTTCGTAACTAAAATCATCTCATGACTTGTAAAACTTATTTAAAAGGACATTTTAGATAATTAGACAAACAAGAAATTGCAACCCAGCATGTTAGGGCACTATTTCTCGAATTTTCTAAGTATTCAAAATATTGCCTTATTTTTTTAAAAAAGGTTCCTTTATTAAACATCAATATGTTTTACATATTATAAGAAATTATAATAACCTAGCTACCA
The DNA here is from genome assembly GCA_025698465.1 of Gossypium longicalyx. NCBI lineage: Eukaryota > Viridiplantae > Streptophyta > Magnoliopsida > Malvales > Malvaceae > Gossypium > Gossypium longicalyx. The sequence goes on from CM046999.1 coordinate 26,144,033, forward strand.
TATATATGCTTTATCATTTCATGCAAGCATAGTAAAAGTGATGAATGAGGATCTAAATTATGTAGTATGTATTTATATCATGCATAGTCATAAATAATATCATTATATAAAAAATACAACATGGAATATAGCAAATTCAATAGTAAAAATTGTGTAACAAATACATAACAACCTTTCATGCAAACCTATCTAATTTATCATAATTAACCAATTTTATATGAATTAAAGGAACAAAATGATATATAAAATTTAACATATTAGACAATATCAAATAAAAGGGAATTTAAAAATAAGCTATTGAACGTATAAAATATAAAAAAAAAGCTATTTAAAAGTAATATAAAACTGATAAAAGAGAACCCCTTTTTTAAAATGAAGAATGTATATATATAGATTATATTTTAAAACATAATAACTTAGTATACAAGGAAAATAATGTACTAGATATCACTATATATTTTTTTTGAAAAGATGAAAAATGTATTAATAAGTGATAATATATATTTTGTAAGGTAATATAAGGAAATATGATAAAGTATAACGTATAGTATAATTTACAAATAAAAAATATAAAAATATATCATATAGCAATAATAATACACTTAATAAAATATTTAATATAATGTAAGGGATATATAATAGTAATTTAATAGGTATTTTCATACTGAAACATAATAAAATGGTTAATATATATAGGAAAATACATAGAATTTATAAGTAAAAACATATAATAACACAATATAATTAGTAGTGCATGAAAAATAATATATAATAATACATATAATATGAATAATACATATAGTATAATATTTAGAACGTATAACAATAATATAAAATATAGTAAATAAATATATAACATATGATAAGATACAAAATAAATAATATATATGATAAATGAGTTTTTAATATATTAGATGATAAAAATAAAATATACTATTTTATAATTAATATTTAAAAACAGAAGAATATAAAGTATTTAAAATAAAAGGATTAAATTAAATTTAATTAAGAAATCTAGGGTTAATTTGTAATATAACATAAATTTTAGACTTAATTAAAACACGGACTAAAAAACCAGGGACTCATTGGGTAATTAAGCCCTAATCCCAAAACGGCGACGTTTCCCAGAATGTAATTTAATAACCGTTGGGACTAAATTGAAACAATTGTAAAATATTAGGACCAAACTAAAAATAGAATAACACGTAATTATAAATTAAAAGAGGTGGAAGGACCGATTGGGTAATTAACCCAAATCTAAAAAACACGCGGATCCTCCCCGGGTAATCGGGTCAACGCGCGGATCCTATGGCTTAATACGACACCGTTTTGAGCTTATTAAGTTAAGCAGAAACGATGTCGTTTCAAAGAGGTTATATAAGCCAATTTCGCAGCTTAAAAATCATTTTAACACCGGTCTTAAAAAAAAATCCTGAAATGCTCTACAGAGGGGAAGAGAGGTCCCCCCAGCTCGGCCTCTCTGCCGGTCTGATGCTTGCATGCACACCTCACGCGCCGTTGTACACGGTGGTCTGAAGGCTTAAAAAACCTTCGTCCTTCCACAGGTAACCTCTTTTCCTTTAGATCCTTACTCGTATATGCCAGAACAGTTCACATATGTTCAAAATAAAGTACGAGATATGCGATTAAATCACCTTTTGAGAGACTGTTGGTATTTTTGAATGAATAACTGTGAGTATATTTCTATTCCGTCCAAAAAAAGGGTCATTTACACTATTTTGATTCGGGCCTTTATAGCCACTGTTATCATTACATTTCTGGAAAGAAATATTTTTCTTTCCTTCTATATTTGTTTTGCTGCTGTGGTTCTTTCCTTCTTTGCAGGTACTCACAAAAAATCTGGTGATGGAAGGGTCGCTAGCGTTGATGGAGGCCTGAAGTCTGGTGGTGGTGTCGGTGAGGCGCTGATTACGGAAGCAGAGCCTTGAGTGATGGCCTCGATTGGGGAGCTAGACAGACGCTCCCCGAACCTTCCAGAACCTGTTGTGGCGTGAGGGGAAAGAGAGGCAGAAACCCTAAGGTTTCATGCCTCGATGTAATGGTTTGGGCCAGTTGGGCCTCTGTTGTTTGGGTCTAATTTAGGTCTGCTGGGTAGTAACCGGGTAAATGGATTTTGGGCTTATCAGGCTTTGAGGCCTGTTTATTTGTAAATGGACTTTAATGGACATTTTAAAGGAACATTTATTTATTTAATTCTTTTATTCTATTTTTAGCCCGGTTAAATTTGGGCTATTACAGCACTTTCTTGTCGTAAGCTCGCATCATTCGCTTCTGATACATCTGACCATGACGAATAGCCCTTAGCCTCTTTTCCTCAATCAAGTTAAACTGATCATATCGCGATTGTATCCATTTAGCTTTATCCAACTTTATCTCTGACAAGACTCGGAGAGACGGTATTTCCACTTCAATAGGTAACACTGCTTCCATCCCATAAACCAACGAGAAAGGAGTTGCCCCAGTAGATGTTCTAACGGACGTTCGATAAGCTAAGAGTGCAAATGGTAACTTCTCATGCCAATCTCTGTAGGTTTCAGTCATTTTCCCCACTATCTTCTTAATGTTTTTGTTAGCAGCTTCCACTGCCCCATTCATCTTTGGGCGGTACGGAGAAGAGTTGTGATGCTTAATATTGAACTAACTGCAAACTTCTACTATCGTTCTATTGTTCAAGTTTAATGCATTGTCTGATATGATCCTTTCAGGCATCCCATACTGACAAATGATCTCTTTCTTCAAGAATCGACTCACAGCCGACTTAGTAACATTCGCATAGGAAGCAGCCTCTACCAACTTCGTGAAGTAATCAATGACCACAAAGATAAAGTGATGCCCATTTGAAGCTTTTGGTGATATTGGCCCAATGACATCCATGCCCCACATGGAAAAAGCCCATGGAGAAGTCATAACATGTAGAGGTGAAGGTGGTAAATGAATCTTGTCTCCATAAATCTGACATTTATGACATTTCTTGGCGTAGTTGATACAATCCCCTTCCATAGTAGACCAATAATATCCAAACCTCATGATTTGTCTAGCCATCATGAAACCATTAGCGTGCGTCCCACAAACACCCTCGTGAACTTCCTCCAAGATTAACTTAGCTTCCACGGCGTCAACACATCTCAACAGTACCTGGTCCTTTCTTCTTTTGTAAAGGATATCCCCATCTAGCACATATTCGCAGGCTAACCTCCTTAAAGTTCACTTATCATTTTCAGTTGCCTGTTCTGGGTATTTAGGATCTTTCACATATCGCAATATATCCTGATACCAAGGGTTATCATCCTTTTCTTCTTCCTCAATGTTACAACAGTGAGCTGGAGCCTTAAAGATACTCATCTGAATGGGTCTCATCTCCTCCTCTTTATTCGCTTTAATCATTGAGGCCAAGGTTGCTAGAGCATCTGCCATCTGGTTTTTGTCTCGTGGGATATAATTGAAAGTGATATCATCGAACTCCTCAAGTAACCCCAAAACTACCTTTTGATAATTGGTCAATTTAAGATCTCTTGTCTCCCATTCACCTTTAAGCTGGTAAATTACAAACGCAGAGTCTCCATATACTTCCAAGGTTCTTATTCCTCGCTCTATAGCCGCTCGGAGTCCCATGATGCACGCTTCATACTCGGCATATTGTTTGTGCAATCAAAATCCAACTTGCACGTGAATGGACAATAATCACCATTTGGGGATATCAAGACTGCCCCAATTCCATTTCCCACTGCATTGGATGCCCCATCAAAGCTCAGCTTCCAAGGATAATCCTCTGTAGTTGCTACACACATCAACTCCTCATTTGGGAAATCAAAATTCAACGGCTCATAGTCCTCTAGAGCTCTACTAGCCAGAAATTCCGCTATCGCGCTTCCTTTTATAGCCTTCTAACTCACATAGACTATGTCAAATTCTGAAAGCAGAATTTGCCACCTTGCCATTCTTCCATTTAGTGCTGTTGACTCCATCATATACTTTAATGGATCAAGTTTTGAAATTAGCCAAGTCGTATGATATAACATATATTGCCTCAACCTTCGAGTCGTCCAGATTAAAGCACAACACAATTTCTCAATTGGCGAATATCTCATCTCACACTCTATGAATTTCTTGCTGAGGTAGTATATCGCCTTCTCTTTTCTTCCCGACTCGTCATGTTGGCCAAGCACACATCCCATAGAATTTCTAAACACTGATAAGTACAAAATTAATGGTCTATCTGGACTAGGTGGAGATAACACTAGAGCATTTAACAAGTATTGCTTAACCTTATCAAAAGCATTCTGGCATTCCTCACCCCAAGTACCTTGGTTGTGTTTTCTAAGGAGGCGAAATATGGGATCACATTTCTCGGTTAATTGTGAAATAAACCGAGCAATATAATTCAATCTTCCAAAAAAACCCCGAACTTCCTTCTGAGTACATGATGGGGGCAATTCTCATATGGCTCTAACTTTATCTGAGTCGACTTCTATTCCCTTTTCACTAACCACAAAGCCCAATAACTTCCCCGACCTAGCTCTGAAGATGCACTTTGCCGGATTAAGTTTCAACTGAAATTTTCTTAATCTCAAGAATAACTTCCTCAAAACTTCAATATGTTCCTTCTCTGTTCGAGATTTAGCAATCATGTCATCAACATACACCTCAATTTTTTTGTGCATCATATCATGGAATAAAGTCACCATAGCCCTTTGGTATGTTGCCCCTGCATTCTTCAACCCAAAGGGCATTACCTTGTAACAAAAGGTGCCCCACAATGTTATGAAGGTGGTTTTATCCATGTCTTCCGGATGCATCTTTATCTGGTTGTACCCCGAGAAACCATCCATGAAGGAGAATAATGAATACTATAGGGGGTATTGACCCGAACTTTATATGACACTTAAGGTGGATGAATATTGAAGGATAGGACCTTAACCGGCTAACTAGGAAGTTAGGAACCACAGGTATCAATGGGGCGAACGCCACACTCGATGGTGAGTGAAAAGTTCTAAAGAAACAGAATGACGCCACTAGTAAGCTAGATAAGTCAAGCTGAGTCAAAAATGAATTAAGAGAGTTAAAAAAACTAACAAATGTTATAAACATTCATTAAAGTAGAAAAAAAGTCCTTACAAAATGAAATTAGCTAAGTATTTATAGCTAGAAGTCTAGGCCAGCCGAATAGTCAAATGGATAACTAAATGGACACCTGATTTTAGGTTTTAATGAGTTGAAGAATTCCAAAAAATTTCAAGAAAATTCTAGGAAGCTCTTTCCTCCTTGGTAATGCCAATGGATAGCTTCTAGATGCCTTGATTTACCTAAAAATTAATTGAAGTGATTGGGGAGTTGAATTGGCTGAATGGAGTTGTTTAGACTAGGCTAAATCCATCCAAAAGGTGTGAAAGGCTTTAATGAGTAGGCCTTGGTCAGATAAATGATCTTGAGGTGTTAAATGATGTCTTGAGTACTCCAATGGACATTAGGTGGGAAAACCAAATGTAAACAGCCCCTTATGTGTGAATGCACAAAACTGAATGGGCATACAATGTGAAAGGAATGTCCAGCTTGTGTGAAAGCTTTTAAGGCTACTTTGGTGAGCTCAATGGCCAGCATGGGAATAAGAATCATCAGTTGGTTGTGGGTTTTGCAATAACCTAACCATCATCTCACTTGGAAGAAATAAATCAACAGCTCACTTGCATTTATGCCGCCCCAAGCATGTACCTCCACCTAATTAATTCAACAAATTAATTCAATTAAGACATAATAAAGTCGGCAACTCAAAGACACATTAAAAACAAGTTTTAAAATAGGACATATTTATAACATGTATTTAAGCTAAGACTCCAATTAAATTTAGCTATAGCTAGACATATTAAAAACATGTAATAACTAAAATTTAAATTTGGTTGTACCTAGGACACATTAAAAATATGTATTAGACTAGGACACATTTAACACTCTAATTTAACATGTTCAGATTAAAGACATATTTATTAACACTTATTTATTAACTTAAGCTAACTAGCTGAATTAACTAAATGCATTTATTTTATTCCAGCAACTAAAATTGTAAAAATTAAAATATACTCAACACGAGTAAACGAGCTCATTGAGCTGAAAACGAGCTGATTTGAGCTCAACGAGCTAGAATCGAACTAGTTTGCGAGGAATTGTAAGCAACGCTTAGGGAGCTGGTCCAAGGGTGTGCTCGGGGCGTGGCCATATCACATATGCTCCAAAGTCAATACTTATATGATATTTGCTCAAGGGTTGTCGCTTTTATTTCTTATTTATGTTTATGTTGCTCTAGGACAACCAATGACTTAAGTGTGGGGGAGTTTGATCTGTCGTAATTAGGTGTAGCAGATTAAACTAGTTTTTTCATTTAAGGAGCTTGAATATGAGTAGTTTTGTTATGTTTTAGTTAAGTCTTCTTAGTTTTATTTATATTCAATAAAATGTGAAAATTGAGTCTTTTACTAACCTTAGGGGTCGAGTGAGGCCTAAGGGAGAGCTAATGCACTTTGTGAGTGTGTAAGAGACCTTTAGAAGGCATACTAAACCAATTGGTCGCTATGTCGCAACATGGGATGTTCAATGTCGCAACATAGGGAGCAGAATGGAGAAAGTTCAAGACTGTCTTTGATGTCACGACATAGCCTAAGGGTGTCACGACACACAACTAAAGATATCCCAAGAGGAGTATACTAACTTCTATGTCACGACACAAGTCCTGGGTGTCACAGCATTGACTCTAAAACGAGAATTAAATACAAAACAAGGGCATTTTGGTCTGCGCAATCAAACTTCAAGTTCGAGGATGTCAGCTAACCTAGGGTTAAGGATGACGGCCACCTAAAATCTATAAATTGCTTCCTTTAACACATGTTATTGACATCATTCGCTTAGCCTAGATTTTCTTCAGTAAAATTAGTTTAGTTTTTCTTTCATTTTTAGGTTTTAGAATATGTTTTAGTTATTTTTCGTTGTGCTCAAGAGATCTAAATTATGGAAAGCATTCAAACTTTGTGGACTCGTGATTAATTTCAATACAATCAGGCTATTTCATATACTCTATACTATCGATTTAATTAACATGCTTTCTCTTTGTATTGATTTTATATTATCTACGAAAACCATGAGAAATTGATCCCTCTATGGGGAATTAGCGAGTGGAGGTATGATCTATTGATTGTTTTGTAGGGTTACTTAACGAATCAACTATTTGGGAAAGGAAGAATGTGAAACAAACCTAAGCCTGACAACCCCGAGAAGTCATCAAGGTGGGAATTAACCCAAAATTTGTATGGCCCATTCATGAATACCTTCACCTTGAGCTAGTTTAGACTGTGAGGTCGAAGGATAAGTAGTCCTTGTTGACTCGTTATGTTAGTGGAATATTGGAAGATCCTGCTAGGGTAGTAGCTAGTTAATCGATGTAACGCCCTGAATTTGGGCCTAGAAGTATTGGGCCTTAAGTATGGGTCTGTAAAGAGGTTGTATATAAGTATTTAATTGTACAAGGAAATGACACAATTAAAAGTCTTCTTAAGTGGTTAAGGGTCCTGAGAGGAGTTGGAAAAGTCCTGGGTCCAAACCTGGGCTTTAGTAAAAATTTTGGTATTAAGTAAATAAAACCCTGGATACCTGGATGAAGGCCTTTAAAATTATTATGTTAAATAAATGACACAAGGAAGCATGTGGTCTAGTGGTTGTGGCGTCATTAAGGTTGTAAGGGAGCTTGGGTTCAAGTCTTCGCTTTTGTAATTTATTTTGGTTTTTCTTTTAAAGGAACCTAAATTTGGCCTATAGACCTTATAATTAATTGAGGATAAAATATGACACAGAAAGAGCCTGTGGTGGAGTGGCAAGCTGGCGTGTTTGTGTAACTGTGAGGTCTGAGGTTCAAGTCTTGGGATGCGTAGTAGAGTATTTATTTTGCTATTTGAGCTATGTAGTAGGTGGAGGTGGACTGGAACTCTGTGGTTGAAGTGGTCATTAGAATGAAGAATTTTCCTAATGGTTGAAAGCAATCCCACATCAGGAAGCTAACATGAGAATTGGTGTGAAGCTGGCTTTAAATAGAGCGAACCCGATGAGTTGGTGAGGGGGAAAGTGATTAAGACTTAATGTAGGATGTGCCAAGGTTGGTAATCGTGGACTTCGGCGCGTTCTCATAAACAGGTGTGTATTCATGCCCTTCTTTGTTAGAAATCAGCGGAAGCCAAAAAGCTAAAACTTCGACATTTGAGGCCTCAGGAGCGTGCGATCACTCGTATGGTAAACCAAGCCCACGAACATGGGCGTTAGACTGTAGAGGCCACCATGAGCGCTCTCATGGTCTTGGGCTGTTCTGGGCCTCGTTGGGCTAAAATGGGTCGTGTGGGCCTAGCGGGCTTGTGGACCTACACAGATAAAATGTGTGTGATGCGGTAAGTGTTGTTTGGACTTCGGGGCTAAATGGGCCACACGAGTGTATGGGCCCACTTGGGCCGAGTATGGGTCTTAGGCCCATTAACACCGTTAGGTCTGTTTAGGTTACTTAAGTCACTCGAGACAATGGTGGACCTTTTGTTAGGTTGTTAAAACCCCCGATTTGTGAATGGTCGTAATGCCCTTGTAAGGTAAAATGATCATAATAACCCTATAGGGTAAAATGTCTGTTATGCTCTTATATTATGTACGACTGCATTGCTATATGATTTATATATGACTATGATTGAACATGACATCCTGATTTCACATATAATGTTATGACATGACATTCTGCATGGGGATGGGTGATTATTGACGGAGGAAGTGTACGACTCGTAGCCATTCTAAACAAGGCTTTTAGCCTTTCTGCAATACTTATGGCTTATAGTCGTTCTATTAACTGGCAACGTTGTTGCGATAGTTACGGCTTTTAATCGTTCTACCTACGGCATTGAGCCATTCTATTGACTTAGTTCCGCAACCGGTGCTAAGCTGGATGTGTTGGCTGGGTGGGTTGATTTTATCCCCACATGGTGAGTTGGTTGGTACGGGTAGTGTGTTGGTTGGACTGGACAGGGAATCTATCTGCATATCTACATCTAATACTAATTCTGTATTGGGCTTAGGCCTACCTGATTCTGTTAATGGGCTAAGGCCCACTGATACTATTTCTGTGATGGGCTCAGGCCCAGTCTGTTTCTGCATATTGTATATCTGGCTGTTGTATTTTTAAGGGATTACACATTGAGTTTTCGCAAACTCACCCTTTCTATCTAACTGTGTAGGTAATCCCCAGCCTTAGAGGATTTTGAGCCGCTAGGGACTCAGTGGTTGCCACACGTCCGCAGATTGGTTGTTAATGATTCAATTTATTTAAGCTTTCATATTTGGGTTTTAATTATGTAATAAGGCCATTTAGGGTTTTTTAACTTTTAATAGGCTTTTGATTTCATATTCTAAACTGCTAGAGTAGGAACATCGAATTTTCAAAATACTAGCATTTTCAAATAAAAACCTGCATTTCTAACTTTAAGGTTTTCAACTAAAGAAGCTTCCGCGATTTTTAATCGGATTGGGGAAAAACTAAAATAGCAACTGTTTGGATAAAATAGAATTTACTGATTTTTCTCAGGCAAATAAGATTAAGTGGGTTTAACTTAAAAACGATTTTCACCATCAAGTACAACATTTCTCAAAACACTTAAATGTGACATGCTAGATTCGGGCCTAACTTCTAGTCCGAGTTTGAGGTGTTACACCCGAAATGACAGTTGATGGGGATTACCGAAGCAAGCTAATCACTCATAATCAAGATTTGATTCATTCTCCTTTTCTATCTCTTGAAGTTTATTCCTTTTATGATATTCTGTTTTATTATTATAAAAACCCTAAAAATCATTTATTTTATGCTTTCGTACTATAACTAATTTAGTGTTTATGTTAGAATTGATCTGGCTCTCTCCTCCCTTGGGTATGATCCTCGGAGTACTCATCTACTTCATTGTAAAACTATTTTACAACTTGACCCTTATACTTACGCGTATTGCCTGGTATATCTATATTTTGTTGCAGTATTCACACTCTTGAAGTTAGTACGTTTGGATGTGATTAATGGGGTTTCTTGAGCTTGATGCGGCCTATTAGGTATTGGCTTTATAGAATTTATCCCATTTGAGGCTTGCTGGGGAATTTTAATATTCAGTCCAAAGGATGCTCTTGTTCTCACATCACTTCCTCCCTCTTCAAAAGGATTTTTCCTCAAATCGTTACCTATGTCAAAAGGAGACAAATCAAAAACATTAAAACCCGCATGAATATTATACTCACTTTGAAGATCTAACTTATAAGAGTTGTTATTGATCTTTTCTAACACTTGAAAGGGCCCATCTTTTTTCATATGCATCCAAGCCCAATTACTAGGTCCAAACACAACCTTCTTGTGTCCTTTATTGGCTTACGTCACATATTGTTTCGTTCTCCTTTCAATGTTGTCTCGAACTTCTTATGAAGTTGTCTAACAAAATCAACTTTCTTTTTTCCATCTAGGTTAACAAACTCATATGAAGGCAAGGAAATTAAATCCAACAGAGTTAAAGGATTAGATCCATACACAACTTCAAAATAATAAAACTTAGTTGCAGAATGCACACTCCTATTATATGCAAATTCTACATACGGCAAACATTCTTCCCATGATTTTAAATTTCTTTGTCTTATAGCTCGTAACAAGCTAGATAAAGTTCTATTTACTAATTCAATTTTTCCATCGGTTTGTGGATGGCAAGTAGTAGAAAACAAAAGTTTAGTACCTAACTTACCACTACAAAGTCTTCCAAAAGTAGCTCAAGAACTTGGCATCTCTATCAGAAACTATGCTTCTTGGCATGCCGTGAAGTCTTACAACTTCCTTGAAAAACAAATCAGCTATGTCTAAAGCATCATCAATTTTATGACATGGAATAAAATGTGTCATTTTTTAGAATCGATCCACAACCACAAATATAGAATCTCTACCACTCCTAGTTCTAGGTAAGCCTGAAACAAAGCCCATTAAAATATCGGTCCATAGTTCACTAAGGATGGGCAAAAGAGTGTACACACCATGAGAGTTAACTCAAGACTTAGCTCTTTTACAAATGATGCATTTCTCACAGAATTATGCAACATTTCTTCCTGTATAAAGCCAAAATAAATGTTCATATAAAACGTCTAAGGTCTTAGACATTTCGAAATTCCCCATCAATTCTCCCCCATGAGGTTTCCTAACAAGCAATTCACATACAGAACTCTTAGGCATACACAATTTATTTTCTCAAAACAATAATCCATCATGCTTAAAGAATTTTTCAAAGGCTTCTTTTCGCATTCCTTAAACACATTACCAAAGTCAATATCATCATCATACAAATCCTTAATATATTCAAATCCAGGCAATTTTGCATCCAAAATAGACAGTAAGACATACCTTCATGATAAGGCATCGACCACAATATTGTTCTTACATTGCTTGTATTTGATGACATAAGGAACAATAATGTGTTTCTGATTTAGTTACGATTCATTTTTAATGTGCTTTTAGGGCCTTGAGGGCTTGTATAAGGGACAATATGTATGTTATTGATTTATTTTGCTATGAACGATGTTGTGATCTCAAAAAAAAAATTATAGTTTTGAATTGTAAACTCCAGTAATACTCTGTAACCCTATTTTAGTGGTGGATAGGATTAGGGGTGTTACACAACACATGCATATCATCCCTTTTTCAAGCCCTCCAGGCCTTGGAAACACTTTAGAAACAATTCGGGATTAAATCAGAAACATATGAAACCTTAAGGAAAAATTTAGAAAAATTAAAACTATAGGTGTCACATGACTGTGTGGCCAGGCCGTGTGACTCGCATGGCTGAGACACATTCCTATGTCTCAGGCCGTGTAACAATCGAATTAAGGACACACGGTCGTGTCCCAGCCCTTGTTCGTGCACGTGCAACTCTCTAACTTGGGTCACAAGGCTGAGCCACACACTCGTGTGCTAGGCCATGTAACCTTCGAAATGTAGCCTTTAAAACCTACAGGGGACACACGACCATGTCACATGGCCGTGTGTCATACACACTGACACACACATCGGTGTCTTAAGCCATGTGAATAAGAAAATGACAAAAATCAAGCCATTTCTCTCACCCTTTAAAACATGAACCTACAAGCCACTTGCACATATACACAAGGCCTTAACACATACCCAAATCATGCATAAAATGACCAAATCTTTATACCAAGTGTCCATACAACCAATATGTCAAAAGGCACCTCAATCACAATTCATCAAACCTATCAAAACATGTGCATATTTATCCATTCATCAACCAATCACACCTAACCTATTTCCATACCAAACTTACCATATTTGACTACATTTATATCATTACTAATAGTTCATGACTACCTCAAAGCATAATCCATCTTGGCCACATTATAAACATACCAAATATGGTCATTCCAAACATGTATCAATTTAACCATATTAACAACCACAAAAAAAACATCAAATATTGTAAGTACCACAAATCCAAAGCAACATTACATGCCATAAACATCAACTCAACATTAGACATAATTCCACCTATACCTGTCATTATAACCATGGCCAAACATCAAAATATATAGATATAATCACTAGATAGTGTGATAGACCTCCGACCAGCTTCCAACCCTATCGAGCTTCTGATAATCTGTAAAGTAAGAGAAAGATAACCACATAAGCAATAAATTCTTACTAAGCTCGTATAAACTTTAATCATAATATTCTATTTTAAATATGAACTTTGTAAGTCATAAATAAACCTATACCAATGCCTCAAGATTTATCAAACTATATAACTATCAACTCACAAATGAATAGGTTCATTAACATCTCGAATACTTTCCATTTATAACATAATAAGGTCTTATAAGTTGAATTACATAATCATCAACCTTTTCTTAAAACGATGAATCATTTCATTTACTTACTTACCATTCCATTTGCTTAGCATAAGCTTAATTATGTTATCAATTCACAAATTAGTGTATTTATTCGTGACATAAGTAAATTCACATATATCATAAGTAGATTCCTTCCTTAAAAGTACGTCCTTTAATTCAACAATCCTTTTTATTTCATCATATTTCATCTTATCTATGAACTTATCATTTCAATATCTATTCTCACCCGTTTCATTTGCATAACACACAAGACATAAGCATAAACCTCAACCAACCACAAGCTAGTGCATTTAAACATAACTCTTTCACATTTAACTAATAATCATTTTATAATTCATCATTCGTCTCAAACTTTTCCATAAACATATCATTTTGGAATCACTTACTTTCACTAAACAAGATTAAACCTAAATGAATAAATTAATCATACATGTTATACATTTACGAAGCACTTATAGGCTTAGTATTGAAAATAGTTCATCGTATGCTTCTTGTACTATAATAATTCAATCTAAACTCATTCATATATGTATATAAACATATATCTTTAACCGAATAATCATGAATATAATGATACTCACATATGATCAAGTAATTCATTGAATATTCAACATTTAACATTTACTAATATCTTGACTATATATTAACCTTTAACATTAAAATAATTTTGTAAAATCCATTCACATTTATCCCGACGAACTAGTAACTTGACTCAGATACTCGAGTAACTACACACCAAAGCCATCATAGATGCACAACATGGGCATAGAAGTGCATACAGGGGCACAAATGTGCAAACAGGGGCACCGTAGTACGAGTAGGGATATCAAAGTGTATACAAGGGCCCCAAAGTGAAAATCTCGTAAAAGTGTGCATACTAACCCTATTGGCATGCCAATCGTATCCTAGTGATTACTACATTCAATCGGGCATTTTATGTAACCCATTACTTTTATACATATTTATTAATTAAGAGCACTTCATTGTTTCCGTACACATAAGATGATATCAATATATAATCATACTGTCAATGTGCCAACACAAGCATTGTTACCTTCCATTAATCACTTTCATATTTCTCAATACACATGTTGTAACAACTCACATATATCATATTCTATAAATATTTAATAGTTTTCTAATAAATCCTTTCTCACCTTATATTCACTTATAATATTTCGATTTCCAACTCACATTTTAAACATCATATATATATTCATAAATCAACAATAACGTTATATATATAGGTATGTACAATTCTATACATACGAACTTACCTGGCTAAATTGTAGAAATAACTAAGTACATAGGCTATTTGGTAATTTTCTCTTCTCGATTTTCCACTCGTTCTTGATCTAAATTAAGAATTTCATTCAATTTATTAATTTAGTCCCTGAGCCTACAACATGCAAATTAACCATTTTTATAGCAATCCCATGCCAAATGAATATTGATAGCATCCATTTCAGTCCATTTTTACAACAATTTCACATCAAGTCCTTCAACCTATTACAATTTTAACAATTTAGTCCCTAATCAGCAAATTCATCAAAAATCATTTAACAAAATACTTTTAAATCAAAACTAATTCCCTAATTTCATCATTTAACATCTAAAATAAGAAATATTAATTAATGGAATCATTCTAAATCTTTAATCATTTCAAAAACGAAGGTACGGGCTAACTGGACCTAGCCGCAACGATTTCAAAAACATAAAAATTATTAGAAATAGATAACTTAGGGACTTACATGCAAAGAAACATGGTTAGAAAAACTTCAAAGTCTCCCATGATGAACAAAACCAAATAGGGAAGAAAACTATTATGTTTTCTTTATTTTATTAAATTTTATTTCTTTATTTTATATTTATCTTTTAATAATGTTATTATAACATATAAATCACATATAAAATTAAAAGAAAATAAAGCTTTAACCGTCCACCAACTTAAGAATGGGTAATTTACCCATTAAGGCCATCAAATTATAATTATTTAATCAATTAACACCTTTAAACTAATAGCGATTGACATTTTCAACTTTTATGATTTAATCCTTTTTGGTTAATTAACTATCGAAACATTAAAATTTCTTAACGAAACTTTAATACAACCTTAATAACACTTCAAAAATACTTATAAAAATATTTATGGCTCAGTTTATAAAAACGAGGTCCCGATGCCTCATTTTCTAAAATCACTTGACTTTAAGCTTGAACTTAATTAATCATTTATATAACATAAATTAGCATATCAAAAACCTTTTTAAAACCATATTTGACTCGTAAATATTAGTTAATAATATTTACAAACTTATTCATCAAATTTTTGGCTCTGAAACCACTATTTTTGATACCACTAAAAAATAAACTGTTACATATTTAGCCTCTCCTCCCCGACCTTCAGATACAGACCTACTACCCCTAGACGCTGCTCCGCGAAGGAGGCTTGCGTATTACTTTCACCATCATCAAACTTAGCTCGGTTGCATGACATTATATCTATATGAAAACATAGTTTAAATTGAGTCAGGAGTTATCACACTATTACAGGTTATAAAATGGCATGTATTTCTAGACTCGTACATGCTACGTTCAGCCCAAGAATCGACTAAATCATAGCTCTGATACCACTGAATGTAACACCCCTAACTCGTATCCATCACCAAAATAGGGTTATAGAGCATTATGGTAAAAACATAACTTAAAACATACATATTATGCATCAACATAGGCATAGCATAAATCATTCATTTACATGCATATCGTCCCTTAATTGAGCTGTCGAGGCATTTGAAATACGTTAGAAACAATTCAGGACTAAATTGGAAATATTTGGAACATTTAAGGAAAAGTTGGAAAAATTGAACTGTAGGGGTCACACAGCTAAGACACATGCCTGTGTCTCAGGCTGTCTAACAATCGAAATAGGGATACACAGTCGTGTCTCAGCCCATGCCCGTGCTCGTGTAACTTTTAAAGTTAGGTCACATAGTAAAGCCACAAGCCCATGTGCTAGGCCGTTTAACTCTCGAAATGGCCATACACGCCCGTGTACTAGGCTGTTTAACTCTCGAAATGGCCACACACGCCCGTGTGCAAGGCCGTGTGCTAGGTCTTGTAACAGCCCAACTTGCAAACCTTAAAACCTATAGAGGACACACGGTCGTGTTGCATAATCATGTCTCACACACGACTGAGTCACACACTCATGTCTTAGGCCGTATGGACATGAAATTGGCCAAAATCAAGCCATTTTCAACCCCAACTTAAGCAACCACCTAAAAGCATTTTAGTGCATATGATCAAGCCATTATAACATGATTAAAACCAACATGAAATAACCAATTCAATAGTTTAAAATCATCCAACCAAAATGCCATGTAAGGTACCTCAAAAGCAAACATACGTAACATGCATATACTTGATCACATTTCTACCATCAAACACCCAACTTTTACCAAATCATACCTCAGACATGACCTTTAGCTCTTCACAAAACTTATCATTTGAGTCATATAATTCATGCACCATAACTTAGCCATATTAACACATACCAACAAGGCACCATAAGTACCAAAAGTACATCAACTAAAATAACATATACATGTCAAACTTATCAACTAACATTCAACACAAGTCCACCTATACATGCCATTATAACATTGGCCAAAACATAAAAAACTATCGATATAATCACTGGATAGTGTGATAGATCTCCAAAAAACTTCCAACCTAATCGAGCTTCCGATTATATATAAAACATGGGAAACAAAACTACGTGAGCACATAATGTTTAGTAAGTTTGTAAAACATGAACATAACTTACCATTTCAATACATAACATTAAAACTAAGCATGATACAATCCAACCATAAGCTTGGTACAAGCCTAACCATCATCAATAACACATGTTAGTGCATCAACTCATAATTCACTTAAATTAACATAAGGTACGTCATTATACATGAACAACTTCATTTCAAATCTTCATTTTCATTAACATAGGTATGCTTTTATTGAACATTTCCTTTTCAATCCTTTTCAGAGATTCATGAAATAGTTCATTTGAACACTTACCATTGCTTTCCTTTTCATGCCAGTTGAACCATTTAGAATAACATCGGATACTCGGGAAAGCTCACACGAAGTGTGCTAATCATATAACCGTATCCTTTCCTTTTCCTTTACATCATTGCTCACACGAGCTGTGAAATGGGCCTGCTCACACAAGTTGTAGGTCAAAATGTAACCTACACGATGCTGCTCACACAAGTTGTAGAGTATCTACAACAAATGCAGGACCTCAGCCATCGGTAAGACATTCAAGACCAGCGCCCGAAACATGGAAACCCTAATGACATGTCATTTGTATCCTACACATTCATAAAATTCAAACAGGGCTCGATAATCATTGTGACATTGTTGGATATACATCATTAGTTACATGGTAAATATCACATTATCATATAGATCAATATAACATTAAAATATTATTTAATCATACGAACTTACCTTGATGATAAAGAAGTAGAAACGAGATCAACTAATTAGAGACTTTAGCTTTTCCTCAATCTAGATCTGTAAGAGATCTATCTTACTCTAAATACGCAACTTTAACCCATTTAATATTTATCTATTCAATTCAGTCCATATTTCATTTTTTACAAAATTATAATTTTGCCCCAAACATTTTATCCTTTTTACAGTTTTGTCTTTAAACTCGTAATTTGAAATCTAAGCATTTTCATCCTCATTTCATCCTAGTTAAATTCACTAAGGACATCCGCCAACTCATAAAAATCACCATTTTATGAATTTAACATGGAAATTTACTACTTTTACAAATAATTCCCTAAATGACAATTTCATTAAAAATCCCTTTACAAAACTTGTTTATTTATCAACAATGACTCATAATCTTTCATCAAACTTCATGAATCATGTAAGAACATTTGTAACACCCCAACTTCTCAAATCCCAAAATCCCTATTAAAATTATTTTTGTGTGTTTGTGACGTGGTTGTATGTCTGCTTTAGTGGTTTGGTGCGCTGGGAGTGTTTAGGAAGTCATAAGTTCAAGCCCTGGCTTGAACAAAATTTTTGGCTTCTTATTGAATAAACCTTGTCTCTAGATAGTAGGGTTCTTAAATAAATATGGTTAAGTTGTGTCGTAAAAAGCTGGTTGGTTCAGGGGATAGTGGCGTGTTACTGCAGCTAGAAGACTTGAGTTCGAATCCTGCTGCACAGAAAGGATGTTTATTTTGTTGTTGTGCTGTAAAAGAGACTAAAAGGCAGTAAAACTCTGATCTAGTAGGCGGTTGGAGTGGTTGAGGGGGGAGTGGAGGGTAGGGCCGAATTTCAAGATGAGTGGGAAAGGAATTTGAATTGGTCAAATGAGAAATTTGAGGAGAGAATTGTTGAGGAAATCGTGGAATAGGGGAGTGAGGAGTTGTTGTTGAAAGTGGGGCTCTCTTTGTGCCACAATCAGTTTTTGGCACTTATCACCGAATTTGTTTAGTTTTTGGATTGATCGGTGGTTTTTCCTTCTTTTACTCCTAGTACCGCAAGGGTAATCTAGTTGTTTATATTCTTGATAGTCATTTTCTTTTCCCTTCGAATTTTTATTTTGGTATTCTCCTTCTTTGTTTTCTTCTTTATTGACTACCCAATACTGCTTCTCTCCTAACCTCTTCTCTCTCGTAATCAATCTTCTTTGGCCAAATACCCTGCCTTAGTGGTGAGCCAATTTCTTTCTTCCTCACTCTTAATCGAACGTTTTCACTTGGACATGTATACCTCCTTCCCTTTGCATTTCCCTTTTTTCTTTCTCCCTACTCCTTTCTCTTTCATTTTGGGAATTTTTGCCGAATACTCTTGGTCACCTTTCTATTTTGTAGTTGGTTAGCAAGGGTGTGGTGATCGATTGGGTTGAGTGCACGATTCTCTTCTCTCACTGTAACGCTTTTGTGTTGGACAAGTATTACTAGGTAAGCCTCAACTGCTTCTCTTTCCCTTTCAATTCGACACCTTACTGAACCCTCTTCTTATTGTATCTCTTTTGGTCGATTACTTTTTTGTCTCCTTCTAGATTAACCCCTATTCTTGGTTAGGTGTACGTTACATCTTTAGTCTACAATCTGCTTCATCGTGTTGGTAAGTGTGATGTGATTATGAAGGTATTAATATTGCTTCAAGTGTGAGTCTAATAGAGGAAAGTGATGTCTTTTATGTAGGTGGAGATCAAAGTTGATCGATACATCCCTTAGGAATCAAGGGTGCGATTTTGAGGGGGTTTTTGGTAAGAAGATAGTGATTATTTTAGAACTTCATTAGTTTCTTTTTGGATAATTGGTTAAATACTGAATAGTCGATTATTAATTGTTCTTCAAGTATAAGAGTGTTCGAAGCAGATTAACTCCAAATTGCATCAGGTATGTAATCACACTACTTCAATTGTAAAATGGCAAAAGCCAAAAAACTGTACCATCGATGCCACACGGCGTGCGATCGCTTGTGTGGTCATCTAATTGCATAAGTGCGAGTATGTCATTGTAGAGACAACCATGAGCAATTTTGTGGGCTTAAGTCGTTTTGGGCCGCGATGGGCCGAAATGGGCCGTGTGAGCCCCATGAGCTCGTAGGCCTCACACGATGGGTGCGTAGAGGTTTGTGGGCTAGGCTATGTGGTTCACACGGCCAAGGTCATTATTGGGCTTAATGGGCCATACAGGCGTGTGGGCCCACATGAGCCGTGATATGGGCTTTAGGCCCATTTCCACTGTTTAACTATTAAGGCCGCACGAGTCTCCCAAGACGACTGTGGGCCTACTAATGGATCGGTAAGTACACCTAGATCCTACACTGATGAAATGACTGTTATACCCCTAGAGGTAAAATGACTGATATACCTCTATGCTATATTGGACTGTATTTGAGCATGACATTTTGCATACACGTATATATTATGACATGACATATTACATGGGGGCAGGTTTGACATATATATATTAGAGGAAGTGTACTGTACTGGCAGCTCTGCTGCAATTCACTGGTAGCTCTGCTGCAATTACTGAATAGTGCCTCAACCGATGCTATATTTAGAGTGTAGGGATAGGTGGGTCGATTTTATCCCCACATGGAGTGTAGGGCTGGACGGAGTAGAGTGTAGAGCATGGACTAGTAGGATCTCTTTGTGCATTTTGTTACTATTACTGTATTGGGCTAAGGCCCACACTGATACTGTTGTTCTATTGGGCTAAAGCCCACACTAGCACTGGACTATTACTGAAATGGGCTTAAGCCCAAATTATAATTGCCTATGGTTTGACTTATTTCTAAAAAGGGATTACACATTGAGTTTTCATAAACTCGCCCCTCTGTTTTCTTGTGCAGGTAATACTTAGATGGGCCGGTATTGCGAGGGACTCGATCGGGGCCATATGTCTGGTTTTATTACTGTCTCAATTTTATACTTAAGTTAATTAATTTGGGTTTTTTAGATTTGTAATAAGGCCTTTTAAAGTTTATTTTTCTTAAATTTTGGGATTCCGAACTGTTTTGATTATATATACTAGCTTTAGGACACAAGTTTTCAAAAAAATAATTGTTTTCAAAAACACCACGTTTACGCAATGCATTTTCTAATCTTCTACAAGAGACAACATTTTAGAAATCAAAATCGTTTTAAACATGGTAAACAATGTCTACTAAAGTTCTCATTGGAAACAAGTAATAAAGATAATTATGCAAAAAGGGTTTCCTTTCAATATCACACTTTGCGAAAAACACTTCAACGTGACATCACCAGATTTGGCCATAACGTCTAAGCCGGGTTTTGGGTGTTACATTTAGTGGTATCAGAGCTAGGTTACAAAACTCGATTGTGGATTTGGGTTTTCTTTAAAACTTAAAATTTTGAAAAAGGAACTGTTTTCATTGATTTGAAATCCTTGGAAATGTTTTACTGAAAAGTATGGTACACCAAGTCCCTGGTGCCGACTCTGTAAGTTCTCTAAAACTACTACTTGTTTTAGTTGAGAGACTGATATTACTATAGGCAATAGACTACGCTGAAATACTCTGTTTAGGGTAACCTAAAACTATAGTTATACAGCGATCTGCAAACACAAAACTTTGAACTACTGATAGTATTCTTCATAAAATATCCAATAATAAACACTGGAATCATAAATTGATACATAAAATTGTTAACATAGATAAAACGCGAAATGAGATGAGCACTAGAGGTACTCGTGGAAGGGGTACAAGAGACCGCGGCAAAGGCTGTGTAGGTGTTCGGGCTGGGTCTTCGGCATCGGGCCACATGCCTGACATTGGAAATAGAAAGGCACCGGCTTCACTTGAGATTGAGACTGGGTCTCATGATCAAGCGGCTAGGGACGATGCACTGGGTCTCATGATCGAGCGGCTAGGGACGATGCACTATCCCAAGCCATGCTGAGAATTCTGCAAAGGGTCATTGGACTCAATACTGGTACTGTGGGTCGTGGGTCGGTTACGGAACGACTTCGATCCAATGGGGCTTAAATTTTTAGGGGAATCACTAGAGTTGCCCTGAATGTGGCTGAATATTGGATGGAGGCCACTGAGAGGATCATGGGCGACCTCGACTACACCCCTGAATAGAAACTGAAAGGTGCAGGGAACTCAGCCTAACTGACTAACTTGGGAATTCTTCAAAATTGCATTCCAAGGGAAATATGTGGGTGCTAGTTATGTGGATGCCTGGAGGAGAGAGTTCCTTAATTTAACGCAGGGGGATAGGCTTGTGGCTGAATATGAGGCAGAATTTCTGTGATTGAGCCGATATACGTGAGGCATGGTGGCAACGAAATATGAGCGCTGTATTCATTTTGAGGATGGCCTCAAAGATAATTTGAGAATGGCCTCAACAAAATATGTTCGAACCTGGGAAAAAATAAGAGGGTTTGGGAGCCCTCAAGTTCAGCTGGGAGGCCTAAGAAAAAGGCCAGAGTTGATGGGCCAAAAAGGAAGGGTCCCTGTTGCTGCTTTTGGGTTGCAGCCTTGTACTATTTGTGGGAAATTCCATCAAGGCGAATGCTGGGTATGATTAGGGACGTGCTTGAGGTGTGGATCTTTGGAGCATCGCGTCAGAGATTGTTCGTGTAAGCCCGATCAGATGCAAACTATTGGTATGGGTACTGTTCAGCCGCCGAGAGGTGTTCAACAGCCACCAAAAGGCCGTAGTCAGGCTAGGGGTGGAAACCATATAGGCTGTGGCCGTGGAGTACCGGGCAGAGGTGCTGGTCACATTGAGGCGAGGAAGCCAGCTCTGGTTTATGCTGCTCGTCGCTGAGAAGATGGAGATGCCTCAGATGTTATTACAGGTACATTTTTAACTTTTAGTATACCTTATACTGCATTGATAGATGTAGGATCTACCCATTCCTATGTTGCCTGTACCGTTACTGAGAACTTGGGGATTCTGGTTAAAAATACATGGAGTGGAATTACTGTGTTGAGTCCGTTGGGACAGTCCGTTAGAGTTAATAAATTATTTTGAAACGTCCCTTTAGAGGTACAGGGAGTTATCTTTCCGGCAGATCTGATGGAGCTTCCTTTTGGAGAATTTGATTTGGTACTGGGCATGGAGTGGTTAGTGAAACACTGAGTCAGTTTGGACTGTGCCACTAAAAGGGTAGTACTGAGAACTGAGGCAGATGGGGAGGTATTGGTAATTGGGGAACGACGGAACTATATGAGTAATGTGATTACTGCATTAAGGGGCGAGAAGTTGGTTCGCAGGGTTGTGAGGTGTTCTTTGTTTACGTCAGTGTTGCAGATATTGGGGGCTCTTCGGTAAAAGATATCAGGATTGTTAAGGATTTTTCGGATGTCTTCCCTCAAGAGCTACCAGGGTTACCTCCAGAACGGGAAGTGGAGCTTGGGATTGAGCTTCTTCCTGGCATAGCTCCGGTGTCCATCGCCCCTTATAGAATGGCACCGAAGGAGCTTGTAGAGCTTAAAGCTCAAATTCAAGAATTATTGGATCGAGGGTTCATCCGCCCTAGCGTGTCTCCATGGGGAGCACCAGTTTTGTTTGTTAAAAAACCATGTGAATGTGCATCGACTACCGGCAATTGAATAAATTGACTGTTATAAATAAGTACCCTCTATTGAGGATTGACGATCTATTTGACCAGTTTCATGGAGTGTCGGTCTTCTTGAAAGTTGATCTTCAATCTGGGTACATCAACTGAGGGTCAAGGATACTGATGTGCATAAGATGGCGTTAAGGACTCGCTATGGCCATTATGAGTTCTTAGTAATGCCATTTGGACTAACGAATGCACCAACAGCTTTTATGGATTTGATGAATCGTGTGTTCCAACCCTATCTGGATCGATTTGTAGTAGTGTTCATTGATGATATTCTGGTGTACTCAAAGACCGAGGTTGAGCATGAAGAACATCTCCGGGTGTTTCTGCAGATTTTGAGAGAGACACAATTATACGCCAAGTTTAGTAAGTATGAATTTTGGGTACGATCTGCTGAGGGGATTAGGTTTGATCCTCGAAAAATTGGGATTGTTTTGGACTGGAAGCAGCCTAAGACTGTTTCAAAAATTCGTAGTTTTATGGGACTAGCTGGGTACTATTAAAGATTTGTAGAGGGTTTTTCACTGATTGTCGCGCCCTTAACTAAGCTACTACACAAGGGCGTGCTGGACTGACGCACAACAAAAGAGCTTTGAGAAGCTAAAGAAAGTTCTAACTCAGGCACCTGTCCTAATACAACCAGAGTCTAGGGAAGAATTCACTGTCTACAGCGATGCATCACATATTGGTTTAGGATGTGTGTTGATGCAAGAGGGTAAGGTGGTGGCTTATGCGTCTCGTCAACTTAAGACGCACGAGGCGAACTATCTGACACATGACTTGGAACTAGCTGCGGTGGTATTCGCACTGAAAATTTAGAGGCATTACTTGTATGGTGAGAGGTGTATTATTTACACAGATCACAAGAGCCTCAAGTATCTCCTAACTCAGAAGGAGCTAAACCTTAGGCAGCATAGATGGATTGAGCTGCTTAAGGACTATGACTGTTCGATCAAATACCATCTGGGTAAGGCTAGCGTGGTAGCCGATGCACTGAGCCATAGGGTTGTGACTGATCTGAGGGCGATGTTCGCTCGTCTTAGCTTGTTCGATGATGATAGTCTGTTGGCTGAACTTCTGGTTAAACCAACATGGAATGAATAGATTAAGAGTAAACTGTTAGAGAATGAATCACTGGGTTCTAGATTCTAGCAGGTAGAGATGGAGAAACTTCAGATTTTGGACTAAATGGTGAAGGGGCACTGTGTTTCAATGACAGAATTTGTGTACCTAAGGATACTGAGTTGAGGCAATCCATACTGCAAGAGGTGAATAGTAGCCCCTATGCTATGCACCAAGGTGGGAATAAAATGTACAGAGATCTTTGTGAGGTATATTGGTGGCCAGGACTTAAGTGTGATGTGACCGACTTTGTGGGACAATGTCTGACTTGCCAGTAGGTTAAGGCTGAACACCAGTTACCTTCAAGGTTGCTTCAGCCAGTGAAGATTCTGATGTGGAAGTGGGAGAGAGTAACCATGGACTTCGTTAGTGGTTTACCCCTAACGCCTTCTAAGAAAGATTCAGTATGGGTCATCGTGGATAGGTTGACCAAAACTACCCACTTCATACCAGTTCAAATAGATTATTCATTGCAGAAACTGGCTAAGTTGTATGTATCCGAGATAATGCAACTGCATGGAGTACCGATCTCTATAATGTCTAATAGAGATCTTCGCTTCACATCTCAGTTTCGGAAGAAGCTACATGAGCAACTGGGTACAAGATTGGACTTCAGTACTGCGTTTCATCCTCAGACAGATGGTCAGTCAAAAAGGGAAATTCAGATACTGGAAGACATGTTAAGAAGTTGTGTAATAGATTTTCGAGGCAGTTGGAAGACTATTTGCGGCTAGCAGAGTTTGTGTATAACAATAGCTACCAGTCTAGCATATGGATGGCACCCTATGAGGCACTATATGGTCGTAGGTGTCGTACTCGTTCTTGTTGGACTGAGTTAGGTGAGCGGCGTGTTCTGGGCACTCAGTTGGTTTCTGATACTAAGGATAAAGTAATATTAATTCATGATAGACTGAAGGCAGTATCAAACAGACAAAGTTGTATGCGGATCTGAAACGTAAGGAGATTGAGTATTCTGTGGGAGCTTTGGTTTTTCTCAAGGTCTCGCCATGGAAGAAGGTACTGAGGTTTGGTCGGAAGGCAAAGCTAAGCCTTAGATTTATTGGGCCGTACCGCATATTAAAACATGTGGGATCAGTTGCATATCA
Organism: Gossypium longicalyx; assembly: GCA_025698465.1. Lineage (NCBI taxonomy): Eukaryota > Viridiplantae > Streptophyta > Magnoliopsida > Malvales > Malvaceae > Gossypium > Gossypium longicalyx. The sequence goes on from CM046999.1 coordinate 26,169,369, forward strand.
GCTTGAGTTACCTCTAAAATTAGACTGAATCCACGATATGTTCCATATCTCCATGCTGAGGCGATATCACTCGGATCCTGTGCATATTGTCTCGACCGAGGAGATTGAGGTTAGGCTAGATCTGACCTTCGAGGAAGAACCAGTGCAAATTGTAAACCGTGATGTAAATGTGTTGAGGAGAAAGTCGGCTCCACTAGTCAAGGTACTATGGCATAATCACAGTTCGGAGGAAGCCACGTGGGAACCCGAGGAAGTGATGCGACAACAATACCCTCATCTATTCTGACAGGTAAATTTCGAGGCCAAAATTTTCTTTAAGGGGGTAGAATTGTAACGCCCCAATTTTTCAAATCCTGAAATCCCTAATAAAATTATTTTTTTGTGTTTGTGACGTGGCTGTATGTCTACTTTAGTGGTTTGGTGCACTGGGAGTGTTTGGGAAGTCATGGGTTCAAGCCCTGGCTTGAACAAAATTTTTGGCTTCTTATTGAGTAAACCATGTCTCTAGATAGTAGGGTTCTTAAATAAATATGGTTAAGTTGTGTCATAAAAAGCTGGTTGGTTCAGAGGATAGTGGCGCATTACTGTAGCTAGCAGACTTGGGTTCGAATCCTGCTACACACAAAGGATGTTTATTTTGCTGCTATGCCATGAAAGAGATAGAAAGGTAGTAGAACTCTGATCTAGTAGGCAGTTTGTAACACCCCAAACCCGGCTTGGACGTTATGACCGAATCTGGCGTGTCACATTGAAGTATTTTATCGAAAACCTTGTTTTCATTGAAAACCCTTCCTTAAAATGAGAAACCTTCATTAATTTATAAAAACTCCTTTCAATCGTGAAAGCTAGTTTAAAACATATGATTTATGAAAACCTGTCATTTTAATAAAATTTAGTTGCAGAAATGTAGAAAAACAAATTATGATTTAGGAACCCATGTTCAACTTCTCATAATTACAACGCATAAAAATAATAATCCACATAAGAAAAAAATAAAGGCCTTATCACATTCCAGTCTAAAATTACTTAATAACCTAGAAACTATATGCTTTTTAAAAAACAAGTCCAAGTTGTCTTGCTGGATGGCCACCTCAGAACTTCTCCGAACATCGAACCTTCTACTATGCATCACCAGAGAAAAATAAAAGAGGGGGTAAGTTTTTAAAAACTCAGTGTGTACAACCCTCGACGAGTAACTAGCATTCATCAGTCACCATAAAATCATACATGCAATGTAATACAGTGCAACCTACCCCAATATTCCATCCGCTATACACCAACTCCATCCTCCGGTAAACATCATGTGGGGAAACAAATATCGACCCACCCAACCGATACACATCAAGGGTAGCCTGGTTACGGAACTACCTTGATCGTAGTAAGTTGCCAATCACATATTGGGCTTAATAGTCACCGGTGGATCCACGATTCTCAAGCAACCATGCGATCCTCATATACTTCCTCCGGTCCACAATTCCCAAACCAGATGCAACCTAAAAAAATATCGTATGTATGCAGCAGATATACATGTAACATCCATAAATCTTATCTTCAACACATAGGGGTATTTTGGTCCATTTTGCCCTTAGGGGCATTTCGATAATTTTCCTCTATTACGGGTTTTTACTTACCTTGGTTGGTTAACAAATCTCATGAGCTAAGATGAATGAATACTATGAACCAAGTAGGATTCCAGAGAAGAGATTGTGAGTCATTAAGACTGCTTAAGTACCAAGCTCTCCCTAGATCCAATCCTAGACATGCATATACCTGTTACCACACCTTAACCCTATGACTTGTCCATGGTCTCACTAAATTAATTAAGTTTTATGTCTATTTAAGCAGTTATCAAATAGTAGGCCCAAAACCCCTTACAATGCCCTAACAAGTCTATATACATGCATGTGGCCCACTAGGCCCAATCTCATTCATATGGCCCATTAGGCCCAAATCACATTTATATGGCCCATTAGGCCCAGTCACTTTCACAGTCATGCTCTCATACGATTTTCCATCACATAGCATAAATTACCAATTTTTCCTATTATGGGCCCTACAGCCCATCGGCCCATTTAGCCCATTCTGGCCCGGTTGGCCAAAACACAGCCTAAGTCCATGGAATCGCCTATAGGGCCTCAGATAACCTATCAGTTTCCCCCTCACGAGTGTTTGCGCACTCACAAGTCTGTTGTAGCCAAACTTTCAGCTTTTCGGCATTTCAGCTTTTCGGCATTTCGAGATTTGCCGATCTATTGTGTGTGTGCAGTGTATGTACACACCTGTTAATAAAGCGTGCGGTGATCCCCCTTACCACGAACATACAATTGATATCACTCAATGATTACTCACATATACTTATCAAATACTTTACCAAAAACTGAAGTCTCACCTTAACCTTACCTAAAACGCCAAGCCTTAATAGCTTTTCCTTGATCACTAATCACGAGCACTTACCAGATCTGCATTAACCTTTATCGTTAAAACATAATGGGTGACTTGTATACAACATATGTCACCCTTTTCTACTAAAGTCTATTCGGCCAACCCTTAATAAAGTGAAGAACACTTACCAAAATCTCACACCTATGGAGTAAATTGGCAGGGATCCAAAAGACTTGGATTCGATACTAATCCTACCAAAACCAATTAGAAGAAGTGAGGGACAGAGTAATCGATACTAGAAAAACTTATTAAGAGAAAAAACACTTACACTAGATTTGGCCGAGTGGAAAGGGTAGTGGCGGCACAGAGGATATTCGGCTCTTGAGACTTGTATGGTGAAAAGGTTATTAGGCACAAAGAGAAGTAGAAATTGTTTAAACCAGAGGTGAATCAAAAAGAGAACTTGAGTAAGGAAAGAATGGAAAATTGGCACAAAGAAAAAGAAGGAAGAACAACGGATTTTCGACTTTTAGATCTTTGGAGAAAAAAGGTGTTTTCTGGCAACAAGGTGGGAGAGAATTTAGCATTAGTCTGACAACCTCACATTCGGCACCTATATATAGTCTCTAGTTGAATTTCCTGTCCCTTAATTCCCCATTCTACTCCACCTCTTCACACTCCTCATCTCCTAATTTTACTCCCTGATCACCCCTCAATCTTCTCTTTGAATTTCTCCTCTTATCAGTCCCTATAGAGTTCATATCCAACGCCACCACTGTCCATCCCTTAAGCAAAAATAAATCCTTATTTTGTGCAAGAAGGGATTCGAACCCCATACCTCCTTGCCTTGTAAGTGGCGCCACTTGCCATTTCACCACAAGGCTTCCTTGTTTCCAATTCTTCCTTCATTTATTCAAAAAAAATCGCCTTCTTACCATCAAGGTTCTTTATTTATTAACCCATAATTTCCTTTACCCCTAAGTTCGAACTCAACCCTTAACCAATACCTACTATCACATAATTAACACTTGACTTGGAATGTTAAGCACAATTTTTATTGAAACTGAAAAAAAAAGTTTGAGATTTCGGGATTTTAGGATTTTTAGGGCGTTACACGGTTGGAGTGGTTGAGGGGGGAGTGAAGTGTAGGGCCGAATTTCAAGATGAGTAGGAAAGGAATTTGAATTGGTCAAAGGAGAAATTTGGGGAGAGAATTGTGGAGAAAATCATGGAATAAGAGAGTGAGGAGTTGTTGTCAAAAGTGGGGATCTCTTTGTGCCACAATCAGTTTTAGGCACTTAGTGCCGAATTTCTTTAGTTTTTGGCTTGATCGATGGTGCCGAAAGGGAAATCTAGTTGCTTGTATTCTCGATAGTCATTTTCTTTTCCTTTCGATTTTTCATTTTGGTATTCTCCTTCTTTGCTTTCTTCTTTGCTGACTACCCGATAATGCTTCTCTCCTAACCTCTTCTCTCTCGTAATCAATCTTCTTTGGCCAAATACCCTACCTTAGTGGTGAGCTGATTTCTTTCTTCCTCACTCTTAATCCAACATTTTCACTCGGACGTGTATACCTCTTTCCCTTTTCCATTCCCTTTTTCTTTCTCCCTACTCGTTTCTCTTTCATTTTGGAAATTTTGGCCTAATACTCTTGGTCACTTTTCTATTTTGTCGTCGGTTAGCAAGGGTGTGGTGATCGGCTAGGTTTAGTGCACGATTCTCTTCTCTCACTCTAGCGCTTTTGTGTTGGCCGAGTATTACTAGGTAAGCCTCAAGTACTTCTCCTTCCCTTTCGATTCGACACCTTACTGATCCCTCTTCTTACTGTATCTCTTCTGGCCGATTACTTCTTTATCTCCTTCTAGATTAACCCCTATTCTTGGTACGGTGTGCATTACATCTTTAGTCTGTAATCTATTTTGTCATGTTGGTAAGTGTGATGCGATTATGAAGGTATTAATATTACTTCAAGTGCGAGTCTAGTAGAGGAAAGTGATGTCTTTTATGTAGGTGGTGATCAAAGTTGATCGACACATCCCATAGGAATCAAGGGTACGATTTTTGGGGGTGGTTTGGTAAGATGATAGTGATTATTTTGGAACTTCATTAGTTTCTTTTTGGATCATGGGTTAAATACTGATTAGTCAATTATTAATTGTTCTTCAGGTATAAGAGTGTTCGGAATGGATTAACTCCAAACCGCATCAGGTGTGTAATCACACTACTTTAATTGTAAAACAAAAAAAGCTGAAAACTATACCATCGATGCCACACGGGCGTGTGATCGCTCGTGTGGTCATGAATCACATAAGTGCGAGTATGTGATTGTAGAGACCACCACGAGCGATTTCGTGGGCTTAAGTCATTTTAGGCCGCGATGGGCCGAAATGGGCCGTGTGGGCCCCACGAGCTCGTAGGCCCCACACAGGTAAACCACACGAATGTGTGGAGGTTTGTGGGCCAGGTTGTGTGGTTCACATCGCCAAGGTCATTATTGGGCTTAATGGGCCACATGAGTGTATGGGCCCACATGAGCCGTAATATGGGCTTCAGGCCCATTTCTACTATTTAACTATTAAGGTCGTACGAGTCGCCCAAGACGACTGTGGCCTACTGATGGATCGGTAAGTACACCTAGATCCCACACTGATGAAATGACTGTTATACCCTAGAGGTAAAATGACTGATATACCCCTATGCTATATTAGACTGTATTTGAGCATGACATTTTGTATACACGTATATATTATGACATGACATATTACATGGGGGTGGGTTTGACATATATATTAGAGGAAGTGTACTGTACTGGCAGCTCTACTGTAATTTACTGGCAGCTCTACTGCAATTACTGAATAGTGTCGCAACTAGTGCTATATTTGGAGTGTAAGGATGGGTGGGTCGATTTTATCCCCATGTGGAGTGTAAGGCTGGACGGAGTGGAGTGTAGAGGATGGATGGGTAGGATCTCTTTGTGCATTTTGTTACTATTACTATATTAGGCTAAGGCCCACATTGATATTGTTGTTGTATTGGGCTAATGCCCACACTAGCACTGGACTGTTACTGAAACGGGCTTAAGCCCAAACTATAATTGCTTATGGTTTGACTTATTTCTAAAAAGGGATTACACACTGAGTTTTCATAAACTCACCCCTCTGCTTTCCTGTGCAGGTAATCCTTAGATGGGTTGGTGCTACGAAAGACTCGATGGGGCCCACATGTCTAGTTTAATTACTGTCTCGATTTTATACTTAAGTTAATTAATTTGGGTTTTTTGGATTTGTAATAAGGCCTTTTAAAGTTTATTTTTCTTAAATTTTGGGATTTCGAACTGTTTTGATTATATCTGCTAGCTTTAGGACGCAAGTTTTCAAAAAGATAATTGTTTTCAAAAACACCACGTTTACACAACGCATTTTCTAAGCTTTTGTAAGGGACAATGTTTTAGAAATGAAAATCGTTTTAAACATGGTAAACGACGTGTTCTAAAGTCCTCATTGGAAACAAGTAATAAAGATAATTATGCAAAAAGGGTTTCCTTTCAATATCACACTTTGCGGAAAATACTTCAATGTGACATCACCAAATTCGACCATAATGTCTAGGCCAGATTTGGGGTGTTACAACATTCATGGAAAAACCCTAAACCTTTTAAAGTTTTGCAAATTGACCCCCAAGGTAGCTAGATTAAACTACAACGACTTCAAAAACATAGAAATCATTAAAAATGGGATCAAAATTTACTCACATGCAATGGATGACCTAGCAGAACCTTAAAGCACTCTTTAATGGTGTTTTCTTAACCTATTTTTGATGGAGGGATGGACTAAAAAATGATAGCTTTTGTTTTCTTCATTTTGTTTTATGTTAATTTTACCAATTACAAAATTAACCTTGGTTATAAACCTTAAAATCACTTAATAATATGTCCATAAAAGTCCACTAACATTTTTAATGGTCTAGTTACCATTTAAGTCACTCACTTTTAAGTTTCATAGCTATTTAACACCTTTAGATACTAGAACTCCACCTTTACACCTTTTACGATTTAGTCCTTTTTACTTAATTAAACATGCAAACATCAAATTGTCTTAACGAAATTTTTATACGACCCTACTAACATCCCATAGACATTCAAATAATAAAAAAATAAAAATTCTCATCAGATTTGTGGTCCCAAAACTATTGTTCCAGTTTCACTAAAAACGGGTTGTTACATTAAGGTTGCTCCAATCAATTTCTCACTGAAATAAGCGATAGGACGTCCTTCTTGCATCAAAATAGCTCCAATACCTATTTTTGAGGCATTACACTCAATTTCAAAGGTTTTAGTAAATTTGGGTAAAGCTAGCAGAGGAGCATTGGTCAATTTTTCTTTAACCAAATTAAATGCCTTTTCTTGTTTATCATCCCATTTGAACTCCACTTTATTTTTAACAATTTTAGTCAAGGGCACGGCTAAGCTACTAAAATCTTTCACAAACCTTCGATAGAAGCTATCCAAACCATTGAAACTTTTAACATTACTTACACTTGTAGGCCTCGGCCAATCTTGGATGGCCCTTACCTTCTCTTCGTCCACCTTGATTCTTTCAGAGCTCACTACAAAACCAAGAAATATAAGCTTATTTGTACATAATAAACACTTTTTGAAGTTAGAAAATAGCTTTTCCTTTCCTTAAACCTTTAAAACAAGTTTTAGATGCTCATCTATACTCTTGCTATAGATCAAAATATCATCAAAATATACAACACAAAGCTTAAAATAAAAGCTCGTAAAACATGGTTCATCAATCTCATAAAGGTACTTAGTGTATTTTTTTAAACCAAACAACATCACTAACCATTCATAGAAACCATGTTTTGTTTTGAAGATAGTTTTCCACTCATCACCTTCTCTCATCCGAATTTGGGGATATCCGCTTTTAAACATCGATCTTAGTAAAAGCACATGAACCATGCAATTCATCTAGTAAGTCATCTAATCTGGAAATTTGATGTTTATACTTTATAGTGATTATATTGATGGATCATCTATCCACACACATTTTCCATGTTTCATTCTTCTTTGGAACAAGCAAGACTAGAACCAAACAAGGACTTAGGCTTTCACACAATTACCCTTTTTCCATGAGCTCTCCGATTTGTCTTTGTAATTCTTTCATTTATTCTAGATTACTCCTATAAGCAGGGATCATAGATCTAGGAATGAAATCAATTTGGCATTCTCCCCTAAGTGTTGGCAACCTATTGGGCACCTCATCGGGGAATACATTTCAAAATCCTGTAAAAGAAAAACAACATAACTAGGCACGTAACCGTTAAGTTTGTTAGTACTAAAACAAGTCTTCTTGTACAAAAAATCAAGCAAAGGCTGATTTTCCACCAAGGCTCTTTTGATCTTTCTCCTTTACAAAAAAGTCTAATTTTTCCCTCTTTTCTTTTATTTCAATAATCTTTTTCTTCTCTTTTTCATTTTCTCTTTCTTTTTCCTTTTCCTTTCTTTTCTCTTTCTTATTCTTTTCCCTCGAACTCTCTTAATTTTTTCATTCTCACTCTCTTTCTTTAACCTTGTTTGATCTCCAAATATTTACTTTGAAGTTAAAGACACCAGAGTGATGGTCTTCTTATGGAATTCGAAAGAATATCGGTTGGAATGACCATTATAATGTCGTCAATCAAATTTTCACGGCCTTCCCAAAAGGATGTGACTGGCTTGCATGGGCACCAAATTGCATAGAACCTTATCTTTGTATTTTTTGATGGAGAACGTAACCATTACTTGCTTGGTGACCTTAACTTCTCCACAATCATTCAACCATTGAAGCTTGTATGGTTGAGGATGTTTCAATATTGGCAAGTTCAATTTCTCCACCATGGTAGTGCTCGCTATGTTGGTATAACTTCCCCCATCAATGATCAAGCTACAAACCTTGTTGTTAACGTGACATCGTGTATGGAATAGGTTTCCATGTTGAAGGTCTTCATCTTTGGCTTGCACACTTAGGGCTTTCCTCATAAGAAAAAGATCTCATGACATGATTTCTTTTGTCTAAAAAGAAAACAAATTAGGTTACCCCACTTCACTCCCTCACGTGTTTCTCTCAATTTTGACAAAAACACTCACTCTCGTGTTTCACTCAATTTAGGCTTATACCCTGTAACACCTCTAACCCGTATCCATCGTCGGGCTAAGGTTATGAGGCATTACCAGGCATATCGAAACATTTCATAATCATTTCACAATCAAAAGTCATACATTATCATATCATAGTCAAATATCAACATAAAGTCCATTTCTTAGCTTAACGAGACCTTAAACATGCATTAGGAAGAGATCGGGACTAAACCGAACACATACAAAATTTTTCAAAGCTAAACAATTTTTCTAAGTTACAAAGGTCACACGCCCGTGTGAACAGGCCATGTGCCTCACACAGCATTAGACACGTCCGTGTGTCTAGGCTATGGCAAAACAGGGCATACATAGTAACTTGTCCACACGGCCACAAGACACGCCCGTGTGCCAAGCCGTGTGAAAATTAGAAAGGCTACTGACTTGGGTTACACAGCCAGTCACACGCCTGTGTATCTAGCCCGTGCTCGAAACTAACTTAGCCACATGGCTTGGCACACGCCCGTGTGTACGACCTTGTGGTCTACCCAGGCTTATTTCAAAATGGCCCTCGAGCAACATGGCAGAGCCACATGCCTGTGTCCCTGCCTGTGTGGACAAAAATAGTCCATTTACAAGGCCAATATGCCACCCATTTTGGGTCCTCCCTACAAGCATGAATTGCACCATAATTTCAACCAATTTCAATCCTAAAACATATATCATTCATGTCATATTATTATCAACTTATTTCATGCCTATAATCCATACCAAATCATGCCAAATCATAAGCCAAAGTCACACCAAAACATATGTTTGATAACCTCAATCTACTTCATTCAATCTCATGCCATAATCTTACCAATTCCTCAAATAAGCACATACCAAAATCTTACCAAATTAACTAATTCTCTTTGGCCATCCATGAACATATCATATTGGCAATATTGCATCACATAATTTATACTCAAAAGCCATTAATAAACATAGCCAAAACCAAGCCATATCACATGGCTAAATATTCATAACTCAAAAACATATCTCAATTTAACTAGTCTATACATGCCATACTTAAATATTTACACTTTCAAAAGGTGCCAAAGTAGAGTTTGATAGTGTGGTGATGATCCTCGACAATTCTCGAGCCTCCAGTAGCTTCGATATCTAAAACACAATGCAAACACACACAAAGTAAGCTTTCAAAAGCTTAGTAAGCCATATACAAATAAACTTATCAGTTTAAGCATAAAAGCATTATAAAATACATGTACTCCATAGCCAAATACTATCACAAACCACATAGTTCATAAACATTTCACATATTCCCAATTCATTTGCACATATAGCATAATTTTTCATACTTATATAACATATCAGCACTTGCACATATACTTACTTCTCATTAACAAATGTTGAACACATCTCTACGTACCTAAATCGGTTATTCATTCATTCAATCATGTATTTTTCAGAATGCCTGTTGAACTGTACGGAATCAAATAGGATAAGCAGATAGCTTGGAAATCCCAGACGTGGTCTTACATGTAATCAAATATCGATGCCACTGTCCCAGACAGGGTCTTAAACGAAATCAAATATGATATCGATATCCCAGACATGGTCTTACACATAAATATCAAATCAATGCCAGCGTCCCATACATGGTCTTATACGAAATCACATATCAAAATCCTATGTCATGACATATGTATCCTAACTATTCCTATGGTTCGTACGGGGCTTTCGGATGTCGTCACATTATCCAAACTTTCTCAATTTCACATATTAAACTTCTATAACCACTCATCACAGTTCAATATCATATAAACATAAATAAATCAATTCAAACACATTTATTGTATATAGACTTACCTCATACAAAAATGAACGGAAACAAACGGCCATTCAACGACGTTCGACTTTCCCCGATCTAATTCCGTTTTCTTTGGTTCTTAATCTATATAAATTCAAATTTAACTTTTTTATTCAACAAATCATTCAACTCAATCCATATATACATATTTAGGGCATTTTACAAATTAGCCTTCACATTTTTCACATTTCGACTCTTTAGTCCCTATTTCATAAAATCACAAAATATGCATAATTTTCTTTCACACATGTCTAGCCAATTTTTCCTTTAGCTCATACAAGCCCAAATATTTGATTTATTTTAAATTTTAGCACATCAATTTCTCATTTTCACAAATTAGTCCAAAATACTCAAATTCATCAAAATCCCAATACAAAACATAGTAATCTAACATATATCTTTCATTTTCTATCATCAACTTCATAAAACTCACATTGTCAACAATGGCACATCTTAAAATAATAATCAAATTCAAAAATTTAGGCATGGGCTTGAAAGATCACTAAGCAACGATCACAAAAACGTAGAAATTATCAAAAACCAAGCAAGATACATACCTTAATCAAGCTTATCAATGGCTGAATATCAAAGCCCTAAATAACTTCTTTTTATTTCTCTATTTTAGGTCAAAAGGATGCAATAATATGAGCATTTGGTTTTGTTTTATTAATTATATTATCATTATAATCACATAAGGACCTTTCAATTATAAAGACACATCAATTCGGCCATTATTCAAATAGAAGGACAATTTTGCATTTTCTGCGATTTAATCTTTTTTCATAATTCGACACACAAACGATAAAATTAAATCATAGAATTTTCACATATATCAATTCACATATTATAAGCATGGAAAATAATATTAAAATATTTTTTTACTCGAATTTTTTGTCTCAAAACCACTATTCTAACTAGGGTCTAAACCAGGCTATTACATACCCTTTTTTTGTTCTCACTCACTATTGCCTTTTTACCTCTCGTAGTTTTCTCTTGTAGTTCTTTATCAAACTTTTTTTGAACCCAAACAAGATTTTCTCTTGTAACAAAAGGAATGGTTCGGCAAACATTTTTGAATGGAACTGAGGAGTAAAGAAGATTTCAAGATGAGATGACACAGTTCGAGATGAAAAACTTTAACAAAACAAAAGAATATGTCAATCGAGACTTTTCAACTCTGATTTATATATACAATTTCGAACCCTTTTTCTTAACTTAGAATTCTTCTTCTTTTCTTTTAACAATGAAAAGTAAAGATCGATGAAACATAAACTAAACTCCAAAGCTTTGATACCAAATAATGTGATCCTCTAATCGTGTTGAACCTGGAAAAGAACAACGAGACCTGAACTTGAATTATTGGAGCATCGTTTATTGCACGATCATCTAAAAAAAGTTTGAAATAAATAAAAAAGGACATTAACCGAATAACTATATCAAGAAATGAACCAAAGGTATAAGGAACTTGACCTAATTTCTATAACAAGTTGCAAACCAATGGTTTAAAAAGGACCTCGACCCATTATCTAGAAAGATAAGAATCGAAGGTATAAGGTAGTTTCCACACTCAAGATAGGTAGAAGGTGTGTAATAATACTGGAGGTGGTGAAGTAGCTGCCACAATTAAGATAGGTAGAAGGTGAGTGATAATACTGGAGGTGGTGAACACTATAAGAAATATTTCTTGATAAGTTCAGATAAAGTTCTCAAAAGAACCAAAGAGATAACTCTTAATGTAATCAATGTTTATTAGCCTTTTACATAAGCCGAAGGCCTAATATTTATACTTGGATCAAATCCCACAAGAATAGGAATGGGCAATTCAACCATTAATAGGTTGCGTGAACCAAACCAATACATGAATCTAGCTAGTATTCACTTAATTGTCGAAGAGTCACATTCATCCTCCTTTAGTAGTCCATGCATGTATTTTGGGTTGATGGAAAGTTTTTCATGAATGTACATGTTCTCCTCCTTGTCGTCCATTTAATGTACCATGTGTATTTAATTTGAACATTCATGCAATGTACTTATAAATGACCATTCGACCATGCATGCATGTTCCTTGTGTGACCAACCATGGGGATGTACTTCTAGGACATTGTAGGGACTTTAGACCTTGATAGATCCAAAATTAGGAGGAACTTTTCACACTCGGTCCAAACTTCTTAGGCTAGCCCAGTAAGGGCCACTTCGAGTCTTTTAGCCCTAGCTCTTATAACATGTCCAGTGTGTAATACCCCAAAAATCCTTAATATTTATTTTCGTATGTTTTTGTTACACTAATACATGTTTTCTTCAGTGGTTATGTGTCCTGGGAAGAGTCTAAGAAGTCTTGGGTTCAAGCCTTGGCTTGTGCAAAAGGTTTGTTTTAAATGAATAAACCTCTATCTCTAGTCAGTAAGCTTTTAAATAATTATGGGTAAAACATGTCAGAAAAGGCCTGCTGGTCTAGGGGATGAGTGGTGTGTTATTGTTACCTAAGGTCCAAAGCTCAAGTCCTGGTATACGCAATAGAGTGTTTTATTTTTCTAATAGGGTCGTGTGGGAGTTTTAGTCAACCTAAACTATTGAAGAGTTGTAGTTGAATTTTAATTAGGTGGTTGAGGGAGGAGTGGACGGTTTTGAGTGATTTGGGGAAGAAATTATGGGATTTTGAAAGTAGTGGGAGTGTTGGGGCCGAATGTGAACTCTTGCCTTTAAGGATTTCAATTTTTGGTGGGCATTTTCTCTATATTTTTTATTTTCTATGATTGTTTATCTCTCTTCTTGGGGCCGAATATTACTATAGATCATTTGGGTATCTTCTCATTTTTTTTATTCCAAGTTTGCACTTCCCTCGAGTTCTCTTACTAACCGATTGGCTCTCCTCTAGCAGTCGTTCTCTCTATTTTTTTTGCTTTGGCTGAATACTCTTTCTTCTCCCTCTCTCAATTCTTTCAGCTTTTAGCAATTTCCCCTCTCTTTATCTTATTTTGTTGTGGTCGAATACCTTCTTTTCTTATAGCCAAACCCTGCCCTTTTCTTCATCCATCTCTTCCTCTCCTTCTTGTTTGTTGTGTTTCCTCTCGATTTCTGGAACTATTCGAGAGGTGAAAGATTTTTCATTGATATTGAAGTGAACAAAACCTCTCTCTTCACTTGATCAAAGGTAACTTTGTCCTTAGTTATCACGTGTTCAACTAGGGTGCTTTGGCTTGCGTTCTTAGGTGTAGGCCGATTGTTTCTTTCTCCTATTTTTAGATTTACAGTTTTGGTAGGTTTGGTATGCGTTTGGTTCAAGTTATTTGTATGAGCAATAATGGTTAATAGAATTCGATTGGAATGTAGATATTCATGAAGGAGCTTGTAATCAATCTTTTTCAGTGGTTTAAGTGGGCTAAGCCACATTAATTCAATCAAGGTTGGAGTGCTCAAGAGTGGTGTGCGCACTTTTCGCAACCAGGTGTGTAAAAACACTACCCTAATCATAAATCAGCAAAAAGCCAAAAACTGTGTATAGTTGACACCACACGAGCGTGCAGCTACCCATGTGGTAACCGTGTGACTAAACATGGGTGTATGATTGACGAGGCCAACCATGTGCAAATTCATGGGTTGGGCTGTATTGGGCTGAATTGGGCCGTGTGGGCCTCACGGCATGTGGGCCCTACACGAGTAAACCACACGGACTTGTGGAAATTGTGGGGCCAGGCTGTGTAATACACAAGGACAAGGCGATTATGGGCCATGTGGGCCACACGAACGTGTGGGCCCACATAGGCCCATAATATGGGTCGTGGGCCCATTTTCATTGTTTGACTGTTAAGGTTGTACGGGTCGCCCAAGACAACTATGGACCTACTGTTGGGTCAGTAAGTTTACTTAGACCACCTATTTGATGAAATAATTATTTTGCCCCTATGTGATGTATGGATCTATATTCATGTATGATTATATTTTAGCATGCTATTTTAACTGCATTGAGTACTTGTGTAACATTATGATATGACATGACATGTTGCATGATGCGTTGTATGGGGATGGGTTTAATATGATTGAAGGAAGTATATTGTACTAGCAGCTCTGCTGCAAATACTGTTTAGTGCCACAACTAGTACTACTTAGAGTGTAGGGATGGGTGGGTTGATTATATCCCTACATGAAGTGCAGGGTTGGACGGAGATAGAGTGTAGAGGCTGGTTGGGTAGGAATTCTTGATTGCATATCTGTACCGTTACTGTGACTAAGATGGGCTCAGGCCTAAAATGATACTGATATTGTAATGGGCTACTGCCCTAACTGAAACTGAACCATTATTGAAATGGGCTTAGGCTCAGGCTGTATTTGCTCACTGTATGGTTGTTTGTTATGGGATTACACACTGAGTTTTCGTTAACTCAATCTTTTGTTTATCTGCACAGGTAATCCCCATACTTAGGTGGATCGGTGCAGCTGGGGACTCAGAGGTGGCCATACAACTGCTATTATTTTCTCATTTGATTTTGATTATAAGTATTATTAGCTGGGGTACTTTTATTGTAATAAGGCCTCTTTGGATTTTTATTTTTAATTTGGGATTTCTATTTGTTTTGATTTATAACTGCTAGTAGTAGGAAAAGACGTGGGTTGTCAAAAAGATAAATGTTTTTCAACGATATCACACTTTACGAAAATCACTTCTTTGTGATATCGCCAGATTCGGTCATAACATCCAGGCTGGGTTTGGGGTGTTACATTTAGTGGTATTAGAGCCAGGTTGCAAAACTCAGTTGTGAATTTGGGTTTCTTTTAAAACTTGAAATTTCTAAAAGAATTTTTTCAAATGATTTGAAGTATTTTGAAATATTTTACTGAATGTGTGGTACATCGAGACTCTGACGCCGATTCTCTAAGTCTTCTAATACTATTGTTTGTTTAAATTGAAATGCTGACACTACTGTAGTAGTAGACTGTACTAAAACACTCTAGTTAAGGTAAACTAAGAACTATAGTAAGACTGCGATCTGCGAAAATGAACGTTGAATTACTAATACTGCTTTCCATAAAATATCCATTAATAAAGACTGGAACTGTAAACTGATGCATAAAATTGTTAATACAAATAAAACATAATTCGATAATGAACGGTACTCGCATAAGGGATACAAGAGGCCGCGGCGGAGGCCGTGGAGGTGCTTGAGCTAGGTCCTCGTCATCTGGCCACAGGCCTAATGTAGAAACTAGGGAGGTACCGGCTTCACCTATGACTGAGACCGGGTCTCATGATCGTGCGGTTGGGGATGATGCATTATCCCAAGCTATGTTACGAATTTTGGAGAGGGTCGCTGGGTTCAATACTAGTGTTGTAGGTCATGGGTCGATTACGGAATGACTCTGGTCTAATGGAGCTGAGATTTTCCAAGGGTTTCTTCTGTTAAAGATATCAGAACGGTTAAAGACTTTTCGGATGTCTTTCTTGATGAGCTACCTGGGTAACGTCCAAACCGTGAAGTTGAGTTTGGGATTGAGCTCCTGCCGGGTACAACTCCGGTGTCCATCGCCTCTTATAGAATGGATTCGAAGGAGTTTGTAGAGCTTAAAGCTCAAATTCAAGAATTATTGGATCATGGGTTCTTCCGACCTAGTGTGTCTCTATGGGGAGCACCAGTTTTGTTAGTGAAAAAGAAGGATGGATCTATGCGTATGTGCATTGATTATCAGCAATTGAATAAATTGACCACTAAGAATAAGTATGCCCTACCGAGGATAGATGATCTATTCGACGAATTTCGAGGAGCTTCGATTTTCTCTCAGATTGATCTCTGATTTGGGTACCATCAATTGAGGGTCAAAGAGGTTGATGTATACAAGACAGCGTTTTGGACTCGTTATGGTCATTACGAGTTCCTAGTGATGTTGCTTGGACTGACGAATGCACCAACGACTTTTATAGATCTAATGAACCGAGTGTTCCATCCCTATCTAGATCGATTCGTAGTGGTTTTCATTAACGAAATTCTGGTGTATTCAAGGACTGAGGATGACCATGATGAACATCTCTGAGTGATTCTGCAAATTCTGAGGGAGAAACAACTATACACCAAGTTCAATAAATGTGAGTTCTGGTTACGAGAGGTAGCATTTCTGGGCCATGTGGTATCTGCTGAAGGGATTAGGGTTGATCCCCAAAAGATTGAGGCCGTTTTGGATTGGAAGCCGCCTAAGATTATATCTGAGATCCGCAGTTTTCTGGGATTGGCAGGGTATTATAGATGTTTTGTAGAGGGGTTTTCACTGATTGCAGCACCTTTGACTAAGCTGTTATGTAAGGGTGTGCCGTTTAACTGGACTAATGCATAGCAAGTGAGCTTCAAAAATCTCAAGAAGGTTCTGACTAAAGCCCCTATTTTGATTCAGCCAAAGTCAAGGAGAGAGTTCACTATCTACAGCGATGCATCATATGTTGGTTTGGGATGTATGTTGATACGAGAGGGTAAGGTAGTAGCGTATCCATCTCGTCAACTTAAGACTCATGAGGTGAATTATTCGACGCACGACTTGGAGTTGGCTGTAGTGGTATTCACACTAAAAATTTAGAGGCATTATTTGTACGATGAGTAGTGTATCATTTACACGGTTCACAAGAGCCTCAAATATCTCCTCACTCAAAGGGAGCTAAATCTTAGGCAGCGCAGATGTATTGAGCTATTTAAAGACTATGATTGTACGATCAAATACCATTCTGGGAAGGCCAATGCGGTGGCGGACACATTAGTTCGTAGAGCTATGACTGATCTGAAGGCAATATTTGCTCACTTCAGTGTATTTGATGATGATAGTTTGTTGGACGAGCTCCAAGTCAAAACCGACGTGGATTGAGCAGATTAAGGATAAACAGTTGGAAGACAAGTCGTTGGGTTTTCATTTCTAGCAGGTTGAGAGTGGGGATATTGTGGATTTTGGACTGAATAGTGAAGAGGTGCTCTATTTTCGTGGGAGAATCAGTGTACCTAAGGATACTGATTTAAGGCAGTCTATACTGTGAGAGGCGCATAGTAGCTCTTATGCTATGCACCCTGGTGGAAATAAGATGTACCGAGACCTTCGTGAGTTATATTGGTGGTTGGGTCTTAAGTGTGAAGTTACCGACTTTGTGGTAAATGTCTGACTTGCTAGCAAGTTAAGGTTGAACATCAGTTACCTTCAGGGTTGCTTCAGCCAGTTAAAATTCCACTTTGGAAATGGGAGAGAGTGACTATGGACTTCGTTAGTGGGTTGCCCCTAACGCCTACTAAGAAGGATTTAGTATAGGTCATCGGGGATCGATTGACCAAATCTACCCATTTCGTACCAGTTCGTACTGGTTACTCTTTGCAGAAGCTGGCTAAATTGTATATGCTTGAGATAGTGAGACTGCAGGGGTACCAGTTTCAATAATATCTGATAAGGATCCTCCCTTCACGTCTCGGTTCTAGAAGAAGTTACACGAAGCTCTGGGTACAAGGTTGGACTTCAGTACTATGTTCCACCCTCAGACAGATGGCCAATCAGAGAGAGTGATTTCGATACTGGAAAACATGTTAAGGAGTTACGCGATTGATTTCTGAGGCAGTTGGAAAGATTACTTGCCGCTAGCAGGGTTTGCTTATAACAATAGCTATCAGTCTAGCATATAGATGGCACCTTACGAGGCGTTCTATGGTCGTAGGTGTCAAACTCCTTCGTGTTGGACTGAGTTGGGTGAGCGGCATGTTCTGGACCCTGAATTAGTTTTTGATACCGAGGATAAAGTTAGACTAATTCGGGATTGACTAAAGGCTGCATCAGACAGATAGAATTCGTATGCAGATCGAAAGCTTAAAGAGATTGAGTATTCTATGGGGAACTTCATTTTTCTCAAGGTCTTGCCATGAAAGAAGGTATTGAGGTTTGGATGTAAGGGGAAGTTGAGCCCTAGGTTTATTAGGCCTTACCGGATACTGAAACGTGTGGGACCGGTTGCCTATCAGTTAAAGTTACCTCTAGAGTTGGATCAGATTCACGATGTGTTCCACGTCTCTATGTTGAGGCGTTGCCGCTCTGATCCTACGCATGTTATTTTGGTTGAGGAGATTGAGGTTAGGCTAGATTTGACTTTTGAGAAGGAGCTGGTTCAGATATTGGATCGTGATGTAAAGGTTTTAAGGAGGAAGTCTATCCCACTGGTTAAGGTTCTTTGGCGTAACCACAGCTCTGAGGAAGCCATGTGGGAACCTAAGGAGGTGATGCGACAATAATACCCTCATCTATTCTGATCAGGTAAAATTTTTAAGCCGATATTTTGTTTTAGGGGGTAGAGTTGTAATGCCCCAAAAATCCTTAATATTTATTTTCATATGTTTGTGTTACACAAATACATGTCTGCTTCATTGGTTAAGTGTCTTGGGAAAAGTCTGAGAAGTCTTGGATTCAAGCCTTGGCTTGTGCAAAAGTTTTGTTTTAAATGAATAAACCTCTGTATCTAGTCAGTAGGCTTTTAAATAATTATGGGTAAAACATGTCAGAAAGGGCCTACTGGTCTAGGGGATGAGTGGCATGTTATTGTTACCTGAGGTCCAAAGCTCGAGTCCTAGTATGCGTAATAAAGTGTTTTATTTTTCTGGTAGGGCCGTGTGGGAGTTTTAGTGAACCTGAACTACTGAAGAGTTGTAGTGGAATTTGAATTAGGTGGTTGAGGGAGGAGTGGACGGTTTTGAGTGATCTAGGGAGGAAATTATGGGATTTTGAAAGGAGTGGGAGTGTTGGGGCCGAATGTGAACTACGCATTCGATATATTCTTCTGGAGTATAGGACAATTCATCAAATACTCTGATAGTGTTCTCGAGCCAAAACTTAGCTTTCTCAGCATCATCATCAACCGTAGCCCGAAACTCTTTAGCCCCGTGTTTACGAATCTTACCAACAGGTGGCTTACTCAATCGAATCGGATCTATTACTTGTGGCACAACCGAGACTTGTTGAGGAATAGGTGGGGGTCGAGGTTGTTGAGCAGTTGGGTTTGTTCGTACGAATTCCATGAACCACTCACTCATCATTTGAAAGAAGGCTTACTTAGCCTCTCCTCCCTGACTACTAAATATCGGCCTAGATTCGGCCGACGCTGCTCCTTGAGCGGGAGCGGGCTTGTAACATCCCAAATTAGGGCCTAGTCAGAATAGTGGTTTCGGGACCACAAATCCGGTATCAAAATATTTATTTTATGATTATTATGAGGTCTAGAATATGCGAATATACATGTGTTAAAGTTTCATGAAGAATTTCTTTGAGTAAGGTGTCCAATTGGAAAATAAGGACCAAAATGAAAAAGTTGCAAAACTTGGATTCTCGAAAAAATTTGCATGAAATTGCTTTAGATTATAAATTAGAAGGTCTTAAAGAGCAATTTTCCCAATTTTTAAGTTTTTGGACAAAAATGGGCTTGTATGGATGAAATTTAAAAGAAAGGGCTTAAGAGCATTTTGGTCATTTGGCATTTTAATGAAATAAAATGGGAAAAATAAGCCAAAATCAGCTCAATTTTCTTCTTGTTGCTATCGAAAATCTAGGGTTCTCCATATCTAGGGTTTCCAAGCTTTTCAAGCTCAATAGTAAGTGCTCCCAAGGCCATTTTTAATGTTCTTTGTATTTTTTAAATCCCGGTAGCGTATTCTCTCTCTTTCTACCCATATTTCATGCTAGAGTTCATGTTTAGAAATTTACCCATTCATGAGTTACTTGTATTTTGATTATTTATGGAGGAATATGAAAGTTGGATGTGTGTTAAACATATTTTCTAAGTTGATTTTCATGAAAAACCCCTAAAAGGACCTTTTTTCCAAAAAGTGTAAAATGTGTGGTAGAAATGTGAAAATAATGGAAAATGTGGGCTACCATAAGAGGGAAATATATTTTTCTAGGCTTGGGTAAGGTAGAAATTTCATGCATTTCATTATACGAGCCTAGGGGACTAAATTGTAAAAATGTGAATGGTTAGAGGCAAAACGGTCATTTGGACTGGGGGTGAAATTTAGACTCGAAAAGTAAAATGTGAGGTGTTAATAATTTATTTTTATTGTTATAGACCCCGAGGAACAAATTTCGGAGGTCGATCTAGGAAAATGAAAGGTTTCGGAATAATCGAAACACGATACTTAGACGAGTACCAAGTAAGTTCGGATAACTTAAAGTAAACTCATAATATGCCTAATTGCATGATTTATGAATGTATGATAATTGCACTTGATGATGGCATGAAAATACATGAAATGTATCCTAAATAATGACATGTTGATAAATGTCCCGGTTGATGTTGAAAAGGAAGTTCGATGGATGAACCATGTTTACGTGACTTGAGATCCTACATGTGTTGAAAAATGGATTTAGCCCGGACAGGTAATCTGATGATCTCTGTATAAAAAGGATCTAGCCTGGACGGGTGTTCCTTGAGTGATCTAGCCTCCCGAAGAATATATGTGCATCGAGGATTTAGCCCAGACAGGTAATTTGATTAGGGTCTGAATTTAGCCTGGACTGGTGATTCAGATCCGAGCTCATTAAAGGTGTTTGTCGCTACAAGGGGTTTAGCCTAGACTGGTAATCCTGACATCACCTTATGAGTTTACGATACAGGGGATTTAGCCTGGACTGGCAATCTCGCCGTAAGATGTGAGGTTCGCGGGAATGCATACATAAAATGATCATTCTTATGAATTGACGGTGAATGGATAATCCATCGGAATTTCCTAGAAACTCAATGGGATTAATATGATGTATGTGAATGAAATGATGAATGGCGAGCTCATCTAAGACAAATTACATGGCACATTATTATTGTGACTAACTTGTTGATTGAGTGCATGATAAGTCGTAATTTATACATATTTTTATCCCATGCTTAGCACATTTTTGGATGAATTATCATTAGATTTTTGGCATTTAATGCTCCTAATCCTTTAATTTCATGTTTTATACTTAGGTGAGCATAGAAGAGTAAAAAAAGCGAGAAACGGGCCAAAAACGGAGAAAATGGGCCAACATGGGAAATCAACACGGCCTGGACTTCCTCACACGGGTAGACCACACGCCCGTGTCTATTTAACAATCTCTAACACGGCCTAGACTTCCTCACACGGGCAGACCACATGCCCGTGCCTATTTAACAGACTCTAACACGACCTAAGTCGCCTCACACGGGCGTGGCACATGGTCGTGTCCCTGTCGGGCCCAAGTCTAGTTCTATTCGGAAAAGGGCACTTTGGAGGGTTCTGAGGCATTCTAAAGCCTATATTAACACCCTAGAGGAGGATGAAAGCACACACACGAAGTGGGAGGCAAGGAATTACTCAAAGAAAGATGATTGATCCATCTCAGAAGCCGGATTCTCCTTCAAGACTGAATATCTCTCTTAAATTCCATTCAGGGTTTTAGGTTTTCTCTATATTTTGTTATTATTATTCTTCTGAGGTGTTTCCTTACCTAAGGGGAATGAAACCTAAGATGGATCTTGTTATTATTTTCTGAATTATATGATAAATACTTGATTTGTTCTTAATTATATGTTCTTAATCCTTGCCTTAATATTTGAGTATATTGATTCAAGTATTGATGTGCTTATTCAGAGGAGCAAAAGTCCCTGTCTAAGAGAAGATCTAGCATAATTAAGCAGATTTGCATGCAATCCTAAACATAGGACGACATAAATCTGCCGGATTAGGGTCAAACCTAATAAAGGAATCCATAAATCGAGTTAATATAACACTAGGGGTTTTAATTAGAAAGGGATTTTAATTAATCAACCTAGGGTTAGACGTTGTTAGTCTCAAGAGATATAATAATATAAATTAGGGATTTCTACGGATCAAGTCAAGTGAATAAATCGTCTAATTCAGAGTCAAATAACAAGTGAAGTCTAGGTGGATTTTTCCTTGGGTATTGTCCAAATCAATCATTTTTCCCAAAAGTATTTCCCCAATTTACTTCCTGTGCATTCTTAGTTTAGTTAATTAGTTTAGATAAAGCAAATCCCCTTATTTTTAGGCCAGTTCCTGTGGGTTCGACATTCCGGTCTTGCTATTAGCTATACTATTGTTCAATAGGTGTGCTTGCCTTTATTGTGATAATAGCTAGTCTTCAAGTACGATCAATTATAAATTTAAAACTTATCACGAGCACATCAAGTTTTTGGCGCCGTTGCTGGGGATCTAGGATGTTAGGAATGCTTGATTTTTATTACTTTAGTCATTTTTACTTTTATTGCGATTTACATTTTATTTTAATTTTTCTTTACTAATTTTTCTTTTTCTTTACTTCTGGCAGGTTTTTATAGTTTATGACTAGAAGAAACCTGTCAGGACCTCTACTTTTTGATAGTGAGATCGAGAGCACAGCTCGCAGAAACCGAAGAGAAATAAGGCGAAGCCTGCAATACGTAGAGGAAGGGCAAGAGGATGATATCCATAACACAACTGAGGAGATGGCTGACAATCAGAATAATCAGCAACCTCCGGTGGTTGCTGCTGATCCAGTAAATCAGAATCTTGCTCCACTTACTATGTATGATTATGCTAAACCTACTTTAACAGGAGCTGAATCGAGTATAGTGGACTTGCTATTGCTGTAAATAATTTTGAACTGAAACCTAACACTATTCAAATGATACAATCGTTTTTTCAGTTTGATGGTTTGTAGGACGAGGATCCAAACACTCATTTGGCAAATTTTCTAGAATCCTGCGACACTTTTAAAATAAATGGCATTTCTGATGATGCCATTCACCTTCAGTTATTCCCATTCTCAATAAGGAACAAAGCTAAATAGTAGTTAAACTCGTTACCACGAGGGTCAATCACTACTTGGGAACAAATAACAGAAAAATTTTTATTAAAATATTTCCCACCGGCTAAAATAGCTAAATTAAGGAATGATATTTCTTCTTTTCTGCAGATGGACTTAGAAACTCTTTATGATGCATGGGAGATATACAAGGATCTTTTGAGAAGGTGCCCTCACCATGGGTTACCTCTATGGCTACAGGTTCAAACTTTTTACAACGGTGGGAACTCCTCAACGAGGCAACTTATCGATGCAGCAGCCGGTGGAACATTGAACAACAAAACACCTGAAGAGGCTTACGAATTTATTGAAGAGATGTCACTGAATAACTATCAGTGGCAAGTTTTGAAGACGAAGCTGACAAAAGCTGTTGGTGTTTTCAACCTCGATGCGGTTACTATGCTCTCTAACCAGGTAGAACTTTTAAATAAAAATATTAACGGTTTGTATGGTTCTACTCAGGTACATCCAGTGATGAGGTGTGATTCAAGTGGAGGAGGAGTCCATACAGATTATCCAACCTTCAGCCCTAGCACCGAGGAGGAACAAGTTTAATATATGGGTAATAATAATTCTAGATCTCAAAATAACCCATATAGTAACACTTATAATGAAGGTTAGAGGAACCATCCCAACTTCTCGTGGGGTGGTCAAGGAAATCAAAGGCCATAACATCCCCCAGGCTTTCAACAACCACCTTAGCAGTAGAAAAAGAAGCCGAACCTTGAGGAGATGCTAACAAAATTCATCTCGGTGTCAAAAACTCATTTTCAGAATACCGAAATAGCGCTTAAAAATCAACAAGCGTCAATTTAAGGGCTCGAAGCACAAATAGGACAGCTTGCTAAGTTAATTTCTGAACGACCACAAGGTAGCTTGCCGAGTAATGCCAAAACTAACCTAAAGGAGCAGCTTAATGCAATTAGTATTCAAGATGAAGAAGGGTTAATTGAACCTGAACCAAAACCGAGGTAAGGAATTGTGGTAAGTAAAGATAAGGGTGAGGTAGACCACAGTGAGCAAAAGCCGGTAAGTAGGGAATATAAACCTCGTGTGCCATATCCCAGTGCGACAAGGAAAGACCACATGGACGAACAATTTGGTAAATTCCTTAAATTATTAAAGAAATTACATATTAACTTATCGTTTATTGAAGCTCTTTCGTAGATGCCAAATGTAGTTAAATTTTTAAATGAGCTTTTAGCAAATAAGCGGAAGTTGGATGAGGCATCGCATATGGAGTTGAACGCAGTTTGCTCAGCCATTCTGCAAAATAAGCTACCCAACAAGTTGAAAGATCCAGGGAGTTCTACGATTCCGTGTTTAATTGGTAGTTTAAATGTTAGCAATGCTTTAACTGACTTAGGGGCAAGTCTTAATGTCATGCCCTATAAAATGTTTATACAACTAGGTCTTGGGAAACCTAAACAAACTAGGATGAGTATTCAATTGGCAAATAAAACAATTAGATTTCCTAGGGGTATTATTGAAGATGTACTTGTTAAAATCGATAAATTTATATTCCCAGTTGATTTTGTTGTTTTAGACATGGATGAGGACAGTGACGTGCCTTTAATTTTGGGAAGGCCCTTTTTAGCAACTGCTAGAACTATCATAGATGTTGGCACAGGGGAATTGACACTTCCTGTGGGCGATGACATGATTACTCTCCAAGCTCGTGATTCTGCTAAAATATCTAGTAATCAAGATGATTGTGTAAGTCCGGTTAATTTAAATAACGTTGCAACTCAAACTTCTTTGCAGGAGTCGCCTAAAAAGAACGTGATGGAGCCTAATTCTAATCCATGCCACAAAAATAAAGTGACTCACGAAGAATGAAGGCTTCAGATCGATGAATTAGATGAGTGCCGAACACATGCCAAGGAGAAACCAAAAGCACACGAGAAATTAAAGCACCACCAAGATGAGCGTAGGGATGAAACAAAGCAAATTAAAGTTGGGGATAAAGTATTGATAGATGAAAAGGACCCCCGAATTGATACTTCAGAGCTTAACACAAATGGAGCGACTCCTTTCACGGTACTGAATGTCTTCCTATATGGTACATTCGAGGTAAATCATTCTCAATACGACACTTTTAAGGTAAATATTACTCGAATTAAACTTTATGTGGATAATAGAATTGATAACAAGAAAGAGGAGTCTCGACTCTGTGATCCACCCTAATCACAGAAAATTGAGGTAAAGTCAAGCTTGGACTATAAATAAGCGCTTCTTGGGAGGCAACCCGAGCACTAACGGTATTGATTTCTTTAAATTTTAGTTTTTAACATCTAAATCATTAACTGAGTCCTTGAACACAGGTTTTCCAAATCAACACGGCCAGGCACACGGGCGTGTCTTAGGCCGTGCTCATACCACAGGCGGCGAAACAACCGTGCGAGACAGTCGTGTGGAAATAGAGTAAAAATTTTTCCAAAACACGGGATTCAATATGTTGCCACGACCGTGTGACATGGTCATGGACAATCCTACCAAATTAACACGGGCGTGCGACACGCCTATGCCCTCTACCCGTGGTTGAAACTATCAAGCTAACACGAGTGTGTACATATATAGACGGGCGTGGGAGAAGTGAACGAAGCAGGACACGGCCGTGCGACACGGCCGTGCGACACGGCCGTGCGACACGGCCGTGTTCATTAACACGCCCAAAGAACATGAGCATGGGCCGAATACCAGATGCGCCCAAATTTGAAAACCACGAAACACACGGGTTAAAATAAGGGCACACGGGTGTGCCCCATGGCCGTGTGCCCCAAAATCTATATAAACCCCCACTATTCATCATCGCCTTCCCCAATACCCTAACCCTAGCCGCTGCTCCCACCGCCGCCGCCGCCACCTAAGCTCCGTTCATCACCCCAAAATTCATCCTTTCTCCTCCCTTTTTCCTCCATACACATTAAAATCTTCTTTCTTTTCCTCCATTCCCTACACATTCCTTTCTTCTTCCATCTTTCTTCACTCATCTCACGCCCCATCATCGCCATCACCATCGCATACTGACGCCACACCTCCCCTCCATCACACACCACCATCATTCATCAGTTGTTTGTTTCCCTTTCACCCCATTACTTTCAATTCTTGTATTGATTTCTTGATTTCTATTAATAATTTGCATGCTTATTAACCCTTATCTATGTTTTTTGATTTCCAATTTTACTAATGATAAAGATTTCCTTAGTCGTTGTGTTCTCATTGATCATTACTCTTACTTGATTTACCCACATGATTAGGATTACTAATAGTGTTTTCATCTATCACTTGATTGGTGTTTTAGCATTCGCTTGGTTTAGCCTTAGCACTATTTCCATCTTATATTTAGCCGTTGATTCGTATGCAATATCACCATGTTTTGTTTTTAGCATAATTGAATTTGTGTCCACACTATCTTACGAGCAAGTCATTATTTTAGGATTACTCAGATTTTGTTTGCAAATGTAGGAATTATTATTGATGACTTAATCTTTTATCCATAGAAACACCATGTCAAATCTACGCGGTAAGAAAATCGTCGTCCCAACCTTGAAGAAGCGAAAAGGAGTAGCATCCTCTTCGGGTCCTACCACCGAAAATCGGTACCCATTCCTCCAGTTTCCCTTGGGACCCCAAGAGGAACTATTCAAGATACTACGGGGCCGACCCCTAGGTACGGGCCGTTGGCAGATCCAACTCACTGACGTGGTCCGAGCTCTCCTGACTACTGACCCATGGGGGCTCTTCTTCGAAATCGTCAAGCCAACATATCTCGAGCTCACTCTATAACTCTATTCGACCTTCCACCTTCAAACCGTTATGACAGAGTTTGATGATCCCGAAACGGTCCAGTTTCATCTCGGCGGTTTAGTTCGCCAGTTAAGTGTCCCCGAGTTTGGTGTCATGTTGGGACTATATACGGAGGAGTTCATGGACGACGACAATTTTGACAGTCTCCATCGGCACATCCACTATTCTCCTTCACTTTGCTAGAAGGGCCTAGTCCCTGCTTCGGCCACTTACGATCCTAGCCGCTCCAAGGCATCGGCTCTCTCCCCATCACTAAGATACTTACACGCCATCCTAGCCCATACCTTGACAGGACGGCGAGAGAGTACCGATGCCGTCAACACTAATGACGCCTATTTTTTATGGAGAATGGAGAATGGGCACATATTCGACCTCGCTTATTTCATCACCCTTGCCATTCGCCATTAGACAGAGCGGCATAGAAAGGGAGTCCTTTCCATCGGTCCTTATGTGACTCACCTGGCGTGATACTTTGGTCTCCTCAACACGGCGACACAATCATCCTCCCTCACCCACATCAGTCAAATGTCCCCACAGGGCATCTCGAGTATGCTCCATATGAGGATGATCGAGCGACGACGTGGATTTGATCCTCCTCAATACTGCCTCATCCAGTCAGCCAAGCAGGAGAACCCAGAGGACATTACTGATGATATCCCTCCACCTCACGAGTATCTACCATCTCAGCCACCCCCTATTCATTGTCCAATTCATGCGGTTGCTTCATTCTCTGACATCTCAAAGCGTCTCACTCGATTTGAGCAGTAATGTTTTCAGCGCTTTGATCACATTGATGCAACCCTACATCAAATTTGTCAACACCTTCTCATCTCATCCCCACCCCCACCTCGCGAACCATCTGGCGATGAGGATTTTTGAAGACTTTTATTTATCATTTTTATTTTTTTTACTTTTATCTTTATTCTTTAAAATTACTTTTTATTTTATTTCTCTTTGATACTATTTTTAATTCATCTTTAGGTTTTATTAATTATATTAAGCAATTTATGTTTTTGGCCATCTTTTAACGAGTAATCATGCTGCTTTATGTTTCCTAAAGAGTTATTGATTCTATCGCAGTTATGAAGAGCTCTAAAGCTCACTACTACTTAGGAAATTACAACTCCACTGGAAAAGATTTTCAACAACTGCCATGCCCTGCTCAACCACGACCATAACTACCACCAGTTATAATATTCTTTTGGTGCAGCACTTGTGGAACTAACAACCTCTACCACCACCGGAGTATCCTCCTCCAATCTCACCCTTGCCTTAGCTGATTACTTTCCATAACTCCAATTCAAGGATTCCATTTAACATTCAGGAAGTTTCACTTCTCTCCCTATCTTATGATCTTATATCTATATTTTTTAGTAAATCTATCTTTGTGCTTTAAGGACAATGTACATCTTAAGTGGGGGGTTATTTATACCATTATCAGAAAAATCTCTGAATTTTGTTTGATTCTCACGTGACTCCTTAATATCACTATTAGAATGAATTTTGATTAATTTATGATTCTTATTGATATGTCTTGAACTAAAACATAGATGCATTGATTGTTTAAACTTTAAGTAATTAGAGGATCAAGCATGATAAGTTAATTTTTATGAATTAAAAATTTTTTAGGTTATTTCCCCAAGTTTAGGTATTATCTTGAAATTGAAATTCACAGAGTTAGCCTCAAAAAGCCATAATTTTTGTGAGATCTTGAGCCTTTAGAGCATAAATTATTTCTTTCATGCTCACTTTTATTGTTGCTATGAGTGCGTCAATATTTGATTTGTTATTCTAGAACTTGCTCCGATTATGCATGTCAAGACCACACCATTGATTTGATATGTTGAGATGATAAAGGTACTTAGGTTTAACTCACTCACTCCATAAAAGCCTACCGTCATAATTAACTCTTAGTGAACCCTTTTGAGCCTAACAAGCCATTCATTGATTTACCCTCAATATTAACCCATAACCCATTATTGTTGAAATCCCGTCAATTAATTTGTTCCCTATTTTTGTCAAGATTTGATTTGAATAAATTGCTTAGATATGTTTTATATCTGATAGTTAGCAAAGTCCTATGTTACTTGATTTGTTCTTAAAAAACACGAAGTTGCTGGAATTGAGATTTGTCGTCTAGCATATTACGAAATTAGGAATGTAATTTGTCAGTTTTAGTATTTTTCTAATTAGGTAATTTTTCAATTCAATCTCGATTCTAACCTTTTCTTTCAGCTTGTGACCACACCCTCTAACTAAAGCCACGTTACAACCCTCTAAAGACCTTTTGATTAATGTATCATCTCAATGTATAGTGGTGGAGATTTGATTTTCATGCAAGCCTATGGTAATAACTTTTCATATTGACTGTTGAGTGCTAACTTTATTGTCCTTAAACACCTCGAGTGATTTGAGTGAATCTTTAGTGAGGATGAAAAACTCTGTGATATTTTGAATCAAAGGTGATTACTTAGATGAGGGGAGACACTTATGTTTTCATGATAAAATGCTCAACTTGGAATGTTTGAAACTTTGATGTTCTTCTAGTTGAATTCTCAATGTATGATTACTTATGGATTATTTTGAGATATTATTGATAGGAGTTATAAGTCGAGAAAAATGAATTCTTAATCGTGAGTTGAGGATTTTGCTTGAGGACAAGCAAACACTTAAGTGTGGGGGTATTTGATAAGTCATAATTTATACATATTTTATCCCATGCTTAGCACATTTTTAGATGAATTATCATTAGATTTTTTGAATTTGATACTCCTAATCCTTTAATTTCAAGTTTTGTACTTAGGTGAGCATAGAAGAGTAAAAAGAGTGAGAAACGGGCCAAAAACAGAGAAAATGGGCCAACATGGGAAATCAACACAACCTGGACTTCCTCACATGGGTAGACCACACGCCCGTGTCTATTTAACAGTCTCTAAAATAGCCTAGACTTCCTCACACGGGTAGGCCACATGCCTGTGCCTATTTAATAGACTTTAACACGACCTAAGCCGCCTCACACGGGCGTGGCATACGGCCGTATCCCTGTCGGGCCCAAGTCTAGTTCTATTTAGAAAAGGGAACTTTGGAGGGTTATGAGGCATTCTAAAGCCTACATTAACACCCTAGAGGAGGATGAAAACACACACACGAAGTGGGAGGCAAGGAATTACTCGAAGAAAACCGATTGATCCATCTCAGAAGCTGAATTCTCCTTCAAGACTGAAGATCTCTCTTAAATTCCATTTAGGGGTTTTGGGTTTTCATTATGTTTTGTTATTATTATTCTTCTGAGATGTTTTATTTTACAAATATGAACTAAATCCCCTAAATACCTAAGGGGAATGAAACCTAAGATGGACCTTGTTATTATTTTCTAAATTATATGATAAATACTTGATTTGTTCTTAATTATGTGTTCTTAATCCTTGCCTTAATATTTGAGGATATTGATTCAAGTATTGATGTGCTTATTCAGAGGAGCAAAAGTCCTTGTCTAAAAGAAGATCTAGCATAATTAAGCGGATTATGCAATTCTAGACATAGGACGACATAAATCTGTCGGATTACGGTCAAACCTAATAAGGGAATCCATAAATCGAGTTGATACAACACTGGGGGTTTTAATTAGAAAGGGATTTCAATTAATCAACCTAGGGTTAGACGTTGTTAGTCTCGAGAGAGATAATAATAAAAATTAGGGATTTCTACGGATCAAGTCAAGTGAATAAATCGTCTAATTTAGAGTCAAATAACAAGTGAAGTCTAGGTGGATTTTTCCTTTGGTATTGTCCAAATCAATCAGTTTTCCCAAAAGTGTTTCCCCAATTTACTTCCTGTGCATTCTTAGTTTAGTTAATTAGTTTAGATCAAGAAAAACCCCTTATTTTTAGGCTAGATAATAAAAAGAAGGTTAATACTAGTACTTTTAGTTCCTGTGGGTTCGACATTCCGGTCTTACTATAAGCTATACTACTATTCGATAGGTGCGCTTGCCTTTATCGTGATAATAGTTAGTCTTCAAGTACGATCAATTATAAATTTAGAACTTATCACGAGCACATCAGTGTTTGTGTTAGGAATATCATTTCTATGATTGTTGATTCTAATACATAATATGGCTTTATGCTAATTAAGCAGTAAGTTTACTTTCCTGTTATTCGAGCTTACTAAGCATGTAAATGCTTACCCCTCTATTTTCCCTGCCTTATAGAGCTCGAGGACTCGCAAAGATTGGAAGACGATTGGAGAGTCAACACACTATTAACTAGTCCAGTTTTGGTATATAGACACCTTTGTTTTGTTCAATGGCATGTATAGGGCTTTCGAGTATTTTGTTATATGTGTCATTTGATTGCCAAAATGAAGGCATGTAAAGATATACATATCTCTTTGTATATGGCCATGGGAATTGGCTCAATTTGAAGTAGGCTATGACCTACAAATCTATGCATGTTTATGTTCTTATGTGATGGCTTTGTTATAATTGGCAATGAGTTATAAGAATGAGCCAATCTTAAATGTGTCAATGAGACATGGAAACCCTTAATTACAATATGGGAATTAACCTAGCATGTATAAAATCGATGATATTAGGTTTACATGCAATGAGGTTCATCAAAGTTTTGTATAAGTGTATAATTTGGCCTTAGCATGTATTACAGTAACCTATAAGTGTGATTGGTTGATTAAGGGTGACCAAAGGCTTGGAAAATGGGCTAACAAGGTCCACACGGGTAGACACACGGGCGTGTGTCTAGGCCGTGTGTGACACACAGCTCGCCCCCATAAGTGTGTGGTATGGTCGTGCGTCCCCTGCACTTAAAATATTAAGTCAGTATAGTACACGGGCTAGACACACGGGCGTGTGTCTTGGCTGTCTAGCCCATGGGCTGATGTCGTAAATAGAGAGCCACATGGGCTGAAAGCACTGGTGTGTCCCAAGCCACACGGGCGTGTGTGACCACACGGCTCCACCACACGAGCGTGTGACTCTCTAAGGCAAGAAAATTTATTAAGTTGCTCAGAATCTATCGAATGTTTTCGGTTTTGTCCTGGACCGTTTCGAAGTATGTTTTAGGCCTCAAGGGCCTGTATAAGGGACAGTATGCATGTGTGTGTAACTTTTTAAATTTTGGGCGGAATTTGGTAAACTGAATTTGTATGTTGTGAAAGTTTAAACCCGATAATGCCTCAAGCCATGTCCTGGTGCCAGATACGGGTGAGGGGTGTTACATTTAGTGGTATTAGAGCTACAGTTTAGTCGATTCTAGGACTATCGTAGAGAGTATTAAGGTTCGCTATACATGTCATTATATGAACGTTGATAGTGTGATGTAATATCCCGAATTAGGGCCTAATCGGAATAGTGGTTTCGTGACCACAAAATTCGAGATAGAAATAATTATTTTATGATTATTTTGAGGTCTATGATATGATTGCATGATTGTGTGAAATTTTTGTGAAGAAATTTTATGCATAAAGTGCTTAAATTGAAATTAGGGACTAAATCGAATAATTTGTAAAACTTGCATTCTAGAAGTTTTTAGTATGAAATTGCTTTGAAATATTAATTAGAAGGTCTTAAATAGAAATTTGACAATTTTAAGTCCATGGACAAAATTAGGACATGGAAGGAATTTTTGAAAGTTTAGTAGTAAGGGCATTTTGGTCATTTAGGGGTAAAATGAATTAAAATACAAAATTAAAAGCCAATTTTGCTCATCTTCAACCCCATGGCCGAATATAGCAAGGAGAAACCATGTCTAGGGTTTTTCAAGCTTCCAAGCTCGATTGTAAGTCCATTCTAGCCCCGTTTTTCAAGTCTTTACGTTTTTGGAGTCCCGGTAGCTCGATTTAGCTTATGCTAGCAATAATTTAACCTAGGGTTTATATATGGAAAAATACCCATAGGTGAAATTTTTGTATTTTGGTGTTTTATGATATAATATGAGGTTTTAAATTATGTTAGACAGCTTGTGCTACTCGGTTTTAAGTGAAAACGAGCAAAAGGGCTTAATCGGTAAAAATACCTAATAGTCATAAGTACATGCTAGAGTGAGAATTTGATGTTACCATAGAAGGGAAAAATGATCAGCATGCCATAAAACATAAGAAAATAGGCTGAAGTTTAATTTATGAGCTTTGGGAAAAATGTGTAAATATGCAAAAGTTTAGGGGCAAAATTGTAATTTTTCCAAAATATGATTTTGGGTCAATTTGAATAATGTGAGTCCTAATTAGACTATATTTTAAATGATAGAGCAAGGAAAACTGAAATTTGGGCTAAAATGGGGAAAATGCCAAGTTGTGGACGAAATGGTAAAAGTAGCCATTTTTGCATACTAGGTAAGTTCATATGTAAATGTTGGTAACATAGTTATTATTTTAAATGTTTTTATGTTATTTAAATGATATGATAATTATTATGAAATATTATACTCGTTATAATTGTTTGATAATATGTCAAATTATGTGATATACTTGGAAAATGTGAAATACTACCGAGTATCGGTATCGGTATTCCGTAGAAGATGGTTGAGACACATGATTGGGAAAAAGGTCCCGTTGAACCTTAGGAATGGATTAGGATACAAGTGACATGTCACTGGGATATTTGAGCATCCAAACTCGTTGAGTTGAGTCCGAGTTCACTTATGGATGCGAATGTTCGAACTCGTTGAGTTGAGTCCGAGTTCGTGAGATGTAACTAGGCATCCGAGCTCGTTGAGTTGAGTCCGAGTTCACTTATGGATGCAAATGCCCGAGCTCGTTGATTTGAGTCCGAGTTCGCTTATGGGCGGGTTACATAGTCTTGGCTACATATGTGACACTTATGTGCAAACTTTCCATGTATCCGAATTATATTCCGATGTGTTCAACGGGAAAAGTTCTACTCAAATGGAGGAATACTCAAGATGAAAGGGACGTATTGGTAAGTGTTGTGAAATGGATACTTTGAACAGGTATGTACTTAACCCTCGGGTTGAAAAATCGATATAACAACAATATGGTAAGATGATAAATGAAAATATGATATGAATGTCTTGGTGATGATTATGCAAATGATGTTTTATGTTTGCTTATATGGTTATGTTACTTGCTATTTGCATGTGAACTTACTAAGCATTTATGCTTACTCCCTCCTTTTCATTCCTTGTAGTGTTGACAAGCCAGCTCGGAAATCGGGAACGGTCGGAGGCACGCTCACACTATCCGTATACTATCTTGGCATAATGGCTTGTAAATTTTGAGTATGGCATGTATAGCATTATAATCATTTTGTATATATGGTCTTATGATATGGTTATTGAGTAGTATAAAAATTCTTGGTAATGATTAGCCATTGGAATGGCTAATTATGATCATTTTTGGTGTTATGTATGTCAAATTGCTAGTTAATCCATGGAAACCATGAAATAGGTAAAATTTACCATAAATAGATTCGCATAAAGAGATGATGTGTAAATTTGAAAAATCATTAAAAATAGTAGAAATGGAATTAAATGATGGGTAAGTTATGAAATTGAAGCAATGAGTCTATTTTCATATGGATTGAACAAAACAGGTATATGAGTTATATTTTATGAGATGTTTAAATTTTTGTGAAACAAGGCCAGAGCGATTTCTGGATCCCCTATTCTGACTTTGTAAATTCACCATAAATTGTATAAAAATAATTAGAAGTCATAATTTATATGTACAGATTTATTATTGAGTATAGTTTTAAGAGAAATAAACTTCATAGTCATTGAAATTCTGTACAGAGAGATATCTGATTCGTAATACACAGAGGTCAGAGCAGTCGAACCCTAAAACAGGGGAGAATTTAACTAATAAACTGTACTAATTGGCCTAGCCAAAAATTCTAGAAAAAAATTAGTAAATATATATATGAGTCTAGTTTCAGGGAAAATTTATGGAATTGGATTTTGAGTTTCATAACTCGAGATATGAATTTTTAAGCGACTGTGACGCCGTTAGCCAACTTGTCTGGAATTTCTAAAATTAAATTGTTTGAGCTGTTTAAGTAATGAATTAAGTCTGTTAACACCTCGTGTTCGACTCCGGCAACGGTATTGGGTACGAAGCGTTACAGTGTGATGTCTCCTAACTGTTTAAATTGTTTTTGAATATAGTCAATGTCTTCCAATTAAGCACAAGATGAGTCTGAAGGAGCCAAGAGCCATGCTCTAGCTTCCGTACAACGAGCTGTATCTAGTAGTAGTAGAAGGTTTATGTCTGAAGGTCGAGAAGAGCCCCGATTCGCTTTCTTTGACATGATGGATGAATGGTTTGGGGATTATCTGAGGAATCACCCCAACACACCATGACCTCCCCGCCCCCTAACCAACCTGATGATGATTTGCCATGAGGTTTGGCACCGATAAGAATTGGTAAGGCCCCTATAGATAAGCTTAGAAAGTATGGGGCTAAGGAATTTAGAGCTAAAATCGAGGATGATGCTGAAAAAGATAAGTTCTGGCTTGAGAATACTACACAGGTATTAGATGAATTGTCGTGCACACCTGAGGAGTGCTTAAAATATGCCGTGTCTCTCCTGAAGGACACTGCGTACCATTGGTGGAAGACTGTATCTTTAGTGGTGCCAAGGGAAAATATCACTTGGGAATTTTTCCAAGTGGAGTTTAGGAAGAAATACATCAGTCAAAGGTTTTTAGACTTGTACCAAAAGCAGTTCTTGGAACTCAAACAAGGGAATAAGATTGTAGCAGAATACGAAAGGGAGTTTGTAAGGCTAAGTCAGTATGCAACTGAATGGGTTCAAACTGACTCAAAAATGTGTAAACGCTTCAAGGAAGGTCTGAATGAGGAAATCAAGTTGTTAATTGGGATTCTTGAAATACGGGAGTTCGTCGCATTAGCTAGTCGGGCCAAGAAGGCCGAAGAGCTTAATAATGAAAGGAAGCAAGTGAAGAGAAAGGCTCGAGTTTCGAGCAAGAGGTCCTGCGGTAAGACGCTCTCATTTTCTATAAAGAAATCAAGGAGCCAACATGAACGCTCCACTTCATCGATAGGATATTCGGGTAAAGCGAGAGGCTCCAAACGATGAAATCAGAAGTCTTCCTGATAGTGACTAGTGTAGGGAATGTAGATGACCAAAAGCCGAAGTGTAAGAGCTGTAACAAATTTCACTTCGGAGAGTGCTGAATGAAGAGCGGTGCATGTTTCAGATGTGGTTCCCTTGATCACTTTTTCAAGGACTTCCCAGAGCGAATTGAAAAAGAAGTGGACGTAGCCCCGAAGTCGAGTGCTCCCATTTCACGAGGTAGACCTCCGAGGTATCCTGAAAAGGCTAGTGGCAGTCGAGTTATGGCCAAAGGTACTGCCAAATCAGAGGCTCGAGCTTTAGGAAGAACGTATGCAATACGCGCTCGAGAGAAAGCCTCTGTTCCTGACATCATCACGGGTACTTTTTCTCTTTTAAATACATGTGTTGTTGTCTTAATTGATCTGGGGTTGACGCATTCATACATTTGCATGAAATTGGTGTCTAGTATGAGCATACCCTTTGAACCTGCAGAATTTATTATTAGAGTGTCGAACCCACTAGGCAAACCAATTCTGGTTGATAAAGTCTGTAAGAATTGTCCTTTGACGATTCAGGATCAATACTTTCCGGCTAACCTCATGTTGTTACCTTTTGATGAGTTTGATGTAATACTTGGTATGGATTAGTTAGCCCTGCATGATGTAATTATAAATTGTGGTAGCAAGTATATTAAATTGAAATGCCCAGATGGTAAGATTCTACGAATTGAATCAAGAGATTTGGGTACGTTGCCGGTTGTAATCACGGCAATGGTTGCTTAGAGATACATGAAGAAAGGGTATGAAGCCTACCTTACTTTTGTGTTGAACACTAGGGAGACAGAGTTGAAGATTGAGTTTGTGCCAATAGTATGTGATTATCCAGACGTGTTCCCGGAAGAATTACCCGGATTACCTCCTGAAAGAGAAATAGAATTTGGTATTGAATTGATGCCAAGGACAGCCCCCATCTCTATTGCTCCATACCGAATGGCGCCAACCGAGCTTAAAGAGTTAAAAGCACAGTTGCAAAAGCTGACGGATAAAGGTTTTGCAAGGCTAAGTTTTTAACATTGGGGTGCCCTCGTAGTGTTTGTAAAGAAGAAAGATAGTTCGATGAGGCTGTGTATAGATTGCCGACAACTGAACAAGGTAACTATCAAGAATAAGTATCCTTTTCCAAGGATCGATGATCTATTCGACCAGTTGAGAGGAGCCACTGTGTTCTCTAAGATAGACTTGAGGTCTGGCCAGTATCAGTTACGAGTTAAGGAATTAGACGTGCCAAAGATTGCTTTTAGAACAAGGTACAGCCACTATGAATTTCTTGTTATGCCATTTGGATTAACGAACGAACCGACCATATTCATGGACCTAATGAATAGGATCTTTCAGCCATACTTGGATAAGTTCGTCGTTGTGTTCATAGACGACATCTTGACTTATTCTAAAGATAAGACAGAGCATGCGAAGCACCTGAGAATTGTGTTACATACCCTATGGGAAAAACAACTGTACGCTAAGTTTAGCAAAAGTGAGTTCTAGCTCCAACAAGTTGGGTTCTTGGGTCATATTGTTTTGGGTGAAGGTATCCGAGTGGATCCAAGTAAGATCTCTGCTATTGTTGAATAGAAACCACCTAAAAATATAACCAAGGTTAGAAGCTTTTTGGTCTTAGCTGGTTACTACCGATGATTTGTGAAAGGATTCTACATGATAATGACCCCAATGACGAGGTTGCTACAAAAAGACGTTAAGTTTGAGTGGACAGAAAAGTGTCAATAGAGTTTCAAGAAGTTAAAGACATTGCTAATTGAAGCTCCTGTTTTAGTATTGCCTGAGCCGAGAAAAGAGTTTGTGGTCTACAGTGATGCATCCTTGAACGGTCTAGGTTGTGTACTTATGCAAGATGGCAAGGTGATAGCCTATGCTTCACGGCAGTTGAAGCCACACGAGAAGAACTATCTGACACATGACTTAGAGCTTGCCCCCGTTGTTTTTGCCTTGAAAATTTGGAGGCATTATTTATATGGTGAAACCTGTCGTGTATTTACTGATCACAAGAGTTTGAAGTATTTGATGACTCAAAAAAGAATTTAACCTGAAATAGCGTAGGTGGTTGGAATTAATTAAAGATTATGAGCTAATCATTGACTATCACCCGGGAAAGGTGAATGTGGTTGCCGACGCGTTAAGCAGAAAATCCTTGTTTGCACTAAAAGCTATGGATGCTCGATTAGCATTGCTTGATGATGGTTCAGTCTTGGTAGAGCTAGAGGCTAGTCCGACATTTCTTCAGGAAATCTATGATGCTCAAACTAATGATAATGACCTACAAGCTAAAAGAGCTCAATGCAAGTTGTGAAATGAATCAGATTTTTGGGTTGGTCCTGATGGATGTTTGATGTTCAGGGATAGGGTTTGTGTACCTAAAGACGATGAGCTTATTCAGAAAATCTTGAGAGAGGCTCACAACAACCGTTTGTCTATTCATCCAGGAAGTGCCAAGATGTACAATGATTTGAAGAAAATGTACTGGTGGAACGATATGAAAAGAGACATTTCTAAATTTGTATCGAAATGTCTGATATGTCAGCAAGTTAAAGTTGAACATCAAGTACCTTTAGGTTTGTTACAGCCTGTGATGGACCCCGAATGGAAGTGGGACAAAGTTACTATAGATTTCGTGACAGGATTGCCGTTAACCCCGAAAAAGAAAGATGCCATATGGGTTGTGGTGGATAAGTTGATGAATTCGGCTCATTTTGTTCCGGTAAGAACAGATTTCTCTCTTGATAAGTTGGTTGACTTGTACATATCTGAGATTGTGAGATTACACGGGGTACCACTATCAATTATTTCAGACAGAGACCCGAGGTTCACTTCGAGATGCTAGAAGAAGTTACAAGAAGCCTTGGGTACAAAGTTGAATTTTAGCACGGCATTTCACCTACAAACCGATGGTCAATCTGAGTGGATGATTCAGATTCTTGAGGATATGTTGCGATGTTGCATCCTTGAATTCCAGGGTAGCTGGAAAAAGTACTTGCCATTGGTGGAATTGGCCTACAATAACAGTTATCAAACGAGCTTAAAGATGGCACCTTATGAGGCCTTGTATGGCAAGAAGTGTCGAACTCCATTGTACTAGACAGAACTCAAGGAAAACTAGATTCACGGGGTTGATCTAATCAAGGAAACTAAAGAAAAGGTTAAAGTGATACGAGATTGTTTAAAAGTGGCATCGGATAGGCAAAAGTCATATACTGATTTGAAAAGAAAAGATATTGAATTCCAAGTTGAAGATAGAGTATTCTTAAAAGTATCTCCATGGAAAAAGGTGTTGAGACTTGGTCGAAAAGGCAAATTAAGTCCGCGATTTATCGGACCGTATGAGATCACCGAAAGAGTTAGACCATTAACCTATCGCCTGGCATTACCACCTGATCTGGAAAAGATTCATGACGTGTTTCACGTATCTATGTTAATAAGTTATCAATTAGACCCTCTCATGTGGTTTCACCAGCAGAGATTGAGATTAGACCAGACATGACCTATGGAGAGGATCCAGTCAAGATTCTAGCTCGTGAGGTTAAACAGTTGAGAAATAAAAATGTTGCCTTAGTAAAGGTTTTATAGCATCGGCATGGTGTAGAAGAAGCTACATGGGAGCCAGAAGAAGCCGTGAGAAGTCAATATCTGAACCTGTTTACTGGTAAGACTTTCGAGGACGAAAGTCCCTAAGGGGGAGAAATGTAACATCCTGAATTAGGGCCTAGTCAGA
Source organism: Gossypium longicalyx (assembly GCA_025698465.1). Classification (NCBI taxonomy): domain Eukaryota; kingdom Viridiplantae; phylum Streptophyta; class Magnoliopsida; order Malvales; family Malvaceae; genus Gossypium; species Gossypium longicalyx. Next base: position 26,209,194 of record CM046999.1, read on the forward strand.
ATAGTGGTTTTGGGACCACAAATCTGGCGTCAAAATATTTATTTTATGATTATTATGAGGTCTATAGTATTATAATATGCATGTGTTAAAGTTTCATGAAGAAATTCTTTGAGTAAGGTGTCTAATTGGAAAATAAGGACCAAAATGAATAAGTTGCAAAACTTGGATTCTGAAAGCAATTTGCATAAAATTGCTTTAGATTATAAATTAGAAGGTCTTAAAGAGAAATTTTCTCAATTTTTAAGTTTTTGGACAAAAATGGACTTGTATGGATGAAATTTAAAAGAAAGGGCTTAAGGCCATTTTGGGCATTTGCCACTTTAATGAAATAAAATGGGAAAAATAAGCCAAAATCAGCTCATTTTCCTTCTTGTTGCTGCTGAAACTCTAGGGTTCTCCATAGCTAGGGTTTCCAAGCTTTTCAAGCTCAATAGTAAGTGCTCCCAAGCCCCGGTTTTAATTTTTTTTTTGTATTTTTAAAATCCCGGTAACTTACTCTCTCTATTTCTACCCATATTTCATGCTAGGATTCATGTTTAGAAATTTACCCATGCATGAGTTACTTGTATTTTGATGATTTATGGAGGAATGTGAAAGTTGGATGTGTGTTAAACATCTTTTCCAAGTTTATTTTCATGAAAAACCCCAAAAAGGACCTTTTTGCAAAAGGTGTAAAATGTGTGGTAGAAATGTGAAAATAATGGAAAATTTGGGCTTCCATAAGAGGGAAAAATATTCGGCTAGGCTTAGGTAAGGTATAAATTGCATGCCTTTCATTATACGAGCCTAGGGGACTAAATTGTAAAAATGTGAAAGGTTAGGGGCAAAACGGTCATTTGGACCAGAGGATAAATTTAGACTCGAAAAGTAAAATGTGATGTGTTAATAATTTATTTTTATTTTTATAGACCCCGAGAACAAATTTCAGAGGTCGATCGAGGAAAACGAAAGGTTTCGGAATAATCGAAACACGATACTTAGACAAGTACCAAGTAAGTTTGGATAACTTAAAGTAAACTCATAATATGCCTAATTGCATGATTTATGAATGTATGATAATTGCACTTGATGATGGCATGAAAATACATGAAATGTATCCTAAATAATGACATGTTGATAAATGTCCCGGTTGAGGTTGAAAAGGAAATTCGATGGATGAACCATGTTTACGTGACTTGATATCCTGCATGTGTTGCAGAAAGGATTTAGCTCAGACGGGTAATCTGATGATCTCGGTATAAAAAAGATCTAGCCCAGATGGGTGTTCCTTGAGTGATCTAGCCTCTCGAAGAATATATGTGCATCAAAGATTTAGCCTGGACGGGTAATCCGATTAGGGTTTGAATTTAGCCTAGACTGGTGATTCAAATCCGAGCTCATTAAAGGTGTTTGTTGCTATAAGGGATTTAGCCTGGACTGGCAATCTCGCTGTAAGATGTGAGGTTCGCGGGAGTGCATACATGAAATGATTATTCTTATGAATTGACGGTGAATGGATAATCCATCGCAATTTCATAGAAACTCAACGGGATTAATATGATGTATGTGAATAAAATGATGAATGGTGAGCTCATCTAAGACAAATTACATGGCACATTATTATTGTGACTAACTTGTTGATTGAGTGCATGAGTTAGGAATACCATTTCCATGCTTGTTAATTCTAATGCATAATATGGCTTTATACTAATTAACCGGTAAGTTTACTTTCCAGTTATTCGGGCTTACTAAGCATGTAAATGCTTACCCCTCTATTTTCCCTATCTTACAGAGCTCGAGGACTCACAAAGATTAGAAGACGGTTGGAGAGTCAACACATTATCAACTAGTCTAGCTTTGGTATATAGACACCTTTGTTTTGTTCAATGGCATGTATAGGGTTTCGAGTATTTTATTATATGTGTCATTTGATTGCCAAGATGAAGGCATGTAAAGATATACATATCTTTGTGTATATGGCCATTGGAATTGGCTCAATTTGAAGTAGGCTATGACCTACAAATCTATGCATGTTTATGTTCTTATGTGATGGCTTGGTTATAATTGGCAATGAGTTATAAGAACGAGCCAATCTTAAATGTGTCAATGAGACATGGAAACCCTTAATTACTAGATGGGAATTAACCTATCATATATAAAACCGACGATATGAGGTTTACATGCAATGAGGTTCATCAAAGTTTTGTATAAGTGTGTAATTTGGCCTTAGCATGTATTACAGTAACCTATAAGTGTGATTGGTTGATTGAGGGTGACCAAAGGCTTGAAAAATAACCTAATAAGGTCCACACGGGTAGACACACGGTCATGTGTCTAGGTCGTGTGTGACACACAGCTCGCCCCCATGCGTGTGTGGTATGGCCGTGCGTCCCCAACACTTAAAATATTAAATCAGTATAGTACACGGGCATGTGTCTTGGCTGTGTCTAGCCCGTGGGTTGATGTCATAAACAGAGAGCCACACAGGCTGAAGGCACAGGCGTGTCCAAAGCCACACAGGCGTGTGTGACCACACGGCCCCACCACACGGACGTGTGACTCTCTAAGGCAAGAAAATTTATTAAGTTGCTCAGAATTTACTGAATGTTTTTGGTTTTGTCCCGAACCATTACGATGTATGTTTTAGGCCTCGAGGACCTGTATAAGGGACAGTATGCATGTGTGTGTAAAGTTTTAAATTTTGGGCGAAATTTGGTAAACCAGATTTGTATGTCGTGAAAGTTTAAACACGGTAATGCCTCGAGCCTTGTCCTGGTGCCGGATACAGGTAAGGGGTGTTACCGGGTGCTCTACTTTCAACAACATCAGGTATCACTCGTTCGGGATCCATTTGCTATATGAAAAACACATTTTAACTATCAAGAATCATCATACTATCGCAATTCATATATATGGCATGTATAACTAGACTCTCACGCGCTACGTAAGTCCTAGAATTGACTAAATTGTAGCTCTGATACCAATCAAATGTAACACCTCTAACCCGTATCCATCGCCGGACTAGGGTTAAGAGGCACTACCAAACAATCGGAACATTTCGAATTCATTTCACAATCTAAAAGTCATACGTCATCATATCATAATCAAACATTAACATAAAGTCCCTTTCTTAGGTCATCGAGACCTTAAACATGCATTAAGAAGGATTCGAGACTAAACCAAGCACATATAATTTTTTCCAAAACTTAAACATTTTTCTAATCTTTAAAGGTCTCACGCCCGTGTGAACAGGCCGTGTGCCTCACAGGCATTAGAAACGCCCGTATGTCTATACCGTGGCAAAACAGGGCATACATACTGACTTGTCCACACAGCCACAAGACATGCCCATGTGTCAGGCCACGTGAAAATTAGGGAGGTTACTGACTTGGGTCACACGGCCGACGACATAGCCATGTGCCAGCCCGTGTGCCATACACTATCGAAAGACATGCCCATATGTCTAGGCCATGTCAAAACTGTAGGGTATACTGACTAAAAATTGTAAGGTACCCCAGGGGACACACAGCTGTGTAACATGACTGTGTGTCGCACATGGTTGAGAAACACGCCTGTGTCTCTGCCCGTGTGGACAAAAATAGGTCATTTGAAAAGCCAAATTTGCCACCCTACAATCATGAACTCATAACAACCAATTTGGAATCATTTCCATACATTTATAGACAGCCCAAAACATACCAAACTACACACATTTCATGCCATTTCATAGTCAACCATTTCATTACTCAATTCCACAACTAAAACATACCAAATCAATATACCAAAATCATCACAACTTGTGTAAGTTCCAAATACATAAACTCATCATTTTATCACATATTTCATACCACAAAACTTACCAATTCAACATTCCATATTCAAACCATCACATAAGCATTATATACATCATATAACTTACTTATCAAACACATCATTTAGGTCAACTTAAAAGGCCATACATACCAATATTTACAAGCCAAATCTCATGGCTAGATATTCATATCACAAAACCTATCAAAATAACTCTAGCCTATACATGTCATATACCTTATGTACAACTCTCAAAATGGTACCAAAAAAGATGCCTGATAGTGTGATTGAGTCGTTGACGATTCCCAGATCTGAGCTAGCTTTACAGCACTATAAAATAGATAACATTTCACACAGTAAGCTTTAAAGCTTAGTAAGTTCATGATATAACACATTTAACTCATCAATTAAAATATAATTCAATCAATTAACTAGCACTTAATACAACTCATCACATTACACATTTCATCATTCATTTATAAAATCTTTCATCTATTTCATACTCTATATCATCAACCACATAGGTTCCGTACATACCTGTACCATCACATTCATATCTATCACATTTATCACTGCAATACTCGATGCACTAATTCCTTTGATCATCCTTAAACGTTCCATGAACTCGCACACTTAGTGCCAATTAAGTAGCCAAAGCTATAATAGTATCGCACACTTAGTGTCAGTACAATAAATCGAATTAATATCGGTATCGTACACATAGTGCCATTTATTCAGCCAACGTTGTTTTAATCTCACACACTTAGTGCCATTTTATTAGCCGTAGCTATTTCTTTACTCGCACACTTAGTGCCTCATACATTCAATCCTTAACTCACATACTCAAACTTCATAATCACATTTCTATTCAGTTCAACTCATATAAACATTGTTTAAACAATATGTACTATACACGAACTTACCTCAGACATAAAAATGATGATATTAGTCGATCAATCAAGCACTTTGTTTTTGCCTCGATCTAGGTCTGAATTTCTCCTTTCTTAATCTATATAAATTCAAATTCACTTATTCAATCTCACATTAATTCAATTAAATTCATAATCACATAATTTGGCCTTTTTGCACATTAGCCCCTAATTTCCACATTTTGACATTTTAGTCCTTATTATTAAAAACACCAAAATATACAAAATTCATCACAACTATGCCTTATCCAAATCTTCCTATGGTCCCTAGCAGCCCATATATTTCATTTATTTTACATTTTAGTCCCTCAATTTCACATTTTCACAATTTAGCCCAAATTACTCAAATTCATCAAAATCCCAAGACAAAACATATTTATCTAACATATATATTTCATTTTTCATCATTTAAAAACACAAAGATCATAATTCCATCAATGGATTAACTCAAAATCATCACAAAAATCAGAAATTGAGACATGAGCTTAATAGAACTCTAAGCAATAATCACAAAAACGTAGAAATTATCGAAAACGGATCAAAATACATATCTAAATCAACAATCATAAGTGACGAACCCTAGCTTGTGTTTTCTTTCTTTTTTTCTTTGATATATTCAGCCAAGATGGACACCAAATGACTAATTTCATGCCTAAATTTTATTTTAATTAACATATTAACCAAATACCAATTTTACCCTTTGTTATAAAACCATTTAATCATTAAACATTAGGCCATTTATGTCCATTAATCTTTTCAATGGGTTAATAACAACATAAGGACCTTTTCTTTAGAAATCCATGGCAAATAGACACCTTTACAAAATACAAAGCCACTTTTACATTTTACTCGATTAGGTCCTTTTATCAAATTAAGCACACAAATGATAAAATTTTCATACGAAACTTTCACACATGCTTAATCACATACTGTAAACACAAAAAATAATATTAAAATATTTTTCTAACTCAGATCCGTGGTCCCAAAACCACTATTCTGACTAGGGTCTAAACTGGGTTGTTACACTAATGGCAGATTCATAAGATTTGGATTGGGATTCATTTTGTAGGACAAATATATATATGGTTTTAATAAACAAGTAGAAAAAATATTATTTGTGTAATGCAATTGCTATTAGCCAACAGGTCAGAGGTCACAATGACTTATAAAACGAGAATGTCAAGATTGAATATTTGTTCCGTGTAGGGTAACCGACACTCGTTTCGATTTGGTTCTTTTTAATTTTTATATTTTTCTCTTATTTTTATTTTGAATTTGATTTTATTTTGATATTTGAAATCGACTTTATAAAAAATATAAACTACACCATTCACTTAGCTATGAGAAAGTTTCATTTTAGTTACTTAATTATGAAAAGTTACAATTTTATAACTAAACTATTTAGAAGTTTTCATTTAAGTTACCAAGCTGTTAAAATCGATGCTATATGGCTTTCTCTAAACCTTAACCCCTAAACCCTAAACTTTAAAACTCTAAACCCTAGAAAATAAATTTCATATGGATATTAATGTGTATATATATAGATATTAATGTAAAAGCAAAAGGCAAAACACAAACAATAAAAGAGGAAAAAATAGTGAAATGGCAAAATGATGCATTTGGCAAGTGGAAGACTACTGTATCAAAATATTAATTTTCCTTTTCAATTCAACATATATTTCATTATTTTTAGGTTTATGAAAATTATTTTTTCGAAATTTATATTTATCTCTCTTAAATTATGGTTACCATTCTAATTTATTTCTTTTAAAACATTTTATTTGAGTCATCAAATAATCAATGTCTTATTAATCATATTATTCTGTCATTTTACTTGTTAGCTTGGGCATTAAAAGTTGGCTTATATCTAGATTAGGGTATAACGTGAATCAAATTTTAATTAGGTTGAGCAATAATGGCGGTTTTTGCTCCAAAAGCTGCAAAATTTTGAACAATAGTGGCGTTTCTGGTCCAAATGCCCGAATATGTATTAAAAGATTGCAAAACATTACCGTTTTTATCTGTGCTTTTAGTGGCATTTTTACAAAAAAGCCGCAAAAGGATATGCGTTAGTGGCGTTTTCACAAAAAAATGCCACAAATATATTTTAAGAGTTTGCAAAACATTGTCCTTTTTATCTGCGTTTTTAGTGGCGTTTTTACTAAAGCGCCGCAAAAGGATATGAGTTAGTGGCATTTTCACAAAAAAATGCCGTGAATATTTTTTAAGAGTTTAGAAAACGTTGTTTTTATCTGCATTTTTGTGGCATTTTTTATTAAAATGATGCAAAAGATATATGCGTTAGTGGCGTTTTCACAAAAAATGTCGTGAATATGTTTAAAGAGTTTGCAAAACATTATCATTTTTAGCTGCGTTAGTGGCGCTTTTGATAAACGCCGCAAATTTTAATTAAACTAACTTAAACAACGTCATTTATTTAGTCCTGAATTTCCTTAGTTTTCCCTAAGTCAGATTTCCCCGATTTCATTTCCCCAATTTCCCAACTTCCCAATCTCTTTCTGATTGAAACCTTCAATTTCCCAAGTCCCTTTATTTCTTGTTTGAGCCTAATTTTTGGTTGGAAATTCTTCGCCTCTTCTCTCCACCACCGCTTCAAAAGGAAAATCTTTGCCTCTTCTCTCCACTGTCGCCTCTTCTCTCCGCCATCGCCGTTGGAAATTCAGGTCCTTTAGGTTTTTAATGTTGCTATTTGTTCCTCTCTAGCATTGTTACTGTCAGCTATTGAGTTCTTACATTTACCGAATCTTTATTTTCTGTCACCTGATTACGTTTTGGTTTCTCCTCTTTGGAACAACACATCAATGTTTGAAGATGGTTAGCATTGTAGGAAGCATCTAATACCATACAAGAATTGCTTGACAAGATTAAGTTGCTGGAGAAGATGAAATCTCCCGTACTTCGATGGCCGATTAACATTATTTTTTGGTAACGCCGGACTTCCCCTTTCCCATATTTTTTTTGTGTGTTTTGGGTTTGGATCAATGGCAATTCATTTTTTGTAACATTGGCTTAGGGGAGAGCTCAATAGATTCACTTTCACTATCCCTTTACATGTTTTGGTTTTGGTTAGTTTTTGTGACTTATTTGCCATCTATGTTATTCAAGTTAAATGAGATGAGTGTTGGGTAAGAATTCGAGTTAAACAAGATGACCCTGTATAATGTTTTTGCAGCCAACTGCAGCAGAAAGTAGACTTTTCGATCAATTGATAACCTGTTGAGAATTCAATCCTGAAGCAGTCTTAGGAACTTGCAGCCTTTACTTCCTTGTGGACTTTAAGAGGTATGTATATTTAATTTTCTACGTTTATTAGTTAAAGCAAATGTTCATCACTTTCTTAGTTTAATTATTATGATTATTATTACTTAAAGACCGAGGGAGGCGTATGTTGGCGCTGTTGGCCAGCAACTTGATGATGAATCTGATGAATAGGATGATCCTAATGAGGCAGACTTATGGAAAAAAAGAAGTATTTTTTTTTAGTTGCCTTATTGGGAGCATCAACTTTTACATTTTACTCGATTAGGTCCTTTTATCAAATTAAGCACACAAATGATAAAATTTTCATACGAAACTTTCACACATGCTTAATCACATACTGTAAACACAAAAAATAATATTAAAATATTTTTCTAACTCAGATTCGTGGTCCCAAAACCACTATTCTGACTAGGGTCTAAACTGGGTTGTTACACTAATGGCAGATTCATAAGATTTGGATTGGGATTCATTTTGTAGGACAAATATATATATGGTTTTAATAAACAAGTAGAAAAAATATTATTTGTGTAATGCAATTGCTATTAGCCAACAGGTCAGAGGTCACAATGACTTATAAAACGAGAATGTCAAGATTGAATATTTGTTCCGTGTAGGGTAACCGACACTCGTTTTTGATTTGGTTCTTTTTAATTTTTATATTTTTCTCTTATTTTTATTTTGAATTTGATTTTATTTTGATATTTGAAATCGACTTTATAAAAATATAAACTACACCATTCACTTAGCTATGAGAAAGTTTCATTTTAGTTACTTAATTATGAAAAGTTACAATTTTATAACTAAACTATTTAGAAGTTTTCATTTAAGTTACCAAGCTGTTAAAATCGATGCTATATGGCTTTCTCTAAACCTTAACCCCTAAACCCTAAACTTTAAAACTCTAAACCCTAGAAAATAAATTTCATATGGATATTAATATGTATATATATAGATATTAATGTAAAAGCAAAAGGCAAAACACAAACAATAAAAGAGGAAAAATAGTGAAATGGCAAAATGATGCATTTGGCAAGTGGAAGACTCTTGTATCAAAATATTAATTTTCCTTTTCAATTCAACATATATTTCATTATTTTTAGGTTTATGAAAATTATTTTTTCAAATTTATATTTATCTCTCTTAAATTATGGTTACCATTCTAATTTATTTCTTTTAAAACATTTTATTTGAGTCATCAAATAATCAATGTCTTATTAATCATATTATTCTGTCATTTTACTTGTTAGCTTGGGCATTAAAAGTTGGCTTATATCTAGATTAGGGTATAACGTGAATCAAATTTTAATTAGGTTGAGCAATAATGGCGGTTTTTGCTCCAAAAGCTGCAAAATTTTGAACAATAGTGGCGTTTCTGGTCCAAATGCCCGAATATGTATTAAAAGATTGCAAAACATTACCGTTTTTATCTGTGCTTTTAGTGGCATTTTTACAAAAAAGCCGCAAAAGGATATGCGTTAGTGGCGTTTTCACAAAAAAATGCCACAAATATATTTTAAGAGTTTGCAAAACATTGTCCTTTTTATCTGCGTTTTTAGTGGCGTTTTTACTAAAGCGCCGCAAAAGGATATGAGTTAGTGGCATTTTCACAAAAAAATGCCGTGAATATTTTTTAAGAGTTTAGAAAACGTTGTTTTTATCTGCATTTTTTGTGGCATTTTTTTATTAAAATGATGCAAAAAGATATGCGTTAGTGGCGTTTTCACAAAAAATGTCGTGAATATGTTTAAAGAGTTTGCAAAACATTATCATTTTTAGCTGCGTTAGTGGCGCTTTTGATAAACGCCGCAAATTTTAATTAAACTAACTTAAACAACGTCATTTATTTAGTCCTGAATTTCCTTAGTTTTCCCTAAGTCAGATTTCCCCGATTTCATTTCCCCAATTTCCCAACTTCCCAATCTCTTTCTGATTGAAACCTTCAATTTCCCAAGTCCCTTTATTTCTTGTTTGAGCCTAATTTTTGGTTGGAAATTCTTCGCCTCTTCTCTCCACCACCGCTTCAAAAGGAAAATCTTTGCCTCTTCTCTCCACTGTCGCCTCTTCTCTCCGCCATCGTCGTTGGAAATTCAGGTCCTTTAGGTTTTTAATGTTGCTATTTGTTCCTCTCTAGCATTGTTACTGTCAGCTATTGAGTTCTTACATTTACCGAATCTTTATTTTCTGTCACCTGATTACGTTTTGGTTTCTCCTCTTTGGAACAACACATTAATGTTTGAAGATGGTTAGCATTGTAGGAAGCATCTAATACCATACAAGAATTGCTTGACAAGATTAAGTTGCTGGAGAAGATGAAATCTCCCGTACTTCGATGGCCGATTAACATTATTTTTTGGTAACGCCGGACTTCCCCTTTCCCATATTTTTTTTGTGTGTTTTGGGTTTGGATCAATGGCAATTCATTTTTTGTAACATTGGCTTAGGGGAGAGCTCAATAGATTCACTTTCACTATCCCTTTACATGTTTTGGTTTTGGTTAGTTTTTGTGACTTATTTGCCATCTATGTTATTCAAGTTAAATGAGATGAGTGTTGGGTAAGAATTCGAGTTAAACAAGATGACCCTGTATAATATTTTTGCAGCCAACTGCAGCAGAAAGTAAACTTTTCGATCAATTGATAACCTGTTGAGAATTCAATCCTGAAGCAGTCTTAGGAACTTGCAGCCTTTACTTCCTTGTGGACTTTAAGAGGTATGTATATTTAATTTTCTACGTTTATTAGTTAAAGCAAATGTTCATCACTTTCTTAGTTTAATTATTATGATTATTATTACTTAAAGATCGAGGGAGGCGTATGTTGGCGCTGTTGGCCAGCAAATTGATGATGAATCTGATGAATAGGATGATCCTAATGAGGCAGACTTATGGAAAAAAAGAAGTATTTTTTTTTAGTTGCCTTATTGGGAGCATCACATTTTGTGACACAATCTTGATGTCATGCATATTGAAAAGAATGTTTGCGAGAACATCATTGGGACAATTCTGAATGTCAATAGAAAATTGAAAGACAATCTTCAAAGTCGACTTGATCTAGTTGACATGGGAATTTGGCGTGATCTTCACCTCCAAGTACTTCTGAATGGGAAATATAGGTTGTTGCCTTCTATTTTTACAATGTTGAAGAAAGAAAAGGAAGTGTTTTGCACTATGTTGAAGGATAAAAAGGTCCCAAATGTGTATGCAACAAATATATCTCGATGTGTGAGTCTTAAAGATCAAAGACTATATTCTTTAAAATCACATGATTATCAGATCTTGATGCAAGATTTACTGTCAATTATTTTACGGTGTTTTATGTGAAAAAAGGTGACGTCTTGTATAATTGAACTATCCAATATAATTAAAGCTATTTGTGGCAAAGTTTTAAATGTTGAAGAACTTGAGAAAGTACAAGATCGAGCCACCTTGACTTTATGCAATTTTGAGAAGATCTTTCCACCTTCCTTCTTCACTATTATGGTACACTTGCTAATCCATCTCCCTCATGAAGCAAAACTTGGTGGACCGGTTTTCTATCGGTGGATGTATCCTATAGAAAGGTGCTAATTTATTTGTAAAGTTTTCATTCATTCATGAATATACCTTTAGTTACAACTTTTGATACTGTTGTATATCGTGTTTAGGTTCCTATGCAAATTGAAGTTTTATTGTCATAATAAGCGTTATCTAGAAGGATCAATTACTGAAGGTTACTTGGCAGAGGAGTGTATGACTTTCTATTCTAGATATTTAGAAGATGTTGAAACAAGACTAAATAAACCAAGTAGAAATGCTAGGCTCACTAATCATAACTTAGTCGAAAAGTATTTATTTCAAAGTTATGGAGAACTAATCGGTAAAGTTGAAATTGCACACTTAAATGATAGATTTTGGGTACAAGTACATCGATATGTTCTTTTTCACCACGATTCAATTGAACCATTACGCAAGTAAGTTTTACAATTTTATAAATATTCATCTTTTTAATTTGTTTATCTTCTAACCAAGAAATCCACTTTTTAACATAACAAGTACAAACAAGTTCTGAGATCTTGTTCACGCTCCCTAAGATTACAACATTGAGACATTCATAAGTTATTCACAGAATCTTTTCATGAATGGTTAGGGAAAACAGTATGCAACTAAAGCTTTCATTGACAAATAATAATGTTTTCTCATAACATTTATAATTAATCAATTTACTTTCGATTCAATAGGTTTGGAATGGAAAGAACGTCAATGACAAAGTTAAATGGCTTTTCCAAGGTCCAAATAGAGTAGTAAAAGGATATAGTGCCTTACTCATCAATGGATTCAAGTTTCATACAAAATCTTGCGAAAGATTGAGGAGGACTCAAAATTGTGGAATAGCTGTTAATTCTTCAATTACAAGTTATGCTAGTGCTAGGGACAATAATCTTGTTGAGGGAAGTGTGGAGCATTATGGACTTCTTACTAACATTATTGAGTTGGATTACTATGGCAAATGGAAGGTTTTCTTATTTCGATGTGATTGGGCTGATGTTAATACTGCTCGCGGAATTAAAAAAGATCAATTTGGTTTTACAATGGTGAACTTCTCTCGATTAATTCACACTGGAAAACAATCGATAGACGAGCCGTATGTATTTTCTTCTCAAGTGAAAAAAGTTTTTTACTTGAAAGATCCAGCTAATGAGGATTGGTACGTTGTACTCTGTAATACCCTTAGAGACTTGTTTGACATGGGCAATGGAAGTAGAGATGACATCGACAAAAAATTAGAAATTTGCCTTTTCTAGAACAAAACTTAAATGAAAATATCCCTAGTACTAGTACACAATTTCAATGGGTTCGCCAGGATATGGATGAAGATATTTACGAATTATGATGTAGTAAGATTTTACGAATTTTTAATTATATGTAATATTATAATTTAAATCTTGATCTTGTTAAATATTTCAACTATTTTATATGTACTATTATTATGTAGTTAATTACTAAAATTTCAACTATTTTATGTGTATTGCAGATAAAATGCCTAGAAGATGATTGTGAAACCTAAGTATTGTTCAAAATCCTCCAAATTCGGAAGAAACAAATAATGAACAATAGACTACTATTGGATCTTTGAATGTTCCAAATGCAGCTGACGAACCTGCAGAAATTCAAAGTAATGTTAACTTTAATTTACATGCGTGTTGACTTTTATTATTGATTTCTATTTCAAATTCTTATATTATAATATACCATTTTTCAGCTGAAAGTGGTGGGATGCGCAAAACTCAAGGATGTACGCTACTAAAAGATTTATATGAGTTAAATTTTGTCGAGCGTGTCAAAGTAGCTAGAAACAGTCTTGGTCAGCCTGTTGGATCAGAAGCTTGACTTTTAGCAGGATACGTGCACATTATAGCACGAAATGTCAATTTGTTGCCTATCAACTACAAGTCATGGCATCATATGCCTGATAGTAACAAAAATCAAGCTCTCGATAATATTAAGGTAATAACGTGAATGTAATTTATAATACTTTGGTTTAAGTTTCATTTATATTTACTTTCTAAACTTATGTTTTTTGCAAGAGAGATTTACTTTAGAGGTCTCGGATAATTATGTGAAGAATGCATTAGGAAAAAAATGGAGAGACCATAAAAGTGCTTTAAAGAAGGAATATTTTAAGAAAAATATAAGCCTCGAAGAGAAATTGCAAAATGTCCCGCCGAAAATGTTGATGTACCAATGGGAAGATACAGTTAGATTTTGGAATTCAAAGAAATGAGAGGTATTACATACTTCTAAACTCTTATAATTATTTTGGTTTATAGTTTTTACTATATACGTAATAATAATTTCATAATGTAGGATCTTGAGCGAGTTGGAACTACAAGTAGGCAAAAACAAAAATTCACACACACAGTTGAGTCGAAAAGTTTTACTTGTGTAGCTAAGGCCGAGGTATTTTGAATTTATTACTTGTATCAAATATTAATTACTTTCTATTAAATAATATTTTTACTACTATATTGTGGGAACTGTCATCTGGTCAAAAAGTTGGACGCCTTCAGCTTTTTGACATTACACATAGAAAGAAAGATAGATCTCCTATGACTACTAAAGCTGTAGAAATTATGGTATATGTACTTAATAAAATTTGAATTATTTTAAATATTTATCATGTTTAATTATAATGGTTTAATTTGTTGTTTGTAATGCAAATAATGTTAAGTTATGTTGCATTTGTTTTTATTATATATTTTGTTTCTAACTCTTTGATTTATTTATTAGGAGAAACTAAAGGATAAAAAGGCGGAGTATGAAGTGATTGCTTCAAGTGATAGTTTTGTTAATCTTGACGACATTGATAACCGAATTATTACTGAAGTTTTGGGTCTTGAAAGGTATGGTCGGGTTTGATTTCAAGGATCTTTTGTTAAGCCAACCCAATATTTTGGATCTAGCTTGTAGCAATGCATGCCTTTGGGGAGTTAGGCTCAAGCTAAAGTTCAAAGGTTAAGAGACTAGATGGCTTATATATAAGCAAGCATAGTTTAGCAAATTGTTCAACTTAAAGTGGAGGTAGCATCGAGAGAAGCAGAGGCTCAAAGAAAATATGAAGAACTCCAGGTACAACTTAAAGCAGAGGTAGCAGCGAGGGAAGCAGAGCAAAGCAGAAAGTACGATGCACTCTAGCTATAGCTTCAGAATATGATGAAGATGTTTCAGCTGTCACAAAATCTACCATCTTAAACGTTTGTTTTCTTATTGTAAGAATATTTTAACATTATAACTTTTAACATTATTGTAAGAATATTTTGTTATTTCATTTTTTAATTTAGATCATATATCTTTCGTTGGATTTGAAGTATAATTTAGATTTCTAGTTTTTGGTTGGATTTGATGTTACAGAAAATTATGTTGACATTTTAGGTTATATATGAATAAAAATGGGATGTCAGAAATCTACTAAAGTTAGTGGCGCTTTTTTCACAAACGCCACTAAAGAACATGACATTTAGTGGCATTTTAAGTAAAAGCGCCCCAAAAGGTCATGTTTTATAGCGCGTTTGTGGGGAAAGAGCTGCTAAAGGTCATGTTCTATAGCGTCGTTTGTTGGAAAGCCAGCTAAAGGTCGTTCTATAGCGGCGATTGTGGGGAAAGCGCCGCTAAAGATAATGTTCTATAGCGGCGGTTGTGAGAAAAGCGCCGCTAAAGGTCATGTTCTATAGCGGCGTCTTTCCATATAAACATCGCAAAATTTTAGCAACATTATCTATAGAGGTGTTTTTTGCGGCGCTTGTAAAAACCTATTTTAGCTGTAATGCATGTTTTAGCTTGTTTGAATGTGTTTTCGAATGTTAATTGTGTGTTCATTGGTGTAGCATGAAATTGGTATAAGTTAGGTATTATTTAGAGGTAAAATTCATGCTTGAAAAGTTGCATTGTAGGTAAAGTTACCATTTAGCTTCAAGACACTAAGAACATGTCTCAAGATATTAAGAATAAATATGACCAAATTGTGTATTTTTGGGTATAGGTCTTAAAACTTATCAAGAAAGTCTCGAGACATCATAATTCATGTCTCAAGATATAGTGGCCTATGTCTCAAGAAAATAAGACATTAAAGCTAAATATGATTTGTTTTGTCTCAAGTCTCGTGACTTGCACACATCGAAGCTAGGGATCTAAAAAAAGGGACTTGTAGGGTTTAATTCTCAAGATATGTATTCCAATGTATAGGCCCAAAAAAACGCCGCTAAAAACCTGCTTTGCTATAGTGCATGTTTTCGCTTGTTTGAATGTGTTTTCGAATGTTAATTGTGTGTGCATCGGTGTAGCATGAAATTGGTATAAGTTAGGTATTATTTGGAGGTAAAGTTCATGCTTGAAAAGTTGCATTGTAGGTAAAGTTACCATTTAGTTTCAAGTCATTAAGAACATGTCTCAAGATATTAAGAATAAAGATGACCAAATTGTGCATTTTTGGGTATAGGTCTCAAAACTTATCAAGAAAGTCTCGAGACATCATAATTCATTTCTCAAGATGTAGTGGCCTAAGTCTCAAGAAAATAAGACATCAAAGCTAAATATGATTTGTTTTGTCTCAAGTCTCGTGACTTGCACACATCGAAGCTAAGGATCTGAAAAAAGGGTAGGGTTTAATTCTCAAGATATGTATTCCAATGTCTTAAGACATTCCAACATCGAAACAAAAATAAGAATATAAAAATGATCATGTCTCAAGACATCTAATTGAATTTTGATAATTAACTTTGGATTTGAGTCTTAACTCCAAGTTTAACCCTGTAAACATCTTAAGTAAGGGCAATGTACATCTATTATGTATATTTGTGTGTATAATCGTGAATGCATGGGTTTTGTTATGGATATTCATTAAATGCCATGTGACATGAGTTGAAATAGCCTGAGTTGATCCAACAACGTAATATGACATTTCGCATTTGAATCCGGCGACTGGGTTGGATGTGGGGTATCACACCATACCTCACCTCTAATCCAATCAATTCATCAAGCCTTCATACTTAACTCACTCACCATTTTCCTTTTGACCAAAACCAAAACATAAGAAAATCCACAACCAAGCTATTCACACACCCTTACTTTAAATCAACAACTAAACATCAACACGACCACAATCAATCATGGCAGACAAAAAATACCAAAATAGAATAAGAAAGAAACTATTTTGCGTTAATGTGCTCCTACAAAAACATACATAAGCAAATGGATATAATGAAATCCAAGGAAACAGAATCAGTATATATTTATATAAAGAGTCAAACGTACTAGATTTGGCCTGGAGTTTGTTGGAGTGTTCTAGGCGACAGAGGTTTAATCCAGAGATAAAGGAGAAAGTCTCATTGAGGAGAACATATTAGAGTTAAGTGACCATCCGACAACAGTGGATGGAGATTGAAGAGCTTCTTTATTATGGATTTAGGTTTAAATAAGTGAAGAGTTTTAGGCCACTCCAAGGTGAATTAAACTATAAAATAAAGAGAAATAAATTTTTGTTTAATGTGTTTCTTCATTGGAAGAGGAGGCTAAACGGTGGCAATATTACTAGAATACAATTGTAAAAAGGGTTCCAAAATTTCATTTCACAACTTTTAGATAGTTTATTAACTAATTTATTGCTTGTGTAAAATTGAGTGATGAGTGTAATATACCCTATGACAAATAGTGACTAAACGGTCACATCAAATGTTAGTTACCAAATTAACGGACCAATAACTTATGATAACAATTAAATAGTTCATTAACTTAAATAATAAACTAATTGGTGATTGTGCCATCCTAAAAATATATAACAGTTTTTAATATACTTTAAAGATATTTATATCTGCTTGGATCATGAAAAGTTGGAGCGCCAGTCATGACTCAATGAAACAAATATGAATTCATAACCATAGTGATGGGCTGTGTTATCATCCTTATCATCTTCATGAACATCAACATTTTGTAAGTTAATGAAATTATCATCAAAATTCATTCTCACATGGAGAAAGAAAAGGCCAAAAAAAAAACACCAATAACATAATTGATTTCCAGCATCCATAACCTCCTTAGTATTTAAAAGAACAAACGCCAAAACTTAACTGTGGAGATCATAGGAAAAGACACGGGAAAAGAAAAAGAGAAGGTAAGGGATCATGTTTATTCCAAAAAGCTTTTCATAGTTCCATTACTACAAGTATGGACAAACAAGGAAAATACAGTACAAAACAAAAAAAGAAAGACAAATTCTATACCACATCAACTGACCCAATTGACCGAAATTACACTTCCTAAATTCTCTAAATCTAAGCCTTCATTCCCTTCCCTTCTTCCCGGATGATCTGTTAGACAAAGGACTTGATTTGTAATTTTTGAGTAACTGATTACCTCTGTTATGTTACAGACCATTAGTCTACAATTTTTTTTTTCATTTTAAGTCTTAATTCTTTCTTTACAAAGTGAATTAATGATAATGGAAAATGGAAATTAACACCATCACCTTTACAGCTAAAGACCAATTCCTGCAAGTTGAGAGTACCTAAACTTTGAGATCAAGTAAGAATTGGCAGGAAAAAAAGTCCCAATGTAACAAGAATGTTGTCTACGGGTTCAGTTTCTCCCATTCATATGGTCCAGGGAGTGGCTTATCCTTCACGGGGTCAAAGTTGTACCTGCAAATAAATCCACATCTTTTATCAGATCTTAACCACAGTAATAGCAAAGAGATATGCAAAAATGAATAGTGTATACTTCTCAATGAACTGTCTTTGCTGCTCTTCTTCTGCGATGGAAAAGAATTCATCCATTTCATGTGCTGCCGGGATATGTCCTCGCATTGAATTATGTACTCTCTGATTAGTCTCTGCTGAGCTGGTAGGCCTAGTAGTAGAACCAGGGGTTCTTATACTCTCTGGGTCCCTTATCAAGTTGCAAGGAGTTGATTCTCTAGTGCCCCTGCACAGGAATAATGGCTATTAGTTAATGAAACCTTTGTTACTCAGACTTATGTATGTCAGATGTGATATGTATATAAAAAGGGTATGTTCAATTTTTTAAAAGCGTTTCCACATATTTTGAGGGTCCTTCGAAGGTTTTAATCTCATACCCATTTTAAAAATGTCAGGCAAAATTAATTCAAGAAAAATTAACTGACGCTAAATCTAAAAGCAACTAAATCGTAGATTGGAAAGTACTAAATCTAAAAGCAAACACTCAATCAAAGGGTGCAGAAAAAAGAAAAAAAGAAAGAAATTAACTGCTCTTTTTATTTTGCTTTACATCTAACCCCAAACAACATTGAGTGGAAATCCAGACCTATGTTGCTTGGGTTCTTCAGTTTCCTTGAAATACCTGTGTCTGACACATTGGTATGGGATTTAGCCCGAAGTGCCTTATATACATGGAAAACTTAGAAATATCTAGTATACTTGTTCCGGACACATACCTATATCTGACACTAACAGTCGAGTCTAAGTAACATAGAACATAGAACATAGAACCAGGCAGTACCAATCATTTGAGGTATAACAACCAAAAATACTAAAGCAAAACGGTTCCTCGGTGTACAACTGCTTCAATCTCAAATATTTCAGCAAAAAGGACTCAACAAATACATGGAGTTCCATAGACACAAATAAAATCATAAAAAGACGTTTTACAATTATTTCTACTAAGGACAAATGAAGCTGACAGAGCCCTTTTTTGGAGTGAAGATAAAATTTATCACAGTAATTTGGCTTAACCAAGAAAATAGTAAAATAGGTAAAGTGAAAAATCAGAGGATATCAACTATCAAGCAAAGAGAGATAAACTGTGTTTATATGTAAAAAAAACAACGGTGACAGATTTTCTGCTAATTTGATACATTACCTTAATAATTCTTGGCAGAATATCCTATGCTCACAAAAAAATATAGCGTTGTAAATATTTTATCCGGAAAAAAAGTCAGCATGTGGAAAATACCAAAGAGTTTTGTTTCTTTCAATTAGAATAATGCATCAATAAACATGCCTAAAAAGTACCCTAAACAACAGAACCTAGAGAGTAGGATATATATATGTGTGTATATTTTTTATTTATATGAACACATAATTGGACAAAACCCAAGTTTTAAAAGCATAAAAAAAAGGCCAAAATTAAAGGGAGAAATGGAGGTCGTGCCAGACATGAAAACAGAAGAAGTTCTTAATGGCAATGGAAGGCTGGTAGTACCATTGTTTTGTTTCAGAAACAATGGTTCCTGTCATAATGTGGTTCTTTTTTCCACCAAGAATAAAATATTAAAATTCAGAATTAACCAAAACTTCAAACAATCAATAATAGTTAACTTCTGCATGTGACCATTAAGGACATAAGCTTGCCTGATTAATTTCTCTCCATGAGATGACTGAAGAAACAGATGAAAAGCCAACCAACAAAAATAAATAAATAAAAAGCCTCCACCTGGAAAAAGCTGAAGAGAAGGCACAGCAAATACTAAATTTTGAATCCAAAGGTAAAACGAATTTTTCTTATTTATCAAAATTCAACAAAAAGCGCCTGGAATTACTCACAAAAACCTAGAGTGGAATTCTATTAAAAGTGAGATTTAATCCATTCTTTCAACCAAAAAGGATATATATAATCATATGGCAGATGAAGAGATTAAAGCAAATCCCATTAACAAACTAGCATGTCATGTAGCAGAATCCCAACAGTAATTAAGGTTTTTCCTCCCCTGTTTTGGTTGTTGATTCAAAGGGTTCAAGTGCGTGATATAATAAAATAATTACAAGAAATATACGTCCAAATATTTTATAATTATTCCTAAAAAATAGAATAACTCAATTGACATAAAAGTTCGTATTTTTACACACACAAAAAAAAGTGTTTTTCATATAAAATTTCTGCATCATTTTCCTTAGAGAGAGAGAGAGAGAGAGAGAGAGAGATTTTAAGGAAGAAAAGAAAGAACCAACCTTTCTCTCGCTTCAATGTCCGAAAGATTTTCTCCGAAGGAAGCTTCAATACCACCAAAATCCTCGCTCTCATTGTTAATAACAATGTTAATAATATTATCATTCCCATTAGTCTCTTGCACAAATTCTTCTCTTTCAACGCCATCATCCTTACCCAATCGAACCCGAAAATTCGAATTAAGGCTAGGGTTTTCCCCACAGCCGTCCTTAATACCCTGCTGCTTTAGCCTCTTCGAATCATGGTGACGCAATACAACCGGCGGCTTTTCTAGCCGCCGACTTCGGAGTTGGAGATACGAGCCGTCACTGAAATCCGGAGTCGGAGATGCACCGGCCGTTTCCGGAGAAGTGGAGGATTTCTGTAGGCGTTGAAGCGCAAGGGTTTTGGCCCTGGTTCGAACTCCAAAGGAAGACTGCGAGACGTCCATTACGGCAACTTCCATTGTCGTTTTGGCCTTCCTAATGTACTTTCCCATTTTGGGTTTGAATTTGAAAAGGGTTTTGGGTTTTGGAAGAAAGTAAGCTTTCAGAGTCTCATGAGAAAGAGAGGGGAATGAGAAGAAAAGAATGGAAAGGAAAATAAAAGAAAATAAATTTGGGGTTAACAGTTGTTTGTTTAGGAGAAAAAAAGGAAGGTTTTTCAGGTGGGGAATATTATTATTTTACTGATTGCTTTGAGTTTATCTCGTTTCGTATATCGCGTGATATTTTGCATTTTCTTCTAAAACAATTTACGATTTACATCATCATGGGTCCAAAATTTTTGAAAATCCTTAACCTATAAATTAATATTTAAATTACCCCATTTTTTAGCATTTTAAATAGTTTTTTTATAAGTGATACATAATTTTGTTTTTCAAATTACTACTTCTATTGAAACTATTAAATATATTAAAAAAACTTAACTTATAAATTAATATATAAATTATCTTCTTCTTCTTTTTCATTTTTGTACCTATTTTTTATCACAAATTTTATTTAAACTATTTTTTCCTTAAATGAATACGTCTATTAGTTTAACCATTAATTAAACTACTACTTATATTTAGAAAAACATAATCAATTAAAAATTGTTATGCCTATAAATAGAGACTCTGATATAGCATTGTAATCATCCCTTTTGATCAATAAAGTATATCTTCTATTGCTTTCATATTTTCTTTGTTCTTTATTCTCTCAATCTCTCTTTATTTTATAACACGTTATCAGCACGATCTTTCTCAAAGTGATAGTTTCTTTTATCGACGATCAAATTTATCCTTCATGATTTTCAATATCTTTGACAGCAAGATGTACAGCTTTTACAGGAAGTTTCTGTAACACTCATTATCCGTATTCAACGCCAGAACAGGATATGAGGCATTACCGAACTTACAAAGCAAGCAAACATACAAATCGAGTCATAAATTTGCATCCGAATTAAAACCATTTGTATTCAATCGTAAAGTCCCTATTACGAGCCTATGAGGCCCAAAACATGCTTTGGAAGTGGTTCGGGACTAAACCGAGCACTTAGGAAAATTTTACAAAGCTTAGAAAATTTTTGCTATGAATAGGGGTCACACGCCTGTGTGGTTTGGGACACACCCATGTGGGCAGGCTGCGTGGTCACACACGCCCGTGTCCCTAACTCATGTAACTCTCTGTTTTGCAAGGCATGAACAAATTGAGGTCACACGCCGTATGGTGAATTAAATTTTCATAAAATAGGTGTAGACTTCACACAGTTAGGATACAAGCCCGTGTTTGAGGCCGTGTCCCTGACATGGCTGAGACACATGCCTGTGTCTCTACCTATGTGCTCAATTTTGAGCATTCTGTTTCTTAAAATTAAGGTGCAAGGGACACACGACCGAAACACACGCCTATGGGGCAGACCGTGTGTGACACACGCTCGTGTGTCTACCCGTGTGGACAAAATAAAGGCTATTTACCAAGCCATTTGTCACCCTCATTTGCACATAAACACCCACAATCTTATTGGCACAACCATGTCATATTTAGGCTACCAAAACATCCACAAACAAGGTCAAATCATGTCATTTCATTATTCACACTCAACATATTTACAACATCATATTTGCCAAACCAAATCATACCAAACTCACATTCTACAAGTTCCAATATGGCTACCAATAACATGCATGATATTACTTAGTTTTGCTAGCATACCAATGAGCCAATCTTAACCATTCAACAACAAAACCATTAAACCACATTCAACCATTTACCAAGCAATTATAAACCACATCACACAAGAGATAACTGCACGTGCATGCATATATGTAGATATAAGCTTATAACCAATTCAACCAAAATGAGCCAAGTTACATGGCCAAATACCAAAACAAGCCTATGATTATTACAAGCCAATACATTTGGTCAAATCATGATGACACATATAACCAAATGACCAAGTCCCTATACAAGCGATATTCTCAAAACGTTTAAAACCATTGGTACATAAAATAACAGTTTGATAGTGTGATGCGAACTCTGATAATCTTTAACCCGAGCTAGCTTAGTGACACTACAAAACATGAAAAATAAAACGGAGTAAGTTATATAGCTTAGTAAGCTCGTATGAAAGAAATAAGCTAACCTTACCATACATTAACATGCAATTACTATAACTTAAGTTAATGTGTTTTACCATATTCTCATGATCATAATTCATTCCATTACAACTTACCTTGAGCTCATCATTTCGCGAATTTAATAATCATAAGTTTTGTGCACATACCTATACCACCCATAATGGTTTCAAACTCATTCTCATCTTTGTCATACCTAATGAACCACTCGGAATAATAATATCGGATACTGGGGAAAAACTGCGCACAAGGTGCCACATATGTAGCCATTGCTACCTCTATCTCATATCACATATATGCTCGCTCTTGAGCCATTAACGGACCTGCTCATACAAGCTATAAGTCAAGATGTAGCTACTCGGTGCTGCTCACACAAGCTATTAAGTAACTGCAACATATGCCAGTATACTCAGCCACCAGTAGGACGTACAGGATTAGCACTTGGATCACATAACATAAAACTCTAATGACATGTCACTTGTATCTTAATCTATTCCTAAGGTTCGATTGGAATTTCTCGCTTACCAAAACGTCATCGAACGTGTCCGTAAAGTCATTTACACAACTCATGATGTATTAAAGCAAGTAAAATACAATTAGAGTAAAGCTTATTTAACATACGAACTTACCTTGGTTACAAAAACGACCAAAGGGATCTATTCGTCAATTACTTTACTTTTCCCCTGATCTAGACCCGAACTTCTTTTTTCTTGATTTATAATACCATATTTAACTTATTTAATCATCACATTATTCAATTCAACCCAAAAACACATTATGGCAAAATATACATTTTTGCCCCTAACTTTTCAACATTTTACAGTTTAGTCCCTAGGCTCGTAAAATGAATTTCTTTCAATTTCTTCACAACCCAAGCCTAGCCAAATATTATTTATACGCATAACAGCCCATATTTTCATTTATTCACACATTTTATAGACTTTTACAAATAAGTCCCTATTTAACCTTTTTTTTTATCGAAAATCACTTTGTAAATGTTGTTTATGTAACATCAAACTTACATTTTCTACCATTAAACATCAAAATACTCACATATTCATCATGGGTCAAATTTTAGACTTTAATCCTTCTTCAAATTAGTCCTTGGAAAGGCTAGATTAGGTTAAGACAACTTTAAAAACATAGAAACCATTAAAAATGGGGCAAGAACGGATTTACAATCGAGCTTGAAAGTGGCCAAAACCCTAGCTATGTCTTCTTCTTTAAATTTTACTATGGGGGGACTAATTTGAGAAGATGGACACTTTTATTTTTACTTATTTTGTCTTTATTACTAGATTACCAAAGTACCTCCTAACTTAAACTTTGAAATTTTTACCTACTCCATGTCCATTTTTGTCCACTAAGAAGTATAATGGTCTAATTACCATTTAAGGACCTCTAATTAAAAGTTCATAACAATTAGACACCTTCAACTTATAGAATTCAAGTTTTGCATCTATTGCAATTTAGTCCTTCTAGTCAAATTGGGCACTCAATTGATAAAATTTCTTAACAAAATTTACACACAATTATTCTATTATGCTGTAGACCTTAAAGAAACAATAAAATAAATATTTCTACTTTAGATTTGTGGTCTTGAAACCACTATTTCGATTTGACCCAAAAATGGGCTGTTACAACTCAACCCCTTTTAGGGATTATCATCCCGAAAATCTTACCATAAAAGAGGTTAGGGTACTATTTTCTCATAACTTCCTCAGGTTCCCACGTAGCCTCTTCGACCCCGTGTCGTTGCCACAAAACATTCACTAGAGCTATGCTTTTGTTTCTCAATTGTTTAACCTCACGAGCTAACACTTTGATTAGTTCTTCACCATATGTCATATCAGGTCAAATCTCAATCACTATTAGGGAAATTACATGCGAAGGATCTGATCGATATTGTCTCAATATCAACACATAAAATACATTGTGAATTTTTTCCAACTCCGATGGCAAAGCTAGTTGATAATCCAGTGGCCTTATTCTTTCAATAATCCCATACAGCCCAATGAAACTCGGGCTCAACTTGCCTTTGCGTCCAAATCTAATAATTTTCTTCCATGGAGACACTTTTAAAAACACTTTGTCACCAACCTGAAATTCAATATCCTTCCGTTTCAAATCCACGTACGATTTCTGTCGATCCGAAGCTACTTTCAAGAAACCACAAATTACTTTCACTTTCTCTTCGGTTTTTTTGACCAAATCAACCTCGTAAATATGTTTCTCACTAAGCTCAGTCCAGTACAACAGAGTTCGACACTTGCGGCCATATAATGCTTTATACGGTGCCATCTTTATACTCGATTGATAACTGTTGTTATAAGCAAATTTGACCAATGGTAGATATTTTTCCCAACTACCTTTTAACTGTAAAACACAACAACAAAGCATATCTTCGAGAATTTGAATCACTCTCTCAGATTGATCGTCAGTTTGTGAATGGAATGCAATACTAAAATTCAACTTCGTACCCAACGCTTCTTGCAATTTCTTCCAAAATCGCGACGTAAACCTCAGATCTCTATCCAAAATAATAGAAGTAGGCACTCCATGCAATCTAAAAATTTTAGCAATGTACAACTCAACTAGTTTATCAAGTGAATAATTAGTACGTACCGGAATAAAATGAGCTGATTTTGTCAATCTATCAACAACGACCCATAGAGTTTCTTTCATCTTTGGAGTCAGAGGTAACCCCAATACGAAATCCATCATGACTCTATCCATTTCCACTCGGGTATAGTCATAGGCTGAAGTAAACTCGAAGACACTTGATGTTCAGCTTTCACTTGTTGACAAATCAAACACCTCATTACAAATTCTGAAATGTCTCGTTTCATGCCTGACCACCAATACAATTCCTTCAAATCATTATACATATTGGTATTTCCAAGATGAATAGATAGACAACCATTATGTGCCTCATGAAGAATTTTCTAAATCAGTTCAGTATCTCTCGGTACACAAATCCTACCTCGAAACCTCAAACAATCATCGGAACCAATCTGATATTTTGAATCACTGTTCGATTTGCATTGAACTCTTTTAGATTGAATCTCATTACCACCTTTCTAAGCTTCAAAAATTTACAGAAGAAATACAGGTCTAGCTTTCAATCGACCAGAATCGATCCATCATCAGATAAAGTTTGTAACAGCTTGATTTTGGGGCTAGTCAGAATAGTGGTTTCGAGACCACGAATCTGACGTAGTAAAATTTGTTTTTATTACATTTTTATGATCTACAGTTTCAAAGAATGATTTCGTGAAAATTTCATTCAAAAATTTTGACGTTTCGACACTCAATTTAGTAAAAAGGACTAAATTTTAAAAAGTGCAAAAGTTGAGTTTTACATGTTAAAGGTGTCCAATTGCTATGAGATTTTAAATTAGAGGTCCTTATATGATAATTAGACCATTTTTTAAGTTAGTGGACAAAAATGGACATGATGAGATAAAATTTTAAAGTTTGGCAAAAAGGGCATTTTGGTCATTTACTAAATAAAAGACTAAAAAGGGAAAATAAAGTCAAATTTTTTACATCTTCTCCAACCCTTTACCAAAAATTTGGAGACATCATAGCTAGAGTTTTCTTCAACTTTCAAGCTTGATTGTAAGTACATCTTAGCCCTGTTTTTAATGCTCTTTACATTTTTGAAGTCGTATTCAACCAATCTTTCCATTTCTACCATTGTTTTGAAGTAGGGTTCATGTTTAAAAATTTACCCATGTGTGACATGCATGTGTTGTGATGTTTAATGGTAGAAATGAAAGTTTGATGTGTAATAAACAACTTTTACTAAGTGATTTTTCATGAAAATACCTAAAAAGGACCTATTTGTAAAAAGTTGTCAAATGGGTAGTAAAAATATGATTTGATTAAAAATGTAGGCTGATATGAGCATATTTATGGTTTGGCTAGGCTTGGGTAACAAAAAAATTGAATACATTTCATTTTACGAGCCTAAGGACTAATTTGTAAAAATGTGAAACTTTAGGGGCAAAAAGGTAATTTTTCCATAATGTGATGTTTGGAATAACTTGAATAATTTGAATATTAAATAAGCTAAATTTTTTATTATAGATCAAGAAAAACGAAGTTCGGACCTTGATCAGGGAAAGAATAAGGTGTTTGACGATTAAATCCTTATCTACTATTTTTGGTACCGAGGTAAGTACGTATGTAAATAATGTATTATTAATTATGCTTCAATTGTGTTGCTATTGTATGAATTGTGATTTACTCTTTGAATGAATTCGACAAGTTCAACAAGCGAGAAAATCCCGGTTGAACCTTAGGAACAGTTAGGATACAAATGTCATGACATTAGGATTAGTTGAGATTATGTGTAAGACCATATCTGGGATATGGAATCGACATGAGATTTCGTGTAAGACCATAACTAGGCTATTGGCATCGATATGAGATCCCATGAAAGACCATATCTGGGATATGGCATTGGTATGGTACTATGTGTGTGAGATTTTCTGAGTATCATTCAGTATTCCAAGTGGTTTAATAGGAAACTTAACGACAAAGTTTAAGTTGTGAAAGACTATGGTATGTTGTGAAAGATTATGGTAAGTTGCAAGTTGGTACAGGTATGTACATAAAACTCATGCTTAATGAGCTCAATATGTGATGAACCTATGGTATGGTTTGAGTGAGTAAGTTATGATGTTAAGGTATTAATAACATCTATGTTAAGCTTGATTACGAAATTTAAAATGACATTTATGTTAATTTACTTCATGTTAAGTATATGTTAAAGTGTTAAATATATGTTAAAGTGTGTTTATGATGCCTATTATTTACGTAGGAACTTACTAAGCTTTAAAGCTTACCCCCTTTATTTTTCCTTTGTCTTATAGTGTCGCCAAGCCTGTAACACCCCTTACTCGTGTCCAACGTTGGGATAGGATATGAGGCATTACCGGACTTGAACATACACTACTATGTAAAACTGGGCCATAAAATTTCGTTCAAATTTAAAATTTATTCAAGATAATGCATATCGTCCCTTATATGGGCCTACGAGGTCCAAAACATACATCGAGGGCGATTTGGGACTAAACCGTGAACTTTAGAAAAATTTTCTTAAAACAAGGTCACACGCCAGTGTGGACACAAGGACACGCCCGTGTGCCCTTGACATGCCCGTGTCCTCAGGCCGTGTAACTCTCTATTTATGACTTCAGCATAAATTTAGTATCACACGGCCAAGTCACACGCCCATGTGCTAGGCCGTGTGGCGAATTTAATTTTCACATTTAAGGTGTAGACTTCACATGGCCTGGGCACATGCCCATGTCCTAAGGCCGTGTCCTCCACACGGCTAAGACATACGGTCGTGTCTTTGTCCGTGTGTTTACTACCATGCATACTGACTTGTAAAACTAGGGTACAGGGGACACGCGGCCAGACTACACGCCCATGGGGCTGACTGTGTGTCACACATGACCTAGACACATGCCCGTGTGCTTACCCGTGTGGACAACTTTGAGGCTAATTTCCAAGCCCTCTTGTCACCCTTAACAACCCCAACACACACTCATATGCCAATGGTGGTTAACATGGCATAAAAGGGTTACTTAGACATCCATAGCTTTAACTCATGCATGATAAATTTATATCAAGTTTACCTAATTGCGACTTCTAGATTTGTTAAGTTCATTCAATACATTTCTTTACCTTTATTAATATAGTGATCATTCCAATTGGCATCATTTATCCATCAAACATAAATTCTACATTTTATCAACCATTTGGCACACACCACAAAAGTAATAACACATCTCATGCATGTAACAATATTTAGGGATTTCAACCCAATAATCAATATGAGCCATATTTCATGGTGATATACAAAATGGAATAATATATCAAAAGAAGCCATCACTTTGGCTAACAAATATGAAACATATAACAAAATACTAAATCCCCTATACATGCCATACTTAAATGTAGTAAACTAATTATACCACAAAATATTTGTTGATAGTGTGACTCAAGCTCTGACATCCATGATTAGGCATGAATAGAGATATCTTTGAGTTTGTTTCGAGATGTTTGATTTGTAAACAAGTGAAAGTTGAACACCAAGTGCCTTCAGGTTTGCTTCAGCCAGTGATGGTGCCCGAGTGGAAATAGGATAGGATTACGATGGATTTCGTAACGAGTTTGCCTTTAACTCCAAGAAAGAAAGATACCGTATGGGTTGTGGTTGATAGATTGACGAAATCGGCTCATTTTATACTGGTACGTACTGATTATTCACTTGATAAGCTTGCTGAGTTGTTCATTACTGAGATTGTGAGATTGCACGGGGTACCTATTTCTATTATTTCAGATAGAGATCTGAGGTTTACTTTGAGGTTTTGGAAAAAGTTGCAAGAAGCCTTGAATATGAAATTGAATTTTAGTACTGCATTTCATCCACAAACCGATGATCAATCCGAAAGGGTAATTCAAATGCTTGAAGATATGTTTCTATGTTGTGTTCTAGAATTTGAGGGTAGTTGGGAAAAATATCTACCATTGGTCGAATTTGCCTATAACAACAACTATCAGTTGAGTATAAAAATGGCACCTTATGAGGCATTGTATGGCTGCAAGTGCCGAACACCTTTGTGTTGGACCAAGCTTAACGAGAAATAGATTCACGAGATTGACTTGGTTAAGGAAACCGAAGAGAAAGTAAAAGCAATTCAAGATTGTTTGAAAGCTACTTCCGATAGACAGAAATCATACGCGAATTTGAAAAGAAAAGAGAATGAGTTTCAAGTTGGGGATAAAGTATTTTTGAAAGTATTTCCGTGGAAGAAGATTCTCAGATTTGGCCGTAAAGGCAAGTTAAGTCCTCGTTTTATGAAGGCCATATGAAATTATTGAAAGAATAGGGCCAGTGGCATATCGGTTAGCTTTACCGACAGAGTTGGAAAGGATTCATAATGTGTTTCATGTGTCGATGTTGCGACGGTATCGTTCTGATCCTTCACATGTGATTTCTTCGATAGAGATTGAAATTCGACCGGATATGACATACGGTGAAGAACCGATTAAGATTTTAGCTCGAGAGGTTGGACAATTGAGAAATAAAAGTATAGCCCTAGTGAAAGTTGTGTGGCAAAGACACGGTAGCGAATAAGCAACGTGGGAACCTAAGGAGGCTATGAGAAAACAAAACCCAAACCTCTTTCCTGGTAAAATTTTTAGGGATGAAAATCCCTAAAGGGGGAGAGTTGTAACAACACGATTTTGGGGCTAGTCAATGGTTTCGAGACCACAAATTCAATGTAGTAAAATTTTTTAATTACATTTTTATGGTCTACAGTTTCACGGAATGATTTCGTGAAAATTTTATTAAAAAAATTTGACGTTTGGGCACTCAATTTAGTAAAACGGACTAAATTGTAAAATGTGCAAAAGCTGAGTTCTACATGTTAAAGGTGTCCAATTGCTATGATATTTTAAATTAGAGGTCCTTATATGATAATTAGACCATTTGTTAAGTTAGTGGACAAAAATGGACATGATGAGATAAAATTTTAAAGTTTGGCAAAAACGACATTTTGGTCATTTGGTAAATAAAAGAATAAAAAGGGAAAATAAAGTCAAAATTTGTCCATCTTCTCTGACCCTTGGCTGAAAATTTGTAGACACCATAGCTAGGGTTTTCTTCAACTTTCAAGCTTGATTGTAAGTACATCCTAGCCCCGTTTTTAATACTCTTTACGTTTTTTAAGTCGTATTCACCCGATCTTTCCATTTCTATCATTGTTTTGAAGTACGGTTCATGTTTAAAAATTTACCCATGTGTGACGTGCATGTGTTTTGATGTTTAATGGTAGGAAATGAAAGTTTGATGTGTAATAAACAACTTTTACTTAGTGATTTTTCATAAAAATACCTAAAAAGGACCTATTTGTAAAAAGTTGTCAAATGGGTAGTAAAAATCTGATTTGATGAAAACTGCTGTTGGCTGATATGAGCATCTTTATGGTTTGGCTAGCCTTGGGTAACAAAGAAATTGAATACATTTCATTTTACGAGCCTAAGGACTAATTTGTAAAAATGTGAAACTTTACGGGCAAAAGGTAATTTTTCCATAATGTGATGTTTGGAATAACTTGAGTAATGTGAATATTAAATAAGCTAAATTTGTTATTATAGATCAAGAAAAACAAAGTTTGGACCTTGATCAGAGAAAGAATAAGGTGTTTGACGATTAAATCCTTATATACTATTTTTGGTACCGAGGTAAGTTCGTATGTAAATAATGTATTATTAATTATACTTCAATTGTATAGTTATTGTATGAATTGTGATTTACTCTTTGAATGAATTTGACAAGTTCGACAAGCGAGAAAATTCCGGTTGAACCTTAGGAATAGTTAGGGTACAAATGTCATGACATTAGGGTTAGCTGAGATTACATGAAAGACCATAGCTGGGCTATTGGCATCGATATGAGATCCATCTAAGATCATATCTGGGATATGGCATTGGTATGGTACTATGTGTGTGAGATTTCCTGAGTATCCTTTAGTATTCCAAGTGGTTCAACGAGAAACTTAACGTCAAAGTTTAAGTTGTGAAAGACTATGGTATGTTGTGAAAGATTATGGTAAGTTGCAAGTTGGTACAGGTATGTACATAAAACTCATGCTTAATTAGCTCGATATGTGATGAACCTATGGTATGGTTTGAATGAGTAAGTTATGATGTTAAAGTATTAATAACATCTATGCTAAGCTTGATTACGAAATTTACAATGACATTTATGTTAATTTACTTCATGTTAAGCATATGTTAAAGTGTGTTTATGATTCCTATTATTTGTAACGCCCTAATTTTCAGGATTTTCGGGATTTTTGTAATTTCCAATGAATTTTAGAAATACTGTGTTTTGACTGTCTGATGTGGGTCTGAGTATGTTAGTGGCCTTTAAAGGGCCCAAAAGTAAAGTTAATTCGAAGCAATTTTTGAAATTATTAATTTTGGAGAGACAGAGAGAGTTCTGGCGTTATGGGCTTTTAAGAGTGAGGTGGTAAAATAGGACACAGAAAGATCTATGGTAAAGTGGCAAGTGACACCACCTAGGTGTTTGGGGAGTGACGTGTGGATGTTTAGGGGGGAGCCAGAGTTCAAGTCACAAGGTAAGCGTGTTGTTACTTTTATTTTTGTGTGCATGTGCCGGGCATGTGATAGAACTTAAGTGGAAGTTCGGCTAGGGCTTTAGGAAGGTTGGGCCGTGGGTCTGAATGGCCAGTAGGGCAAGCTTTATTTTCTTTTTGTTTTGTCGAATTAGGGTTAGCCACCTAGAGCCTTCACTTTCATTCTATTCTCTTATCAGTGTCGCAAAATGCCGAAATCGCAAAGTTAGATCTCCTAAGTGTTGAATTCTTCCTTCTCTTCTCCTCTCTTCTTCTATTTTCTTTTCTCCTTCTTTTCTTCTCTAGCCGAAACATTCCTACCATTCTACTCATCTCCTCTTTCATTCTCATTCTTTTCTAAACCTCTATAGCCGATTGCCATAAAAGCCGAAATCCCGAAAGTTGTTTCTTGTGCCGATTTCTTCTAGCCAAAATCCTTCTATTTTCTTCATCTCTTTTAGCCAATTTTCACATCCTCTAAACCCCAACCCCTGTCAGCAATATCACTGCAAAACCACTATACCAAATCATCTTCCTCTTCACAGTCCAAAAGCCGAAAACACCATAGTTTTAGGGACATATAGCCGAATCTTTAGATCTCTAAGGTTCAATTTTTTCTAGTGCTTAAGGGCTAGCTCTGCATCAGATTTGAGTGGAAACTGAAGTAGACTCGTTTTGGTTGAAAGAACCTGTGGTAGGTACTCAGATCTATTCTTTATTTCGGGATTTAGAAAAACCAAAATCCCTAAAGGCATAGGGAGGCTGTCGATTGGAGCTTAAGGCTCTAAGGGTTGTAACAATTGATTTGTTTGGTGTAGTGATCTAGAGGCTGCTGATCGAAGGCTTGGATAAGTGGAACGACTAGATCTAAATCTAGTCCCTAGTTTTGGCAAAGGTAGGATCTCAAGGGCCATAGGTATTGATGGCCGATTATGGTAAGTAAGTTTATGATGGTTGCCATCGTATTTTGGATCTGATATGTATAGTGACCGATTGTAGGATATCGTGGGAGATTTCGGTAGCAGTTTTCGTAAATCAGGTGTGTAAACGACACCCACTCATAGACTAGATCGGAAAAGCCGAAAAGTCGAAATGCTGAAAAGCCAGTATTTTGTGAACTTGCGAGCGTGCGAGCGCTCGTGAGATAGTTTGTTTGTTAACCCTGGTAATCTCAAGCAGTAAGATTGCAGAGTGTGCAATTTCGTGCACTTCGGTATATTTGGGCTTAATGGGCCGAAAATGGGTTAATGGGCTAACAGGCCCAATTCGGTAAAAATGCTCGGTAATTGTTTCTGTTAATACGTTGATGGTTGTAATATGCATGAAAACCCTAAAATAGTAAATTCACTAAATACCCCTAAGTATGAAAATTACCATTATATCCCTAGGTGCAAAATGACCGTTATACCCCTAGGGTTGATTTTGACCGAAATGCATGATATTCTAATTTTGTTTATGATATGCCATGACAAGTATATCATTTGCATGGGATAAGGGTTATTTTGATGGAGGAAGTGTTCGTGGCTTTGCCACAATTATCTGCTTTCGTGGCACCGCCACAAATATCTCAGATCGATGACTCACACAATATCTGCTTCGCGACCATGTCAGAAATTCGTGGTGTGTAGCGGATGGGTGGGTCGAGTTGTCTCCCCACATGGTGTAAGGTTGGTATGGGGGTGTATACGGATGGATATGGGTTGGGTTTTCTACATACATGATATTTCTATTCTGTATCTGCTATGGGCATATGGGCTTCATTCTGAATTTTGTATAGGGCTAAGGCCCAACTTAATCGGTTTCTGTGGTTTGTACTGATCTAGACTATGGTTAGGTTATTTTACACACTGAGTTTTCCAAACTCACCCCTTAATTTTATCCATGCAGGTAACCCCTAACCATAGTGGACTTGGAGCTGTGAGGGATTCGGAGTGGCCACATGTTTTGCAAGCTCGATTTTCTTCTTATGACTTGATTAGTTATTATTTACTTTAATTATTTTGGGTTTAAGTTGTAATAAGGCTGCTTAAATTATTTTTAATTGCTTTAGTATGATTGTTAGCTTAGGCGTGATATTGTTTTAAATGTTTGAAATCGAATAGCTCTAGGGCGCGTTTGGAAAAAAAAAGATAAAAAAAAATTACCTGATTTCAAAATATCACAAAACAAGACAAAGCTTCCTAAACGAAAACGTTCTCAAAATTAATAAGTGTTTTCAAATGGTTTAAAACGAAATGGTTTTCCTGAACAACCACTCAATTAAAGGGTGGCAATGGTTGTGTGCATGTCTAGGAGTGGATCCGTGGAGAGCTTGGTACTTAAGCAGTCTAATTGACTCACCTCCTCTTTTACTGGCATCCTACCTGGTGCACAGCTTCTATTCACTTTAAGCTATAACGAAGATACTCTTTAAACACTAAGAAAGATTTTTGATAAAACATGACTTTTACAGTGACGCTTCAGTGTGACATGCCAGATTCGGCTGTAACGTCTGGGCCGGGTTTGGGGTGTTACATTATTTGCATAGGAACTTACTAAGCTTTAAAGCTTACCCCTTTTCTTTTCCCTTGTCTTATAGTGTCGCTAAGCCAGCTCAGGGATCGAAGACTTTCGGAGATCCATTCACACTATCAACTTAACATTTTGGTTACCCATGGCTTTATTATTTTTTATTATGGCATGTATAGGGACTTGGTCATTTTGTTATGTGTCATATTCGATTTGGCCAAATGTGTTGGCTTATAATGGTTGATAATTCATTTTGTAAATTGCCATTGAAATTGGCTAATATTGGTTAAGTATATATGCAATGATGATGTTTTCATGGATGTGAGAATTTGCATAGGTTGAGTTGATGAGTTGGTGATGTTCGTATGTGGTAGATAGTTGCATGTAAATGATATATTGATATCTTGTTTATGGTTGAATTGGTTGTATGAATATGCTTGGATTGGTGTTGCTTGTTGTTGTGTAGGTTGGTGCAAGTAAAAGTGGCAAAATGGCTTGGTAAATAGCCTTATTTTGTCCACACGGGCAGAGACACGACCGTGTGTCTCAGCCGTGTAAAGGACACAGCCTAGGGACTTGGGCATGTGCCCAAGGCGTGTGAAGTCTTGTAACATCTCAATTTTGGGCCTAGTCGGAACAGTGGTTTCGGGACCACAAATTTGATAGGGAAAATTTTATTTTTATTATATTTTTATGGTCTATGATTTCACGGAATGATTTTGTGAAAATTTCGTTCGAAAATTTTGACGTTTGGACGCTCAATTTAGTCAAAAGGACTAAATTGTAAAAAGTGTAAAAATTGAGTTCCACAAGTTAGAAGTGTCCAAGTGTTATGAGTTTTTAAATTGGAGGTCCTTAAATGGTAATTATACCATTGGTTAATTGTTGGACAAAAATAGACATGAAATGGGTGTAATAAAATATTTTTAAGTTAGGGGCATTTTGGTAATCTAATAATTAAAAGAATTAAAAAGGGAAATAAGCCAAAATTGGCTATCATCTTCCCCATCTAGCCGAAACTAGCATGGACACCATGGCTAGGGTTTGGTTCAAGCTTTCAAGCTCATTTGTAAGTGATCCCGAGCCCCATTTTTAATGTTTTTTACATTTTTGAAGTCCTGGTAACATGATCTACTCATTTCTACCATTATATTGAGCTAGGGTTTATGTTTAAAAATTTACCCATGAGTGAAATGCTTGTATTTTGATGTCTAATGGTAGAAAATGAGTGTTGGGTGTTAAATAAACGACTTTTACTAAGCAATTTTCGATAAAAAGTCTGAAAGGATCGTTTTGTAAAAGTTGTAAAAATGATATAAAAGGGTGTTATGATGAGAATTGTAGTTTGGTTTAGTTATGAAAATGGTTCGGCTAGGCCTAGAGAATGGGAAAATTGAATAAAAATCACTTTACGAGCCTAGGGGTAAAAGTGTCATTTTGATAAAGTTTAGGGGCAAAAATATAATTTTGCAAAAATATGATTTTGGGTCAATTTGAGTAATTTGAGTCCTAAATAGGCTATATTTGAAATGATAGATCAAGGAAATTGAGATTCGAGCTTAAATCGGGAAAATACAAGTTTTGGACTAAAATGGTAATTTTGTTGTTTCCGTATTCGAGGTAAGTTCGCATGATTTAATAAGCATATTATTCATGTTATTATTTTTATACATGAAATATATCTTGTTATGAATGTATTGAATTTGACGTTAATGGACGTTTGATGGAAATTGACATTTTAAATGAAATGAATAAGTTTGTATGAAAACTAGGTGATATGTTATTTTTATTGTATGGATTAATGCCCAAATAAACATGAAAATGTGTTGAATTGAATGTACATTGCATGATCATCTATGCATATTGATATACTTGATGAAAAGAGAAAATCCCAGTTGAATAAAAAGGGATATCCGATGGATAAATTGTTGTTTACATGACATGAGATCCTGCATGTGTTGCAGAAAAGGATTTAGCCCAGACGGGTAATTCGTTGATCTCAATATAGAAAGAATCTAGCCCGGACAGGTGTTCCTTAAGTGATCGAGCCTCCCGAAGAATATGGGTGCATTAAGGATTTAACTCGGATGGGTAATCCGATTAAGGATTGAATTTAGCCTGGACTAATAATTCAGATCCAAGCTTATGAGAGTGTATGTCATGGTAAGGGATTTAGCCTGGATTGGTAATCCCGATAACACTCTGTGAGTTATGATACGGGAAAATTTAGCTTGGACTGGTAATCCCACCGTAATGAGTGAGGTTCGCGGGAGTGCATGCTTGAAAATGATCACTTGTATGATTTGACGGTAAATGGGCTATCCGTCGAGATTTTGAGAAATTCAACGGGAATTTAAACTAGAAATGGAATGGAAATACATGAAATGATTGTCATGTTTGGATGAGTGGCTGTGCTAAGAGATAGCACAGGTACGTACTCGAAACCCATGAGCATGTGTTTGCCATGTGAAATGAAATGGACTTGTGATAAGAGTGCAAATGAATGAATGATATTTATGAGAATAATTTCTATGACAAATTTGTGATGGTTATCATTATGTTGCACTAAGATAGATTAGTACAATAGCAGTGGTCCGACTTTGAAAATCCACAAAAAATAGTGGAAATTGAGTTAGAGGCTAGTAAAATATTAAATTAAATCTTATTGAGTCTAGTTTCAGATAAAGGAAATG
Source organism: Gossypium longicalyx (assembly GCA_025698465.1). Taxonomy (NCBI): domain Eukaryota; kingdom Viridiplantae; phylum Streptophyta; class Magnoliopsida; order Malvales; family Malvaceae; genus Gossypium; species Gossypium longicalyx. Next base: position 26,246,606 of record CM046999.1, read on the forward strand.
CTGTAAGCAAAGGAATCTCATATGATGAGATATTTTAATTTTTGTGAAACAGGGTCAGAGTGATCTCTGACTCCCCTGTCTTAACTTTGGATAATCATTAAAAATTGTACAAAAATGATTATGGGATATAATTTATATATTAAAATCCTTAATGAGTCTATTTTCAATGGAAATAGACAGAAGCATCATCTAAGTCCCCTACTATGAGATAATTAATTCGTAGTGAAGAGAGGTTAAAACTATTAGACAGCAAAACAGGGGAAACTTTAAGGAATAAAATGCACTTATTGGCTAGGCCAAAAATTCTGAAAATTTTATGGTTAGAATATATGTGAGTCTAGTTTGAGTGAAAATTAATGGTTTTCAATTCGGAGTCCTGTAGCTCCGGATACAAATAATTTAGTGACCGTGACTTAGGAAAATAGCTTAACTGGACTTTGAATAAATAGAAAGAATTTAAAAATAGCATGTTATCACATTGCTTATTATTTTTCATGCGAGCTTACTAAGCATAAAGCTTACTCCCTCTTTTCCATCTTCTTAGTGTATTTAGGTCGGCTCGAGGTTGGAGATCACCGGAGGCAGTATCACACTATTAGGTTACCACCTTTGGAGTATTGTTGAATCTTAATGTTTTCAAGTGAGTGGCATGTATATGGACTTAGTTTTATGATAGATGTTGTAATGAGTAGCCAAATGTATTGGCTTATAATGATTCATTGTATATAGCCATGAGATGTGGCTTATAATGATTATGGCTTGTAAGCCAATTTATCCATGTTAAGTTCTAATGTTTGTGATGTGGGTATGCTTGTTGAAAATGCATGTTGGTGTATAACATGTGTGTATGATGAATGCTTCATGACCAATTGAACCGGTCATTGGTATGAGTAAATGTATGATATAGAAAAAATAGAGATGATGTTGATTTAACTTGAATGCTCAAGGTCTAATGACACAAGCGATAAGTGAATAGTTCTAGATTATTAGTTAAGGTGGTGCAATAGTGAGACTAATGGTCATAGATGTTGCATCTAGGCTTAATATTGCATGAGTATGCGAAATACGTGAATAATGACATGTTAATGTTAAGAATATATCTTAATGAAGGAGGCTAAATCATTAAAATGATGCCATGATATGTGTCCTTAATATATGTAATGAAATGTGGACTTAAGGGTAACACAAAGGCTTGGAAAGTAGCCTAAGTGTTAGTCACACGAGCAGAGACACGACCATGTGTCTCAGCCGTGTGGAGGGCACGACCTAGCACACAGGTGTATGGCTTGGCCGTGTGGTTCATTTTACATGATGACGTCATAGACAGAAAGTTACACAGCCTGAGGACACAAGAGTGCCCTTGTGTCCACACGAGCCTTTGACCCTGTTTTATGAGAAAAATTTCTAAGTTTTCCCAGAACTTTCCAAAGTTCTCGATTTAGTCCCAGACTATTTTAAATGCAAGTTATGGGCCTCGTAAGCCCATAATAGGGACACTATGAATATATTTGATTGGTTTTTAAATTTGGAACGAAATTTTATAGCCCAGTTTGCATGATTATTTGTGTTTAAGTTCGGCAATGCCTTGTGCCTGTCCCGGCATAGGACACGGGTAAGGGGTTTTATAAGTCTGCACCTACTTTATGAAAAAATATGAAAATTAAATAGCCTACACAGCTTAAGCACACAGATATGTGACTTGGCCATGTGACTTCAAATTGTTGATGACGTCATAAACAGAGAGTTACACGGGTTAGGGACACGGGCGTGTGTGACCACACGGCCTACCTACACGGGTGTGTCCGAAGCCACACGGGCGTGTGACCCCTATCTTGATGAAAATTTTCTAAGTGTTAGGAAGTTTTCTAAAGTTCTCGGTTTAGTCCCGAACCATTCCAAATGCATGTTTTGGGCCTCGTAGGCTTGTTTTAAGGACAATATGAATGTAAATGAAAAGTTTTAAATTTGGATGGAAATTTACGTCTTGCTTTTGTTTGTTTGTTTATGTTTAAGTCCGGTAATGCCTCATACCCTATTCTGGCGTCGAATACAGGTAAGGGGTGTTACAAAGTTAACTACGTATTCATCGCCCTCAAAGCAAACAAAGTCTTTCTAATTAAAGCATCTGGGACTATGTTCGCTTTCCCTGGGTGATAGTTGATCACTAATTCATAATCTTTCAACAACTCAAGCCATCTTCGTTGTCACAAATTTAAATCTTTCTGAGTCATCAAATACTTTAAACTCTTATGATCAGTAAATATGTGACACTTCTCACCGAATAAATGATGTATCCAACTCTTTAGAGTTAACACAATAGCAGCCAATTCCAAGTCGTGCATAAGATAATTCTTTTCGTACAGTTTGAACTTTCTTGAGGCATAAGCTATCGCTTTACCCTTTTGCATCAACGTACAACCAAGGCCATTCAAGGATGCGTCACTAAAAATCACAAACTCTTTCCCCGACTCAGGTTGTACTAATACCGGTGCCTCAGTCAACAACACTTTCAACTGTTTAAAACTTTTTTGACATTTTTCAGACCACTCGAATTTCACATCTTTTTGTAACAATCTGGTCATAGGTGTAGCACTCATCGAAAATCCTTTAACAAAACATCGATAATAACCAGCCAAACCCAAAAAGCTTCTAACTTCAGATATATTCCTCGGTGGTTTCCAATCAATGATTGCTGAAATCTTACTCAGATCAACTCGTATACCTTCCGTTGAAACAATGTGTCCCAAAAATCTGACTTCTTGGAGCCAAAACTCACTTTTGCTAAATTTAGCAAACAATTTCTTATCTCTCAAAGTCTGTAACACAATTCTTAAATGTTCGGCATGCTCAGACTCATCTCGGGAATAAATTAGGATGTCATCAATAAATACAACCACAAACTTATCTAAATACGGTTGGAAGATTCGATTCATCAAGTTCATAAATACTGCAGGAGCATTAGTTAATCCGAAAGGCATAACAAGAAATTCATAATGCCCATAGCTCATTCTGAACGCGGTCTTCGGCACATCCGACTCTTTAACTCTTAACTGATAATAGCCTGATCTCAATTCTATTTTTGAGAACATTGTTGCCCCTTTAAACAAATCGAACAAGTCATCAATTCTCGGTAAAGGATACTTGTTCTTTATCGTAACCTTGTTAAGCTGATGATAATCAATACAAAGTCTGATAGATCTGTCTTTCTTCTTAACGAATAACACTGGGGCACCCCAGGGCGAAAAACTCGATCTCGCAAAACCCTTATCTGTCAACTCTTGCAACTGAGATTTCAATTCTTTCAATTCGATCGGAGCCATTCTATACGGTGCTATTGATATCAGTGAAGTTCCCGGTACTAAATCAATAGTAAATTCAACCTCTCTGATCGGTGGTAATCTAGGCAACTCTTCTGGAAACACATTCGTGTATTCACAAACTACCGGCACATATTTAATCTTCAATTCAAGCATTTTTGTGTTTAGTACATACGCAAGATAAGCTTCACAACCTTTTCTTACATACCTCTGAGCCGACATTGACGAAATCACAATAAATAACTCACCCAATTCGTCCGGTTCAATCCGAAGAATTTCATTATTTTGACATTTCAATTCAATAATCTTTCATCTACGAGTCACTACAAAATCATGTAGAGTCAGCCTAGAAGTAATGGGCCTTGAGTTTGGGATCTATTAGAAGGTGGCTTGAATAAAAGAAAGGTGTTTAAATATTTTATAATTGTGTGTTTAGTTTAATTGTTAAATTATTTAGGAAGGGTTGGTAGTGTGGAAAAAGTCCTGGGTTCGATCCAGGGCTTTAGCAAAATTTTGCATTTTTTTCTAAAGAACCCTAAGCATTAGGTGGAAGGCTTTTTAATAAGGCCTGGTAAAATCTGACACAAGGAAACGCTTGGCCTAGTGGCAAAAGGCGTGGGTAGTAAGCAGGAGGTCCAGGATTTAAGTCCTGGCCTTGGCGAAAATTTTTTTATTGCCCATAAGATTAGTAGGGAAGCTAGCATTTAGGCTTTATAAATATGTTAGGTGGAAATTCGACACAAAAGGATGCGCTTGGCCCAGTGGCATGATGGCGTTGGAGTAAGGAGAGGTGCTGGGTTCAAGTCGCAGCATGAGCAAAAGTTGTGGGTTTTTTTAGACAACCTAGAGGTCGGCAAAAAGACTTTATAATTAATTGGGGAGGAGAAACGACACAAAATAGCTTGTGGCTTGGTGGCAAGGGACGTATAGCGTAGCCAAGAGATCAGGGGTTTGAATCTGAATGGTAGCAAATATTTTTAGGATAATCAAGTTGCGAGTTAATAGGCCTTAAAGATAGTTAGGGATGGAATATGGCACAAGAGCGCCTGCAGTGCAGTGGCGAGAAGCATGCTATTGTTATGAGAGGGAGTAGGTTCGAATCCCAGGCCTGGCAAAGTTTAAATTTTTATTCTTTAAGAAAACTTAGGCTTAGGCATATAAGCGTTATAATTAATTGTGACCGAATGGTAGCATAATAAAGGATGTAGTGCAGTGGCCAGCAGATTGCTGGGAAGATGGAGAGCTAGAGTTCGATTAGTGGCGCGCGCAAAGGGAGAATTTAATTTTGCTACTCAAGTGGTATACGGTGGAAGCAATTTGAATGCAATTCAAATTGGCATTTTTGGCTAAAATCAAGGGGATTAGGATGAGGATTAAGCATAGATATGATGGTGACAAAATTGGAGAATTTGAAGGGAAATTATCTTGACGAGTTTAAGTCGATTGAGGAGTGTAGGTATATTTTATTTATTTATTTATTTATTTTAGTATAAATATGTGTGTTGTATGGGTGAGTAAGGGCATTTGTTGTTTTTGTGTGCTTCAGTCGCATATCAACTCCTCTTTTCTTTAAGCCAAACTCTTGATCTTTTCTTCCCTATTTTAATCGAATCAACCTCTTCCCTCTTCAAATTAGCTGACTGTTTCTTTTGCATTTAAAAGACGATTCTTACAATTTGAGGGCTTGATTTCTTGTTGGCAAGCGATCTTGCAATCGGTAAGTAAATTAGATCTTCTTCGACTTTTGTTAAATATTTCTATGTTCTTTCGTTTCTACACTTTTCAAAATCAATTTTTCATTATTCTTTCCAAAACTTTTGTTAACCTACGGTTTCTCCATTTATGTTTCTTTTCCCTCTTATTCAAGAGTGTGATCGTTGATGGAAAAAGGGGGTTCTAGCAAAGAGGTTGAGATAGAGGCTCCCAAGTTTAAGTGACGTAAAGTGTCAGCTGTTAGGGACTTTCTGCCTGGATGCAGAAGGGGGACTACGTTAGATTTCAAGTTACATAGGCAGATTGCAGTCGATCAATCTAGTCAAGGCAAGTATAGGTGGTTCTTCGGTAAGTAGTGGATTTATTTTGAATTAATGGAATGTGACTAATGGAGTATAATGTTGAATATAGGTTCGGGCGATTATGAATACCTAGTACTCCAGGTGATAAGGTGTGTACTTCTACCCTATGATAACTTGATATAAAGCCGAAGGTGTGTACATACACTGCACACACATAATGAATCGGTAAAAGCTGAAATGTCGAAAAGCCGAGAGTTGGGCTACGGTAGTCTTGCGAATGCACGAACACTCATGAGGAGGAAACTGATAGGTTGTCTGAGGCCCATGGGCGATTCCATGGACTTGGGCTATGATTTGGCCAATTGGGCCAGAATAGGCTTAATGGGCCTGATGGGCTGTTGGGCCCATAATAGGCAAAATTGATAATTGATGCTATGTGATGAAAAATTGTATGTGAGCATGACTATAAATGTGAATAGGGCTTGATGGGCCATATGAATATGAATTGGGCCTGATGGGCCATATAAATGTGATTGGGCAGTGGGCCATATACATGTATGTGAGTTTGGGCGTTGTAGGGGTTTTGGGCCTAGTATATGATGACTACATAAAACTTAATTAATTTATTGTGAACATGGACAAGTCATAGGGTTAAGGTGTGGCAACGGGTATATGCATGTCAATGATTGGATCTAGGGAGAGCTTGGTACTTAAGTGGCCTTAATGACTCACCTCTTTTTCTCTGGAATCCTACCTAGTGCATAGTATTCGTTCATATTAGCTCACGGGACTTGTTAACGGGCCAAGGCAAGTGAAAATCGTAATAAAAGGAAAATTACCAAAATGCCCCTAAGGGCAAAAATAACCAAAATGCCCCTAAGGGCAAAATTAACCAAAATACCCCTAGGTGTTGAATGTAAGTTTTATGGATGTGACATGCATATCTGCTGTATACATATGATATTCTGCTTAGGTTGCATATGGGTTGGGAATTATGGAACGGAGGAAGTATATGAGGATCGCATGTTGCTTGACAATCGTGGATCCACCGACGGCTTTTAAGCCCAATGTGTAAATAAAGGTAGTTCCACAACTGGGCTACCATGGATGTGTATTGGTTGGGTGGGTCGATATTTATATCCCCACATGATGTGTCGGGGGACGGAGTTGGTGTGTAGCGGATGGATTGTTGGGATGGGATTGCACTGCATTGCATTGCATGTATGATATTGTTGTGATATTATTGCGATGTGGGCTTCAGCCCAACTTAGGCTAATATGGGCTAAGGCCCAAAGACCCACATTATTGAATTGGGCTGTAACATTCCAAAATAGGGCCTAGTCGGGACAGTAGTTTTGGGACCACAAATCTGACATCAAAATATTTATTTTATGATTATTATGAGACCTAGAATATAAGATTATGCATGTGTTAAAGTTTCATGAAGAAATTCATTGAGTAAGGTGTCTAATTGGAAATTAGGGACTAAATTGAATAAATTACAAAACTTGGATTCTAGAAGCAATTTGTATGAAATTTCTTTAAATTATAAATTAGAAACTCTTGGGAGCAATTTTCCCAATTTCTAAGTTTTTGGACAAAAATAGGCTTGCATGGATGAAATTTTAAAGAAAGGACTTAAAGGCATTTTGGTCAATTGGCTTTCTAATGAAATAAAATGGGAAAAATAAGCCAAAATCAGCCATCTTCTTCTCCATAGCTGCTGAAAATTTCATGCTCTCCATAGCTAGGGTTTTCAAGCTTTCCAAGCTCAATAGTAAGTGCTCCCAAGCCCCGTTTTTAATGTTCTTTGTATTTTTCGAATCCCGGTAGCTTACTCTCTCCATTTCTACCCACATTTAATGCTATGGTTCATGTTTAAAAATTTACCCATGCATGAGTTGTTTGTATTTTGGTGGATTATGGAGGGGTATGAAAGATGATGGTGTGATAAATATCTTTTCCTAAGTAATTTTCATGAAAAGCCCTTGTAGGGACCACTTTGCAAATGTTTTAAAATGTGTGGTAGAATTGGGAAAATAATGGAAAATGTGGGCTGCCATAAGAGAGAAAAATGTTCGGTCAGGCTTGGGTAAGATAGAAATTTCATGTGTTTCATTACACGAGCTTAATGACTAAATAGTAAAAATGTCAAAGGTTAGGGGCAAAATGGTCATTTGGACCAGGGGTAGAAATTAAACTTGAAAAGTGTAATGTAGTGAATTAATGATATAATTTTGTTGTTATAGACCTCAAGGAACAAATTTCAAAGGTCGATCGAGGTAAACGTAGGGTTTCGAAATAACCGAAACACAGCTCCAAAACGAATACCAGGTAAGTTCGGATAACTCGAAGTAAGCCTATAACATGCATAATTGTATGTTTTGTGAATGCATGATAATTGTGTTGTTGATGGCATGAAAATGCATGAATTGCATCTTTAATAATGAATTGTTGGATAATGTCTCAGTTGAGGTTGGAAAGGGAATTCGATGGATAAACCATGGTTTACATGAGACTTGAGATCTTGCATGTGTTGTAGAAAAGGATTTAGCCTGGACTGGTAATCCGAAGATCTTAAGTATAAAAAGGATCTAGCCTGGACTGGTGTTCCTTGAGTGATCGAGCCTCTAGAAAAATATGTGTGCATTGTGGATTTAGCCTGGATGGGTAATCCGATTAGGGTCTAAATTTAGCCTGGACTGGTAATTCAGATTCGACCTCATTAAGGGTGTTTGTCATTATAAGGGATTTAGCCTAGACTGGTAATCCCGACATCACCTTATGAGTTTATATTACGGGGGATTTAGCCTGGACTGGTAATCTCGCCGTAAGATGTGAGGTTCGCGGGAGTGTATACTGAAACAGTCATTCATATGAATTGATGGTAAATGGATGATCCGTCGAGATTTCCTAGAAACTCAACGGGACTGTCACAAGGAATATGTATAAATGATATGTTAAATGATGAGCTTATCTAAGATGAATTACATGGTGCATTGATATGTAACTAACTTGATGGTTGAGTGCATGTGATGGGGAAACTATCCTATGCTTGGTGGTTTCATTGCCTAATATGGTTGTATGCTAAATAATCGGTAAGTTTACTTTCCAGTTATACGGGCTTACTAAGCATGTAAATGCTTACCCCTCTTTTTCGCTGCTTTTAAGAGCTCAAGGACTCATAAGGATTGGAAGACAATTGGAGAGTCAACACACTATCAACTAGACAAGCTTTGGTATAAAGACATTTCTATTTTGTCCAATGGCATGTATAGGATTTTTGAATATTTTGTTATATATGTCATTTGATTTGCCTAATGAAGGCATGTAAAAAAATATGTTTATTTTTTTGTATATGACCATGGGAATTGGCTTATTTTGAAGTAGGCTATGCCCTGCAAATCTATGCACGTTTATATTTATATGCGATGGCTTAGTTATAATTGGAAATGAGATATAATAACGAGCCAATCTTAATATGTCAAGGAGACATATAAATCATTAAATGCAAGATAAGAATTAACTTAGCATGTATGAAACCAATGACATGAGGTTCACATACAATGAGGTTAATCAAAATTTCATATTTACAAATGGATAATTTGGCCCAAAATTGCACTATAGTAATCTATAAGTGTTATTGGATAGTAGAGGGTGACTTAAGGCTTTGAAAATAGCCTAACAAGGTCCACATGGGTAGACACACGGGCGTGTGTCTAGGCCGTGTGTCCCTTACACTTGAAATTTTAAGTTAGCATATAGCACGGGATAAGCACACGAGCGTGTGTCTTGGCTGTGTATATTTAACAGAATGGTGAGGTTGAAGTTAGTGTAGCACACGGGCTAAGTCTACGGGCGTGTGCCTTGGCCTTTTTGCATACTAGAAAAAGGACACGGGCGTGTTCTAAGCCCCACGGGCATGTTACACTTCAACTAAGGGAAAATTTTTTAAAGTGCCCCAAGTCTATCGAACAAATTTCAGTTTTGTTCCATACTACCGCTACGAGTGTTTTTAGGCCTCGGAGGCTTGTATAAGAGACAAAGTGCACAAGTTTGAAAAGTGTTAAATCACGAGTGAAATTCAGTAACCCGATTGAGTAAGTTTGTAAAAGTGAATTACTGGTAACGCCTCGAACCCTATCCCAGTGTCAGATACGAGCGAGAGGTTTTACATTTAGTGGTATCAGAGCTACGGTTTAGTCAGTTCTAGGACTACCGTAGAGGATGTTAAAGTTCGCTCTGCATGTCATATTTCGAATCTTGATAGTGTGACATCTCCTAAATTGTTTAAATTGTTTTGAATATAGTAAATATCTTCCAATCAAGCACAAGATGAGTCCGAGGGAGCCGAGAGCCATGCTCCAGCTTCCGTACAACGAGTTGTATCTAGTAGTCGTAGGAGACTTATGTCTAAAGGCCAAGATGAGGCCCGAGCCGCCTTCTTTGATATGATGGATGAATGGTTTGGGGATTATCTAAGGAATCTCCCCAACATACCACGACCGCCCCCGTCCCTTAACTAACCTGATGAGGATGTGCCATGAGGTATGACACCAGTAAGAATCGGTAAGGCCCCTGCAGACAAGCTTAGAAAGTATGGGGCTGAGGAATTCAGAGTGAAAGTTGATGATGACGCTAAAAGAGCCGAGTTCTAGCTCGAAAATACTACACGAGTGTTAGATGAATTGTCATGCACACCCGAGGAGTGTTTGAAGTGTGCCGTGTCCCTCTTGAAGGATACTGCATACCACTAGTGGAAGACCGTATCCTCGGTAGTGTTGAAGGAAAATATTACTTGAAATTTCTTCCAAACAGAGTTTAGGAAGAAATTTATTAGCCAACGAATTTTAGACTCGAAGTGAAAGGAGTTCCTAGAACTCAAACAAGGGAACAAGACTGTAGTGGAATATGAGAGAGAGTTCGTACGGCTAAGTTAGTACGCAATTGAATAGGTCCAAACTGAATCAGAAATTTGTAAACGCTTCGAGGAGGGTCTGAATGAGGGCATCAAATTTTTGATCGAAATTCTTGAAATACGAGAGTTCGCTGCATTGGCTGATCGGGCTAAGAAAGCTGAGGAGCTTAATAACGAAAGAAAGCAAGCAAAGAGAGAGGCTCGAGTTACGAGCAAAAGGACCAGCGGTAAAACACTCTAATTCTCCACGAAGAAAGCTAGGAGCCAGCATGAACGCTCCACTTCATCAGTAGGATATTCGGGTAGAGCGAAAGGTCCTAGATGACGAAGTCAAAAGTCTTCCTCCCCGATGATGACTAGTGTAGGGAGTGTAGATGATCAAAAGCTGAAGTGTAAGAGCTGCAACAAATTTCACTTCGAAGAGTGTCGAGTAAAAAGCAGTGCGTGTTTCAGATGTCGCTCTTTTGACCACTTTCTCAGAGATTGCCCAGATCTAACAGAAATAGAAGTAGAAGTAACCCTAAAGTCGAGTGCTCCTATGGCATGAGGTAGACCTCTAAAATACCCTGGAAGTGCTAGTGGCAGTCTAGTCGAAGCTAAAGATACTACAAGACTAAAGGCTAGAGCCCCGGCAAGAAAGTATGCAATACGCGCTCGAGAGAAAGCCTCTGTTACTGACGTTATCACTGGTACTTTTTCCCTTTTTAATACGAGTATTATTGCTTTAATTGACCCGGGGTCGACGCATTCTTACGTTTGCATGAGATTGGTGTCTAGTATGAATATACCCGTTGAACCTGCGAAATTTGTTATTAAAGTGTCGAACCCATTAGGCAAATCGGTTCTAGTTGATAAGTTTGTAAGAATTATCCTTTGATGATTCAAGGTCATTGTTTTCTGGCTAACCTTATGTTGCTACCATTTGATGAATTTGATGTAATACTTGGTATGGATTGGTTAGCCTTCATGATGTAACTATGAATTGTGCTAGTAAGTATATTAAGTTAAAATGTCTAGATGGTGAGACTCTACGGGTCGAATCAAGAGAATTGGGTTCGCCGCTGTAATGACGACAATGGTTGCCCAGAGGTACATAAGGAAAGGGTATGAAGCTTATCTTGCATTTGTACTGAACACTAAGGAAAAAGAGTTAAAGATCGAGTCTGTGACGATAGTATGTGAGTATTCAGATGTATTCCCAGAGGAATTACTAAGATTACCTCCTGAGAGAGAAATTGAGTTTGGTATTGAATTGGTGCCAGGGACAACTCCTATTTCTATCGCTCCATATAGAATGGCACCAACCGAGCTAAAAGAGTTAAAAGTATAGTTGCAAGAGTTGACGGATAAAGGATTCGCAAGGCCAAGTTTTTCACCTTGGGGTGCCTCCGTGTTGTTTGTAAAGAAGAAAGATGGTTTAATGAGATTATGTATTGATTATCGACAACCGAATAAGGTAACCATCAAAAATAAGTATCCTTTACCAAGGATTGATGATTTATTCGATCAGTTGAGAGGAGCCACTGTGTTCTCTAAGATAGACTTGAGGTCCAGCTCACGCGATTGCGTGTCAAGGAATCAGATGTGCCAAAGACAGCTTTCAGGATGAGGTATGTTCATTACGAATTCCTTGTTATGCCGTTTGGGCTGATGAATGCACCGGCCCTATTTATGGATCTAATGAATAGGATCTTTCGGCTATATTTGGATAAGTTTGTTGTTGTGTTTATTGACGACATCTTGATTTATTCCGAAAATGAGACAGAACATACGAAGCACCTGAGAATTGTATTGCAGACTTTGCGAGAAAAACAATTGTATGCTAAGTTTAGCAAGAGTGAATTTTGGCTCCAAGAAGTTGAATTTTGGGGTCATATTGTTTCGGGTGAAGGTATCCGAGTTGATCCAAGTAAAATCTCTACTATTGTTGATTGGAAATCGCCTAAAAATGTAATCGAGGTTAGAAGCTTTTTGGGCTTAGCTTGTTACTATCGAAGGTTTGTTAAAGGATTTTCTATGATAGCGACTCCGATGATGAGGTTGCTATAGAAGGATTTTAAGTTTAAATAGACGGAAAAGTGTCAGCAAAGTTTTGAGAAATTAAAGACATTGCTGACTGAAGCTCCTGTTTTAGTGCTACCTGAACTGGGAAAGGAATTCGTGGTCTACAGTGATGCATCCTTAAATGGATTGGGTTGTGTGCTTATGCAAGATGGCAAGGTGATAGCCTATGCTTCACGGCAATTAAAGCCTCATGAGAAGAATTATCCGACCCATGACTTAGAGCTTGCTGCGATTGTTTTTGCCTTAAAGATTTGGAGGCATTATTTATATGGTGAAACGTGTCGTATCTTTACAGGCCACAAGAGTTTGAAGTACTTGATGACTCAAAAATAATTAAATTTGAGACAAATGAGATGGTTAGAATTAATTAAGGATAATGATCTGATCATTGACTACCATCCGGGAAAGGCAAATATGGTCACCGACGCTCTGAGCAGAAAATCTTTATTTGCTTTGAAAGCCATGGATACTTGTTTGACATTGCTTGATGATGGTTCGGTCTTGGCAGAGTTAGAGGCTAGGCTAACATTTCTACAGGAAATTCATGATGCTCAGTTTAATGATGGTGACTTGTAAGCAAAAAGGGCTCAATGTGAGTCAGGAACTAATCAGATTTCTGGATTAGTCCTGATGGGTGTTTGATGTTCAGAGAGAGAGTATGCGTACCTAAAGACGATGAACTTATCCGAAAAATATTGCAAGAAGCACATAGTAGCCGTTTGTCTATTCATCCGGGAAGTACCAAATGTACAACTATTTGAAGAAAATGTATTGGTGGAACGGTATGAAAAGAGATATTTCTGAGTTTGTGTCAAGATGCCTAGTATGTCAGCAAGTTAAAGCTGAACATCAAGTGCCTTCAGGTTTGTTACAACCTGTGATGGTTCCCGAATGGAAGTGGGACAAAGTTACCATGGACTTCGTGACATGATTGCATTTGACTCCGAAAAAGAAAAATGTCATATGGGTCGTAGTGGATAAGTTGACCAAGTCGGCTTATTTTATTCTGGTAAGGATAGATTATTCCCTTGATAGACTGGCCGACTTATACGTTTCTGAGATAGTAAGATTGCATAGAGTACCATTATCGATTATTTCAGACAGAGACCCAAGGTTCACTTTAAGATTCTAGAAAAAGCTACAGGAAGCCTTGGGGACAAAGTTGAGTTTTAGTAAGCTTTTCACCCTCAGATCGATGGTCAGTTTGAGCGGATGATTCAGATTCTTAAAGATATGTTGCGATGTTGCATCCTCGAATTTCAGGGTAACTGGGAAAAATACCTACCATTGGTAGAATTTGCCTACAACAATAGTTTCCAAACAAGTTTGAAAATGGCACCTTATGAGGCCTTGTATGGTAGGAAGTGCCGAACTCCATTATATTGGACAGAACTTAAGAAAAATCAAATTCATGGAGTGGATTTAATTAGGGAAATTAAAGAAAAACTTAAAGTAATACAAGACTGTTTAAAAGCGGCATCGGATAGGTAAAAGTCTTATGCTGATCTGAAAAGAAAAGAGATTGAATTCCAAGTTGGGGACAGAGTATTCTTGAAGATGTCTCCATGGAAAAAGGTGTTGAGATTTTGTCAAAAAGATAAACTGAGTTCGCGATTTATCGGACCTTACGAGATCACTGAAAGGATTGGACCATTAGCCTATCACTTGGCATTGCTACCCGAATTGGAAAAGATTCACAATGTGTTCCATATATCCATGTTAAGACGATATCGATCAGACTCCTCTCACGTGATTTCACTAGAGGAGATTGAGATTAGACCAGACATGACTTACAGAGAGGAACCAGTTAAGATTTTGGTCCGAGAGGTTAAACAGTTGAGAAATAAAAGTGTGACTTTAGTAAAGGTTCTATGACACCAACATGGTATGGAAGAAGCTACATGGGAACCAGAAGAATCCATGAGAAACCAACATCCGAACCTGTTTACTAGTAACACTTTCGGGGACGAAAGTCCCTAAGGGGGGAGAAATGTAACAACCCGAAATAGGGCCTAGTCGGGACAGTGGTTTCGGGACCATAAATTTGACATCAAAATATTTATTTTATGATTATTATGAGACGTAGAATATGATATTATGCATGTGTTAAAGTTTCATGAAGAAATTCCTTAAGTAAGGTGTCTAATTGGAAATTAGGGACTAAATTGAATAAATTGCAAAACTTGGATTCTAGAAGTAATTTGTATGAAATTTCTTTAGATTATAAATTAGAAGGTCTTGGGGAGCAATTTGCCCAATTTCTAAGTTTTTGGACAAAAATGCGCTTGCATGGATGAAATTTTAAAGAAAGGACTTAAGGGCATTTTGGTCAATTGACTTTCTAATGAAATAAAATGGGAAAAATTAGCCAAAATCAGCCATCTTTTTCTCCATAGCTGCCAAAAATTTCATGCTCTCCGTAGCTAGGGTTTTCAAGCTTTCCAAGCTCAATAGTAAGAGCTCCCAAGCCCCATTTTTAATGTTCTTTGCATTTTTAGAATCCCGGTAGCTTACTCTCTCCATTTCTACCCATATTTCATGCTAGGGTTCATGTTTAAAAATTTACCCATGCATGAGTTGCTTGTATTTTGGTGGATTATGGAGGGGTATGAAAGTTGAAGGTGTGATAAACATCTTTTCCTAATTGATTTTCATGAAAAGCCCTCGTAGGGACAACTTTGCAAATGTTTTAAAATGTGTGGTAGAATTGGGAAAATAATGGAAAATGTGGGCTGCCATAAGAGAGAAATTTTTTTGGTCAGGCTTGGGTAAGATAGAAATTCTATGTGTTTCATTACACGAGCTTAAGGACTAAATAGTAAAAATGTCAAAGGTTAGGGGCAAAACGGTCATTTGGACCGGGGGTAGAAATTAAACTTGAAAAGTGTAATGTAGTGAATTAATGATATAATTTTGTTGTTATAGACCCCGAGGAACAAATTTCGAAGGTCGATCGAGGTAAATGCAAGGTTTCGGAATAACCGAAACACAACTCCGAAACGAATACCAGGTAAGTTCGGATAACTCGAAGTAAGCCTATAACATGCATAATTGTATGTTTTGTGAATGCATGATAATTGCATTATTGATGGCATGAAAATGTATGAATTGCATCTTTAATAATGAATTGTTGGATAATGTCTCAGTTGAGGTTGGAAAGGGAGTTCGATGGATAAACCATGATTTACATGAGACTTGAGATCCTGCATGTGTTGCAGAAAAGGATTTAGCTGACCGTAATCCAAGATCTCAAGTATAAAAAGGATCTAGCCTGGACTGGTGTTCCTTGAGTGATCGAGCCTCTCGAAGAATATGTGTGCATTGTGGATTTAGCCCGGACGGGTAATCTGATTAGGGTTTGAATTTAGCCTGGACTGGTAATTCAGATCCAGAGCTCATTAAGGGTGTTTGTTGTTATAAGGGATTTAGCTCGATCGTAATCCCGACATCACCTTATGAGTTTATATTACGAGGATTTAGCCTGGACTGGTAATCCCACCGTAAGATGTGAGGTTCGCGGGAGTGCATACTGAAATGATCATTCGTATGAATTGATGATAAATGGATGATCCATCGAGATTTCCTAGAAACTCAACGGGACTATCACAAGGAATATGTATAGATGATATGTTAAATGATGAGCTTATCTAAGATGAATTACATGGTGCATTGATATGTAACTAACTCGATGGTTGAGTGCATGTGATAAGGAAAGTATCCTATGCTTGTTGGTTTCATTGCCTAATATGGTTGTATGCTAAATAATCGGTAAGTTTACTTTCCAGTTATATGGGCTTACTAAGCATGTAAATGCTTACCCCTCTCTTTTCCCTGCTTTTTAGAGCTCAAGGACTCATAAGGATTGGAAGACAATTGGAGAGTCAACACAAAATCAACTAGACAAGTTTTGGTATAAAGACATTCTATTTTGTCCAATGGCATGTATATGATTTTTGAGTATTTTGTTATATATGTCATTTGATTTGCCTAATGAAGGCATGTAAAAAAAAATATGTTTATTTTTTTTTTGTATATGGCCATGGGATTTGGCTCATTTTGAAGTAGACTATGCCCTAAAAATCTATGTACGTTTATATTTATATGCATTGGCTTAGTTATAATTGGCAATGAGTTATAATAACGAGCCAATCTTAATATGTTAAGCAGACATATAAATCATTAAATGCAAGATAAGAATTAACTTAGCATGTATGAAACTAATGACATGAGGTTCACATGCAATGAGGTTAATCAAAATTTCATATTTACAAATGGATAATTTGGCCCAAAATTTCACTATAGTAATCTATACGTTTAATTGGCTAGTAGAGGGTGACTTAAGGCTTGAAAAATATCCTAACAAGGTCCACATGGGTTGACACACGGGCTACTCCCATGGGTGTGTGCTATGACCGTGTGTCCCCTGCACCTAAATTTTAAGTTAGCATAGATCACGGGCTAAGCACACGGGCGTGTGCCTTTACCGTGTATATTTAACAGAATGGTGAGGTTGAAGTCAGTGTAGCACACGGGATAAGCCCATGGGCGTGTGCCCCAGTCGTGTTGCATACTGGAAAAAGGACACGGGCGTGTTCTAAGCCCCATGGGTGTGTTACACTTCAACTAAGGGAAAATTTCCTAAAGTGCCCCACGTCTATCGAACAAATTTCAATTTTGTTCCGTACTACACCTAGGAGTGTTTTTAGGCCTCGGAGGCCTGTATAAGAGACAAAGTGCACATGTTTGAAAAGTGTTAAATCACGAGCGAAATTCAGTAACCCGATTGAGTAAGTTCGTAATGGTGAATTATTGGTAACGCTTCGAACCCTATCCCAGCGTCGGATACGGGCAAGGGGTGTTACATGGGCTCTGGCCCAAAATAACTAATGATTGCTTTATACTCGTTGAGGGTTGTACACACTGGGTTTTCGAAACTCACCCCCCTCCTTCTAAACTTTTAAGGTGATCCTCAGTAAGCAGTTCGACGGATGGAGGGACTCAGAGGTGGCCAATTAGCATAAAAGTTTAGACTTAGACTTGTTTGTTTTTAAAAAGCATTTAGTTTCTGATTTATTAAGAGATTTTAGACTGGAATGTAATAAGGCCTTCTCTTTTTGTTATTATTTGGTTTATCATTTTTAGGCATTGTAATTAGAAAAAGTTGAATATGGATTTTTCTAAAGCATAGTTTTTTTAAATACTACATTTTTGCAACTAAATTTTTAAATGGCGAGTTTTCATAAAATCATATATTCTAAATAAAGCTTCCGCAATTGGAAAGAGATTTTACAAAGTAATTAATATTTTTCATTTTAAGGAAGTGTTTCCAATGAAAACAAGGTTTTCGCTAAAAAACTTCAATTTGACGTACCAAATTCGACTATAACGTTTGGGCAGGGTTTGGGGTGTTACATTTAGTGGTATCAGAGCATGGTTTCAAAACTCAGGCTGTGAAATAGACTTTGTTTTTGGGCTTTTAATATTGTTTACAAATGATATTGAGGTGGTTTTGAAAGATTCTATTGTGTGGCACACCAGGTCTCCGACGTCGAGCCAAGTAAGTTCTTTTACTACTTAATTATGTTGAACTGTTATACTGCAATATATCTTAGCTATTGATTGTTTATATTCAGTAGGATTTCCTTAGATATCGGATTGTATTAAAACATTTGAATTTGAATTTAATACTTATTTTGTGTATGTTTGAGAATGTTTGCGATAGGTGGATGTTTTGAATATATAATAAAATTATTCGGATCAGAGTGCGCAGCGGTAGCGTAGTGGGATAGTTGATACACGACTACCCTAGTATTTAGAAATTTCGAGGACGAAATTTTTTTTAGGAAGGGTGAATTGTAACATTTTGATTTTGGGCCTAGAAGTAATGGGCCTTGAGTTTGGGATCTATTAGAAGGCGACTTGAATAAAATAAAGGTGTTTAAATATTTTATAATTGTGTGTTTAGTTTAATTGTTAAATTATTTAGGAAGGGTTGGTATTGTGGAAAAAGTCCTGGGTTCAATCCAGGGCTTTAGCAAAATTTTGCATTTTTTTTCTAAAGAACCCTGAGCATTAGGTGGAAGGCTTATTAATAAGGCCTAGTAAAATCTGACACAAGGAAATGCTTGGTCTAAAGGCAAAAGGCATGGGTAGTAAGTAGGAGGTCTAGGGTTCAAGTCCTGGCCTTGGCAAAATTTTTTTTATTGCGCATAAGATTAGTAGGGAAGCTAGCGTTTAGGCTTTATAAACATGTTAGGTGGAAATTCGACACAAAAGGATGCGCTTGGCCCAGTGGCATGATGGCGTTAGGAGTAAGGAGAGGAGTTGGGTTCAAGCTGCAGCATGAGCAAAAGTTGTGGGTTTTTTTTAGACAACCTGGAGGTCGGCAGAGAGACTTTATAATTAATTGGGGAGGAGAAACGACACAAAATAACTTGTGGCTTGGTGGCAAGGGACGTGTAGCGCAGCCAAGAGATCAGGGGTTTGAATTTGAATTTGTTGTTTTTGTGTGCTTCAGTCGCATATCACCTCCTCTTTTCTTTAAGCCAAACTCTTGATCTTTTCTTCCTTATTTTAATTGAATCAACCTCTTCCCTCTTCAACTTAGCCGACTATTTTTTTTGCATTTAAAAGCCGATTCTTACACTTTGGAGGCTTGATTTCTTGTTGGCAAGTGATCTCGCAATCGGTAAGTGAATTAAATCTTCTTCGGCTTTTGTTAAATATTTCTAAGTTCTTTCATTTCTACACTCTTAAAGCTGATTTTTCATTATTCTTTCTAAAACTTTCGTTAACCTACGGTTTCTCCATTTATCTCTCTTTTTCCTCTCATTCAAGAGTGTGATCGCTGATGGAAAAAAGGGGGTTCTAGCATAGAGGTTGGGATAGAGGCTCCCAAGTTTAAGCGACGTAAAGTGTCAACAGTTAGGGACTTTCCACCTTGATGCGGAAGGGGGACTACTTCAAATTTCGAGTTACATAGGCAGATCACAGTCGATCAATCTAGTCATGGCAAGTATAGGTGGTTCTTCGGTAAGTAGTGGATTTATTTTGAATTAATGGAATGTGACTAATGGAGTATAATGTTGGATATATGTCCGAGCGATTATGAATACCTAATACTCCAGGTGATAAGGTGTGTACTTCTACCCTATAATAACTTGATATAAAGCCGAAGGTGTGTACATACATTACACACACACAATGAATCGGCAAAAGCCGAAATGCCGAAAAGCTAAAAAGTCGAAATGCCGAAAAGCCGAGAGTTGGGCTATGGTAGTCTTGTGAGTGCATGAACACTCGTGAGGAGGAAACCGATAGGTTGTCTGAGGCCCATAGGTGATTCCATGGGCTTGGGCTGTGATTTGGTTAACCGGGCCAGATTAGGCTTAATGGGCCTGATGGGCTGTTGGGCCCCTAATAGGCAAAATTGATAATTGATGCTATGTGATGAAAAATTGTATGTGAGCATGACTATAAATGTGAATCAGGCCTGATGGGCCATATGAATATGAATTGGGCCTGATGGGCCATATAAATGTGAATTGGGCTTGATGGGCCATATAAATGTGATTGGGCAGTGGGCCATATACAGGTATGTAAGTTTTGGCTTTCTAGGGGTTTTGGGCCTAGTATATGATGACTACATAAAACTTAATTAATTTATTGTGTAACATCTCAAAATAGGGCCTAAATGGAATAGTGGTTGCAAAACCACAAATCTGAGATAGAAAAGTTTATTTCGATTAATTTTTATGATTTACCGAGTGGTTAGATGCATGTGTTAGAGTATTGATAAGAAATTTTAGAGATTGCATGTTTAATTTGCCTATTAGGGCTTATTTGCGTAAGAAGTTCTTTATAAACCGATTTAGGGCCTAAACGGAACGATGGTTTTAGAACCACGAATTCAAAGTCAAAAAATTTATTCCGATTAAGTTTTAAGGTTTATTTATTGATTAAAATATTGTGTAAAAATATCGTTAAGTAATTTTACTGATAAAGTGCTTAATTGGACTTTTAGGACTAAATTGCAAAAGTTGCAAAATATGTGTTCTAATTCATAAGTACTTGATTGAAATGGGGGTTTAAAGAGGATATCATTAAATGGTAATTATACCATTATATTTCGTTTGGACAAAAATGGGCATGAATATGACAAAATTTTAAAGAAAAGCCTTAAGGGCATTTTAGTCATTTGGTAATTAAAAGAAATAAAAAGGGAAAATAAAGCCAAAATTGACTCATCTTTTTCATGGAGGCTGAAATTAGCATGGGGGAAGCCATGGCTAGGGTTTTCAAGCTTTCCAAGCTCAATAGTAAGTCCGTTTTAGCCCCGTTTTTCAAGTTCTTTACGTTTTTGGAATCCCAGTAACTTGATTAAGCTTATTCTAGCAATAATTTAAGCTAGGGTTCATATTTGGAAAAAATACCCATAGGTGAAATATGTTTATTTTGATGTTTTATGATAGAATATGATGGCTGAAATTATGTTAAACAACTTTTGCTAAGCGGTTTTAAGCAAAAATGAGTAAAACGGCTTAATCGGTAAAAGTTGTTATTGCTCATAACTATGTGTTAGAGTGAGAATTTGATGTTGCCATAGAAGGGAAAAATGATCAGCATATCATAATACATAAGAATAAGGGATGAATTTTAATTCCCGAGCCTAGGGGCAAAATTGTAATTTTGCCAAAGTTTGAGTTAAGGACTGTTTTGAATAGTACATTAATTAAATAAGTAAAATATGATGTTTTAGATCCCGAAAAACGAGATTTGAACTTAGAATGGGAGAAAAATCGAAAATCAGAAAAGTTGGTAAAATGGCCGTTTTAGTATCGAGGTAAGTTCATATGTATAATAAGCATTAATTTATGCATGTTTCAATGTAAAATTGATATATTTACTATGATTGCCGAGGTGTTGAAAGTAAGTATAATTATGATGATTTAAATGTTCAATATTAATTTGACATGGAAATGAGAAAGTATGTAAGTTTGTATGTAAATAATACATTATCTTTATTATGTTTTTATATTTCAGCATATTTTATGTATTGTAGCTGATTTTTGAATCATAATTGACTATTGGAAGTATGGAATCAAGTATTAGAAAGAGAGAGTTACGAGACATTATGATGTAGCTAGGTCGCATGGGTGATACTATGTGTACACCATGTAGACAAGAGAGCTACGGGATATATGTAGCTAGGTCGCATGCGTGGTTCCAGGTGAAGGACACCATGTAGACAAGAGAGCTACGAGATAAACTGGCTAGGTCACATGGGTGGTACTAAGTGTTCACCATGTGTACAAGAGAGCCAAGATTATGTGTACAATCGAGCTAGGTTACATGAGTGGTGCTAAGTGAAGGCCACTATGTGTACAAGAGAGCTTCGATTTTAAAGGTGGGCTGTGTGCGATACCATCGCGTATCTGTTATTATTCCGAAGCGTTCAACTAGAAAATTGATTAAATAAAATTGTGTATGACTTTGTGATGATAAGTGTAAGTATATACGTGTGTAACTTATGAGCAATATGCTTGATATGTGATTGGAAATTGGAAAGATTGTTATGGGTAAGTGATGAATACAATTGAAGTGTGAAAGATCAAAATTGACAATAAAACTGTTATGGATAGTTGCAGTGATGTAAATCTAAAAATTTACCAAAAATAGTAGAAATTGAATCAGAGATTGAATGAGATATCAAATTAAAGCTTAATGAGTCTATTTTTATATAACAGAAACAGAGCAAGCAAAGTAATTCTATATTATGAGATATTTAAGTTTTTAAGAGACTGGTTCAGAATGACTACGTGATCCCCTGTTCTGACTTGAAAAAATCATTAAAAATTGTAAAACAATAATTAGGGAATATAATTTATATGCTGAAATCCTTAATGAGTCTAGTTTTAAATAAAATAAACAAGAACATCCTTTGAATTCTGTACAAGGAGAAAATTGATTCGTAGTGAAGAGTGGTCAGAACAGTTGAGTAGTGAAACAGGGGTAACTTCAATGAATAAACTGTACTAATTGACTAAACCAAAAATTCTGAAAATTTTATGGTAAGAATATACGTAAATCTAGTTTCAATAAAAATTAACGGTTTGTAATTTGGAGTTCTGTAGCTCCAGAAATAAATAATTTAGCTGCTGGTACTCTGCTAGACAGCTTATTTTGAACCTGTTTATGATTGTAATAGTGAAAGTATGTGTGTGTTTGTGATGGTAATATTCCGGGAACATATTGTGACTTCATTTAAAGTATGATAATGTATTTTTTATTAATATTTACATACTTACTTACTAAGCTATAATGCTTACTCCCTTCCTTTCCTTTTTCCTATAATGTCTCAGATGTTAGCTCGAGTTGGAGGTCGTCGGAGGTTAAATCACACTATCAAACTATTGATCGATATATAAAGATTTTAAAGTATTTTTAAGTCTTTGGCATGTATGGAGACTCGTTTAATTGTTACTAAGTTGCTAGGAATTGGCCTAAAATACTGACCTATGTTATTTGAAGGTCTCTATTGTATAAAGTCATTTAATGTAGATAGTCTTGATTATGTTATTAATTAAATGAGGCAATTTATGAATGTGCATGCTTGCCTATGTGTGTGGTTGAATTAAAGCTTATTTTACTGATAAAGTGCTTAATTGGACTTTTAGGACTAAATTACAAAAGTTGCAAAATATGTGTTCTAATTCATAAGTACATGATTGAAATGGGGGTTTAAAGAGGAGGTACTTAAATGGTAATTAGACCATTATATTTTGTTTGGACAAAAATGGGCATGAATAGGACAAAATTTTAAAGAAAGGCCTTAAGGGCATTTTAGTCATTTGGTAATTAAAAGAAATAAAAAGGGAAAATAAAGCCAAAATTGACTCATCTCTTTCATGGAGGCCGAAATTAGCATGGGGGAAGCCATGGCTAGGGTTTTCAAGCTTTCCAAGCTCAATAGTAAGTCCGTTCTAGCCCCGTTTTTCAAGTTCTTTACGTTTTTGGAATCTCGGTAACTTGATTAAGCTTATTCTAGCAATAATTTAAGCTAAGGTTCATATTTGGAAAAATACCCATAGGTGAAATGTTTTTATTTTGATGTTTTATGGTAGAATATGAAGGCTGAAATTATGTTAAACAACTTTTGCTAAGCGGTGTTAAGCAAAAATTAGTAAAACGGCTTAATCGGTAAAAGTTGTTATTGTTCTTAAATATGTGTTAGAGTGAGAATTTGATGTTTCCATAGAAGGGAAAAATGATCAGCATGACATAAAACATAATAATAAGGGATGAAGTTTAATTCCCGAGCCTAGGGGCAAAAGTGTAAATATGCAAAAGTTTAGAGGCAAAATTGTAATTTTTCCAAAGTTTGAGTTAAGGACTGTTTTGAATAGTACATTAATTAAATAAGTAAAATATGATGTTTTAGATCCCAGAAAACGAGATTTGAACCTAGAATGAGAGAAAAATCGAAAATCGGGAAAGTTGGTAAAATGGCCGTTTTAGTATCGAGGTAAGTTCATATGTATAATAAGCATTAATTTATGCATGTTTCAATGTAAAATTGATATATTTACTATGATTTTTGAGGTGTTGAAAGTAAGTATAATTATGATGATTTAAATGTTCAATATTAATTCGACATGGAAATGAGAAAGTATGTAAGTTTGTATGTAACTAATACATTATCTTTATTATGTTTTTATATTTCAGCATATTTTATGTATTGTAGCTGATTTTTGAATCATAATTGACTATTGGAAGTATGGAATCAAGTATTAGAAAGAGAGAGAAATCCCGGTTGAACCTTCGGAAAGATTGGATGATACAGATGGTACGTAGCTAGGTCACATGTATGGTGCCGAGTGCACATCATGGGTACAAGAGAGTTACGAGACATTATGATGTAGCTAGGTCGCATGGGTGATACTATGTGTACACCATGTAGACAAGAGAGCTACGGGATATATGTAGCTAGGTCGCATGCGTGGTTCTAGGTGAAGGACACCATGTAGACAAGAGAGCTACGAGATAAACTGGCTAGGTCACATGGGTGGTACTAAGTGTTCACCATGTGTACAAGAGAGCCAAAATTATGTGTACAATCGAGCTAGGTCACATGAGTGGTGCTAAGTGAAGGCCACTATGTGTACAATAGAGCTTCAATTTTAAAGGTGGGTTGTGTGTGCGATACCATCGCAGATCTCATTATTATTCAAGCGCTCAACTGGGAAATTGATTAAATGAAATTGTGTATGACTTTGTGATGATAAGTGTAAGTATATACGTGTGTAACTTATAAGCAATATGCTCGATATGTGATGGGAAATTGGAAAGATTGTTATGGGTAAGTGATGAATACAATTGAAGTGTGAAAGATCAAAATTGACAATAAAACTGTTATGGATAGTTGCAGTGACGTGAATCTAAAAATTAACCAAAAAATAGTAGAAATTGAATCAGAGACTGAATGAGATATTAAATTAAATATTAATGAGCCTATTTTTATATAACAGAAATAGAGCAAGCAAAGGAATTCTATATTATGAGATATTTAAGTTTTTGAGAGACTGGTTCAGAATGACTACGTGATCCCCTGTTCTGACTTGGAAAAATCATTAAAAATTGTACAAAATAATTATGGGATATAATTTATATTCTTGAAATCCTTAATGAGTCTAGTTTCAAATAAAATAAACGAGAACATCCTTTGAATTCTGTACGAGGAGAAAATTGATTCGTAGTGAAGAGTGGTCAGAACAGTTGAGCAATGAAACAGGGGTAACTTCAATGAATAAAATGTACTAATTGGTAGACCAAAAATTTTGAAAATTTTATGGTAAGAATATACGTGAATCTAGTTTTATGAAAAATTAACGATTGGTTATTTGGAGTTCTGTAGCTCCAGAAATAAATAATTTAGCTGCTGGTAGTCTGCTAGACAGCTTATTTTGAACTTATTTATGATTGTAATAGTGAAAGTATGTGTGTGTTTGTGATGGTAATATTCTGGGAACATATTGTGACTTCATTTAAAGTATGATAATGTATTGTTTATTAATATTTACATACATGCTTACTAAGCTATAATGCTTACTCCCTTCCTTTCCTTTTTCCTATAGTGTCTTAGATGTTAGCTCGAGTTGGAGGTCGCCGGAGGTTAAATCACACTATCAAACTATTGATCGATAAATAAAGGTTTTAAAGTATTTTTAAGTCTTTGGCATGTATGGAGACTCGTTTAATTGTTACTAAGTTGCTAGGAATTGGCCTAAAATACTGACCTATGTTATTTGAAGGTCTCTATTGTATAAAGTCATTTAATGTAGATAGTCTTGATTATGTTATTAATTAAATGATGCAATTTATGAATGTGCATGCTTGCCTATGTGTGTAGTTTAATTAAAGCATGATATGGGCCTTGTAAGCTCTTTTTAAGGGACAACTTGAATGTGTTTGAAAAAGTTTTAAATTAGAGTGAAATTATGAATCGGTTTTTATACGATGATTAGTGATTAAGTCCGGTAATGCCTCGTACCCTGTTCCAACGTCAAACACGGGTAAGTGGTGTTACATATTGTGACCGTGGACAAGTCATAGGGTTAAGGTGTGGCAACGGGTATATGCATGTCTAGGATTGGATCTAGGGAGAGCTTGGTACTTAAGTGGTCTTAATAACTCACCTCCTCTTCTCTGGAATCCTACCTGGTGAATAGTATTCATTCATCTTAGCTCACGGGACTTGTTAACGGGCCAAGGTAAGTGAAAACCATAATAAAGGAAAAATTACTGAAATGCCCCTAAGGGCGAAAATGACCAAAATACCCCTAGGTGTTGAATGTAAGTTTTATGGATGTGACATGCATATCTGCTGCATACATATGATATTCTGCTTAGGTTGCATATGGGCTGGGAATTATGGAATGGAGAAAGTATAAGAGGATCGCATGGTTGCTTGACAATCGTGGATCCACCGACGGCTTTTAAGCCCAATGTGTAAATGAAGGTAGTTCTGCAACCGGGCTACCATGGATGTGTATCGGTTGGGTGGGTCGATATTTATATCCCCACATGATGTGTCGGGGGACGAGCTGGTGTGTAGCGGATGGATTGTTGGGATGAGATTGCACTGCATTGCATTGTATGTATGATATTGTTGTGATATTATTGTGATGTGGGCTTTGGCCCAACTGAGGCTAATATGGGCTAAGGCCCAAAGACCACCGTTATTGAATTAGGCTCTTGCCCAAAATAACTAATGATTGCTTATATACTCGTTGAGGGTTGTAAACACTGGGTTTTCGAAACTCACCCCCCTCATTCTAAACTTTTCAGGTGATCCTCAATAGGCGGTTCGACGCATGGAGGGACTCGGAGGTGGCCAATTAGCATAAAAGTTTAGACTTAGACTTGTTTGTTTTTAAAAAGCATTTAGTTTCTGATTTAAAAAGCGTTGTAATTACGAAAAGTTGAATATGGATTTTTCTAAAGCATAGTTTTTTAAATACTACGTTTCCGCAACTAAATTTTTAAATGACGAGTTTTCATAAAATCATATGTTCTAAATAAAGCTTCCGCAAATAGAAAGAGATTTTACAAAGTAATTAAGGTTTTTCATTTTAAGGAAGTGTTTCCAATGAAAACAAGGTTTTCGCTAAAACACTTCAATGTGACGCGCCAGATTCGGCTATAAAATCCAGGCCGAGTTTGAGGTGTTACACAATCCATTCCAAGAGTTACATTGAACTCATCAAATGGTAAAAGCATTAAGTCAGCCATAAAATAGTGACCCCGAATCATTAAAGGACAACTCTTGCAAACTTTATCAACTAGAACATATTTGCCTAAGGGGTTCGACACTTTAATCACATACTCAGTAGACTCAATAGAAAAATTCTTACTAGATACCAAATTCATGCAAATATATGAATGAGTCAATCCAGGATCAATTAATGCAACTACATTAGTATCATAGAGAGAAAATGTACCAGTGATAACATCAGAGGATGGCGCATCTTTGTGAGCGCGAATAGCGTAGGTTCTAGCAGGTGCTTTGGCCTCTAATCTCATAGTTAAATCCTTCGTTACACCTCTACTACTGTTCCCATTTCTAGTATTTCTCAGTGGCCTCCCTCTAATGGCAATGTTGCTTGGTCTTGAATTCTGAAAATTATCATTATTAGTCATTTTAGGGCAATCTAAAATAAAGTGATCTTGAGAACCACATCTAAAGCAAGCCTAGTTATTCATCCTACATTCACCGGGATGTCGTCTACCACAATGTTGACATTCAGGTCTATTAGATCTAGCAATACCAACACTCGCTATTGACATAGTTTGGGCCTTAGAACCCGAATATTGCTTCCCATGATCTTTGTTGGGATACCTAGTTGAAACATTCAAACGAGTATACAAATCCTTCAATTTCTTTGACAAAGACTGAAATGACTTATTCAGCGGTCTTTTTCTCAAATCTCTAGTCTCAAGCTCAACTTTTCTCTTTTCTTTGCTCAATTCTTCAACTTTGTAAGCTCGGTCGACTAGCACAACAAATTCTTTCAACTCTAAAATCCCAACTAACAGTCTGATATCTTCATTCAATCCATCTTTGAATCTCTTGCACATAATAGCCTCGGTGGAAACACATTCTCGAGCATACTTACTGAGCCTAACAAACTCTCACTCATATTTAGTCACAGACATACGACTCTGTTTCAGCTCTAAAAACTCCTTGCATTTCTGATCAATGAACTGTTGACTGATATATTTCTTTCTGAACTCATCTTGAAAGAATTCCCAAATAATCTTTTCTCTCGGTATTACGGATACAAGAGTATTCCACCACTGATATGCTGAGTCCCTCAGAAGTGATATAGCACATTTCAAACACTCCTCTGGTGTGTAAGACAGCTCATCAAATACCTGGATAGAGTTCTCGAGGCAAAACTCTGCTCTCTCGGGATCATCGTCAACATTGGCTCTAAATTCTTCAACCTTTTGTTTCTGAATCTTATCAATTGAAGATTTGTTCAGTCTTAATAATCCCACACCTTGGGGAGCTATGGGAACCGGTTGGGGGTTAGGTAGGGGTGAAAGATGTTGGGCAGCCGAATTTGTTCGAACAAACTCGGCAAACCACTCATTCATCCTTTGGAAGAAGGCTTCTCTAGCCTCTTCTCCCTGACTAACCATTACTGGTCTACTTTTAGATGGTGCTGTCCCTTGGGCGGGAGCCGGTGCATTACTTTCAACATCATCAGCTACTTCTCGGTTGGGATCCATTTACTAGATGAAAACATAATTTAAATTGTCAGGAGTCGTCACACTATCACAAATTATATATGGTATGTATAGCTAGACTCTCACACACGCTAGGTTAGTCTGAAAATTGCTAAACTGTAGCTCTGATACCACTAAATGTAACACCCTTTATCCGTATTCAACACCGAAACAGGATAAGAGGCATTAACGGACTTACAAAGCAAGCAAACATACAAATCAAGTCATAAATTTGTATCCGAATTAAAACCATTTATAATCATTTGTAAAGTCCCTATTATGAGCCTACGAGGCTCAAAACATGCTTTCGAAGTGGTTCGGTGTAACAGCCCGATTTAGACCCTATTTAGAACAGTGGTTTCAGGACCACGAATCCGAGTCAGAAAAATATTTAAAAATTATTTTCTGTGTTTATTATGTGTGAATTTATACGTGTGAAATTGTTGTGTTTTAATTTTGTCATTTGAGTGCCGATTTAATAAAAAGGGCTTAATCGCGTAAAATGTAAAAGTAACTAGATAATTGTGTAAGTGCCGAATGGTTATTGTTATTTTATTATGGAAGCCTTAAAATGAAATTAGGACATTTAATTTTAGCATGGACGGTTGTGGAAAACCATTATAAAGTTATGATATTAAATTGTAAAGGTTAATATGGTAAATTATGGAATAATATATGTTATAATAAAACATAATTAAAAGCCATGTATTTGTGTTCATATTTTTTTGACCAAAAATTGAAAAAGAAAGAAAAGAAATAAAGTTTACAGTAGTCGACCATTATTGAGCTTGATTAAGATCAAGAACTAAAGAAATCAGATTTGGATCGGGGGAAAACCAAAGTTGTCGATCAGTCGTCCTATTCCGATTATTGTTGTTCGAGGTAAGTTTATAAGCAAATAGATGTTGTTAATTTTAAATAATTACAAGTTTTATATGCTGAAATGAATTATGTGAAGATATATATATGATAGTCGAATGTGAATATGCTTGAAAGCTATGTGTATGAGTTTGATTCGATCGAGTTACGACATCCGAAAGCCCCGTACGAACCTTAGGAATAACTAGGATACATATGTCATGACATAGGATTTTTTATATGTCTTCTCGTGTAAGACCACGTCTGGGACATTGGCATCGATATGTGATTATGTGTAAGACCATGTCTGGGACATCGGCATCGTATTTGATTCGTGAAAGACCCTGTCTTGGACTGTGGCATCGATATGTGATTACATGTTAGACCACGTCTGGGATATTGGCATTGTACGATATGTGTGATTATCTGAGTATCCTATTTAATTCCGAATGGTTCAACCGGCAATGATAAGTTATGATTGAATGTGTAAAACGAGCTAAAGTGACCAGGTATGTGATAGTTTATTACCTATTCAAAAATAAGGTAAGTTGGTTATTGGATATGTGATGCAAATTATATATGATGTAAATGAAAATATATGTGTATATGAAAAGTACATTCGGCCAAAGGATTAGTATAGTAATATCATATTTGTGATTTATGTGCAAACATATATAAATGAATATATTCAGCCTTATGATTATAAAATGTGAATATTTTTGAAAAGATTCACGAATATATGTATATGAGTTTATGTATATTCGGTTAAATTGAGTTGATATTGACATTGAATTATTTATTTGCTTATGACTTACTAAGCTATGATAGCTTACTTTGTGTGTATGTTTGCCTTTGTTTTGTAGATTTTGGAATCAAGTTACGAGCTTAGGGATCGTCGTCAAAGTCTATCACACTATCAACTACTGTCGGTATTTTATAAATTTGAAACTTTGAACATATGGCATGTATAGTGTAACACCCCTTACCCGCATCCGTAGCCGGAACAGGGTACGAGGTGTGAACAAATCATAGTAAATACTATTAACTAAAACCCAACAAAAATATAGCGTGCAATTTGATCATTATAACATCTGCTGTTAACAATACAAACTAATTCCAAAGGTTTCATACAAAATGATTAGCTTGATACTATAAGTAGTAATTTAAACCTAAACATTTATGACACGTAACAAAATAACCAAGTCTGCTATACATGCCATATTTCAAAATAGTGTTTACAATGTACCAAAAAGTATTGATAGTGTGGATGGGTCTCCGACGATTTTCAATTCCCGATCTGGCTTAGTAACTCTATAAGACAAGAAAAAGAAAAGAAGATAAGCATATAGCTTAGTAAGTAAGTATATAAATAACAAATAAGAAATCTAACATGTTTACAACATAACTCAATTATATAATATTTTTAACTTTTATTGTTTATCCCAATTTGATCAAGCTGTCCCCCCTGCGTCATGTTCACTAAATAAATCATAACTCGAGTTGAAAAACTCAAAATTCAAATCCGTAAAATTTTGCTGAATCTAGACTCACAAATCTTTTTGCTAATTGTTTTCTAGAATTTTTGGTTCAGCCGATTAGTACAGTTTATTAGTTAAAGCTTCCCCTGTTACACAGCTCGACTAGTCTGACCTCTGTTCACTACGAATTGAATTTCTCTCAGTACACAATTCAGATAACCCTGAAATTTGTTTCATTTAAAACTAGACTTAATGAGGAATTTAGGCATGTAAACTATATTTCTTAATTTTCTTTGTACAGTTTTTAATGATTTTTCAAAGTTGAAACAGGGGATCACACATTCATCCTGAGCAAGTCTCACACAATTGTAAATATCTCAAAATATAAAATTCCTTTGCTTGTTCTGATTCTTTTATATGAAAGTAGTCTCATTAAAATTTAATTGCACATCTCATTCAACCTCTAATTATGTTCCTCCTATTTTTGGTGATTTTTCAAAATCACGTCACTGCTACTGTCCAAAACAGTTTTAATGCTAATTTCACTCTTTCACACATTCTTTATGCTAACCTCATTTTATCTTACATATATAGATATGCCACAAATCATTTTCACCACAATTCATTCATCACAAGTATAGGTCCATAACCACAACGTCACCACAAAACCATCCCGTTGAACAATTCGGATCAATCCTCGATATTTAATGGTTTTAGCACACAGCCCCACCATCATACTTCATTTAGTTCGGCTCTCTTGTACACATGGTGAACACTTAGTACCACTCATGCGACCTAGCCGATTTGTCTCGTAGCTTTCTTGTCTACATGGTGTCCTTCACTTGGAATCATGCATGCGACCTAGCTACATTTATCTATTACGTAGCTCTCTTGTCTACATGGGATACATCCCGTATCACACATGTGACCTAGCTACTACATTGTATTTCGTAGCTTTCTTGTACACATGATGTGCACTCAGCATCATACATGTGACCTAGCTACGCTCCCTCTATTTTATTCGATCTCTCCGAATGTTCAATCGGGATCCCTCTCTATTATTTATTTCTATTCTTCCAATAGTTGATTTATATTTTAACATCAGCTAGTATATTCATATAATAGGCTGAAATATATAGGAATGTAAATGAAAATAATATAATATTTACATACAAACTTACCTCAGTGCAAAATGTGGAAATTTTGCGATTTAGTCCAAAACTTTTTCCTTCCCTCGTTGAGGTCAATTCCATGCCTTTCTTGATCTATAACAACACATTTAGCTCATTTAGCACTCATACTATTTATTTCAATCCAAAGATCACATTATGGAAAAATTACATTTTTGCCCCCTAACTTTTACAAAATTACAATTTTGCCCCTAGGCTCGGAAATTTAATTTCAGCCCTTATTCTTATGTTTTATGGCATGCTGAACATTTTTATCTTCTATGACCACATCAAATTCTCACTCTAACACATAGTTGTGAACAATAGGTATTTTTACCGATTATGCTTAGCTTTACTCGTTTTCACTTAAAACCGAATAGCACAAGTTGTCTAACATAATTTAAAACCTCATATTCTATCATAAAACATCAAAATACACAAATTTCACCTATGGGTATTTTTCCAAATATGAACCCTAGGTTGAATTATTGTTAGCATAAGCTTAATCGAGCTACCGGGAATCCAAAAACGTAAAGAACATTAAAAACGGGGCTTGAAATCACTTACTATGGAGCTTCAAAGTTGAAGAAACCCTAGCTATGGAGGAGAGCAATTTTCGGCAGCAACTAATGAAGATGATAACCAATTTTGTGTTATTTTTCCCATTTTATTTCATTTAATATACAAATGACTAAAATGCCCCTCCTTACTAAACTTTCAAAAATTCCTTCCATGTCCTAATTTTGTCCATGAACTTAAAATTGGTCAAATTGATATTTAAGAGCTCCTAATTTATATTTTAAAGCAATTTCATACTAAAAACTTCTAAAATGTAAATTTTGCAACTTATTCGATTTAATCCCTATTTTCAATTTAAGCACTTTAGGCATAGAATTTCATCACGAAATTTTCACACAATCATGCAATCATATCATAAACCCCAAAATAATTATAAAGAAATTATTTTTATCTCGGATTTGTGGTCACAAATCCACTATTCCGATTTGGCCCTAATTCGGGTTGTCACATATAGGCTTGATATATTAGTATGTTTGATTTTGAAATTGTATATATTTAGCCATGCGAATATGGCTTGATCATAATGCTTAAGTTCAAGTATATTTGATTATGGTATAAGTTATTTTGGTGAGTATGTCTCTTGGCATGTATGTATGATGTTTTGATTATATGTCCTTGTTGTGAATGATATGAAAAATTTTATAAATGACTCATTTTGGTAAGTTGTATATATGGATGATAGATGTGATTTGAGTTGTAACGCCCTGAATTTTGGGCCTAGAAGTATTAGGTCTTGAGCATGGGAACAGTCAGGAGGCTGTACATAAATGTTTAGTTGTGCAAGAAAGTGATACACAACTAACTATTTGCTTTAGTGGTTAAGTGTTCTGAGTGTTCTGGGAGTGTCTAAGAAGTCTTGGGTTCAAGCATTGGCTTGTGCTATTGTTTTATTCTTAACGGATAAACGACTGTCTCTAGTTAGTAGGCTTTTAAGTTAAAGTGGGTATTTCATGATAGAAAAAAGACTGTTGGTCTAGGGGATAGGTGGCGTGTCATAGTTACTAAAGGTCTGGAGTTCGAGTCCTGCTACGCGCAAGATGGGTTTTATTTTGCTGTGTCGTGGGAAAGAGTTTGACGGGGGTTCAAATTGGATGGTTGAGAGATTGGAGGAGAGATTTGAGGAGTGGATCAAGGGATTGGTGGATGTTTTGAGTGTTTTGAGGAGGTATGTGGGGAGAAAAGCATGGGAAATTGAGGTGAGAGGGAGTGTTATGCCGAAATTGGACTGTGGGCACACAAGCATTCGGCTTGGGTTGCTTTCTCTCCTCATTTTCAGTTTATATCAATTGCTTTTGAGTTCCTTTCACTCTTTTTTTGGGTGGCCGAATATTGCTATTGACAGTTCAGGATCTTTTTCGTATTCTTTGGAGGCCGATAGTGCTAGGGAGTTTGGTAGTAGCTTTCGTCCTTGCTTATTCTTTTGGGTTTTTATTTCTCTCATTAATCGAATGTTCTCTCTGCTCCTCTCTCTTTTCTTTTGGGACTAAACAACTTCCTTTCTTTTGCATCCTATTACCTTGGCCGAATATTGCTTTTCTCTCCCTTTCTGTCTTTCGGTCTTAGGCAATCCCTTTTTTCTCTTTGCTTGTTCTCTACCGATTTTTCTCTTCTGTTCTTCTTCTTTTCCTCTAACAGGCATGTGTTGGCCGAACATTTATAGGTAAGCCCTTACTTTGCTTCTGCCTCTTTTGGCTTTTCTCTTCTTTTCTTATTCTTGTTGTTACACCCCCTTTGTTTACTGTTTCAGTTCAATCCTCCTCTTTGGTTCTTTACCGAATCTGTTCATCCTCTTGTGCTCAACTTCTATTTCTCGTTGGTTCGGTAAGTCCTTTGGTAGGAGATACGGGTGTGGCTTCAATTGTTAAATTGCGATAAGGTTCTGACACTCTGTTATGTTAAACTTTGGCTGGCAGCACCGAACCACAGTGAACTTCGTTTACCTGTGGATTGGTAGGCTCCATCGGTTGAAGTAGTGGAGGTAACTAACGTTAATGATTTCGTTTAGGGATTGTCTTCGTTTGATCGGTTCTAAGTAGGACTAACGATAGGCATGAAATTGTTAATGGTTTAGGTGTGAGTTAACTCGGGAGCATACGTATCAGGAATCCTAACAGATGTGTAAAACACTGCCTCTGCTCGTAAATCGAGAAAAGTCAAAATAAGAGACCGTCGACTCTACATGGGCATACACTCACTCGTGTGGTAATTCAAATGCATAAACTTGGGCGTTTGATCGTAGAGGCCACCATGAGCGATTTCATGGGCTTAGGCCATTCTTGGCCATATTGGGCCAAAATGTACCGTGTGGGTCCCACGGACCTGTGGGCCCAAACGGGTAAACCATACGGACGTGTGGAGATTTTTGGGCTAGGCTGTGTAATACACACGACCAAGGTCATTACGAGTTGTGTGGGCCCACATGGTCCCGCATTATGGGCCTTGGGCCTATTTTCACTGTTTGGTTGTTAAGGTTGCACGGGTCACCCTAGATGACTGTAGACCTACTGTTGGGTCGGTAAGTTTACCTAGACCCCCTGATTGATCAAAATGACTGTTATACCCCTATGTGGTAAAATGACCGTTTTGCCCGTATGTGATGTATGTTTATACTTTAAAATGCTATTTTAACTGCATTGAGTACATGCATAATATTATGACATGTTGTATGATACATTGCATGGGGATGGGTTATATTATTTGGAGGAAGTGCACTGAAAGGCCTTGAGCCTGATTTACTAGCAGCTTGGCTGCATATTATTGTATAGTGTCACAACCAGTACTACTTGGAGTGTAGGGATGGGTGGGTTAATTATATCCCTACATGGAGTGTAGCGTTGGACAAAGATGGAATGTAGAGCCAAGATGGGTAGAACTTGCATATTGTTAAAACTGTTACTGCACTGATTACTGTTATTGCACTGATTATGGTTACTGTAATGGGCCAAGGCCCAAACACATGACTATTTCTATATTGAGATGGGCTAAAGCCCAAAGTGATATTGTCACTGTTACTAGAAAGGGCTTAGGCCCAGACTGTGCTTGTTTTCTAACTGTTTGCTTATATGGGACTACACACTAAGTTTTCGTAAACTCACCATCTGTTTATCTGTACAGGTAATCCCCAGGGTTAGTCGGATCGGTGCTGCGAGGGACTCAAAGGAGGCCACACAACCGCATTTACTATCATATCTGCTTTGTTTTTATAAGTAATTTATTTGGGGTATTTTTATTGTAATAGGGCCTCTTTAAAATTTTAATCTTTAATTTGGGTTTTATTTATTTTTAAATATATCTACTAGCAATAGGATGCGGGTTTTCAAAATGTTAAATGTTTTTCAAAACACCACGTTAACGCAACATGTGTTAAAGCTTCCACAAGAAATAATGTTTTAAAATTAATAACAATTTAATATGATTATCTTTTTTCCAAACAACAATCTTCGTTAAGATCACAAAGAGGTTAAATATAAAATGGGTTTTTCATTGATATTATACTTTGTGAAAAACACTTCAATGTGACACCGCCAGATTTGGCCATAACATCCAGGCAGGGTTTGGGGTGTTACATAGGTTGTGATTGTTAATGACTTATTGTTGAGATGTATAATTTATAACCTGAATTGGTTTGGAAATTGTTTATAATATGCTTGTGTATTCGATTATGTGATGAAAACATATGTGATGATTATAATCAATTTTGTGATTCGACAATGATGGTTTAAATCATGTAGTCAAGTGTTTAGTTAAATGTTAATGTCGAATTTGTTGTATCGGTCATGTATGGACTAGAATAGACTTGATAATTTGACCAATTACGAGAAGTGTCAGTATTCTCTAAAATAAATCTTTGATCAGGGTATCACTAATGGAAGGTTAAGGAGGCTGATGTGCTCAAGACGACATTTAGGACTCGTTATGGTCATTACGAGTTCCTAGTAATGCCATTTGGACTGACAAATGCACCGGTAGCTTTCATGGATCTGATGAACCAAGTGTTCCAACCATATCTGGATCAATTTGTTGTAGTATTTATCGACGACATACTGGTGTATTTGAGGACTGAAGATGAACATGATGAACACCTCCGAGTAGTTCTACAAATTTTGAGGGAGAAACAACTGTACGCCAAGTTTAGCAAGTGTGGATTCTAGTTACGTGAGGTAACATTTCTTGGTCCTGTGGTATCTACTTGGGGGATTAGGGTTGATCCTCGAAAGGTTGAGGCAATCTTGGACTGGAAGCTGCCTAAGACATTATCTGAGATTTGCAGTTTCCTAAGATTGGCGGGGTATTATATATGCTTTATAGAGGGGTTTTCACTGATTATTGCGCCCTTCACTAAGCTACTATATAAGGATGTGCCATTTAACTGGACTGATGTGTAGCAAGAGAGCTTTGAGAAGCTTAAGAAAGTACTGATTGAGACCCCTGTCTTAATACAGCCAGAGCCTGGGAAGGAGTTCACTATGTACAACGATGCATAACATATCAATTTGGGATGTGTGTCGATGCAAGAGGGTAAGCTGGTAGCATATGCATCTCGACAGCTTAAGACTCATGAGACAAATTATCCGACACATGACTTGGAGTTAGTTGGGGTGGTATTCACACTGAAAATCTGGAAGCATTACCTATATGTTGAGAAGTGTATCATCTACACGGATCACAAAAGCCTCAAGTATCTCCTCACTCAGAAGAAGTTAAATCTTAGGCAGCGTAAATGGATTGAGCTGCTTAAGGATTATGACTGTATGATCGAATATCATCCTAGGAAAGCCAATGTGGTGGCTGACGCATTGAGTCGAAGAGCCATGATTAATCTGAAGGCGATGTTTGCTCGCCTTAGTTTATTTGACGATGGTAGTTTGTTAGCAGAGCTCCAAGTGAAACCGTTGTGGATTGAACAGATTAAGAATAAACAGTTGGAGGATGAGTCATTGGCTCTTCAGTTTTGTCAGGTCAAAAATGGTAATACTGTGGATTTTGGGCTGAACAGTGAAGGGGTACTCTATTTCCGAGGCAGAATTTGTGTACCTAAGGATACTGATTTGAGGCAGTCTATACTACGAGAGGCGCATAGTAGCCCCTATTGTAACAGTTCAATTTTGATCCTAGTCAGAATTGTGGTTTTGGCACCACATATCTGATTCGAAAAATATTTTAATATTATTTTCTGTGCCTATTATGAGTGAATTAATATGTGTGAAATTTTGGTGTGATAATTTTATCGTTTAAGTGGTCAATTTGAGAAAAGGATTAAATCGTATAAGTTGCAAAAGTTATCTTCTATAAGTTAAAAGTGTTATATTGATATGGTTTAGCAAAGTGAGAGTCCTTTCATGTCAATTATACCATTAATGTTAATGGTGGACAATTGTGGACATGTAGTTGGTGAATTTTAATGATTATAGTAAGGTTAAAATGGTAAAATGCATATTAATGTATATTATAATAAAACAAAAACATGTTAATGGATGAATTATTCATCCATACTTGCTGAATTCAAACAAAAAGAAATGAAATAAAAGCATTTAGGGTTCGGCTAGATTAAAGCTCAATTAATGTATGAGTTTTGATCGATTTTTGATAATTTCTACGTTTTTGTGATTGTTGCTTCGTGTTCTTCAAAACCCATGTCTGAATTTCTATTTCTGTTGAAGACTATGAAATGTGCCATTGATGATTATATGAGCTTTGTAATGTTTTTATATAGATTATGAAGGATATATGTGAGATTATCATGCTTTGTTCTTGAATTTTTGATGGAATAGAACTATTTGGGCTAATTTGTGAAAATGAGGTTTCGAAGGACTAAATTGTGAATTAAATATGTTATTTGGGCTTGTATGGAAGCTATGTATATTCGGCCAAGCTATAGTCTTGGTGAATTTTGCATATTTGTGATTTTGTGAAAAATGGACTAAATTGTTAAAGTGTGAAAATGTAAGGGCTAAAATGCAAAGTGCCCTAAAAAAATGTGTTCATGGAATAGTTTGAATGAAATGAATGATTGAATGGTTGAATTTGAATTATATTAGATCAAGAACAAAGAAAATTGGACTTAGATCGAGGGAAGTCCAAAATAGTTGAATAGTCGACTCGTTTCCATCTGAAATCCGTATGAGGTAAGTCAAAATACAATTACATGCTAAATCGATTGAATATTGTATATACTAATTATAATCTGTATTGGACGACTGTGAGAGCCTAATGAATGAATTCTGAGTAAATTCCGATGATATGTTAGTATCTGAAAAGCTCTGTATGTTTCTAAAGGAACGTTGACATCAATTTGAGATATCGCGTAAGACCGTGTCTGGGACACAGGCCTCGATTTGAGATTTACGTGTAAGACCATGTCTAGAACATCGGTATCGTATCTGATTTCGTGTAAGACCCTGTTTGGTACAGAGGCATCGATACTCAATTACATGTAAGACCATGTCCGGGACGTCGGCATTGTACTCGTCTATGAGAATCTGTATCGTTTCTGAACCGTCTGATGATAGAGTATGAGATATGGGAATGAATATATGAAATGTATAATCTATACAAGTACGTTTGTATCGTGCTAAATTTTTGAATATGAAAGACTTTGTTTCTATGAAATAATGAATGAGAAGTGTGTATGAAATTCAGAAATGAAGCATGACATGTACGCAAGAAAATGAGCATGGTTAGGCTTATGAACTATTCTATAAAATGGCTATGAATTCTTACTGTTGATTTGTACTTTTTATACTTTAGTATTTAGACCAATTGTATTCGCTTACTAAGCTCTTTGTAGCTTACTCTGTGTGATTTCTGTTTGTTTTACAGTTATTGTAGCTACTGAAGGCTCAAGGATAGTCGAGGATTGTCACCACACTATCGAACTCATTTTGGTACTTTTACAAGTGTAATTTTTTGAAGTATGGCATGTATAGGCTAGAATGTTTATGTATTTAAGCTTTGATATGTAAATATGTTATGGCATGAGAGTTGGCTAGCAAATGAAATGTTTGTGCATAGTTTTGGTAGATGGATTGTTATGCCAAATTGTGTATGCTTGTAATGGTTATATAGCCTTGTATGTGGTGGTCATTTTGAAATATGCCAAGTTGAAGAAATGGTAACTTTAAGCATGAGTTAGAAGGTGCCATAAGTGAGCTATGAAATGAGCATTTTGGCATGTTGTTATAATAAGATTTTTAATGTGTTTTGGTATAGATTTGAATAGGTTATTGAATGATGATGAATTAGTTATAATGAAGCATGTTTTGAGCATGGAATTGGCTGAAAATTTTGGTATAAATGTTGTTTAATATTGCTTGTAGGAATGACCCAAAAAGGGGTGGCAAGTTGGCTTAAACCAAGCCTACATTGTGCCATACGGTCAGGGACCACAGGTGTGCCTTGTGGCCGTGTATGCAAAGCAATAACCTCTTACGATCACACGGTTGAGACACATAGGCATGTCATATAGCCATGGGCTCAAGTCAGTAGCTAGCTAAGTATCACACGGGCATAGCACACGGGCATGTCTGTTGACAGTGGGTGAAAGTCAGTATATATACTCTGTTTTGGCATGGTTGGATCACATGGGTGTGTCTGGTGCCCATAAGGCACACGACCTGGTCACACAGACGTGTGACCTCAACAGAATTGAAAAAAAAATTCTAAGTTCTGAAAATTTTGAATGTGTTCAGTTTAGTCCCGACCTTTTCCAAAAGTATGTCTTAGGTCTTGGAGACCTCTATAAGGGATGAATTGTTGATTTGTTTATGCGTTAATATTATGTGATATCTGTGATTTTGTATTGATCTGTAATGTTCTGTCCATTTGGTAATGCCCCTTACCTATTCTGGCGAAGGTTACGGGATAAGGGTGTTACACCTATGCTATGCACCCAGGTGGAAATAAGATGTACAGAGATCTTCGTGAGATATATTGGTGGTCAGGTCTTAAGCGTGAGGTTACCGACTTTGTGAGGAAATGTCTAGCTTGCCAACAGGTTAAAGCGAAACATCAGTTGCCTTTTGGATTGCTTCAGCCAGTTAAGATTCCACTATGAAAGTGGGAAAGAGTAGCTATGGACTTTGTGAGTGGGCTACTTTTAATGCCTACTAAGAAGGATTCGATATGGGTCATCGTGGATCGATTGACCAAATTTTTCCATTTCATACCGGTTCGTACTGATTATTCGTTACAGAAACTGGCTAACTTGTACGTATCTGAGATAGTGAGATTGCATGAAGTACCAGTTTCCATAATATCTGACAGAGATCCTCGCTTCACGTCTCGGTTTTAGAAGAAGTTACATGAAGCTCTAGGTACACGGTTGGACTTCAGTACTGCGTTCCATCCTCAGACAGATGATCTGTCAGAGAGGGTGATTTAGATACTATAAGACATGTTAAGGAGATGTGTGATTGACTTCTGGGGTAGTTGGGAGGATTACTTGCCACTAAGAGTTTGCTTACAACAATAGCTACCTGTCTAGCATACAGATGGCACCTTACGAAGCACTATATGGTCATAGGTGTTGCACTTCTTCATGTTGGACTGAGTTGGGTGAGTAGTGTGTCCTGGGCCCTGAGTTGGTATCTCATATTAAGGATAAGGTGATATTAATTCGGGATCGACTGAAGGCAGCATCAGACAGACAGAAGTCGTATGTGGATCTGAAACGTAAGGAAATTGAGTATTCTGTAGGAGATTTTGTCTTTCTCAAGGTCTCACCATGGAAGAAGGTACTGAGATTTGGGCGTAAGGGCAAGTTGAGCCCAAGGTTTATTGGGCCTTACCACATATTGAGACGAGTAGGACCAGTTACGTACCAGTTAGAGCTACCTCCGGAATTAGAATAGATTCATGATGTGTTCCACGTCTCTATGCTGAGATGCTACCACTCTGATCCTATACGTGTTGAATCAGTTGAGGAGATTGAAGTTAGACCAGATCTGACTTATGAAGAGGAGCCGGTCTAAATTTTGGATCGAGAGGTGAAAGTCTTGAGAAGGAAATCAATCCCATTAGTGAAAGTTCTATGGCAGAACCACAGTTCTGAGAAGGCTACGTGGGAACCTGAGGAGGCGATGCGACAATAATACCCCCACCTTTTCTGACTAGGTAAATTTCGAGGCCAAAATTTCTTTAATAAGAGTAAAACTGTAAGGCTCCAAATCCCCAAATCCCTGGTAAAATTATTTTTGTGTGTTTGTGAAGTGAAAGTATGTCTGGCTTAGTGTTTGTGTGCTCTGGGAGTGTCTGGGAAGTCGTGGGTTCAAGCCTTGGCTTCCACAAAAATTTTACTTTTAAGGATTAAACCCCTATCTTAGGTCAGTGGGATTATAAGTTTATTTTGGTAAAAACGTGTTAGAATTGACTTACTGGTCTAGTGGATAGTGGCGTGTGGACTGTGCTAGTGGTTTGAGGTTCGAATCCCTACTTGTGCAAATGGAGATTTTTTTTTACTAGAGGCCATGGGAGGAAGTTGTGTTTGACCAAAACACTAAGAGTTTGAACAGATTTGAATAGGGTTGTTGTTAGCCGAATTTGAGGAGATGGATGGGAGGAAGTTAAAGAGAAAATTGAGCAAGTTCGAATTTGGAGGAGATTCATGCCGAGTTTGAACTTTGGCACTTAGTGTTTCGGTTGCGTAGGAATGTTAGGGAGGTGTTTAGTGTGTTGAAGGCTAACCGAATCTGAGGAGTTCATTTGGTCAAAAATTTGGCTATAGTAAACGGGTGCCGAAATTGGTTTTGCTTTGGGTGTCGATATGTGTTAGCTAACTGAGTGTCAACTTCATTCTCAATATCTCGGGTTGGCAGCTTCATTTCTATTGTTTTATTTGCTTGAGTCGAATACTCTTGTAAACTTTTCTCAAGCTCTTGATTTCTCTTTTTGGTAGAATACCTTAGTGACCTTTTCTCTTCATCTTTTCTCTTCTTCAAACCGATTATCTGTCATTAGTGAAGGCCGATTGTTCTGATTGAGTACCTTCTTCTTCTTTTTCTTCTCTTCTTTTCTAAAGCCGAATACTTCTTTTCCGATTACATTCTTCCTTTCACTATTGGGCCGAATACCCATACTCTCCTTCTCTCAAATCTTTTTGTTCTTCTTGCTTTTGTCGAATCTCCTTGGTTGACTGTTGCTAAAATTCATTTGATTTATTGGTAAGTGCGAGTTACAATCGCTTTATTATTTTTTTTCCTAGCTTAATTTCTTTTGGCTCTACTATCAAGTTTCGGCTTTCCCTTTTCTTTCTCTTTGAGGCTGAATGTATGTTTTTCATCTAACAACTTATGATCTGCCAAACCATGCTAGGAGTGTGGATTCTATTGCGGAAGCTTAGGCCAATTACTCTTTTCATTACAAGTGGTCTATCCACTTTTAGGGTAAGTGTTTTAAGTGCGATGTATTTCATATTGGACTTTAAATACTTATCAGTTGATCGGATGTTTCTCATGAAGGTCAAAGTTTTGGAGCAGTACGTGGGTATTAAGTTAGTGAGGTTCTGCGATTGTTGGATTGGCAAGTGTCAGTGAATTGATCGAATCCTTTTCGATATTGTAGTTTGGATTAATGATGGATTTAGTCTAATGAGCGGTTGTGGTTGACCATAAGTCTCAATCTAGGAAGTGGTTCAGCTACGACATCACAACAGGTGTGTAACACTACCATGAGATGTGGAATGGAAAAAGCTGAAAAGTCAAAAAGCCGAAAAGTGAGCTATCGACACCACACGCGCCTGTGGCCGCCCTTGTGGCAGGCCGCGTAACAAAACATGGTCATGTGGTCGATGAGATGGCCATGAGCATTTTCATGGGCCGAAACGATCTTGGGCCATTTTGGGCCGAACTTGGCCATGAAGGCCCAATGGGCATGTAGGCCCCACACGAGAAAATCGCAAAAGTGTGGTAAATATTTGGCCAGGCTGTGTAGACCACACGGCTAGGGCCATTTCTGGCTATGTGGGCATACGGGTTTTTAGGCCCATATGGGCCCGTAATATGGGCCGTGGGCCCATTATTATCGATTAACTGTTAAGGTTGCACGGGTCACCCGAGACGACTGTAGACCTACTGTTGGGCCGGTAAGTGTACCTGGACCCTTATTTTTTTAAATGACTGATATACCTCTATGTGGTGTATGACTGTTTGAGCATGCCATTTGTACTGCATATACATTTATATTATGTTGCATTGCATGGGGTGGGATATATGATGTTGAAGGAAGTATACTAAAAGGCTATAAGCCTATTACTGGTAGCTCTGATACAAATACTATTTTAGTGTCGCAACCAGTGCTACTTGGTGTGTAGGGATGGGTGAGTCAATTTTATCCCCACATGGTGTGTAAGGTTTGTGCGGAGATGGTGTGTAGAGGCTTGATCGGGTAGGATTTTCTGATTGCATACTACACTGATACTATAATGGGCTTAGGTCCCACTGCTACTGTTACTAAAATGGGCTTAAGCCCAGACTGCTACTGTTACTGAAAGGGCTAAGGCCTAACTGAAACTGAAAGGGCTTAGGCCCAAACTATGTTTACTTGATTGATTGCTATTACGGGATTACACATACTGAGTTTTCGTAAACTTACCCATCTGTTAACTTTACAGGAAATCTCCAGACTTAGACGGATTGATGCGACGGAGGACTCAGTGGTGGCCACTCGACTTAGTTAACTTTTAGTATCATAATTAAGGTTTTATTTTGGGTTTTTCATTATGTAATAAGGCCTCTCAGGTTATTTTTGATTTTGGTATTTTACTCAAATTTATTTGTGATTTACAACTGCTAGCAGTAGGAAAAATGCGAGTTTTCAAAAAGTCAAACGTTTTCAAAACCACTACAAATACTTAACTCATTTTCAAAGCTTCCGCGAATAACAAGCCGTTTACAAAATTAATAACATTTTATTTAAAGCTACCTTTAAAAGAATAAGTCCTACATTAGGAACGAGCAATGAGACTTTAAATCGGCTTTTCAACCTATGCAAAGAAGCTAGCTAAAGAAGGGTTTTTAAACGACAAGTCTTAGGGGTATAAAACTGTGGCTGAATATGAGGCTGAGTTTTTGCAATTAAGCCATTATACGCGAGGGATGGTGGCAACTGAATATGAGAGGTGTGTTCCTTTCAAGGACAGCCTCAGGGATAGTTTAAGGGTTCTGATAACTCCAAAGAGGAACT
Organism: Gossypium longicalyx; assembly: GCA_025698465.1. NCBI lineage: Eukaryota > Viridiplantae > Streptophyta > Magnoliopsida > Malvales > Malvaceae > Gossypium > Gossypium longicalyx. Next base: position 26,291,471 of record CM046999.1, read on the forward strand.
GAGATTTCGCTACTTTGGTTGACAAGGCGAAGATCGCTGAAGATGTGAAGTGCACTAAACGCCAGAACCGTGAGAAAGAAAAGGGTAGGAACAAGAGGGACTTGGAGCCCTCAAGTTCATTTCTGAGGCCTAAGAAAAAGGCCAGAGTTGATAGGCCGGTTAGAGTTGTGGCCCCTATTACTGCTACTGGACTGCTGCCCTGTGCTGATTGTGAGAGACGCCATCGGGGCGAGTACTAGAAAAGGATTGGGGATGTTTAAGGTGCGGATCACTGGAGAACCATATCAGAGTTTGTCCAAGGAGGCCAGATCAGGTGCAAGCTACAGGTTTGGGTACTATACAATAGCCGAGAGGTGTTCAGAAACCACTGAGGGGTTATGGTCAGGCCAGAAGTGGTAATGGATTAGGCTGTGATTAGAAGGCACCAGGCAGAGGTGTTGGTCATATTGAACTGAGGCAGCCAACTTTGGTTTATGTTCCACGTCGCCGAGAGGATGGAGACGCCCCAGGTGTTATCATGGGTATGTTCTTTATTCTTAGTGTACCTTATACTGCACTGATTGGAATAAGATCCACTCGTTCTTACATAGCTTGTAATGTTTCTGAGACTTTGAGTATCTTAGTTGAGAGTACTAAAAGTGAGGTTACTGTGTTGAGTCTATTGGGGCAATCAGTGAGGGTAAATAAACTGTTCAAAGATGTACCTTTAGAGGTTCAAGAAATTATCTTCTTGGCGGATTTGATGGAACTCCCTTTTGGAGAATTTGACTTAATTTTGGGAATGGATTGGCTAGTGAAACATTGAGTGAGATTGGATTGTGCTACTATACAGATGGTACTAAGAACTGCAGAGGATGAGGAGGTAGTTGTAATTGGGGAGTGTCAGAACTATTTGTAAAATGTGATTTCTGCATTAAGGGCCGAGAAATTGGTTCGTAAGAGTTGTGAGGCCTATCTAGCTTACATCGATGTTTTAGATTATGGGGTTTCTTTTGTAAAGGATATTAGAATGGTTAAAGATTTTCTATATTTGTTTCCTGATAAGCTACCTAGGTTACCTCCAAACTGTGAGGTTGAGTTTGGGATTGAGCTCCTGCCTGGTACAGCTCCGGTGTCCATCGCCTCTTATAAAATGGCACCGAAGGAGCTTGTGGAGCTTAAAGCTCAGATTCAAGAGTTATTGGATCAAGGGTTCATCCGACCTAGTGTGTCTCTATGGGGAGCATCGATTTTATTTGTAAAAAGGAAGATGGATCCATGCGTCTGTGCATCAATTATCGGCAGCTAAATAAATTGACCGTTAAGAATAAGTACCCCTACCGAGGATTGATCATCTATTCGACCAGTTTCATGGAGCGTCGATTTTTTTTAAGATTGACCTCCGATCGCGGTACCATCAACTAAGGGTTAAAGAGACTGATGTTTACAAGACAGCATTTAGGACTCGTTATCGTCACTACAAGTTCCTAGTGATGCCGTTTGGATTGACGAATGCACCAGCGATGTTTATGGATCTGATGAATCGAGTGTTCCAGCCCTATCTAGATTGGTTTGTAGTGGTTTTTATTAATGACATTCTAGTGTATTCAAGAACTAAAGATGAACATTATGCACATCTCCGAGTTGTTCTGCAAATTCTGAGGGAGAAACAACTGTACGCCAAGTTTAGTAAGTGTGAATTCTGGTTAGGAGAGGTAACATTTCTGGGCCATACAGTATCTGCTGAAGGGATTAGGGTTGATCCTCGAAAAATCAAAGTTGTTCTGGATTGAAAGCCACCTAGGATGGTATCTGAGATTCGCAGTTTTCTGGGTCTGGCAGGGTATTATAGACGATTTGTTGAGGGGTTTTTGTTAATTACTGCACCTTTGACTAAGCTATTATGTAAGGATGTGCCTTTTAACTGGGCTGATACGTAGCAAGAGAGCTTTGAGAAGCTTAAAAAGGTACTAACTGAGGCCTTTGTTTAATACAGCCAGAGTCTTGGAAAGAGTTCATTGTTTACAGCAATGCATCACATGTTGGATTGGGATGTGTGTTGATGCAGGAGGGTAAGCTGGTGGCATATGCGTCTCGTCAGCTTAAGACTCATAAGGCAAATTATTCGATGCATGACCTGGAGTTGGCCGTAATGGTATTCACACTGAAAATTTGGAGGCACTATCTGTACGGTGAGAAATGTATCATTTACACGGATCACAAGAGCCTCAAGTAGCTCATCACTTAGAAGGAGCTAAATCTTAGGCAGCGTAGATGGATTGAACTGCTTAAGGATTATGACTGTTAGATTGAATACCGTCTTGGTAAGGCCAATGTGGTTGTCGATGCATTGAGCTGTCGGGCTATGACTGATCTGAGGGTGATGTTTGCTCGACTCAGTTTATTTGATGATGGTAGCTTGTTGGCTGAGCTCCAAGTTAAGCCGACGTAGACTGAGCAAATTAAGGGTAAAAAGTTAGAGGATGAGTCACTGGGTCCTCGATTCTGACAACTTGAGAGTGGTAGCACATCAGATTTTGGACTAAATAGCGAAGGGGTACTCTGTTTCCATGGGAGAGTCTGTGTACTGAAGGATACTGATTTGAGTAGTCTATACTGCGAGAGGCACATAGTAGTCCTTATGCTATGCATCCTGGTGAAAATAAGATGTACCGGGACCTTCGAGAGATATATTGGTGGTCGGGTCTTAAGCGTGAAGTTAACGACTTTGTGAGTACATGTCTGATTTGCCAGTAGGTTAAGGCTAAACATCAATTACCTTTAGGGTTGCTTTAGCCAGTTAAAATTCCACTTTGAAAGTAGGAGAGAGTGACCATGGACTTCGTTAGTGAGCTTCCCCTAACACCTACTAAGAAAGATTCAGTATGGGTCATCGTGGATCGGTTGACCAAATTAGCTCATTTCATACCATTTCATACTGATTAATCCTTGCAGAAGCTGGCTAAAATGTATGTGTTTGAGATAGTGAGACTGCATGAGGTATCAGTTTTCATAATATCTAACAGGGATCCTCGCTTCACGTCTCAATTTTGGAAGAAGTTTAATGAAGCTCTGGGTACAAGTTTGGACTTCAGTACTGCATTCCATCCTCAAACAGATGGTCAGTTAGAGAGGGTGATTTAGATACTAGAGGACATGTTAATGAGCTATGTGATTGATTTCTGAGGTAGTTGGGTGGAATACTTGTCACTAGCAGAATTTGCGTATAACAATAGTTATCAGTCTAGCATACAGATGGCACTTTATGAGGCATTATATGGTCGCAGGTGTCGCAAACCCTCATGTTGGACTGAGTTGGGTGAGTGGCATGTTCTGCGCCCTAAGCTAGTTTCTAATACCGAGGATAAAGTTAAATTAATCCGTGATCGACTAAAGGTAGTGTCTAATAGACAGAAGTCATATACGGATATAAAGTGTAAGGAGATTGAGTATTCTTTGGGGGACTTTGTTTTTCTCAAGGTCTCGCCATGGAAGAAGGTATTGAGATTTGGACAGAAGGGAAAGTTGAGCCCTAGGTTCATTGGGCCTTACCGCATACTAAAGCGCGTGGGATCGGTTACCTACCAGTTAGAGTTACCTCCAGAGTTGGACTGAATTCACGATGTGTTCCACGTCTCCATGCTGAGGCATTACCGCTCTGATCCCACACATGTTATCTCAGTTGATGAGGTTGAGGTTAGGCCAGATTTGACTTTTGAGAAGAAGCCAGTTCAGATTTTGGATCGTGATATAAAGGTTTTAAGGAAGAAGTCTATCCCACTGGTTAAGATTTTTTGGCGTCACCACAGCTCTGAGGAGGCCATGTGGGAACTTGAGGAAGCAATGCGACAACAATACCCTCATCTGTTCTGACAAGGTAAAATTTCGAGGCCAAAATTTTCTTTTAGAGGGGTACAGTTGTAACGCCCCAAAATCTTAAGTATTTATTTTTGTATGTTATGTTACACAAATGTATGCTTTCTTTAGTGGTTAAGTGTCCTGGGAAGAGTCTAAGAAGTCTTGGGTTCAAGCCTTGGCTTGTACAAAAATTTTGTTTTAAATGGATAAACCCTGTCTCTAGTTAGTAGGCTTTTTAAATAAATATGGGTAAAGCATGACAGAATGGGCCTGCTGGTCTAAGGGATAAGTGGCGTGTTGTTGTTGCCTGAGGACTAAGGTTCGAGTCCTGGTGGGCGCAATAGGGTGTTTTATTTTCTACTGTGCTGTAGGAGTGTTGTGGTTTGACTGAAACACTGAAGCAATTGAGGGGAATTTGTATTAGGGGTTGAGGGAGGAGTTATCGGTTGGAGTGATTTGTAGAGGGATTTGGGGAGGAAATCATGGGGAGATGAGATGAGAGGAAGTGTTGTGCCGAATTTGAACTTGTGGCACTCAAGACTTTCGGCTTTGGTGTGTAGTAGCACACCATTTCGATCGCTATGAACATTTTCATTCTTTTCTTTTCTTTGGAGGTCGATTAGTGCTAGGGAGTTTGGCAGTATCTTTCATTTTTGCTTAGTTTAGGTTTTCACTTCTCTTTAGGTCCCGTACTTGTCATTTTTGCTCTTCTTCCCTTCTCTCCTTAGCCGAATGCTCTCTTTCTGCCTCTCCCAATTCTTTTGAGTCTATCAATTCCTTTCTTTTGCATCTTGTTGCTTTTGTCGAATACCTTTCTTCCCCTCTCTCACTCGGTTTTGTTCCTTGACCGAATACCTTTCTTCCCTTCCTCAATCGGTTGTTGTTCTTTGGCTGAATACCTCGTCTTCTCTTCTCTTCTCTTCTCTCTCTCACAATTTTTTCCTCTTTGCACCTTGGGGTTAGACCGAATATTTCCCTTCCATTCTTTCAGTTTTGGGCTATTGTTATTTGACCAATCAAGGGTTTGAGTACGCGGTTATTCTCTCTCTTTCTCTCTTTCTGTCGTATTAATAATTTTCATCTAACATCTTCCATTGCTACCGATAATTACTAGGAGTGGTTGGTGCTAGCCCTTGCCTCTGTCATATCGGGTGAGCATTTTGGGGATAGACTGATTGCTTCCCTTCCTTAGAATCGGTTTGCATTTTCGGTAAGTGGTATACATTTTGTTCTAACTATTTGTACGAATGATATGATAAAGGTTAATAGGTTTCGGTTGGAATGTAGGTGATCTCTAGGGGGCCTGTAATCAGTCTTCTGCAACGGTTGAAGTGTGCATAGTCTAAATCATTCAATCAAGGCAAGTATCAGGTAATATTTTGGGATAAGTGTTAAAAGGGGTTGTTTAACCTTATGGATTAAAGGACTGATGGTGTATCATGTTTGAATCTAGGTTTGGAGTGCTTGTGGGTTATTTGCGCACCTTTACTAACAAGGTGTGTAAAAACACTGCCCCTAATCGTAGACCAACAAAATCCGAAATAAGTGATCGTTGACGCTACACGGGCGTGCGCTCGCTCGTGCGATAGTCTGTATGCTTAAACATAGGCGTATGATTGTTGAGGCCAACCATGAGCGATTTCATGGGCTGAGGTTGAATTGGGCCCCACATTGGTAAACCACACAGATGTGTGGAGAATATTGGGCTATGCTCTGTAATCCACACGACCAAGGCCATTTCTGGGCTATGTGGGCCACACGGAGGTACAAGCCCACATGGGCCCGCAAAATGGTTCATGGGCCCATTTTCACTATTTGACTATTAAGGTTGCACGGGTCGCCCGAGACGACTGTGGACCTACTGTTGGGTCGGTAAGTATACCTAGACCTCCAAATTGATAAAATGACTATTAATCCCCTATGTGATAAAATGACTATTATGCCCTTACGAGATGTATGATTGTATTTGAGCATGTCATTTTAAACCTATTGAATACATGTATGATATTATGACAAGATATGACATGATGCATGATATGTTGCATAGGGATAGGTTTTAATATGATTGGATGAAGTGTACTGTACTGGCAGCTCTGCTGCAAATACTGTTTAGGGTTGGACGGAGTTGGAGTGTAGAGGCTGGTTGGGTAGGATTTCTGAATGCATATTTGTACTGCTACTGTCACTGAAATGGGCTCTGGCCCAAACTGATACTAATACTGTAATGGGCTAAGGCCTTAACTGAAACTAAACAGTTACTAAAATGGGCTCAGGCCCAGACCGCATTTTCTTACTATATGATAGACTAATTGGTTGATAAGGGATTACACACTGAGTTTTCGTAAACTCACCCTTTTTTTTATCTACGCAGGTAATCCCTAGTCTTAGGCGAGTCGGTGTTGCGAGGGACTCAAAAGTGGCCACACAACTGCACAAACTCTCCTATTGAATCTTAATTATAAGTAGTTTTATTTTGGGTATATTTTTATGTAATAAGGCCTCTCTAAATTTTAAATTCTTAAATTGGGATTTTTACTTGTTTTGATATACAACTACTAGCTTTAGGAAAAAGATACGGGTTTTCAAAAAGATAACTGTTTCTTTTCAAAGACACCACGATTACGAAGCTTGTTTTGAAGAGCTTTCGCATATAATAATGTTTTAAAATGAAAATAATAATAATAAAGATGTTTTAATATGATTAAGTTTTTGACAAACAACACACATTTTTGAAAAAACATATTAAAATAAATCTTAAGTCAGACAAAGAGGTTAAATAATGAATGGGTTTTCAACAATATCACATTTTACGAAAAACACTTCAATGTGACATCACCAGATTTGGCCATAATGTCCAGGCCGAGTTTGGGGTGTTACACAGATATCATAAGCTCGGGTAGGTGCTCCTGCCTTAGATCTCATAGCAGAATCTCTCATAGCACCTTGGTTACAACTCGAATTTCCAGTGTTTCAGGGTGGTCTCCCTCTAGTAGCCATATGACTTAATTTTGTCGATGGATCTCTTTTAGCTGTAAACTGTTCTAAACAGTCCCGGAGATAATGATCAAGAGATCTACATTTAAAATAAGCTCCACTCACTAATCTACATTCACCGTAATGTCGCTTACTGCAGTACTTACATTCGGACCCTGCATTTCTAACACTACCCACACTGGCAACTGATGTCGTCTGAGGTTTAGAGCTAAATTTCCTCGCATATCTGTCTCTAATCAAAATCCTCGTGAAGCAGTAGAACAAGGAAGAAATTCTCTAGATTTCTTTGATGCTGATTGATGTAATTTGCCTGCAAATCTCTTTCTAAAGCCTCTAGCCTCAGAATCAACTTTTTTTCTCTTTGTAAAGTTCTTCGGCTTTACAAGCTCTGTCAAACAGAACGACAAAATCTTTTAGCTCAAGAATTCCAACTAATAGTCTAATTTTTTCATTCAATCCATCATCGAATCTTTTACACATTATAGCTTTAGAAGAAACACATTCACGAGCATATTTGCTGAGTCGTACAAACTCTCTTTCGTATTCTATTACCAACATACGACCCTGCTTCAATTCAAGAAATTTTTTTCTTTTCTGATCAATGAAGTATTTCTTTTTGAATTCAACTTGAAAGAACTCCCAAGTAACTCTTTCTCACGAAACTACAGGTATTAAGGTATTTCACCACTGATACGCAGTGTCTCTCAATAGTGTCATAACACATTTTAAACATTCTTCAAGTGTGTAAGATAATTCATCAAATACCTGAATTGTGTTCTCTAGACAAAACTCGGCTCTCTCAAGGTCATCGTTAACAGTGGCCCTAAATTCCTCAATTTTGTGTTTTCATATCTTATCAATAGGTGGTTTATTCAATCGTAGAGGATCCATGCCTTAAGGAACTATAGGGATCAGTTGGGGAATAGGTGGGGGTGGAGGTTACTGAACAGCTGGGTCCGTACGAATGTATTGTGTGAATCACTCGTTCATTATTTGAAAGAAAGCTTCTTTAGCCTCACCCCCGTGACTAATCATCACAGGTCTAGATTTAAAAAGCGTTGTCCCTTGAGCAGGAGCTGGCGCGATACTCTCAATGTCATCTGCTATAGCTCGTTCGGGATCCATTATTATATAAAAACACATTTGAAAATGTCAGTAGTTATCACACTATCACAGTTTGAAATATGGCATGTATAGCTAGACTCACATACACTACGTTAGTCCTAGAATTGACTAAATTGTAGCTCTGATACCAATAAATGTAACACCCCTAACTTGTATCCATGCTAGAGTAAGGTTACGAGGTATTACCTAACAAAACACATCACTTAACATACAAAACTCATACATTTATGTATTCATAATCAAATATCATTCAACACCATCATATTGTCCCTTATAAGGATTTACGAGTCTTTAAACATGGTTTAGAAATGGTTCAGGACTAAACTGATATCATATGAAAATTTTTGGAATCTTAGAAATTTTTCAAACATACAGGAACCACACGCCCTTGTGAACAGGCCGTGTGCCTCACACGGCTAGTAGACACGCCCATGTCTTAGGCCGTGTGGAAACAGGGTATACATACTGACTTGCATCACACGGTCGAAGACACGCCCGTGTGCCAGGCCGTGTACTAGACCGTGCCAAACCTATAGGGTATTCTAACTTCTGCAACTCGGCCAAGTCACGCGCTCGTCTGTAAAATCATGTGGAGCATATTGACTTCATTTAATATCATCATCAAGGGACACACGGCAATGTAACATGACCGTGTATCACACATAGCTGAGACACACGCCTGTGTCTCTGCCCGTGTGGACAAAAATAGGCTATTTGCAAAGTCATTATGCCACCCTATTTTCACACATATACAAAAGCATAAATGGTAACATTTTTACAACCCAATTTGCAACCATTCCATAACATTTCATACACATATGATATCATTTTCTCATAGTTTTCAAATACTTAGCTAATATCGTACATTTCCCATTCATAAACCTACTATATAACAAAACACATTTGCATATTCCCATTCCATCAACTAATTGCCAAAACATAATAACAAGTTTAGCCAAATCACATGGATTAGACTTATAACACAATATGTACCAAAATCACAATCTCAAGTGGCCATAATTATCACCATTATAACTAGCCTATACATGGCATATTTACATATAACCACAAATTCAAAAGTATCAATCAATAATTGGATAGTGTGATGTGTAACTCCAGCCTGTCTGAAACGAGCGAGCTATCGTACCTCTATAAAATATGGAAAAAGAAACAGAGTAAGCTTTATAGCTTAGTAAGCCCATATAATTTAGAACTAAACTTTCCATTTATACATAATCAAGGCAATAATTAAAGTATATTTAGTTCAATTACCAAATACCTAAACACAAACATTCATCACAAGTTAGTCATCTAAATACATGAAATCATCCATAATCTCAATGTAAATACTCAATACATTTTATCGTATCAAATTCACATATATCATGAACATCATTTGTAACATTTTACTTTCAATCGTATATCAATAATTCGTTCGTATAAACATTACTTTACCATATCACAAAATTTATGCCCGTTGAACCTATTAGAATCTCGAGGGATACTCAGGTGATATACAGTACATATAAATCATTAATCTGTCAATTCCTTATCATTTTCATCTCTTTCGAGCTATGAACAGTAAGCTCCTCCTAAGCTGATGGACAATAAGATCTATTGAGATGAAACGGTAAGCTTTGATGAGCTAAAACAGTAAGCTCATACGAGCTGAGAACAGTAAGCTCTTACGAGCTGATATATCAGTAAGCTCATACAAGTGGTGGTGAGTCCGCAACACATGCAGGATCTCAACCAAAACGGTAACTCTAGTGACATGTCACTCGTATCCTACGAATTCTTACGGTTCAAATAGGGCTCGGTAACAAATAAACTATATCGATAAGGCATTCACATTCCAAATATATCAACTACTCAATTATACACATTCATTACAATTATTTCAAGTATTTAAAAGTTTTATTCTAATTATACTAACTTACCTCGAGTTGCTCAAATGGAAATTATCAACTATTCATCCACTTTTCCTTTTCCCCGATTTAAACCCGATCGCAGCTTATCTTGACCATATATTATCAAAATCAGCTTATTTAATTAACTATTTATTCAATTTAGTCCAAAACACATATTAGGGCTATTTTACATATTTGCCCCTAAACTTTCATATTTTTACAATTTAGTCCTTATCACATAAAATTGTAAATTCATGCAATTTAGTACAATCCATGATTAGCCGAATTTACCACAGGTTACAAACAACCCATATTTTCAATTTATTCACACTTTTACCTACCTAATTTTACATTTTCACAATTTAATCCCTTTTTTGACATTTTTGTCAAAAATCACTTTACAAAACTAGTTTAATTATCAACAATTATTCAAAATCCATCATTAACTATCAATTTAATCAAGCATTCAACAATGGAAACATGATAAATCTTTAGAAATTTCAAAATCTAAGGTACAGGCAAGCTAAAATACAAAGCAACGATCTCAAAAACGTAAAAATCATGAAAAATCGAGTCAAAATCACTTACCAATTTAACTTCTAGTGACCGAACCCTAGATGAGCAAAAATTTTCTTCTTTTTCTTCTTTAGATTTAGCTAAGTGAAGATGACAATAAAAAAATAGGTTTTTGTGTAAATTATTTTATCATTTATTAACCATTTACCATTTTAACCTTAAAATTAATTCAATATTTCATTTATGCCAAACCATTAACATCCACTAACACAGAAATGATATATTTACCACTTAAGGACCTTTACTTTAATGTTCTATAGCTATTTGACACTTTTAGCTAATAGAACACAAGTTTTGCACTTTATGCGATTTAGTCCTTTTTATCAAATTAAGCATTCAAACAGTAAAATTTCTTTACAAAACTTTCATACAATAATTCTATCATGCTATAAACATTATTTAAATAATAAAATAAATATTTTTACCTCAAATTTGTGGTCCCAAAACCACTATTTTGATTTGACTCAAAAACGGGCTGTTACAATACCTCTTAACTCTATTCTGACGACAAATACAGGTTAGGGATGTTACATTTTATTGGTATTAGCGCTACGGTTTAGTCTATTCTAGGACTAACGTAGCTTGTGTAAGAGTCTAGCTATACATACCATATATACTTGGTGATAGTGTGATGATTCCTAACTGCTTAAATTGTGTTTTCGTATAGCAATGGATCCCGAAAGAGCTGTAGCTGATGATGCAGAGAGTAATGCGCCCGCTCCCACTCAAGGGGTAGCGCCATTCGATTTTAGGCCTGTAACGAGTAGCCATGAGGGAAAGGCTAAACAAGCCTTTTTCCAAATGATGAGCGAGTAGTTCACGGAGTTCGTTCAAACGAATCCTACTGCTCAACAACCTCCACCCCTACCTATTCCTCAACAAATCCCTATTGTTCCTCAAGTTGTAGATTCGATACAGTGGAATAAGCCACTCGTAGATAGTATTCGTAAACACAGGGTTAAAGAGTTTCGGCTACTGTTGAAGATGATGCTAAGAGAGCTGAGTTCTGGCTCGAGAATACAATTTGAGTATTCGATGAATTGTCTTGTACTCTTGATGAATGTATTAAATGTGTTGTATCTTTTCTGAGAGACACCACGTATCAATAGTGGAACACGCTGATATCTGTGGTTCCGAAAGAATGGGTTACCTGGGAATTCTTTCAGATGGAGTTCCAAAAGAAATATATAAGTCAGCGATTCCTTAATCAAAAGCATAAAGAGTTTCTAGAGTTAAAACAAGGCAGAATGACTGTTACTAAGTATGAAAGAGAATTCATACGATTAAGTAAGTATGCTCGAGAGTATGTGTCTACTGAAGAATGAATGTGCAAGCGGTTTGTTGATGGGCTGAACGAAGATATAAAACTTCTAGTTGGAATTCTAAAATTGAAAGAATTTTTCGTTCTAGTTGAAAGGGCCTGTAAAGCTGAGGATCTTAGCAAAGAAAAGAGAAAAGCAAATTCAGAAGCTAAGGACTCGAGAAAAAGATCAATGAGTAAGCCGTATCAACCTTCATCAAAGAAATTTAAAGATTTGTATGCTTGTCCAAATACTTCAAACGAATATTCGAACAGAGATCGTAGAAAATAATACTTAGATTCTAAAGCTCAAGCCACATCAGTAGCGAGTGTTGACAATGGGATAGACAACAAACCTGAATGTCAGCAGTGTGAGAGGTGACATTATGGTGAATGTTGGAATAAAAATAATAAAGTTGGTTACAAATGTGGTTTAATAGATCATTTCATACGAGATTGTCCTGAGCTGGATGAGAAAAGTAAAGTTTAGAATGTGAGACCAAGTAACACGTCAAATAGAGGTAGACCACCTAGAGTTACCAAAAATGTAAGTGGTAGTAGAGGGGCAACAAAGGATTCAATAGTAAGATCAGAGGCCAGAGCACTCGCCAGAGCCTATGCTATTTGAACTCGTGAAGAAGCGTCATCTCCAGATGTTATCATCGGTACTTTCACTCTTTGTGATACTAATGTGATTGCATTGATAGATCCAGGATCAACTCATTTTTTATATGTATGAATTTAGTATCCAGTAAGACTTTACCTATAGAGTCTACTGAATTTGTGATTAGAGTATCGAACCCCTTAGGCAAATGTATTTTAGTTGACAAAGTCTGTAAGAATTATCCGTTAATGCATCGACATTTCTGCTTTCGATGAATTTGATGTGATTTTGGGTATGGATTGGCTAATGACGAATGATGCTATAGTTAATTGTAGGTGAAAGATGATTGAACTAAAATGTTTGAATAATGAGACTATTGGAATTGAATCTGATGATCTGAGTAGTTTGCCAGTTGTGATCTCGTCTATGTTAGCTCAGAAATTTGTGAGAAAGGGGTGTAAAGCTTATCTTGCATATGTACTTGATACGAAAGTGACAAAAACAAATATTGAATTAGTACCAGTTGTGCACGAGTATCTAGATGTTTTTCTAGAAGAGTTATCGGGTTTACCACCTATCAGAAAGGTTGAGTTTGGTATTAAATTAGTACCGAAAATAATGCCGATATTGATAACTCCGTAAAAAATAGCTCCAATAGAGTTAAAAGAATTGAAAGTTCAATTGCAAGAGTTAACAGATAAAGGTTTTGCAAGATCGAGTTTTTCTCCCTAGGGTGCACTAGTGTTATTTGTGAAAAAGAAAGATGGCACGATGAGAATATGTATAGACTATCGACACCTCAACAAAGTGACGATCAAGAATAAGTACCCTTTACCATGAATAGATGATTTATTTGATCAGTTAAAAGGAGCAACAATGTTTTCAAAAATTGACTTGAGATCGGGTTATTACGAGTTGCAAGTTCAAGACTCAGATGTGCCAAAGACTGCATTTAGAACAAGGTACGGACACTATGAATTTCTTGTTATGCCTTTTGGACTAACAAATGCACCTATGATTTTTATGGACTTGATGAACCAATTTTCAGGCCTTACTTAGACCGATTTGTAGTAGTATTTATTAATGACATTTTAATTTACTCTCAGGACAAATCTAAGCATGCTTAGCATTTGAGAATCGTGCTACAAACTTTGAGAGATAAATAGTTGTTTGCAAAATTCAGCAAATGTGAGTTTTGGCTACAAGAGGTTGGTTTTCTGGGACATATAGTTTTAGCCACAGGTATCCGAGTTGACCCGAGCAAAATTTCTATGATTATAGATTGGAAGCCTCTGAGAAATGTATCTGAAGTCCATAGTTTTCTGGGACTAGCCGGTTATTATAGATGATTTGTGAAAGGCTTCTCAATGGTTGTGACTCCGATGACAAGATTACTTCAAAAAGATGTTAAATTTGAGTGGTCAAAAAAGTGTCAACAAAGCTTTGGGCAGTTGAAAACATTATTGACAGAGGCACCAGTATTAGTTCAGCCTGAGTCGGTTAAAGAATTTGTAGTTTTCAATGATGCATCATTAAATGGCCTGGGTTGTGTTTGGATGCAGGAAGGCAAAGTTGTAGGTTATACCTCGAGACAATTGAAGCCGCACAAAAAGAATTATCCGACACACGATCTAGAGTTAGCCGCGATAGTGTTCGCATTGAAAATTTAGCGTAATTACTTCTTTGGTGAGAAATGTCATATTTATACCGACCACAAAAGCTTGAAATATCTGATGACTCAGAAAGATTTGAATTTTCAATAGCGGAGATGGTTAGAGTTGTTAAAAGACTATGAATTAGTGATTGACTATCATTCGGGAAAAGTGAACGTAGTTGCTGATGCTTTGAGTCAAAAGTCTTTATTTGCTTTACGTGCTTTGAACACATAGTTAGCTTTGTCTAATAATGGTTCGATAGTAGTCGAGTTGAAAATGAGACCGTTATTTCTACAGCAGACTTGGGAGGCTCAAAAATTTGATAATGAATTGCAAGCAAAACGAGCTCAGTGTGAGTCGACTTCTGATTCAGAGTTTCAAATTGGGTCTGATGATTGTTTGATGTTTCGTGATAGAATATGTGTACCAAGAAATTCAGAACTCATTCAGAAAATTCTAAATGAAGTACACAGTAGTTGTTTATCAGTACATCCATAGAGCATGAAAATGTATAACGATTTGAAACAACACTATTGGTGGCATGGCAAGAAACGAGATATCTCAGATTTTTTTCTAAATGTTTGATTTGTCAGCAAGTCAAAGCTGAGCATCAAGTGCCATCAGGTTTATTACAGCCTATTTTGATTCCCGAGTGGAAGTTGGATAGAGTAATAATGGACTTTGTATATGGTTTGCCTTTATCTCTAAAAAAGAAAGATGCGATTTGGGTTGTTGTTGACATATTGATGAAATCAACTCATTTCATTCCTGTATGTACAGATTTCTCGCTTGATAAATTGGCTGAGTTGTATATCTCAGAGAGTGTGAGATACATGATGTTCCCCTATCATTGTTTCAGATAGAGATTCAAGATTCACTTCATGATTTTGAAAGAAATTGAAAGAAGCTTTAGCTACAAAGCTACATATTAGCACTGCATTTCACCCACAAAAGGATGGTCAATCCGAACGAGTTATTCAGATACTTGAGGATATGTTGCGACATTGCATTTTTGAGTTTATAGGCAACTGGGAGAAATATCTACTGCTAATTGAATTTACTTACAATAATAGCTTCCAATCGAGTATAAAGATGGCACTATATGAAGCTCTATATGGTCGGAAATGTAGAACACCATTGTACTGGATTGAGCTTAGCGAGAATAAGATTCACGGGGTTGATCTAATTAGAGAGACTGAAGAAAAAGTGAAAGTATTTTGCAATAGTTTGAAAGCAGCATCGGATCAACAGAAATCGTACGCAGACTTGAAACAGAAAGATATTGAGTTTCAACTCGGGGATAAAGTGTTTTTGAAAGTGTCACTGTGGAAAAAGATATTACGGTTTGGTCAGAAAGAAAAATTGAGTCCGTGATTCATCGGACCGTACAAGGTTATTGAGCGAGTTGGGCCAGTAGCATATCGTTGGCATTACCATCTGAGTTAGAAAAGATACATAATGTGTTTCACGTATCGATGCTATGAAGATATCGATCAGACCCTTCGCATGTTATTTCTCCAACTGAAGTTGAGATACAGTCAGATTTATCATACAGTGAAGAACAGATTTGAATTTTAGCTCGTGAGATCAAAGAGCTAAATAAGAAAATTGCACTAGTAAAAGTGTTATGGCATCGACACGGAGTTGAAGAAGCTACATGGGAACCCAAGGATGCTATGAGAAAACAATACCCGAACCTATTCACTGGTAAGATTTTCTAGGACGAAAATCCCTAAGGGGGAGAGTTGTAACAGCCCAGTTTTATCTAAATCAGAACAATGGTTTTAGAACCACAAATTCGATGTTAAAAAATTATTTTAATATTATTTTTGGTTTTTACAGCATGATAGCATTTATGTGTGAAAATTTCGTGAGCTAATTTTATCGTTTAATTGCTCAATTTGAGAAAAAGGACTAAATCGCGTAAAATGCTAAAGTATGTTCTATTAGCTAAAGGTATTTAATAGCTATAGAACCTTAAAGTTTAATTTCTTATGAGGTAACTAGTCCAATTGTGAGTTAGTGGATGATATTTGGTTTGGCAATTGTGTAAATATGAATTATTTTTAATGGTAATTTAGTAAAAAGACAAATAAAGGTTAATATAATAAAAACAAAAGAAATTTGTCTCCATCCTTCTCTTTTTGGTCAAATATTGAAGAAGAATAAATCTAAGGATTAGGTTTTCCATTCGGTCACTTTGAATATTTGATTAAGGTATGTTTTGAGCTCGGTTTTTGATGATTTTTACGTTTTTGAGATCGTTGTTTCGTATTCTAGCTAGCCCATACCTTAGATTTCAAAACTGTTAAAGATTTTGAGAGTTTCCATTATTGACTCTATGAGTTCTTTGATGTTTAATGTTAAAATATGAAAGTTTAATGATAGTTTTACATGTTTTGTTAAGTGATTTTTGATGAAAATGCACAATAAGGATTAATTTGTGAAATGTGCAAATTGTGTGGATAAAATGTGAAATAAAAGAAAGTTTTGGGCTTCTAGGGACTTATATGTAATTCAGCCAAGTTTGGGATTAATGAAATTTTGTGAATTTTGTGTATTTTTGAAATAGGGACTAAATTGATTAAATGTGAAAGTTTAGTGGCTAAAGTGCAAATAGGCTTAAATGTATGTTTTGAACAAAATTGAATGAGTGGTTGATTAAAGAAGTTAATTTTGAATATATTTAGATCAAGAAAAGAGGAATCCGGAATTAGATCGGGGGAAATGTAAGATTATAGAGTAATTGACTCATTTCGTCGTTTTCATACTCGAGGTAAGTTCGTATGTGACGATTTCATTATAAATGTATGTTAAAATGCTTTTATATTGCCTAAACTGTGATTATGGGATTTTCATTAACATATGAATTGTAAATATGACTCTACGGAACTATTCGAAAATTGAATCGATGAGCTAGAAAATCTCGGTTGAACCTTAGGAATAGATTTGGATACTTGTGTAACACCCCGATTTTTGGGCCTAAAAGTATTGGGCCTTGAGTCTGGGTTTGGGTAGAAGACGGCCCGAATAAATGGGATGATTTAATTTTTATTATTAT
The DNA here is from genome assembly GCA_025698465.1 of Gossypium longicalyx. Classification (NCBI taxonomy): domain Eukaryota; kingdom Viridiplantae; phylum Streptophyta; class Magnoliopsida; order Malvales; family Malvaceae; genus Gossypium; species Gossypium longicalyx. The sequence continues at coordinate 26,308,533 of CM046999.1, forward strand.
TTAGTATGTTTAGTTAGTAATTAAATAAATTACGAAGGGTTTATGGTGTGGGAAAAAGTCCGGGGCTCGGCCCATAGCTTTAGCAAAATTCTTAAATTTTGCCTCTTAAGGAAATCTGGGCATAAGGCCTTAAAAATAAGTTGGGCAGAAACTGGGCATAAAGGAACGCCTGGCCCAGTGGTTAGGCACGCTGGACAGCAGGAAGAAAGGTTGGGGTTCGATTCCCGGACGAGGCGCGCGAGACGTTTATTTTTTTAAGTAAACTGGTTGCGCTAAAATAGGCTTTAAAAGAATTCACGAACGGAGTATGCCACAAGGAGCGCATGTGGCGCAGTGGCAGCAGCGTATGTGTGTATTTAGAAGGCTGCAGGTTCGAGATGTATAGCAGGCGAAATTTCCTTTTTATTTCGTAAGTAACCGAGGCTTCAGCAGGAATAGATTAAGATTAATTGTGACCCTATTATGGTGTAAAGGAAAGCTTGGTGCAGTGGCCCGTAGCAGGATGTGGAACGCAGGGACAGGAGGAGGTCTGGAGTTCGAGCTGCTGTGCGAGCGAAGGACCAATTTTGTTGCTCACTTGGGGGAGAGTTAGAGTTTGACCGAAACTCTCCTAGTAGTGGCTTGAGTCGGTCAAGTGGTGGACTGCTATTGATGGTGCAAGGAATTTGGATGGGATTTAAATTGGTGGTGGTTAAAATTAAGGAGCAAAACATGGAATTTAAGAGTCAGGACGAAATTGTGACGAAATTGTTCTTTTAATTTTGGGCTTTTATGAGTTGTTTCCTTCTTGTTCATCTCTTCTTCATCAAGAACCGAACCTATCTTGTTTTACTCTTCTCTTCTCTTTTTACTCATCTTTTCTCTCGATGAAAGATAGCCTATTACCCTTAAAAGTCGAAACCCGAATTTCCTTGGAAGCCGATTATTCCTCTTGGCCAAATCTTTTACCCTCTTTATTCCAATCTTTCAAGAGTCGAAAGCCCTCAACTCTCTCATCCATTACCAATTATTTCCTCTTCTTCATAAAACTTCTTTTCATCTCTTTTATATTAAAGCCGAACCTTAACCTCTCATCTACTGATAATCTCTTCTATTTTGGTAAACTATTCTTCTATTTTCTTCTTAAACCGAATTAAGCATACCTCAGAATAGGTTCTAGAAGTCGAATCTCTACTGTTATCTCCTCTCTTCTATTTTCTTTTCTCTTCCTCTCCTTTTCATCCATATCTCTCACATCTTATTAGCTGAATTTCTTTGTGGCCGAATCCTCTATTCTTTCCTTAGAAGCCGAAACCTTCATAAGTCATAGTGATTCGGGAATTAATATATAGTTCTATTCTCTACTCGCATTTTAAGATTGGATTCACTGTGGATCTGAGATTAGGGAAGTGATGGAAATGCTCTTGACAAGTACATCGTTGGTGGTAAGTACTCGAAATCTTATTTCTATTCTTTATTTCGAGATTTAAAGAAAAATTGAAAACCCCTATATGCAAAGAGTGCCTGTCGACTAAACTAAAAGGGTTTAGTGGTGTTATTTGATTTGTTTTGCTCTAGTGTGGATTAAAGGCTACTGATCGAGGGCTTGGATAATTGGAACGACTAGATTTAGATCTAGTCCATATTCCGGCAAAGGTAAGAACTTTAGTGCCTAAGGTGTTAATGGCCGATTATTGGTAAGGGGATTTGTATATAAGTTGTTATGGATTCATAGTTTAACGTGTTAGTAACTGATTGTAGGCAACTCATGTGTGGAACTTGTCAACGTTTTGTCGAATAATAGGTGTGTAAACGACACCCACTTATAGTCTAGATCGGCAAAAGCTGAAAAGTCGAAATGCCGAAGAGCTGGCATTTTGTGAACTTACAAGCGTACAAGCGCTCGTGAGATAGTTTGTTTGTTAATCCTGGTAATCTTAAGCGGTAAGATTGTATAGTGCGCAATTTCGTGCACTTCGGTATATTTGGGCTTAATGGGTCGAAATTAGGTTAATGGGCCAAGGGGTCCAATTCGGTAAAAACGTTCGGTAAGTGTTTCTGTTAATATGTTAATGGCTGTAATATGCATGAAAACCCTAAAACAATAAATTTACTAGAATACCCCTAAGTATGAAAATTACCATTATACCCCTAGGTGCAAAATAACCATTATACCCCTTGGGTTAATTCTGTTTGAAACGCATGATATTCTGTTTTTGTATGCTATATGCCATGACATGCATATTTGTTGCATGGGATTTGGGATCTATTGATGGAGGAAGCGTTCTGGTGGCTATGCCACAAATATCTGTTTCTCGTGGCTATGCCACAAATATCTGTTCTGGTGGCTATGCCACAAATATCTGTTTCTGGTGGCTATGCCACAAATATCAGTTCTGGTGGCTCTGCCACAATATCTGTATCTGGTGACTTTGTCACAATATCTATTCTGGCAGCTATGATGCAAATTCTGTGGTGTGTAGCGGATGGGTGGGTCGAGTTATCTCCTCACATGGTGTAAGGTTGGTACGGGGGTGTATACGGATGGATATGGGTTGGGCTTCTGCATACATGCATAATATATGTTCTGTTACTATAATAGGCTTAAGGGCCACACTGATTTCTGAATAGGGCTGAGGCCCAATTAATTCTATTTCTGAATAGGGCTTAGGCCCAGTAAAGCTTGAACCGATTTAGGCTCTAGTTGGGTTTACTTTACACACTGAGTTTTCCAAACTCACCCTTTAATTTCATCCATGCAGGAAATCCGCAACCATAGTGGACTTGGAGCCGTGAGGGATTCGGAGTGGCCACATATTCTGCAAATTTGCTTTTCTGCATGTGTTTTGATCAGCACTTACTTACTTTAATGGTTTTGGGTTTTTAAGTTGTAACAAGCCCGCTTTATTTATTTTTAATTGTTTTTAGTATGTTTTGTTAGCTTGGATATGATATTGCTTTGATTGTTTGAAATTGAATAGCTCTAGGGCGCGTTTTAAAAAGGTTACTTGATTTCAAAATATCGCGTTAACAAAGCAAAGCTTCCGCAATGAAAACATTTTCAAAATTAACAACCTTTTCAAATGGTTTTAAACGAATTGGTTTTCCCTGAACAATCACTTAGTTAAAGTGTGGCAATGGTTGTGTGCATGTCAAGGATTGGATCCGTGGAGAGCTGGGTACTTAAGCAGTCTAATTGACTCACCTCCTCTTTTTTGGCATCCTATCTGGTGCACAGCTTCCATTCACTTTAATCTATAACGAGGATATTCTTTAACCACTAAGAAATACTTTAGATAAAACATGACTTTTCTAGTAATGCTACAATGTGACACGCCAGATTCGGTCATAACGTCTGGGCCAGGTTTGGGGTGCTACAACTTGTGACATGTTATAAGATGATATACCGATTTGGCTTCAGGCCATGCATATTGGATGAGTTGGCTTCGGGCTATGATATTAGCACTTCGGGTGCGAGTTATACTAATTTGGCTTCGGGCCATGCATATCAGATGATTTGGCTTCGGGCCCTGATAATTGTTCTTCATATGAGTTGCCTTTATTTGGATACGGGCCATGGTATAGGTACTTATTGTATGAGACTATTGAGAATCCAATTTCTATTCTGAATGGTTCAACGGGTAAACGAATAAGATGGTTGAGAAAGAGGTTAGTACGAGGTGATACAGGTATGCACAGAACCTATTCGAGTATTAAATAGAGAAAGTTCAATGAGATGGTATTTGATCATGTTTTGAGACATGAGAAAGGTTTGTAGTTAATGTGTCTAATTGGTTGATTTGTATTTATTTGATGAACTAAGTTATTTACATACGACCTTACTAAGCTATGAAGCTTACTTCATGTTATTTTTTTATGTTTTATAGTGAATCAAGGCTAGCTCGGATCCTAAAGTCGTCGGGAACATCATTGCACTATCGAACATCTAATTGGTACTTTTGAGTTGTATAAATATGGTATATGGCATGTATAGGCTACTTGTGGTATTTTGGTTGTGATTATAGCTACGAGAGTTGGCTTGTAAATGATGTTAATGTTGATGTGTGTTTGGCCATTAGAAATATCTTGTAAATGTATATGTTTTGTTTTGTATATATAGCCTTAAGTGATGGCTTATTTTGGCATGTTTGATATGAATATGGTTATGGCTTTATAGTTGCAAATGGTTAATTGATTTATGGTGTACAATGCTTGAGAAATGCTTTGATAAAATATGATTTTTGAAGTTAAGTTGATAAGTATTGGATTAGGTAAATGGCATTGAATTGATTATTGAATTTGGTTGAAAGGGATATTATATGAATTGTGCAATTGGTTGATGTTTTGGCTGCATAATTGTGTGATTAAATGGTACCATTTTGATTGTCTAGGTGTGCATGAATAAGGGTGGAAAATTGGCCTTGCAAATGGCCTATTTTTGTCTACACAGGCAGAGACACGGGCATGTGTCTCAGCCGTGTGTGACACAGGTCATGTTACACAGCCATGTGTCCCTTGGTTTTGTTAATAAAATGAAGCTAGTATGCTCCACACGGTCTCACACACGAGCATGTGACTGGCCGTGTGGTACAAGTCAGTATACCCCCTAATTGGCACATGGCCTAGCACACAGGTGTGTGACTTGGCCGTGTTGCATAAGTCAGTATACCCTACAGTTTTGGCACGGCCTAGTACAGGCCTGGCACACGAGCGTGTGTGGCCACTTCAAAAGGTACACGGGCTAGACACACGAGCGTGTGGTTGGCTGCGACAACCCGAATTAGGGCCTAATCAGAATAGTGGTTTTGTGACCACAAATCCGAGATAGAAATAATTGTTTTATAATTATTTTGAGGTTTATGATATGATTCCATGATTGAGTGAAAATTTCGTGATGAAATTCTATGCATTAAGCGCTTAAGTTGAGATTAGGGACTAAATCGAATACATTGTAAAACTTGTGTTCTAGAAGTTTTTAGTATGAAATTACTTTGGAATATTAATTAGGAGGTCTTAAATAGCAATTTGACCAATTTATAAGTTTATGGACAAAAATTGGACATTGATGGAATTTTTGGAAAGTTTTGTAGTAAGGACATTTTGGTCATTTGTATATTAAATGAAATAAAATGGGAAAAATAACACAAAAATGGTCATCTTCTCAATTAGTTGCTACCGAATTTTTATCTCCTTCATAGCTAGGGTTTCTTCAACTTTCAAGCTTCATAGTAAGTGATTTCAAGCCCCGTTTTTAATGATTTTTGTGTTTTTGAAATCCTAGAAGCTCGATTTAGCTTATGTTAGAAAAATTCAACCTAGGGTTCATATTTGGAAAAATACCCATAGGCAAAATCTGTGTATTTTGGTGTTTTATGATAAAATATGAGGTTTTAAATTATGTTAGACAACTTGTGCTACTCGGTTTTGAGTGAAAACGAGAAAAATGGCTTAATTGGTAAAAATACCTAATGTTCATAAGTACATGTTAGAGTGAGAATTTGATGTTTCCATAGAAGATAAAAATGTTTAGCATGTCATTAAACATAAGAATAAGGACTAAAATTAAATTTCTGAGCCTTGGGGCAAAATTGTAATTTTGTAAAAGTTAGGGGGCAAAAACATAATTTTTCCATAATGTGATTTTTGGATTGAAATAAATAGTATGAGTGTTAAATGAGCTAAATTTGTTGTTATAGATCAAGGAAGACGTGGAATCGATCGTGATCGGGGAAAAGAAAAGCTTTCAGACTAAATTATAATATTTCTAAAGTTTGCACCGAGGTAAGTTCGTACATGAATAATTTATCGATTTTTTTATGTTATTTTATGTTGTTATCATATGAATTGGTGACTGTCCATAGAATGATTAAATGATGGAAATTTGCAAATTTAATTAGATTATGAATAAGTGTTAACAGTGAAAAAGGAAAGAATTTTCCGATTGAACCTTCGGAACATGAACAATACGATGAAAACACGTGTGTAGTACTAAGTGCAGGCTACTATGTGTACCATACTATTAAGTCGTATGTGTAGTACTAAGTGCAGGCTACTATGCGTACTCAATGACCTCGATCACGTGTGTAGTACTAAGTACAGGCTACTACGTGTATCAGATGGTGAGGTCACGTATGTAGTACTAAGTGCAGGCTACTACGTGTACCGGATTGTTGGTCGCATGTGTAGTACTAAGTACAAGCTACTATGCGTGTCGAGATAGCTTCACTATAAAGTGTGGAAAGGGGAAATATGTGTAAACAATGGTATATTTGTTATTTTTCCGTTGAGTTCAACGGGGAAAATTGATAAAGTGGTAATATGTGAAAGTTATTATAAGGTGGATATGTGCAAATTTATGTTTATGAAAAGTTAGTAGCTATGTGCTCGATAATTGAGTGAATTCTGGTATAACAAAAAGGACAAGGTGAAATTATGCAAGAATAAATGTTAGAAATAAAACAGTGTTGGACAGTAGCAGTTACATGATTTTAAAAATTTACCAAAAATTGTGGAAGTTGAATAAAAATGAAAATGATATATGAAAATAAATCTTAATTAGTCTATTTTCACATAAAAGAAATAGGGGAAGCAAAAGAATTCTATATTGTGTGATATTTGAATTCTTGTGAAGCAGGGTCTGAATGAATTTGAGATCCCTTGTTCTGAATTCAGAAATTCACCATAAATTGTAAAAAAAATTATTAGGAGTCATACCTTACATGCATGGATTCCTTATTGAGTCTATTTTTAGGGGAAAAAATGGCATGGTCGTTGGAATTCTGTGCAGGAAGAAATTTGGTTCGTAGTGCACAAGGGTCAGAGTAGTCGTACCCTGAAACAGGGGAGACTTTAACTAATAAATTGTACTAATTGTCCCAACCAAAAACTTTTAGAAAAAAAATTAGTAAGTAGACATATGAGTCTAGTTTCAGGAAAAATTTACGGAATTGGATTTTGAGTTTTTTAGCTCGAGATATGATTTTTTTTAAACCGGGACTCCAGAAAATAGCCTGTCCTGAATATGTAATTATATACTAGTATGATTGTTTTACTTTGATAAATTGAATATCAATTTCGTACTTACTTACTAAGCTATATGCTTACCTTCTTTTCTTTTTCTTGTCTTATAGAATTACTAAGCCAGCTCGAGATTTGGAGATCGTCGGAGACCCATCCACACTATCAATACTTTTTGGAACTTTGCAAACACTATTTTGGAATTATGGCATGTAAAAAGGGCTAAATCATTTTGTTATATGTCATAATTAATTTTTTTTAAAATATTACTTTTCAAAATTTGATAATTTAATTGTACTTATGTAGATCTGTTAATGTTATCTATTTTGTTCAAGCTAGAGGAATTAATTATGTAAGATCAGGTAAATGTGTGATTTCATGTTTTCGTGATCTGTAATATTTTGTACCTTGTTCCGGCTTAGAACATGGGTAAGGGGTGTTACATTTATTGGTATCATAGTCGAGGTTTAGGTGGTTCTCAGATTTACGTACTGTGTGTGGAAGTCTATCTATACATGCCATAATTATATTATGATAGTGTGATGACTCCTGACAATTTAAATCGTGTTTTTATATAATAAATGGATCCCGACCGAGCTATAGCTGATGATGTAGAAAGTAATGTGCCGGCTCTCGCACAAGGGACTACGCCAGTTGAGAGCAGGCATGAGACACATGATCAGGGAGATGGGGCCCGGGAAGTTTTTCTCCATATGATGAGTAATTGGTACACAGAATTTGTTCGGGCAAATCCAAACGCTCAGCCTCCTCCATCCCTTCCTATTCCTTAACCAGTTCCCGTAGTTCCTCAAGGTGCCGAAATGGTAAGATTGAGCAAACCCCTAGTTGATAAAATTTGAAAGCAAGGGGCTGAAGAATTTAGGGCTAATATAGATGATGATCCCGAAAAAGCAGAGTTCTGGCTTGAAAATTCTATCAGGGTATTCGATGAGCTTTCTTGCACTCCCGAAGAATGTTTGAAATGTGCTATATCTTTATTAATGGATTCAGCATATCATTGGTGGAAGACACTGGTATCTGTGGTTCCGAAAGAAAGGGTTACATGGGATTTCTTCCAAGAGGAGTTTAGAAAGAAGTATATAAGCTAGCGGTTCATTGATAAAAAACGGAAAGAGTTCCTTGAGCTGAAACAAGGTAGAATGTCTGTGGCAGAATATGAACGTGAATTTGTCAGACTCAGCAAGTATGCCCAGGAGTGTGTGTCCACCGAAGCTATTATGTGTAAGAGGTTCGAGGATGGGCTAAATGAAGACATCAAGCTACTAGTTGGGATTTTAGATTTGAAAGAGTTTGTGGTATTGGTCGATCGAGCTTGTAAAGCTGAAGAACTGAGCAACGAGAAGAGAAAAGTTGTGAATGAAGCCAGAGACGCAAGAAAGAGGCCAATAAGTAAGTCATTCCAATCTCAGTCAAAGAAGTCTAAAGAAATGAATCCTCGGTTGACTGTTTCAACTAGACACTCGTATCGGGATCGTGGGAGATCATATTCGGGTTCTAAAGTTCAAGCTACTTCAATGGCGAGTGTAGGTAATGTGAGATCTAATAGACCCGAGTGTCAGCACTATGGTAAACAACATTTTGGGGAGTGTTGGACGATTAGCCAGGCTTGTTTCAAATGTGGTTCCCGAGAACATTATATTAAGGATTGTCCAAAAAGGGTTGAAGAAGAAAAATTTCAAAGTGCCAGACAGACTAGTGCTACTAATAAAGGTAGACCTCTGAGAAATACTGGAAGTGGAGCTAGCAGTCGAAGTGTGACAAAGGAATCAACTGAGAGACCGGAAGCTAGAATACCTGCTAGAGCTTATGCCATACGTGCTCGGGAAGAGGCGTCATCTCCTGATGTGATCACTGGTATATTTTCTCTTTATGATACTATTGTCATTGCATTGATTGATCCCAGATCTACTCATTCTTATGTTTGTGTGAATTTGGTATCTAGTAATAGTTTACCTGTAGAATCTACTGAATTTGTGATTAAAGTGTCAAACGCTTTAGGCAAATATGTGTTAGTAGATAAGGTTTGAAAAAATTGCCCTTTGATGATTCAAGGTCACTGTTTTCCGGCTAATCTAATGTTGCTACCATTTGACGAGTTTGATGTCATTTTGGGTATGGATTGGTTGATACTACATGATGCCGAGTAAATTGCGCATGAAAAACTCTTGAGTTGAAATGTGAAAATGGTGAAATTCTTCGGGTGGAAACAAATGAATCAAATAAATTGCCTATGGTGATTTCGTATATGTCTGCTCAGTGATATATGCAAAAAGGGTGTGAAGCTTATCTTGCTTATGTATTAAATACTAAAATGTCTGAGTCAAAGCTTGAATCAGTACCGGTAGTCTGCGAGTTCCCGGATGTATTTCCAGAAAAATTTTCGGGGTTGCCTCCGATCAGAGAGGTAGAGTTTGCTATTGATTTATTACCTGGAATTGCTCCAATTTCGATCTCTCCATACAAAATGGCTCCAACTGAATTGAAAGAATTAAAAGCTCACTTGCAAGAGTTAACAGATAAGGGGTTTGTGAGATCGAGTTTCTCTCCCTAGGGTGCCCCGGTGTTGTTTGTAAAGAAAAAAGATGGATCTATGAGACTTTGTATTGACTATCGACAGCTCAACAAGGTGACTATAAAGAACAGGTATCCGTTGTCGAGAATCGATGATTTGTTTGACCAGTTAAAAGGGGCGACAGTGTTTTCAAAGATTGATTTGAGATCCGGTTACTATCAGTTGAGAGTCAAAGAGTCAGATGTGCCAAAAACTGCTTTTAGAACGAGGTATGGACATTACGAATTCCTTGTGATGCCTTTCGGTTTAACCAATGCTCCGACTATCTTTATGGATTTGATGAATCGAATCTTTCGGCCATACTTGGATAGGTTTGTGGTTGTGTTCATAGATGATATCCTGATTTATTCTTGAAACGAGTCTGAGCATGCTGAACATTTAAGAATGGTATTACAGATTTTAAGAGAAAAGAAATTGTTTGCTAAATTCAGTAAAAGTGAATTTTGGCTTCATGAAGTCAAATTTTTGGGACATGTAGTTTCGGGTGATGGTATTCGGGTCGATCCAAGAAAAGTTTCGGTAATTGTTAAATGGAAACTACCGAAGGATGTATCTGAGGTTAGAAGCTTTTTGGGCTTAGCTGGATATTATCGACGCTTTGTCGAGGGATTTTCGATGATCGCCTCTCCTATGACTAAGCTGTTGCAAAAGAATGTTAAGTTTAATTGGACTGAATAATGTCAACAAAGTTTTGAGAAGTTGAAAGAGCGGTTGACCAAAGCACCAGTGTTAGTGCAACCCGAGTCGGGGAAAGAATTTGTGATTTATAGTGACGCGTCATCAATTGGTCTTGGTTGTGTTTTAATGCAAGAAGGTAAAGTAGTAGCTTATGCCTCAAGACAGTTGAAATTGCATGAGAAAAATTACCCGACGCATGGTTTAGAGTTGGTCGCCATTGTCTTTGCTTTGAAGATTTGGTGTCATTATTTATACGGTGAGAAATGCTGAATCTTTACTAATCACAAAAGTTTGAAATATTTGATGAATCAAAAAGATTTGAATTTACGACAATGGAGATGGCTTGAATTATTAAAGGATTATGAATTAATAATTGATTATCATCCTGGGAAAGCGAATGTAGTCGCAGATGCCTTAAGTAGAAAATCTTTGTTTGCTTTGAGAGCTATGGGTACAGATTTGGCTATGTCTGATGATGGTTTGATTTTGGCCGAGTTAAGAGTTAGGCCGCTATTTTTTCAGTAAATTTATGAAGCTCAGAAGAATGACAGTGAATTGTGAGCCAAGCGAGCTCAGTGTGAATTGGATTGTAACTCAGATTTTCGAATAGGACCAGAGGATTGCTTAATGTTCCGTGATCGAATATGTGTACCGAAAGATGCTGAGTTGATTCAGAAGATTTTACATGAGGCACACAGTGGTTGTTTGCAAGTTCATCCTGGTAGTACGAAAATGTACAAGGATCTGAAGAAAATATATTGGTGGAATGGTATGAAGAGAGATATCTCTGAGTTTGTAGCAAAATGGTTGATTTTCCAGCAAGTGAAAGCTGAACACCAAGTACCTTCAGGTTTACTTCAACCAGTGATGATTCCCAAGTGGAAATGGGATAGAATTACGATGGATTTTGTGACAGGGTTGCCTTTGACTCCAAAAAAGAAAAATGCCATCTGGGTAATAGTTGACAGACTGACAAAATCAGCTCATTTTATTCCGGTACGTACGGACTATTTTCTTGATAAGTTGGCTAAATTATATATTTCTGAAATTGTGAAATTACATGGAGTACCTATGTCTATTATTTTGGATAGAGATCTGAGATTTACTTCGAGGTTTTGGAAAAAGTTGCAAGAAGCTTTGGGTACGAAATTGAATTTCATCTGACATTTCATCCACAAACCGATCATCAATCCGAAAGAGTAATTCGGTACTCGAGGATATGCTCGATGTTGTGTTTTAGAATTTCAGGCGATTGGGAGAAATATTTACCTTTGGTCGAATTTGCCTACAACAACGATTTTCAATCGAGCATACGGATGGCACCGCATTTAAGCATTGTATGGCCGCAAGTGTCAGACTCCTTTGTATTGGATCGAGCTCAGTGAGAAACAGATTCACGGAGTTGATTTGATTAGAGAAACTGAAGAGAAAGTGAAAGTGATTCATGATTGTCTGAAAGCTGCTTCAGATCGACAAAAGTCATATGCGGATTTGAAGAGAAAAGAGATCGAGTTCCAAGTTGGTGATAAAGTTTTTCTAAAGGTATCTCCATGGAAGAAAATTTTAAGGTTTGGCCGAAAAAGCAAGTTGAGTCCGCGTTTCATTGGGCCTTATAAGGTTATTGAAAGAGTTGGACCAGTGGCTTATCGGCTAGCCTTGCCAACTGAGTTGGAAAAGATTCATAATGTGTCATGTGTCGATGCAGTGACGTTACCGTTCTGATCCTTCACATGTGATTCCTCTAACAGAAATTGAAATTTGACCGGATATGACCTATGAGGAGGAACCAATAAAAATTTTGGCTCGAAAAATTAAACAGTTGAGAAATAAAAGTATAGCCTTTGTGAAAGTATTGTGGCACAGACATGGAATAGAAGAGGCTATGTGGGAACCTGAAGAAGCTATGAGGAAACAGTACCCGAACCTCTTTACCGGTAAGATTTTCGAGGACGAAAATCCCTAAATGGAGGAGAATTGTGACAACCCGAGGGCCTAATCGGAATAGTGGTTTTGTGACCACAAATCTGAGATAGAAATAATTGTTTTATAATTATTTTGAGGTTTATGATATGATTTCATGATTGAGTGAAAATTTCGTGATGAAATTCTATGCATTAAGCGCTTAAGTTGAGATTAGGGACTAAATCGAATAAATTGCAAAACTTGTGTTCTAGAAGTTTTTAGTATGAAATTGCTTTGGAATATTAATTAGGAGGTCTTAAATAGCAATTTGACCAATTTCTAAGTTTATGGACAAAAATTGGACATGGATGGAATTTTTGGAAAGTTTAGTAGTAAGGACATTTTGGTCATTTGTATATTAAATGAAATAAAATGGGAAAAATAACACAAAAATGGTCATCTTCTCAATTAGTTGCTACAGAATTTTGCTCTCCTCCATAGCTAGGGTTTCTTCAACTTTCAAGCTTCATAGTAAGTGATTTCAAGCCCCGTTTTTAATGATTTTTATGTTTTTGAAATCCCGGAAGCTCGATTTAGCTTAAGTTAGCAATAATTCAACCTAGGATTCATATTTGGAAAAATACCCATAGGTGAAATCTGTGTATTTTGGTGTTTTATGATAGAATATGAGGTTTTAAATTATGTTAGACAACTTGTGCTACTCGGTTTTGAGTGAAAACGAGTAAAAGGGCTTAATTGGTAAAAATACCTAATGTTCATAAGTACATGTTAGAGTGAGAATTTGATGTTTCCATAGAAGAGAAAAATGTTTAGCAATAAAACATAAGAATAAGGACTGAAATTAAATTTCTGAGCCTAGGGGCAAAATCGTAATTTTGCAAAAGTTAGGGGGCAAAAACGTAATTTTTCCATAATGTGATTTTTGGATTGAAATAAATATTATGAGTGTTAAATGAGCTAAATGTGTTGTTATAGATCAAGAAAGACGTGGAATCGATCATGATCGGGGAAAAGAAAAGCTTTCGGACTAAATTATAATATTTCTAAAGTTTGCACTGAGGTAAGTTCGTACATGAATAATTTATCGATTTTTTTATGTTATTTTATGTTGTTATCATATGAATTGGTGACTGTCCATAGAATGATTAAATGATGGAAATTTGCAAATTTAATTAGATTATGAATAAGTGTTAACAGTGAAAAAGGAAAGAATTTTCCGGTTGAACCTTCGGAATAGGAACAATACGATGAAAACACGTGTGTAGTACTAAGTGCAGGCTACTACGTGTACCATACTGTTAAGTCGTATGTGTAGTACTAAGTGCAGGCTACTATGCATACTCAATGACCTCGATCATGTGTGTAGTACTAAGTGCAGGCTACTACGTGTATCAGATAGAAGAAATGGCAATGCTGCTCAGTCTCTAGGCTACTCGACCGACTAACTAACTCGATTAACTAAGAAGGAAAGGAGCTAAGAAAGTATGGCATAAATAGCTGCAAGGAATGAAGGAAAGTAGGGAACTGATACCACCAGTCGAAGAAAAGGAGTTTCAAACCGCCTGGGTTGTGTGTAGTACTAAGTGCAGGCTACTACATGTATCGCATGTGTAGTACTAAGTACAAGCTACTATGCGTATCAGATAGCTTCGGCTATAAGTGTGGAAAGGGGGAAATATGTGTAAACAATGGTATATTTGTTATTTTTCCGTTGAGCTCAACGGGGAAAATCGATAAAGTGGTAATATGTGAAAGTTATTATAAGGTGGATATGTGCAAATTTATGTTTATGAAAAGTTAGGAGCTATGTGCTCGATAATTGAGTGAATTCTGGTATAACAAAAAGGACTAGGTGAAATTATGCAAGAATGAATGTTAGAAATAAAACAGTGTTGGACAGTAGCAGTTACATGATTTTAAAAATTTACCAAAAATCATGGAAGTTGAATAAAAATGCAAATGATATATGAAAATAAAGTTAATGAGTCTATTTTCACATAAAAGAAACAGGGGAAGCAAAAGAATTCTACATTGTGTGATATTTGAATTCTTGTGAAACAGGGTCTGAATGAATTTGAGATCCCTTGTTTTGACTTTATAAATTCACCATAAATTGTACAAAAATTATTAGGAGTCGTACCTTACATGCATGGATTCCTTGGGGAAAAATGGCATGGTCGTTGAAATTCTGTACAGGAAGAAATTTGGTTCATAGTGCACAAGGGTCAGAGTAGTTGTACCCTGAAACAGGGGAGACATTAACTAATAAACTGTACAAATTTTCAAAAACCAAAAAATTCTAGAAAAAAATTAGTAAGTATACATATGAGTCTAGTTTTAGGAAAAATTTACGGAATTGGATTTTGAGTTTTTTAGCTCAAGATATGATTTTTTTTTTAAACTGGGACTCCAGAAAACAACCTGTCTTGAATATGTAATTATATATTAGTATGATTGTTTTACTTTGATAAATTGAATATCAATTTCGTGCTTACTTTACTTTGATAAATTGAATATCAATTTCGTACTTACTTACTAAGCTATATGCTTACCTTTTTTTCTTTTTCTCGTCTTATCGAATTACTAAGCCAGCTCGAGATTTGGAGATCGTCGGAGACCCATCCACACTATCAATACTTTTTGGTACTTTGTAAACACTATTTTGGAATTATGGCATGTAAAAAGGGCTGAATCATTTTGTCATATGTCATAATTAATTTGTTTTAAAATATTACTTTTCAAAATTTGATAATTTACTTGTACTTATGTAGATCTGTTAATGTTATCTATTTTGTTCAAGCTAGAGGAATTAATTATGTAAGATCAGGTAAATGTGTGATTTCATGTTTTCGTGATCTGTAATATTCCGTACCTTATTCCGGCTTAGAACATGGGTAAGGGGTGTTACATTGGCCATGTGAACCAAGTTAGTATGTATGCCCTATTTTCACACGGCCTGAGACATGGGCATGTTTGGAGCCGTGTGAGGCACACAACCTGTTCATATGGGCGTGTATGGAGTCGTGTGAGGCACACGGCTTGTTCACACAGGCGTGTGACCTCTGTATGTTTGAAATTTGTTTAAGTTTCCAAAATATTTGTAGGATATCGATTTTGATGCGATCCCAGCTGCATCATGTTTTGAAATAATTTGGTGACATCGAAATTGGCCCAAACTCGAGGGGCTCAAGTGCAAAATGAAGCTTTTAATTCCAGTTTGTTAATTTGGTTGCTGGAATAAAGAATTTTATTTATTTATTTTAGTTACTTTAGTTATTATAATATGAGTTTTTAATTATGTCTTATTTATTAAATGCATCTTTAATTAATATCTTGTATTATTGATCTACATCTTTTAATTATGGCATGCATTATGTGTTCTACATTTACATACATTCATGCATTATGTAACTCCCATGTTAATTAAAGTTTGCATCTTTTAATGAAGTCATGCATTAAGTAATTCATTGTTCATTTCATTTACATCTTAATTAAACCAAGCATTTAAGCATCTTAGTTGTTAAATATGTTTGAGTTTGTTTATATAAGTATGTTATTTAATTTGGCTGTTATTTTTTTTAATTCTTAAGTTATAGTATGTTTAATTTTTCTTAAATAAATTAATTGTGTGATTGTTATAGGAAAGTCCAAAAGGCTGGTCACATAGCTACAAAAGGGCTGTTCATTTGCCAAGAAGAATCAAATGCTGTCATATTCAATTGGCTGTCCAGTTTTGGCATAAAAGAGTGTGCATTTGGTCACTTAATTACTGGTGCATATTTGGAACGTTTTTGGCGGATATTGAAGCACTCAAAGCTCATTATAGTGACTTTTCAAATAGACCAAGAGTGACTCTTCAAGTCTGATAGGTTTCATGAACTCAAAGTTATGGTGCCAATTTAGAGATGAATACACAAGCATTAAAGCATTTGGTTAAGAGGAAAATGAAGGGACATCAAGTAGCACATTTAATGGACCATTAAGCCTTTATCAAGTGAAGATGTATGACTTTTAGCTATGCATGAATCAAGTGAAAAGACATGACTCTTTGGCTGCCCATTAAGAGTTATAACTGAATTTTAATATTTTATTAATAGCTGATATAAATATTAAATTTGAATAGTCATAATAATTCCTATAAATAGTTTGTAAGAAAACATTGTTTTGGTTAGACTATTTTTTTTGCCAAATTTATGAAATATTTGAAACTTGTGAGAGTTCAAATCTCCTTATTCTTTTTGGGACTGATCTGACTTATCAAGCTAGGCTTGTGGCCTCTTATCCTTCTTTTGTTTTCCGAACTTATCACTGCAAAGTGTGGCGTTCATTATACCTTTGGTTCCTATCTCACTGATACGAACTCGTTTCGATGATGTCTCGAGTCGTATTTGTTGCCCAATCGTGAATTTGAGTAAGACTTGGTTTGTTTCAAAAAGGAATGGAAAAGATAGACAATGGCTACAAACAAAGGTTGAAAAGAAAGATAATTAAGCAATGGATAGGGAATTCGGCTAACAAAAGAATTAAAAGGATAATTGATAGATTGGGTGGAATAGAAAATAGAATTCAAGCTTCAAGAACGATTCAGTACTATAAAGAGTATTGCCTCGGAACTTATATTGCTTAAGGTGAAAAATGATGAAGGTAGATAGACCTTGACCCGTTACCTAAAGAGGTAGGAACCACAGGTATAATGAATGCCACACCAAAAGGTGATAAGTTCAGCTATACTTGATAAGTCAAGTCAAACCCAAAAAGAACTATGAAAATTGGAAATCTCACAAAAGAACACTTGTTCATATAATTTGGCAATAGTCTTCTTAAATAATTACAAAAACAAACTATTTATAGGCTGAACATGTTCCAACCGAATGGACACAAACTAATAAGCTTAAATGAGTTATTGATGGGCTTAATTAAGCCTATTAAAACTAAAAGACCTTTGAGGAACTCTAACATATGTAACGGCTATGAACAGCTTATTTAATCTTCTAAATCAGCTAATAATGAGTTCTAATGAGCTGAACAGCCCATTAATTCTCCTTTGAGCAGTTGAATGGATAGTAGCAATAGTTGGCTTAAATTTGGCACACGAGCAGCTTCTTTGTATGAATTCTTGAAGAAAACTGATGCAATGTAACACCCCCTAACCCCAAACCGTCGCCGAAACAGGGTTACGAGGCATTACCGGACATATCAGGCAACTTACGAATAATTCACAATTAATATAACATTCACAGTATAATTTAATAATTAAGTCCCCATATTGGACTCTCGAAGTCCAAAACATGTATTAAAAGTAGAACGGGACTTGTTCGAGTATTCCGGAAAATTTTTCATAAATTATTTTTTTTTTTACAAAAAAATTTCGACAGTATTTCTGCTTATTTTTACCTAAAACCCCCTACAAATTAAAACCAAAAACAAACCAATATTAATGTAATGACCCGAAATTCACGGGCACCAAAAAAGTGAGTTATAGGGCCTCCGTCTTAGTGAAATAAGTTCGAAAATAATTATTAAAAATATTTATGAGCCTAGTGGTGTGTCTAATTAGGATCTAATTAGGTGAATTTAGCTTAATTTAGAGTAAGTAATAAAAAGGATTAAATTGAATAAAGGGTAAAAGTTTAATTATAAAGCAATAGAAAATAAAAAGGATTAAAATGGCAATTAAGCCATTGACTACAAATGAGGCGGCATATTGGTGAAATAAAATCAAAGATTTTTTTTAGGTTTTATATATTATAATGATTATTATTTTGGTTTTATATTAAATTATTATAATTATTAATTAACATTATGGTTTTATATTAGATTATTATTATTAGCATTATTATTAAATAAATTAAATAGTAGATAATTGTATGGTAATAAAAATATACATGTGTAAAAATTACATCGGTACATTTGTAATTTAAATACTTAATTACTTATAATTTAAGTAAAAAGATATTTGTTAATTAAATAATTAAATTATGAGATTTTTGTTTGAGAAACAAATTAAATAATGACAAATGTAATAAAATTATTGGTACAAATGTAGAATTAAATATGTATACAATTGTAAAATATGTAAATGATGTTAAAATAGATATTTAAAATAAATATATTATAATATATGCTAATTAAATAAGTAAAGCAAATAAATATAAAAGAGAAATAAAGAAACAAAAGGGAATAGAAACAGAATTGAAAACGGGAAGTAGGGGAGAAAAAGAGAAAGAAAAAGGGAAAGAAAAATAAAAGAGAAAACTAAGGATTTGAAGCTTGGAGTTAATTTGGTAAGTCAATTAAATCTTTTTTAGTTAATCTTGATGTTTTAGAAGCTTTGAAACAAGATTTTGATGAAATTAAGTTGATAATTCAAGAGTTTATATGTTTCCAAGTAGGGTTCATGTTGAAAAAATTATGGAATTAGGGATTTAATTGAATAAATTCTAAGTTAGAATTGATTAAAGGATTAAATTGTAAACTAGGCTATAAGTTTTATGTTGTAGGGACTAAATTGAAGAAATTTCGAAATTAGGAAAATATGCTGGAAATTTTATAGTTAAATATAAGTTTAGACAAAATTTGAATAGAAAAAAGAGAGTGAATTGGATTAAGAAAATAATTAAGTTTAGTTAGGATTAAATTGGGAATAAGATAGGAATTGTTTAGAAATTTAACTATTTATTATAATTAATACTGTAAATAATAATGTAAATTATTATTATTTTCGTTGCCAACAAAGAACCTGAAGCATCAGCATCGAAAGGAAAGGAGAAAGTCATCGAGGACTAAAACGGGAGAATTACGGTGTGTATTACTATAATTCGAATTTTAATTACTATTGATTGCTGAAATTTTAATTGTTATGTATGGTAAGTAAGACTTGAGGTAAGTATGTGAAATTGATATGAATATTGAGTGAAAATGAAAGTGATGCAAATTGAGTCAAATTGAATTGAATAAGTGAATTATGGAATATGTGATTATTTGAAAAGTGTATTGATTGAAAAATGAATGGTGATTTGAATTGTGAATTGAATACCCTATTAACTAGTCAGGCTGAGTCAAATATAGTTGCCATGCCATAGGATTGGAAGTGTTCAGGGATGCTTCGACCTCGAGTCGATGAGACACTGGGTGTCAACTATTACTTCGAACTATCCGATGAGGCACTGGGTGCCATATTGGTGTGTTTGGTTGGATCCGTGTATCTGCCAAAGTCCGAGTTACGTTAATAGGGTGAAAAATTGAAATGTGAATTTAAGGCATTGAAATGAAAAAAAAAATTGAATTATGAATAGAAATTGGAATTGTGATAGAAAGAGAAAAGTATGAGCTAAATGTTCATAAGTGGTTTAAATTCAAGTTTGTGAAAAATACACTGATTGACGAATAATTAAATTGAATTGTTATTATGAAATGATGAAAATAAAAATAAAAACAAAGCATGAGTTAGTATTTAAGAAATTAATTATTATAAATTTTAATATTTATATTTTTATTATTGATGATATATTTTGAATTATGGTAATACCACTGAGTATATCCATACTCAAATGTCACGGTTGTTTCCGTGCGCGAGTTAGTAGAAGTCAATTGTCTTGGCTCAAAGATCCGAACATTTCCGACTCCAATACAAATTTGGTGATGTATATTTTCTTTTGGGTAAAGGTGGCATGTACATAAGTGTTGTTTAGTCACTTAAATATGTATATTACTTTGGGTAGTGAAGGACGAATTATAAGATTTAGATGGTTAAATGAAATGGTAAGGAAAGTACATGATATCTTGATATATGAACATTAAGTTGTTAAATGAATGAAGTTTTTAACCAATTTTGAATGATGCTATGATAGTTATTAAGTTAAAATTATGTTAATGATATAAATATTAGTTATATGAATGTGAAACATTGGTGTTGGTTGTTTTGGTTTGAATTTGCAGGAGGTTTAGGTAAAAATAAGCAGAAATGCTGCCGAAATTTTTATAAAAAAAAAATTCTGGAATACTCAAACAAGTCCTGTTCTACTTTTAATACGTGTTTGAACTTCGAGAGTCCAAGATAGGGACTTAATTATTATATTATACTATGAAAGTTATATTAATTATAAATTATTCATAAGTTGTCTGATATGTCTGGTAATGCCTCATAACTTCGTTCTGGCGACGGTTTGGGGTTAGGGGGTGTTACAATTAATGTTTCAACCGAAGAATTTTACATCTTAAACACTACTAGATCATGCTTAATCCATTGATTTATTACTTAAATTTTAAAGTGTTAACATATAAGGAACTAATTCATATCTTTCATTTCATTTCAAAATTTAATACCAAATTTACTAATTTATAACTTTAAACTTACTTATCATCCAAAATTTAATAACTATCTAATTACAACAAGATCATTTAACCTATATATATATACATGACTCATGTACAACTACCTAGTACATGCCATTTAAACAAAAAGAAGAAATACATCACCAAAATTTTCTTGTTGGAGTCGGGATCTTTCTGGATGTTGAACTGGATCTTGAACTCTAATGACCTGTGCACAGAAACAACCGTATGCTGAGTATTTCATACTTAGTGGAATTACTATAAACTAAACTATTTAACATTAATAAATTACAACATCAACCATAAGGTTTATAAATCATTTAAACTAATTAAACATAATTATATATCACTTCATAAATCTTAAATTCATATTTCATTTTTTTTTTACATACTAATTCAATTCATAATTTAATTCATACATTCTTTCTCGTACTTTTCAGTAGTGCCAAATTAATCAATCTCATTTTTAAATTTTCATTTCAATTATTTATCCTATTAACAAGGCTTGGACTCTGATAGATATGCGGATTCCACCCAAACACACCAGAATATCAAACCCAAACACACCCAGAATAATATAAATCCTCCATAACACACCAGTATAATATAACCTTCCAAACATACCGGTATATCATATCCTCCCAAACACACCAATAAGGCATTAAATGCCTCTTCGGTTAAACTGCAGCATATAATAACAGAATCATCTTCTCGGCTGAGCTACAAATCTCCTCATTGCATCAAAATCCTATGGCATGCCATTTATATCCAATCTAGTCCGACAAGTTAATAGGGTATTATTTTACTTTTCCAATTTCGAATTCATTTCCACAATAATTTCAAATATTCAATCAATTCAAAACATCTATTATCTCAATTCACATATAATTCAATATTCACACATATTCTTACTTAATTTCAAATATTATTACTTACCTTATCTTAGATGTCCCATGACTACAAATTCAATATAACATTTAATAAATAGTTTGAGTTATAGTAATACAAACCCGGAATACGTGTTTACTCCTTAATGATCTTTTCTTTTCTTTTGGATGCCGATGCCTCGTTTTCCTTGTTAGCTACGAAAATAATAACAATTTACATTATTAATTACAGCATTAATTTAATAATTAATTGAATTTTTGTTCAATTTATTCTCTAATTCCAATTTAATCCTAATTAACTCTTTTATTTGTTTAACTTAATTTATACTTCATTTCTACTCAATTTCCTTCCATATTCACCCTAACAATCTAATGTTCATTATAAAACCCTAATTTAAAATTTCTTTCAATTTAATTTCCTAAAACACAAAACTTATAGCTTCTTTTACAATTTAATCCCTTTTTCAATTCTAACTTAAAAT
This sequence comes from Gossypium longicalyx, assembly GCA_025698465.1. Taxonomy (NCBI): domain Eukaryota; kingdom Viridiplantae; phylum Streptophyta; class Magnoliopsida; order Malvales; family Malvaceae; genus Gossypium; species Gossypium longicalyx. The sequence continues at coordinate 26,330,426 of CM046999.1, forward strand.
TCATTCAATTTAAATCCCTAATTCTTCTTTTTGTTCAACATAACCCATCTTAAAAACCTAAGAACTTCCAAAACCTTAATTTAATTTCAACAAAACTTTGTTTTAAAGCTTCTAAAACATCAAAATTAAGAGAAAAGGGCTAAATTTAGCTTACCAATTAAACTTGAAGCTTTAAAATCCCAATTTCTCCCCTTTTTTTCTTTCCTTTTTTCTTCCCTTGTTTTCGTTTTGTTCTCTGCTTCTTTTCTGTTCTTCTTTCTTTTACTTTCTTTTTATTCTATTTACTTATTTCTTTTAGTTATTTTATATTACTTTAATATTAAGTAAACAAATTATTTTATAACAAATGTACCAATATTTTTATTGCAATTGTCATTATTCAATTTGTTTATTATAAAAATATCTTATAATTTAATTATTATCATTTACTTATTATATAAGAAATTATATATATTTTACACATGTACCAATAATAATTATGCACTTGTCTTTTTTCATAATATAATATCAATTTAATAATTATTAATATATAAATATCTTTTACTTATTATTTAAGAAAATATACAAATATATATTTTTTTACATGTGTATAAATACATAGATCACACATGTACACTTTTATCATCATACAATTGGCACAAATTTTAATTTATTTATAATCTAATAATAAAATTTTAAATCAAATAATAATAATAATATTAACAATAATAATTAATAAAATCTAAGAAAAATCTTAGATTTTTCTATCCATTTTGCCGCTCAATTATTACAAATGGCTTAATTACCATTTTAATCCCTTTTTCTTTCTATTGTTTTAGAATTAAACTTTTAACCTTTACTCAATCTAGTCTTTTTTACTAGTTACTCTAAATTAAACTAGTTTCACCTAAATAAATCCTAATTAGACATATAACTAGACTCATAATTATTCCTAATAATTATTTACGAACCCGTTTCACTAAGACGGAGGCCCGATAATATACTTTTTTGGTGCCCATGGATTTTGGGTCATTACATGCAATGTGTAAATGAATGAAATTGAACAACCACTATCACATAAAAAAACGTTTGGAAGCTAAATGGCTTGTGTAATCAACTCCTTGTCCATTAAAATCTCCAAACAGATACTTGAATAAGCTCATAACAGCTGCTGGCCTTTAATTCATCTTCAAAATAGCTGAATTCATTTCTTCCTTTAATGCCAATCCATGTAACAACTGATTCAATGATTAATTCACCTATAAGCACAAGTAAACAAGTTAAATGGCTGTAGCAAATTAATTAAGCTGGAACATATTAAATGCCGAAATTATTTAATCAACTAAAGAACATTCAAAACAACTTAATTAATTAAACTAAGTATTTAAGCAATTAAAACAATTGAATTAATTAAACTAAACATATTAAAAGTCAATCCAGCAATTATTTAGCTCAAAACACATAAACTAAATAAAACTAAAATTGAACTGAAACCAAATTAAATATTCCAGCAAATTGATGCACAAGCTAAAACCGAATAATGTTGGGCTCAATAAACTTGAATGAGCTATGAACGAGCTAAATGAGCTTGTAGCAGATTGCATGGAACACTTGAATCAAACATCCTTGATCGTTCGATTAGTCTAGCAATGGTTCCCAACCCAAGTTTGCTTAATTAAGGCCTGCACACAAAATAACAAACTAAAATTAGATTTCATTTTGCACTTGAGCCTCTCGCGTTTAGGGCAATCTCGATGTTTTCAAAGTGTGTCGAAACATGTTGCGGTTGGGATCGCATCATACCCTCCCTCTTGAAAACAATTTGCCCTCAAGTTGGGCCATTTGCTCGTGAAGAATCTTTCAAGATCACAAACACCTTTGTTCATGAACCTGACAAAATCATTTCTAAGATCTTGAGAACCACAAATGGTTCGCAAGGGAAGCAAGTTATTTCCATACCCTCCTTCCTTAGGAGGATACCATTTTGGCTTGTCACCTACACAAGAATGGAACCAATTATTGACAATATAAGTTATAAGCTCAAAAGAACTTTCTGAATTGTTATTCAAAACTTGAATATATAAACCAATACCGAGATCAAAAATAGAATTCAGTCTTACCTTTCCATAATGAATCAAAAAATTCATAGATGGCATCAAACCAAAACCACAAAATATTTGAAAGATATAATCTTGGAACACAAAATTGCTTCGCTTAAACCCCTTAAACAATAGTATAGAATGATAATCTCTGGGATTAAAAATAAAGTTTTTCCTTACCATTTCAACTTGACTTGGAAATTCCTTGTATGGCAACATGGTAGGAATACAAATTAGTAGAAAGTCATATCCATGCAAAACACGCTCAAATCCCTTAAGCCATAATTTAGAACATCCTTCAGAATCAAATATTTGATTTTGACTTTGCAAACCATCAAAATTCACATCTTTTATTTTCGGGAACAAAGATAAAACTTGGAGGAAATGGAAGGGTTCAACACATTTATTCAAGATAAAATTATGATGCTCACCTTCACTTAACAACAACCTAGGAATATATGCTCCAGGTTTAAAAACATAGTTTTGATCACTCGTTCCACAATGCAGTAAGAATTTTGTTTTCACAAGAAAATCACACATGCCAAGCAAACCATATTTAGGTAGGCAAACATGCAAACATTCAAGCTTCTCAAATCTTAGTCGAATAGGCAGACAAAGGCATGAAAATTTCGCACAAAGGTTTAGCGATTTCTTATGAACATCACAGTCAAACAGATTAAATGTCTTATACGAGAACTCTTTACCGCATATGCTAGTCAAAGAAGATGTGAGCATACAAACACTCAAACAGTCATATATCTCAAATTGCATTCGAACAAACTTGTAGAAATATGTGGAATTTACACAATGAATCAGTAGATTCAAATTATCTTCACACATAAGCAGATTAGGCGTGTGATATGTTAACCTTTTATCGTAAAAACCCAAATTTTGTTCGGGCTGATCTGAACTTACTTCTTGAACAATCTTGCCAATGTCAGACTCATGAGTAGAAAAATTCCTCGTATCACTATGTAAAACAAAATCATCAACAATCAGATTATGATTTTCAACCAAATCAAGATGAAGAGCTCTTTCACAAACTAAGTCTTTGGTAATCTTGTCATAAAGAATCAAGTGAGATTGGAAAGATTCAAATACGGTAGAACCCTTACCTGGCTTACCTTTAAGCACTTGTGGACTAGGGTCATCTACAATCTTACCTTTTTCGATCAAATGGAATCTTCTCTTATCAAAAAGGTATTGAAGCTGGAACTTGTCAATTGATTCTTTGAAAACCTGAAATGAAGAAACGATACGAGGAAAACTCACATGTTGGTTAGTAAAATCATTCATCGCTTTTTCTTGTTCACTCTTTTCACTCATTTCTTTTTCAAACTCATTTTCAAGTCTTTTCTCTTTTACCACAACACTCGTTTCTTGCTTCAATTTCTTTCTCTTTTTCAATTTGCGTTTCTTGCTCACACTCTTTTCAAACCCAATCTTATTTTTCTTTTTCCCATTCTCTCTTTCTTTTTCATTTTCTTTTTCACTCTCAGTCTCTTCTTGTTCTCTTTCGATCTCTTTTTCCTTTTGCTTTCTTTCATCTTTTTTTTTTCTTTTTCACATGCTTTTTAAATTTCATTACAAAAGGAAGACAACAAGAAAAAATCATCAAAATGAAAAGCCTTTCATTGAGAATAAGAGGAAAGGTCTTCATATAAAATATGATCATCTCTTTGAGATTGAATCTTCATGGATGAATATCTTGATGTTTACGCCGAATTGCTTGAATCTTCTCGGCTGCCACCATAATAGGCTTCAAACTCGAAGCTTGAGTTATTTTGGCTTGAAGTCCTTGCTGAATAGGAATCTCGATAAGAGTTTTTTCTCACTTTTTTCACATAGTCGTTGGACGTTAAACTCTTTGACGATCTTGTTTTTGTCTTTTAGCTTGAAGAAATTCGCTCTCGATGGTAGGAAGATGGAAGGAAATGCTTGCGCATCACATCTTTCATTTCAGACTAGGTTGATATTGGGCACTCTCCATTTTATCTTTGATTCATGGTGAATTGATCCCACCAAGTCATGGTATAATCGGAGAAACTATTCGCCACAAGCCTCACTTTCTTACTTTCTGAGTAGTCGTGGTACTCAAAAACAAATTCTACCTTCTTTTCCCATTCAAGGTATACCTCCGGGTCGGATCGACCTTGAAACGATGAAATGGCTAACTTGTGATTCTTCAAATCACCATCAACAATTACATGCTCTCTAAAGCCTCGGTTTCTATGAACGTGTCTCCTTTCTCTTTGATTAGATGCTTGGTATGTTGGATCGAACTAGCCACTAATAGCAGTAACTTTTCTTTCGAAACTTAGAGACATTTTATTTGAACCTCACTTCAAACCTCACTATTCACTCAAAAAAAAAATATGGCACTCCACTTGTGTTTGCACTCTTTTATAACTTTTTCTACACTCGAATGCTCTCACTAACTCTCGTGCCTTTTTTCGCTCACTCCTCCTCTCTAAGTTCTTAAAGGACTATTTAAACTTAGAAGCAGTTGTTGTGGGTCAGCTTGCAAAAATGGATGTTTTATGTTGGTAGGGAACGTTGTAGGACAAAGGGTAGGCTTGAAACAAGAAATGGAAAAGGGTTGAGGGTGTCTGAATGGTAGGATATTGAATGGATGATTTCGGGCAGCAAGTAGAATTTTCGATGATGTCTCAAGTCGTATTTGTTGCCCAATCGTAAATTTGAGTAAGACTTGGTTTGTTTCAAAAAGGAATGAAAAAGATAGACAATGGCTACAAACAAAGGTTGAAAAGAAAGATAATTAAGCAATGGATAGGGAATTCGGCTAACAAAAGAACTAAAAGGATAATTGATAGATTGGGTGTAATGGAAAATAGAACTCAAGCTTCAAAAACAATTCAATACTATAAAGAGTATTGCCCCGAGACTTATATTGCTTAAGGTGAAAAATGATGAAGGTAGATGGACCTTGACCCGTTACCTAAAGAGGTAGGAACCATAGGTATAATAAACGCCACACCAAAAGGTGATAAGTTCAATTTACAAAGGAAAGATTGACGCCACAAGCTATGCTTGATAAGTTAAGTCAGACCCGAAAAGAACAATAAGAATTGAAAATCTCACAAAAGAACACTTGTTCATATAATTTGGCAATAGTCTTCCTAAATAATTACAAAAAAAACTATTTATAGGCTGAACATGTTCCAGCCTAATGGACACAAACTAATCAACTTAAATGAGTTATTGATGACTTAATTAAGCTAATTAAAACTAAAAGACCTTTGAGAAACTCTAACATATGTAACGGCTATGAACAGCTTATTTAATCTTCTAAATCAGCTGCTAATGAACTCTAATGAGCTGAACAACCCATTAATTCTCCTTTGAGCAGCTGAATGGATAGCAGCAACAATTGGCTTAAATTTGGCACACAAACAACTTTTTTGTATAAATGCTTGAAGAAAACTAATGTAATGTGTAAATGAACGAAATTGAGCAGCCACTATCACAAAAAAAACTTTTGGAAGCTGAATAGCTTGTGTAATCAACTCCTTGTCCATTAAAATATCCAAACGGATACTTGAATAAGCTCATAACAGTTGTTGGCCTTTAATTCATCTTCAAAACAGCCAAATTCATTTCTTCCTTTAATGCCAATCCATGTAAAAGCTGATTTAATGATTAATCCACCTATAAGCGCAAGTAAACAAGTTAAATAATTAAATAAGTTAAATGGCTATAGCAAATTAATTAAGCTGGAACATATAAAATGCCGAAATTATTTAAACAACTAAAGAACATTCAAAACAACTTAATTAATTAAACTAAGTATTTAAGCAATTAAAACAGCTAAATTAATCAAACTAAACATATTAAAGTTCAATTCAACAATTATTTAGCTCAAAACACATTAACTAAAAAAAACTAAAATTGAGCTGAAACCAAATTAAATATTCCAGCAAATTGATGCACAAGCTAAAATCGAATAATGTTGGGCTCAATAAAATTGAATGAGTTATGAACAAGATAAATGAGCTTGTAGCAAATTGCATGGAATACTTGAATCGAACATCCTTGATCGTTCGATTAGTCCAGCAATGGTTTCCAACCCAAGTTCGCTTAATTAAGGCTTGCACACAAATTAACAAACTTAAATTAGATTTCATTTTTCACTTGGGCCCCTCGCGTTTAGGCCAATCTCGATGTTGTTGAAGTGTATCGAAACATGATGCAGTCAGGATTGCATCAATAGTGGATTAAGGTTTATTTGCTGTTTTCATCGATCGTTATCCATCTAAGTGCTTGTAAGACTTGGGTCAACAATCGTTCATATTGTTGGTTCGGCCTTTGCCTTAGCTAAACCTATACATTCCTCCCCTAAACATTCTTTGAATCTTTATTTGAACCTATCTTCTATCCATTTTCAGCCTTTCCTTGTAACGAATCAAACTTACTCAATTTCTCAATTGGGCACACACATACGACTTGAAACCACATCAACCGAGTTCATATCAGGTTTAGTCCCGAACCACTTCTAAAGCATGTTTAAGGTCTTGTAGGCCTTTATAAAGGACTATGTGGTTGTATTAAATGATGTATGAGAATGAATGCTTGATGTTGTAAATGTATATTATATGTTGCGTATTGATCGGTAATGCCTTTTAACTCTATTCTGGCGACGGATACAGGTTAGGGGTGTTACATCAGTTGCCAATGTAGCTTTCAGAATTCAGTCATAATGTTTGGGTCGGGTTAGGGAGGTTACATAAATATTTTAAAAATATATGATAATGAATTTAAATTTTATATTAATATTAAATAAATATAATTATATTAAATGCCCCTTCCTTAATCAGACTTCCCCCCACCTTCCTCGTCCTCGTCCCTCTCTCTCCATCTCTATTGTTACTTTTGTTTTTAGACTTCCCTACCGTTGCTTCTAACTTAAGGTAAAGCTTTTTGGATTAGATTCCATCCAAGTTTCATCACTTATTTTTGAGACAAATATTTACTTTATCACTTTTTTTTCACGAGCAAAATAAAGTTCCCATCCTTGGTTGGTATAGGGATTGCAATAGCAAAGAGGGAGAGAGAGCATGACAGTGGTGAGGAAGGTCTGGTGGAGGAAGGGGAGAGGGAGAGAGAAAATGATGGTGGTGGGGGAGGTTTGGTAAGGGAAGAGGAGAGGGGTAAGAGATTTTTATTTTATTTAATATTAATATATAAATATTTATATAAAATTTAAATTTATTATTATATTTTTGAATTTTTAATATATTTTGAAATTTTATATATTATTTCTTATCAATAATATTTTATATTTTTATATTTTTAAAATTTGTTATTATATTTTTTGAAAATATTTATGTATTTTTTATATATTTGTTAGAATTAGAATCAAATTGAGACCATTTATAAATTTTGAGGGTTAATTTTTTTAAAATTATGACTAAATTAATATAATGTGTAACAACTCGATTTAGATCCTAATCGGAAATGGTGGTTTCGGGACCATGAATTCGAGTCAGAAAAATATTTTAAAATTATTTTTTGTGTTTATTTTGTGTGTATTTATATCTGTGAAATTTTTTTGATTTAATTTTATCGTTTGAGTGTCCGATTAAATAAAAGGACTTAATCGAGTAAGTTAAAAATTTGGTAGTTTAATGTATAGGGGGCCAAAATGCTATTGGATTTTTAAATGGAAGCCTTTATGTTGCAATTAGCCCATTGTTAAGTAAAATGGACGGTAATAGCCATAGTTATAATGGTTTTATAATTTAATAAATAAGGTTAAATAAATAATTAAATAAAATGTCATTATATGTTATAATATACTATATTATAATAAGCTTTTCATATTATTTTCACTTGGCCGAAACTTAAACAAGAAAGAAAAAAAAAAGAACTAGGGTTCGGCTTCATTCAAGCTAGGGTTCGGCTTCATTCAAGCTCAATCAAGGTAAGAGTTCAGCTCGATTTTTGATAATTTTTACGTTTTTGAGATCGTTGCTTCGAGTACAACAAAACCCATGCTTGAATTTTTTATTTTAGTGAATATTTTGAGTTATGCCATTGTTTAGAGCTTGTGATTTTTGTTGTTTGATGATGAAATATGAAAGATATATTTTAGATTAACATGTTTTGTATTGGAGTTTTTGATGATTTTGGGTAATTAGGACTAAATTGCAAAAATAATAATTTGAGGGATTAAAATGTGAAATAAATGAAATATAAGGAAAATTTTGGCCCAACATAGGTATGTTGAAATTTTGTATATTTTGTATTTGGTGCAATAAGGACTAAATCGTAAAAAGTGTAAATGTTAGGGGTAAAATAGTAATTGCCCATTTATGTGTTTTTGGACTAAATTGAATGAAAATATGTTTGAATAAGCTTAATGTGAATATGTTTATATCAAGAACCAAAGAAATCGGTTTTGGATCGGGGAAAAACGAAAGTTGTCGACTAGCTACCCTGTTTCATTTTATATCGTCCAAGGTAAGTTTATAAGCAAATAGAAGTACTTAATTTAAAATAAATGCTAAGTATACATGCTGAAATGAAATATATGGAATTATTTATGCTATAGCCGAATATGAACAAGTTTGGTTACAATATTTCTGAATTCGTTTCGATCGAGTTACGACATCCGAAAGCCCAGTATGAACCTTAGTAATAGTTGGGATACATATGTCATGACATAGGATTCCGATTTATGTATGCGAGTAAGACCATGGAATCGATATATGACTCCGATATATGTGTGCTAGTAAGACCCTGTCTGGGATAGTGGCATCGATCTATGACTACATGTAAGACCACATCTGGGATGTTGGCATTGTACGATATATATGTGATTATCCAAGTGTCCTATCCAATTCTGAATGGTTCATCGGGCAAAGGTAAATTGTGTTCGAATGTGTAAAATGAGTTGAATGGCCAGGTAAGAATTAACTTGATATCTACTTAAGATAAGGTGAGTAAGTACTATGAATATTTGCTGTAAATCTTGTACAATGCAAATGTAGAATATATGTGTATGTGGTATGTGTATTCAGTTTGTGAATGGATAATTTGTGTATCATTGAAATGTTTCTTAAATATGTGCACATATGATTTTGTATATTTGGCCTTATAGGTGATATTTATATATGTGATGTTATTCTATGATTCTTGAGTCTGTCTATAGGTGCACATATGTACGGTTTATTATGATTAATTGGTTGGAAGTTGTTTAAAAATATGTTAAATAATCATGTGAGTATTCGGCCTAGGTGGGTAATATTAATGTAATTCGTTAGATAGTATGAGTTGACTATATTATTGAGTTTTTCCTTTGTTTATGACTTATTAAGCTATAATAGCTTACTTTGTGTATATGTGTGTTTCTGTTTTATAGATTTTGGATTCAAGCTACAAGCTCGGGGACTATCAGCCAAGTTCATCACACTATCTACTATTTTGGTACCTTTATAAGTTAAACTTGAATTATGGCATGTATAGGCCAGAAAGTGTTATGAAATGTTAAATTTTGGTTGTGTATAATTAAAGCCATGCAAAAATGACTTAATTTCTAAGCTTGGACTTGGTTATGTTTGGTCATGGCTTAATTTATTTTGGCTATCATGATAAATGTTATAAAATGTATGATATTTTTTTAGGTGTTATATGCTTGGAAATTGGTGTGATAGTGATGTTAGTCATAATGTGTATGTAACGCCCCAGAGTTGGTCTAAAAGTATTGGGCCTTGAGCATGGGAGCGGTTAGGAGACTGCTCATAAATATTTTAGTTAAGCAAGAAGGTGACACAAATTACATAGTTGCTTAATTGGCTAAGTGATTTGGGTGTGTTTGGGAGTGTTTGAGGAGCCTGGGTTCAAGTCTTGGCCTTTACAGAATTTTTAAATTAGCTCTTAAATGAATCTAAACTCTAGTACATTGGCTTTATAAATAATTGCGCTTGTTTCAAGTCATAAAAAGCCTTGTGGTCTAGTGGCAAGCTGGCGTGTAAAGGAACCTTGAGGTCTGAGGTTCGAGCGTTGGCATAGCACAAATGAGGTATTTATTTTGTAGCTTGGATTGGCCAGTGGTTGTGTTGCAGTGAAATTCTGACGGGTGAGTGGTGGAGTGATAGGTGGAGGATATCTAGGAGGAAATCATGGAGACGATTAGGGAGAGATTTGTGGAGAGGAATTAGGAGATTGAGGTGTGGGGGTTGTTGTGCCAAATTTGAAGTCTTGTGGGGAGGGAGTTAGTGTCGTTTGAGGACAATAGTTGCATAAGGGAACTCAACGATAGGCTTTGGAGGCTGATTTTGTGTTAGCTAACTATTAGACAATTCTGATTTCTATACCTCTGGTTTTGGCAACTATAATTCTTTCTTTTGGTTTTGGTGGTATATTTGTGAAAACCTCTCAGTTTCTCGTTTTGCTTTGGTCATGTATCCAAGTGGTATCTTAACCCTTCTTCTTTGGCCGATTGAACATTGAGCACCTTCTCCTTTTCTCATTTTCTCTGAAGCTGAATACCCATACTCTCCCCTTTCAAATCTTGTTCCTTTTACTTTACTCGAATCTTCTTTACCTTCTTCTCCCTTCCTTTCAAAGATTGAGGTGTGGGGGTTGTTGTGCCAAATTTGAAGTCTTGTGGGGAGGGAGTTAGTGTCGTTTGAGGACCCTAGTTACATAAAGGAATTCGGCTATAGGCTTTGGAGGCCGATTTTGTGTTAGCTAACTATAGGACAATTCCAATTTCTATACCTCAGGTTTTGGCAACTTTAATTCTTTCTTTTAGTTTTGGTGGTATATTTGTGAAAACCTCTCAGTCTCTCGTTCTGCTTTGGCCGTGTATCCAAGTGGTATCTAACCCTTTTTCTTTAGTCGATTGAGCATTCAGGACGTTCTTCTTCTTCTCTTTTTCTCTGAAGCCGAATACCCATACTCTCCTCTTTCAAATCTTGTTCCTTTTACTTTACCCGAATCTTCTTTACCTTCATCTTCTTTTCTTTCAATCGAATTTTCCCTAACCTATTGCATCGTCTTGCCCCTCCCTCTTTCAGTTTTGGTAGTAGTGAATGATTCATTCTTTTCTTTCTCCCTTCTCTACAGTGTAATCTAATCCTTGTTGGCCACATAGTACTCCGGCATTAACCTTCTGTGAACCGATCCCTCTGCTGTTTTTTTCTATCAATTTTGGTGGTAAGTGCTACTTAATCGGTTGTGGTCTCTATTCATTCTTCTCCCTTCTGTTGTATCTATGGTTCTCTTAACCTTTTCTTTCCAATCAACTTTGCTAGGGGAGTGATAGCGCTAGTTCTACCTTGTGAAGCGATTATCTAGTTGGGGATGGTGAACCAGTTGTGTTTCATTCTTTAGAAGCAGGTTCTCAACCTTTGTGGTAAGTGTTGTTGGGGGATCAATTGTGTATGCAAATTTTCTAGTAGAAGATAATGGAATCTTGGTTTGAGTGCAGGCAATCTGTAAGAACTTGTAGTCAATCCTCAGCAATGACTAAGGGGTGAGGGACCTTAAGTGTTCAATCAAGGTAAGTGTCGAACCATGATTGGGATAAGTAGTGTTAAAGGGTTAGTTACCCATTGGTTAAAGGACTAATTTTGAGGATTTAGTGGTTATGAACACTAACAAATGAAAGACTGACTGTTTGTGAAATTGAATGTAGGTTGGGCGCTTGAGGAACTTGGAACGGTTGCATAAACAGGTGTGTAATTATGCACCAAAATCTGTTACTATCAAAAGCCGAAAAGGTGTGTAACCACACCCTTCTTTATTGTAGATCGGTAAAAGCCGAAGGGCCGAAGCTTTGGCATTTGAAGCCACACGAACGTCCGATCGCTTGTGGGGTAAACCAAGGCCACAAATCATGGGTGATAGTCTGTAAAGGCCACCACAAACGTTTCCGTGGACTTGCGCCGATATGGGCCATGTTAGGCCGAAATGGGCTGTGTGGGCCCAATAGGCTCGTAGGCCCTACACAGATTAAATTCACAGTAAGTGATGGATATTGGACTGGGCTATGTAGGTCACATAGCTGTAACTGAATATGGGCTAAATGGGCCATACGAGCGTGTAGGCCCACTTGGGCCGAGTAATGGGCCTTGGGCCGAGTAATGGGCCTTGGGCCCATTTATGCCATTACGATAATTTAGGTTATCCGTGTCGCTCGAGGCGATTATAGACCTTCGGAGAGATCATTATCTGAGCTGCAAACCCTAAAGTAGGGTAAAATGATCGTAATACCCCTGTATGGTTAAATGATGATTATGCTCGATGATTATGCTCTTGTGTTCCGTATGACTAATGTGCTTATGATTTACATATATGATTTTACTGAGTATGACTTTGCATACACATAATATTTATGACATGACTTATCTGCATGGGGTTGGGGGTCTGACTTGGAGGAAGTTCTATAAAAGTGGTTTTGCCAAGTATTCTGATTCTAGTGGCTCTGCCACGTTTTCTGTTATTAGTAGCTTTCCTGCGTTATTGGTGTGTTGGCTAGGTGGGTCGATCGAATCCTCACATGGTGTGTTGGCTGGTACGGGTGGTGTGCTAGTTGGATTGGTTTGGGATACTTATTTGCTCTATGTTGATTTTGTTTCGGGCTTGGGCCCACTCTGCTACTGTATAGGGCTAAAGCCCAGAATGTTTTACTTATTCTATTTTCTGTTGTCTGTTAGGGGATTACACATTAAGTTTTCGTAAACTCACCTTTCTTTTTGACTGTTCAGGTAATCCCCAGCCTTAGACGATTTGGTGCCGCGAGGGACTCGGAGGTGGCCACACGACTGCCGTATCTTGCATTTGACTTTATTTAATTTAAACTTCACTTTTGGGTTTTAATTTTGTAATAAGACCGTTTGTGGATTTTAATTTTTAATTGGGCTTTGGATTATATATTTTTAAACTGCTAGTATTAGGTAAAGTCGAGTTTTTAAAAGAATTACTATTTTCTGAAACACGCGTTTTAAACTTCATCGACTTTAAAAGCTTCCGCATCTTTAAATCAATTTATTATAACATTGATGGTTAATAAGTAAACGTTTTGACGAAAACCTTTGTTAAATAATAATAAAAGGATTTAAACTCAGTAACAGATTTTTACTAAAAAGATCAATTTTTGAAAAACGTGACACACCAGATTCGACCATAACGTTTATGTCGGGCTTGGGGTGTTACATTTAGTGGTATCAAAGCTAGGTTGCAAAACTTGGCTATGGAATGGGTTTTTGAAAATTTTTCTCACAATAAGGTTTTCAAAAGTTTTTCTAAACCTTGGTTTTTGAAAAAGATGATTTTAAAGAATTTGGATTGTTTTAAAATGTTGACACTGAAGGTGTGGCATATCGAGTCTCTGGCGCCAAATCTATAAGTTCTCTATCACTGTTTACTGAAATGTTATACTGTAGGTAGTGGTATTATACTAGAAACACTAGAGTTTGAGTTAACTAAGACTGTAGAAGACTGAAAACTATAGTGAGACTCCACTCTACAAAAACAAAACTTTAACTACTGCTTGATCATAAGATATCCGTTAATAATTACTAGAATTATGAACTGATTCATAAGGCTCTTAAAATAGATAATACGCTGTAACGATATGAGCACAAGGGGTACTCGTGGAAGGGGTACACGAGGTCGCGGTAGAGGCCTAGGAAGCGCTAGGGCTGAGTCTTCAGCATCGGGCCACATGCCTGCTAAGGAGGCGCCAGTATCACAAGTGACTGAGATAGGGTCTTATGATTGAGTTGTAGGGGACGATGCTCTATCCCAAGCGATGCTTCGTGTTCTAAAGAGGGTTGCTGGAGCGAGTACTAGATCGGTGGGTCGGGGGTCAATTTCTGAGCGACTCCTGGCTAACATAGCAAAAATTTTCAGGGGTGTTTCTAGTGTAGCCCCAAATGTGGTAGAGTACTAGTTAGAGGCCACTGAGTGGAAAATGAACGACCTTGATTGCACTATAGAGCAAAAATTAAAAGAAGCAGTGTCTTTATTGTGAGATGAGGCCTACCAATGGTGGCTCACCGTGAGAGATGGTACGCAGGCCGATCGTTTGACATGGGACTTCTTTAAGGGGGCCTTTCAAGGGAAATATGTTGGGACGAGTTATGTGGATGCCCGAAGGAAGGAATTTTTGAATCTGACCCAAGGGAACAAGACTATGGCAGAGTACAAGGCAGAGCTTCTGCGGATGAGTCGATATGCTCGTGGGATTGTCGCTACTAAGTATGAATGTTATGTGCGATTTGAGGATGGACTTCGAGATGAGTTGCGTGTGCTGATAGCTCTGCAGAGGGAGTGGGACTTTGCTGCTTTGGTTGAAAAAGAAAAAATTATTGAGGATGTGAAGCGCTCAGAGCACCAGAACCGTGAGAAAGATAGGGGAAGATTTAAGAGGGATTCAGGGCCCTCAGGTTCTTTTGGAAGGCCTGTAAAGAAGGCCAGATTTGAGGGGCCAGTTCAAGTAGTCCCTATTACTATGGTTAGACCGCAGACTTGCGCGGATTATGGGAGGTCTCATCAGGGTGAGTGTTGGAGATGAATCGGGGCATGCTTCAATTGTGGGTCCATGGATCATCAAGTCAAGAATTGTCCTCAAAGGCCTGTTTAGATGCAAGCTACAGAATAGAGGTTTGTTCAGCCAAGAAGAGGTGGTCAGCAGCCACCGAGAGGCCTTGGTCAGGCCAAGGGTGGAAATGGTAATGGACGTGGTCATGGAGCACCTGGCAGAAGTGCTGGTAATATTGAGGGGAGATAGCCAGTTATGGTTTATGCTGCTCGTCGCCGAGAGGATAGTGACGCCCTTGATGTTATAGCTGGTACATTTTTAATTCATAACATGCCATACATTGCTTTAATTGATATTAGGTCTATGCATTCGTATGTTGCATGCACTATGTCTGAGATGTTGGGTATCTAGTTCGAGAATGTGACTAGTGAAATGACTGTGATAAGTCCACTAAGACAGTCAGTTAAGGTGAACAAATTGTTTAGAGATGTGCCCCTAGAAATTCAGGGTATAATCTTTCCAACGGATTTGATGGAATTACCATCTGGAGAATTCGACCTTATCTTGGGTATGGACTAACTAGTGAAGCACCGTGCGAGTTTGGATTGCGCTGCTAAGCGAATGGTGTTGAAGACTACTGAGGTGAGGAGGTAGTTATGATAAGGGAGCAAAGAAATTATCTGTCTAACGTAATCTCATCATTAAGGGCCAAAAAGTTGGTCCGCAAGGGTGGCGAGGCATTTCTAGCATATGTGAGCATTTTTTATTCTGAAGGTCCTTCGGTGGGAGATGTTAGAACTGTCAAGGAATTTCTGGATGTATTTCCTGATGAGCTTCCTAGGTTGCCTCTGAACCGTGAGGTTGAATTCAGAATTGAGCTACTACCTGGAACAGCTCCGGTGTCCATCGCTCCGTATAGGATGGCACCAAAGGAGCTTGTGGAATTGAAGGCTCAAATTCAAGAGCTTTTGGACCGAGGGTTTATTCGACCAAGTTTGTCTCTGTTGGGAGCACCGGTGTTGTTCGTAAAGAAAAAAGATGGGACTATGTGCATGTGCATCGACTACTGGCAGTTAAACAAGAGACGATCAAGAACAAGTACCCCCTTCCAAGGATTGGTGATCTTTTTTATCAACTTAAAGAAGCTTCAGTTTTCTCCAAGATCGATCTCCGCTCTGGGTACCATCAGCTAAGGGTTAAGGAGGCTGATGTATAGAAGACAACGTTTAGTACTCGATATGGACACTACGTGTAACACCTCTAACCCGTATCTGTCGCCGGAATGGAGTTACGAGGCATTACCAAAAGACATAGTTTTCAAACATTCACTGATTTATACAAGTCGTGTTCACATTACAAAAGTCATATGACCTATTAATTATTAAACTTACTTTATAAATTGTGAAACAAAATACAATTCATATCTCAAGTCAGGTATAATATGCTTTTAAATATAAACACATAAGTAGAGGTAACTAAACATAATCGAATAAAGCTTTAAGGCAAGTCATAATTTTGGTTTGATAAATAACCATCACATAAGAGATGCAACATGTCTCATCGAACTCAAACATATTTCATCATTTTATCTTAAATCAATTTCAGCCACAAATAACAACTCAATACCAAAAACATGCATAATTCGTATAACCTCAATCTGTCATTAAATCACGAATATCAATTTCTACACAAGCTTTAAATATAACCGATTAAAAACATATTACATAATTTAATAGTCAATCACGTATGCATCTTTATTACAATTCAACATGGCCAAACATGCTTCTTACTCATATACACATTGTGCGTATTTACCCTAAATTTGAAAACCACACTTAACATTTAATTGCATACAAAACAATTGACTAAAATATTCATGGGACATTTTTATTACCTATTACATTTTATAACCGAATTTCATTACTAAAAACCATGAACACATCCAAAAGATTTCATCACCGAATTAACAGAATTAAGTTCATTAAACATGACAACTAAAAACATAAAAGATTAAGACTAAACATGGTGATCAAATGCACATATACACTAAATATATTAGTAGAAAACACATCCAAAGCAATCAAACATACTTACGACCGATTTCTTCATACCTCATCCAAAATCATTAACTAACATCAATATAAAAACACATAACACAAATTATAATCATTCATAGCACATAGCATAATAATCAAAACAGACTTAAACCATAATTATGCCAAAACCGAATTCAAGCAAAATAGTTAAGCCATTTTTGCATGGCTAATAAACATACATTTCCAAAAATTCAACTTTACTGAACACGCACTCCATCCTATACATGCCATAATTCGAGTTCAATTATTTAAATACCGAAGTTGTAGATAGTGTGATGAACTTTGCTGACGATCCCCGAGCTCGTAACTTGAATCCAAAATCTATAAAACAGAGTAAACGAAAACACACAGAGTAAGCTAACTTAGCTTAGTAAGCCTTAAGCAAATTAAACAATTAATGCATAATATCGTCTCAATACTAAATCATTTCAATCAAATAATTCAGCTTATACATCTGTAATCACATTTAATTTCAAGCTTTTAATTCCATACATATATAACATATAAATTCATAAAATAATTTCTCCCTGACCAATGTTCAATTAATCAAAATAATTAATTATCATCCAACCTTCAAAATCAAGATGTCAATATATAATCAAATGTACATACATTCATATACACAAGCTCAAAAACTTTAATATAACATCATGTACACGAACTATCCATATGGCCGAATATACATGGTCTTGTATACAAATATTCAAAGACCAAATCGATAATATTCATATCATTCGATCATAAGACCGAATACACATATCATAATCACACATGATTTGTAACAAATAATCAAGTTGCTTACTTACCTTATTTTAAGTAGGTAACAAGTTAATTCATACTTGGCAATTTAGCTTGTTTAATGTATTCAAATACCACATCATCATGAATTATTTTAAGCATAAACTTATAATAGATCACCGACATAAAGCTTGCTAGGCCTAAGCCTGTATCACACACCGTCACAAGGCCTGCTAAACTCAAAGTTTGATTTTATACACCGGTAATAAGCCTGCTAGGCATAAAGCCCGATTTAATTCACTATCACAAGGCTTGCTAGGCTCAAATCTCGAATATCACTACTATAAAGTTGTCTTAAACAATTCATATATCGGAACTTCTAGATATTCCATATAGTTCATACAGACTTTCAAATGTTATAACTCAGTCGAATTAAACTCAAATACATTATTTCCATGCTTAATCATATTCGGCTAACTCCACTATAAAACTATGAATTTCAAATTAGTATATTAAACTAATTTACATTCAAAATAAATGATGTTTAATTTCTTAAAGACTAACCTTGGACAATGAAAAACTGGTACGGATCGGCTAGTCGACAACTTTAGTTTTCCCCCGATCTAAATCTGATTTTCTCTTTTCTTGATCTAATTTAATATAAATTAAACTTATTAATTCAAATATTCAACCAAATTCATCCAAAAAGACACAAATGGGAAAATTACACTTTTACCCCTGATATTTCACATTTTTCACAATTTAGTCCCTATTGCATAAAATACAAAATATGCAAAATCTCACAACAACATAGTTATTCCAAATATCCCTTGTACTCATACTAGTCCATATATTTCATTTATTTCACATTTTAGTCCCTCAATTTTTTTTATTTTTACAATTTAGTCATAATTACTCAAAATCATCAAAAACTCCAATACAAAACATGTTAATCTAAAACATATCTTTAATATTTCATCATCAAACATCACAAAACACAAATATTCATCAATGGAATAACTCAAAACATTCATCAAATTTAGAAATTCTAGCATGGGTCGGATAGTATTCGAAGCAACGATCTCAAAAATGTAAAAATTATCAAAAACTGAAACCAAACTAACCTTGAATCATTCTTGAGAATGGCCGAATATCACAAAGCTATATTTTCTTTCTTTCTTTCTCAAGTTTCGGCAAGAACAAAGAAATATGCATGCATATTTAATTTTTTTATGTTTTATTATAACATATGTTATTTCATAAATTACCATATTAGCCTTTAAACATAAATATAAAACAATTATAACTTAAGGTCACTACCATCCACTAAATGTTATCATGGGAAAATTGCATCTTAAACACATCAAATTACAAAGACAATCACAATTCGGCCCTTTTTACATATAACCATCGAATTTTCACTTTACGCGATTAAGCCCTTTTATTAAATTAAGCACACAAACCATCAAATTTTCATACGAAACTTTTACACATTCAAGTTCACATATAAAAAAGCACGGAAAATAATATTTAAATATTATTTTGACTCGGATTTGTGGTCCCAAAACCCCCATTCCGACTAGGGTCTAAATCGGGCTGTTACACTACGAGTTCCTAGTAATGCCATTTGGGCTTACGAATGCACTAGCAGCCTTTATGGATCTCATGAATCAAGTGTTCCAACCCTATCTAGACCGATTCGTAGTTGTATCTATAGATGATATTCTGGTGTATTCGAGAACTGAGGAGGATCATGATGTGTATCTTCGAACTGTTTTGCAAATTTTGAAGGAGAAGCAACTATATGCAAAGTTCAGCAAGTGTGAGTTCTAACTGTGAGAAGTGATGTTTTTGGGTCACGTGCTATCTACTGAGGGGATTAGGGTTGATCTTCGAAAGATCAAAGTCGTATTAGAGTGGAAACCACCGAAGACTGTATTTGAAATTCGAAGTTTTCTGGGTCTAACTGGGTATTATAGACAATTTGTGGAGGGGTTTTCTATAATTGCTGCACCTCTGACTCAGTTACTGTGAAAAGGAGTACCATTTAGTTGGACTATTAGGCAACAAGAGAGTTTTGAAAAACTGAAAAAGGTTCTGACTGAGGCCCCTGTCTTAATACAGCCGGAGTCTGAGAAGGAGTTTACTGTCTACAATGATGCCTTGCACATCGGTTTGGGTTGTGTACTGATGCAGGAAGGTAAAGTGGTTGCTTACGCATCACGTTAGCTTAAGCCTCACGAGGCGAATTACCCTACTCACGACTTGGGGTTAGCTACGGTGGTGTTCGCGTTAAAAATTTGGAGGCATCATTTATTTGATGACAAGTGCATTATTTACACAGATCATAAGAGCCTCAAATACCTTCTTACTCAGACGGAGTTGAATCTTAGGCAGCGAAGATGGATAGAGCTGCTTAAGGATTATGATTGCTCAATTGAGTACCACCTTGGTAAGGCATCATTTATCTGATTTGAGAGTGATGTTTGCTCGTCTCAGCCTATTTGATGATGGTAGTTTATTGGCTGAGCTTCAAGTGAAACTAACGTAGACTAAACAAATTAAGAATAAACAGTTGTTAGATGAATCACTGGTTTCTCGCTTTTGACAAGTTGAGAATGGTGAGACTGTGAATTTTTAGCTGATTAGTGAAGGGGTATTGTGTTTTCGTGGGAGAGTTTGTATACCTAGGGATTCTGATTTGAGGCAATCTATATTGAAAAAGGCACATAGTAGTCCATATGGCTATGCATCCTAGTGAAAACAACTTGTACCAAGATCTTCATCAGCTATACTGGTGGCCTGGATTGAAACACGAAGTTACTAAATACGTGAGTAAGTGCCTGACTTGCCAGCAAGTTAAAGTTGAGCATCAACTACCTTTTAGGTTATTGCAGCCAGTTAAGATTCCACTCTAAAAGTGGGAAAGGGTAACCATGTATTTTGTGAGTGGGCTACCCTTGGCGCCTACTAAGAAGGATTCGGTATGGGTTATCATAGATAGACTGACGAAATCTGCCCATTTTATATCGATCCGCACTGATTATTCGCTGCAGAAATTGGCCAAGTTGTATGTGGCTGAGATTGTGAGACTGCACGGAGTACCAGTTTCTATCATATTTGACAGAGATCCTAAATTTACATCTCGATTCTGGAAGAAGTTACACGAGGCTTGGGTACAAGGTTAGACTTTAGTACTGCATTCCATCCTCAGTCAGACGGTCAGCCACAAAAGGGTGATTTAGATACTGGAAGACATGTTAAGATGCTATGTAATTGATTTTCGAGGCAGTTGGGAAGACTACTTGCCATTGGCAGAGTTTGCTTACAACAATAAGTACTAGTCCAGCATTCAGATGGCACCGTACGAGGCGTTATATGGTCATAGGTGTCGTACTCTTACCTGTTGGATGAAACTTGGTGAGCGGCGAGTTTTAGGGCCAGAGTTAGTTTATGATACTGAAGAAAAGGTAAAGTTAATTCGAGATCAGTTAAAAGAAGCAACTGATAGACATAAATCATATGTAGATTTAAAGTGTAAAGAGATTGAGTACTCTGTGGGGGATTATGTCTTTTAAAGGTCTCATCGTGGAAGAAAATCCTGAGATTTGGACGGAAGGGCAAGCTTAGCCCTAGGTTTATCGGGCCTTATCAGATTCTAAAGCGGGTGGGACCAGTTGCCTATAAGCTTGAGTTGCCTTCTAATTTAGACAGGATTCATGATGTGTTTCATGTCTCCATGCTGAGGCATTACCGCTCTGATCCCATGCATTTTGCGCCAGTTAAGAAAATTGAGGTTAGGTTTGATTTGACTTTCAAGGAAGAACCGATGCAGATATTGGATTGTAACGTTAAAGTGCTGAGAAGGAAATCTGTTCCATTGGTCAAGGTGCATTGGCGTAATCACAGTTCAGAGGAAGCCACGTGGGAGCCTGAAGAGGCGATGCGACAGTAATATCCTCACTTATTCTGATCAGGTAAATTTTGAGGCCGAAATTTCTTTAAAGAGGTAGAGTTGTAACACCCTAGAATTGGGCCTAAAAGTATTGGGCCTTGAGCATGGGAGCGGTTAGGAGACTGCTCATAAATATTTTAGTTAAGCAAGAAGGTGACACAAATTACATATTTGCTTAATTGGCTAAGTTATTTGGGTGTGTTTGGGAGTGTTTGAGGAGTCTGGGTTCAAGTCTTGGCCTTTACAGAATTTTTAAATTAGCTCTTAAATGAATCTAAACTCTAGAACATTGGCTTTATAAATAATTGCGCTTGTTTCAAGTCATAAAAAGCCTTGTGGTCTAGTGGCAAGCTGGCATGTAAAGGAACCCTGAGGTCTGAGGTTTGAGCGTTGGCATAGTGCAAATGAGGTATTTATTTTGTAGCTTAGTTTGGCCAGTGGTTATGTTGCAGTGAAATTCTGACGGGTGAGTGGTGGAGTGATAGGTGGAGGATATCTAGGAGGAAATCATGGAGACGATTAGGGAGAGATTTGTGGAGAGGAATTAGGAGATTGAGGTGTGGGGGTTGTTGTGCCAAATTTGAAGTCTTGTGGGGAGGGAGTTAGTGTCATTTGAGGACCCTAGTTACATAAAGGAATTCGGCTATAGGCTTTGGAGGCCGATTTTGTGTTAGCTAACTATAGGACAATTCCAATTTCTATACCTTAGGTTTTGGCAACTTTAATTCTTTCTTTTAGTTTTGGTGGTATATTTGTGAAAACCTCTCAGTCTCTCGTTCTGCTTTGGCCGTGTATCCAAGTGGTATCTAACCCTTCTTCTTTAGTCGATTGAGCATTCAACACGTTCTTCTTCTTCTCTTTTTCTCTGAAGCCGAATACCCATACTCTCCCCTTTCAAATCTTGTTCCTTTTACTTTACCCAAATCTTCTTTACCTTCATCTTCTTTTCTTTCAATCGAATTTTCCCTAACCTATTGCATCGTCTTGCCCTTCCCTCTTTCAGTTTTGGTAGTAGTGAATGATTCATTCTTTTCTTTCTCCCTTCTCTACAGTGTAATCTAATCCTTGTTGGCCGCATAGTACTCTGGCATTAACCTTCTGTGAACTGATCCCTTTGCTGCTTTTCTCTGTCGATTTTGGTGGTAAGTGCTACTTAATCGATTGTAGTCTCTATTCATTCTTCTCCCTTCTGTTGTATCTATGGTTCTCTTAACCTTTTCTTTCCAATCAACTTTGCTAGGGGAGTGTAACACCCCAAACCTGGCCTAGATGTTATGGTCGAATCCGACGTGCCACATTGAAGTTAAAAACCCATGCTTCATTTTAGTGTTAAAAACCGTCTTTTGTTAAGCTAAAGTGAATGGAAGCTGGGCACCAGGTAGGTATCCACAACAGAGGAGGTGAGCCATGAAGGCTGCTTAAGTACCAAGCTCTTCGATTGGATCCAATCTTAGACATGCCCACAACCATTGCAACACTTTGGTTGTATCGAGTTGAAATTCCTTTGAGTAGCTATTATCTTTGTTAAATCGAATAATCGTGACGTCGTGTTACTTTAAAAACAAATATCGTTTTGAAAATGCGCCCTATGTCTATCCCATTTGCATTATTATCCACCAGTTTAAAGTTATTGGAAATAAAAATAATCCCCGGAAAAAACAAAGAAGAAAATTTAGTTAAAATGGCCTTATTACAACCCAAGATTAAATAATGAATAAAATAAATTAAGGAAAACTAGTCACTTATTTTAAAGCCCAAAAGCGATCACCATGGCCACTCTGAATCCCCTCCGGCTCCAAGTCACCCACATCAAGGCCCACTTGCAAGGTTAAGAAAGGGGGATGAGTTTGGAAACTCAGTGTGTAAGAAAAGCCCATCCAAAGCCCAACTCAGCTCAAGCCCGTTGGGCCTAAGCCAATTCAGTGCGGTGGTGGTTCTTGGGCGAAGCCTTTTCGAATCTGATGAACCGGCCTTAGCCCCTTTTCAGATAACAAGATGCGGCCCATAGGCCCATTCCGAATAGAGCATCATATTCATGTATGCAAGCCCAACCCACCTATAACCAACCGCTAACTCCACCCGAACCAAATTTCTACACTCCATGTGAGGAATAGCTCAACCCACCCACCCTACACTCCACGATTGCGGCATTTGCTACCCGCTTATCGATAAATTGAGGCAAAGCCTCCAAAGACGTGGACAAGCCACTTTCGATGCTTCCTCCATCAATATCCCACCCCATGCATCGATAATAATAACATGGCATGCGATAAATAACAACATCAAACATGCATTTCTGGTCAACCTTAACCTAGGGGGTATCTCGGTAATTCCACTCCTAGGGGTAAATCTGTAAATTTTTCACCTATAAAGGTATTTCAATAATTTATCTATTTTAGGGTTGTCATACATATACTCACTTTTCACGTATTAACAAAAACATTTACCGAGGGTTTTTACCGAATTGGGCCTGCTGGCCCATTATCCCAATTTTGGCCCATTAAGCCCAAAAATATTGAAGGCACAGAAATCTTGCACTCTGCAGTCTAAACACTGTAGTTTACTAGAAACATTAATCGATTTACCTCACGAGCATTCGCACACTCGCAAGTCCACAAAATACCGATTTTTCGGCATTTCAGCTTTTCGACTTTTGCCGATCTAGACTAAGAAGGGGTGTCAGTTACACACCTGTTTTATGACGATTCGCTGACGAGATCCACGTACGAACTACCTACAATTATATTACTACCACGTTAATCTAACTACCGAAACGAACTACAAAATAACTCCTTACCTTATTCGGCCATAACACCTTAGGCACTAGCAATCCTACCTTTGCCGAAGTTTGCGACTAGACTTAGATCCCGTTGCTCCACCTGTCCAAGCCCTTGATCAGCAGCCTCTAGATCACCTTACTAACAAGAGAAAATAGTTATCTCAACCTCTTAGGGCTACAAGTCCAAGTCGACAGCCTTCCTAACCTTTAGGGGTTTCGGCTTTTCTAAAATACGAAATAAAGACTAGATTGAAAAGACTTACCACCGGTTCCTTCGGTCAATGATTCCAACTAATCTCTACTCAATTCTGATACCGATCTAAGCCCTCAAATGATAACAAAAGTCGAGCCTTCAGTGATCTCAATATTCAGCTAAGTCCCTAAAAGTATGGGGTTTTCGGCTTTTGCTGGAATTATGTAAAGAAAGATGAAACAGGAGGGTTTTGCTGTGGTCCAGTCGACAGAAACTTAAGGTTTAGAGAACTAAAGAGTCGGTCAAGAATAATGAAAAGGATAAGAGAATTGGCTAGAAAAAATCGGCACAGAAGAAAGTATAGTTTTCGGGATTTCGGCTTTTTAAGGCAAATGGCTATGAAGGTTTTAGAAACGTCTGAAGAAAAAGATGGAGATGCACAGGTGGATAGAGATATTCGGCTATAGAGGAAGAAAAAAAAAAAAAGTTGATGAAGAGAGGAGAAAAAAAAAGAGGAGAATGGTCGAAACGACACAATTTTCCCCTAATGCCGAATTTATACGCACTTAACCTAGCCGAGTTTTGCCCCCCTAAAGCACCCCTTGGCCGGCCAACTCTTGCTTCTCAAGAGACCACCATTCGGCCAACACTACTCTCCCTAATCAGCTCCTAAATCCTCTCCCTTATCCCCTCCTTACTCAATCCCTTAAGCACTTTAAACTCCCCAGCACTTTCACTTGGTTCCATTACTTACCTTTTACTCAGTGCATAAAAATTAATATCACTAATTTACTTACCTTGCGACTCGAACCTTAGTTCTCCTTGGTCATACACACGCCACTTTAATAGCCTTCCCTGTGGCGTCACATGCCACCTTGCCAGATGTTTCCTTGTGTTTTATTTGACCCAATTAATACTTAAAAGCCCAACTAACCAGAAGCCCTTTTTTTTATGGAATTAAAATTAATTAAAACTACCGGGTTTTTAACCTAAGCTTGGGCCTTCTAGAGGCCCACTAACCTAAGTAAATCCACGCCAAGCAGACAGAACACCAAAAATTTAAAATTTGCTAACATTCACAGAATTTCCGAAAATTGGTGCGTTACAAAGAGTGATAGCGCTAGTTCCACCTTGTGAAGCGATTATCTAGTTGGGGATTGTGAACCGGTTGTGTTTCATTCTTTAGAAGCAGGTTCTCAACCTTTGTGGTAAATGTTTTTGGGGGTTCAATTGTGCATGCGAATTTTCTAGTAGAAGATAATGGAATCTGGGTTTGAGTGCAGGCAATCTGTAAGAACTTGTAGTCAATCACCGGCAATGACTAAGGGGTGAGGGACCTTAAGTGTTCGATCAAGGTAAGTGTCGAACCATGATTGGGATAAGTAGTGTTAAAGGGTTAGTTACCCATTGGTTAAAGGACTAATTTTGGGGATTTAGTGGTTATGAACACTAACAAATGAAAGACTGACTGTTTGTGGAATTGAATGTAGGTTGGGCGCTTAAGGAACTTGGAGCGGTTGCATAAACAGGTGTGTAATTGTGCACCAAAATCTGTTACTGTCAAAAGCCGAAAAGGTGTGTAACCACACGACCGTACAATTTCTCGTGGGGTAAACTGAGGCTAAAAATCATGGGTGATAGTCTGTAAAGGCCACCACGAGTGTTTCTATAGACTTGGGCCATTATGGGCCATGTTGGGTCGAAATGGGCTGTGTGAGCCCAATGGGCTCGTGGGTCCTACATAGATTAAATCCATGGTAAGTGATAAATATTAGACTGGGCTATGAAGGTCACATAGCCGTAACTGAATTTGTGCTAAATAGGCCATACGAGTGTGTGGGCCCACTTGGGCCGAGTAATGGGCCTTAGGCCTATTTACACTGTTTTTATAATTTAGGTTATTTGTATCGCTCGAGGCGACTGTAGACCTTCGGAGAGGTCATTATCTCAGCTGGAAACCTCTGTGTGGTTAAATAACGATTACGCCCTTGAGTTCCGTATGACTAATGTGCTTATGATTTACATATATGATTGTACTAAGTATGACTTTGCATACACGTAATATTTATGACATGACATATCTGCATGGGGTTGGGGGTCTGACTTGGAAGAAGTTTTGTACAAGTGGTTTTGCCACGTATTCTGATTCTAGTGGCTCAGCCACGTTTTCTGTTATTAGCAGCTTCGCTACGTTATTGAGGTGTTGGCTGGGTAGGTCGATCGAATCCCCAAATGGTGTGTTGGCTGGTACGGGTGGTGTTCTAGTTGGATTGGTTTGGGATACTTATTTACTCTGTGTTGATTTAGTTTCGGGCTTGGGCCCACTCTGCTACTGTACAGGGCGAAAGCCCAGACTGCTCTGTTACTGAATAGGGTTACGGCCCAGGCTATTTTACTTATTTTGTTTTCTGTTGTCTGTTAGGGGATTACACGCTGTGTTTTTGTAAACTCACACTTCTTATTGACTATTTAGGTAATCCTCAACCTTAGACGATTTGGTGCTGCGAGGGACTTGGAGGTGGCCACACGACTGCCGTTTCTTGCATTTGACTTTATTTAATTTAAACTTCACTTTTGGGTTTTAATTTTGTAATAAGACCGTTTGTGGATTTTAATTTTTAATTGGGCTTTGGATTATATATTTTTAAACTACTAGTCTTAGGTAAAGACGAGTTTTTAAAACAATTATTGTTTTTTGAAACACGCGTTTTAAACTTCATCGAAAAGCTTCCGAGTCTTTAAATTAATTTATTATAACACTGATGGTTAATAAGTAAACGTTTTGGCGAGAACCTTTGTTAAATAATAATAAAAGGATTTAAACTTAGTAACAGATTTTTACTAAAAAGATCAATTTTCGAAAAACATGACACGCCAGATTCAGCCATAACGTCTAGGCCGAGTTTAGGGTATTACAGTGTATTCGGTTATGTAACTAGCTCAACTTAGAGATTATGTTCATTATATGTGAGTGGTGTGTTTGATTAAACAAATCAGTTAGAATAACGCTTAGTTGGGAACATGAAATGTGATATAGTTAAATGATGGATAAAGGTATATTAGCTTGATTTGGTTCGGTTGATAAATGGTATGTATTGTAAGTAACTTATGATTAATTTGGTCGATTGTCTTGGTGTATATATATTCAATGTTAAATGTGACCTTTACTTTAGGGAAATTTGTGTATTATGCGCATGGGCATTAATAGCATGTTCGATCATAGTATAATGTATTTAATTTACATAGGTGATTGTTTAATAAAGTTTGTAACATGATTTCATTTGAATTTATTATGGGTTGTGTGGAAGTTATTAATTAATACATGTTGGGTAAGTAATAATCCATAAATGCAACTTATTATATAGTTTATTTAAATGTGTCTTGATGTTTTATTATATATATGCCGAATGAACTATAAATGTTATGCTACCTTTGGTTAAGTTGACTAATTATGTTTTATATGTGTTAGTGAAAATTCAAATAAGTTAATAGGTACCTTTGAATAAAAACTGTTATGAGACATGAAAAGAATTCAAATAAGTTATTCATATTTATGAAAACTATGAATAAATATAATATCAATGATTATATATGTACATGGATTTTGGTTTGAGTTTACATTGAAAGTATATGTTAATATATAATGTTTGTGAGTTTTGCTTATGACTTTGAGTTATTAATTTGTATAGATCTGTCATAAATTAGTTGAGTATAAAAAAAAGTTTTGAATTGTCATATTACAGGTAATTGCCTCATAACCCTAATTTGGCGACAGATATGGGCTAGGGGTGTTATATTCTATTGGTATCAGAGCTACAGTTTAGTCGATTCTAGGAGTAGCGTAGCGCGTGTGAGTCTAGCTATACATGACATATTATATGCTGCAATAGTGTGATGACTTCTGACATTTGGAAATGTGTTTTCATATAGTAAATTAATCCCGACAGAGCTGTAGCTGACCTGCTCCCACACAAGGGACAGTGCTGGCTGATTCTCGACTAACTTCGAGTAATCAAGAGAGTGAGGCTAAACAAGCCTTTTATCAAATGATGAATGATTGGTTTACTCGATATACCCAGACTAATTTGGCTGCACAACAACCTCTACCCAACTAATCCATCTTCGATGCCTGCTGTACCTCAAGCAAGTGATCCATTGAGATTATATAAGCCACCTGTTGATAAGATCCATTGAGAGTTTAAAGCTACTGATGACGATGATACTAAGCGGGCTGAGTTTTGGCTTGATAATACTATCCGTGTGTTTGATGAGCTGTCATGTACCCCAGATGAGTGTTTGAAATATACCATATCTTTACTCTAAGATATATCATATAACTGGTGGAATACCTTAGTATCAGTGGTTCCAAGAGAGCGGGTGACTTGGGAATTCTTTCAGACTGGGTTTCGTAAGAATTATATCAGTCAGAGATTTATTGATCAAAAGCGTAAAGAATTTCTGAAGCCGAAACAGGGTCGGATGATCGTGACAGAGTATGAGTAGAAATTTGTGAGACTCAGTCGGTATGCCCGAGAGTGTGTTTCTACCGAAGCCATAATGTGTAAAAGATTTGAAGATGGGCTGAACAAAGACATTAGACTGTTAGTTGGCATACTTGAGATAAAAGAGTTCGTAGTACTGGTTGAGTGAGCCTGCAAAGCTGAAGAGCTCGAGAAAGAGAAAAGAAAAGCTGACTTTGAAGCTACAGATGCACATAAAAGAACATCTGATAAGTCATTCTAGTCAGTAACAAAGAAGTTCTGAGATGATTTCAGCTATTCTAAAGCCACTTCGGGTTATTCTAGACGAGATCAGAGTAGACCACCTATGAGCTCGAGAGCTACCTTAGTAGCTAGTATGGGTAATGTCAGATCAAATCAACCCAAGTGTAAACATTGCGGCAAACAACATCTCGGTAATTACTGATTGCATGATTGGGCTTATTTTAAATGTGGATCGATGGATCATTACATTCGTGATTGCCCAGTGTTAGTTGAAGAAAATCCAGTGCAGAATATGAGATCGGGTAATACTACAGCTCGAGGTAGACCACCTAGAAATGCAGATAATATGAATGGCAGTTAGAGAGGGACTAAAGATACAATAGTCAAATCTGAGGCTCGTGCACCTGCCAAAGCCTATGCTATTCGCGCACGAGAGGAGGCTTCATCCCTAGATGTTATTACTGGTACATTTACTCTTTATGATACTAATGTAATTGCATTAATTGATCCTGGTTCTACTCATTCTTATGTGTGTGAGACATTAGTATTCAGTAAGACTTTACCTGTTGAGTCTACTGAGTTTGTGATTAGAGTGTCAAACCCCTTGGCCCAGTGTGTTATGGTTGACAAAGTGTGTAAAAATTGTCCCTTGATGGTTCGAGATTCATGCTTTCTGGCTGACTTGATGTTGTTTCCATTTGATGAGTTCGACATAATTCTGGGTACAGACTGGTTGACTTTGCATGATGCTGTTGTAAACTGCAAGAGAAAGACTATTGATTTATGGTGCCAGAATGATGAGATTATTCGGGTTGAATCTAATGATCTGAATGGGTTACCAGCAGTGGTTTCTTCGATGTTAGCTCAGAAATATGCGAGAAAAGGATGCGAAGCTTACTTTGCATATGTGCTTGATAGTAAAGTGGCAGAAAGAAACATTGAATCATTATCTGTTGTGTGTGAGTATCCGAATGTGTTTCCTAAAGAATTACCGGGTTTGCCACCTATTCGAGAGGTAGAGATCGGTATTGAGTTAATGCCTGGGATGACTCCGATATCCATAGCTCCGTACAGAATGACACCTACAAATTAAAAGAATTGAAAGCTTAGTTGCAAGAGCTGACAGATAGAGGTTTCGCGCGACCGAGTTTCTCTCCTTGGGGTGCACCAGTACTGTTTGTGAAAAAAGAAAGATGGAACTATGAGAATGTGCATTGATTATAGACAGCTCAATAAGGTGACTATAAAGAATAAGTATTCGCTGCCACAGATTAATGATCTGTTTGATCAACTGAAAGGGGCTACAGTGTTTTCAAAGATAGATTTAAGATTAGGCTACTATTAGTTGAGAGTTAAAGACTCTGACGTGCCAAAGACTTCTTTCCGAATGAGGTACGGACACTATGAATTTTTGGTTATGCCTTTTGGACTTACTAATGCACCTGCTGTTTTTATGGATTTGATGAATTGGATCTTCAGATCGTATCTAGATCGGTTTGTGGTTGTGTTCATAGAAGATATTATGATCTACTCCCTTGATGAAAATGAACATGCCGAACATTTGAGACTTGTGTTACAGATTTTGCAAGATAAAAAGTTGTATGCGAAGTTCAGTTAATGTGAATTCTGGTTAAGCGAAGTCAATTTTCTGAGCCATGTTGTATTAGCATTGGGTATTCGGGTTGATCCGAGTAAAATTTCAGCTATACTTGATTGGAGACCTCCTAAGAATGTTTCTGAAGTCCGAAGTTTTCTGGGACTTGATGGTTATTATAGACCGTTCGTGAAAGGCTTCTCTATGATTGCAGCCCTGAGACAAAGCTATTACAGAAAGACGGGTAAAGAATTTGTTATCTATAGTGATGCATCTTTAAATGGTTTGGGCTATGTTTTGATGCAGGAAGGCAGAGTTATAGCTTATGGCTTGAGACAGTTAAAGCCACATGAAAAGAACTATCCGACACACGACCTAGAATTGGCAGCTACCGTGTTTGCGTTGAAAATTTGGCATCACTATTTGTTCGGTGAGAAATGTCATGTTTATTCTGATCACAAAAGCCTGAAATATTTGATGACTTAGAAAGATCTGAATTTGAGACAACGTTGATGGTTAGAATTGCTAAAAGACTACGAGCTTGTGATTGACTATCACTCGGGAAAGGCTAATATTGTTACTGGTGCCTTAAGCGAAAAATCACTGTTTGCTTTGCGTGCAATGAGTGCGCATATGGCTATGTTTGATTACGGTTCGATAATAGCTGAATTGAAAGCAAGACCGTTATTTATTCAACAAATTTATGATGCCTAGAAGGTTGATAATGAATTGTTAGCAAAACGAGCTCAGTGTGATGCAGATGCTGATTCAGAATTTAGAGTTGATGCTGAGGGTTGTTTGAAGTTCAGAAATAGGATATGTATCCTGAAAAATTCAGAGTTGATTCAGATGATTTTGAATGAAGCTCATAGCAGTCGGTTATCTGTTCACCTAGGTAGTACGAAGATGTATAATGATCTAAAATAGCTTTATTAATGGCATGGTATGAAACAAGACATTTTTTACTTTGTTTCAAAATGCTTAATCTGTCAACAAGTGAAAACCGAGCATCAGGTACCTTCTGGATTACTTCAGCCAATTATGATACCAGAGTAGAAATAGGACAATGTTACTATGGATTTTGTATCTGGTTTACAATTAACACAGAGCAAGAAAGATGCAATTTGGATTATTGTAGATAGATTGACTAAATCGGCTCATTTTGTTTCGATACGTACAGACTACTCGCTTGATAAGCTAGCTAAATTGTATGTTTCTCAGATTTTGAGATTACATGGAGTGTCTATTTCTATTGTTTCGGATAGAGATCCGAGGTTTACATAGCAGTTTTAAAAGAAATTGCAAGAAGCTCTAGGTATGAAATTACATTTCAGTACTACTTTCCATCCGCACACAGATG
Organism: Gossypium longicalyx; assembly: GCA_025698465.1. Taxonomy (NCBI): domain Eukaryota; kingdom Viridiplantae; phylum Streptophyta; class Magnoliopsida; order Malvales; family Malvaceae; genus Gossypium; species Gossypium longicalyx. The sequence goes on from CM046999.1 coordinate 26,362,454, forward strand.
GTCAGTCTGAGCGAATCATTCAGATACTTGAGGATATGTTGAGATGTTGCATTCTCAAATTCGAAGGTACGTGGGAACGGTATCTACCTCTGATTGAATTTACGTGCAATAACAGCTTTCAATCAAGTATCAAAATGGCACCTTATGAGGCTTTGTACGGTCGTAAATGTCGTACACCATTGTATTGGATTGAGCTCAGTGAAAATAAGATACACGGGGTCGACTTGATCAGAGAAACTGAACAGAAAGTGAAAGTGATTTGTAAAAGCTTGAAAGCAGTATCGGATCGTCAGAAATCATATGCGGACTTGAAACGAAAAGATATAGAGTTTTAGATCGGAGATAAATTTTTCTTGAAAGTCTCAACGTGGAAGAAAATACTCAGATTTGGTCATAAAGGAAAATTGAGTCCGAGGTTTATTTGGCCGTATGAGGTTATAGAGCGTATCGGGCCGATTGCTTACAGACTATTGTTTCCATCTGAGCAAGAAAAGATCCACAATGTATTCCATGTTTCGATGCTTCGTAGATATCGGTCTGATCCTTCTCATGTGATTAATCCGGCTGAGGTTGAGATTAAGCCCGATATGACGTACGAGGAAGAACCGATTCGTATTCTATCTCACGAGATTAAAGAGTTGCGAAATAAGAAAATTTCGTTAGTTAAAATACTGTGGCATAAACATGGAGTTGAGCAAGCAACGTGGGAGTCAGAGGATGCAATGAGAGAACATTATCCGAACCTATTCACCGAAAAAATTTTCGGGGACGAAAATCCCTAAGGGGGAAAGTTGTAACAGCCCGATTTAGACCCTAATTAGAAACGGTGGTTTCGGGAGCACGAATCTGAGTCAGAAAAATATTTTAATTTTTTTCTATGTTTATTTTGTGTGAATTTTATCTGTGAACTTTTTGTGATTTAATTTTAGCGTTTGAGTGTCCGATTAAATAAAAGGACTTAATCAAGTAAATTAAAAATTTTGTAGTTTAATGTATAAAGGGCCAAAATGCTATTGGCTTTTTAAATGAAAGCCTTTATGTTGCAATTAGCCCATTGTTAAGTAAAGTGGACGGTAATAGCCATAGTTATAATGGTTTTATAATTTAATAAATAAGGTTAAATAAGTAATTAAATAAAATGTCATTATATGTTATAATATACTAAATTCTAATAAGCTTTTCATATTATTCTCACTTACGAAACTTAAGCAAGAAAGAAAAATAAAAAAAGAACTAGGGTTCGGCTTCATTCAAGCTCAATCAAGGTAAGAGTCCAGCTCAGTTTTTGATAATTTTTACGTTTTTGAGATCGTTGCTTTGAGTACTACAAAACCCATGCTTGAATTTTTTTTATTTTGGTGAATATTTTGAGTTATGCCATTGTTGAGAGCTTGTGATTTTTGTTGTTTGATGATGAAATATGAAAAATATGTTTTAGATTAACATGTTTTGTATTGGAGTTTTTGATGATTTTGGGTAATTAGGACTAAATTGAAAAAATAATAATTTGAGGGATTAAAATGTGAAATAAATGAAATATAAGGATTCGTATGAGTATGGGTAAAATTCGGCCCAACATGGGTATGTTGAAATTTTGTATATTTTGTGTTTTGTGCATAAGGACTAAATTGTAAAAAGTGTAAATGTCAGGGGTAAATGGTAATTTGCCTATTTATGTGTTTTTGGACTAAATTGAATGACAATATGTTTGAATGAGCTTAATTTGAATATGTTTAGATCAAGAACCAAAGAAATCGGATTTGAATCGGGGGAAAACGAAAGTTGTCGACTAGCTGCCCTGTTCCGTTTTGTATCGTCCGAGGTAAGTTTATAAGCAAATAGAAGTACTTAATTTAAAATAAATGCTAAGTATACATGCTAAAATGAAATATATGGATTTATTTATGCTATAGCCGAATATAAACAAGTTTGGTTACTATATTTCTGAATTCGTTTCGACTGAGTTACGATGTCCGAAAGCCCCATATGAACCTTAGGAATAGTTAGGATACATATGTCATGATATAGGATTCTGATTTATGTATGCGAGTAAGATCATGGAATTGATATATGACTCCAATATATGTGTGCGAGTAAGACCCTGTAGTGGCATCGATCTGTGACTACAGGTAAGACCACGTCTGGGATGTTGGCATTGTACTATATATGTGATTATCCGAGTGTCCTATCCAATTTTGAATGGTTCATCGGGCAAAGGTAAATCATGTTCGAATGTGTAAAACGAGTTGAATGGCCAGGTAAGAATTAACTTGATATCTACTTGAGATAAGGTGAGTAAGTACTATGAATATTTGTTGTAAATCTTGTACAGTGCAAGTGAAGAATATATGTGTATATGGTATGTGTATTCGGTTTGTGAATGGATAATTTGTGTATCATTGAAATGTTTCTTAAATATGTGCACATATGATTTTGTATATTTGGCCTTATAGGTGATATTTATATATGTGATGTTATTCTATGATTCTTGAGTCTGTGTATATGAGTAAATGGATGTACGGTTTATTATGATTAATTGGTTGGAATTTGTTTAAAATATGTTAAATAATCATGTGAGTATTCAGCCTAGGTGGGTAATATTAATGTAATTTGTTTAGTTAGTATGAGTTGACTGTATTATTGAGTTGTTTATTTGCTTATGACTTACTAAGCTATAATAGCCTACTCTGTGTATATGTGTGTTTCTGTTTTATAGATTTTGGATTCAAGCTACAAGCTCGGGGACTGTCAGCCAAGTTTATCACACTATCTACTATTTTGGTACCTTTATAAGTTAAACTTGAATTATGGCATGTATAGGCTGGAAAGTGTTATGAAACGTTGAAATTTGGTTATGTATAATTAAAGCCATGCGAAAATGGCTTAATTTCTAAGCTTGGACTTGGTTATGTTTGGTCATGGTTTAATTTATTTTGGCTAGGTCATGGTTTAATTTATTTTGGCTATCATGATAAATGTTATAAAATGTATGATATTTGTATTAGGTGTTATATGCTTTGAAATTGGTGTGATAGTGATGTTAGTCATAATGTGTATTCGGTTATGTAACTAGATCAACTTAGAGATTATGTTCATTATATGTGAGTGGTGTGTTTGATTAAACAAATCGGTTAGAATAATGCTTAGTTGGAAACATGAAATGTGATGTAGTTAAATGATGGTTAAAGGTATATTAGCTTGATTTGGTTAAGTTGATAAATGGTATGTATTGTAAGTGTCTTATGATTAATTTGGTCGATTATCTTGGTATATATATATTCAATGTTAAACGTGACCTTTACTTTGGGGAAATTTGTGTATTATGCGCATGGGCATTAATAGCATGTTCGATCATAGTATAATGTATTTAATTTATATAGGTGATTGTTTAATAAAGTTTGTAACATGATTTCATTTGAATTTATTATGGGTTGTGTAGAAGTTATTAATTGATACATGTTGGGTGAGTAATAATCCATAATGCAACTTATTATAAAGTTTATTTAAATGTGTCTTGATGTTTTATTATATATATGCCGAATGAACTAAAAATGTTATGCTACCTTTGGTTAAGTTGACTAATTATGTTTTATATGTGCTAGTAAAAATTCAAATAAGTTAATAGGTATCTTTGAAAAAAGATTGTTATGAGACATGAAAAAAATTCAAATAAGTTATTCATATTTATGAGAACTATGAATAAATATAATGTCAATGATTATATATATACATGTATTTTGGTTTGAGTTTACATTGAAAGTATATGTTAATATATAATGTTTGTGAGTTTTGCTTATAACTTTGAGTTATTAATTTGTACAGATCTGTTATAAATTAGTTGAGTATAAAAAAAAAAGTTTTGAATTGTCATATAATAGGTAATGCCTCATAACCTTAATCCGGCGACAGATACGGGATAGGGGTGTTATATAATATGTAAAAGTTCAGGGCTAAATTTGTTATTATGTTGATTTTTTTAACTGTCACTTTAGCTTCCCTTTTTTGTTTTAACGGGAGTGACTAAAATGACCGAACTATGTAATGTGGGTGCTTAAATTATAAACTTTTTATTTTGAGTGCCTAAAATGAAAAATTATAGTTGAATAACTATCTATGTAATTTACCCTAATTTATACCCCAACTACTAAATATTAATTTTATATCTTAAAAATATCAATAGCTGGATTTGAAAGCAAGTCCCAAATCCATAAGGATAGTATTGGCCTAATAGGGATGCTCCAATTATCAATTACAGTTAGGAGTGAACAAAATTCGATTCGATTCGAAAAACTTAATAAAAGATTCAAATTTTGAATTAAATAATTCGAGTTAATTGAGTTATTTAGATCAAGTCGAATATTAAATCAAATTTTTTGGTTTAACTCGAATATGAATTACATAGTTCGACTTATTTGAAAATCCGAATAAGGCAAAACTACGTCGTTTTGATAAATATTTACCTTTTCTAAAGTTAAAAATCAAAACCATTAAATTAAAAGGCAAAAAACTACATCATTTTGATAAATGTTTACTCATTAAGTTAAAAGGCAAAACCATTATATTGTTTATGTAGTTAAATAATTGGTCCATGTAAAAACAACATTGAGTATAAATGTAATGATTCGTTAACTTGACTCCAAAATTTTGACTCGATTCAATTTGATTTGATTCGAAAAATTTTCAAATTGAATTCGATTACTAAAATAGGATTCATCAACTCAATCGAATACTCACCCCTAATTATAGATCACTAAAACCCTCTAATTACAATAACTATCCAAATATACCACTTTCATGTAATTGCAAGAAATTACACTAAACTCCAAATACCAAAAATCCTTGGTTTTATTTTATATTGTTGTTTCTAATTTATTTTGGTCTTGCCTAAAATTACCAAGTTCATTTTACGTTGTGTTTCTGTTTGGTCTGGCTCTCATTTATTTTTCTTTTATCTCTACCCTTTGCTGGGTGTTGGCAACGGGGCAAGGTGAAATGAGAACTTATTATTGTCACAAGGAAGTTGGTACATGAGTTCCATAGGCCTTAACCACACTGCTGCATTAAATCTTTCACAAGACCCATACGCAAATTCAAAGAAAATAATATATAAACCCAAACAAAATTGCAAGGGAAGTGGAACCAGATAACATGATGATGACGATGATTACGACGCAGGGCCATGTTTAAGCGGGGATGCTATGGAGAACCACCGTCTCAACGGTGAGCCCTGGTCCGAACCCAAACAGGACTCCCCACTCGAGCCCTTCACCCGTGGTCTGAACCCCATCTTCTCTTGATTTATTCCTCATCTCATCCAAAATGAACAGCACACAGGCACTCGACATGTTCCCATACTCTGAAAGAACGTGCCTTGTGGCTCGTAGCTTTTCAGGCTTAAGGGCTAACTTGGCTTCCACCTGGTCCAATATGGCTGGACCACCTGGGTGAGCTATCCAGAAAAGGGAGTTCCAGTCAGTGATTCCCAATGGCTGAACTGCCTCAACTAAGCTTTTTTCAATGTTCTTAGAAATAAGCCCTGGAACATCCTTGAGGAGATGGAACGTAAGACCCACTTCACGAAGGTGACCATCAATGGCACCGTCACTGTCTGGCAAGATTGTTTGAGCTGTTGAAACAAGTTCAAACAATGGCTTCTCGGTTTCAGGAATCGGGTCCGAACCGATTATAACAGCAGCAGCACCATCGCCGAACAACGCTTGGCCGACGAGACTATCTAGGTGAGTGTCACTAGGTCCCCGGAAGGTGACGGCGGTGATTTCCGAGCAAACAACTAGGACTCGAGCACCTTTGTTATTCTCGGCCAAGTCCTTGGCCACACGCAGCACCGTGCCGCCGGCGAAGCAGCCTTGTTGGTACATCATGAGGCGCTTAACGGAAGGGCGGAGGCCCAAGAGCTTGGTGAGCTGGTAGTCGGCGCCAGGCATGTCGACACCACTGGTGGTGCAGAAGACAAGGTGGGTGATCTTGGACTTGGGCTGGCCCCATTCTTTAATGGCTCTAGCGGCGGCTTCTTTGCCGAGCTTTGGCACCTCAACCACCACCATGTCTTGCCTAGCATCTAATGAAGGTTCCATGTATGCACATACATTAGGGTTCTCCTTCAGAATCTCTTCCGTTAAGTACATGTACCGCTTTTTAATCATTGATTTTTCGCCTGCAAAAGGAACAACAACATTAGCTTACTTTCGAAATTAAAACATCTTTACGTTCCAGACTTAATATTTAATAAAAAATGAGTTTAAATTAGAAATTTTTTGAGTGAGTTTAAATTAAACTGAGATGATTTAAAAATAACTTTTAGGTATTTAATAATGGGAAAGGATTGTATGAAAAAAATATCATTCATTTTTAATAGTTTTATATCATATCAGTAATTTTATTCTGAATTCTAGGATTTTAATTTGAATTTGATATTTTTCAAGATGAAAATACTAAAATTCAACATAAAAATATTGATGTAGCATAAAATTATTAGAAAAGGATAATATTTTTATTTCATACAATCCTTTCCTATTTAATAAATATGTGCTAATTAATATTATAATTTTCTAACAGAAAATCAATTCTCTCTCTAACACAAAATCAATTCTTTTTAATAATATTTAATTAGTGTTGATTAATTAAATAAAATTAAGATAAAAATTAAATAATATTAAAAATTAGTAATAGTAATAAAAGTTTTATGATTTTCTTTTCAATTAAATTTAAATTTATAATTTTAAAATTTATAATTTTAGGGAAAGGATTAGATTAAGATTTAATGTAAAAAAAACAAGATTTTAGAGTTTTATAAAAAAATTAAACTTAAAAATTATAATAAGAATTAATTTGATGTTTGTTGATGTATTATATTCATGCTCTTTAAAAAAAATATAATGTAGCATATTATTAATAGATGTTTAAAAAGTGACTTTTAATATCATCTTAATTTAAGTTAAACTCTTAAAAATAGATTTATATTTGATCAAAATTAAATCATATAATAACATATCATCATCAAAGAATTTTTTGATAAAAAAAGACATTTTTTTAATAATTAAAAAATAATATTAATTGAACTGATATTTAGTAATTATAACAAATTAAATTAAAAAATTAATATTAAATAATAAAATATTTTTATTTATTTTTTTACATGCTTTATTTCATTTTAAAAAAGGATATTTTCTTAAAAGTTACCTTCCTTTTTTTAAAAAATAATTATCATATTAACTCCATTCATTTTCTAAAGACTTTTTGTTTTCATAATTTTTTTTCTTCCACTTATGTTATGAATGTGTATATTTTTATAATAATTTATTTTTTATTTAGTTTGGTTTCTACTTCTACAATTTTTGCTTTTATAAAAATATAATGATTTCAGTTAAATAAAAATTACAGTTATCCATATTAACACTTAAAAATTATTATATAAAATAGAAATATATTTAAATATTAAAACTCGAATCTTAAATTTTGCAGTTCACTGTACATATTGTTTAAATCCTTCGCATGAAAATGATATTACTCAGATATGACGATTTGTAAATGTGTTCTATGTCTCGTATTACTTTCATATCAATTTCATAAATATAATTAAATATGTCAACATTCAAAACATACATTAAATATATTTAATTGTATTTGAACATAGGATAATTAAGTTGCATATTAAGAATGAAATTAAAAAACTGCACAAGAAAATTTCAGAAATTATCAAGTATTCTTATATTATTTGTTTTAAAATATATAAAAAGACTAATTAAAAACACATGATAGCTTTCAAAAACCAACTGTAGATTTTTTTAATTCAACTACCAATATAACTAATAATAATCCATATCATGTTCAATATATTTATTTAACATTGTTTAAATTTGTGTGATGAAATTTTAGCCATGCACATCCCTCATCTCGCTTCTACTTTTCATGCCAAAATCACCTTAAATTTCAATTTAAATATAAGCTAAAACTTTCTAGAAAAAAGTGACTCCAATAAAGCGTCTTCTGAATGAGAAATGAGGCTAAATATAGAGAAAAAGAAGCTTACACATGCGCTTGAATTTCTCTTTCAGCTCAGTCTTGTGCTCACTATTTGTGATACGGAAGTAATAGTCAGGATACGTGCTTTGATCAACGCAATTTGGTGGAGTTGATGTGCCGATCGCCAACACCGTGGCCGGCCCTTGGGCACGTTGAGCCTTACGGACTTCCTCAACGGTCACCATTCTATACTGTTAAAAAAAAAAAAAAAAGCAGCCTAGGAGCAGATGGAAGCGGGGACGGTGGTGGTGATGGTGATGGTGTTGAATAAGCTGCTATGAGTATTAAGGTTGGCAAAGAGCTTTGGTCCTATAAATAACATTTAATAAACGGGTAGCTGAGAGTCACGTGCGTGACCCAATGCATATTAATAGCCTTCAAAGATTGAAGCAGCCCCCAACAAACAATTAAGGCTGAATGGCACGTGGTATGTGAGGTTGGTGTATCTATCTCTCTCTCAGTCTAACCTAATCAAAGCCATCACTGGACTCGCTAATTGGTTATCTGTATATTTTTATGTTATAGTCGTATTAAAAATATGTTTTTTTGTATGTTATTAATTTTTATTATATTGATTTTGATATATTTATTATGTTATATAATTGTGTCAAATATTGTCAAATATACAATTTATTGATTAAGGTTGGTTTGAATGTACCATTATATTATAGAAGATTTAATGATTTATTTGATTCTACAACTTTACAAAAAATTTATTTTAATTTTTTATTTAAGTTTTTGTTTGTTTTAACCTTTCAACTTGTACTGTTATCCAATCACTTTAAAATGAATGAAAAAGCTAACCCATGTTGACTTTGTTGATGTAGTATGCACATAAATTGCCACATTAACAAATACTTAATTATTTTTAAAAAGTAATTATTTTTTAAATGTATAAAAAATTTTAAAAAATATTTTTCAAATAGTTTTAATTTTTAAAAAATTCATTATCTACTAACGTGACATACACGTGGACTATCATGTTGATGCTACGTCAATAAAGTTAATAGAGTTACTTTTTTCATCAATTTTAAAATGCTTTAACAAACAATGTAAATTTAAGAGCTAAAAGAAACAAATAATTAAATGAAAAATTAAAATAAAATTTTTATAAAGTTTAAATAAGTGATGCTTATTAAATTTTGATAACTTCAAAAACTGATAAAATTAGTTATGATTAAATTACCTACGGTGAAAAAGAATCTATCATATGTACATTCGGATGCGAAAATAGTAACGATGGCTAATGTGAATGGTAGGGGAAAGAAAATTATATTAAAAATAAAAATTTTATCACATGCATGAAAACTGCGTAATTAGAATATTGATATTGTTTTAAAATAGCATATAATAAATAATAAAATGTATGATTTAAATTAATTAATAATAATACGATAAATATATGTACAATATTAAAATGAAAAAAATGATTAAATTGTGAGTAAAATAAAATTTAAGCATGTAAATATATCATATTATGAATTAAATGCAGTATAATTATTTATCATGGTGTTGTCATCGATATTTAGTTAATGTCAAGCCAACTTATGATACCTCAATCAATAACATTATTAACATATACAATTAATGAAGTTAATAAAGTACACATAATAAAATTAAAATGTATATAGTATATTAAAATAAAGCTTTGGTTTAGTGGGAAAATTAATATTTTATTGATGCTAATACACAAGATCAATTCCAACCACATCAATTTTTTATTGGTTTTTTTTAAAAGGAAAAATATTAAAATACCCTCAAACAATATAACTTATTTTAATTACAGAAGGATATTTTGTAATTTTTGTGATCGATTTGATGCCCTGTTGACTCATGACACTAACTCAGTTAGGTGCTTATATAATAATATAAATATGTAAATAACAATTGTTTAAATTATTTTTTAAAAATAATTTAAAATTATTAAATATAATATTTATATAAATATTTATATAAATATTTATATAAATAATTAACTATTATATCAAATGATATTTCATATTCATTTTCTTACAATCTATGTAATTATTTTTTAATTAATAAAAATGAACAAATCCTTGAAATAAATAAACCTTTGAGCCAAACATAGTAAACAAAAATGCAAGTTAACAATTGTTGATATAAGTTTTGGTGTTAAGAGGTTTAAGACAGATCATACGCGATGTTGAGAGCTATTAATGGTGGTGTGAGATGTTTGAAGAGGTATGAAGATACTTTGACAGTTTTGGTAATCTTTAGATTGCTTGGCTGTTATTGGAGATGCAAGGGTTTTACATATAGTATTCACGTCAATTTTTTATTTATTTTTTAAGTATAAATATTAAAATATCCTCAAACAATATAATTTATTTTGATTATGAAATGATATTTTTGTAATTTTTTTAATTGAGTTGGTGTTCAGTTGACTCGTGACATTAATTTAATTAGGGACTTAATTAATAATATAGATATGTATATAACAATTGTTTAATTTTTTATTTTTAAATAATTTAAAATTATTAAATATAATATTTATGTAAATATTCTTGTAACAGCCCGATTTAGGGCCTAGTCGGAATAATGGTCTCGGGACCACAAATTCAAAGTTTGGAAAATTATTTTTATTATTATGAGGTTATATCATGATTATATTAGTGTATGAAAAATTTGGTGAATTAATTTTGATAATTGCGAGCCCGATTGCGAAAAAGGATTAAATTGCAAAAATAGAAAAAGTTGCATTTTAATACCCAAATGTGTTGAATAGCTAGAGAACTAAAATTGGGGGCCTTAAATGAGCAATTAGAGCCCTAGAAACAAGGTGGCCGGCCATAGGAGACAAATTTAGTCAAAAAGGTCAATATTAGGTGGCTTGATGACATAATTTTGTAATAAATACCTATGAGCTTAGCTACTATTTTCTTTCTTCTCCACACCTTCTCTCCACCAAAAATATCAGCAAAAGAGAGGTTTTGAAGCTTTGAAATTTCAGCAACTTATTACCTCAACAAGTAAGTGATTTCCATGTCTTTAGTTGATGATTTTTGCATTTTTGGGACCTTTGAAGCATGAGCTTCCAAATGAGGGGTCTATTTTGCAAAATGATTAAGAGTTTAGGGTTTTTATATGAATGGATTAGTGATGTTTGCTGAGTTTTTGGGAAGAATATGAGTCTTAGAAGAGTTCTTAAAAACTTTTGCGAAAGGTGTTAGCATGAAAACACCTAAAGGGGCTATTTTGCACAAGTTACAAATTAGGTGATAAGTGTGTGAAATAATGAAATTTTGGGGTTGCTACAAGAGTAGAAAGAGTTTGACTAGGCTTGAAATATGAAGAAATTTGATAAAAATCGATTTTCGATCATAGGGGTAAAATGGTCATTTTGCCAAAGTCTAGGGGAAAAATGATCATTTTACCAAAGATATGAATTTGTGGTAGCCTAATTATAATTAGTGACTAAATGAGTGCATTTTGTCATTCTAGATCAAGTTTTGCCCAATCCGAACCTGGACCGGGGGAAAGCCAAGCAAATCGACTAAACCAACCGGTCGAGTACATTTTGTAAACCGAGGTAAGTTGTACGTAAATGATACAACTATATTATTAATATATGTGTTTAAGTGGTCATTGAATAGATATAGCATGAATTGCTTGATTGCGTATTGAGAATGCATAAAGACAATGAGATGATAGAACTCCCGTTAGAACACTAGGTAATATACTGAATATTCTAGCTGTGACATTTGGGTCACTTGTGTGAGCTAGAGTAAGACATGTCTGGGACATGCATCGGTCACATTATGATAGCCAGTGTAAGACCATGTTTGGGACATGGCATCGGCATTGAGATGAGTGCTAGAGTAAGACGTGCTAGGGACATGCATCGGCCTCGATAATGATAGTCAGTGTAAGACCATGTCTGGGACTTGGCATTGACTTGAGATGTGAGTCAATGTAAGACTATGTCCAGGACATAGCACCGGCACCTTACCCTTAGATTGAGGTTTATAGAAGGACCGGCAACGTACCGAATGGTTCAATGGTGTAAGTATGTTTGCGAGTTAATAATGAAAACATAATCATGTTGCGAGTGATACATGTACCAAATTGGTACGTATGAGAAATGAGCTCATTGGAGAGCATATAACTCGTATGGATGGTAATGATGCCGCCTATTTAGCTCGAGGATGACTTGGAGTTTGAGATATCGATCACACTATCGTCTAAAACTTTTGGTACAGTTGGATTTATATTTTTGAATATGGCATGTATAGGGCTTAGACTTGATTATTTAATGTCCTTAAGCATTGGCTTAATGTGTAGGCTTGGGATAAGTCCCACACTTTGAATTTGGTCTTGATATTGACTATTACTCATTTTGATTATGCAAAGATGGTATTTCCTTGGTTGAGTATATTGCCTTAGGATAAAATGTCTATTGTAGTTGATTTGGTTGTATGGTATAGACTAGAATTGATGTTGGTTGAGTTTGTGCTAATTGATGTAAATAAGGGTGGCAAATAGGCTTGGTAAATAGCCTTATTTTGTCCACACGGGTAGGCACACGGGTGTGTGTCTAGGCCATGTGCGACACACGGTCAGCCCCATGGGCATGTGATGAGGTCGTGTGTCCTCTGTACGTAAAAATTTCAAGTCAATATGCATGTTAATAACCACACGTACGGAGACACGACTGTGTGTCTCAGCTGTGTGGAAGTCATGGCCTAGCACACAAGCATGTGCTATGGCCGTGTGACTTGTTGGGTATGCTGACGCCAGAAACAGAATACTCAAGTTTTCTTACACGGGCTAAGACACGGGCGTGTCAAGGCCGTGTAAAGTCTGCACTTGAATTTTTGTAAAATGGTGTAAATAAATTGGCCACACGAGTAAGGGACACGGACGTGTCCCTAGGTGTTTAGGCCGTGTGATACACACGGGTCATCAACACGGCCATGTTAGGATGGTCACATGGGTGTGTTACCTCTCTACACGGGCGTGTGCCCTGTCTTAAATTCAAAGTTTGCATAGATTAGATAAGGACCCAGAAGGATTTCGAATGGTTTCCAATGGTCAATCTAGGCATCGTAGGCCCATATTAAGAGGTTTAAAGTAGAAATTGAAAAATTTTTAAATTGGACCGAGTCTTGGTGACTTAAAATGGGTTGCATGTACAAGATCAAGTAGGTAATGCCTTGTACTCCGACCCGGCTTGGGTTACGAATATAGGGTGTTACATTTAGTTGTATCAGAGCTATGATTTAGCCAGTTCTAAGACTAACCTAACGAGATTACGAGTCTAGCTATACATGCCATAAAAATATATTGATAGTGTGACGATTCCTGACGATTATGAATTATGTTTTCATATAGTAAATGGATCCTGATAGAGCCACGACAGATGACGTGAAAAGTAATGCACCGGATCTCGCCGAAGGGACCGCGCCAGTGGAAAGTGAGCCCGTGAATATGGGCCAAGGTGGAGGGGTTAGGGAAGCCTACCTCCGAATAATGGATGCTTGGTATACGGAGTTTGTTCGTGCAAATCCAAACACTCCACCTCCCCCACCTCCTCCGATTCCTCAATATGCCCTGGTAGCTCTGCAAGGTACAGACATTATAGAAGAGAGAAACTTCTGGCAGACAAATTCGAAAATAAGGGGCCGAAGAATTTCGGGCTACTATAGATGATGACCTAGAGAGGGCAGAGTTCTGGCTAAAAAATATCATAAGGGTATTCGATGAACTGTCATGCACACCTGAAGAGTGCGTGAAGTGTGCCATGTCACTTCTACGGGACTCGACTTATTAATGGTAGAACACTCTTGTGTCCGTGGTACAGAGAGAGAGGATTAATTGGGAATTTTTCCATGAGGAATTTTAGAAAAAGTACATTAGCTAAAGATTCAATGACCAAAAGAGGAAGGAATTCTTAGAGCTAAAGCAAGGTCAATTGTCAATGACGGATTATGAGCGTAAATTCGTGCGGCTCAGTAAGTATGCACGGGAATACGTGTCTTCAGAAGCCATAATGTGTAACTGATTTGAGGATGGCCTTAATGAAGATATCTGAGTATTTGTGGGCATCCTAGAATTAATAGAATTTGTGGCGCTCGTCGAGAGAGCATGTAAGGTAGAGGAGTTGGTAAAAGAGAGGAAGAAAATGGCCATTAAGTTGTGAGTTTAAAGAAGAGGCAGATGGGGAAGTCACATCAGTCCTCCTCCAAAAGATCAAAGGAATTCTCCACCCGACCGAATACTTCGGTGGGGTATTCAAATAGAAGCAAGAACTAGCAAAGCAAGGCATTTAGAGCCCATGCCACCTCAGTCGCGAGTGTCGGCAGTGCTCGGCCAAATAGGCCGGAGTGTTTGCAATATGGGAAACGTCACTTCGGTGAGTGCCAAGGAAACAAGAGGGGCTGCTTTAAATGCGGGTCACTAGACCACTTCATCCGTAATTACCCCGAATTGGATGATAGAGAGAGAAAGCAAGATGTGAAAGCAAGATGTGAAAGCAAGTAGTGCTTCCTCGAGGGGTAGACCACAAAAGAACCCGGACAGTGGGGCCAACAGTAGAAGTACCCCTAGAGATACTGCAGTGGGGTTCGAGGGTAGGGCTCCTGCAAAGACCTATACGATATGAGCCCGTGAAGAGGCAGAGTCTGCCGATGTAATCACTGGTACTTTTTCTATCCACAATATAGTTGTTGTTGCTTTAATTGAACCGGGATCTACCCACTCGTATATTTGCATGGAATTAATACCCCATATGAGCATGATAATAGAGTACACTGAGTTTGTGATAAAAGTGTCTAACCCGTTAGGCAAGCATGTGTTAGTGGACCAAGTATATAGAAATTGTCCATTGAAAATTAGAGGCCATTATTTTCTGGCCAACTTGATGTTGTTGCCGTTTAATGAATTTGATGTAATCCTCTGGATAGATTGGTTAGCCTCCCATGGTGTTGTACTAGATTGTGGACGAAAAGTAATAGAGTTGAGATGTGAGGACGGGAATGTTCTTCGAGTCGGACTAGATGAGTCAGAAAATCTACTGCTAGTGATATCATCATTGACTACTAAGAAATATTTGAAAAAGGGATATGAGGCTTATATAGCTTTTCTGCTGAATACTCAAGTGTCTAAGTTAAAGATTGAATCAGTGTCGATAGTCTACGAGTTTACAGATGTATTCTCGGAAGAGTTACTCGGATTACCTCCAGTGAGATTGAATTAGTCCCTAGAACGACACCCCTAGAACTACACCCATCTCGATCTCCCCGTATAGAATGGTTCTAACAGAATTGAAAGAGTTGAAAGTACAGTTGTAAGAGCTAACAGACAAGGGTTTTACGAGACTGAGCTTTTCCCCGTAGGGTGCTTCTCTACTCTTTGTGAAGAAGAAAGATGGGTCGATGAGGCTATGCATCGACTATAGACAACTCAACAAAGTAACAGTGAAAAACAAGTATCCTTTGCTAATGATTGATGATTTGTTCGATCAGTTGAAGGGAGCCACCGTGTTTTTTAAGATCGACCTGAGGTCTGGCTACTATCGACTAAGAGTTAAAGAGCAAGATGTGCCAAAGACTGCATTTCAGACAAGATACGGACATTATGAGTTCCTCGTCATGCCTTTTGGCTTGACTAACACCCCGACGGTTTTTATGGATCTGATGAACCGCATTTTCAGGCCGTATTTGGATAAGTTTGTCGTCGTCTTCGTCGATGACATATTAATTTACTCGCGTGATGAGTGTGAGCATACGGATCATCTGAGAGTTGTATTGCAAACCTTAAGAGACAAGCAGTTGTATGCCAAATTCAGTAAGAGCGAATTTTGGCTTAAAGAGGTCGGGTTCCTAGGACACATTGTGTCGGGTGATGGGATCCGAGTAGACCCAAGCAAGATCTAGGCTATTGTTGAGTGGAAACCACCAAGGAATGTGATAGAGGTCCGAAGCTTTTTGGGTTTGGCCGGATACTATAGACGATTTGTAAGTGGATTCTCTATGATAGCTACCCCAATGACTAAACTACTACAAAAAGGTGTCAAGTTTGAATGGACGGAAAAATGCCAGCAAATTTTCGAGAAATTAAAGGCTTTGTTAATGGAAGCCCCGGTGTTAGTGCAACTAGAGTCGGGCAAGGAATTTGTGATTTATAGCGACGCCTCCTTGAATGGGTTGGGGTGCGTGCTTATGCAAGAAGGTAAGGTCATAGCTTACGCTTCTAGACAATTGAAGCCACATGAGAAAAACTACCTGACGCATGATTTAGAGTTGGCCTCCATTGTGTTTGTATTAAAAATCTGGAGACATCATCTGTACAGTGAGAAATGCCAAGTATTTACCGACCATAAGAGCTTAAAATACTTGATGACGCAGAAGGAGTTGAATTTGCGGCAACACCGATGATTAGAACTAATAAAAGATTATAAGTTGATTATTGACTACCATCCGGGAAAAGTGAACGTGGTCGCTGATGCTTTGAATAGAAAGTTGTTGTTTGCCTTGAGAGCCTTGAATGCTCAGTTGACAGCATCCAATGAGGGTTCGGTTCTAGCAGAGTTGAGGGCTAGACTGACATTTCTTCTAGAGATCCGTGAAGCTCAGAAAGGTGATAAGAAATTACAAGCTACGGTGGCTCAGTGTGAATCGGGAATTGAATCAGACTTTAATATTGATGCTGATGTATGTATAATGTACCGAGACAGAGTTTGTGTACCCAAGAACAGTGAACTTATACAAAATATCTTGAGTGAGGCTCATAGTAGTAGTTTGTCCGTCTATCCAGGAAGTGTGAAAATGTACAACGACCTTAAGAAAATGTATTGGTGGTCGGGTATGAAAAGAGACATTTCAGAGTTTGTGTCCAAGTGCCTAGCATGTTAGCAAGTAAAGGCTGAACATCAAGTACCTTCGGGCCTACTTCAGCCTATCATGGTCCCTGAATGGAAATGGGATCAGATCACTATGGATTTTGTGACGGGTTTGCCGTTAACCCTTAAAAAGAAAGATGCAGTATGGGTTGTTATGGATAGGCTAACTAAGTCGGCACATTTTATACCGGCGCGTACCGATTACTCCCTCGAGAAATTAGCCGACTTATATATTTCCAAGATTGTGAGGCTTTATGGAGTGCCAATATCGATTATCTCAAACCAAGACCCAAGGTTTACCTCAAGGTTCTAGAAGGAGTTACAAGAGGCTTTGGGAACTAAGTTGAGTTTTAGCACTGCATTTCATCCGCAAATCGGCGGGTAGTCGGAAAGAGTAATTCAAGTTTTAGAGGACATGTTGCAGTGCTGTGTTCTTGAATTTCATAGAAGTTGGGAAAGATACTTACCATTAGTTGAATTCGCCTACAACAACAGTTATCAGACAAGTTTGAAAATGGCACCTTATGAGGCTTTGTACGGATGAAAATGTCGAACGCCCCTATACTGGACTGAACTAAAAGAAAGACAGATTCATGGGGTCGACTTGGTCAAGGAGACCGAAGAAAAAGTTAAGGTGATTTGTGATTGTTTAAAGGCTGCTTTAGATAGACAAAAATCCTATACGGATTTAAAACGAAAAGAAATCGAATTTCAAGTCAGTGATAAGGTGTTTTTAAAAGTATCTCCTTGGAAAAAGGTCCTCAGATTTGGCAGAAAGGGAAAATTAAGTCCATGTTTTACCGGACCTTATGAGGTGATTGAGAAAATTGGGCCAATAGCCTACCAGTTAAGATTGCCATCGGAATTGAAAAAGATCCATGATGTATTCCGTGTATCCATGCTACGCAGATACCACTCTGACCCTTCGTATGTGATTGAGTCGACAGAGGTTGAGATTCATCCAAACATGACCTATGGAGAAGAACCGGTCAAGATTTTGGCTCGGGAGATTTAACAGTTGAGGAATAAGAGTATAACACTCGTGAAATTTTTTATTTTAAATAAGGGTTTTTAAATGAAAACAAGGTTTTCGATAAAACACTTCAATGTGACACACTGGATCCAGCCATAACGTTCGGGCTGGGTTTGGGGTGTTACATTAACTATGCAGGTAACCCATAGGTGGGTCGGTACTGCGAGGGATTCGGAGATGGCCACACCACAGTTTATATTTTTGTTTTGATTTTAGTAAAAGTTGCTTAATTTGAGGTATTTTATGTAATAAAGTCGTTTTAAGTTTTTTATTTTTATTTGGGGATTTTATTAAACTGACTTATATCTATTAGCAGTAGGATTCAGGTTTCAAAAGGCAAATGATTTTCAACTATCATACTACGTAACTTGATTTAAAAGCTTCCGCAACGATAAATGTTTTAAAGCATAATAACAACCTAGTATGAGACATGTTTTATCAAACGAACATGAAATTTGGAAAATGGATTAAACAAATCAGCTTTTCAAAAGATCCTAAACAAGGTTTTAAACTAATGAGCTTTTCTATTAAATCTGCAATTTTCAAAACCCACTCCAATGTGACATCACAGATTCGACCATAGCATCTAGATGGGGTTTAGGGTGTTACAATTTGGTACAATTGATTGCTTAATCCCTATTTAGAGTGTAACATATAGAACTCAGTAGTCTAATAATAAAAAATTTAAAATAACCTATCATCATACCAAATTTATTTGCAAACACAAACAACCTATGTATATGTTCCTGACCAATCACTTGTATTTCTACAAGCTTAAGCACACAAAAGACAAGAAAGGTCAAGGAAAAATGTAAAATTAAAAAAAAAAATTCTATGTTACCCCCGCCCCCCACACTTTAGTTGGCATATTGTCCTCAACGTGAAGCCCATAAAAAGATAAGGAAAGAAGTTAACCGATTGATCGTTATCGTTCCTACTGCTAATGGTGGGTATTTCCTCCTTTGCTCATTAAATGCTCAAATTGTTGTATCTTCTTGGCATTGGGTTCCTACATAGAAAATTTGAACCACTACAAAACAACTAAAAATTTCCTAGTTCTAAAATAAATTTAAATCATTCGTAAGGATATTAATAAAACCATAAAAGAAATATTTAATTCAACAATTAAAAATACAAATCCCTAATAAGAATTATTTAATTCATCTACTCCTAAAAATAAAAATCCTACTATCTTGTTTATTGAAGTCTACTTGGAATATCAAGAAATATGAGATTGAAGTATGCAAGTGTGACTATACCATGACTTGTGTTCAATCTAGATATAAAGGATAAAATGATATAATATATGAAAAGTTTATCACAAAAAGGTTATGTTGAATCATGACTTCTTGTAACTTGGGTAGAAATGATGTATTGATAGATGCCACTCATTGCTTGTAACATAGAAATGTTCTAGTATTACTACTAACTTTAAAAGAAATTACAAGGTCACACCCTATGATTAAGGCGAACAGACTTCACGCCAAAAACGTTAGCCGTATACCCTCCTACATACATCTTTGGTGGAGAGTATCACCTAGCAGATAGTATCGCTTGGCGAAAAGTATCACTTAGTAAATAGTATCGCCTAAAAAATTCTATCGCTTGGCAAATAATATCGCATGGCGGACTGTATCACTTGACGAATAATATCGCCTAGCAGACTATATCGCCTAACGAATAGTATTTCCTAGAAAATACGATTCACAACTACTTTCCAGAGTTAATATTTATGGAAGTTAATATTCTTTTGGAAAGAATATAATCTTTAATACCTTGCATAATTTTCTTTAAAAGAAGAAAAGGGAATTATTCATTTTTTTAATATTCATGATATTAATAAAAGGAATAAAATCCAGGTTATGTAGAAGTGTGTTAAGAAAAAAAATTAGGTCTACCAGCAAAAATTTTAAGGACATTTGAAAAGTTCAAATAGTTTTGTTGTTCATACTTGACTGGGTGAACTACGTAGAGGCCAGGACATTTTTGTTGCAGCTTGGATTTATATCTGTAACGCCCCAAATTTGGGCCTAGAAGTATTAGATTTTGAGCATGGGAATAGTTAGGAGACTGCACATAAATATATACTTGTACAAGAAAGTGACGCAAATACATGCTTGTTTTAGTGGTTAAGTGTTCTGGGAAGTGTTTGAGAAGTCTTGGGTTCAAGCTTGAGCAGGTGCAAAAATTTTTGTTTTTGATGGAATAAGCATTGTCTCTAGGCAGTAGGCTTTTAAATAAAAATAGGTAAAATATGACAGAAAGGGGCCTGCTGGTCTAAGGGATATGTAACACCCCTCGCTTGTATCCGACGCCAGGACAAGGTTTGTGGTGTTACCTGACTCAACTCAACCGATTAAATAAAACTGGGCAGTGAAATTTCAAACAATCTAAAAAATTCTCTTTTCACATGGAATCTGACCCATATATGAGCTTACAAGGCCCAAAACATACATTCAGAGTGGTTCAGAACCCAACCGAGAACTCATGAAAGACTTAAAAAATTTTATGCATCAAAGCTCCACACGCCCGTGTGGATATTGAACACACGACCGTGTGCTAGAGACATGCCCATGTCCCAAACCCGTGTCTGAGAACCTGGGCATTCTGCCAAAACCACACGGCGCAAGCACACACCCGTGCCCCATAACCATTTCCTTTACACGACCGAGACACACGGCCGTGTCTCTTGCCCGTGTACTACTAGCATGCATACTGACTTTATGGCACGGCCTGCGCACATGCTCGTGTGGCTTGCCCATGTACTAAAATGACTTTAAAGTTTTAAGTGCAGGGGGTGTGTCACACACGGCCTAGACACATGCCCGTGTGTCTTACCCGTGTGGAGAAACTAGGCTATCTTCCAAGCCATTTTGTCACCCATTTTGCACCACCTATACAAGATCATTTCAATATACAAATTTCATCATAATGGAAACCAATTCATCCATATAAATAACGTTATATGCATTCATCAAAATGAATAATAGCCATTACTCCAGGCTTGATATAAAGTGAAGGGCTTTTGACTTGAGCCAAAATATATGAATAATTCTCTTAATACAACATTCTAGTCTAGCCCTATACATGCCACCTTCAAAAATATAAATCAAACTATATCAAGTGCTGCGGCTGATAGTGTGATTGATATCTTTGACTTTATGAGACCCTTAAGCTAGCCTGACGATACTAAAATAAGAGGGAAAGAAAAAGGACTAAGAATAAAGCTTAGTAAGTTGCATATAAATAAATATACAACAATCTCACCATTTACCATCATGCTTATAGCTCAAAAGTAAACATAACTTAACTTACTCATTATCATCTACTCGAGTCTCATTTTCTAAATTAAGCTCGTTACTCATGCTTATCATATAGGTACCTGTAACGCTCACAACATGATCATCCTTTCTCTATCAAAATTTAACTATAACTTTCACTATTTAACCGTTTGGAATACTACTGGATATTCTATGAGCCTTCAACATGGGATAAATTGCCGATGCCATGTCCTAGACATGGTCTTATACTAGCTCTCATATATGCATTCTGATACATGTCCCAGACATGTCTTACACTAGCACAACTCCTAGCCGATGCGTGCCCCAGACACGTCTTACACTGGCTATCTCTGTCGAGGCCGATGCATGTCCCAAACATGTCTTACTCTGGCGCTCATCTCTGTGCCGATGCAATGTCCCTAACATGGTCTTACACTGGCTCTCATAATGTGGCTGAAGCATGTCCTGGACATGTCTTACACTGGCGCACAAATCATCCAATGTTGTGGCACAATTATCCAGTTTATATCCTAAGGTTTCAACGAGATATTTCTACTATCTCAATATTACAGGGCATTCTCAATTTATAACTTAACAACTTGTACAATATCAATTCAATGACAATATGAATACAAGTATTAACAGTGTAGTTGTTTTATTTACATACAACTTACCTCGGTTTACAAAAAGTACTTGACTAGTCGGCTTATTCGGATTGCTTGGCTTTTCCCCAGTCTAGGCTCGGTTTTGGTAAATCTTGATCTATAATAACAATATACATCCATTTAGTCACTAAACACAATTAGGCATTCATAAATTCACAAATTTGGTAAAATGACCATTTTGCCCCTAGGCCTTGGCAAAATGACCATTTTACCCCTATGCCCGAAAATCAATTTTTATCAATTTTATTCGTATTTTACACCTAGTTAAACTCTTTTTACTACTATATAAATCCCAAATTCTCACTATTTCACACACTTACCACCTATTTTGCAACTTATGCAAAATAGTCCCTTTAGGTGTTTTCATGCTAACACCTTTCACAAAAGTTGTTTATAACACAACTAGGACTCATATTCTTCCATAAAAACTCAGAAAACATTACAAATACATTCATGGCAAAATCCTAAAATCTTGACCATTTTGTAAGATATCACCCTCATTTGAAAGCTTATGCTTCAAGGGTCTCAAAAATATAAAAATCTTTAAGAAAAAGCATTAAAATCACTTACTTTCAAGGAAGTTTCTTTGCTGAAAGTTTAAAGATTCAAAACCCTTTTCTTTGCTGGTATTTTTGGTCAAATAAGAAGGAAGAAAATGAAAAAGTTGAAGCTAATTCCTTAGGGTACCATTTTATCACCTAATATGACATCATCAACCTAATACATTGACTATTTGTTTAAAATCCATCACATGGCCGACCAACACTATTTAAAAGGGTGTAATTGCCCTTTAAAATCCCTCAATTTTTATTCTCTAGCTATTTAACACATTTGGGGTACTAAAATGTAACTTTTTCCATTTATGCGATTTAGTCCTTTTTCGCAATCGGGCTTGAAAACATTAAAATTAACTCACCAAATTTTTCATGCACTAATATAATAGTACCATAACCTCAAAAAAATAATAAAAATAATTTTTTCTATCTTCAGATTTGTGGTCCTGAGACCACTGTTCCGACTAGGCCCTAAATCGGGTTATTACAGGATAAGTGGTGTGCTATGGTTACTTGAGGTCTAAGGTTCGAATCCTACTTTGAGCAGTTGAGTGTTTTATTTTGCTACAATTTTCGTGTGGGTAGTAGAGGTTGACTGAAACATTGCTGAGAGGAGTGGAGTTTGAATTGGTCATGGAGGGATTGTAGGAGGGAATGTTATGATGTGGATAGTGATCGGTTGGAGGGATTTGAGAAGAGATTTTAGGAGAAAATTGTTGGGAGATGAAGAGAAGAGAGTGGTATGCCGAATAGGGACTCTAGGCACTCTTTGTTTTCGATTTTGGTAGGTTTTGTCACTTCATTCGGTTGCTTTTCTTTGGAAACCGATTGATGTCTAGAGAGTGGTTGCCGTGCCTTCCTTTTGGGTACTTTCGGATTTGCATTTTAGAGTCTTTTCCATTGCTAATTTCTCTATTCTTTCCTCTCAAGTTATTCAGTTTTGCTCCTAGGTCTAATCAACTCTCCTCCCTCCTCTACTTCTCTAAACTTTAGCCGTATAACCCTTTCTCTTCTCATCTCCATTCCTTTAACTTTTACCAAGCATTCTCTCTCTATTTGTTTAAACCAAATATTTTTACCCCCTTACTTCTACCTTTCGGTGCTCTTCTCCTTCCACGATTTTGTGTTAGCCAAATACTTCCCCCTTTTTATGCTTCTATTTTATTTCAGTTAGTAAGGGTTCTCTGACGAATCAGTAAGTGCTCTTGTTTCCTTTTATTTCTTCTCTACCTATGTGATCTCTCTTCTAACAACTTATGATCTGTCAAGTCATTCTAGGAGTGTGGATTCTATTGTGGAGGCTTAGGATGATTACTCTTCTGATTGCAAGTGGTCTATCCACTTTGGGGTAAGTGCTTTAAGTGCGATGTATTTCATATTGGATTTTAAATACTTATCAATCGATCGAATGTTTCTTATGAAGGTCAGAGTTTTGGAACAGTACGTGGGTGTTAAGTTAGTGGGGTTCTGGGATTGTTGGATTGGTAAGGGTCAGTGAATCAATCGAATCCTTTTCGATATTGTGATTTGGAATAACTATGGATTTAGACTAATGAGGGGTTGTGGTTGACCATAGGTTTTCGATCTCTGAAGTGCTTTGGCTACGACATCACAACAAGTGTGTAAACACTGCCCAAATCATAAATTGGCAAAAGCCAAAAACTGTTACCATTGATGCTACACGGGCGTGCATTCGCTCGTGTGGTCATCTGAGCGCATAAACAAGAGCATTTGATCGTAGAGGCCACCACAAGCGATTTCGTGGGCTTAGGTCGCTTTGGGCCATGATGGGCCGAAATGGGCAGTATGGGACACACGAGCTCATGGGCCCCACACGGGTAAACCACATAAACGTGTGGGGAAATATTGGGCCAGGCTGTGTAGTTCACACGGCCAAAGCCTTTTTTGGGCTTTGTAGGCCCACTCATATTGGGCCTTGGGCCCATTTATTCTGTTTGACCGTTAAGGTTGCACGGGTCACCCGAGACGACTGTGGACCTGTTGATGGGTCGATAAGTATACCTAGACCCCTTATAGGGTAAAATGACTGTTTTGCCCTCATGAGGTAAAATGACTGTTCTGCCCTTAGGAGGTAAAATGATTGTTTTACCCTCATGAGGTAAAATGATTGTTTTGCCTTCATGAGGTAAAATGATTGTTTTGCCCTCTTGAGGTAAAATGACTGTTTTGCCCTCTTGAGGTAAAATGACTATTTTACCCTTATGGGGTAAAATGATTGTTTTGCCTTCATGAGGTAAAATGACTATTTTGCCCTCATGGGGAAAATGACTGTTTTGCCCTTATGGGGTAAAATGACTGTTTTGCCCTCATGAGGTAAAATGAATGTTTTGCCCTTAGGTGGTAAAATGACTATTTTTCCCTTATATGGTAAAATAGCTGTTTTGCCCTTGTATGGTAAGATAACTGCTTTGCCCCTATGTGATGTATGTTTATATTATAGCATGATATTTAAACTGTAATAGATGCATGTATGATTTTATGATATGACATGACATGATTGTATGATGCATTGCATGGGGATGGGTTTATATATGATTGGAGGAAGTGTACTGTACTGGCAGCTCTGCTGCAAATACTGTTTAGTGCCGCAACCGATGCTAATTCTAGAGTGTAAGGATGAGTGGGTTGATTATATCCCCACATGGAGTGTAGGGTTGGATGGAGATGGAGTGTAGAGGATGGATTGGTAGGATCTGCATACTGATTAAACTGTTACTACACTGATTACTGTTACTACATTGATTACGGTTACTACATTGGGCCAAGGCCCAAACACATGACTGTTTCTGTATTGAGATGGGCTAAAGACCAAACTGATATTGTCACTGTTATGAAAAAGGGCTTAGGCCCAGACTGTGCTTGTTTTCTGATTGTTTGCTTTTATGGGATTACACACTGAGTTTTCGTAAACTCACCCTCCTGTTTTAACTGTACAGGTAATCCCTAGACATAGGCAGATCGATGCAACAGAGGACTCAGCGGCGGCCGCATGACCTATCTAATTTTAAATAGTATTTTATGATTTTGATTTAATTTTTAGGGTATTTTACTGTAATAATGGCCTCTTTGGATTTTCATTTTTAATTTGGGATTTTTATTTTTTTTGGTTTATAACTGTTAGCAGTAGGAAAAGATGCAGGTTTTTAGAAAGATAAATGTTTTATCAAAGATACCACGAATATGCAACCTATTTTAAGAGCTTTTGCAATAAATGACATTTTAAAAAAATTAATAACTTTTTAATGTGAATAACTTTTTGACAATGACTCACATTTTGGAAATGAACGAGACGTCTTAGAATCTTCATTAAGATCACACAAAGAGGTTAAACAGAAAAAGGGTTTTCATCGATATCACACTTTACGAAAAACATTTCAATGTGACATCGCCAGATTCGGCCATAACGTCTAGGCCGGGTTTGGGGTGTTACAACATCATTCAAAGGGATCAAACCAACAACATTAATCGTCAGTTTTCAGATTGTAAAAGGTATATTTTCAATCCTATTTCATCCTGACTCATTCCTCATAGAAGGATCTGTGGTTGATGATCGGCGAAATAATTTTTCACTACGCCACGAGGCGTACTGGCGTTCCTACATATCCTTGGTAGATTGTATCCCTTGGCAGACTCTGTCATTTGTCGAATATAGTATGCAACCACTTTCCTAGAGAACAATTGCCTCAACATCAACAAAATGAATACTTTCCTTAAGGAACACAAATGCTACTAACTCTTACCCTTAGCATCTCAAACATATTGATCAACTAGTACTTATATGCCTATCGAATTCGATTTCACTAAGGTGGATATTATACACCAAGCATATCAACTTAGCAGGTATGCTACGTACTCAACTCAGAAATAGGATTAAGATTTACCACTTATTATGCAACACTATCATGCACTGCAATTACATTATCAAACCTTCCTACTCAACATCTCATTCCTCTTTTTTGATATACATAACATGTATTACAAACAACAATTCAAGATTTACATATTCTTACTCTTTTTCTCGCCCTTCCTTGTGCTAACATTGGATTCCATATTTACACATCAGAATTGTAACACCCTTAGCCAGAGTCTGATCGCCGGTTTATGCTACAAGGTATTACCGAGCTGAACATTTAATTTTTCATTCACAAAATTTAGCAATAAAAGCAGAAATCGAGCTGAACACATACCGAACCTTGAGTTATAAATATGCCATTTTCATATGGCCAAAATATTTACAATTACAAAACATATTTTGTCAACAACCTAACCTATACATGCCATATCGAGTCCAAAATATAACTGTACCAAAAAGATTGATAGTATGAAGAACTGCTGACGATCCCCGAGACGGTGGCCAAAATCAACAATCTATAAAACAGAGAAATAAGAAACAGAGTAAGCTTTCGAGGCTTAGTAAGTTTTAAGCAATTCATACTATTAAAGCTTGTCATTAAAATTGAACATTGAGTATCACAAAACTCGTATTCTAATTGTAATTCACTTGGCCAAATAAACACCAAAGATGAGTTATAAAACCTATTAGCCGATTATGTATGTATGTATACACAAGAAAACTTCTAGCACATATTTCACTATCTACATAGCTTATACTATACTTTTAGTCACATACTTTCATATGATGACTTACATTGACCAATTATATCATTGTCTTATCCTCAAACACCGAATTCATTCACACATATATATATATATATATATATCTTTCTTTGATACTAATAAATCACTTAGAAATCCATTCAAATATGAGCACATAACACGAACCTTAACATGTAAAATATATAATACTTACACAACGATGTTTACCACAGACATTCGAAGTCGCAATTTTTACTTAACTTACTGGCATCGGTTCTGTCACGTCTTAGAACTCAGAATACATTACTAGCGTAAGCTGCGCAGGTCTTTAACCCGGATATTTTTCCAGCACGTAGCTCATGGACCTCAAGCCGGATATATATTTCCAAGATATAGCTCATGCGGACCTCATGTCCTGATATATTTCAAAGATATAGCTGCGGACCTCATGTCCGGATATTTCCAATCTCATATATATTTGGTCATATTTTAACACATCTCAGTCATCTTATCACTTAATAGTCATATATTACATTCGAATATAAACTCAATATGCACATCATCATTCACATTTCAGCTCAGGAGTTATATCTCATATCACTCATTCTTTTCACCATTTAATCTTAAACTCAAAGTGACCATCAGATTTTAAGTCATATACATGCATTATCTAATATACAACTTTATTCAAGTGCAAGCCAAAGATCGCAATTCACCTACTATACTCTTATAAAGGCATCACAATTATTATATACTAAAGGAAACTACTTAAAACTTACCTCAGATGTTGTCGATCGATTTCAACGGCTATTCGGTTACTTTCTCCTTTCCCCTATCCAACTTTGGTCCTCTAAGCTCTTGAGCTAAATCAAAAAAATTTATTCTCAATCAAACACATACATACGACAACCATATACATTTCAAAAACCATTTCATTTTCAAATTTATGTACTTTGTAAGTTACATTCGAACACATTCGGCACTATGCATCTTTTCAAATTTTTCTTTTAACATTAGCTCAACTTATAACCTTCTTCTAATTAAAAACATTCAACACCAACTAGTCATGGTTACCATAATCACAATTTAACTATATAATATATATATATATATAACCGAATGTCTCTATGTCACAAGGTACTTACATAACGCATATATATATATACCTATATGTGACTAACACAATTTAATCGATTACTCATTTTATGCACAACCACGTAAACACACATATATATTTATAGCATGCCTTAAAATATTATATGCCACATTCGACCCTAAACACTCAAACTTAGCTTTCATATACAATTTCATTTCATGATCAATCGTAGCAAATTGCACATAGGTTTCAGTCTTGCCGAACAATGACCGAATATGCATATCAAATAAATACCTTACTTAACACATAACTCACACAACCAAAGTACATGTAACCCTAATGTCCAAATATAAATATCACCCAAAATTCTTATGACTTAACCTTTAACTCCTTTTTAGCCGAATATCCATTAAACATCTAGTTCACATACACAAATACAATCTCATAAGGCTTATCATATTTTCATGTACACTTCAAATCTATATATATATATATATATAGCCGAATATATATATACATATATATTTATATAGCTCATCAACCCGATATTTATTCCTATTCCCCTAACATAATTGGATCAATTTAAACCAAATTCATGTACATCTTTTAAGTATTCATACAACCTTTATAATTCACATAATTCGTGCACACACAGCATTAATTTACTAATTAACTAAACACTTTAGAAATTTTTCCTTAACTAAACATGTATTCGGCAAGGACCACAAAAATTTCAACGAATCTTATAAACAACCACAACATTTTAAATTCATCTAATTACCCCCAATGACCGAATGCACATATATAAAAGTATTCAAATAACACAAAATTTTCTTTCTAAAATGCATATATCTATATACATACGGCAACTTCAATTCACGCCTCCCAACTGTGAATTCAACTTATTCATTTAAGCTACTTTAACATATAAACCATATCTTCTAAAAAAAACTTATCAAATTAACACAAATTTATCTACTTGCCGAATGGCTATATGATCAAGGATTCATGAATTTAAACCATGGGTTAACTATACTAAGCCCTTATCAATTTAATCTCATAATCAATTAAAATAAAAAATCACTATACATACCTTTAAATTAGGATAGCCATGGCCGAATGCCTTGGTGGTTTCTCCTTCAAGATTTTCTTTCTCAATTTCGGCAATGAAGAAAGAAAGATGAGCCTCCCTTATTTTTATTATCTTTACCTTATTTACTAATTATTTTTATTGCAAAATAATGCCATATCATATTATAATACTTAAATAAACATATATTATCCCAACACCATCATTATGGCTGACCACCATAAGCAAAAAAATGAATATTTGACAAGCAAATCCAATTTTTTTATGACATGCATTAATAGGCCACGTTTAATTTTACCTATCATCTTTCCCAATTGCCTCACTTAAATCCTATTTAATAATTTCACATACAAATGACAAAATTAAAGCATGAAACTTTCACACATGCATGTACACATACAATAAGCATAGAATATAACGGTTAATTATTTTTATGATTCGGTTCAGTGGTCCCGAAACCACTTTCCGGCTAGGGTCAAATTAGAGCTGTCACAACTCTCCCCCCATATGGAATTTTCGTCCCCAAAAATCTTACCAGTGAATAAGTTAGGATAACGATATTTCATAGAGTCTTCAGGTTCCCATGTAGC
Organism: Gossypium longicalyx; assembly: GCA_025698465.1. Taxonomy (NCBI): domain Eukaryota; kingdom Viridiplantae; phylum Streptophyta; class Magnoliopsida; order Malvales; family Malvaceae; genus Gossypium; species Gossypium longicalyx. Next base: position 26,392,283 of record CM046999.1, read on the forward strand.
TTCTTCAACCCCATGCTTAAGCCACAGTACCTTCACTAATGAGATTTTCTTATTTTGTAGTTCTTTTACTTCACGAGCCAAAATACGAACTGGTTCTTCTTCATAGCTCAAATCAGATTGAATCTCAACCTCAGATGGATTAATTATATGCGATGGATCCGATCTGTAATGTCGAAGCATCGAAACATGAAAAACATTGTGAATCTTTTCAAGCTCAGGGGGTAAAATTAATCTATATGCGACCGGTCCAACTCGTTCGGATATTTTATACGGCCCGATGAACCTCAGACTCAATTTGCCCTTACGGCCAAATCTGAGCACCTTTTTCCAAGGTGAAACCTTAAGAAACACTTTGTCTCCGACCTGATATTCAATGTCTTTTCGTTTTAAATCCGCATACGACTTCTGACGATCTGAAGCTGCTTTCAGACTTTCACGGATTACTTTTACTTTTTACTCAGCATCTTTAATCAAATCAACCCCGAGGATTTTACTTTCACTAAGATCGGTCCAAAACAACGGTGTACGGTATTTACGACCATACAAAGCCTCGTAAGGTGCCATCTTAATGCTTGTTTGAAAACTATTATTGTAAGCGAATTCAATTAAAGGTAAATACTGTTCCCATGAACCACTAAACTCAAGGATGCAACATCTCAACATATCCTCGAGTATTTGAATGATCCGCTTGGATTGGCCATCAGTCTGGGGATGAAAAGCGGTGCTAAAATGCAACTTGGTGCCCAATGCTTCTTGCAATTTCTTCCAGAATCGCGATGTGAATCTCGGATCTCTATCCGACACAATAGAAATAGGTACCCCGTATAACCTTACAATCTGAGAAACATACAACTCGGCTAGCTTGTCAAGCGAATAATCCGTACGTACAGGAATAAAATGAGCCGACTTTGTCAATCTATCAATAACAACCTAGATCGCATCTTTCTTGCTTGACGACAACGGCAATCCGGATACAAAATCCATCGTGACTCGATCCCATTTCCATTCGAGTACCATAATCGGCTGAAGTAATCCTAAAGGCACTTGATGTTCCGCTTTCACTTGTTGACATACCAAACACTTCAAAACAAAGTTAGAAATGTCTCGTTTCATACCAGGCCACCAAAACTGACGTTTCAGATCGTTGTACATTTTCGTGCTACTAGGATGGATCGACATTTGACTATTATGAGCTTCGTTCAAAATCATCGAAATAAGTTCTGAATTTCTTGGAACACACAATCAACTTCTGAACCTCAAACAATCGTTGTCGTCAATTTGAAACTCTGAATCCATATTCGAAACAAATTCAACTCGTTTAGCCACTAATTCATCATCAACTTTCTGAGTTTCACATATTTGATGAATCAATAACGGTTTGGCTTTTAATTCTGCTACTAACACATTATCGGATGAAACGGACAAGTGAACATTCATCGCTCGCAAAGCGAACAGTGACTTGCGACTCAAAGCATCGGCAACCACGTTAGCCTTTCCAGGGTGATAGTCAATAACAAGATCATAATCTTTCAACAATTCAAGCCAATGTCTTTGTCGTAGATTCAAATATTTTTGAGTCATTAAATATTTGAGGCTTTTATGATCCGAATATACATGACATCTCTCTCCGACCAAGTAATGTCACCATATTTTCAAAGCAAATACTATGGCAGCTAATTTGAGATCATGAGTCGGATAGTTTTTCTCATGTGGCTTCAATTGCCTCGATGCGTAAGCTACAACTCGAACCTCTTGCATCAATACACAACCCAGCACATGTAAGGACGCATCACTGTAAATAACAAACTCTTTACCGGATTCGGGCTGCACTAACACTGGGGCTTCCGTCAAAAGCGTTTTCAGTTGGTCGAAACTTTTCTGGCACTTTTCTGACAATTCAAACTTAATATCTTTCTGAAGTAGCTTCGTCATTGGTGTGGCTATCATCGAGAAACCTTTTACAAATCGTCTGTAGTAACCAGTAAGTCCCAAAAAGCTCCTAACTTCAGTAATATTTCTCGGGGGCTTCCAATCAAGTATGGCTGAAATTTTGCTTAGATCAACTCGAATACCCGATGCGGATACTACATGTCCCAAAAAGCTAACTTCTCTCAACCAGAACTCACATTTACTGAACTTAGCGTATAATTGCTTATCCCATAAAATCTGCAACACTAATCTCAGGTGCTCGGTGTGTTCAGTTTCATCGCGTGAATAAATCAAGATGTCATCTATAAACACAACTACAAACCGGTCCAAATACTGCCTGAAAATTCGGTTCATCAAATCCATAAATACTGCAGAGGCATTAGTGAGCCCAAACGGCATCACTAAGAACTCGTAGTGACCGTATCTCGTTCTGAAAGTAGTTTTAGGTATATCTGAGTCTCGAACTCGCAACTGATAATAACCCGATCTCAAATCTATCTTTGAAAACACTGATGCTCCCTTCAGCTGATCAAACAAATCATCAATACGCGGTAACGAATATTTGTTCTTTATTGTCACTTTATTTAATTGACGATAATCGATGCACATTCTCATGGTTCTATCTTTCTTTTTCACAAACAATACTGGTGCACCCCAAGGTGAGAAACTCGGTCGAGCGAAACCTCTATCCGTCAACTCTTGCAACTGAGTTTTCAATTCCTTCAATTCCGTTGGTGCCATACGGTACGGCACTATCGAAATTGGTGTAGTCCCAGGTACAAGTTCAATACCAAACTCTACCTCCCGAACATGTGGTAACCCTGGCAATTCCTCAGGAAAAACATCTGGATACTCACAAACCACTGATACTGAGTAAAGCTTCTTTTCTGATTCTTTACTATCAAGTACTACGCAAGATATGCTTCACACCCCTTTTTGACATATTTCTGAGCCAACATCGAGGATATAAGTGCTGGTAACCCGTTCATATCAGTAGACTCAACTCGGATTATCTCATCATTTGCACATCTCAAGTCAATAGTCTTTCTTTTGCAAATCACAACTGCATCATGAACGGTCAACCAATCCATACCGAGAATAACATCAAATTCATTAAACGATAAAAGCATCAAATCAGCCAGAAAACAGGAACCTCAGATTATCAGGGGACATTTCCTGCACACTTTGTCGACTAGCACATATCGACCCAAAGGATTTGACACTCGGATTACAAACTCAGTAGACTCAACAAGTAGAGTCTTACTGGATGCTAAAGTCTCACATACATATGAATGAGTAGAACCAGGGTCAATCATAGCAATCACATCAGTATCAAAGAGAGTGAAAGTACCGGTAATAACATCAGGCGAAGAAGCATCCTCGCGTGCGCGTATAGCATAAGCTCTAGCAGGAGCACGAGCCTCGGATCTGGTTGTAGCATCTCTAGACACTCTCTGACCGCCACTAGCATTCCCCATATTCCTAGGTGGTCTACCTCGTGCTGTAGTACTCGGTTTCCCACTCTGATTCATATTCTGTTCAAACAATCTCGGGCAGTCCTTAATAAAGTGGTCGGCTGATCCGCATTTATAACAGGAATGGTCATGAAATCTACAACTCCCCGAATGCCATTTACCACAATACTTGCACTCTGTCCTGTCCTGACGATCATTTCCAACACTGGCAACTGAAGTGGCTCATGTACTCACAGGGGGTCGATTGTGGTCTCGTCTGGAAAAACCCGAAGTATTCTTTGATCGGCCTGAATCATCTCGAAATTTCTTTGATGATTGTTGAAAAGACTTTCCTAAAGATCTTTTACGAAATTCTCCAGCTTCGACATCAGCTTTCCTTTTTTCTTTACTAAGTTCTTCAGCTTTGCAAGCTCGCTCGACAAGTACTACGAACTCTCGTATTTCAAAAATACCAACAAACATCTTTATATCTTCATTCAGCCCATCTTCAAAACGTTTACACATAATAGCCTCGGGCATTTATACACATTCCCGAGCATATCTCTATCGAGTCGACAAACTTCTTTCATAATCGATGAATCGACATGGAACCCTGTTTAAGCTCAAGAAATTCTTTTCGTTTCTGATCAATGAACTTCTGATTGATATATTTTTTTGGGAATTCAGTTTGGAAGAACTCCCACGTCACCCGTTCTCTGGGTACAACAGAAACCAATGTGTTCCACCAATAGTAAGCAGAATCACGTAGCAAGGATATAGCACATTTCAAGCATTCATTGGGTGTTCAAGATAGTTCATCAAGTACCCGAATAGTGTTGTCTAACCTAAATTCAGCTTGCTCGGCATCATCACTATCTGTAGCTTTAAATTCAATAGCCCCGTGCTTTCTGATTCTGTCAACCGGAGGAGTATTTAACCTTGTCTGATCAATTACCGGAGGTATTGTAGGTGTAGGGGGCGTATTATTCGGGAGTAAGGGTTGTGGAACAGCCGTATTAGTTCGAATGTATTGGTTGAACCAATCATTCATCACAATATAAAAAGCCTATCTAGCCTTCTCGTTCTGATTGCTTGCAATAGGTTGAGAGTCCATCGGTGCTGTCCCATGCGCGGGAGCAGGCGCTACACTCTCAACATCATTAGCTACCGCTCGATTGGGATCGAGATCCATTACTATACGAAAACACATTTTTAACTGTCAGAATTCATCATACTATTATATTAGCACTATATGGTATGTATAGCTAGACTCAAACACGCTATAATAGTCCTAGAATCGACTAAACCGTAGCTCTGATACCAAATCAAATGTAACACTCCTAGCCAGAGTCCGATCGCTGGTTTAGGCTATAAGGTATTACCGAGCTGAACATTTAATTTTTCATTCACAAAATTTAGCAATAAAAGCAGAAATCGAGCTGAACACATACCGAACCTTGAGTTATAAATATGCCATTTTCATATGGCCAAAATATTTACAATTACAAAACATATTTTGTCAACAGCCTAACCTATACATGCCATATCGAGTCCAAAATATAACTGTACCAAAAAGATTAATAGTATGAAGAACTGTTGACGATCCCCGAGACGGTGGCCAAAATCAACAATCTATAAAACAGAGAAATAAGAAACAGAGTAAGCTTTCGAGGCTTAGTAAGTTTTAAGCAATTCATATTATTAAAGCTTGTCATTAAAATTGAACATTGAGTATCAGAAAACTCGTATTCTAATTGTAATTCACTTGGCCAAATATACACCAGTACAGTAGTTATAAAACCTATTAGCCGATTATGTATGTATGTATACACAAGAAAACTTCTAGCACATATTTCACTATCTACATAGCTTATACTATACTTTTAGTCACATACTTTCATATGATGACTTTAATTGACCAATTATATCATTGTCTTATCCTCAAACACCGAATTCATTCACACACACATATATATATATATATCTTTCTTTGATACTAATAAATCACTTAGAAATCCATTCAAATATGAGCACATAACACGAACCTTAACATGTAAAATATATAATACTTACACAACGATGTTTACCACGGAGATTCGAAGTCACAATTTTTACTTAACTTACTGGCATCGGTTCTGTCAAGTCTTAGAGCTCAGAATACTTACTAGCGTAAGCCTGCGGGTCTTTAACCCGGATATTTTTCCAACACGTAGCCTGCGGACCTCAAGTCCGGATATATTTCCAGCATATAGCCTGCGAACCTCATGTCCGGATATATTTCCAGTATATAGCCTGCGGACATCATGTCCTGATATTTCAAATCTCATATATATTTGGTCATATTTTAACACATCTCAGTCATCTTATCACTTAATAGTCATATATTACATTCGAATATAAACTCAATATGCACATCATCATTCACATTTCAGCTCAGGAGTTATATCTCATATCACTCATTCTTTTCACCATTTAATCTTAAACTCAAAGTGACCATCAGATTATAAGTCATATACATGCATTATCTAATATACAACTTTATTCAAGTGCAAGCCAAAGATCGCAATTCACCTACTATACTCTTATAAAGGCATCGTCAATTATATACTAAAAGAAACTACTTAAAACTTACCTCAGATGTTGTCGATCGATTTCAACGGCTATTCGGTTACTTTCTCCTTTCCCCTGTCCAACTTTGGTCCTCTAAGCTCTTGAGCTAAATCAAACAAATTTATTCTCAATCAAACACATACATACGACAACCATATACATTTCAAAAACCAATTTATTTGTATCATTTGTCAACTTTAAGTCTATCACCATTTCATTTTCAAATTTATGTACTTTGTAAGTTACATTCGAACACATTCGGCACTATGCATCTTTTCAAATTTTTCTCTTAACATTAGCTCAACTTATGACCTTCTTCTAATTAAAAACATTCAACACCAACTAGTCATGGTTACCATAATCACAATTTAACTATATAATATATATATATATATAACCGAATGTCTCTATGTCACAAGGTACTTACATAACGCATATATATATATACCTATATGTGACTAGCACAATTTAATCGATTACTCATTTTATGCACAACCACGTAAACACACATATATATTTATAGCATGCCTTAATATATTATATGCCACATTAGACCCTAAACACTCAAACTTAGCTTTCATATACAATTTCATTTCATGATCAATTGTAGCAAATTGCACATAGGTTTCAGTCTTGCCGAACAATGACCGAATATGCATATCAAATAAATACCTTACTTAACACATAACTCACATAACCAAAGTACATGTAACCCTAATGTCCAAATATAAATATCACCCAAAATTCTTATGATTCAACCTTTAACTCCTTTTTAGCCGAATATGCATTAAACATCTAGTTCACATACATAAATACAATCTCATAAGGCTTATCATATTTTCATGTACACATCAAATCTATATATATATATATATATATAGCCGAATATATATACATATATATATATATATTTATATAGCTCATCAACCCGATATTTATTCTTATTCCCCTAACATAATTGGATCAATTTAAACCAAATTCATGTACATCTTTTAAGTATTCATACAACCTTTATAATTCACATAATTTGTGCACACACAGCATTAATTTACTAATTAACTAAACACTTTAGAAATTTTTCCTTAACTAAACATGTATTCGGCAAGGACCACAAAAATTTCAACGAACCTTATAAACAACCACAACATTTTAAATTCATCTAATTACCCCCAATGATCGAATGCACATATATAAAAGTATTCAAATAACACAAAATTTTCTATCTAAAATGCATATATCTATATACATACGGCAACTTCAATTCACACCTCCCAACCATGAATTCAACTTATTCATTTAAGCTACTTTAACATATAAACCACATCTTCTAAAAAAACCTTATCAAATTAACACAAATTTATCTACTTGCCGAATGGCTATATGATCAAGGATTCATGAATTTAAACCATGGGTTAACTATACTAAGCCCTTATCAATTTAATCTCATAATCAATTAAAATAAAAATCACTATACATACCTTTAAATTAGGATAGCCATGGCCGAATGCCTTGGTGGTTTCTCCTTCAAGATTTTCTTTCTCAATTTTGGCAATGAAGAAAGAAAGATGAGCCTCCCTTATTTTTATTATCTTTACCTTATTTTACTAATTATTTTTATTGTAAAATAATGCCATATCATATTATAATACTTAAATAAACATATATTATCCCAACACCATCATAATGGCCGGCCACCATAAACAAAAAATGGGTATTTGACATGCAAATCCAATTTTTTTATGACATGCATTAATAGGCCACTTTTAATTTTACCTATCATTTTTCCCAATTGCCTCACTTAAGTCCTATTTAATAATTTCACATACAAATGACAAAATTAAAGCATGAAACTTTCACACATGCATGTACACATACAATAAGCATAGAATATAACGGTTAATTATTTTTATGATTCGGTTCAGTGGTCCCAAAACCACTTTCCGACTAGGGTCAAATTAGGGCTGTCACAAGAATAGATATTATAATTCACGTTATTTCGAGAACATGTGTGTTCCCATAGGTTCAGCGCTCTTTGTCATGGTTAACAACTAACATGCCCTATAGATGGTAGCACTTATATTGCCAAGCTTATTAGCAACTAACATGCCCTACTAGAGACCTATCACACTCGGCAATCTGGTTAGCAACTAACATGCCTTACCAGTGGCCCACCTTATTTGCTCATTTGGTTAGTAACTAACATGCCCTAGTAGTGGTATATCATGTCTGCTACTCTGGTTAGCAACTAACATGCCCTACCAATGTCCTATCTTATTTGAATATCAAGTTTACACACCAAGGAAGTAATGTATGGTCCTATCACTTACATGCTCATGCATATGATTACATGTAACAACTTAACATATTTCATGAGAACAGTTTCACCTGAACTCATAAACTGTAACTATGACGACTAGAACTTAACAGTATACAAAAACTCTGAGGAAACTCACAGACAACTAACACAAATTAGATATTCATAGAAGATTTCAAGGTAGTTGGTTAAACCACAAGTCTTTTGCTACATTCCACAACTTTAACTTGTTATTCAAACACTCACTGGTTCTTCTTCGACAAGATTTTTCCCTCTTAACGGCTTACTAGAATAAAAAAAGGCAGAAGAAAGAAAGAAGAAGAACCCTCATAACAACAACCACACCATTATTTATAGCCCACATGGATCTCACAATAACCCTAAATGTGGCCAACCATGCAAAGCTGACTCAGTACCCTTTTGTGGCTGATAATATAATTTCTAGACAAATCCTTTTTACTAAAAACCATTAATCAGAGTGGTATACTTTGCTTGTACTCAAGCAACCAACTAAACCAGGCATTTAGTTTTCTAAACACATCAAGTTGTCATTTACAGTACTTTAATTAATTTCCAACTAGATCTTAATAAGAAACCAACTAAAACTGAACAACAAACCCATGTGCTCATAAGGAAAACTATCAGGTTCATGACCTAACAAGGCTTGCCAACACAAGGCTCACCAAGAGAATCCACTGATTGGCGAGGTCTCCACATTGACCACGCCAAAACGTATAGATCAATCTACACCAAAAGAAGAACCTACTATCACATCTTTACAAACTTATCGGGATAGCCAAACAATGTGACAATCATAACACAACAATTAACACTAACTTAAATTGGTGAATAAGGCATAAATCAACCTTCTTTGGCTTATACTTTAGCCAACAATCTACCCAGAGAAACAACCAACTAGGACTACGTTAGGCAGAGTGTTACATCTACAGTATGAGCCCTTCTAAGGCATCGGGTGATAATATTATTCCTACTCTTTTTTATCAAAAATATTGGCATATTGTTAATGATGAGGTTAGTAAATTCTACCTAGACATACCAAATGATGGGTTGCCTATGTCTCATATAAATCGTACCAATATTGTACTTATATCAAAGTAGGTTAGCTCTTGTAATATGAGTCATTTTAGACTAATTAGATCATGTGATATTTTTTTAAAAATTATTTCTAAAACCATTGTAAATATAAAGTAAGTGATTATGCCCCATTGTATAAATGAGGAACAGAGTGCTTTTATGCCATGAAGGTTGATAGCAAATATGGTTGTGGTGGCTTTTGAGCTGTTGCACTCTTTCAAGAAGAGAAGTGGTCGAAAAGGCTCATTTGTACTGAAGCTTGACATGAGCAATGCTTATGACCGTGTTGAATGGCACTTGGTAGAGGAGATTATGTTGAAGATGGGTTTTGCATTAGAATGAGTCTTTTGCTTTTTTTTTTCTTTTTTGTAGTGAGGGTCTATCATCATTACAATGATTCGCGAGTCGAGACGGTTTGGTGAAAGGGGTCAAGGCATCTCGATCAAGGTCGATGGTGCCCCATTTATTTTTTAGTTGTTGATAGCTTAATTTTTAGAGTGGTAACATCAATCAGGGCAGAGAATGTGAAGAATATTTTGAAGAAGTATGAGGAATGTTCAGGGCAAATGGTGAATTTTAATAAATCTCTTATTTGCTTTAACTCAAATGTTGATGAGGAAAATCGTAAAATGATGGTAAGGACATTAAGGGTGTAAAGCTCAGTGGATCCAAAGAATTATTTGGGGATACCGATTGTGGTAGAACGAAACAAGAAGATGGTCCTTTGAAGTACAAAAGATCGAGTTTAGGAAAGGATTAATGGTTAGTGTAACTGATGTTTATCACTAGGTGGGAAAACTATTTTTATTAAGTTAATTTTACAGGCTATTCCTATATATATAATGTCATGTTTTTAGTTATTGAGCTTATTTTACAAGAAATTCAAATTAATTATGTGAAGATATTGGTGGCAGAAATCTCAGTCGCAGCATGGTATTCATTGGTGTTCTTAGGGGGATCTTTGTGATCTAAAGGAGGTGTTAGCATGGGATTTTACAATCTGGTAAAATTTAACATAACATTTTTGGCCAAGTAGGGATGGCAATTAGTGTGTAAACCATATTCATTAGCGGCACAAGTATTAAAAGCAAAATATTATGTGACAAATGATTTCTTAGAAGATGAGTTAGGTTGTCAACCTTTGAGTTAGGTTGTCAACCTTTGATAGTATGGAGAAGCATATGAGCGGCGAAGGGACTTTTGATGAAGGGATGTAGCTGATTGGTCTGGGACGGGAGTTTAATTTTTGAGTGAGATATGCCTTGGCTGTCGAACAATAGACCTTATAAAGTGAGTTCACCCCAGGTTAATAGAATAGTAAATGGGGCAAATTTAATTGATCAACAGATTCAGACATGGAAGGAAGATATGGTGCTATCAATATTTGATTATCGGGAGGCAAGGACAATCCTTAGTATACAACTGGTGCTAGAAGGAGTTACAAACAGACTGAGTTGGTGTTCGAAAAGCTCTGGTGAGTACACAGTACAAAGTGGGTACAAGATCCTACTTAGGGGATTTCCCCAGACTAAGGAGGATAGTTATAGTTCAATCGATCAAGAAACCAAAAGTATGTACAAACAATTATGGTAAATATAATGATAAAAAAAATGAAAATTACAGTATGGAAATTAATAAATAATTTTGTGCCTACGAATTACAATATCTATCAAAGAAGAATATGGACAGATGCAGTTTGCCCCAGATGTGGTGAGGACTTTGAAACCAATATACATGGAAGCCGTGATTGTCTACTTGTTCTACAGGTTTGGCAAGAACTTGGAATTAATTGGAGGGTGAAGCAAATAGAGAACTCTATGTCTAATTGGGTTCAACAGTTATTTTTTGGGAGGAGTAACCAATAAAAATTAATATTCAAAATTGCAATCTTGGAAATTTGGCTTTCGAGAAATGAAATACTACATGAAGGAAAACAACAATCTGAGACTGAAATTGTTACCTTCATTTTGGGATATGTCTGTGAGTTGGAGTTGTTGACCGGGGAAAAAATTAAACGAGTGACAGAGGAGAGGGTGGTGTGGCGGTCTCCCTTAGAGCATTTTGTCTGAGTAATTTTTGATGTAGGTTTCTACAAGAAGCTGGAGGTAGTAAGTACGTCAATTATCATTAGCAATAGAATTGGTCTGATAATGGGAGCAGCTTGCCTATGGAATTGATACATATTGAATGTGTTGGCAAATGAGGTGTTTTTTGGTACCCAGACTCTCAAATTCACACAGAAGTTGGGATTTAGGGTAGTGGAGGTTGAGGGGCATTCTTTGCTGGTTATAATAAAGCTTCAAGTGTAACGCTCGATTTGTGCAAGTGTATATAGTCGTTATCAAGTAATAAGTAAAAGAGTTATTGTCTCCACAAGGACCGTGTATGCAAATTAATATATTGCAAAATTAAAGTTAAAAATTTGATGAGAAAAACATAATATCTTGAGTGATGAGTGATTAACTCAATTAAATTATCTAGATGCAAGATTGATCCGTAATGCAATTTAAACTAAATGCAAAGTATGAAATGAAATGTATGAATGAATTTAGCAAAAACACAAACTTCAACAATCAATAACATGAATAGGCTAGGATAATTACATCATTCAACTCAGCTTATTTTTATCATGCTTAACAATGCTCAGAAACTATTCTAAGGCAACTTGATCTTTCATGAGTTTGGAAACAATATTAAGTCCTTTTAGAATCTTTTACTTTGTAAAACATGCATTTTACTGATCAAATTAAACTAAGGGTTTCTTAGTATTCATGTAAAGTAACAGGGATGGGTTAGTTTTGAAACAGTTTAATCACATAAACCAAAAAGCCTATGCAAGATAATAGAGCTCGTTAAAGTTATTGTGTGCAGTAGCCATCATTTGGTTAGGATTGCTCAACTAATCCTAATGCATCCAATCATGTATGAATGAAATACATACTTGAGTTCAATTAAAAACATGATCGCCTGAGGCACAAACACTATATACATCATTTAAACAAACTTCATTAAATAAATGCAATCATACTAGCTAAAAAAATTAAGCTACCATTATTGATGACAAGATAATAAAGCACATTGCAAAAATGATTAAAATCAAAATAAAAAAGTAAAGGAAGAATAAACTTTATTGAATCAGCAATGTTGTGAACTCTAATTGAAGATGTTTTCCTTCGGTCCTTCCTTTGCTCTTTTACTAATGGCTCTTCAAGGTGGCAAACCAAGAGATAATCTTATCAATGTTTTTGGCTAAGAAAGAAAATATGGGATGTTATGCTTGGAAATGAAGAAAGAAAATATGGGGTGTTATGCTTAGAAATGAAGAGAGGAAATGAGAGAATGTAAGAATGATATGAAATAAGAGATTTGAAGAATGAGAGATGTAAAGCTTATGGATGATTGAAATGAGAAATGAGTAGGTGTATTTAAACTTCAAGTAGATGGTAGAGTTTACTAAAAATAGGGATTGGAATCCCTCAAATTTTTCCATTGCTTGGCCGACCACATTTTGTGGAAGAAGGTGGATGATGATTCCTTTATTTGAGCATAGAACCCTGTTAAATTGATGATGATTCATTTATTTGAGCATAGAACCCTGTTAAATTTAGGCATGGGTTGGACGATTTCAAGGGAAATCTTTGTGTGCTTATTTCCAAATAATTCTCCAAATGTAAGGACCTCTAGTAAATATCCCAAAATAGATTTTTGGGCGGCCAACATGCTTGTGCCAAATTTGGGCTTGACTCACCCTTGATGGACAGTTCTGTGACCCAATAAATAATCAGGCTTTTCCACCATGTGGCATCATTTTAACTAGGTCAAAATAACACCTTATTGACCCATTTTGCATGGTTTTGCCATCCAACATATGAAATAAATAGCTCATATTCATGCAAGTTTATAATAAGCTCTTTATTAAATCAACATCATGGTCCAACTGCACAATTAAATATAACACATTAATAAATAAAATGAAATAAATTTATTTATGCACAAAATTCATGTAAAGTACAAATTTGCATATTTTATAAATTCATGTCCATTATCGAGGATTAAGAAAAAAAATCACTAAATTAATGAACAAATACTTGGATTAGTATTATTTTTAAGTAAAAAGGTGCTAAAAGCTACTAGAAAAAACCTATATAAATTAGAGTTTACACACCCCCAAACTTAATCTATTACTCGTCTTGAGTAATGTTTCATGTAAAGCACAACTTTTGCTAAGGAAAATTTTACAATAAGTTTCAGAGCATCTATCTCTACATATAACCATGCAGCAACAAAATCATACTCACAAATTATTTTTATTGATAAGTCACTCAAATGGAAACATTATTTCAAAAATTTACTCAAAGTGTCGAAAAATGCTAGCATCGATCATAGAGTGTGTGCTTTTCGAGGTCATACATAACATTCACCATTCGATTAAAGTTTCCCTACCAACCAAACAAAGCAATCACAAGGTCTAATTAATGGTCCTCATATGTTGAACTTAGCAATTCCTATCCACTAATTTAGTCATCATAATCATCCAAATCAATAGGTATTTTATAATGTTGTAATGGGGCTAGGCTTAAGGTAGGGATAAAGATAAGTGAATTTTTAGGTTCAGTAATCTTAATACTAACTTTGTCTTAGATCTTTTTGTGATACATTCTTCCTACTAATGGGTTCTTCACCCCCCAAACTTGATTTTGAAGCATATGCCCAATATTTCTCAATACTTTGAGTATTTATTTTGCTCTTTTTGCTTGACATTTGAATAGAGTTTTTTTTTTTTTTGAACATACAAAGAACATGTACATCTTTTTGAATTTTTCATCGATCTTTGCTCACCAAGACAAGTATAGTTAAGATAGGTGCAAGAATAAGATAAAATTTTAAAAGTTGGTAGCATGGCTTGTGATGTAGGTAAATAACAATAAAATAGGCTTTAAAGATCAAATTAAGGTTTCAAGGGTCAAATACCTATGGTAGGCTCGAAAGGCTCAAACAATACAAAAAAATGTCCCTAAATCATGTTTAGATTCTTATGCCTCCTAGGATTTCGCCTCAAGAAAGTTACTAAATCAATTCTAAGGACTTAAACCTTTATGCGTGTCTATTTCAAAATAAGTTCAATTTTCATGGCAAAAGGCTACATAAGACCTAAGAAAATACAAGAATTTCATAACTCAGGATAACATAATAAAAAAAAGAACTCAAATAAAATCAGAATCATACTTGCATTTGAACTAACTTATGGGCAAAAAATTTCTCTAAACATTATTTTATTTCAGCATATTCATGTGAAAGTATTGAAACATACTTAAGAAAAAAATTAAAAATTTATGCTAATATTGCCTTACCCCCTTAAAATGAAGCAATGCTCTCATTACAAAAACAAAGTAATGAATGAAAACCGAACACTAGGTAGGGTTGCAAGAAAAAGAGGTGAGTCATGAAGACTACTTAAGTACCAAGTCTTTCTCAACAATCCATCCTAGACATGTTCATTCCCATTACCATATCACTTCACTTTTTTCTCTAATGAAGAGACATTAGGCTTATTTTATTCATGCTTGCAATATATTATTTATCATGTGAAAGCAAAATATTAACTATGAAAGAAATTTAAATGCTTAAAAATAAATAAATCCTAAGAAAAAGAAATTTCCCCCTTTTTTATTTATTTCATCCTCCATGTTTTTTCTTTTCCCTTTTTTGTGGCACTTGATCCCACAATCTACTCTTGCCATGTCTTGAAGATATGATTTGGGAACATAGGAAAAAAAGTGTTAGAGATATTCTTAAAAGTATTTCATATGGAATCATCTCTAATTTTTGCATATCTCTAGTAAGCTGCTTGTTGGTTCTTACAGCCCGTTTTTCAGTGGTGTTGGAAACAAAGGTTTTGGGGCCACCAAATCTTACGGGTAAGTTTGTAAATATTATTATTTAACATTTACAAGTCAAACATGGTTTTAAAAAGGTTTTTGATATAATGATTTTTGTTATATACGCTATTTATTAAGTTCAAGTCGTAAGATCCTAAGGTCAAGTGGTTTTAGAAAATGAGGTATCGGGACCTCGTTTCTATAAACTAAGCTGTAAATATTTTTATAAATATTTACAGAGTGTCATTAAGGTGGTATTAAAGTTTCGTTGAAAATTTTTAACATTTCGATGGTTAATTAATTAAAAATGACTAAATTGTAAAAGATGTAAAATTTGATCACTATTTGATTTGAGTGAATAAATGGTTAATTGAATAAAGGAAAAGGGACTTAAATGGTAATTAAACCTTGGTCAAATTTTCCAAGTGGTGGTGTCATGTGTGAATCCACTAGCTTTTGGATTAATTGTTCTTTTAGTCCTAATTAGTTTAGGATTAAATTGTAAATAAGTTTATTTAGTTAGAATTTAATTTAATTGAAGGACCAATTGTGAAATTAAAAATTCTTTTTGTAACACCCCAAACTCGGCCTGGATGCTATGGCTGGATCGGGCGATGTCACATGATAGTGTGTTTGAAAATAGTAACTTTGCTTAAAACTATTTTCGTTTAGAAACTTTTTATTTTTACTTATTAATTCTAAAATCGTGATATTTATTCAGTCGAAGTCTTCAAAACGTTTATTCAATGCAGAAGCTTTTAAAATGGTTTGTGTATTTGTGAGTACTTTGTTAAAATGTTTGTTTCTATTGAAAACTCGAGTTTTCCTAATACTAGCAGTTATAAACCATAACCAATAAAAATCCCAAACAAAAATCAAAATCCAAAGAGGCCATATTTATAATAAAATACCCAAATAAAATATAAAAATCATAAATAAGTACGAAACAGTGTCAAAGGGGTCGTGTGGCCACCATTGAGTCCTCTGCTGCACCAATCCGTCAGGTTTGGGGATTACCTATATAGATTAAACCAAAGGGGTGAGTTTACGTAAACTCAGTGTGTAATCCCCATATAAACAAATAGACAGTATGCACATGATCACGATGCAGGCCTAAGCCCATTCGATGTATCAGATGTCGGTTTTGATTTGGTCTTAGCCCGTCTCAGAACAGAATCAGTCATGCAGTTGGGCCTTAGTTCATCAATGTATCAGTAGCAGTAACATATATGCAATCACAAAATCCTACCCAGCCAGGCTCTACACACCATCTCTTTCCAACCCTACACTCCATGTGGGGATATAATCAACCCATCCATTCCTACACTTCAAAAAGTACCGAGAGGGCACTAAATAGTAATTTGTAGCTGAGCTATGAGTAAATTAGGCTTGAGGCATTTCAGTACACTTCCTCCAAACAAAATCAACCCCTAACCCAATGCAATGCAGTATACAGTTATGACATGCTATAACATGGTAACAGTACATACAATATTAATTTAGTGAGACATCATCATGCTTGATTACATGTATACATATAAATCATTCATACAGTAATTTCATTCAATCAGGGGTCTTAGGTAAGCTTATTGACCCTACAGTAGGTTCACAGTCATCTTAGGTGACCCATGCAACCTTGGCAACAAAGCAGTGGAAATGGACTCACAAGCCCATGTTGGCTGCTTGTAGGGGCTCGCATGCCCGTGTGGCCCACATGGCCTAATTTGGCCTTGGCCGTGTGGACTACCCGTGTGGGTCAAGATACCTGTATGGCCCACACAGCCTACCTAACCATCACATGGCTATTTCATGCGTGCACGGCCTGGCCACGTCAAACACACGCCCGTGTTAGGGCACACGGTCTACCACACGGCCTACCACATGGACGTGTGGTATCGACAAAATAGTTTTTGACTTTCACTTAAACCTTGTTTTATACGTTTCTGGGTACACACCTAGTTTCATTTGAAGCTATACCAATCTCGAGTGCTCCAGAACCTAAAAATTGATAATCCAATTTTGATTTTAGAGATATACAAAACTTGAATCGGGATTATAACACTACAAAAAACTCACCGAATCAGCTAGCGCTAACATGCATTTACCATCAATGAACCAAAATTCCGAACGCTCTAATCACTGTGGTGCACCAACAGGTTACTGACCTTCTCCTAACAAAAACAACAAAACAATCATTCATCAACACTTAGTCCAAAAATATCAATGCTTAAGCAAAACCCAACATTTACCGAGCACGTTGACGTCGTACAAAACCAAACGAGTTAATGGCAAGGGAACGAAAAGAAAAAGATGAGATGGGGGAGAAAACAAAACAATGATCAACAGAGGAAAAAAGAGAGCAGAATTTTGGCAGGGGAGTAGTGAAATTGACGTTAGAAGAAAGAAGGAAAAATTTTGGGAATTTTGAAATACAAAATAAAAATAAAAATCAGATTTTTGGATGATCCCCAACATCCCCTAATTCCCGCCTAAGATCTCTCCACCTGACTCCCCACTACACCTAACTACCCAAAATTCACACTAACTCGAACTCTTACAAAAAATCGATAGCAAAAATTATCCCCTTTTCACACGCAGGGATTTGAACACCAGACCTCAAGCATGCTAACACTACTCTAAACCACCAAACCAGCAGGCCCATTCTGCTAGCATTTTACAAGCAATCAATTATAAGCCTATTGAACCCAGTTAAGGCTTCATTTAGAAAAGTACCAAAATTTGCCCAAGCTAGAGCTTGAACTTGGGACCTCACACACACACACCTAGAACACTTTACCACTTAAGTAGAAAGACATTTGTGTCACATTTTAACAGAATCAAAAATATAAATTTTTGGGGCATTACAACTCTACCCCCCTAAAATAAAATTTTGGCCTCGAAATTTACCTGATCAGAACAAATGAGGCAACTGCTGATGCATCGCATCCTCAGGCTCCCATGTAACTTCCTCCGCGCTATGATTACGCCATAAAACTTTAACCAATGGAATAGATTTCCCCATTAGAATCTTAACGTCACGATCTAGAATCTGAACTGCTTCCTCTTCAAAGGTCAGATCTGGCCTAACCTCAATCTCCTCAACAGGGACGATGTGCGTGGGATCAGAGCGGTAGCGCCTCAACATCGAGACGTGGAACACATCATGAATTCGCTCCAACTCTGGAGGTAGCTCTAATTGGTAGGCAACCGGTCCCACCTATTTCAGTATTTGATAGGGTCCAATAAATCTAGGGCTCAACTTGCCCTTGCAACCAAATCTCACTACCTTCTTCCATGGCGAGACCCTAAGAAAAATGTAGTCTCCCACAAAGTACTTAATCTTACGTCGCTTCAAGTCCGCATAAGAATTCTGTCTATCGGATGCCGTTTCAATCGATCCCGAATCAACCTAACTTTATCCTCGATATCAGAAATCAGTTTAGGACCTAGAACTCGTCGCTCGCCCAGCTCAGTCCAGTACAAAAGAGTGCGATACTTACAACCATAAAGTGCCTCATAAGGTGCCATCTGTATACTAGACTTGTAACTATCATTGTAAGCGAATTCTTTCAACGGCAAATACTCCTCCCAATTGCCTCGGAAGTCAATCACACAGCTCCTTAACATATCCTCTAGTATCTGAATCACCCTCTCAGATTGACCATCTGTCTGGGGATGGAAAGTAGTACTGAAGTCTAACCTTAAACCCAGAGCCTCATGTAGCTTTTTCCAAAACTGAGATGTGAAGCGAGGATCCCTATCAGAGGTGATCGAAATCGGTACACCATGCAGTCTCACTATCTCAGATACATACAGTTTAGCCAGCTTCTACAGTAAGTAGTCAATATGAACCGGTATGAAATAGGCGGACTTGGTCAATCGATCCACGATGACCCATACAAAATCCTCCTCAGTGGGTGTGAGGGGTAACCCACTAACGAAATCCATAGTCACTCTCTCCCACTTCTAAAGTAGAATCTTAACTGGCTGCAACAACCCTGAAGGTAACTGATGCTCAGCCTTAACCTGCTGGCACGTCAAACATTTACCCACAAAATTGGTAACCTCTCATTTAAGTCCTAGCCACCAATATAACTCATGCAGGTCTCGGTACATCTTATTTCTACCAGGATGCATAGTATAGGGGCTACTATGCGCCTCTCTCAGTATCAACTGCCTCAATTTAGTGTCTTTCGGTACATAGATTCATCCACGAAAATAGAGTACCGCTTCGCTATTCAGTCCAAAGTCCTCAGTATGCCCACTCTCAACCTGTCGGAAATGAAGACCCAAAGGTTCGTCCTCCAATTGCTTACCCTTAATCTGCTCAATCCACGTAGGCTTAACCTGAAGCTCAGCTAGCAGACTTTCATCATCAAATAAACTTAGGCGAGCAAACATCACCCTCAAATCAGTCACAACCTTGCAGCTCAGTACGTTAGCCACCACATTGGCCTTACCAAGGTGATATTCAATCGTACAGTCATAATCCTTAAGTAGCTCAATCCATCTACGCTGCCTAAGATTTAACTCCTTCTGAGTAATGAGGTACTTAAGGCTCTTGTGATCAGTGTAGATAATGCACTTCTCACAGTACAAATAATGCCTCCAAATTTTCAGCACAAATACCACGGCGGCTAACACCAAGTCATGTGTTGGATAATTTGCCTCATGTGTCTTAAGCTGACGAGATGCATATGCTACCACCTTACCATCCTCCATCAACACATATCCCAAACCAATGTGTGAAGCTTCACTATAGACCGTAAACTTTTTTCCAGACTCTGGCTATATCAAAACAGGAGCCTCAGTTAGTACAGTCTTGAGCTTTTCATAGCTCTCTTGTTGCGTATCAGTCTAGTTAAATGGCACACCCTTACGTAGCAGCTTAGTTAAGGGTGCCGCAATCAGTGAAAACCCTTCTACAAAACATCGATAATACCTTGCCAATCCTAGAAAACTGTGGATCTCAGATACAATCTTAGGCTGCTTCCAATCTAAGACAGCCTCAATCTTTTGAGGATTAACTCTAATCCCCTTAGCAGAAACCACATGTCCCAAAAATGCTACTTCACGTAACCAGAACTCGCATTTACTTAACTTGGCGTATAGTTGTTTCTCTCGCAGAATCTGTAGAACCACCCTAAGGTGTTCATTATGTTCATTCTCAGTCCTCGAATACACCAGTATGTCATCAATAAATACCACTACGAACCAATCCAAATGGGGTTGGAACACTTAGTTCATCAAATCCATGAAAGTTGCTGGTGCATTCGTCAGTCCAAATGGTATCACTAGGAACTCGTAGTGACTGTATCGAGTCCTAAATGCTATCTTGTGCACGTTAGTCTCCTTAACCCTCAACTGATGATATCCTGACCAAAGATCAATCTTGGAGAAAATTGAATCCCCTCGGAACTGGTTAAATGGATCATCTATCCTCGGTAAGGGATACTTATTCTTGATTGTCAACTTGTTCAATTGTCGATAGTCAATACACATACGCATAGATCCATCCTTCTTTTTCACGAACAGAACTGGTGCTCCCCACAGAGACTCACTAGGGTGGATGAACCCACGATCCAGTAACTCTTGAATCTGAGCCTTAATTCCACAAGCTCTTTCGGTGCCATTCTATAGGGAGCGATGGACATCGGAGCTATACCAGGAAGGAGCTCAATCCAAAATTCTACTTCACGATTTGGACGTAACCCCGATAGATCTTCAAAAAATATGCTCGAAAAGTCCTTAACCATCCTGATATCCTTAACCGAAGAATCCCCAGAATCTGAAACACTGATGTAGGCCAGATACGCCTCACATCCCTTACGAACCAACTTTTTTTCCCTTAATGTAAAAATCACATTTGATAAGTAATTTCGACATTCCTCAATTATGACTACCTCGCTATCCTCCTCAATTCTCAATACAACCCTTTTTGTGGCACAATCCAAGCTCACTTGGTGTTTAACCAACCGATCCATTCCCAGTATCAGATCAAACTCTCCAAAAGGCAGTTTCAAAAGATTAACTAGAAAGATAGCCGTTTGAACCTCTAAAGAAACGTCTCTAAACAACTTATTCACCCTTACTAATTGTCTCAGCGGACTCAGTACAGCCACCTTACTCGTAGTGCTATCAACCAAGATACCCAAATTTTCGGCCACAGTACAAGCTATATAGGAATGAGTGGATCTTATATCTATAAGTGCAGTATAAGGTACATTATTAATAAAGAACATACACGTGATAATTTCTGGAGCATCTCTATCCTCTCGGCGACATGCAACATAAACTAGAGCCGACTAGCTCGCCTTAGTATGAACATCACCTCTGCCCGGTGCTCTCTGACCACGGCCTAACCCATTACCACCTTTGACCTGCCCTCGACCTCTCGGTGGCTGCTGAACTGCTCTCAATGATAGTGCAATACTAGTACTCGGAGCTTGCATCTGATTGAACCTCCGTGGATACTCTCTAATACGGTGATCTAACGAACCGCACCTCAAACAAGCCCTAGTTCTTTTCCAACACTTGTCCTGATGGCGTCTACACCAGTCAGTACACGGTGGTTGTCCAGTAGCAGTAATAGGAGCCCCAACTTTGATCAGCCCATCAACTCTGGCCTTTTTCTTAGACCTCAAAATGAAATTGGAGGGCTCCAAATCCCTCTTGCTCCTACCTCTCTCTAGGTTCTGGCGCTCAGCGCGCTTCACTTTCTCGGCGATCTTCTCCTTATCAACCAATGCAGCAAAGTCTCACTCCCTTTGTGGAGCTATTAGAACCCTTAGATTATCCTTGAAGCCATCCTCGAAGTGAACACATCGCTCACACTCAGTCGCCACCATACCTCACACATAGCAGCTCAGTCTCAAAAATTCGTCCTCATACTTGGCCACGATCTATCGCCTTGTGTTAGATTTAGGAACTCTCTCCTACGGGCATCCACATCTATCTTAAAGAACTCCCAAGTCAGTCGATCAGGCTGAGTGCCCTCCTTAATAGTGAGCCACCACTGATATGCCTCATCACGTAGTAGTGATATAGCCCCCTTTATTTTCAGCTCAGGAGTGCAGTCTAGATCGTCCATAATCCTCTCTGTGGCCTCTATCCAGTACTTAGTGACATTAAGGGCAACCCCAGTAATACCCCTGAAAAGCTCAGCTCTATTAGACCGGAGTCGTTTTGTAATTGACCCGCAGCCTCTAGCTCTAGTATTGGGCCTAGTGACCGTCTCTAAAATCCTCAACATGGCCTAGAACAGTGCGTCGTCCCCAGCCGCTCGATCATGAGACCCAGTCCAAGTCACAGGTGAAGCCGGTGTCTCACTAGTATCAAAGTTAGATGGATTGCCAGATGACGAAGACCCAGCTCGAGCACCTCTATGACCTCTACCATGTCCTCTTGTACCTTGTCCGCGAGTACCTCTGGTGCTCATTGTCTAATGGTGTTTTATCTTTATTAACAATTTTATACATCAGTTTATAGTTCCAGTGTTTATCAACAGATATTTTATGATAATAGTATCAGAAGTGTAAAGTTTGTTTCGTACATCGCAGTGTTAGTCAATGTCTATCAGTTTTACTATAGTCTCGACATACCCTATTTTTTCATTACAATCTATCTATAGTAGTCTCAATATATACTACATATATAAGTTTCAGGATATACTATCAAAACAATTTCAGATTAATTCACAGTTTTAGAAAACTTACTGGATCGACGCTAGAGACTCGGTGTACCACACTTTCAGTAAAAACCTTTAGAAATCAGTTCCTGAAAAATCATGTCTTAAAAATCTGCATCCACAGCCGAGTTTTGTAACTCGACTCTGACACCACAAAATTAACACCCCAAACCCAGTCTAGACACTATAGCCAAATCGGGCGATGTCACATGATAGTGTGTTTGAATATACTAATTTTGCTTAAAACTATTTTCGTTTAGAAACTTTTTATTTTTACTTATTGATTCTAAAACCGTGTTATTTATTCAGTCGAAAGTCTTCAAACGTTTATTCAATGTGGAAGCTTTTAAAACGGTTTGCGTATTTGTGAGTACTTTGTTAAAATGTTTGTTTCTATTGAAAACCCAAGTTTTCCTAATACTAGCAGTTATAAACCATAACCAATAAAAATCCCAAACTAAAATCAAAATCCAAAGAGGCCATATTTACAATAAAATACCCAAATAAAATTTAAAATCATAAATAAGTACGAAACAGTGTTAAAAGGGTCGTGTGGCCACCATCGAGTCCTCCGCTGCACCAATCAATTAGGTCTAGGGATTACTTGTACAGATTAAACCAAACGGGTGAGTTTACATAAAATCAGTGTGTAATCCCCATATAAACAAACAGACAGTATGCACATGATCACAATCTTTGCTTAAGCCCTTTCAGTAACTGTATCAATTTCAGTTAGGCCTTAGCCCGTCTAAGTACAGAATCAGTCATGCAGTTGGGCCTTAGCCCAGCAACGTATTAGTAGCAATAACAGATATGCAATCACAAAATCGTACCCAGCCAGCCTCTACATGCCATCTCCGTCCAACCCTACACTCCATGTAGGGATATAATCAACCCACCCATCCCTACACTCCAAGAAGTACCAAAAGCGGTGCTAAACAGTAATTTGCAGTTGACCTACCAGTAAATTAGGCTCGAGGCCTTTCAGTAAACTTCCTCCGAATAAAATCAACCCCCAAACGAATGTAATGCAATATATAATTATGACATGCTATAACATGGTAACAGTACATACACTATCAGTTAAGTGAAACATCATCATGCTTGATTACATGTATACATATAAATCATTCATACAATAATTTCATTCAATTAGGGGTCTTAGGTAAGCTTACCAGCCCTACAGTAGGTTCACAGTCATCTTAGGCGACCCGTGCAACCTTGGCAACAAAGCTGTGGAAATGGGCTCACATGCCCATGTTGGCTGCTCGTGTGGGCCAGCACGCCCTTGTGGCCCACACTGCCCAATTTGGCCTTAGCCGTGTGGATCACACGGCTAGGCCCAGAATCCCACACGGCGCTGTGGACTACACATGTGGGCCCACACATCTGTGTGGCCCACACGGCCCAAATCGATCTAGCCTGTGTATTGCACACAACCTACCTGACCATCACACGGCTGTGTCATGCGCGCACGACCAGGCCTCATCGAACACACGCCCGTGTTTGGGCGCACGGCCTACCACATGGCCTACTATACAATCGTGTGGCATCGATAGAATGGTTTTCGACTTTTATCGAAACCTTACTTTTTGCTTTTCTGGGTATACACCTGGTTTTGTTTGAAACTATACCAACCCCGAGCGCTCCAGAACTTAAAAATCAATAATCCAATTCTGATTTTAGAGATATACAAAACTTGAATCAGGATTATAACACTATGAAAAACTCACTGAATCAGCTAGCGCTAACACGCACTTACCGTCAATGAACTGAAATTCCTGACACTCTAACCGCTGTGGTGCACCAATAGGTTACTGACCTTCGCCTAACGAAAACAACAAAACAATCTTTCATCAACACTTAGTCCAAAAATATCAATGCTTAAGCAAAACCCAACACTTACCGAGCACGCTGACGTCGTACAAAACCAAACCAGTTAATGGCAAGGGAACGAAAAGAAAAAGATGAGATGGGGGAGAAAATGAAACAAAGATCAACAGAGGAAAAAGGAGCAGAATTTTGGCAGGGGAGTAGTGAAATTGACGTTAGAAGAAAGAGGGAAAAATTTTGGGAATTTCGAAATACAAAATAAAAATAAAAATTAGATTTTTGGATGATCCCCAACATCCCCTAATTCCCTCCTAAGATCTCTCCACCTGACTCCCCACTACACCCAACTACTTAGAATCTACACTAACTCAAACTCTTGCCAAAACCGATAGCAAAAATTATCCCCTTTCCAGACTCAGGGATTCGAACACCAGACCTCTAGCATATCAACAGTCCTCTAAACCACTAGACCAACAAGCCCATTCTGTTAGCATTTTACAAACAATCAATTATAAGCCTATTGAACCCAGTTAAGGCTTCATTAATAAAAATACCAAAATTTTCCCAGGCTAGAGCTTGAACTTGGGAACTCTCACACACACCCAAAACACTTAACCTTAAATAGACAGACATTTGTGTCACATTTTAACTGAATCAAAAATATAAATTTTTAGGGCGTTACACTTTTGATGGTAATTATGCCATATATTTATGTGATGGACAATTATGGTCATTGGTTTTTTATTTTTTTTAACCAAGATTAAAATGGTAATTTGATAAAATAAAATAAAAACAAAAGATTAATTTTATATCAACTTTTTGGTTTCTTCTTCAACAACCGAAAACACCATGGATGTTGAGATGAGATGAAGCTTTCGGCCATGTTTCATTTTATGCATGTAAGTCCATTTTAGCCCCGTTTTTAATAATTTTTATATTTTTTAGATAGTTGCAATTAGGTCCAGCTATCTCGTACCTTCGATTTTGAAACTATTAAAGATTTTGAATATTTCCATTAATGAACCTTGTGATTTTAGATTTTAAATGATGAATTTGAAATATTAGTTATTATTTAAAAGTATTTTATTAAGTGATTTTTGATGAATTTTTCGATTAGGGACTAAATTGTTAAAATAGTAAAAATGCAAGGATTAAATGTGAAATTGTTGCATAAATGGGCTATTTTGGATGCCACTAGTATTTTGCTAGCTAAATTTTGGGTATAAATGGTTAATTTTCATGTTTTCGGCTCAGGGACTAAATTGAATAAAAGTAAAAATTTAGGGGCAATTTTGTAAAAATATAAAAATGACCAAATTGCATGAAATGTATTGTTTTATTGTCTAAATTAATATATTGAATGAAATTATTAACTAAGATTAAGATCGGGTGGAAAATCGAAGAAAATAGAAAATTACCAAAATGAACTTAAACTTTAGTATTTCTGCAATTTAACCAAGTAAGTTCGTATGAACTGTATTATGTATAATTTTGATTAAATGGAATGTTAATATATGATTTTATTGAAAATGAATCAATATATATATGTTATTATACAAGTTGTCATGTTGTGGAACAACGTAAATTCAACACGTAAGACGATTATTGATCCTCGTTTGAACCTTAGGAATATATAGGATACAAATGACATGCCATTAGGGTTACATGTTTGTGCGAGTAGCATCATGTAGCTTACATTCTAATAGATAGATTGTGTGAGCAGACCCACTTTATAGCCCGTATGAGCTACGACTGTATGTTTAGCACACTTTGTGTGAGCGTTCCCGCATATCCAGTATTATTCTAAGTGGTTCAACGGATATAAAAAGGGATGAACTGGTAAGGGTTCTGATCGATTTCACTATGACAATTATAGAACATTCAAGTGAATGTATGATTATGAAAAGTATGATTTAAGTGAAGCTACGTTTATGTCTTATATGTTATGCAAATGAAGTGATAAAGAAAACGATATGAATTAATACATGAAACTATATGAATATCCGTGATATGTTAATACATGGAAATTATGAAAGTTAAGATAGGTGACAATTTCTAATGGTTCATGTCGAGATCAATGGCTATATATGTTATTTTTGCCTATGATTTTTACGATGTATGCTAACATTTTTAGCGTGGATGCTTAGGCTTATGCGAAGCTTGTGGATATGATTGATGTTTATGATTATGCTCGTACTATATATATGAAATGTAACACCCCTTACCCGTATTCGACACCGAAATAGGGTACGAGGCATTACCATACTAAAACTCAAACAAACATTCAAAATCGAGACACGGATTTCCACTCAAATTTAAAACTTTTCATAAACATTCATTTTGTCCCTTAAGCGAGCCTACGAGGCCCAAAACATACATTAAAAGTGGTTCAGGACTAAACCGTGAACTTTAGAAAATTTTACAACGCTTAAATTTTTTTCACCAAAACAGGGGTCACAAGCCCGTGTGGCTTGGGACATGCCTTATGGGCAGGCCATGTGGTCACAAACATCCGTGTCCCTAACTTGTGTAACTATCTATTTATGACATCATCAACAAATTGAAGTCACACGGCCAAGGCACACGCCCGTGTGCTTAGGCCATGTGGTCAAATAAATTTTCATAATTTTTCATAAAATAGGTGCAAACTTCACACAGCCAGGGCACACGCCCATGTTCAAGGCCGTGCTGCCCACATGGCTGAGACACACATCCGTGTCTCTGTCTGTGTGCTCAATACTGAGCATTCTGTTTTGCAACAATTAAGGTACAGGGGACACACAGCCAGAACACACTCCTATGCGGCAAGCCATGTGTCACATACGGCCTAGACACACGCCTGTGTGTCTACCCGTGTGGATAAAAAAAAGGCTATTTACCAAGCCTTTTTGCCACCCTTAAATGCACAACCTACACAAAAACATGTAATACCATTCCAAGTATAAACATACAACCAATTCAACCACAACCAAGGGATCCACACATCATTTACATACTTATTAACTCAAACCATGAAATTTTCCACATCCATGAAAGACATCATCATATGCATATAAACTTAAACCAATGTTAGCCAATTTTAATGGTCATTTACAAAATGTATCATCAACCATACTTGACACTTAAGAATTTGGACATACATTAACATTATACATGCACCCCTTGAACATCCTTAGCCATTCCAATGGCTAAGTCACAAAATATTACTTACAAGCCTTCATCTATGCCAAGTAGCTTATACATGCCATTATACCAAAATAAATCATTTAGCTATACCAAAAGGAGATTTGTGGATAGTGTGATCTTGCTCTGACCAAATCCTCCAACCTTCGCGAGCCTTATGAGCACTATAAAACAAGGACAAGTAAAACCGGGTAAGCATTTTCATGCTTAGTAAGTTCGCGTAATAGAAAGAAAACTTACCAGTCATAATTATTCAAATAAGCATACATACGCATTCATTCCATCAATAATTTTGACAAGTTACCTAAATACATTCGCTCATTAAACAAGTTAGTCATACACATCATGCAGTATTCAAACCAACATAGATGAGCTCACCATAATATAAACTTTCATACCATTTCACCATTCCCTTTTTTTTTCAAGATTTATTTTTGTGGAACTATTGTAAATCTTGATGGGGACTCGGGTAGTATACTCGAGGTATACATGTCAATTGTCCATCAATTTACATCTAGAGCGCTCCTTGAGCACATATTTATAGAGCACACTCTCAAGCCACATTTATATAAAAGGATTACCAGTCCAGGCTAAATCTCGTCTTTAGAATTCACTCTCAAGAGCTTATTCAGGATTACCAGTCCAAGCTAAATCCATTCGATAACGTTAGCTCTGATGAGCCTACTATGGATTACCCATCCAGGCTAAATCCATTTCATAACATTTGCTCAAGAGAGTGTAGCTCAGGATTACCCGTCCAGGCTAAATCCTTTCTATATTAATTTAGTTCAGTTCAAGGAAATTATTATAATCCATCGAAATACAATGCTCAACCGGGACAATGACATTTTATTCATGTTTTCCATCTTGTGATTATTTCATATTGTGTATCATTACGTATATATTATCTCAATC
Organism: Gossypium longicalyx; assembly: GCA_025698465.1. Lineage (NCBI taxonomy): Eukaryota > Viridiplantae > Streptophyta > Magnoliopsida > Malvales > Malvaceae > Gossypium > Gossypium longicalyx. The sequence goes on from CM046999.1 coordinate 26,421,182, forward strand.
ACACAATTCAATTAAAACATAAAAACATACCAAATTAAATTACATGAACTTACCTTAAGAATGGTTAGTATTCGAACTTAACTATTCTGAGACCTTTCGTTTTTCTTGATCTAGTTCTATAATTGGTTGTTCCATGTCTATATATAAGCAAATTCAACTATCAATTCATTGTTTTACACATACATTTATATTAATTTGCATCTTGGACAAAATTACCATTTTGTCCCTAACTTCTTGACATTTTACATTTTAGTCCCTAGGCTCGTAAAATGAAATGTGTTCAATTTCTTAGTAACCCAAGCCTAGCTGAACCATATACATGGTCATATCTCCCACATTTTCCACTAAATCAAATTTTTACTACCCATTTTACAACTTTTTACAAATAAGTCCTTTTATACATTTCCATAAAAAATCACCTAGTAAAAGTTGTTTATTATATATCAATCTTTTATTTTCTACCATAAAACATCAAAACACATGTGTGTCATGCATGGGTAAAAGTTTAAACATGAAACCTTGTAACACCCCTAACTCGTATCCGTCGCTGGACTAGGGTCACGAGGCATTACTGAACATAAATACAGCTCTGAACATTCTCATGCGAACACAGGTCATATTCATATATACATCTAAAGCACATATAACTAATTAAATATTAAACATACATTATAAAACATATTGTATATACGAATTACAATTTCATCACTTTATTAATAAACAAATACCAAAAATAAAAATCAAACATTATATTTCTCAATTCTATACATGTGCATATTTAACCAAATAAATAGTATCACAAGACATTTCATCCCTTGGCATATATGGCATTATCAACTTCACAAATGATCAAAAATATTTCATTAAACATTAAAGTCATACAAATTACACCATTCAATCTTAAAATAGAAGTGTACTAATTATATATCCGCAAACATATATATATATATATATTTGTTACTTATTAAATATACCATTTACTAACAAAACATATATAATACCTACTCAATATTTATCTTCATCAACTATACCTATTATACCAACCACTTAAGCATCATATATGCATATACACATCCATTAAAAACCGAATCATAATGACAAGCATCATTCGATTACACACACATACACATATACATATATATGCAATCAACATCTTGCTCCTTTGTTAAGCCCAATTACTAGACCTTTACAGAACATAAAATATCATAATAATCCCTTAATATATTCGAACTTAAATATATGTATATATATCATCAAATGTTCATTTACATATTAACACCTATATTAAACATAAAAACCAATTTCATATATATATACTTTATCTATAACCAACCAAAACCGAATCATCTAACCATATTTATGAAAATTTATACACACCATGATCAACTCATCAACCACAATCAAGTCCACCAACCATTATCAAGCTATTTCCAAAACGTATAACACCAATCACATATACCATTCATTCATTTCATATAACATTATAATCAAAATGGAGTAATCCATGACCAAACATAACCAAATTCAAACTTAGAAGTTAAGCCATATTCGCATGGCTCAAATTATACATATCCAAAATCAAACAAAATACATATTAGCCTATATATGCCATAAGTTCGAAAGTAGACTTTAAAAAAAAAAAAACTGAAGGTTGACAATTGTATGGATGACTTCACTGACGATCCCTGAGCTCATAACTTACAACAAAATCTATAAAACAGAGTAACAAAAACACACACAGAGTAAGCTAACTTAGCTTTGTAAGTCATAAGCAAATTTAACCATTCAAAAGAATAATCAAAACATTTTAAACAAACCAAATTATAACATTAATGTTATACTTTATCTCGAACATATCATCTCATTTATTTATAACTTATACTTTTACACAAATAAGTTACCTTGGCCGAATGCTAATATTTCACATTTAGCATAATATCATTCAACTTTTCATTCCCAAAATAACATTATATCAAGTATGCTTACATTCAAATATATATACTCATGAATCAAGCTCAACTTCATATGCCAACATCACTCATTTGGCTGAATATATGAGATCAATTATAATATCACATATGAGCATACCTATATGGCCGAATATACAAGATAAAAAATAACGTCACATATGTACATACCTATGTAGCCGAATATACAAGATCAAAAATAACATCACATATGTACATACCTATGTAGCCGAATATACAAGATCTCTTAGCTCAGTTTACTTGCTCAATTATCACATCAACATGTAGTCTTATAGGCATAGGCTTGAAAATAAATCACCGGCATAAGACCTGCTAGGCATAAGCCTGAATCACACACCAGCACAAGGCCTGCTAGACTCAAGGTCTAATTTTTATTCACCGGCAATAAGCCTGCTAAGCATAAAGCCTGGTTACATTCACCAACACAAGGCTTGCTAGGCTTAAAGCCCAAATATCACTGTTATAAAACTGTTTCGTACACAATTCATATAACAAAAATTCAAGATATTCCATATCGATCATACGGACTTTCAAATGATATAACTTAGTCGAATTAAACTCAAATACAATATTTCTATTTTTAAACACATTCGGCTAGCTCTTTTATGAATCTATAGTTTCCAAAATAGCATATTAAACTAAGTTACATTCAAGATAAATGATGTTTAATTGCTTAAAGACTTACCTCGGATATCGACGAACGTTATAAATCGGCTATTCGACTATTTTTTCTTTTTCCCGGTCCAAGTCTGATTTTATCTTTTCTTGATCTAAATTGAAATAATTTAAACTTATTTAATCAAATTCATTCAAAAACATATAAATGGAAAAATTACACTTTTGCCCCATACATTTTACACTTTTAGCAATTTAATCCAAAATTCACAAAACACAAAACCAGCATAATTTGCCTATGCCATGCTTGAGCCGAATACTCCCCATACACATACAAGTCCTCACATTTCATTTATTTTACATTTTATCCCCTCAAGTTATTATTTTTGCAATTTAGTCCTAATTACTCAAAATCTTTAAAAACTCCAATACAAAACATGTTAATCTAAAACATATTTTTGATATTTCATCATCAAACATCACAAAACACAAATATTCATCAATGGCATAACTCAAAATATGCATCAAAAATAAAAATTTAAGCATGGTTCAGATAGTACTCGAAGCAACGATCTCAAAAACGTAAAAATTATAAAAAAACCGAGCTAAAACTTACCTTGAATCAAGCTCCAACAATGGCCGAGCCTAAGGAACTCTTGTTTCTTTTTTTTCTTTTCTTTTATATTCAGTCATGCAAAGAATGAACAATGGCTTTTAATATTTTATGTTTTATGTTATATAACATTATTAACCATTTTACATTTTTAACCTTTAACTTAAAATTTAAACCCATTATAAATTAAGGTTACTACCGCCCTTCATACTTAATCATGGCCTAATTGCATTATGAGTACCTCATGCAACAAAGACATCATCAATTTGACCCCTTTTTCATTTAACCACCAAATTTTTATTTTACGCGATTAAGCCCTTTTTATTAAATTAAACACATACACAATCAAATTTTTATACAAAACTTTCACACATGCAAATTCACATATAATAAACACAAAAAATAATATTTAATTATTTTTATGACTCAGATTCGTGGTCCTAAAACCACCGTTCCGATTAGGGTCTAAATCAGACTGTTACAACCCTACTTCAAAACAATGGTAGAAATAGAGAGATTGGGCGAATACGACTTTAAAAACATAAAGAGCATTAAAAATGGGGCTAGGATGTACTTATAATCAAGCTTAAAAGTTGAACAAACCCTAGCTATGGGGAGCTTGAAAATTTCGGTGATGGTGAAGAAGACGAACAAAATTTTGGCTTTATTTTCCCTTTTTAATTCATTTAGTAACCAAATGACCAAAATGCCCTTAATGCCTTACTTTAAAATTTCACCTAATCATGTCTATTTTTGTCCATAAACTTAACTAATGGTCTAGTTATCATATAAGGACTTCTAACTTAGAATCTCATAGCAATTGGACACCTTTAACATCTAGAATTCAAGTTTTGCACTTTTTATAATTTAGTCCTTAAAACTAAATTGAGTTACCAAACATTGAAATTTTCGAATAAGATTTTCACAGAATAGTTCCATAAAACTGTAAGCCATAAAGATATAATAAAAAGAAATTTTACTGCGTCGAATTTATGGTCTCGAAACCACTGTTTCGACTAGACCTAAAATCGTGATGTTACATGAAATAGGTAAGAAAAGGGAATGATACGGTAAGTACGTAATTGGGATGTATTACGATGTTATAAAAAGGCTTAATGAGATAAATGATGTATTCATATGATAGTAAATTGCTTATGCTTTGAGTGAATCTATCGATGTCATGAATTAATAGATTGAATTGAGAATTAATAATGTTGTTGAGGCTTATGAAAAGTATTGGGGATGGAAAGGAAAGTAAGTAAATTGAGAGGTGTATAATTTTAAAGAAAGGTTGATGGTTATACATTATGTTCCATAAAATCCTTTCATGTTATGAATTATAGATATATGTGAAATAAATCAGTTTACTCACTTACGAGTTTGTAAATATGGTTTGATAAATCTTGAGGCATTGGTATAGGTTTAGATTTAACCTATAATGTTCATTATTGAAATGTAATATTATGCTTATGGTTTATACGAGCTTACTAAGCATTCATTGCTTATATGGTTTTCTTTCCTTTACTTTTCAGATTATTGGAAGCTCGATCGAGTTGGAAGCTCGTCGGAGATCTATCACACTATCCAATGTTTATATCGGTAAATTTTGATGTCTTGGTTTAAGGTTATAATGGCATGCATAGGTGGACTATGTCTAATGTTTAATTGATGAGTTTAGTATATATATGTCATTTTGGTTGATGATTATGGCATGAAATGTTGCCTTGGATTTGGGGTACCTAAGGTATTATTTATAGCTTGTTGGTTGTGGTTAATATGGTCAAATTGGTGTATGTTTTGAAATGACAAAAATTGGTATGGTTGTTATGTATCAATTATGTCATGTTTTGGCATGAAAACAAGTTAAGTGATAAGTGGTTAAATATGCAAATGTATAGGTGTTTTGGTTGATGTTTTAGCCGTTATGTTTTGGCTTGTAGATTTGGTTCTTTGAATGGTTGATATGTTGATATATGTATGTAGTATTATGATGGAAGTTATATTGGTATGAAAAATGTAGTTGTCATATATGAATATTGATGCTAATTCTTAAATGGTAAATTTGGTACATCTGGATGTGAATTTGATATGTGAACCAAATGGTAAGTTTTGGCTAAACAATGTATATGGTTATACATGTTTAATTGTTGTGATTGAGGTGCCTTTTGGGCATATTGGTTGTATGAACATATACTTTATTTGGATAGCTTGTTGATGCATGGTTTGGTGCACTTTGGGATGCTTGATTATATGTGGAAAATTAGTTGTAGATATATGCATGATTGGGTGAGAAAATTGTCTTGGAAATGACCAATTTTTTATCCACAAGGCCAGAGACAGGGGCATGTGTCGTAGCCATGTTTGAGACATGGCTATGTGACATGGTCGTGTGTCCCCTATTGGTGTTTAAAGGTTGCATTTCGAGAGTTACATAGTCTAGCACATAGGCATATGGCTTGGCTGTGTGACCCAAGTCAAAGAGTTACACGAGCACAAACACGAGCTGGAACACAGTTGTGTGTCCCTATTTTGAATGCTCACGCAGCCGTGTGATCCCTACAGTTTGAAAATTTTCATATTTTCCCGAAAAATTCTAAATGTTTTCGATTTAGTCTTAATTTGTTTCTAAATGTGTTTTTAGGGCCTTGAGGGCTCGTATAAGGGACAATATGTATGTTATTGATGGAATTTGCTATGATTGATGTTGTGAAGTAAATGATTTATATTTTTGATAGTTTTGAAATGTAAACTCTGGTAATGCTCCATAACCCTTTTCCGGTGACGTATATGGGTTAGGGGTGTTACATTGGTTATGCATGAATTTCCACATATGCATTATAGTTGAGAATTTTGATTTCATCATAGTGTTTGAACAAGATGGCATTGGAATGGTCAACACAGGATTAAAACTTGGCTCTACTGGTTCAGCAGCATTTGGGTCCACCCTCGACTCAAGGTTGTTTGGTTCCTCTTCAATTTCTCCTTCTTCTATGGCATTTGTTAAGTCAAATTTCCTATTCAGACTTAGTTGATGACTCATCAGATTCTAGTTCGTTCTGTTCATTTGGCTCCACTGGGTTCAATAGTCTAACATTCTCCACTAACCTCTCAAGATCATGCCTTGTTATGCAACCTTGAACATATTGGCCCTTCAAGTTTTCTTTTGATCTTACTTGAGCCCTCAAGCAAAGTGAAGTAATTGATGATGGAAAGTAGGCACTTCCTACCTTCTTCCTTGCATAGTCTTGAATCTCTTTGAGAATAATTCTCCTAACATTGGTAGACCTTTCTGCCAAAATCACATACAACAAAAGTATTCGTTCTATCGAGATGGTGGAACTATGTGAGGTAGGAATGAAGCTATATTGAATAAAGTAGAACCATACCTTAGCCACTAGATTTAAATATTCTCTTCAGCAAGAATGACTACCACACTTTCTTATAATCCATTAGGATCACCACACTTTCTTATAATCCATTAGGATCCCAAATTTGTAACCATATTAAGTACTTATTGAAAAAAATCTCAATTGATATTTGTCATCATGGCAGAGTACTTATCTTCTTCAACATCAGGTAAGTTAAATAAGTCATTAATGGATTTAGAAATAAGAGGTACCTTCTTCATACAAACAAGAACTTCATTAGTGTTTGGTGTGGTCAAGTTGGCATAGACTCTCGCACTAAATCTTCATCAGGCATTGATCGTGCATCACAAAATTGCTCTCAATTTAAAGCATTAATCAACTTTCAAAGTGACAATGGCGTGACCATCTTGTCATTGCTCTCCAAAGTGAAACCTTTTTATGGCACCATGGATTGATTCTTAAAGATAGAATCAAATCTTTCCCTTACTTCCTCATCTTGAATCACAATTGGATTACTAGCAGAAGTCTTAGAAGATCTAGTTCTTTTGCGATACATGATATTTTTCTCGAAAGATAGGCAGAGTTTCAGGAAAATGAAAAGAAATTGGCAATGTGTAGTGGTTGAAGGTTGCGATGGTGATGGAATTGCAGTAGCGACAAAAGTTTAGCAGCTTCAAGATTACAGCGACAAAGGCGTTGCTCCAACAAGAAGATTGCGACGGTAATAGGAGGGTTTTGCGACAAGAAATGAGAGTTTTGGGAGATTCTTCGGGATTTGAGGCTAGTAGCAAGAAGAAAGAAATAGGTGGCTAGGGTTTGAAGCTAATTGCTTTGAATGGAGTGAGGAATATAATGGTATAGAGGGGTTTATATAGTAGTAGATTAGGGTAAACTTGTAGTAAAAATTTAACTACACAAGGATGCTTCGGCGGCAAGGTAATGAGAGAACAGAAAAGAGGCGACAAAAATATGGTTTTTAGGGACTCTATGGATGAAAATGGTGGGTAATTTCCTCTTTTTTGATGTTTTGGGCCTCAAGCCCAAACTGCAATTATTTGTTGTACTGAAAAATTAAACTGAACTAGGAAAATAAACATATTAGTACTTGCGCCAAATTGACCCTCTTTATTCAAAATAAAGACAATTAAAACTGACAAATTAAATTGAAATTAAAATTTTTTGGATTGCTTAGAAAATTCCTTCTTGAAAATTTACTTCAAATTAGTATCCCAAGAAATGTTGGAGAGGTCACAAACGGTCTTGCTTAAGTTCCAATCTCCTTAGATAGACTTAATTTAATGTATTAAGTCAAGAAGATAATTTCTAAGTATGCCTTTTATTAAAAATAAAAGCATAAAAATTAAGGTTCTATTAGATTGAATAAGGTTTCAACTCGCTCAACTTCACCATCCTAATAGTGCTTGAGACGTTGACCGTTAACCTTAAACGTACCTCCATTGTTGTCATACAATTCGACGGCTGCATATGGATAAACTTTGTAAATGGTATAAGGATCATTCCATTGGGATTTGAGCTTTTAAGGAAATAACTTTAGCCTTGAATTATACAACAATACTTTCTGGCCTTCTTTGAATTCACGAGGTTGTATACAACTATCATGCCATCTCTTAATCTTTTTTTAGACATCTTGGCATTCTTGTATGAAAATAACCTCAACTCCTCAAGCTCATCAAGTTGTAATATTTTTCTCTTAGTAGCTTGCTTAATATCCAAATTTAATTGTTTCAAAGCCTAGTGAGCTTTATTTTCCAACTCAAGTGGCAAATGACATGACTTTTTGAAGACTAACCGATAAGGAGTCATTCCTAACGGTGTCTTAAAAGTTGTTTGATAGGCCCATAGAGCATCATAAAGCCTCTGAGGCTAATATTTTCTATTAGGTCATACCATCTTCTCAAGGATTCCTTGGATCTAACGGTTTACCCATTCAACTTGCCCATTTGACTGTGAATGTAACACCCCTAACTCGTATCTACTGAATTAGAGTTATAGAGCATTACCATACAAACAGACCATTAAACATACATTTCATGCATCATTGAAAACATATTAAAATACATTCACTCACATATGTATCGTCCCTTAATTGAGCCCTCAAGGCCCTAGAAACACTTTAGAAACAATTAGGGACCAAATTAGTAACATATGGAAAGTTTAAGAAAAAGTTAGAAAATTTTGACTGCAGGGGTCACACAGCTGTGTGGCTAGGCCATGTGCCTCACACTACTGAGACACACGTCCATGTCTCAGGCTGTGTAACCTTTGAAATAGGGACACACGGCTATGTCCTAGCCCGTGCCCTCACCAATGTAACTCTCTAAGTAGGGTCACACGGCCATATCACATGTCTGTCTGCCAGGCCGTGTAACTGTCGAAATTGCCCTCACATGCCCGTGTGCCAAGCCATGTGCTAGGCCATGTAACTAACTGAATTGTACCCTAAGCACTCAACAAATGACATACAACCGTGTTGCTAGGCCATGTGGACCCAAAATGAACCTTAAACAACAAGTTCACCATTTCGAGCTTACTTAAACCCTAAGAAAACCATTTACTAGCCAAAAGGCTATGCAATGTGACATAAATGAAGCTAAAAACATGTCAAATCAACATCCTAAGTGCCTAACCAATGTATCCTCATTGATACCACAAGTATATACAATTGCACGTCAAAATAATACATCAAAAATAACTTATCAATTCATCAAATCTAACACCTAACAAATGTACCTATCATAGGTACCTCAAACAGAACATCTTATTAACACATATAATTCATATTAGCATTGGAACCTTACCTCATTCACGTGTATCATATACGTAACACCCCTTACCCGTGTCTGAGGCTGGGATAGGATATGAGGCATTACCAGACTTAAACATACATAATCACATAAAATCAACCATAAAAATTTTGTCCAAATCAAAAACATTCATACATATGTATAACGTCCCTTAAACGGGCTTACGAGGCCCTATACATGCATCAATGTTGATTCAGGATTAAACTGAAAAATTTAAAAACTTCTGGGAAAACTTAGAAAATTTCATCATGAAATAGGGTCACATGCCCGTACGGGTAGGCCGTGTGATCACACATGCTCGTGTGGCTTGGGACACGCTCATGTTCTCAACTCGTGTAACTCTTTATTTATGACATCATCACCAAATTAGGGGCACATGTCCAAAGCACGCACCCATGTCCCAAGGCCATGTCCCTCACACGGTCGAGACACATGACCATACCTCAGCCCGTGTGACCAATTCAAAGTTAAAGTACAAGATACAGGGGACACACGGCCAGACTACATGCCTATGGGGGCAGGCTGTGTGTCACACATGGCTTAGACACACGTCCGTGTGTCTACCCGTGTAGACAATTACAATGCTATTTTCAAAGCCATTTGTCATCCATAGTTGTACACATACACTTATACAACTTTATAGCAATTAACATACTTAATTGAGCAATTATACATCTACAATCAAGGCTCAAGCATGGCATCCTCATAACAACACATGCATGCACATGACATTTCTCTTATTCAAGTCCAAACTTACCAAAACACATATAATATATATAATTGGTTTACCTCCAATTTATCCATTTATATCATGATTATCAACATGCCAACAAATCTAATTTAAAACTTCAAGCATTCATGCCTTATAACAAATTCCAAGTCTTCAAAGTATTGCCACATACATGTATACAAAATTTGATTTACGACCATTTAAGCCATATAAGCAAATTTGCATGGCTACCCACAACATCAATCTATTAACTATTACAAGCCAATAAATTTGGCTTACTTATAAAGACATATTCCCAAAGTGACTTAGTCTCTAAACATGCCATAAACTTAAGAGGGTTGCATCCATTTTTACCCAACGTGATAACTTGATAGTGTGATGACATCTCCAGCGATCTCCAACCCGAGATAGCAAAAATTAACCTATAAGAGATGGGAAATATAGGGGAGTAAGCTATAAAGCTTGGTAAGTTCATATGAAAATAATAAGAAATTTTTATCAATATGCTTTTACCAAATTCTTACAACATGCTCTCAAGGTATCACAATTATAATTGCATACCACTATTTGATCAAATTCTAGTCAAGCTGTCTACTCGAGTCATAGACACTAAATATTTATATCTAGAGCTATAGACCTCTAATTTAAGATCTATTAATTTTCGCTGAAACTAGACTCACATATCTTTCTACCATAAAATTTTTAGAATTTTTGGTTTAGCCAATTAGTACAGTTTATTCTTCAAATTTACCCCCTTTTTTTGTTGTTTAATAGTTCTAACCCCTCTTTGCTAAAAATTAATTATCTTCTCATACGGGACTCTAATGATGTTTACGTTTGTTTTTTTTTTTTTTGAAAATAGACTCACTAAAAAATCTAAGCATATAAATTATAACCCATAATTATTTTTTTACAATTTTTGATGATTTTCCCAAATCAAAACAGGGGATGCCGAAAACATTCTGGCTCTGTCTCACAAAAATTCAAATATCTCATAATTTGATATTCTTTTTTCTTATACCGTTTCTATAATATCTCGATTTAGGGCCTAATCGGAACAATGGTCTTGAGACTACAAATCCAAAGATAGAAAAATTATTTTTATTATTTTTATGAGGTTATGGTACTATTATATTGGTGCATGAAAAATTTGGTGAGTTAATTTTAATGTTTTCAAGCCCGATTGCGATAAAGGACTAAATCGCATAAAAGGCAAAAGTTGGATTTTAGTACCCCAAATGTGTTATATAGCTAGAGAATCAAAATTTGGAGTATTTAAAGAGAAATTAGACCTTTTTTGGAGTGCTTGGCCGGCCATGGGAGACGAATTGGTCAAAGAGTCCAAGTTTGGTTGGGTTTGGTGGCTAATTTGACTAAAATAGGAATAAAATAAGAAAAAAGATGATATCACCTTCTCATCTTCTTCTCTATCACCAAAAATATCAGCCAAAATAGAGGTTTGAAAGCTCAAAAATCTTCAGCAACTTAGAGCACTCATAAGTAAGTGATTTTAATGAGTTTTCTTCAAGATTTTTATATTTTTGAGACCCTTGAAGCATGAACTTTCAAATGAGGGTGATATCTTACAAAATGGTCAAGAGTTTAGGATTTTTCCATGGATGTATTTATGACTTATCCTGAGTTTTTATGGAAGAATATGAGTCCTAGTTGTGTTATAAACAACTTTTGTGAAAGGTGTTAGCATGAAAACACCTAAAGGGACTATTTTGCATAAGTTACAAAATAGGAGGTAAGTGTGTGAAATAGTGAGAATTTGGGATTGCTATAGTAGTAAAAAGAGTTTAGCTAGGCTTGAAATATGAGGAAATTTGATAAAAATTGATTTTCGGGCATAGGGTAAAATGGTCATTTTGCCAAGGCCTAGGGGCAAAATGGTCATTTTACCAAAGTTGTGAATTTATGAATGCCTAATTGTGTTTAGTGACTAATACGATCATGTCCCAGAGTGCACCAAGTTCCAGCAAGGATTCAACGGTGCTGCCCTAAGGACCAATTACGCGAGCTCGAGCTAAGCAATTCAAAGAGGCCATCTCGGCCTTAGTTAACCAATTGTGGGGCGAGGCTTTGGTTGGAAAAATAGAACGAGTTGGAACCAGTTCAATAAAGATTCCTTGCAACATATTGCAAGCCGATTTCAACTCAATTCCAGCTCTTTGAACCCGTTCCAACTAAATTGAACTTTGTTTTCAGCTTTGCATTTAGTTGCATTTTAATCCTTGCATTTAAGCATATTAGTTTAATAAATGAGTTGTTGATCATTAATTAAACTCATATTAGTTTAATTAATTGAGTTTTTATGAACTTGATTCAATAGTTGCTGCTTTAAATAAACTAGTTATTAGGATAATTTATTGATGCATGAGTTAAAGTTCATTTAATAATGCTTCTTTTAATTAAACTAGTTACTGGAATAAATGATGCATAAGTGATAGTTAATTTATTTAAGTTAGTTGTTAATTAGTTTTTAAACTTAATAATTGAATAAATGTGTCGGTTACATGTGTTAATTGCAGGTGACTTTCTAGCTCACATCTATTACATTTAAGGGCTGTTATGCATTCAATAAGGTGACTTTTCAAGAGATTTCGGTTACAAAAGAGGGGGCTGTTACAAAGAGGTTTTATTACATCATTAAGAAGTTGTTTTATCAATTAAAGGAGAGCATTATTCTTCTTTAAATTGGGAAGCATCTTTTGTTTCAACTTCCATAACCGTTTGCTTCATGAGTAATCACTACATGCATTCAATCCTCCATCAAAGAAGTCGTGTGTCTTTTCTACTGGCCATGGAGACTTCAAAAGACTTTGAAAGCAACTTAAATTGATGAAGTAAATCACATTGAAGGTTGGAGTTACTTGGGTTAGAATTTCAAAAGTTTTGGTTTTTCATTAGAGCTCATTACTCAGCTCCTTCAAAGACCATTCGACTAGCCCTTGTTTAGCTATAAATTTTAGCTCATTTAATGTTGTAAAGACACTTTTGGACATTTTGTTAATGTTATGCTACCAAATTTGTGAGGCAAACTTTTCTCTATTTTTGTTCAAGGATTCGTTGGCTACCTAGTGTTCTAGTTGTGTCATCCGTTTTCTTTGTCAGAAACCGAACTTATCACTACACATAGTGTGGCATTCAAACATACCGAGGTTCCTATCTTGCTAGATAGTGGGTTGAGGTCAACTTAACCATTCTAAAACCGAACTAAAGGGCTTATAAGCAACAGGTCGATACCAAATCGGTATTGGTTCTTGTTTTCACTTTTGTTCAATCCATTATTCTTTGTTAACCATTTGGTTTCAAAACTAATTCCTTCTTGTCACATTTTTACTAATTCGAACCAAAACAAATTCCTTCTTTTCCACCATACCTTTTTTCATACCATATTCTTAAACCAGCTACTAATTTGTCAAAGCAACTTCATTCCAATACAATTTCATTAAACTAAATTATCTTTACTTCTTGTAGACGATCAGGCATTTTACATACATTTCGATTCATCACGAAGTCGGGTCGTATCGTTTGGTATCAAAGCTACAAAACGAGAAGTACGAGTCTTCGAAATTACTCCCGGGATAGTCCGTGACTCATCAAGTAAGTGAAAAAAATTTCAAAAAAAAGAAAATTTGAAAAAAAAGTTAAAAAAATCGAAAAAAAAGTTCAAAAAAATCGAAAAAAAGTTCAAAAAAACCAAAAAAATTTGAAAAAAAATTCAGAAAAAATTTTGAAAAAAAATTGAAACTAGAGCATTGTTTTTACTTTTTCTCCATTTTTTGATCCTGAAACTCTTACTTTCTCATCCACTTCCATCTTTGACCTTTTCGCCAAACTATACCCGAATTTTTTTTGTAAGCCTACCCTGTATTAAATCACATCATCCCTTGTTATCCATTTGAAACTGACCACCTAGACTAAGGTTAAGCCTTGGCGAATCTGCTTACAAAATCACGAGAAAGGTAAAGAGAGGTAAAAGGCACAAGAGTTGTGAGCGCAATTGGGTGGAGATAAAAGGCTATTATCGAGCATAAACACGAGTGTGAGTGAAATTCTTCTTTCTTTCCGAGTGACCGTGAGGTTTTGTGTGAGGTTTTTTTTACTAAACTCAATGTTACAAGAATCCGATCCTAACATTGAAGATCGTTCCGCACGACAACCTATTCGTAACATTCCTGATTTGAACATGCAAGCTCTATTACGAGAGATGGAAAGGCTCTTAGATCGAAGATTAAATCACCTCGAAGATCACCTATTCCAAGTCGAAGAGAGAGAGCAACGTGAAAGACCTCCTGAAGTAGTCGAAAGACCTCCTGAAGTAGTCCAACCTAGACGAGGGAGACCAAACCAACAACGGGAAAGACAAAGAGTTCAAGAAAATGATATAAACGATCCTAGTGATCTTGAAAGCGATCAAGAGTCAAATGCAAGTAATCGCTGGAGGAAACCACGACATCGATATAGGAGACGTGAAGATGATGATCTTAATAACATCGAGCTTTCAATACCACTGTTCCAAGGTAGATCTGATCCGGAGGCCTATCTTGAGTGGGAAAAGAAGATTGAGTTGGTGTTTGATTGTCATAACTACTCTGAAAATAAAAAGGTGAAACTAGTAGCAATCGAATTCTCGGATTACGCCATGACCTGATGGGATTAATTAACTTACTAGTTGAAGACGTAACGGTGAACAACCAATCTCTACATGGACTGAGATGAAAGTAGTTCTGAGGCGACGATTTATCCTTTCTTTCTACCACCTGGAGTTGAACCAAAAACTTCAAAATCTTACACAAGGGACAAAAAGCGTCGAACACTACTACAAGGAGATAGAAATTGCGATGATTCGAGTGGATGTCCAAGAGGATCTCGAAGCCACAATGGCACAATTTCTAGCTGGATTAAATCGAGACATAGCGAATGTCGTCGAGCTTCAACAATACCTTGAAGTGGTGGACATGGTTCATATGGCAATCAAGGTAGAAAAGCAACTCAAGCGTAAAGGCCCAAGCTGAGGTTTTACCACTTCTAACACATCCAAGTGCGGCCAAAGTTTGAGTAAAGGTTTTCCCACATTTCAAGGAAAGGATACCATAGCACCTCCGAAAACCAACAAGCCTAACACCGAAGTAAACAAAGGCAAGGCACCTAAAGTTTCTTTCAATCGTAATCGAGACGTCAAATGTTTTAAATGTCTCAGGAGAGGTCACATAGCCAGTCAGTGCCCAAATCGAAGGACCATGGTGATTCGTGCCGATGGCAAAATCAAGACAGAGGATGAAGAAGAAAAAGAGTTTGAACTGGCTTTTAAAGTTGAGGAGGACTTAGAACAACCCGTGGAAGGCAAACTACTCATTGTCAAAAGGAGTCTTAGTCTCCAAGGCATGGATAACGAGCTACAACAGGAGAACATATTTCATACTCTATGCCAAGTAGGAGGAAAAGTTTGTTGTGTCATCATCGACGACGGCAGTTGTACAAACGTAGCAAGTACGATGATGGTTGAAAAGCTTGGTTTGCCAACTACCAAGCATCCGAGCCCTTATAAACTTCAGTGGCTTAATGACGGTGGAAAACTTAAAGTGACCAAGAAAGTACTCATTTCTTTCACCATTAGAAAGTACTCGGACGAAGTATTATGTGACGATGTTCCGATGCACGCGAGCCATCTACTTCTTGGTCATCCGTGGCAGTTTGATCGGCGAGTGCTACATGACGGGTATACCAATAGATACACTTTCAAGTTTCTGGGAAAGAATGTTACGTTGGCACCATTAACTCCCAAACAAGTTTATGATGACCAATTGAAGTTGAAGGCATCCATTGAACAAATGAGAGAGAAAGAAATAGAAGACTGTAAAAAAATAAAAGAAGAAAAAAATAAGAAAAAGAAAACAAAAGAGAGCGAAAAGAAAATCAACAAAGAAAAAGAAGAAAAAGAGAAGGAAATTGAAAAAATGAGTGTCTTTGCAAAAGTTAGTGATATTCGAAAAGCATTAGTAATGAATCGCCCTGTTCTTGTACTCATGTACAAGGAAACTTTGTTTTCTACTAACGAATTACCCGACACCCTACCTTCTTCTGTTTTGTCTTTGTTGCAGGATTTTAAAGATGTTTTCTCGGAGGAAGTTTCGAATGGTCTACCACCACTTCGTGGAATTGAACATCAAATAGACTTTGTGCCGGGAGCTGCTATTCCAAACCGTCCTGCTTATCGAGCCAATCTAGAAGAGACTAAAGAACTGCAATGGCAAGTCAATGATCTGTTGGAAAAAGGCTACGTTCGTGAGAGTCTTAGTCCTTGTGCTGTACCTGTTTTGCTAATACCGAAAAAAGACAGAACATGGTGAATGTGTGTAGATTGTCGAGCCGTAAACAAGATTACCATCAAATACCGTCATCCAATTCCTCGCCTTGATGACATGCTTGATGAACACAGCGGAGCCAAAGTGTTTTCAAAAATTGACTTAAAAAGTGGCTACCACCAGATTAGGATGTGAGAAGGAGACGAGTGGAAAATGACATTCAAGACCAAGCATGGGGTGTACGAATGGTTGGTCATGCCATTTGGCCTAACCAATGCTCCCAGCACTTTCGTGAGGTTAATGAATTATGTGTTAAGGTCCTTTATTGGTAAGTTCTGTGTTGTTTATTTAAATGATATATTGATATATAGAAAGTCGATTGAAGACCATGTAAGGCACCTTAAATATGTTTTGGAAGTTTTACGTAAAGAAACATTATATGCTAACCTCAAAAAGTGTTTTATTTTGTTCTAATAAAGTTGTCTTTTTAGGATTTATGGTTAGTGCGGAAGGTCTTTGTAACGCCCCCACGCCCGAGACCGTCACCGGAGTCGAGTATGAGGTGTTACTAAACTTTGGATCATTTGTTTCTACATTCACAGCTTTCTAATTACTTGCGTCACAGTTACAAGAAAAATCATATCTCGAGTTACAAAACTCAAAATCAAAATCCGTAAATTTTTCCTGAATCTAGACTCATATACCTACTTACTAATTTTTTTCTAGAATTTTTGGTTTGGCCAATTAGTACATTTTATTAGTTAAATTTACCCCTGTTTCAGGACTTGACTGGACTGAACTCTGTTTACAACGAACCATATTTCTCTCTGTACAAAATTCATATGACTACGAGGTTTGTTTCTCCTAAAAATAGACTCAATAAGGATTCTTATAATATGAAATACACCACATAATTATATCTGTACAATTTATGGTGAATTTCTAAATTTGGAACAGGGGATCTAGAAATTGTTCTGACCCTGTTTCACTAAAATTCAAATATCTTCTAACATATAATTTCTTTACCTTTTTAGTTTGTTTTATGTGAAACTAGACATATTAAGCTTCAATTTCATTTAATCCATCACCAAATTCGATTTCTATGATTTTTAGTAAATTTTCAAACTCACATCAGTGTTGCTGCAATGTTCTGTTTATGGCAAATTTCATCCTTTTTATGAGTTTTCATGAACTAGATAACCTATTAACCTTCCATAACATTAAACATAATCTAAACTAACCATTTCCATAACTTATCATAATCAAGCATTTTCTCAACCAATCCTTCATCGTATCATAATATCATTTACACAAAGTAGGTATATTGCTATACATGCCATACTTAAATTTTACAAGCCATTTACCAAAAAGTCCTTAAGATAGTGTGATCGAGCCTTCGACCTATCCCGACTCCTGAGCTGGCTTGTCCAAAACTACAATGAGTAAGAAGGAGGGAGTAAGCATAAATGCTTAGTAAGTTCATATGCAAATAATAAGTAACATAACAAAGCAATCATACCAAACAACATTAGCATAGTATCACCAAAACATATATCACATTTCTAATCATTTTTCATCATCTTATTACCTTATCGTTGTTGTATCAATACTCAACCCGAGGGTTAAGTACATCCCTGTCCAAAGTATCCATTTCACAACACTTACCAATACGTCTCTTTTCATCTCGAGTATTCCACCATTTGAGTAGAACTTTACCCGTTGAACACATCGGAATATAATTCGGATACATGGATAATTTGCACATAAGTGCCACATATGCAATCAAGCAATCATGTAACCCGCCCATAAGCGAACTCGGACTCAAATCAACGAGCTCGGGCGTTCGCATCCATAAGTGAACTCGGACTCAACTCAACGAGTTCGGATGCCTAGTTACATCTCACGAACTCGGACTCAACTCAACGAGTTCGGACATTTGCATCCATAAGTGAACTCGGACTCAACTCAACGAGTTCGGATGCTCAATCATCCTAGTGACATGTCACTTGTATCCTAATCTATTCCTAAGGTTCAAACAGGATTTTCCTCGAACACATATCCTTGCCGTCTTCCGTAGAATACCAAACCAAAACTCTCAGTGAACAATTTGTATTTATCAAGTAGCTCACATAATTTACATTTTATTCAAAAATAACCACAAAGCATATATTTCATGATAAAAATCAGCATATCATATAATTAACATCAATAACTTAAAAATAACCATTATGCTACATTATTTACACATGAACTTACCTTGGTACCAAAATACAAAGATTTTGCAATTTAGTCCACAAACTTTTCTTTTCCTCGATTGGGGTCGATTCCATTTCTTTCTTGATCTAAAATAACACATTTAGCTTATTTAATATTCACATTATCAAATTAATCCTTAATTCAAATTTTGGCAAAATTACAATTTTACCCCTAAACTTTTGTATATTTACACTTTTGCCCCTAGGCTCGGGATTAAAATTTATTCCTTATTCTTATGTTTTATAACATGCTGATCACTTTTCCCTTCTATGGCAACATTAAATTTTCACTCTAACATGTACTTGTGACTATTAGGTATTTTTACCGATTAAGCCCTTTTACTCGTTTTTGCTTAAAATCGAGTAGTAAAAGTTGTCTAACATAATTTAAAACCTCATATTTTATCATAAAACATCAAAATACACAAATTTTACCTATGGGTATTTTTCCAAATATAAACCCTAGGTTAAATTATTGCTAGCATAAGCTTTATCGAGTTACTAGGATCTCAAAAACGTAAAAATCATTAAAAACGGGGCTTAGAATCACTTACTATGAAGCTTGAAAGTTGAAGAAACCCTAGCTATGGTGAGAGCAAAATTCGACAGCAACCAAATGAAGAAGATGACCATTTTATGTTATTTTTCCCATTTTATTTCATTTAATATCCAAATGACCAAAATGCCCCTCCTTACTAAACTTTCAAAAATTCCTTCCATGTCTTAATTTTTCCCATGAACTTAAAATTGGTAAAATTCCTATTTAAGACCTCCTAATTAATATTTCAAAGCAATTTCATACTAAAAACTTCTAGAATGCAAGTTTTGCAACTTATTCGATTTCGTCCCTAACTTTAAATTAAACTCGTTATGCTAAAAATTTCTTCACGAAATCTTCACACAATTATGCAATCATATCATAAACCTCAAAATAATTATAAAATAATTATTTCTATCTCGTATTTGTGGTCACGAAACCACTATTCCGATTAGGCCCTAATTCGGGATATTACAACTCTCCCCCCTTTAAGGATTTTCGTCCTCGAAAATCTTACCGTTAAACATATGTGGGTATTGATTTCTCATATTTTCTTCGGATTCCCATGTAGCTTCTTCTACTCCATGCTTTTGCTACAACACCTTCACAAGTGCAATATTTTTATTCCTTAGTTGTTTGACCTCTCGAGCTAAAATCTTAATCGGTTCTTCTTCATAGGACATATCTGGTTGTAGTTCAATTTCTGTCGGTGAAACTACATGTGAAGGATCCGAACGATACCGACGTAACATAGATATGTGGAACACATCATGAATCTTCTCTAATTCAGGTGGTAAAGCTAGCCGATATGCTACCGGTCCAACTTTTTTAATTATTTCATACGGCCCGATAAAACGCGGACTTAATTTGCCCTTCCGTCCAAATCTAAGAACTTTCTTCCACGGAGACACCTTTAAAAATACTTTATCATCAACTTGAAATTCAATGTCCTTTCGTTTTAAATCTGCATAAGATTTCTGTCTATCTGAAGCAGCTTTCAAACAATCTCAAATTAGCTTCACTTTTTCTTCAGTTTCTTTTATTAGATCAACTCCATAAATCTGATTTTCCTTGAGTTCAGTCCAATACAATGGCGTTCGACATTTACGACCATACAATGCTTCATAAGGTGCCATCTTTAAGCTCGTCTGATAACTATTATTGTAAGCAAATTCTACCAACGATAAATATCTTTCCCAACTTCCTTGAAATTCCAATACACAACATCTGAGCATATCTTTAAGAATCTGAATTATTCTCTCTGATTGCCCATCAGTTTGTGGATGAAAAGCAGTACTGAAATTTAATTTTGTACCTAACGCGTCTTGCAACTTTTGCCAAAACCGCAAGGTAAACCTTGGATCTCTATTTGAAATAATCGACAATGGTATTCCATGTAATCTAACAATTTCTCTAACATACAGTTCAACCAACTTGTTAAGAGAATAATCCGTGCGTCATCGGATAAAATGAGCCGACTTAGTTAATCACAACTATTACCCGGATGACATCTTTCTTTCCGGAGTCAATGGCAACCCTAAAACAAAATCCATAGTAATCCGATCCCATTTCCATTCAGAACCATAATAGGTGAAGTAATCCCAAGGCACTTGGTGTTCAAATTTTCACCGTTGACAAATTAAGCATTTGGACACAAACTCGATATATCCTTTTTCATTCCATTCCACCAATACATTTTCTTCAAGTTATTATACATTTTCGTACTACCCGGATGAATCGAGAAACAACTACTATGTGCTTCCTGTAGAATCTTTTGAATCAATTCCTCATTCTTTGGTACACAAATCCGATCTTTAAACATTAAGCACCCATCGTAACCGATTTCTCAAATCGACTCAGTATCAACTTCACACCGCTTTCTCTTGGCTTGCAAATCTTGATCATCTTTCTGAGCTTCAGAAATCTCTTGTAAAAACATCGGTTTTACTCTTAACTCTGATAGAATCGAACCATCATCTGACATTTTCAACTGGGTGTTCATAACTCTCAATGCAAACAACAACTTTCTGCTCAAAGCATCGGCAACCACATTCGCTTTTCCCAGATGATAATCAATAACAAGCTCGTAATCTTTCAATAACTCCAACCATCTTCGCTGTCTCAAATTCAAGTCTTTTTGTGACATCAAGTACTTAAGACTTTTATGGTCAGTATATACCCGACACTTTTCACCATACAAATAATGTCGCCAAATTTTCAAAGCAAACACCACCGCAGCCAATTCCAAATCGTGAGAAGGATAATTCCTCTCATGAGGTTTTAACTACCTCGAAGCATAAGCCACCACTTTTCCTTCTTGCATGAGTACACACCCCAAACCATTTAGAGAAGCATCACTATACACCACAAATTCTTTACCTGATTCGGGCTGTACTAACACTGGTGCCTCTGTTAATAACTTTTTTAATTCTTCAAAACTCTGTTGACATTCTTCCGTCCATTCAAATTTAACATCCTTTCGGAGTAGTCTAGTTATAGGAGCAGCAATTATAGAAAATCCATTTACAAACCGCCGATAATACCCAGCTAGCCCCAAGAAACTTCTAACTTCGGTTACGTTTTTCGGTGGTTTCCAATCAACAATGGCTGAAATTTTACTAGGATCAACCCGTATACCATCACCTGAAACAATATGACCCAAAAATCTAACTTCCCGAGCCAAAATTCACTTTTACTAAACTTAGCATATAGTCGCTTATCTCTCAAATTTTGCAAAACTATCCTCAAATGCTCAAAGATGCTCTGCCTCATCTTTTGAATAAATTAAAATATCATCTATAAACACCACAACAAATTTGTCCAAGTATGGCCGAAATATGCGATTCATTAAATCCATAAACACAAAGAGAGCATTTGTCAACCTTGAATGGCATAACTAAAAATTCATAATGACCATACCTTGTTCTAAAAGCAGTTTTAGGCACATCCGACTCTTTTACCCGCAGTTGGTAATACCCAGATCTCAAGTCAATCTTTGAAAACCATGTCGCTCCTTTTAGCTGATCAAACAAATCATCAATTCTTGGCAACAGATACTTGTTTTTGATTGTCACCTTGTTTAACTACCGATAATCAACACACAACCTCATAGAACCATCCTTCTTTTTCACAAATAACACGGGAGCACCCCAAGGTGAAAAACTCGGTCTCACAAAACCTTTATTAGTCAACTCTTGCAACTGCGACTTTAATTCTTTTAACTCTGTTGGTGCCATTCTATATGGAGCAATTGAAATCGGAGTTGTTCCCGGTATCAAATCAATACCAAATTCTACTTCCCTGACTAGAGGCAAACCCAGCAATTCTTCTGGAAATACGTCCGCAAATTCACACACAACTGGCACTGATTCAACTTTCTTTTCAACTTCTTTTGTATTAATTACATACGCCAAATAAGCTTCATAACCCTTTCTCAAATATCTTTGAGCCGACATTGAAGAAATCACACTAAATAATGCCTTTGATTTGTCTGATTCAACCCGCAGAATTTCACCACTTTCACACTTTAATTCTATAACCTTTTCTTTGTAATTTATTTTAGCATCATGCCATGTCAACCAATCCATACCCAAAATAACATCAAACTCATCAAACGACAACAACATCAAGTCAGTAGGAAAGTAATGACCCGAATCATTAAAGGACATTTCTTACATACTTTATCAACAATCACACATTTGCCTAACTGGATTCGACACTCTAATCATAAATTATGTGTTCTCAACAGTATATTCATATTAGACACACGATTTCATGCACACATATGAATGAGTAGAACCGGGATCAATCAAAGCAATAACATTAACATCATAAAGAGAAAATGTACCGTAATCACATCAGGTGAGGAAGCATCTTCGCGCGCTTTAATAGCATAAGTTCTAGCCGAGCCCTTCCTTCAGTCTAACTGGTGCATCTCGCTACATTCTTCTTCGCTTGCTTCACTCCTAGCTTTTCTTGGATATCTTCCTATCGAATCCGCACCACTTGTTTTTGTATTCTGAAATTTTTCTTTTCACTCTCTCTCGCGCTCTCTAATAAAATGATCTGGAGAACCACATCGAAAACATTCATTTGCTCTGCACGGACCAAAATGATTTCTACCACACCGCTGGCATTTAGGTTTAACAAATCTCGAGTTCCCTACACTGGCTGCCGAAGTAGTCTGGGACTTAGAACCTACATTTTGCTTCTTAGAATTCCCATATGATTGCCCAGCTGAAACTTGGGAACGAGGATTCATATTTCTCAACTTTCCGGGTTGCTGTGAGAATGAACTGCTCATCGGTCTTTTCTTCCAATTTCTAGTCTTAGCCTCTACCTTTTTCTTCTCTTTAAGTAGTTCTTCAGCCTTGCAAGCTCGATCCACCAGTACTACCATTTCTTTTAATTCAAGAATTCCAACAAATACCTTGATGTCTTCGTTAAGCCCGTCTTCAAATCGTCGGCACATTTTGGCCTCTGTAGGAACATACTCTCTAGCATACTTACTTAATCGAACAAACTCTCTTTCATATTCTGTAATTGTCATATTACCTTGCTTCAGCTCAAGAAATTCTTTACGCTTCTGATCAATAAATTTTTCACTAATATATTTCTTCCGAAACTCTTCTTGAAAGAATTCCCAGGTTACTCTCTCTTTCGGTACCACCGAAATCAAAGTCTTCCACCAATTATAGGCTGAATCCCTTAACAAAGATATAGCGCATTTCAAACATTCTTCAGGTGTACAAGATAATTCATCAAATACCCGAATAGAATTTTCAAGCCAGAACTCTACTTTCTCGGCATCATCATCAATATTTGCCTTAAATTCCTCGGCCCCTTGTTTACGAATTTTATCAACTGGAGTTCTGTGAAATTTCATCAGATCCATACCTTGAGGCATCGGGGGTACAGGTTGAGGAATTGGGGGAGGTGGGGGAGGTCATAAATTTGGGTTCATACGAACGAACTCAGTGTACCATGTACTCATCATTTGGAGAAAGGCTTCCCGATCCCTTTCTCCTCCTCCCCGACCAACATGAGGAGGTGGATTTTCACGATCTTTGCTCCTTCACCGAGTCATGATTACTCTCTACTTCATCCGCCACACCGGATCGGGATCCATTTACTATAAAAAAACATTTAAAAAGGTCAAGTCGTCGTCACACTATCACAATTTATACATATGGCATGTATAGCAAAATTCGTACATACAACACGTAGTTCGAGAACCGACTAAACCTGCTCTGATACCACTAAATGTAACGTCCCCACGCCCGAGACCGTCACCAGAGTCGAGTATGAGGTGTTACTAAACTTAATTTAAGATTTTAAGAACTTTGGATCATTTGTTTCTACATTCAGAGCTTTCTAATTACTTGCGTCACAGTTACAAGAAAAATCATATCTGGAGTTACGAAACTCAAAATCAAAATCCTTAAATTTTCCCTAAATCTAGACTCAAATACCTACTTACTAATTTTTTTCTAGAATTTTTGGTTTGTCCAATTAGTACAGTTTATTAGTTAAAGTTACCCCTGTTTCAGGACTTGACTGGACTGACCTCTGTTTACTACGAACCACATTTCTCTCTGTACAAAATTCATATGACTATGCGGTTTGTTTCTCCTAATTCTGAGAGTATAAAATAAACCACATAATTATATCTTTACAATTTATGGTGAATTTCTAAATTTGGAACAAGGGATCCAGAAATTGTTCTGACCCTATTTCACTAAAATTCAAATATCTTCTAACATATAATTTCTTTACCTGTTTAGTTTGTTTTATGTAAAACTAGACATATTAAGCTTCAATTTCATATTCAATCCATCACCAAATTCGATTTTTACGATTTTTAGTAAATTTTCAAATTCACATCAGTGTTGCTGCAATGTTCTATTTATGGCAAATTTCATCCTTTTTATGAGTTTTCATGAACTAGATAACCTATTAACCTTCCATAACATTAAACATAATCTAAACTAACCATTTCCATAACTTATCATTATCAAGCATTTTCTCAACCAATCCTTCATCGTATCATAAGATCATTTACACAAAATAGGTATATTGCTATACATGCCATACTTAAATTTTACAAGCCATTTACCAAAAAGTCCTTCAGATAGTGTGATCGAGCCTTCGACCTATCCCGACTCTTGAGCTGGCTTGTCCAAAACTACAATGAGTAAGAAGGAGGGAGTAAGCATAAATGCTTAGTAAGTTCATATGCAAATAATAAGTAACATAACAAAGCAATCATACCAAACAACATTAGCATAGTATCACCAAAACATATATCACATTTCTAATCATTTTTCATCATCTTATTACCTTATCGTTGTTGTATCAATACTCAACCCGAGGGTTAAGTACATACCTGTCCAAAGTATCCATTTCACAACACTTACCAATACGTCTCTTTTCATCTCGAGTATTCCACCATTTGAGTAGAACTTTACCCGTTGAACACATCGGAATATAATTCGGATACATGGATAATTTGCACATAAGTGCCACATATGCAATCAAGCAATCATGTAACCCGCCCATAAGCGAACTCAGACTCAACTCAACGAGCTCGGGCGTTCGCATCCATAAGTGAACTCGGACTCAACTCAACGAGTTCGGACATTTGCATCCATAAGTGAACTCGGACTCAACTCAACGAGTTCGGATGCTCAATCATCCTAGTGACATGTCACTTGTATCCTAATCTATTCCTAAGGTTCAAACGGGATTTTCCTCGAACACATATCCTTGCCGTCTTCCGTAGAATACCTAAACCAAAACTCTCAGAACAATTTGTATTTATCAAGTAGCTCACATAATTTACATTTTATTCGAAAATAACCACAAAGCATATATTTCATGATAAAAATCAGCATATGATATAATTAACATCAATAACTTAAAAATAACCATTATGCTACATTATTTACACATGAACTTACCTTGGTACCAAAATACAAAGATTTTGCAATTTAGTCCACAATCTTTTCTTTTCCTCGATTGGGGTCGATTCCGCGTTTTCTTGATCTAAAATAACACATTTAGCTTATTTAATATTCACATTATCAAATTAATCCTTAATTCAAATTTTGGCAAAATTACAATTTTACCCCTAAACTTTTGCATATTTACACTTTTGCCCCTAGGCTCGGGATTAAAATTTATTCCTTATTCTTATGTTTTATAGCATGCTGATCACTTTTCCCTTCTATGGCAACATCAAATTCTCACTCTAACATGTACTTGTGAATATTAGGTATTTTTACCGATTAAGCCCTTTTACTCGTTTTTGCTTAAAATCGAGTAGTACAAGTTGTCTAACATAATTTAAAACCTCATATTCTATCATAAAACATCAAAATTCACAAATTTCACCTATGGGTATTTTTCCAAATATAAACCCTAGGTTAAATTATTGCTAGCATAAGCTTTATCGAGTTACCGGGATCTCAAAAACGTAAAAATATTAAAAACGGGGCTTAGAATCACTTACTATGAAGCTTGAAAGTTGAAGAAACCCTAGCTATGGTGAGAGAAAAATTCGGCAGCAACCAAATGAAGAAGATGACCATTTTGTGTTATTTTTCCCATTTTATTTCATTTAATATCCAAATGACCAAAATGCCCCTCCTTACTAAACTTTCAAAAATTCCTTCCATGTCCTAAATTTGCCCATGAACTTAAAATTGGTAAAATTTCCATTTAAGACCTCCTAATTAATATTTCAAAGCAATTTCATACTAAAAACTTCTAGACTGCAAGTTTTGGAACTTATTCGATTTAGTCCCTAACTTTAAATTAAACTCGTTATGCTAAAAATTTCTTCACGAAATCTTCACACAATTATGCAATCATATCATAAACCTAAAAATAAATATAAAATAATTATTTCTATCTCGGATTTGTGGTCACGAAACCACTATTCCGATTAGGCCCTAATTCGGGATATTACAGTCTTGAGGTAGACCAAGAAAAGATCAAGGCCATTCAAGATTGGCCAAGGCCAACGAGTATCACGCAAGTCCGGAGTTTTCATGGCCTAGCGAGTTTCTATCGACGTTTTGTTCCTAATTTCAGCACCATTGCTACCCCTCTTACGAGCATCATTAAAAAGAACTTTGTTTTCTATTGGAATGATGAGCAAGAAAAGTCGTTTGTTAAAATTAAGGATTTCTTTACTAATGCTCCTTTACTTGCTCTTCCAGATTTCTCGAAGACCTTCGAGGTTGAGAGTGATGCCTTAGGCATTGGAATCAGAGCTGTTTTGACGCAAGAAGGTTGACCTGTGGCCTATTTTAGTGAAAAGATTAGTGGAGCTGTACTCAACTATCTGGTATATGATAAAGAGATGTACGCACTTATACGAGCCCTTGAGATGTGGTAACATTATTTATGGCCAAAGGAGTTCGTTATACACTTCGATCATGAAGCTTTAAAGCACATTAAAGGGCAACATAAATGTAATCGACGTCACGCAAAATGGGTGGAGTTTCTTGAATCGTTTCCCTATGTTATAAAATAAAAAAAAGGTAAAGATAACATAGTGGCTGATGCGCTTTCGAGAAGGTATACTCTATTGTCATATTTAGACTCCAAAATTCTTAGTTTTGCTTTGTTAAAAGACTCTTACGTTAACGATTTTGATTTTGGTGAGATCTTTGTTGCGTGTGAGAATGGTGTGTTTGAAAAATTTTATAGGTATGAAGGCTTTCTTTTTAAAGAAGGTAAACTTTGCATTCCTTATGGTTCTATTAGAGACTTATTAGTGCACGAGGCCCATAGTGGTGGACTTGTGGAACACTTTGGAGTCAACAAGACGCTTGCAACCCTTCAAGAACACTTCTATTGGCTGCAAATGCGTAAATATGTGGAACAAGTTTGCAAGAGGTGTATAGCTTGAAAAAAGGCTAAATCGAAGGTTCAACCATATGGCTTATGTATGCCATTACCTATTTCTGAAGCTCCGTGGGTTGATATCTCCATGGACTTCATTCTTGGACTACCACACACAAAAACGGGGAAGGATTCTATCTTTGTGGTTGTCGATCATTTTTCGAAAATGTCTCATTTTATTGCTTGCACTAAAACTGACATCACTGTTCATGTTGCAAATTTGTTTTCCAGAGACATCGTTCGACTTCATGGCATACCTCGTACCATTGTATCGGATCGTGACACAAAATTTTTTAGTCACTGTTGGAGATCTTTGTGGGGAAAATTAGGAACCAAACTATTATTTTCGACCACCAGCCACCCCCAAACCGATGGCCAAACGGAAGTCGTCAATAGGGTCTTGTCAACGTTACTTCGGGCCATCATTCGTAAAAACTTAAAGTCTTGGGAAGATTACCTACCACATATCGAGTTTGCCTACAACCGCTCAGTCCATTCTGCTACTAAATATTTGCCTTTTGAAATTGTATACGGTTTCAATCCATTGACACCTTTAGATTTATTACCTTTGCCTACTGATCTATTGGTTCATGCAGATGCGAAGAAAAAGGCTGACTTTGTCAAGGAATTACATCAAAAGGTGCAGACTAACATTGAGGCAAGAACTAAGTCTTACGTGCGTAACACTAACAAAGGACGAAAATGAGTGGTCTTCGAACCCAGAGATTGGGTTTGGGTTCACATGCGGAAAGAGCATTTTGCTGCCCAACGAAAATCAAAATTGCTACCTCGCGGAGACGGTCCTTTCCAAATTCTTGAGTGCATAAATGAAAACTCTAATAAACTCGATTTGCCTAGTGAATTTAGTGTTAGTGCAACTTTTAACATGTCAAATTTAACCCCTTTTGACGCAGATTTTGACTTGAGGACAAGTCACTTCTAGGAGGGGGAATGATACGATCACGTCCCAGAATGCACCAAGTTCCAGCAAGGATTCAATGGTGCTGCCCCAAGGACCAATTACGCGAGCTCGAGCTAAGCAATTCAAAGAGGCCATCTCGGCCTTAGTTAACCAATTGTGGGGCGAGGCTTTGGTTGGAGAAATAGAACAAGTTGGGACCAGTTCAATAAAGATTCCTTGCAACATATTGCAAACCAATTTCAACTCAATTCCAGCTCTTTGAACCTGATCCAACTAAATTGAACTTTTTTTTTTCAGCTTTGCATTTAGTTGCATTTTAATCCTTGCATTTAAATATCTTAGTTTAATAAATAAGCTGCTGATCATTAATTCAACTCATCTTAGTTTAATTAATTGAGTTTTTATGAACTTGATTCAATAGTTGCTTCTTTAGATAAACTAGTTATTAGGATAATTTATTGATGCATGAGTTAAAGTTCATTTAATAATGCTTCTTTTAATTAAACTAGTTGCTGAAATAAATGATGCATAAGTGATAGTTAATTTATTTAAGTTAATTGTTAATTAGTTTTTAAACTTAATAATTGAATAAATGTGTCGGTTACATGTGTTAATTGCAGGTGACTTTCTAGCTCTATTACATTTAAGGGCTGTTATGCATTCAATAAGGTGACTTTTCAAGAGATTTCGGTTACAAAAGAGGGGGCTGTTACAAAGAGGTTTTATTACATCATTAAGAAGTTGTTTTATCAATTAAAGGAGAGCATTATTCTTCTTTAAATTGGGTAGCATCTTTTGTTTCAACTTCCATAACCGTTTACTCCATGAGTAATCACTACATGCATTCAATCCTCCATCAAAGAAGCTGGTGTCTTTTCGGTTGGCCATGGAGACTTCAAAAGACTTTGAAAGCAACTTAAATTGATGAAGTAAATCACATTGAAGGTTGGAGTTACTTGGGTTAGAATTTCAAAAGTTTTGGTTTTTCATTAGAGCTTATTATTAGCTTCATTAAAAGTGACCATTCAGCTCATTCAAAGACCATTCGGCTAGCCCTTGTTTAGCTATAAATTTTAGCTTATTTCAAGTTGTAAAGACACTTTTGGACATTTTGTTAATGTTATGCTACCAAATTTGTGAGGCAAACTTTTCTCTATTTTCGTTCAAGGATTCGTTGGCTACCTAGTGTTCTAGTTGTGTCATCCGTTTTCTTTGTCAGAAACTGAACTTATCACTACTCATAGTGTGGCGTTCAAACATACCGAGGTTCCTATCTTGCTAGATAGTGGGTCGAGGTCAACGTAACCATTCTAAAATTGAACTAAAGGTCTTATAAGCAAAGGGTCGATACCAAATCGGTAGGTTCTTGTTTGCACTTTTGTTCAATCCATTTTTCTTTCTTAACCATTTGGTTTCAAAACTAATTCCTTCATTTCACATTTTTACTAATTCGAACCAAAACAAATACCTTCTTTTCCACCATACCTTTTTTCATAACATATTCTTAAACCAGCTACTAATTTTTCAAAACAACTTCATTCCAATCCAATTTCATTAAACTAAATTATCTTTGCTTCTCGTAGATGATCGGGCATTTTACATACAATTCAATTCATCACAAAGTCGGATCGTATCAATGACTAAATAGATGTATGTTGTTATTATAAATCAAGATTTGCCAAAATCGAGCCTAGACTGGGGAAAAGCCAAGCAATCCGACTAAAGTGGCTAGTCAAGAACTTTTTGTAAACCAAGGTAAGTTGTATGTAAATAATACAACTACACTGTTAATACTTGTATTCATATTGTCATTGAATTGATATTGTACGAGTTGTTAAGTTATAAATTGAGAATGCCTTGTAATATTGAGATAGTAGAAATATCCCTTTGAAACCTCAGGATATGAACTGGATATTTGTGCGAAGACATTGGGTGATTTGTGCGCCAGAGTAAGACATGTCTGGGACATGCTTCAGCCACATTATGAGAGCCAGCGTAAGTCCATGTCTGGGATATGGCAACGGCACAGAGATGAGCGCTAGAGTAAGACATGTCTGGGATATGCATCGGCCTCGACAGAGATAGCCAGTGTAGGACGTGTCTGGAACACGCATCGACTAGGAGTTGTGCTAGTGTAAGACATGTCTGGGACATGCATCAGCACGCATAAATAAGAGCCAGTGTAAGACCATGTCTAGGTCATGGCATCAGCAATATATTCCATGTTGAAGGTTTATGGAATATCCAGTAGTATTCCAACGGTTCAATGGTGAAAGTTATAGTTCAATTTTGATAAAAAAAGGATGATCATGTTGTGAGTGTTACAGGTACCTCTATGATAAGCATGAGTAACGAGCTTAATTTAGAAAATGAGACTCGAGGAGATGATAATGAGTAAGTTAAGCTATGTTTACCTTTGAGCTATAAGCATGATGGTAAATGGTGAGATTGTAGTATAGTTATTTATATGCAACTTACTAAGCTGTATGCTTACTCCCTTTCCTTTCCTTTTTCTTTCAGTGTCACCAAGCTAGCTTAAGGGATCCCTTAAAATCAGAGATATCAACCACACTATCAGCTGCAATACTCGGTATATCTTGATTTATATTTTTCAGGGTGGCACGTATAGGGCTAGACTAGGATGTTGGATTAAGAGAATTATTTATGTATTTTGGCTCAAGTCAAAATCCCTTCACTTTGTATCAAGCCTGGAATAATGGCTATTATTCTTTTTGATGAATGCATATAATGTTCTTTCTATGGATGAATTGGTGTCCATTATGATGAAATTTGTATACTGAAATTGACCTTTTGTAGATTGTGCAAAATGGGTGACAAAATGGCTTGGAAGATAGCCTAGTTTGTCCACACGGGTAAGACACACGGGCATGTGTCTAGGCCGTGTGTGACATATGGCTCACGCCCATGGGTGTGTGTTGTAGCCGTGCATCCCCTGCACTTAAAACTTTAAAGTCATTTTAGTACACGGGCAAGCCAGACGGGCGTGTGCCCAGATCGTGCCATAAAGTCAGTATGCATGCTAGTAATACACGGGCAAGAGACACGGCCGTGTGTCTCGGCCATGTGAAGGACACGGTTATAGGCCACGGGTGTGTGCTTGAGCCGTGTGGTTTTCACAGAATGCCCAGGTTTTCAGATATCGGTTTGGGATATGGGCGTGTCCCTAGCACACGATCATGTGTTCTATATCCATACGAGCGTGTGGAGTCTTGATGCATGAAACTTTTATAATTTTTTCATGAGTTCTCGGTTGGGTTCTGAACCACCCCAGATGTATGATTTGGGCCTTATAAGTCCATATATGAGATAGATTGCATGTGAAAAGTGAAGTTTTTAAATTGTTTGAAATTTTTTTATGGCCCGCTTTTGTATAGTTGGTTGATTCAAGAAAGGTAACACCTTGAACCCTGTCCCGGCGTTTGATACGGGCGAGGGGTGTTATATTTAGTGGTATCAGAGCTTGGTTTAGTCGATTCTAGGACTGAACTAACCAGAGTACGAGTCTAGCTTTACATGCCACGTATATGCATATTAATAGTGTGACAATTCCTGACGATTATAAATTGTGTTTATTATAGTAATGGATCCTAATAGAACCACGACGGATGACGTGGAAAGTAATGTGCCGGCTCCCGCAGAAGGGATCACGCAGAAGGGAAGCCTACCTCCGAATGATGGATGCTTGGTATACAGAGTTCATTCGTGCGAACCCGAACACCCCACCACCCCAACCTCCTCCGATTTTTCAATATGCCCCGATGGCTCCACAAGGTGCGGATGTGTTTAGATGAGAGAAGCCTCCGGTAGACAACATTTGAAAGCAAGGGGTCGAGGAATTTTGGGCTAGTGTAGATGATGACCCGGACAGAGCGGAGTTTTGGCTAGAAAATACAATGAGGGTATTCGATGAGTTGTCATGCACGCCTGAAGAGTGCGTGAAGTGTGCCGTGTCACTTCTACGAGACTCGGCTTATCAGTGGTGGAACACTCTCGTGTCTATAGTACCGAGAGAAAAAGTGACTTGGGAATTCTTCCAGGAAGAGTTTCGAAAGAAGTATATTAGCCAGAGGTTTATGGACCAAAAAAGAAAGGAATTTCTAGAGTTGAAGCAAGGTGATACGACTGTGACAGAGTATGAGCGGGAGTTTGTAAAACTCAACAAGTATGCGCAAGAATGTGTATCCACTGAAGCTACTATGTGTAAGAGGTTTGAGGATAGCCTCAATGAAGACATTCGAGTGTTTGTAGGCATTCTAGAGCTAAGAAAATTTGTGATGCTCGTTGAGAGAACATGTAAAGCAAAATAGCTGGTGAAGGAGAGAAGGAAGGCGGCCATTGAGTTACGAGATTTAAAGAGAAGACAAATGGAGAAGACGCATCAGTCCTCCTCCAAGAGGTCAAAAGAGTTTACTACCCAATCTAATACTTCGGTTGGATATTTGAAGAGAAACAAGAATCGACAGAACATGGCATCTAAAGCCCAAACTACCTCAGTGGCAAGTGTTAGTAGTGCTCGGCCAAATAGACCGGAGTGTTCGCAATGTGGAAGACGTCACTTGGGTGAATGCCGAATAAGAAAGAGGGGCTATTTCAAGTGTGGGTCACTTGACCACTTTATCCACGAGTGCCCTGAGATGGACGAGAGAGAGAGAAAACAAGAGGTGAAAGCAAGCAGTGCTCCCTTGAGGGGTAGGCCTCAAAGGAACCCCAGGAGTGGGAATACTAGTAAAGGTGCACTAAGAGAGGTCATGATAAGATCTGAAGGCAAAGCTCCAGCAAGGACCTATGCTATACGAGCCCGAGAAGAGGCAGAGTCTCCAAACGTGATCACGAGTACCTTTTTTATTCACGATATAATTGTTGTCGCTTTAATTGACCCGGGATCTACCCACTCTTACATATGTATGGAATTAATACCTCGTATAAACATGTTACTAGGGTCCACTAAGTTTGTAATAAAAGTGTCTAACCCATTAGGCAAGCATGTATTAGTGGACCGAGTATGTAGAAATTGTCCTTTGGCGATTAGAGGCCATTGTTTTTCAGCCAACTTGATGTTGTTACCGTTTAATGAATTTGATGTAATTCTTGGGATGTATTGGTTGACCTCCCATGGCGTTGTAGTAGACTGTGGGAGAAAAGTAATTCAGTTAAGACGTGAGAATGGAAATGTTCTTCGAGTTGAGCCAGATAAGTCGGATAACTTGTCTGTGATAGTATCGTCTTTAGCAACCAAAAGATATTTGAGAAAAGGTTATGAAGCTTATCTAGCTTTTGTGCTGAATACCCAAGTGTCCGAGTCGAAGATTGAGTCTGTATCAGTGGTTTGTGAGTTTATAGTCGTCTTTCCGGAGGAGTTACCAGGATTACCCCCAGAGAGGGAGGTTGAGTTTGGTATCGAGTTAGCTCCTGGTACAACGCCAATCTCGATTACACCTTATAGGATAGCCCCCACCGAGTTAAAAAAGTTGAAAGTGTAGTTGCAAGAGTTAACAGACAAAGGTTTTGCTAGACCGAGTTATTCACCATGGGGTGCTCCAGTGCTTTTTGTGAAAAAGAAGGACGGGTCGATAAGGTTATGTATCGACTACAGATAACTTAACAAGGTTACAATGAAAAACAAGTATCCCTTGCTAAGGATCGATGATCTCTTCGATCAATTGAGAGGAGCCACTGTGTTCTCTAAGATAGACTTAAGATCAGGCTACTACCAGTTAAGAGTCAAGGAACATGATGTATCGAAGACTGCTTTTCGGACAGGATGTGGGCATTATGAGTTTCTTGTTATGTCTTTTGGATTGACAAATGCCCCAGCAGTATTTCTGGACTTGATGAACCGTATCTTCTGACCGTATTTGGATAGGTTCGTCATCATTTTTATTGATGACATTTTGGTTTATTAGCATAACGAGAATGAGCACGCAGAGCATTTGAGAACTGTGTTGCAAATCTTAAAGGATAAGCAACTTTATGCCAAGTTTAGCAAGAGCGAGTTTTGGCTCAAAGAGGTCGGGTTTCTAGGACATATTGTGTCGGGTGACGGGATTAGAGTTGACCCAAGTAAGATCTCAGCTATTGTGGAATGGAAACTGCCAAGGAATGTAATAGAGGTTCGTAGTTTTCTGGGGCTAGCAGGATACTATAGACGATTTGTAAATGGATTCTCCATGATAGCTACATTGATAACGAAGCTACTGTCAAAAGATGTCAAGTTCGAATGGACAGAAGAGTGCCAACAAAGTTTTGAGAAGTTAAAGGCTTTGTTGACCGAAGCCCCAATTTTAGTGCAACCAGAGTCTGGTAAAGAATTTGTAATTTATAGTGACACCTCCCTAAATGGTTTGGGGTGCGTACTCATGCAAGAAGGCAAAGTTATAGCCTATGCCTCGAGACAGCTAAAACCTCACTAGCGAAATTATCCGACCCATAAGTTAGAGCTAGTAGCTATAGTGTTCGCCCTGAAGATTTAGCGACACCGTTTGTATGGGGAGAAATGTAGAGTATTTACCGATCACAAGAGTCTGAAGTATTTAATGACTCAGAAAGAATTGAATTTGAGGCAACGATGATAGTTAGAGCTAATAAAATATTATGAGTTGATCATTAACTACCATCCAGGGAAGGCGAACGTAGTCGCCGACGCTTTGAGTAGAAAGTCGTTGTTTGCTATGAAAGTCTTGAACACTCAGTTGACTATATCTAGTGATGGATTAGTCTTAGTAGAGTTAAGAGCCAAACTGACTTTTCTTCATGAAATTTGTGAAGCTCAAAAAGATGACAAGAAACTACAAGCTCAGAGAACTCAATGTGAATCAGAGGTTGAGTCATATTTTTGTGTTAGTACTGATGGGTGTATAATGTTCAAAGATAGAGTTTGTGTACCCAAAGATAGTGAGCTCATTCAGAAGATTTTGCGAGAGGCACACAGTGGTTGTTCGTCAATTCACCCGGGTAGCGTGAAAATGTACAACGACCTTAAGAAAATGTATTGGTGGTTGGGTATGAAAAGAGACATTTCTGAGTTCGTATCCAAGTGCCTAGTGTGTCAACAAGTAAAGGCTGAACATCAAGTGCCTTCGGGTTTACTTCAGCCTATTATGATTCCCGAGTGGAAATGGGATCGTATCACCATGGACTTCATGACCAGTTTGCCTCTAACCCTAAAAAAGAAAGATGCAGTATGGGCTATTGTTGATAGACTCACTAAGTCAGCACACTTCATACCGGTACGTGCCGACTACTCCCTTGAAAAGTTGGTCTGAGATTGTGAGGCTTCATGGTGTGCCATTATCGATTGTATCTGACCGAGACCCGAGGTTTACCTCGAGGTTTTGGAAGAAGTTACAAGAAGATTTAGGAACCAAGTTGAGTTTCGGTACGACATTTCATCTGCAAACTGTCAGACAGTCTGAAAGAGTAATACAAATCTTAGAAGACATGTTGAGGTGCTATGTTCTCGAGTTCCAAGGAAGTTGGGAAAAACACTTACCATTGGTTGAATTCGCCTACAACAACAACTATTAGTCGAGTCTAAAAATGGCACCTTATGAGGCTTTGTATGTAACACCCCTTACCCGTGTTCAACGCTGAAACAGGGTACGAGACATCATAGTTGCATGGGTACGAGACAATAAAATCGAACTTAATCACTCTAATTTAAAACTTTCTCAAACACATTCAAGCTATCCCTTAAAAAAGAGCTTACAAGGCCCATATCATGCTTTAATTCAACCACACACATAGGCAAGCATGCACATTCATAAATTGCCTCATTTAATTAATAACATAATCAAGACTATCTACATTAAATGACTTTATACAATAGAGACCTTCAAATAACATAGGTCAGTATTTTAGGCCAATTCCTAGCAACTTAGTAACAATTAAACGAGTCTCCATACATGCCAAAGACTTAAAAATACTTTAAAACCTTTATTTATCGATCAATAGTTTGATAGTGTGATTTAACCTCCGGCGACCTCCAACTCGAGCTAACATCTAAGACACTATAGGAAAAAGGAAAGGAAGGGAGTAAGCATTATAGCTTAGTAAGCATGTATGTAAATATTAATAAACAATACATTATCATACTTTAAATGAAGTCACAATATGTTCCCAGAATATTACCATCACAAACACACACATACTTTCACTATTACAATCATAAATAAGTTCAAAATAAGCTGTCTAGCAGACTACCAGCAGCTAAATTATTTATTTCTGAAGCTACAGAACTCCAAATAACCAATCGTTAATTTTTCATAAAACTAGATTCACGTATATTCTTACCATAAAATTTTCAAAATTTTTGGTCTACCAATTAGTACATTTTATTCATTGAAGTTACCCCTATTTCATTGCTCAACTGTTCTGACCACTCTTCACTACGAATCAATTTTCTCCTCGTACAGAATTCAAAGGATGTTCTCGTTTATTTTATTTGAAACTAGACTCATTGAGGATTTCAAGAATATAAATTATATCCCATAATTATTTTGTACAATTTTTAATGATTTTTCCAAGTCAGAACAGGGGATCACGTAGTCATTCTGAACCAGTCTCTCAAAAACTTAAATATCTCATAATATAGAATTCCTTTGCTTGCTCTATTTCTGTTATATGAAAATAGGCTCATTAATATTTAATTTAATATCTCATTCAGTCTCTGATTCAATTTCTACTATTTTTGGTTAATTTTTAGATTCACGTCACTGCAACTATCCATAATGATTTTATTGTCAATTTTGATCTTTCACACTTCAATTGTATTCATCACTTACCCATAACAATCTTTCCAATTTCCCATCACATATCGAGCATATTGCTTATAAGTTACACACGTATATACTTACACTTATCATCACAAAGTCATACACAATTTCATTTAATCAATTTCCCGCTTGAACGCTTGAATAATAATGATATCTGTGATGGTATCGCACACAGCCCACCTTTAAAATTGAAGCTCTATTGTACACATAGTGGCCTTCACTTAGCACCACTCATGTGACCTAGCTCGATTGTACACATAATTTTGGCTCTCTTGTACACATGGTGAACACTTAGTACCACCCATGTGACCTAGCCAGTTTATCTCGTAGCTCTCTTGTCTACATGGTGTCCTTCACCTAGAACCACGCATGCGACCTAGCTACATATATCCCGTAGCTCTCTTGTCTACATGGTGTACACATAGTATCACCCATGTGACCTAGCTACATCATAATGTCTCGTAACTCTCTTGTACCCATGATGTGCACTCGGCACCATACATGTGACCTAGCTACGTACCATCTATATCATCCAATCTTCCCGAAGTTCCAACTGGGATTTCTCTCTCTTTCTAATACTTGATTCCATACTTCCAATAGTCAATTATGATTCAAAAATCAGCTACAATACATAAAATATGCTGAAATATAAAAACATAATAAAGATAATGTATTAGTTACATACAAACTTACATACTTTCTCATTTCCATGTCGAATTAATATTGAACATTTAAATCATCATAATTATACTTACTTTCAACACCTCAAAAATCATAGTAAATATATCAATTTTACATTGAAACATGCATAAATTAATGCTTATTATACATATGAACTTACCTCGATACTAAAACGGCCATTTTACTAACTTTCCCGATTTTCGATTTTTCTCCCATTCTAGGTTCAAATCTCGTTTTCTGGGATCTAAAACATCATATTTTACTTATTTAATTAATGTACTATTCAAAACAGTCCTTAACTCAAACTTTGGAAAAATTACAATTTTGCCTCTAAACTTTTGCATATTTACACTTTTGCCCCTAGGCTCGGGAATTAAACTTCATCCCTTATTATTATGTTTTATGTCATGCTGATCATTTTTCCCTTCTATGGAAACATCAAATTCTCACTCTAACACATATTTAAGAACAATAACAACTTTTACCGATTAAGCCGTTTTACTAATTTTTGCTTAACACCGCTTAGCAAAAGTTGTTTAACATAATTTCAGCCTTCATATTCTACCATAAAACATCAAAATAAAAACATTTCACCTATGGGTATTTTTCCAAATATGAACCTTAGCTTAAATTATTGCTAGAATAAGCTTAATCAAGTTACCGAGATTCCAAAAACGTAAAGAACTTGAAAAACGGGGCTAGAACGGACTTACTATTGAGCTTGGAAAGCTTGAAAACCCTAGCCATGGCTTCCCCATGCTAATTTCGGCCTCCATGAAAGAGATGAGTCAATTTTGGCTTTATTTTCCCTTTTTATTTCTTTTAATTACCAAATGACTAAAATGCCCTTAAGGCCTTTCTTTAAAATTTTGTCCTATTCATGCCCATTTTTGTCCAAACAAAATATAATGGTCTAATTACCATTTAAGTACCTCCTCTTTAAACCCCCATTTCAATCATGTACTTATGAATTAGAACACATATTTTGCAACTTTTGTAATTTAGTCCTAAAAGTCCAATTAAGCACTTTATCAGTAAAATTACTTAACGATATTTTTACACAATATTTTAATCAATAAATAAACCTTAAAATTTAATCGGAATAAATTTTTTGACTTTGAATTCGTGGTTCTAAAACCATCGTTCCATTTAGGCCCTAAATCGGGTCATTATAAAGAACTCTCTCAAATAAGCCCTAATAGGCAAATTAAACATGCAATCTATAAAATTTCTTATCAATACTCTAACACATGCATCTAATCACTTGGTAAATCTTAAAAATTAATCGAAATAAACTTTTCTATCTCAGATTTATGGTTTCGCAACCACTATTCCATTTAGGCCCTATTTCGAGTGCTACATTGTACGGGGAAACAAGTGCCGGACGCCCCTATTCTGGATTGAGTTAAGAGAGAGTCAGATTCACTGGGTTGATTTGATTAAAAAGGCTGAGGAAAAATTTAAGGTGATTCGTGACTATTTGAAAGCCACATCGGATAGACAAAAATCCTAAGCAGATTTAAAACAAAGGGATATTGAGTTTGAAGTCAGGGATAAGGTATTTTTGAAAGTTTCCCCATGGAGGAAAGTCCTCAGATTTGGTAGAAAAGGCAAGTTGAGTCCTCGTTTTATAGGACCTTATGAGGTTACCGAGAGAGTAGGGTTTGTTGCCTACCGTTTGAGTCTGCCACCAGAGTTAGAAAAGATTCACGGCATATTTCACGTATCCATGCTACGCCGATACAGATCAGACCCTTCACATATAATTGCAGCAACTGAAGTTGAGATTCTCCCAGATATGACGTATGGAGAGGAACTGGTCAAGATATTAACTTGAGAGGTCAAACAGTTAAGAAATAAGAGTATACCGCTTATGAAGGTTTTGTGGCATAGACATGGGGTCGAGGAAGCCACATGGGAACCCGAGGAGTCTCAAAGAGAGCAGTATCCAAAATTATTCACCGATAAGATTTTCGAGGACGAAAATCCCTAAGGGGGAGAATTGTAATAACCCAATTTAGGGCCTAGTTGGAACAGTGGTCTCGGGACCACAAATTCGAAGATAGAAAAATTATTTTTATTATTTTTATGAGGTTATGGTACTTTTATATTAGTGCATGAAAAATTTGGTAAGTTAATTTTAATGTTTTCAAACCCGATTACGATAAAGGACTAAATCGCATAAAAGGCAAAAGTTGCATTTTAGTACCCAAATGTGTTATATAGCTAGAGAATCAAAATTTGGAGTATTTAAAGGGCAATTAGACCCTTTTTGGAGTGCTTGGCCGGCCATGGGAGACAAATTGGTCAAAGAGTCCAAGTTTGGTTGGGTTTGGTGGCTAATTTGACTAAAATAGGAATAAAATAAGAAAAAGATGATATCACCTTCTCATCTTCTTCTCTATCACTAAAAATATCAGCCAAAATAGAGGTTTGAAAGCTCAAAAATCTACAGCAACTTAGAGCACTCATAAGTAAGTGATTTTAATGAGTTTTCTTCAAGATTTTTATATTTTTGAGACCCTTGAAGCATGAACTTTCAAATGAAGGTGATATCTTACAAATTGGTCAAGAGTTTAGGATTTTTCCATGGATGTATTTGTGACATATGCTGAGTTTTTATGGAAGAATAAGAGTCCTAGTTGTGTTATAAACAACTTTTGTGAAAGATGTTAGCATGAAAACACTTAAAGGGACTATTTTGCATAAGTTGCAAAATAGGTGGTAAGTGTGTGAAATAGCGAGAATTTGGGATTGATCTAGTAGTAAAAAGAGTTTAGCTAGGCTTTCAATATAATGAAATTTGATAAAAAGTAATTTCGGGCATAGGGGTAAAATGGTCATTTTGCCAAGGCCTATGGGCAAAATGGTCATTTTACCAAAGTTGTGAATTTATGAATGCCTAATTGTGCTTAGTGGCTAAATGGATGTATATTGTTATTATAGATCAAGTTTTTCCAAAATCGTGCCTAAACCGGGGAAAAGCCAAGCAATCCGACTAAGCCGGCTAGTCAAGTACTTTTTGTAAACCAAGGTAAGTTGTATGTAAATAATACAACTACACTGTTAACACTTGTATTCATATTGTCATTGAATTGATATTGTACGAGTTGTTAAGTTATAAATTGAGAATGCCTTGTAATATTGAGATAGTAGAAATATCTCGTTGAAACCTGAGGATATGAACTAAAAATTTGTGCCAAGACATTGGGTGATTTGTGCGCCAGAGTAAGACATGTCTGGGACATGCTTCGGCCACAATATGAGAGCCAGTGTAAGTCCATGTCTGGGATATGGCATCGGCGCAGAGATGAGCACTAGACTAAGACATGTCTAGGACATGCATCGGCCTCGACAGAGATAGCTAGTGTAAGACGTGTCTGGGACACGCATCGGCTAGGAGTTGTGCTAGTGTAAGACATGTCTAGGACATGCATCAACATGCATAAATGAGAGCCAGTGTAAGACCATGTCTGGGACATGACATCGGCAATATATCCCACGTTGAATGTTCATGGAATATCCAGTAGTATTCCAACGGTTCAATGGTGAAAGTTATAGTTCAATTTTAATAAAGAAAGGATGATCATGTTGTGAGTGTTACAGGTACCTATATGATAAGCATGAGTAACGAGCTTAATTTAGAAAATGAGACTCGAGTAGATGATAATGAGTAAGTCAAGTTATGTTTACTTTTGAGCTATAAGCATGAAGGTAAATGGTGAGATTGTAGTATAGTTATTTATATGCAACTTACTAAGCTTTATGCTTACTCCCTTTCCTTTCCTTTTTCTTTCTGTGTCACCAAGCTAGCTTAAGGGATCCCTTAAAGTTAGAGATATCAACCACACTATCAGCTGCAATACTCGGTATAGCTTGATTTATATTTTTGAGGGTGGCATGTATAGGGCTGGACTAGGATGTTGGATTAAGAGAATTATTTATGTGTTTTGGCTGAAGTCAAAAGCCCTTCACTTTGTATCAAGCCTGGAATAATGGTTATTATTCATTTTGATGAATGCATATAATGTTCTTTCTATGGATGAATTGGTTTCCATTATGGTGAAATTTGTATATTGAAATTGACCTTGTGTAGGTTGTGCAAAATGGGTGACATAATGGCTTGGAAGATAGCCTAGTTTATTCACACGGGTAAGACACACGGGCGTGTGTCTAGGCCGTGTGTCACGCTTATGGGTGTGTGTTGTAGCCGTGCGTCCCCTGCACTTAAAACTTTAAAGTCATTTTAGTATACGGGCAAGCCACACGGGTGTGTGTCCAGGCCGTGCCATAAAGTCAGTATGCATGCTAGTAGTACACTGGCAAGAGACACGGCCGTGTGTCTCGACCGTGTGAAGGACATGGTTATAGGGCACGGGTGTGTGCTTGGGCTGTGTGCTTTTGGCAGAATGCCCAGGTTTTCAGACACAGGTTCAAGATACGATCGTGTCCCTAGCACACGACCGTGTGTTCTATATCCGCATGGGCGTGTGGAGTCTTGATGCATGAAACTTTTATAAGTTCTTCATGAGTTCTCGGTTGGGTTCTGAACCACCCCAGATGTATGATTTAGTCCTCTTAAGTCCATATATGAGAGAGATTACATGTGAAAAGAGAAGTTTTTAAATTGTTTGAAATTTTTTATGGCACGGTTTTGTATAATTGGTTGAGTCAAGAAAGGTAACACCTTGAACCCTGTCCAGGAGTCGGATACGGGCGAGGGGTGTTACAGTTTCTTCTATGTGAAACTAGGCTCAATGGGCTTTAATTCCATATTTTATTCAACCTCTAACTCACTTTTTATTATTTTTGGTGCATTTTCTAAATAAGACTACTGCTACTATCCAAAACTGTTTTAGTATAAAATAATGATAACTAAGTCAATAACACTTTTACCAATTATTCCAACCATCATGGTATAAATACATAACTTATTCATTCGTATCATTACAAATAATACATCATAGACCGAATTCACTTCACATGAGTTATATGTACATATCTATACCACTCGTAATACGGTCACATGCCTTCTTGTTTTGAACTTACCCGTTGGATCATTCAGAATACCAAGGGTTACTTGGAACTCTCATACATATAGTATAATTCAATGCCATATCCCCGCTATGGTCTTACATGAAATATCATATCGATGCCATGTCCCCGACATAGTCTTATACGAAATCACATATCGAGGCAATATCCCGGATATGGTCTTATACGGAATCTTATTAACCTTATTATTTTGACATTTGTACCCTATTCATCTCTAAGATTTATTCGGGATTTCTCATTCATCAGAACTTCGTCATAATAATCATTGATAAATTTCATGGAAACAAATGTACAATTCATGCAATATCGAAATATAAAATACAAAACATAAGGTAGTATCATATACACATGAACATACCTCGACACCAAGGTTATCAAAAAGGGACCTAACCATTGACTCCTCATTTTTCCCCCGTTCTAGGCTCAAACCTCAATTTCCTCAATTTATAATGTCACATTTAGTCTAATTATTAGTCACATTATTCAATGTGGTCCAAATATCATATTTTGAAAAAATTACATTTTTGCCCCTAAACTTTGTCATAACTACACTTTTGCCTCTAGGCTCATAAAATGAAACGCACTCAAATTCTTTGTTACCCAAGCCTAGCTGAACCTCTCAAAAATTTTCATTAAAACACACTCTTACTACACATTTTATAACTTTCTCAAAACGGTCCTTTTGGTCATTTTCACCAAAAATTACTTAACAAAAGATGTTTGTCTAACACCCAACATTCATTTTCTACCATAAGACATCAAAACACATGCATGTCATTCATGGGTAAATTTTTAGACATGAGACCTAGCTTAAAATAATGGTAGAAATAGGTAAAATTGAGTTACGGGAACTTCAAAAATGTAAAGAACTTTGAAAACGGGGCTAGGGATCACTTACTATTGAGCTTGGAAGTTTGAACAAAACCCTGACCTTGGCTTCCATGGGGGTTTCAGC
Organism: Gossypium longicalyx; assembly: GCA_025698465.1. NCBI lineage: Eukaryota > Viridiplantae > Streptophyta > Magnoliopsida > Malvales > Malvaceae > Gossypium > Gossypium longicalyx. The sequence goes on from CM046999.1 coordinate 26,465,743, forward strand.
TGGAGCAAGAAGATGGAGGCCAATTTTGGCTATTTTGGGCTTTTAATTCATTTATTCACTACATTACCCAAATGCCCCTAACTTAAAAATTGTTCATTTCACCTATCTCATGCCCATTTTGTCCAACAAATGTCTAATGGTCCAATTACTATATAAAGACCTCTAATTTAAAGTCCATAGCAATTTGACACCTTTAACATCTAGAACTCACATTTTGCTTTTTACAATTTAGTTCTTTTGACCAAATTAAGTGCCCAGACGTTAAAATTTTTAAACGAAAATTTCACGAATTCATTCCATGAAATTGTGGACCATAAAAATACAATAAAAATAAATTTTCCTATGTCAGATTTGTGGTCCCGAAACCACTGTTTCGACTAGGCCCAAAAATTGGGATGTTACAACTCTCCCCTCTTTAGGGATTTTCGTCCTCGAAAATCTTACCAGAAAATGTTGCTTTCACTCTTATGAAGCAATTTCACCAATTCCTCAAAGTCACAAGTCAATTGAAAGCTTGAATATCCCTTCCAAGTCACCTTTAAACTTTAGCACACTGTGTCAAAATGTATCATTACGACTTAATTTCTTTCACAGTAGTACATACACTCAATTTGTCTGTCAATCAAACTCTGTACACATGGAAATGATTATACAAATCTTCCTTTGTCAATTGTTCAATCACCACCCAGTTATCATCTTCCTTTTTCTAAATAAGATAATCTTGATAAGGAATTTGTAATGATTCTATCTCATAGCGCACTAGTACCATCACTGATTGTATCAGTCCTAAATACCCTTGATTCTCTGCTTTCATCTGCTAACCAATCAACATCTGCATGCGAACTCAAAAATATCATGTAACCAACACTTCTACCAGATCATTTACTTAATATAACTTCACAACTCATTACTCTAAGATGGACAAACAAGCTACCCCTGAGTCTCGTACCACAAGATTTCCTACATGGGCTCTGGATTCATTTGTACGCAAATTCTCTCACAAAATAACAGAAACAACAACAATAACAGAAGTCAAATCTGACTTGCAATTTCAACATCAGAGGTAATCTCATTCTGAACTCATTTAAATTTCCAGTCACTAACACATTTCAAAACTTTTCAACTTTGCTATCATGCACATATCATTCAAACCTTCACGTGTGAGATAACCTTATTAACTAGAACAACTTTGACTCATAGTAATTTCATTCGAGCAAATCAATCGATAGATTCATCTCCGTATCATACTTTCTAGACTAAAATTTCTTCCTTTAGACTATCCATCTATATATATTCTTATGAATGCACAAAATTTATTCCTTTAGCTGAAAACGTATTTATACACATATAATTCAAATCATATTTCAACAAATCACTTCACTCTGATAGAAACAACTAAGTTGATCTCAATTATTGAATAATTATATATCAAAATACCCTTTTCTACATAATGAGAAAAATAGCTTAAATACACAATCTTGTTAAAATTCTCTTATCATGCTAATCAAAGGTCTTGCAACATATTAATTCAAGGAAACCAAGATATTCCGATTATCTTACTGACCTTAGTCATACTAACCGAAAAAAGAAAACCACTATACAATTCAAGCTTGAACTTCTTTCATACATACCTTCATCAATAACATTTCTTAACACAAAAATTAGAGAAATCCAGGTACTAGAATTCCCACATTCTTATCATCGAATCCACAAATACTATCATAGTAAACATAGTCATAATAGACCAAGAAACATACTTTAAAAATGAGTCATGTCAGATAATCCGCACAATAAGAATAAAGAAACCCCAAGTACGATATCTCATCAGAAATTCGAGAACATAACTCATAAGAAAATAATAATGAAGATCTGGATAATCTTAGAGAGAAAGTCAGAAGAAGACAATACTCAACAATTTCTAGAATCCCATCATAACGGAAATAATACACCTCCCAAATATTTTACATAAGATAGAACAACATTCAATAAAAATAGAAGAATAGTTTCATATAAACTTTTGCCATCAAATTCATTCCAAACATACTAGAATAGAGTCCCAAAGAGAGATAAAATAATACTAATGATGACCCAATCAGACTAACAGTACTTTTATTTAATATCAGAGTCAGCCAGCATGTTCATACAGTAAAAGTTTCATAAAAAAGAGAACGATTGCACACCTATCTTTGAGAATGAGGAATGCATAGAATATCCCAAGGAGGTCATCAAAATCCATTTAACAATAACTGTCACACACAGACATCTTATCAACTTAATTTTTTTATTTCTTTGACTAGTTTCATTATCGTGAACTCCGTATTTCGATACTCACTTGAGTCGAATAATCACTTGAGTCGAATAACCGAAACCAAATTTTCTTATTAAACCATGTCATTATGAAATCTGGATAATCTTTAACACCTTCTAGTATCTCATTCAAAACTGTACTCACTTCTCAAACTATTCTCATTTCTGAGTGCATTACTACTTATCACTTCACTACCGAACTCTTTAGTTTCCCACTTATGATCTTAGTAATCGTAATTCTTGTAAAAATTTCGTCATAGAAGCAACACTGGTAAGAGGGTGAGGTCGTAATGCCTCTAACTTGACTCTCACAAACACATACATAGGGCTCAACATTTATCATCAATAATATTGTTACAATTATATGGTGCACTCCAAGCAAGTTGACATGCTCGTTTATTCTACAAATGCTTTATCATCCACAATTTTCATACAACGAATTAATTTACTCGAACTACAATTTAACGTTTAATTAAGTTCCAACACTTGGCTTTAATTTTACTTACCAACATTTGTCAAATTAGAGAACGTCTTACAGGTTTGAGTACATCGTTCACTTGATGCCATAGTCCGACTATGGGCTTACACAAAATCTCATGTATATAATAAGATGCCAATGCCATATCCCAGACATGGTCTTACATGGGTTCTCATTTATCGATGCCATAGCCCAGCTATGGTCTTACACGTACTTACAAGTAGTGCCATGGTCCAACCATGGTCTTATCCGTCAATTAATCATCGAATGATTGCACTCATTTCCTGCGTCCTACTCAATTTGATCTTGCAATTCAATTTATATAGCATATATCGAACTCGCATACCATACATTTCAAATAGGTACCTGTATCACTCACAACATAGTCATAACTTTTCTCATTTCGATATAAATCATAAATATTTTATTGAACCATTTGGAATACTACTGGATACTCAATAGCCTCGAACATGGGATAAGATGCCGATGCCATGTCCCAAATATGGTCTTACATTGGCTCGCATATTAAAGTCGATGCCGTGTCCCAGACAGGTCTTACACTGACTTTTATATATCGAGGCCGATGACATGTCCCAGACAGGTCTTACACTGGCTCTCATCTATCGGTGTCGATGCCATGTCCCAGACAGGTCTTACACTAGCTTGTATATCTCGAGGCTAATGCATGTCCCAAACATGTCTTACACTAGCTCTCGTCTCAATGCCGATGCATGTCCCAGACATGTCTTACACTGGCTCATAATGTGGCTGATGCATGTCCCAGACATGTCTTACACTGGCTTACATACCACCCAATGTCATGGTATGAATATCCAAGTCTATTCCAAATGTTTAACCGAAAGTCTTTACTACATTAATTTCTCAACATGCATTCTCATATTCACAATCAAAACAATTTATGCAATATCAATTCAATCACACACTATAGCAAAATAGTTGTATTATTAACATACAACTTACTCATCACTATCCAATACAATTCATATCTATATATCATGAATTTCTATTCATACCTTTCCCACTTTTGACACATCATAAGCATGTTTCAATCATCTCAATATCCTTTTCAAGCATTATCAAATATTTGCTCGGTTGGAAGTCATTTTTGTCTTAACGAAACAATTTTGTTATAGCCGGGAGATATCACACTATTATGAGTAGTACTATGGCATGTATAGCTAGACTCACGTACGCTAGGTTAGTCTGAGAACTAACTAAACCATAGCTCTAATACCACTAAATGTAACATCCTTTATCCATGTTTGAGGTTGGAACTGTAACGCCCTGAATTTGGGCCTAGTAGGATTGGGCCTTGTGCATAAGAGCCGCCAGGAGGCTGCACGTAAAAGTTTATGTACGCAAGAAATATCACAATTGTGTGGTTGGTGTGTTGGTTAAGTGAATTGGGAGTGTTTGGGAGTGCCTGAGAAGTCCTGAGTTCAAGCCTTGGCTTTTGCAAAAAAAATTATTTTACTCTTAAGTGATCCTTAGCTCTAGCAAGTAGGCTTTATAAATGGTTGTGGTGGAAATGCGACACAAGAAAGTATGTGGTCTAGTGGAAGTGGCGTTACAAGTGTGGCAAGGACGTCTGGGGTTCGAATCTTGGATTGCTCAATGAAGTGTTTATTTTTGCCAATTATGTTGTGAGGTGGTGGTGTTTGAGTAAAATACTATTGATGGGGAATTTGTATTGGTCATGAGTGTTTCAAGGGAAGAGGATTTAGATAAAGGATGGTGGCTTAATTCAAGAAGGAAATCAAAGAATTTGAAATAGGGAAGGTTGTTGCCGAAAGTAGGGTGCTCATGTGCCGAATTTGCTTAGGTAGTTCGGGTTTTGGTGATTTTGGGTGCAAAACCTGAAATAGCATTGATCATTTGGGGTTTTCTTTGTTTTTCCTCTCTTTCATGCATGTTACATTTTTGGTTCTCTCTCGATTTTGAGTACCTTTGATATTTTTTCTTTTCCCTTCTTCCCAATTTCTTTGTTTGCCGAACCCAAATTCTTTTAGTCTTACCGAATCACTGTTGTGCTCCTAAATCCCCTCTGTTTTCCAAGACTTGGTCGAATACCCTTACTCTTCTTTTCTTCTCTTTTAACAGCCGAACTCCTTTCTCTTTCTCTTTCTCCTCCTCTCTCACCCTTGGCCGATTGTAGTGTTTCCCTCACCTTTATTTTTTTCAGGTTATCTTTAGTAGCCAACTCTTCATATCTTTCTTCTTCCCCTGTAAACCGAATGTATGTACTCCCTTCCTGGCTCTACTCCGTCATTTGTTTGGTGGTCTAAGACCGTGGACCAGTCGCTTTTAACTTTTTTCCCTCTCTTACTCAGACTTCGGTGTAGCAATATTTATCCATCAGATTGGTAAGTACATTTGTTTCTTTTGTTTCTCTTAAGGGATATCTATTCACTTTCTTCTTGTGCGAATTATAACCAAATAATTCCTCTATCTTATGTGCTAAATTCTCCCTCTCTTATCGTTCAGATGTTGTTTACTTGGTTTGTTTCTAGAACTCTCGATGAGCAAAGGGGGTTCTAGCAATAAAGTGATGAGTGTGGTGCCGACTGGGAGTAGATGAGTAGCCTCTTCCCCCAAGTTTAAGTGTCGTAGGGTGTCAACAATTCGGGACTTTTCACCAGGTTGCAGAAGGGTGACTGCACCAAACTTTGGATTAACTAGGAAAATCACAGTTGACCATTCGAGTCAAGGCAAGTGGTAGTCAGTCCTTCGGCTAGGGGTTTGGTTAATGTTCTTTTAACTCTGTTGACAAGTGATTAACTGTTGTTATGTTTGAATAGGTTCCGACACTCGGGAATTCTTACTACTCTACGTGATTAGGTGTGTAACCATATGCTATGTTTGATGATCGGCTGAAAAGCCAAAAGTGTGTGTATTTGTATGCGATATGCGATATGCGATAATCGTTTGAAAGCCGAAAGTATGTGTTGTTTACATTACTATTACTATAGATCAGCGAAATCTCGAAAAGCCAAAAATATGGCGTATGATGTCACATAGGCGTGCGATCGCACGTGTGGTGAATCGAGCCTACGAACATGGGCGTTAGACTGCAGAGGCCACCACGAGCGCTCTTGTAGTCTTGGGCTATTCTGAGCCTCATTGGGCTAAATGGGCCGTGTGAGCCCACACAAATAATTGTATGTGATGTGGTAAGTATTATTTGGATTGTGATGTTCACATAGCTGTGGCCATTTCTAGGCTAAATGGGCCACACGAGTGTGTGGGCCCACTTGGGCCGAGTAATGGGTCTTCGACCCACTTACATTGTTATGTCTGTTTAGGTAACTTAAGTCGCTCGAGGCGGCGGTGGATCATCTATTGGGTTGTTAAGACCCTCGGTTTGTAAGATTACCGAAATACCCACGAATTGTAAAATTACTGAAATACCCCCGATTTGTAAAATTACCAAAATACCCTTGTAGTATAAAATTACCGAAATACCCCTGTAGGATAAAATGATTATTTTGCCCTTGTGGGTAAATGACTGACTTAGTCTATGAATTTGACCGATTTGATTGTGATCGTATGATTGTATTTTAACTAACTTGATGGTGGTTGTACGACTGATATGCTTTTAATATATGTTTAAATGATTTTTACTAAGCATGGCCATTTTGCATACACGTGTGATTATTGAGCATGACATACACGACATATTGCATGGGGTTGGGACATTGATACGGAGGAAGTTCTGATAGGATTGTTCCGGTCACCCGAGACGACTATGGATCCAGTATTGATCTGTTAAGGTCACACGGGTCACACGAGATGACTGTGGACTATTCTGTTAAGGTTGCACGGGTCGCAGGAGACAATTGTGGACTATTCTGTTAAGGTCGCATGGGTCGCGCGAGACGACTGTGGACCTACCGACGGCTTTAAGTCACTTGATCTGATTATGGCTTTGTGCCATCCTGATTATGGCTCCGTGTCATCTTGATCATGGCTCTATGCCGATCATATTATAGTTATTGATGGCTCTGTGCCGATCATACTATAGCTACCGATGGCTCTGTGCTGGTCATATTACAGCTACTAATGGCTTTGTGCCGATTATATTACAGCTACTGATGGCTTTGCACCATCCTGTTTATAGCTTAAAGCTATCATATTTATGAATCTTAGCCATTCTATTACAGGCAGCCTTGCTGGGATACTGCTACTGGCAGCCCTACTACGTTACTATTACTGGCAGCTTTGCTGCGATATTGGTGTGCTGGCTGGATGGGTCGATGTTATCCCCACATAGTGGTGTGTCGATATTGCACTGTTGCAATTATGTTACTGACACTGTTACTGTATTGGGCTTAGGCCCACATATATTCAGCCTCTGACTTTGTAATTGGCTCAGGCCCAAACTGCTTCTATATACTGTTTATATGACTGACTATTTTTATATTAGGAGGGGATTACACACTGAGTTTTTGTAAACTCACTCTGTTTTTAACTATACAGGTAGGCCACAACATTAGGCGGATCGGTGCTACGAGGGACTCAGAGATGGCCACACGACTACTCCTACTGCTACGTTAAATTGCTTACTCATATTTTTATTTTGGATTTTTGGTTTGTAATAAGACCATTGTGGGATTTACTTTTAATTGGGCTTTTGATCACTCACTTTAAACTGCTAGTCTAGGAAAAGATGAGTTTTCAAACCAGTTATTGTTTTCAGAAACATATGTTTTAAACTTCTTTAATTTAAATTAGCTTCCACAAATGAAAGAGATTTTCAATAAAATTAGTATCATTTTTAAAAGTGATTAACTTTTCAATAAACCACATTTTGAAATTAAACAAACACAAACTGAGACTTTACACAAGTTTTAAATAGTAAGAAGGGTTTTTCAATGAAACCACGGTTTCGAAAAACACTTCAATGTGACATCGCCAGATTCGACCATAATGTCTAGGCCGGGTTTGGGGCGTTACAGGGACAGGATATGAGGCATTACTAGACTTAAACATACGTAATCACATAAAATCAACCATAAAAATTTTGTCCAAATCAAAAGCATTCATACATATGTATAACGTTCCTTAAACGGGCTTACGAGGCCCTATACATGCATCAAATATGATTCGGGACTAAACCGAAAAATTTAAAAACTTTTGGGAAAACTTAGAAAATTTCATCATGAAACAGGGTCACGTGTGGTCACACACGCCCGCGTGGCTTGGGACACACCCGTGTCCTCATCCCATGTAACTCTCTGTTTATGACATCATAACCAAATTAGGGGCACATGCCCATGTCCCTCACACGGCCGAGACACACGACCGTATCTTAGCCCGTGTGACCAAGTCAAAGTTAAAGTACAAGATGTAGGGGTCATACGGTCAAACTACACGCCCATGGGGGCAGGCCGTGTGTCACACACGGCTTAGACACACGCCCGTGTGTCTACCCGTGTGGACAATTACTACGCTATTTTCCAAGCCATTTGTCACCTATAGTTGTACACATACACTTATACATCTCTATAGCAATTAACATACTTAATTGAGCAATTATACATCCACAATCAAGGCTCAAGCATGGCATCCTCACAACAACACATGCATGCACATGACATTTCTCTTATTCAAGTCCAAACTTACCAGAACACGTATAATATATATAATTTGTTTACCTCCACTTTATCCATTTATATCATGATTATCAACATGCCAACAAATCTAATTTAAAACTTCAAGCATTCATGCCTTATAACAAATTCCACGTCTTCAAAGCATTGGCACATACATGTATACAAAATTTGATTTACGATCATTTAAGCTATATAAGAGAATTTGCATGGTTACCCACAACATCAATCTATTAACTATTACAAGCCAATACATTTGGCTAAATTATAAAGACATATACACAAAGTGACTTAGTCCCTATACATGCCATAAACTTAAGAGGGTTGCATCCATTTTTACCCAACCTGATAACTTGATAGTGTGATGACATCTCCAGCGATCTCTAACCCGAGCTAGCAAAAATTAACCTATAAGAGATGGGAAAGGGAAGGGAGTAAGCTATAAAGCTTAGTAAGTTCATATGAAAATAATAAGAAATTTTATTAATATGCTTTTACCAAATTCTTACAACATGCTCTTAGGGTATCACAATTATAATTGCATATTATTCCACTATTTGATCAAATTCTAGTCAAGCTATCTACTCGAGTCATAGATGCTAAATTATTTATATCTGGACCTATGGAGCTCTAATTTAAGATCCGTTAATTTTTCATGAAACTAGACTCACATATCTTCATGCCAAAATTTTTTTAAAATTTTTGGTTTAGCCAATTAGTACAGTTTATTCTTCAAATTTACCCTATTTTGTTGTTCGACAGTTCTGACCCCTCTTTGCTAAAAATTAATTATCTTCTCATACGGGATTCTAATGATGTTTCCGTTTGTTGTTTTATTTTTTAAAAAAATAGAATCATTAAAGAGTCTAAGCATATAAATTATAACCCATAATTATTTTTGTAAATTTTTTATTATTTTCCCAAATCAAAACAGGGGATGCCGAAAACATTCTCACTCTGTCTCACGAAAATTAAAATATCTCATAATCTGATATTCTTTTTCTTATACTATTTCTTCTATGAGAAACTAGGCTCAATAAGCTTTAATTCCATATTTTATTCAACCTCAAACTCACTTTCTATTATTTTTGTTGCATTTTCAAAATAAGACTACTGCTGCTATCCAAAACTATTTTAGTATAAAATAATGATAACTAAGTCAATAACACATTTACCAATTATTCCAACCATCATGGTAAAAATACATAATTTACTCATTCGTATCCTTACAAATAATACATCATAGACCGAATTCACTTCACATGAGTTATATGTACATTCCTGTACCACTCGTAATACGGTCACATACCTTCTTGTTTTGAACATACCTGTTGGATCATTCGAAATACCAAGGGTTACTTGGAAATCTCATACATATAGTATCATTTCAATGCCATATCCCCAATATGGTCTTACATGAAATATCATATCGACGCCATGTCCCCGACATGGTCTTATACGAAATCACATACTGAGGCCATATCCCGGATATGGTCTTATACAGAATCTGAATAACTTTATTATTTTGACATTTGTACCCTATTCATCTCTAAGATTCATTCGGGATCTCTCATTCACCGGAACTTCATCATAATCATCATTGATAAATTTCATGGAAACAAATGTACAATTCATGCAATATCAAAATATAAAATACATAACATAAGGTAGTATCATTTACACATGAACTTACCTCGACACCAAGGTTATCAAAAAGGGACCTAACCATTGAGTCCTCGTTTTTCCCCCGTTCTAGGTCCGAACCTTAATTTCCTCTATCTATAATGTCACATTTAGTCTAATTATTAGTCACATTATTCAAGGTGGTCCAAATATCATATTTTGGAAAAATTACATTTTTACCCCTAAACTTTGTCATAATTATACTTTTTCCCTAGGCTCGGAAAATGAAACGCACTCAATTTTTTGTTACCCAAGCCTAGCCAAACCATTTTCATAACTATAGCATCTCAAAAATTTTCATTAAAACACACTCTTACTACACATTTCATAACTTTCTCAAAATGGTCCTTTTGGACGTTTTCATCGAAAATTACTTAACAAAAGATGTCTATCTAACACCCAACATTCATTTTCTACCATTAGACATCAAAACACATGCATTTCATTCATGGGTAAATTTTTAGACATGAGCCCTAGCTTAAAATAATGGTAGAAATAGGTAAATCGAGTTACGGGAACTTCAAAAATGTAAAGAACTTTGAAAACGGGGCTAAGGATCACTTAGTGTTAAGCTTGGAAGTTTGAACAAAACCCTAGCCATGGCTTCCTTGGGGGTTTCGACTAGAGCAAGAAGATGGAGGCCAATTTTGGCTATTTTGGGCTTTTAATTCATTTATTTACTAGATTACCCAAATGCCCCTAACTTAAAAATTGTTCATTTCACCTATCTCATGCCCATTTTTGTCCAACAAATCTCCAATGGTCCAATTACTATATAAAGACCTCTAATTTAAAGTCCATAGCAATTTGACACCTTTAACATCTAGAAGTCACATTTTTCACTTTTTACGATTTACTCCTTTTGACCAAATTAAGTGCCCAAACGTCAAAATTTTAAAACAAAAATTTCACGAATTCATTCCGTGAAATCGTGGACCATAAAAATACAATGAAAATGAATTTTCTTATGTCGGATTTGTGGTCCCAAAACCACTATTCCAACTAGACCCAAAAATCAGGATACTACAATATAAGTTAGAAATTTATACATAAGATCATACTTAACATTTTACATATCCCAAAACATTAGTAGTAACATACATATAACCTGAAATGAACATTCCAAAAACTACCGAAATTTATGGATAATGTAACTCGAGTGTCTATCCGATCATCCAGCCTTTTGAGTATCTACAAGAACAACAAATAACACGAGTAAGCCAAATGAAGTTTAACGTATTTAAAATAATATATCTTACAAAAGTAAGTATAACAATTCAAATAGTAATAATACAACCATGAATGTTTCCTATCATCCACAATCTCAACCAATAAATCATAAATGCTCAATTCAATACTCAAATATATGGCAAATCCATCAAAATTACTCAACAAGTTACCTTATCGAGATTTTCAACTTGATGAATGATTTACGGATAAGAGTACATTGACAATCCAACCAAAACACACCAGATGCTCATAAGAGCCAATCCCTCCAAAACACACCAATACTCATAAGAGGTAATCCCTCTGAAACACACCAATGCTCATTAGAGCTAGTCCAAGCGGAACACGCCAAAATATATAGTATAACACGAGAGTTCGCAACTTGGAAAATAGTCTCCACAACAATCTCCACTCTAAACCCCCATAACACACCATATCTCGATTGTATTCTACCCCGTGTTCAGTTCGATCCAAAAAACAAAATGCAATAACATGTCTCATATAACCTTTCATTAACAACAATTAAATATATCTATTGTATCATCTTAATTATTCAAAAATTCATATAGATGTTAAATTTTAAACCTTGCGAACTTACCTGGATTGAATTGTAGTAGTTGTAGAAGTTCAGGGACTATTCTGCTATTTTTCCTTTTCCACGAGTATCAACTAGACCTTAATCTAAAATGTAAAACTCTTCAATTATTGGTTTATATTCTAGCTTTCAATTCACATTAACCATTTTTATCAAGTCAAAATTATAGCCGCATATACTACGCCCTTATACAGTCCCTACTCAACATCTAATTCACTATCAAACCCTAAAAATTTGACAGTTTCGCAATTTAATCCTAAAATCAAAATCTAACAAAAATCACTTTCCAAAATCAACAAACACACAATCAAAGCTTAAAATACATTATATTCATAAAAAAATTCAAGATTCATCAATGCAAACTTCTAAAATTTTTTACAGATTCAAAAACGAAGGTACGGGCAGCTAGACCTAGTTGTAACGATCTCAAAAACATAAAAGTTACATGAAACGGAATCAAAATGGAATTACATGCAAGAGACTACAATGGTCGAACCTTCAAGCTAGGTTTTTGGGTGTTTTTCGGCTATGGAGAAAGCAAAATAAAGAAGAAACACATTTAATTTCATAAAATTTACAAAATTGTCATTAATACTAATTTCTTTCAATTTTTTCATTAAAATTAGCTCCATTACCGTCCACTATCTAAAATAAGAACTAACTTCCTTATTGGTCCTCCTACATTACTAATTAGGCCATTAAATCATCCAAAATGCTATAATTACCATATTTTGCACCTTTTATAATTTAGTCCTTTTTTACTTAATTAGCTATCTAAACAATAAAATTCCCTAATCATATTTTACTATGACACTAATGAATCCATAAATATTCTATAATTAATATTTACTAGTCGGTTTGATGAAAATTTGTGGTCCTGAACCACTGTTCCATCACCACTGAAAAATAGGTTGTTACAACTCTCCCCCCTTAGGAAATTTCATCCTCAAAATTGTTACCTGAGAATAGATTCAGATACAGTAGTTTCATTGATTCCTCGGTTTCCTAGGTAGCTTCTTCTATACCATGATGATGCCACAAGACTTTTACTAACAATACCTATTTATCCTCAGTTTTTTAACTTCCCATGCCAAAATTTTCACTGGTTCTTCAAAATACGTCATATCTGGCTGTAATTCAGTCTCACTATGAAGAATCACATGTGAAGGATCAGATCTGTACCATCTTAGTATTGAAACATGAAACACATTATGAACTTTCTCAAGTTTAGAGGGCAAAGCTAATCTGTAAGCTATAGGGTCGATTCTTTCAACAACCTCATACAATCGGATAAATCTCGGACTCAGCTTCCCTTTTCGGCCAAAACATAGTACTTTCTTTCACGAAGAAACTTTTAGAAATACTCGTCGCCAACAGAAAATTCTATATCTTTTCTTTTCAGATTCGCATACGATTTCTGACAGATTAGATGCAGCTTTCAAATAATCTCGAATAATTGGAACTTTATCTTTAGTTTCTCAGATCAAATAAACATCCACCATTTTGGATTCACTCAATTCTAACCAATACAATGGTGTTTTACACTTTCTTCCATAAAGAGCTTCAAACGGTGTCATTTTTATACTAGACTGATAACTGTTATTATAAGTGAATTCAACTAACCTTAGATACTTTTTCCAACAACCTTCAAACTTGAGTATACAACATCTAATCATATCTTTCAGAATTTGTACCACTTGTTCTAATTGCCCGTCCATCTGAGGATGAAATGTTGTGCTAAAATTGAGTTTAGTGCCTAATTCCTTGTGAAGTTTGCTCCAAAATCTCGATGTAAATAACAGATCATGATCATAAATAATAGACATCAGAACCCCGTGTAATCTCACAAGCTCAGACACATATAATTCTACTAATTTCTCAAGTGAAAAATCTATTTTGAGTGGAATAATGTAACACCCCAAACTCGGCCTAGACGTTATGACCGAATCTGTGATGTCACATTAGAGTGTGTTTTGAAAAGCGTAGTTTCCTTGTAAAGTTCGTTTTGTATTAAAACTCTGTTGCAATCTTTAAGAGTAGTTATCCTACCTTGTTTATTGTTAAATCTTTGGTTTGTTTAGCAAAACATGAGTCATATTAAATTGTTATTAAACTTTAAAAACAGTGTTTGACGTGGAAGCTTTTAAAATAAATTGCGTAGTGTGGTAGTTAAAAATATTTATCTTTTGAAAACCCGAGCGCTACTGCTAACGGAAACAAACCAACATTAATAAATCCCCAAATAAAATTAAAACTTAAAGCAGCCTTATTACATAAATTACACAAATAAACTACTTTTACTTAAAAGTCAAAAACGGAAACGTAAACAGTGGTGTGGCCAACTCCGAGTCCCTCGCAGCACTAACTTGCCTAAGGATTACCAGCGCAGATAAGCAAAAGGCTGAGTTATGAAAACTCAGTGTGTAATCCCTAAGTATCAAACAGTAAATCATGCAACACAAAACATTCTGGATCTAAGCCCATATTAGTAGCAATATCAATGTGGGCCTTAGCCCATTACAGAAACAATATCAGTGTGCAAATAGAGATCCTACCCTTCCATCCTCTACACTCCACTCCGTTCAGCCCTACACTCCATGTGGTGATAAAATCGACCCACCCATCCCTACACTCCAGAATATAGCACCGATTGCGGCACTATTCAGTAATTGCAGCAGAGCTGCCAGTACAATACACTTCCTCCAATATATATATCAAACCCACCCCCATTTAACATGTCGTGTCATAATATATACGTGTATACAAAATGTCATGCTTGAAATACAGTCAAATACGACATAGGGGAATATCAGTCATTTCATCAGTATGAGTTTAAATATACTTACCGACCCATCCGTAGGCCCACAGTTTTCTTAGGCGACCCATGCGGCCTTAGCAGTCAAACAGTGGAAATGGGCCCAAAGCCCATAATACGACCCATGTGGGGCCACACGCCCGTGTGGCCTATTAAGCCCAATAATGAGCTTAGCTGTGTGATCTACACAGCCTGGCCCACAAAACTCCACACATCCATGTGGTTTACCCGTGTGAAGCCCACGAGCCCATGGGGCCCACATGGCTCATTTCTGGCCCAACGCGGCCCAAACTGGCCAAAGCCCATGAAATCGCTCATGGTGGCCTCTACGATCATATGCTCTCATTTTGGGCGTTCAGAATACATCACAAGCGTGAGCACGCTCGTATAGTAGTAACAAGCACAATTTCCCAGCTTTTACTGATTTATGATTATAGTAGTGTGGTTACACACCTATTCGGATTTTAGGTATGCACCCCTCCTGAAACGAACTGCACCTAAAACAATTGGCCATACAACAACTCATGTCTGATCCCCCTTATACCTAAACCAAGCCATTCCATTCACAAAAGAGTTGATTACCTTACAGCTCTGAAATAGACGTAGTCTAGTACTCCGAAGATAGATCCCTTTCGTTACGACTAGTAACTGCCAACCACAATTGATGAGACCAAAGTTAGAACTTAAGGAAAATAAATACAACCCAACCGATTGAGGCAAGACTTCCATCATTACCAACTGACTTACCACTCTGACTCACATAGGGTAGAACCAATAGTATTAGGAACAGAGAAATTGGTGGAAGAGAGAGTTAATCTGGAATAGTAAATAAGGGGGTAACAATTATAAAATAAAGCAGAAGGAGGAAATGGCGCCCAAACCAGTAAAGCCGAAATGAGAACAATAGGGCAGAACTTACCAGACAACATTCGGTCAAATGAGGAGCGTTTGAAAGAAGGGAAGATACAGTGTGCAGCCAAGATGCAAAAGGTCAGAAGCGAGGGATTGAGAGAGGAAAGAAATATTGAGAGGAAGAAGGAAGAGAGAATCTAAAAAAATATGCTAACAACAACAAAAAGAAGTAATAGTCTCAAAGGAACTCAGACAAGGGGACAGAAGACATTCGGCCAATAGAGTAGGAAGAAAAACTGGCTTAACAGAAGAATAACCAAAATGTACCACGATCACAAAAGCTAGAATCCCGAATGGTCAATGAGATAATCAGCTATCAAAGGCACCACCAAAAAAACAAAGAGAACAACTGAGCAATTGTTACTGAAACCGAAAGCGAAAACTAAATAGTTTTTGGGCACTACTTTCCTAAGACCGATTTTTGGCACAAGGAGAGTCCCACTTTTGGTAGACAACTACCTCACCTCAACCTCCCTCATTCTCTCCTAAAATATCTCCCCAAAACCCCCTTGAATTCGGCTATACACTTCCCACTTCCCCCAACACTCTCAACCGCCCATGCACATTAGTACCCCACTAGCATTCAACCTCTCACATGGCACAACAGCAAAAAAAACCCCCTTTCCATGCCATAGGACTCGAACACAAGTCTCCCAGCAGAAGTAACACGCTACTATCCCTTGCACCAACAAGCTTTTTATGACAAATCCTAACCATATTTACTTAAAAACCCTACTATTAGGAGACATGGTTTAAACAAGCCAAAAACAAAATTTTGTACAAGTGAAAGCTTGAACCCAGAAATTCTCTGATACCCTTCAAGACACTCAACCAATGAAGCAGACACGCATTTATGTATCACAACACACAAAAATAACTATTTAGAATTTTTGAGGCGTTACAACTCCACCCCCTAAAAGAAATTCCGGCCTCGAAATTTACTTGCTCAAAACAGATAGGGTATTATCATCGCATCACTTCCTCGGGTTCCCACGTGGCTTCCTCAGAACTGTGATTACACCATAGTACCTTAACTAGTGGAACAGACTTCCTTTTTAGAACTTTCACATCACGGTCTAAATGCAAAATCGGCTCCTCCTCAAAAGTCAAATAAGGCCTAACCTCAATCTCCTCCGTCGGGACAATGTGTGCGGGATCAGAGCGATATCTCCTCAACATAGAGACGTAGAACACATCATGAATTTGGTCCAACTCTGAAGGTAACTTAAGCTGATAGGGAACCGGTCCCATACGCTTCAATATACGGTAAGGCCTAATGAACCTAGGGTTTAACTTACCCTTCTAACCAAATATCAGTATCTTCTTCCATGGTGAGACCTTCAGAAACACTAAGTCCCCCACAGAATACTCAATCTCCTTACGCTTCAGATATACTTATGACTTCTGCCTATCGGATGCCGCCTTCAGTCGATCCCGAATCAATCTAACTTTATCTTTAGTATCAGAAATCAATTCAAGGCACAGTACACGCCACTCGCCTAACTCACTCCAACATGTAGGAGTACGACACTTAAGACCATACAATGCCTCGTAAGATGCCATCTGTATGCTGGACTGGTAGCTATTATTGTACGCAAACTCTGCCAATGGCAAGTAATCCTCCCAATTGCCCTGGAAGATAATCACACAACTCCTTAACATGTCCCCCAGTATTTGAATCACCCTCTTTGACTAGCCGTCTGTCTAAGGATGGAACGCCATACTGAAGTCCAACCTTATACCCAATGTTTCATGTAACTTCTTCCAGAACCGAGATGTGAAGCGGGTATCTCTATCAAATATTATAGAAATTGGTACCCCATGTAGTCGCACTATCTCAAATACATACAGTTTAGCCAATTTTTACAATGAGTAATTAGTACGAATAGGTATGAAATAGGCAGATTTAGTTAATCGATCCACAATGACCCATACTGAATCTTTCTTAGTAGACGTTAAGGGCAGCCCACTAACAAAGTCCATAGTTACTCTCTCCCACTTCCAAAGCGGAATCTTAACTGGCTGAAGCAACCCTAAAGGCAACTGATACTCCGCCTTAACCTGCTGGCAAGTCAAACATTTACTCACAAAATCGGTAACTTCACATTTAAGACCTGGCCACCAATATAACTCCCGAAGGTCTTAGTATATTTTAGTTCCATCAGGATGCATAGCATAAGGACTACTATGCGCCTCTTGCAGTATACAGTGTCTCAGATCAATATCCTTCGGTATACAAACTCTTTCATGGAAACACAGTACCCTTTCGCTATTTAGTCCAAAATTTGAAGCTTCTACACTCTCAATCTGTTAGATTTGAGAACCCAGTGACTCTTGTGAGTGAGGAGATACTTGAGAAGATACTTGAGGCTCTTGTGATCCATGTAAATAATACACTTCTCATCGTACAAATAGTGCCTCCAAATTTTTAGTGCGAATACCACTGCGGCTAGTTCCAAGTCATGTGTCGGATAGTTCGCCGCATGCATCTTAAGCTAATGAGACGCATAAGCCACCACCTTACCTTCTTGCATCAACACACAACCCAACCCAATGTGTGATGCATCACTGTAGACAGTAAACTCTTTCCCAAATTTTGGCTGAATCAAGAAAAGGGCCTTAGTTAGAACCTTCTTAAGCCTCTCGAAACTTTCTTGCTACTTATCAGTCCAGTCAAACGGTACCCCTTTAAGCAAAAACTTAGTCAGAGGTGCAATAATCAACAAAAATCGCTCAACAAACCATCTATAATACCCAGCCAGACCCAAAAAACATTGAATCTCAAATACCGACTTAGGCTGCTTCTAATCCAGAACAGCTTCAATTTTCTAAGGATCAACCCTAATCCCCTCAGCAGACACCACATGACCCAGAAAAGTTACCTCTTGTAGCCAAAATTCACACTTACTAAATTTAGCGTATAATTGTTTCTCCCTCAAAATCTGTAAAACAACCTGGAGATGTACATCATGTTCATCCTTAGTCCTCGAATACACCAGAATGTCATCTATAAACACCACTACGAACTGATCTAGATAGGGTTGGAACACTCGATTCACAAATTCATAAAATTTGCTGGTGCATTCATCAGTTTAAACGGCATCACTAGGAACTTATAATCACCATAACGAGTCCTAAACACTGTCTTGTAAACATCAGTCTCTTTGACACTCAGTTGATGGTACCCAGATCGAAGATCTATCTTAGAGAAAACTGAAGCTCCATGAAACTGATCAAATAGATCTTCAGTCCTTGGTAAAGGGTACTTATTCTTAACAGTCAATTTATTCAGTTACCGATAGTTGGTGCACATACACATGGTCCCATCCTTCTTTTTCACAAATAACACCAGTGCTCCCCACGAAGACACACTAGGACGAATGAACCCTCGATCCAGTAACTCTTGAATCTGTAATTTAAGCTCTTCAAGCTCCTTTGGTGCCATTCTATAAGGAGCGATGGACACCAGAGCTGTACCCAGCAAGAGCTTAATCCCAAACTCAACTTTATGGTTTGGAGGTAACCCAGGTAGCTCGTCGGGAAAGACGTTTGGGAAATCCTTAACTGTTCAGATATTTCTAATAGACGGAACCTCAGAACTCGAAGTACTGATGTAGGCTAGATACGCCTCACAACCGTTATTAACCAACTTCTCAACTCTAAGTGCAGAAATCACATTCAAAAGATAATTTCGTCGCTCCCCAATCACAGCTACCTCATCACCCTTTTCAGTTTTCAGTACCACTCGCTTCGCAGTACAGTCCAAATTCACTTGATGCTTAACCAGCCAGTCCATGCCCAGTATCAAGTCAAATTCTTCAAAAGGAAGTTCCATTAAATCCGCTAAAAATATTATTCCTTGAACCTCCAAAGGTACATCCTTAAACAATTTATTTACTCTCACTGATTGTCCTAATAGACTCAACATAGTAACTTCACTTATAGTGTTTTCAACCCTCACACCCAAAATCTCAGATACAATACATGCTACATACGAGTGCGTAGACCCAACATCAATCAATGCAGTATAAGGTACATTATGAATAAAAAACGTACCCGTGATAACATCTGGGGCGTCTCCATCCTCTTGGCGACGTATAGCATAAACCAGTGACGGCTGTCTCCCCTCAGCATGACCAGCACCTCTGCCCAGTGATCCACGACCATGGCCCATACCTTTTCCACCTCTAGCTTGACCACGGCCTCTCAATGGCTGCTGAATCCCTCTCGGTGGCTGAACAGTACCCATACCAGTAGCTTATATCTGATCGGGCCTACGTGGACAATCTCTGATGCGGTGCTCCAAATACCCGCACCTCAAACATACCAGCATCTACACCCAGCACATGCCTTGATGACGTTTCCCACAAATAGCACAAGACTGAGGCCCAAAAGCAATAACAGGTCTGATTGGCCCATCAACTCTGGTCCTTTTCTTAGGCCTCCCAACTGCACTTGAGGGCTCCCAAACCCATTTACTCTTACCCATGTCCGTCTTACGATTCTGGTGCTCAGCGCGCTTCATATCCTCAGTAATTTTTAACTTTTCCACCAATACAGCAAAATCTCGTTCCCTTTATGGAGCAATCAAAACTTGTAGATCATCTCTGAGGCTGTCCACAAAACGAACACAGCGCTCATATTCTATTGCCACCATCCTACGCACATAACGGCTAAGTCGCAAAAACTCAGACTCATATTCTGCTACTGACTTATCCTCTTGGGTCAGATTTAGAAACTCTCTCCTCTGGGCGACCACATAATTAGTGCCCACATACTTCCCTTGGAATGCAGTTTTGAACAACTCCCAAGTCAACCAGTCAGGCTGAGTACCCTCTTTAACTGTAAGCCACCATTGATAGGCTTCATCTCGTAGCAAAGACACCACACCTTTCAGTTTCTACTCAAGGGTGCAGTCGAGGTTGTCCATGATCCTCTCAGTAGCCTCAATCCAATATTTAGCCATATTAGGGGCAACTCCAGCGATACCACTAAAAATCTCAGCCCCATTAGACCTGAGTTGTTATGTCACTGACCCACGGCCCACAGTACCAGTATTGGGCCAACAACCCTTTCCAAAATTTACAACATAGCTTGGGACAAAACCTCATCCCCAGCTGCACGTTCGTAAGACCCAGTTTCAGTTACAGGTGAAGCCAGTGCCTCTCTAGCTTCATTGTTAGGCATATGGCCCGACGCTGACGATCCAGCTCGAGCACCTCCACGGCCTCTGCCGTGGCCTCTTGTACCCCTTCCATGACTACCTCTGGTGCTCATTATTGAGTTACGCTTAATCAATATTAATAGTTTTATGCATCAGTTTTACAGTTCCAGTGCTTATTACCTGATGTTTTATGAGAAGAATATTATCAGTAATCCAGAATTTTATTTTCGCAGATCGTAGTTTCACTACAGTTTTAGTTTACCCTAAGCAAAGTATTTCAGTATAGTCTATTGTCTACAGTAGTCTTAGAATTAAATAAGTAGTAGTTTTTAGAGGACTTACCGAATCGGTACTGGAGGCTCGGTAGGCAACACATTCAAAAAAAATAACACTTCAAAATACTTTCCAACCTTTTGAAATAGTTCTTTTGGAAATTTATGCTTTAAGAAAACCCAAATCCACAACCGAGTTTTGCCACCTGGCTCTGATATCACTAAATGTAACACCCCAAACCTGGCCTAGACGTTATGATCGAATTTGCGATGTCACATTAGAGTGTGTTTTGAACAGTGTAGTTTCCTTGTAAAGTCTGTTTTGTATTAAAACTCCATTGCGATCTTTAAGAGTAGTTATCCTACCTTGTTTATTGTTAAATCGTAGGTTGGTTTAGCAAAACATGTGTCATATTAAATTGTTATTAAACTTTAAAAACAATATTTGACGCGAAAGCTTTTAAAATAAATTGCGTAGTGTGGTAGTTAAAAATATTTATCTTTTGAAAACCCGAGTCCTACTGCTAACGGAAACAAACCAACATTAATAAATCCCCAAATAAAATTAAAAACTTAAAGCGGCCTTATTACATAAATTACCCAAATAAACTACCTTTACTTAAAAGTCAAATACAGAAATGTAAACAGTGGTGTGGCCATCTCTGATTCCCTCGCACCACCGACTCGCCTAAGGATTACCTGCGCAGATAAGCAAAAGGGTGAGTTATGAAAACTCAGTGTGTAATCCTAAGTATCAAACAGTAAATCATGCAACACAAAACAGTTTGGATCTAAGCTCATATCAGTAGCAATATCAGTGTTGGCCTTAGCCAATTACAGTAACAGTATCAGTGTGCAAACAGAGATGCTACCCATCCATCCTCTACACTCCACTCCGTCCAGCCCTACACTCCATGTGAGGATAAAATCAACCCACCCATCCATACACTCCAGAATATAGCACCAGTTACAGCACTATTTAGTAATTACAACAGAGCTGCTAGTAACTGCAGCTGAGATGCCAGTACAGTACACTTATTCCAATATATATATCAAACCCACCCCCATGCAACATGTCGTGTCATAATATATACATGTATGCAAAATGTCATGCTCGAAATACAGTCAAATACGGCATAGGGGTATATCAGTCATTTCATCAGTATGAGTCTAAATATACTTACCGACCCATCAGTAGGCCCACAGTCGTCTTAGGCAACCCATACGACCTTAGCAATCAAACAATAGAAATGGGCCCAAAGCCCATAATGCGGCCCATGTGGGCTCACACGCTTGTGTGGCCCATTAAGCCCAATAATGACCTTGGTCGTGTGATCTACACAACCTGGCCCACAAAACACCACACATCCGTGTGGTTTACTGTGTGGTTTACCCGTGTGGGCCAAAACTGGTCAAAGCCCATGAAATCGCTCATGGTGGCCTCTACGATCATATGCTCTCGTTTTGAGCGTTCAGAATACATCACAAGCATGAACACACTCGTATAACGTTAACAAGCACAATTTCCAGGCTTTTGCCGATTTATGATTGTAGTAGTGTGGTTACACACAAGTTCGGATTCTAAGTACGCACCCCTCCTGAAAGGAACTACACCTAAAACCATTGGCCATACAAAAACTCATGTTAGATCCCCCTTATGCCTAAACCAATCCATTCCATTCACAAAAGCGTTGTTTACCTTACCGCTCTGAAATAGACGTAGTCTAATACTCCGAAGATAGATCCCTTTCGTTACGACTAGTAACTGCCAACCACAATTGATGAGACCAAAGTTAGCACTTAAGGAAAACAAATACAATCCAACCGATTGAGGCAAGACTTCCATCATTACCAACTGACTTACCACTCTGACTTACGTAGGGTAGAACCAACAGTATCAGGAACAGAGAAATTAGTGGAAGAGAAAGTTAATCTGGAACAGTAAATAAGGGGGTAGCAATTATAAAATAAAGCAGAAGGAGGAAATGACGCCCAATGTGATATCCCAAATTAGGGCCTAATCAGAATAGTAGTTTTGGGACCACAAATACGAGATAGAAATAATTATTTTATAACTATTTTGAGGTCTATGATATGATTGCATGATTATGTGAAAGTTTTGTGAAGAAATTCTATGCATAAAGTGCTTAATTTGAAATTAGGGACTAAATTGAATAAGTTGCAAAACTTGCATTCAAGAAGTTTTTAGTTTGAAATTGATTTGGAATATTAATTAAGAGACCTTAAATAGCAATATTGACCAATTTCTAAGTTTTTGGACAAAAATTGGACATGGATGGAAATTTTGAAAGTTTAGTAATGAAGGGTATTTTAGTCATTTGGTAATTAAAAGATTAAAAAAAGGAAAAAGATGGAAAAATATGTCCATCTTCTTCATTAGGATGAAATTTCAAGGGTTCTCCATAGCTAGGGTTTGTTTCAAGCTTCCAAGCTCCATAATCAAGAGAAACGAGATTCAAGTCGTGATCGAGGGAAAAATAAAGTTTTCGAGGAATAGGCTTGATTTCTAACATATTGTACCGAGGTAAGTTCATATGTAAATATTGTAATATAACTGGTATTTTAAATCATTTAATGCTATTTATACGATATTATGATTGTTATTATGCGATTCTATGCTTTGTGGTAATTGTTGGACAACATGCAAAAATTTTATGAATTATGTGAAAAATGTGAAAGACTACCGAAGTATCCTCACTGGTATTCCAAGGAGAATGGTAAAGGAGTATGAACGAGGAAAGTCCCGTTGAACCTTAGGAATAGATAAAGATACTTGGGCATCTGAGCTCGTTGAGTTGAGTCCGAGTTCACTTATGGATGCAAATGTCCGAACTCGTTGAGTTGAGTCCAAGTTCGTGAGATGTAACTAGGCATCCGAGCTCGTTGAGTTGAGTCTGAGTTCACTTATGGATGCAAATGCCCGAGCTCATTGAGTTGAGTCTGAGTTCGCTTATGGGCGGGTTACATGGTAGCTTGGCTACATATGTGGCACTTATGTCCAAACTTTCCATGTATCCGAATTATATTCCGATGTGTTCAACGGGTAAAATTCTAGTAATATGGAAGAATACTCAAGATACAAGTGACGTATTGGTAAGTTTTGTGGAATGGGCACTTTGGACAGGTATGTACTTAACCCTCGGATTGAGACTTGATACGACAACAATAATATGGTAAGATGATGAATGATGAATAGAAATGTGATATGCATTTTGGTGATATTATGCTAATGTTGGTTGGTATAGTTGCTTTGTTAAGTTATTTTTTATTTGCATATGGACTTACTAAGCATCTATGCTTACTCCCTTCTTTTCATTCTTTGTAGTTTTGACAAGTCAATTTGGAGATCGGGACGGTCGGAGGCACGCTCACACTATCACTGGACAATTGCAGTATAATGAATTGTAATTTTTGGAAATATGACATGTATAGCATTCCAATCATTTTGTGTGTATAATCTTAAGATATGGCCATGGATGGATTGGAAATTTTTGAGAATGATTAACTATTGGAATGGCTAATCAAGTTTATATATGATTAACATGTATGCTTATTGTCTTAACTAAACCATGAAAATCCTTGGAATGGTAAAATTGGTCACAAAACAAAACCAGTCAGCAGCAGTGACATGAGTTTGAAAAATCACTAAAAATATTATAGATAGAATTAGATGATGAATAAAATATTTAATTTAAGATTAATGAATCTATTTTCATGTGGAAGAAACAAAATAAGTAAAAGAGTTGTATTTTATGAGATATTTATGTTTTGGTGAAATAGGGTCAGAGCAATTTCTGAATCCCCTGTTCTAACTTTAAAAATTCACCATAAATTGTACAAAAACAATTAGGAGTTTTACCTTACATGTATGAAATTCTTATTGAGTATAGTTTTATGAGAAACAAACTACGTAGTCATTGAAACTCTGTACAGAGAGATATCTGATTCGTAATACACAGGGGTTAGAGTAGCCGAACCCTAAAAGAGGGGAGACTTTAACTAATAAACTGTACTAATTGGCCTGACAAAAAATTTTAGAAAAAAATTAGTAAGTATATATATGAGTCTAGTTTCATGGAAAATTTACGGAATTGGATTTCAAGTTTCGTAACTCAAGATATAATTTTTTTAGTGACTGTGAGGCAGATGGATAGTTTACTACGAGAATTGTTTGAACTTGTTTAAATGCTAAAATAAGTTTAGTAATGTCTCATACTCGACTCCGGCGATGGTCTCGGGTAAAGGGGGCGTTACACCCAAACCAGTAAAGCTGAAATGGGAACAATAGGGCAGAACTTACCAGACAACATTTGGTCAAATGTGGAGCGTTTGAAAGAAGGGAAGATACAGTGTACGGCCAAGATGCAAGAGGTCAGAAACGAGGGGTTGAGAGAGGAAAGAAATATTGAGAGGAAGAAGGAAGAGAGAGTCGGCCAAAATATGCTAACAACAACAAAGAGAAGTAATAGTCTCAAAGGAACTCAGAGAAAAGGACAGAAGACATTCGGCCAAGAGAGTAGGAAGAAGAACCGGCTTAGCAAAAAATAACCAAAATGCACCACGATCACAAAATCCAGAATCCCGAATGGTCAATGAGATAATCGGATATCAAAGGCACCACCAAAAAAAACAAAGAGAACAACTGAGCAATTGTTACTGAAACCGAAAGCAAAAACTAAATAGTTTTTGGCACTACTTGCCGAAGACCGATTTCTGGCACAAGGAGAGTCCCACTTTCGGCAGACAACTACCTCACTTCAACCTCCCTCATTCTCTCCTAAAATCTCTCCCCAAAACCCCCCCATTGAATTCGGCTATACACTTCCCACTTTCTCGAACACTCTCAACTACCTATGCACATTAGTATCCCACTAGCATTCAAACTCTCACACGGTACAGTAGCAAAAAGAACCCCTTTGCATGCCATAGGACTCGAACTCAAGTCTCCCAGTAGAAGTAACATGCCACTATCCCTTGTACCAACAAGCTTTTTATGACACATCCTAACCATATTTACTTAAGAACCCTACTGTCAGGAGACAGGGTTTAAGCAAGCCAAAAACAAAATTTTGTACAAGCCAAAGCTTGAACCCAAAACTTCTCCAATACCCCTTAGGACACTCAACCACTAAAGCAGACACGCATTTATGTATAACTACTCACAAAAATAACTATTTAGAATTTTTGGGGCGTTGCAAATAAAGTGTGGCAATTTAGTAATCTTTCAACAATCACCCAGATCGAATCTTTATTTTTCAAAGTTACAGGTAAACTAGATATGAAATCCATCGTGACGCGCTCCCAGTTCCACTTCCGAATCATAACAGGTTGTAGTAAACCTGACGGTACCTAATGCTTTATTTTTACCTGTTGACAAATTAAACATTTATCTACGAACTCATTAATTTCACATTTAATATGTAACAGCCCGGTTTAGACCTTAGTCAGAACAATGGTTTTTGGACCTCAAATTCGAGGTTGGAAAATTATTTTAATATTATTTTTAGTGTTTATAATATGTGAATTGATATGTGTGAAAGTTTTGTGTGCAAATTTTATCGTTTGTGTGCTTAATTTGCAAAAAGGACCTAATCGCGTAAAATGTAAAAGTGACTAGTTAATTGTTAAAGTGCTTAATTGCTATGTCTCTTTAAATGAGAGGTCCTTATGATAAAATAGACCATAGTTATAATTAAAAGAAATTAATGGACATAAGTTAGTGGAATTTTAATGATTTTATAAAGGGTAAATTGGTAAAATAGACATTAATGTTAATTAAATTAAAACAAAACATGAAACTAAGCCATTGTTGATTGGTGATTAAGGTATGAGTTTTGTCCCATTTTTTATTGCCAAAAATTCAAGGAAAAAGAAATAAAAATACAAGCTTAGGGTTTCGACACTTTGATTGGTGATTAAGGTATGAGTTTTGTCCCCTTTTTTATGATTTCTATGTTTTTGTGATCGTTGCTTTGTGTTCTATCAAGCCCATGCCTAAATTTTTGATTTGGATGATGATTTTGAGTTATGTCATTGTTGATTTTGTGAGTTTTGTAATGTTAGTAGATGAAATATGGAAGCTTGATGATAGATACAAATGTTTTGTATTTAGATTTTTTATGAATTTGAGTAATTTGGGCTAAATTGTGAAATGAGAAATTGGGGATTAAAATGAAAAATAAGTGATAAATATGGGCTGATTGGGACTATAGGAAAATTCGACTAAGGCATGATTGTGATGAATTTTGTATATTTTGGTGTTTTGTGCAATAAGGACTAAAATGTCAAAATGTGTAATTTTAGGGGCTGAAGTGCAAAATGCCCAAAGATGTGTTTGTGTATTTATTTGAATGAATGTGAGATTGAATAAGTGAATTTGAATTTATATAGATCAAGAAACGAGAAATTCGGACCTAGATCGAGGCGAAAACAAAGTGCTCGATTGATCGAGTAATATCGTCATTCTTACGTCCGAGGTAAGTTCGTGTATAATACATATTGTTTAAACAAAGTTTATATGAGTTGAAATGAATAGAGATGTGAATGTGAAGTTTGAGTATGTGAATTGTGGATTGAATATATGAGGCACTAAGTGTGCGAATAAAGAAATAGCAAACGGTTACTAAAATGGCACAAAGTGTGCGATATTAAAACAACGTTGGTTGAATAAATGGCACTATGTGTGTGATACCGATACTAATTTGTTTTATTGTAATGTCACTAAGTGTGCGATACTATTATAGCTTCAGCTACTTAATTGGAACTAGGTGTGTGAGTTCATTGAACGTTTAAGGATGATCGAAGGAATTAGTGCATTGAGCATTGAAGTGATAAATGTGATAGATATGAACGTGATGGTACAGGTATGTACGGAACCTATGTGGATGATGATATCGAGTATGAAATAGATGAAAGATTTTTTAAACGAATGATGAAATGAGTAATGTGATGAGTTGTATTAAGTGTTAGTTAATTGATTGAATTATATTTTTAATTGATGAGTTAAATGTGTTATATCATGAATTTATTAAGCTCTAAAGCTTACTGTGTGAAATGTTCTCTATTTTACAGTGTTATAAAGCTAGCTCAAATTCAGGGACCGTCAGCGACTCATTCACACTATCAGACATCTATTTTGGCACCATTTTGAGTGTTGTATATATGGTATATGGCATGTATAGGCTAGAGTTAATTTGGTATGACTTAATGATGCTATGAAAATGAATGAAGTGTATTGAGATTATGGAACCTATGTCTTGGTATGATTATAGCTTTTGAGTTGGCATGATTTGGTATGGATTACAAGCATGAAATTTATTGATGATAGTATGGCATGAATGGTGTATGTTTTGGTTGTGATTGCTTGAGAATTTGGTATAAAATGGTTTGTTTTGGTGCTTGTAGGGAGGACCCAAAATGGATGGCAAATTGGTCTTGTAAATGGCCTATTTTTTGCCTACACGGGTAAGGATATGATCGTGTATCTCAGCCGTGTTGCTCGAGGGTCATTTCGAAATGAGCTTGAGCAGACCACATGGTCATACACACATGGGCGTGTGCTAAGCCGCGAGGCCAAGTCAGTTTCGAGCACGGGCTAGACACACGGGCATGTGGCTGGCCGTGCGACCAAAGTCAGTAGCCTCTTTAATTTTCACATGGCCTAGCACATGGGTGTGTCTTGTAACCGTGTGGACAAGTCAATATGTATGCCCTATTTTGACATGGCCTAGACACACGGGCGTGTCTAATGCCGTGTGAGGCACACGGCCTGTTCACACGAGCGTGTGTCCTTTATTAAAAAAATGTTTAAGTTTTGAAAAATTTTGTATGTGTTCGGTTTAGTCCCGACCCCTTTCTAATGCATGTTTTAGGTTTCGATGACCTAGGAAAGGGACTTTACATTGATGTTTGATTATGATATGATGATATATGACTTCTGGATTGTGAAATGAATTTGAAATGTTTCGATTGTTCAGTAATGCCTCTTAACCCTAGTCCGAGAACAGACACGGGTTAGGGATGTTACATTTTATTAGTATTAGAGCTACGATTTAGTTGATTCTAGGACTAACGTAGCGTGTGAAAGTCTAGCTATACATGTCATTTATATAAACTATGATAGTGTGATGATTCCTAACAATTAAAATGTTTTTTTTATATAGCAAATGGATCCCGAATGAGCCATAGTTGATGATGTGGAAAGCAATGCGTCCGCTCCCGCGCAAAGGGTAGCACCGGCCAATTCTAGGCCTATTTCTAGTAGTCAAGGAGGAGAGGCTAAGCAAGCCTTCTTCCAAATGATGACTGAGTGGTTTACGAAATTCGTACGAACGAATCTGGCTGCTCAATAACCTCCACCCCCACCTGATACTCAACAGTTAAGGTCGTGCCACAAGTAATAGATCTGATTCGATTGAGTAAGCCCCCTGTTGATAAGATACATAAACACAGACCTGAAGAGTTTTGGGCTACAGTTGATGATGATGCTGAAAGAGCTAAGTTCTAGCTTGGGAACACTATCCGAGTATTTAATGAATTGTCCTGTACTCCAGAAGAATGTACTAATTACGTAGTATCTTTGCTTAGAGATAATGCATATCACTAGTGGAAAACGTTGACATCGGTGGTTCCTAGAGAACGAGTTTCCTGGGAATTCTTTTAGACCGAGTTCCAAAAAAAGTACATAAGCTAGAGATTCCTCGATCAGAAAAATAAAGAGTTTCTAGAATTGAAACAAGGCCGGATGACTGTTACTGAGTATGAAAGAGAATTCGTACGTTCAAGTAAATATGCCCAGGAATATGTGTCTACTGAAGAGATCATGTGTAAAATATTTTTTGATGGATAGAATGAAGACATAAAACTGTTAGTTGGGATACTTGAATTGAAAGAATTCGTAGTATTGGTTGAGAGGGCTTGTAAAGCCGAGGATCTCTACAAAGAAAAGAGAAAAGCTGATTTAGAGGCTAGAGATTCGAGAAAGAGATCAATGAATAAATCTTATCATTCCTCGTCAAAGAAATCTAAAGATTATATTGATCGATCGATAGCTTCAGCAGGATATCAGAATAGAGATCGTGGAAAGAAATATACCAACCCTAAAGCTCAAACTACATCAGTATAGAGTGTTGGTAACACAAAGGATGTAATGCCTAAGTGTCAACAATTTGGAAGACGGAATTTTGGAGATTGCTGGGGAAAAAGTAATAACAGAGCTTGTTATAGTTGTGGTTCACGAGATCACTTTACAAAAGATTGCCCAGAGTTAGCTAAAAAAGATAATGCTTAGAACATGAGGCCGAGTAACACTGCAGCTAGAGGTAGACCACTGAGAAACATGAGAAATATGAGTAGTGGTAAAGGTGTGACACGAGACACTGTAGTGAAATCTGATGCTAGAGCACCTACACAAGCCTACGCTATTCGAGCACACAAAGAAGCATCATCTCCGGATGTTATTACCTATACTTTTACTCTCTATGATACTAAAGTTGTTGCATTGATAGATCCAGGGTCTACTCATCCGTATATATGTGTGAATTTAATATCCAGTAAGACTTTGCCTGTACAGTCTACTGAATTCGTAATTAGAGTATCAAACCCCTTAGGCAAGTGTGTATTGGTTGATAAAGTGTGTAAGAATTTTCCATTGATGATTCGGGGTAATTGCTTTTCAATCGATTTGATGTTGTTACATTTAACGAGTTTGACATAATTCTGGGTATGGATTGGCTAACGTTTCATGATGCTGTTGTAAATTGCAAATGAAAGATGATTGTTGAGATGTCAGAGTAATGAGATTATTCGAATTGATCAAATGTTTTGAACAAATTGCCTGTAACACCCCTTACCTGTGTCCAACGCCGGAACAGGGTACTAGGATTTCATCAGACTTAATCGTTAACAAACATCCAAAAATCGAGCTACAAAATTTCATTCGTACCACAACTTTTCATACACATGCATAATGTCCCATACACGGGCCTACGAAGCCCTAAACATGCATTGAAAGTAGCTAAGGATTAAACCGAGAACCTTAGAAAGTTTTGAGAAAACTTAAAAAAAAATTTCCATGACACAAGGTCACAAGCCTGTGTGGACACAGGGACACGCCCGTGTGCCTTTGACACGCCCATGTCCTTAGGCCATGTAACTCTCTGACTATAACGTCAGCGAATAATTTGGACCATATAGCCAAGCTACACGCTTGTGTGCTAAGGCCGTGTCTCCCACATGGTTGAGACACATGGCCGTGTCTCAGCCCATGTGGCCAACACTTAAGCCATTTTCCAAGCCTTTAAGTTACCCTTAATCCTTCACATTTTTATTTCCATATTACACATTTAATTCATGGCCATGACCATTTAGACTGGTCATAAAACATTCATCATGCACATATTTCATAACACCAACCATATATGGCCAACAAGCATAATCACATCACAAGCATTAGAACATAGCATAGATAGATAGGTTCACAAACCATAATCAATATGAGCCACCCTTCATGGCCATATATAAATAACTCAATATAGGCCAATACATTTGGCTAGTCATGTTAACACATATCATAAATAAAAAAAACCAAGTCCCTATACATGCCACTCACTTGAAGGTCCTTAGCATATATATATCAATATTCTAAAGGTGATGGTTTGATAGTGTGGTGCTGCCTTTGACGACCTCCAACCCCGAGCTAACCTATCAACACTAAAGAAAAGGAAAGGAAGGGATTAAGCTTTATAGCTTAGTAAGACCGTAAGAAATTAATAAGCAGTTTATCAACTTGCTTCTCAAGGTAATACCACAATATTTTTGTTTTTGCTTATGTTCAAGTCGAGTTCTTTTCTCGAGTTACAATCACTAAATTATTTATATCTGGAGTTACGGAACTCCAAATTATGATCCACTAATTTTCCCTAAACTAAACTCAAATATCTTATTACCATAAAATTTTCAGAATTTTTGGTCTAGCAAGTACAGTTTATTCTTTAAATTCACCCATGTTTCGCTGTCTGACAGTTCTGACCCCTCTTCACTAAAAATTAATTATCTCCTCGAACGGGATTCAGATGATGTTCCCTTTCCTTTATTTTGAAACTAGACTCATTAAGTATTCTAAGCATATAAATTATAACACATAATTATTTTTGTACAATTTTTAATGATTTCCCCAAATCAGAACAGGGGATTTCGAAATAATTCTGAATCTGTCACACAACAATTCAAATATCTCATAATATGAACTTTTTCTTACACCGTTTCTTCTATATGAAACTAGACTCAATAAGCATTAATTTCATATTTTATATAGCCTTTAATTCAATGATTTTCAAAGTTGGACTGCTACTGCTGTCCAAAACTGTTTCAATGCTAATTTTACCCTTTCATAATTATCTTTAAATAGGCTTTCATGCCAATCAATTTCTCTTTTCATATTCATTAAGCCACAAGGTGAAGGGATAAACATATCATGTCCCAATTTAATTTGACCTAAAAGCCTCACACATAATCATCCATCAAATTTATCACATAATTATACACCATAGGTATCGACCTAATATTTACACGGTCGTCACAAAGTCATTCTCATAGGTATGACTTACTCATTTACATTCTTACCAAAAGTCCAATATACATCGAGCTCATCACTCATGAATTTTTAGTACATACCTGTACCCTTTCAACTTGATCATAAACATAGCTTACTCATTTTCATTCCTTACTAATCATACAACATACATTGAGCACGCATTTCATGAATTTCATGTAAGTACCTGTACCACTCACATCATGGTCACAACATCTCTTATTCTGATATAAACCGTAAATTTCTCGTTGAACCATTTGGAATACTATAGGATATTCAATAAGCCTCAAGCATAGGGTAAGGTGTCGATGCCATGTCCTAGACATGGTTTTACAGTGGCTCATACATCAAATTCAATGCCATATCCCAGGCATGGTCTTACACTGACTCTCATATATTGAGGCCGATGCCATGTCCTAGACATGGTCTTACACTGGCTCTCATCTATCAGTGTCGATGCCATGTCCCAGACATGGTCTTACACTGACACATATCAAGCCAATTCCATGTCCCAAACATGGTCTTACGCTAGCTCTCATATCTCAAGGCTGATGCTATGTCCCAGACATGGTCTTACACTAGCTCTCATATCTCAAGGCCGTTGCCATGTCCCAGACATGGTCTTACACTAGCTCTCATATCTCGAGGCCGATGCCATGTACCAAACATGGTCTGACACTAGCTCTCATATCTCCCTCACATCATGGCATGAATATCCGATCTATTCCTACCGTTCAACTGGGAGTTTCTTGTATTAATCTCATCATACATTACTCATAGCCACATTCAAACATTTTATGCAAAATCCATCATTAAATGCATAATAACGATAATGTTGTAATATTTACGCACATCTTACTCGTTTCAATGGAATATCATATTCCATCAAATTTCCAATGTATTCAATCATCACATAAATGTTATTAACATTTGGCATCACTTTCTCATACTCAATATCACCAACATATAATTCAATACAACCATAGCAAGATAGATTTCAAGTATATTAACAATAACATGGATAATATGCTTATTTAGTCACACAGACTTACCTCGAATGCAAAAATGGTTAATTATTCCCTTTTTGTCCTAAACCACGTACATTCTCGATTTAAGCCCGAATCTCGATTTTCTTGATATAAAATACTAAAATTTACTCATTTAATCATCACATTAAATTAAGTGTTCCACAATTCATACTTTGGCAAAATGACCATTTTGCCCCTAGACTTTCACAAAAATTATGATTTTGCCCCTAGGCTCGTAAAACAATTTTTATCAAATTTCCTCAGTAGTCAAGCCTAGCCCAACCTTTATTACTCTTGTAGAAACTCAAAATTCCAATTATTTCACACAATTCCCATCCATTTAACAAACTTTAGAAAATAGTCCATATTAGGTGTTTTCATGAAAATCCTTTCATAAAAGTTGTTTATTTAACAACCAAGATTCATTTTCTTCCATAAAAATTCAGCAAACAACATGAATACTCTCATGGAAAAACCCTATACTTTCAACCATTTTGCAAAATAGTCCCCTCATTACTTAAATTATGCTACAAGGGTCCCAAAAGTACAAAAATTATAAAGAAAGGCCATCAAAATCACTTACTTGTAAGAGATATAAGTTGCTGATATTTTTGAGCTTTCAAAACCCCCTCTTTGCTGGTATTTTTGATGGGGAAGAAGGAAGATGAAAGATGATACCTTTTTTCTTTATTTTATTGTATTACTAGTCAAATTAGTCACCAACATTTCACCTAACTTTGACCCTACAATATTTTTGTCTTCTTGATCAGCCACTAACATATTTATGGTCTATTTACTCAATAAAGACCCGTAATTTAATGTTCTATAGCTATTTGACACCTTTAGCTAGTAGAACGAAACTTTCGCACTTTATGCGATTTAGTCCTTTTTCAAAATTAAGCAAACAATCGCTAAAATTATTTCACCAAAATTTTCATGCACTCACATAATCATGCTATAACACATAAAATAACATTAAAAATAATTTCTCCAGCCTCAGAATAATGGTTCCAAAATCACTATTCTGACTAGGCCAAAAATCGGGCTATTACAATTCTCCCCCTTGGGGATTTTTGTCCCCAAAAATCTTACCGGAAAAGTGGTTTTGGTATTGACATAAACATCTCTTTCCCATAATCATCGCTAAAGAACTTTCACTTGACTGTGCCTCTAATACTTATCTCTTTTCTTTCTCATATCAGTGTCATAAGCGGTTCATTGCTATACCCCACCTCGGCTGAATTTTAACCTCCATCTGAGAGTTCATATACACAATGGTCCGATCTATACCATCATGTCACATATACGCACATACTTGAATCTTTTTGAATTCGACTAATAAAACTAGCCAGTTCATCTTGGCCTTACACTCTCTATAATTTTACACAGTTCGATTGATTACCAAATAAACTCTCGGTTGCCTTTAAATTTCAAAGCCTCCTTTAGCTTTCCCAGGAAATCACAATATATAACCCGGATCGTAGTCCGATTAGTGGAGACTAGTATTCCAAGAAATCCAACAATCATATAGTCACAAAATTTCATAAATCTGATGAGCAGGGATTCAGTACATACCGGCATGATTCACAGATCTCGTCAAACATTTAGCAATAAACTACATCACATTTTTCCTCTTTCCAAGACGGGAATAATTCTGATATGGCAATAATCTTTTCTCATTTCTATTCTAATATCAGCACTGGAGAAGATAGCTCCGGTAAAACCTAATGCTCGACTCTAACCGCATTAACAATTCAGATCTTTCTGTAGCATCGAAAGCTCTAAGCTATCACATTAGCTTATTATCTCAAAACAAATCACAATTCATACAACAGTGCATAACTGAAAATTAAGAAGTCTCTACCCAAGTGCAGACTAGACCAGTTCAAATGCTTCGGTTAACAATATTCTCATCTGTCCAAGTTTTGCTAATCATGGAATAAGCCATTCGAATTTCCTAAGACGAAAATTTTATCATACAATCATTCGGAATTCACTCATCATGCTAATCAAAGACCATTTCACTTGCATTAGCTCAAATAACCAATATATCTCAATTGAAGACATTAGCTTTGATTAACTTACTTGAGAAAAGAGATCCATCATACCAATTGAAATTAGAAATTTCACCACTTATGCCTTTGCCGTTGTCAAATCCTTAGAAATTAGAGAAATCCAAATACTAAAATCACCGCATTACCATGATCAAATCAGGAGCATAGTCACACTTGACTTGGTTATCGCAAGCTAAAGAACACACTTTGAACATAAGTAATAATTGACAGATTATGGAACAAAGATAACAAGAAATGTCACACCCCTCGCCCGTATCCAACGCTGAAATAGGGTTTGAGGTGCTACCGAACTTAAACTCAACCAATCTTAGGAAATCGGGCCATAAAATTTTGATCAATTTAAAACTTTTCATTTCATATTCAATTTATCCCTTAATAGGGCTTACGAGGCCCAAAACATACACTCAAGGTGGTTCATGACCAATCCGATGGTTCAAGAAAAACTCGAAGAATTTCATGCTTTAAGGCTCCATAAGCCCGTGTGGGTATAGGGCACACGCCTGTGTGCTAGGGACACGCCCGTGTCCCGTACCCGTGTGGCCAAATTAATTCCACAATTTTTCATGAAACAAGTGCAGACTTTACATGGCCTGGACACACGCCCGTATCCTTTGCCCGTGTCTTTTCACATGGCCACGACACACCCGTGGTGCAGCCCGTGTGCAAAAACCTGAGTATTTTGTTTCTGACGTCAGCATCACACAACCATGGTACACGCCCGTGCACTAGGCCATGCTCTTCCACACGGCTAAGACACACAATCGTGTCTCTGCCTGTGTGACCACTACCATGCATTCTGACTTGAAATTTCTAAGTGTAGGGGACACACGGCCTTCTCACACGCCCATAGAGCTGCCCGTGTGTCACACACGGTTTAGACACATGCCCGTGTGTCTACCCGTGTGGACAATATGAGGCTATTTACCAAGCCTCATTACCACCCTAGTGTGCCTATTTTCATGTCAATACCAACCAATACCAAATCAAGCATGATGGACATTCATTTAACCATGAAGATGCATCTATTATAGACTTAAAATGAATGTTATCCTCATTCAAGGCTTAATGTAAAGTGTGGAATCTATTCTAAGCCAACACATTTGGCCAATTCTCAAAGACACAAAATAATAAGGTCTAGTCCTATACATGCCATAATCAAAAATATAAATCCTACTATACCGAGAATTACGGCTGATAGTGTGATCGATATCTCTGACTTCAAGGGACCCTTGAGCTAGTTAAACGGCACTGAAAGAAAAGGAGAAAGGAAAGCGAGCAAGCATAAAGCTTAGTAAGTTGCATATAAATAAATATACAACAACAATTTCACCATTAGTCATCATACTCATAGTTTAAAGGTAAGCATAAACTTGACTTACTCATTACCGACTCTCAAGTTACATTTTCTAATTTGAGCTCATTACTCATGCATACCAACTTGGTACCTATACCACTCACAACATTATTATACTTTCTTTATTAAATCAATTTCATAACCTTTAAAGTTGAACCTTTAGATATGCTACCGAATATTCTATAAGCCTCAAACGTGGGGTAAGTTACCGATGCCATGTCCCAAACATGGTCTTACACTGGCTATAATCTTCGAGGTTGATGCCATGTCCCAGACATGGTCTTACACTAGCTCTCATATATACGTGCTGATGCCATGTCCTAGAAATGGTCTTACACTAGCTCAACTCTTAGCCGATGCATGTCCCAGACATGTCTTACACTAGCACTCGTCTCAATGCCGATGCCATATCCCAGACATGGTCTTACACTGGCTCTCATTATGTGGCTGATGCATGTCCTAGACATGTCTCATATGTGGCCGATGCATGTCCTAGACATGTCTTACACTGGCACACAAATAACCCGAATGTCATGGCATGAATATCCGGTTTGTTTCTTAGGGTTCCAACGGGATCTTTCTATTATCTCAATTATTAATATGCATTCTTAGTTCACAATCTAGCAATTCATGCTATATTATCTCAATGACAACTTAAATACATGCATTAAAAATTTTGTTGTATTACTTACATATGACTTACCTCGATTTACAAAATGTACTCGACTAGTCAGTTTAATCAACCTACTTGGCTTTCCCCTGGTCTAGGTTCAAATTTGGCAAAACTTGATCTATAATAACAAAATACACTCATTTAATCACTAATTACAATTAGGAACTCATAAATTCACTTATTTGGTAAAATGACCATTTTGCCCCTAGTCCTTGGCAAAATGACCATTTTGCCCCTATGCTTGAAATTCGATTTTTATTGAATTTATTCGTATCTTAGGACTAGCTGGCCCCTTTTTAATCTTATAGCATCACCAAAATCCCACTATTTCACACACTTATCACCTATTTTGCAACTTATTCAAAATAGTCCCTTTAGGTGTTTTCATGCTAACACCCTTCACAAAAGTTGTTTAGAACTCTTCTAAGACTTATATTCTTCCATAAAATTTTAGAAAATAACATGAAAATTCACATGGTGAAAACCTAGACTTATCACCATTTTGCAAGGTAGTCTTCTCATTTGAAAGCCCATAAAACAAGCATTCCAAAAATGTAAAAATCATCAAGATCACTTACATTATGAGAGGAATAAGTTGATGCAAATTTCCAACTTTCAAACCTCCATATTTGTTGATATTTTTCGGTGGAGAGAAGAGATGGAGAAGGAGAAAATAATGGCTACGCTTTTAGGCACTATTTTATCACCAAATCATGACATCACTTACCTAAACTTTAACTATTTGTTTAAAATCCATCTCATGGCCGACCAACGCAATTAAAAAGGGTATAATTGCCCTTTAACCTAAATTTTAGTTCTCTAGCTATTTAACACATTTGGGTACTAAAATGCAACTTTTGCCTTTTATGCGATTTAGTCCTTTTTTGCAATCGGGCTCACAAACATTAAAATTAACTCCCCAAATTTTTCATACACTAATATAATCATACTAAAACCTCATAATAATAATAATTTTCCCAACGTTGGATTTATGGTCCCGAGACCATTGTTCCAACTAGGCCCTAATTCGGGCTGTTACAAGAAAACCAAGTAAAGAAATCCAGGATAGAGAAATCCCGAGATACGATACTATATCAGAAGGCCAAAAACAAACTCTTAAGAAAATATGAAAGACCTCGATAATTCCTCAAAGAGAAAAAGTCCAAAAGAAAACATCATTTCTTCCCACCAGAATCAAATGCAATAATTAAAGGAAACAGAATCATACCATCATATGCATTTTCTCATAAGTTCCCAACAGACAGAATATAACAGAATACCAAAAAAAAGTAGAGCAAAACAGATTATAAACCGGTCAGACCGACAATGCCTTCGTCTGACATTTAGATCAGATAGCATTCTTATATAATAAGAATTTCATTAGAAGATAGATAACTACTATAACACTTCCGAGAACAATGATCTTTTAGAATATATCAAGAGAGGCAGTCATCATCTGTTCACTGTAATTACCATACTCAGACATCTCATATTTCAAATATTATTTCTCCAACTATTTCTGTCATCATAAATCCCATATTATTCTTTTCACTAAAGAAGATCAGTTTTGAGAAGGTCAAAATCATTACATTTTCTCGACCTCGTACCTGAGTAATTCGATTTACCAAACTAAATTTCTTCTCTAACTGTGGCAGTGCATATCTCAAATAATCCTTATGTCAACCTAATATTTTTCTAGCTCTGGGTTACTTATCACCTCATTCTCAATCATTAATCATGTTTATAGTTATTCCCCCACTGAACTCTTTGGTTTCACACTTGTGAGTTTATTCAATGCAAATTTCATGAAATTCCATTACAAAACACCACTCTGGTAAAGGGGTGAGGTCGTAGGGCCTCTAACTCGACTCTCATATACATATGCATATGACACAACTTTCATCATCATAGAGACACCATCACAACCATGTCATTTATTTCATGGAAATTATCGTTCATATTTGCATTTCACAATTTTTTGATTATCTTATTCACTCAAGTTCACTTATGCACACATTCTATGAATTCTGGATAACTTTTCTCGTCACATTCACTTAATTAAACATATCAAGCACATCATATCATATGAGGGCCAACAAACATGGATGAATATACATTACAATCGAAACTCTGATTTCGCACATCATCATATGCATGTCATTACAATCATATAAATCTATCCGAACAATTTAACACATTTACTTAAGTTATATGAGCTTGCCAATGTCATTCAAATAATTATACATAAACATTCTTTCTACCTGTATTTTTAGTAAGTTATATAAATAGATGCATTCACTCGAACAAATCAATCATATACACCATGGGATTGTCAATCAATCATAGATAAGCTCATTATGCCATGTACACATTCTATTTCATGTTTCTCATATCACAAATATGTACATATACATTTCATGAAATCTTATTTGTACCTTTTCGAGTTTTAACTCCTTATAATTGCACTTTATTTGAATACTTTAGTATCACCATCTATGTGATCAGGTGTAGCTCGGTTGGAGAGTACCTTTATCTAAACAAGATAGTTCTTATTCGCGTCGAGAGACATCACACTATCACCAATTTGTGGCATGTATAGCTAGGCACTTTCACGTGCTAGGTTAGTCCGAGAACTGACTATGTAACACCCCTCACTCGTATCTGGCACCGGGACAGGGCTCAAGGTGTTACCGGGTTTCAACTTTCACGACATACAAATTCAGTTTACCTAATTTCGCTCAAAATTTAAAACTTTACACACACATACATACTGTCCCTTATATAGGCCCTCGAGGCCTAAAACATACATCGAAACGGTTCAGGACAAAACCGAAATCATTCAATAGATTCTGGGCAACTTAATGATTTTCTTGCCTTGGAGAGTCACACGCTTGTGTGGTGGGGCCGTGTTGTCACACACGCCTGTGTTGCTGGGGACACGCCCGTGCCTTCAGCCCCTGTGACTCTCTGTTTATGACATCAACATGCATGTGGGGGCACACGGCCAAGACACACGCCCGTGTGTCTAGCCCTTACACTATACTGACTTAAAATTTCAAGTGTAGGTGACGCACGGCCATACCACACACCCATGGGAGTGAGCCGTGTGTCATATACGGTCTAGACACACACCCGTGTGTCTACCCGTGTGGACCTTGTTGGGCTAGTTTCCAAGCCTTTGATCACCCTTTATCACCCAAACATATTTCTAGGTTACTTTAATACTTTTTAAGGCCAAATTATGCACTTATACAAAACTTTGATGCACCTCATTCCATGTAAACCTCATATCATTGGTTTTATACATGCTAGGTTAATTCCTATCTTATATTTAAGGGTTTTCATGCCTCTCTGACACATTTAAGATTGGCTCATTCTAACAACTCATTGCCAAATATAACCAAGCCATCACGTATGAACATAAACATGCATAGATTTGTAGGTCATAGCCTTCTTTAAAATGAGCCAATTCCAATTGCTATACACAAAATGATATGTATATCTTTACATGCCTTCATCTTGGCAACAAATGACACATATAACAAAATACTCAAAAAGCCCTATACATGCCATTGAACAAAACAAATGTGTCTATATACCAAATCTGGACTAGTTGATAGTGCGTTGACTCTTCAACCATCTTCCAATCTTTGCGAGTCCTCGAGCTCTGTAAGACAGGGAAAAGAAAGAGGTAAGCATTTACATGCTTAGTAAGCCCAAATAACTGGAAAGTAAACTTACCGATTAATTAGCATAAAGCCATATTATGCATTAGAATCAACAAACATGGAAATGGTATTCCTAACACATGCACTCAATCATCAAGTTAGTCACAAAAATAAGGTACCATGTAAT
The DNA here is from genome assembly GCA_025698465.1 of Gossypium longicalyx. Lineage (NCBI taxonomy): Eukaryota > Viridiplantae > Streptophyta > Magnoliopsida > Malvales > Malvaceae > Gossypium > Gossypium longicalyx. The sequence continues at coordinate 26,507,422 of CM046999.1, forward strand.
TTATCTTAGATGATCTCATCATTCAATATTTCCTTTAGAACATACGTCTCATATTAATCCCGTTGAGTTTCTAGGAAATCTCGATGGATTATCCATTAACCATCAATTCATGAGAATGATCATTTCAAGTAGGCACTCTCGCGAACCTCACATTTTTACGGCAGGATTACCAGTCCAGGCTAAATCCCTCGTTTCGTAAACTCATGGTGATGTCGAAATTACCAGTCCAGGCTAAATCCCTTATTGCGACAAACACCATTAATGAGCTCGAATCTAAATTACCAGTCCAGGCTAAATCCAGATCCTAATCAGATTACCCGTCCGGGCTAAATCCTTAACATGCATATATATTTTTCGGGAGGCTAGATCACTAAAGGAACACCTGTCCGGGCTAGATCCTTTTTATATTGAGATCATCGGATTTCCCGTTCGGGCTAAATACTTTCTGTAACACATGTAGGATCTCAAGTCACGTAAACATGGTTCATCCATCGAACTTCCTTTTCAACCTCAACTGGGACATTTATCAACATGTCATTATTTAGGATACATTTCATGTATTTTCATGCCATCATCAAGTGCAATTATCATACATTCATAAACCATGCAAATTCTGCTATGCTAGGATACGCTTGTAAAACGGCAAAGAATAGGATGAATGAGAAACATAAGGAACTTTGAACCACTAACAAAAGGGTAGGATAAAATAAATAGACAAAGCGGGCTTTTTGGGGTTGGGGATAGAGGACTTGAACCTCACGATTTTTAAAGTCGATTTAATTTTTCCTCTTTACTATAAATTTCATTGTTGTCGGTATTGATATTGACATGTAGAATGGGACTCTATCTTTATTCTCGTCCGATTAATCAGTTTTTCAAAAGATTTATCAGACTATGGAGTGAATGATTTGATTAATGACTATTCTATTCGATTCTTTCTTCAACTTGGAATCGATTCACAACAATTCTTTTTATTTTTCATATTTTCATATAAATATAAATTGATATTGCATATAATAGAAATAAAAAAAAGTACGGGTTCGGTTCGTCTTTTTTGAGATAGTTTTTCATTAGTATACCTATAAAAAAAATAGGTATAGGCATATTATGAGTTTACTTTAAGTTATTCAAACTCACCTGGTACTCGTCTCGGTATTGTGTTTCAGTTATTCCGAAACTTTTCGTTTTCCTCGATTGACCTCCAGAATTTGTTCCTTGGGGTCTATAACAATAGAAATAAATTATTAATAACTCACATTGTACCTTTTTAGTCTAAATTTCACCCCGGTCTAAATGACCGTTTTGCCCCTAACCTTTAACATTTTTACGATTTAGTCCCTAGGCTCGTATAATGAAATTCATGTAATTTCTACCTTACCCAAGCCTAGTCTAATGTTTTTCTCTCTTATGTTAGCTCACATTTTCCATTAATTTCACATTTCTACCACACATTTTACACCTTTTGCAAAAAGGTCCTTTTAGGGGTTTTTCATGAAAATCACATTGGGAAAGATGTTTAACACACATCCAACTTTCATATTCCTCCATAAATCATCAAAATACAAGTAACTCATGCATGGTTAAATTTCTAAACATGAACCCTAGCATGAAATATGGGTAGAAATAGAGAGAGTAAGCTACCGGGATTTCAAAAATACAAAGAACATTAAAAACGGGGCTTGGGAGCACTTACTATTTAGCTTAAAAAGCTTGGAAACCCTAGATATGGAGAGCTTGAGAATTTTGACTGAATGAGGGAGGTGAATGGCTGATTTTTTACTTATTTTTCCCATTTTATTTCATTAAAATGCCAAATGACCATTCTTTGAGATTTCATCCATATAAGTCCATTTTTGTCCAAAAACTTAGAAATTGGGAAAATTTCTCTCCATGACCTTCTAATTTATAATCTAAAGCAATTTCATACAAATTGCTTCTAGAACCTATGTTTTACAATTTATTCAATTTGGTCCTTATTTTCCAATTGGACACCTTACTCAAAGAATTTCTTCATGAACCTTTAACACATGCATATTCTCATATTCTAGACCTCATAATAATCATGAAATAAATATTTTGATGTCGAATTTGTGGTCCCGAAACCACTATTCTGACTAGGCCTTATTTTTGGATGTTACAGACTAAACCATAGCTTTGATACCACTAAATGTAACACCCTTTACCCGTGTCCGATGCCGGAACAGGATACGAGGCATTACCAGACTTAATCATTCACAAACATGAAAAAATTGGGCTATAAAATTCCATTCGTATCAAAACTTTTCATACACATGCATAATATCCCAAACAAGGGCCTACGAAGCCCTAAACATCCATTGAAAGTAGTTAGGGACTAAACTAAGAACCTTAGAAAGTTTTGGGAAAACTTAGAAAATTTTTCCATGACACAAGGTCACACGCCTATTTGGACACAGGGACACGCCCATATCCTTAGGCCGTGTAACTCTCTGGCTATTACGTCAGCGAATAATTTGGACCACACAGCCAAGCCACACGCCCGTGTGCTAAGGCCTTGTCCCCCACACGGCTAAGACACACGACCGTGTCTCAGCCTGTGTGGCCAACACTTAGGCTATTTTCCAAGCCTTTAAGTTACCTTTAATCCTTTACATCTTTATTTCCATATTACACATTTAATTCATGGCCATGACCATTTAGATTGGTCATAAAACATTCATCATGTACATATTTCATAACACCAACCATATATGGCAAACAAGCATAATCATATCACAAGCATTAGAACATAGCATAGATAGATAGGTTCATAAACCATAATCAATATGAGCCACCCTTCATGACCATATACAAATAACTCAATATAGGCCAATACATTTGGCTAGTCATGTTAACACATATCATAAAAAAAAAACCAAGTCCCTATACATGCCACTCACTTGCAGGCACTTAGCATATATATATCAATATTCCAAAGGTGATTGTTTGATAGTGTGGTGCTGCCTCCGACGACCTCCAACCCTGAGCTAACCTGTCAACACTAAAGAAAAGGAAAGAAAGGGAGTAAGCTTTATAGCTTAGTAAGATCATATGAAATTAATAAGCAATTTATCAACTTGCTTCTCAAGGTAATACCACAATATTTGCGTTTTTGCTTATGTTCAAGTCAAGCTGTTCTCTTTGGTTGTAGTCACTAAATTATTTATATCTGGAGCTACGGAGCTCCAAATTAAGATCCACTAATTTTCCCTAAAACTAGACTCACATATCTTCTTACCATAAAAATTTTCATAATTTTTGGTTTAGCCAATGAGTCGAGTTTATTCTTTAAAGTCACCCATGTTTCGCTGTCTAACAGTTCCAACCTCTCTTCACTTAAAATTTATCATCTCTTAGTACGGGATTCAGATGATGTTCTCTTTTGTTTCATTTGAAAATATACTCATTTAGGATTCTAAGCATATAAATTATAACCCATAATTATTTTTGTACAATTTTTAATGATTTTCCCAAATCGGAACAGGGGATTTTGAACTCATTCTGACTCTATCTCACAACAATTCAAATATATCATAATATGAACTTCTTTTTCTTACATCATTTCTTCTATATGAAACTAGACTCAATAATATTTAATTCCATATTTTATTCAGCCTCTAATTCGATTTTCACAATTTTTGGTGGATTTTCAAGTTCGGGCTACTGCTGCTGTCCAAAACTATTTCAATGCTAATTTTACCCTTTCATAATTATCTCTAAATAGGCTTTAATGCCAATCAATTTCTCTTTTCATATTCAATAGGCCACAAGGTGAAGGGATAAACATATCATGTCCCAATTTAATTCGACCTAAAAGCCTCACACATAATCATCCATCAAATTTACCACATAATTATACACCATAGGTATCGACCTAATATTTACAAGGTCATCACAAAGTCATTCTCATAGGTATGAGTTACTCATTTACATTCTTACCAAAAGTCCAATATACATCGAGCTCATCACTCATGAATTTTTAGTACATATCTTTACGCTTTCAACATGATCATAAACATAGCTTACTTATTTTCATTCCTTACCAATCATACAACATACATTGAGCACGTATTTCATGAATTTCATGTAAGTACCTGTATCACTCACATCATGGTCAAAACCTCTCTTATTCCGACATAAACCAAAAATTTCCCGTTGAACCATTTGGAATACTACAGGATATTCAGTAAGCCTCAAGCACAGGATAACGTGCCGATGCCATGTCCCGGACATGGTCTTACACTGGCTCACACATCAAAGTCGATGCCATGTACCAGACATGGTCTTACACTGACTCTCGTATATCGAGGCCGATGCCACGTCCTAGACATGGTATTACACTAGCTCTCATCTATTGATGTCGATGCCATATCCCAGACATAGTCTTACACTAGCTCTCATATCTCCCTAGCATCATGGCATGAATATCCGATCTATTCCTACGGTTCAACCGGGAGTTTCCCGTATTAATCTCATCATACATTACTCATAGCCACATTCAAACATTTTATGCAAAACCCATCATTAAATGCATAATAACGATAAAGTTGTAATATTTATGCACATCTTACTCGTTTCAATGGAATATAATATTCCATCAAATTTCCAATGTCTCCAATCTTCACATAAATGTTATTAACATTTGGCATCACTTTCTCATACTCAATATCATCAACATATTATTCAATACAATAATAGCAAGATAGATTTCAAGTATATTAATAGTAACATGGATAATATGCTTATTTAGTCATATGGACTTACCTCGAATGCAAAAATGGCTAATTATTCCCTTTTTGTCCTAAACCACATACTTTCTCGATTTAAGCCCGAATCTCAATTTTCTTGATCTAAATTAACAAAATTTACTCATTTAATCATCACATTAAATTAAGCGTTCCACAATTCATACTTTGGAAAAATGACCATTTTGCCCCTAGACTTTCACAAAAATTATGATTTTGCCCCTAGGCTCTTAAAATAATTTTTATCAAATTTCCTCATTATCCAAGCCTAGCCCAACCTTTATTACTCTTTTAGCAACTCAAAATGGTCCCTATTAGGTGTTTTCATAAAAATCCTTTCACAAAAGTTGTTTATTTAACAACCAAAATTCATTTTCTTCAATAATTATTCAGAAAAGAACATGAATACTCTCATCGGAAAAACACTAGACTTTCAACCATTTTGCAAAATAGTCCCTTTATTAGCTAGATTATGCTACAAGGGTCCCAAAAGTACAAAAATTGTCAAGAAAGGCCATCAAAATCACTTACTTGTAAGGGATATAAGTTGTTCATATTTTTAAGCTTTCAAAACCCCCTCTTTGCTGGTATATTCAGTGGGGAGGAAGGAAGATGAAAGATGATACCTTTTTTTCTTTATTTTATTGTATTACTAGTCAAATAAGTCACCAACATTTCACCTAAATTTGACCCTACAATATTTTTGTCTCCTTGATCAGCCACTAACATATTTATGGTCTATTTACTCAATAAAGACCCCCTAATTTAATTTTCTATAGCTATTTGACACCTTTAGCTAGTAGAAGGAAACTTTCGCACTTTATGCGATTTGGTCCTTTTTGAAAATTAAGCAAGCAATCGCTAAAATTATTTCACCAAAATTTTATGCACTCATTTAACCATGCTATAACACATAAAATAACATTAAAAATAATTTCTCTGGCCTCAGAATAGTGGTTCTAAAACCACTGTTCTAACTAGGCCTAAAATCATGCTGTTACATTACCAGCAGTGATTTCAATGATGTTGGCTCAAAAATATGTGAGAAAGGGTTGTGAAGCTTACTTTGCTTATGGGCTTGATGCGAAAGTGACTGAAAAGAAGATTGAATCAGTGCCAGTTGTGTGTGACTACCCTGATGTGTTTCTCGAATAGTTACCGGATTTACCACCAATCCGAGCATTTGAATTTGGTATTGAGTTAGTACTTGGAACAACTCCGATATCGATAGCTCCATACAGAATGGCGCCGACTGAATTAAAAGAGTTAAAAGCTTAGTTACAAGAATTAACAGATAGAGGTTTCGTACGACCGAGTTATTCTCCCTAGGGTGCACCAGTTTTGTTTGTGAAAAATGAAGACAGAACTATGAGAATGTGCATCGATTATCAACAGCTCAATAAAATGACAATCAAGAACAAATATCCTTTACCTCAGATAGGTGATTTATTTGATCAGTTGAAAGGGGCTATAGTGTTTTCGAAGATAGATTTGAGATCGGGTTACTATCAATTGCGAGTGAAAGACTCTGATGTGCTAAAAACTGCTTTTTGAACGAGGTATGGACACTATGAGTTTTTCGTTATGCCCTTTCGAATTAACGAATGCACCTGTTGTTTTTATGGATTTGATGAATAGAATTTTTAGACCGTATTTAGATCGATTTGTTGTCGTATTCATTGATGACATATTGATATATTCACGTGATGAAATTGAACATGTCGAGCATTTGAGAATAGTGCTACAAACTTTGAGAGATAAGAAATTGTATGCGAAGTTTATCAAATGTGAGTTCTGGTTATGCGAAGTTGGTTTTCTAGGTCATATAGTATCAGTATCAAGTATCTGTGTTGATCCGAGCAAGATTTCAGCTATTCTGGATTAGAAGCCTCCGAGAAATATCTTTGAAGTCCGCAGTTTTTTAGGACTTGCTGGTTATTACTGCCGATTCGTAAAAGGCTTTTCTATGATTGGAACTCCGTTGAAAAAATTACTTCAGAAAGATGTGAAATTTTATTGGTCTAAAAAATGTCAAAGAAGTTTTGATCAGTTGAAAGCTCTATTAACTGAAGCTCCGGTGTTAGTTCAGCCAGAATTGAGTAAAGAATTTGTGATTTATAGCGATGCATCTGTGAATGGTTTAGGTTGTGTTTTGATGCAGAAAGGCAAAGTCATAGCTTATGCCTCAAGACAGTTAAAGCCTCATGAAAAGAATTATCCAACACACGATCTGGAATTGGCAGCTATAGTGTTAGCGTTTAAGATTTGGTGCCACTATCTGTTTGGTGAGAAATGTCACATTTCTTCCGATCACAAAAGCTTAAAATATTTGATAACTCAGAAAGATTTGAATCTACGACAGCGAAGATGGTTAGAATTGTTAAAAGATTATGAACTTGTAATTGACTATCATCCAAGAAAAGCAAATGTTGTTGCTGATGCTCTAAGTCAGAAATCATTGTTTGCATTGTGCGCGAGGAATACTCAGTTAACTTTGTCTGATGATGGTTTGATTTTAGCTGAGTTGAAAGCGAGACCGTTATTTATTCAGTAGATTTACAAAGCTCAAAAGGTTGATAATGAATTGTTAGCAAAACGGGCTTAGTGTGATTTGAATATTGATTCAGAATTCTAAGTTGATGCTGAAGGTTGTTTGAGATTTAGAGATCTAATATGTGTTCCGAGAAATTCAGAGTTGATTTAGATGATTTTAAATGAAGCTCATAGTAGTCGGTTATCTGTTCATCTGGGTAGTACTAAAATGTATAATGATCTAAAACAGCTTTAGGTGGCATGGTATAAAACAAGATATCTTAGAATTTGTTTTGAAATACTTAATTTGTCAGCAAGTTAAAGCTGAGCATCAGGTTCCGTCTGGGTTACTTCAACCGATTATGATTCCGGAGTGGAAATGGGACAAAATCACGATGGACTTTGTATCGAGTTTACCTCTAACACCAAGTAAGAAAGATGCAATCTAAGTTGTTGTTGATAGATTAACTAAATCGGCTCATTTCATTTCGGTTCGCACAGATTATTCACTTGATAAGCTTGCAGAGTTGTACATTTCTCAGATTATGAGATTGCATGGAGTACCTATTTTTGTTGTTTTGGATAGAGATCCGAGGTTCACATCATGGTTTTGGAAGAAACTGCAAGATGCATTAGGTACGAAACTATACTTTAGCACTACTTTTCACCCACAGATAGATGGTCAGTCTGAACGGATTATTCAGATACTCTAGGATATGTTGAGATGTTGCATTCTTGAGTTCGAAGGTACATGGGAAAAGTATTTACCATTGATTAAATTTGCATATAATAATAGCTTTTAATCGAGTATTAAAATGGCACTGTATGAAGCTTTATACGGTCGGAAGTGTCGAACACCGTTGTACTGGACAGAGCTTAGTAAGAATAAGATTCAAGGGGTTGATTTGACCAGAGAAACATAAGAAAAAGTAAAAATAATATGTGATAGTCTAAAAACAGCCTCGGATCGTCAGAAATCTTATGCAGATTTAAAAGAAAAGATATTGAATTTCAAATCAGAGACAAAGCGTTTTTGAAAGTATCACCATGGAAGAAAATACTTCGTTTCAGTCGTAAAGGCAAATTGAATCCGAGATTCATTGGACCGTATAAAATCATAGAGCGTGTCGGGCTAGTTACATATAGATTTCTATTACCACCTAAGCTAGAAAAGATCCACAGTGTATTTCAGGTATCGATGCTATGAAGATACATATCAGATCCTTCGCATGTTACTTCCCTGACTGAGGTTGAAATTCAGCCTAATATGTCTTATGAAGAAGAACCGATCCATATCTTAGCTTGTGAAATTAAAAAATGCAAAACAAGAAAATTCCAATAGTAAAAGTATTGTGGCATCGACACGGGGTTGAAGACGCCACATGGGAACCCGAGGATGCTATGAGAAAACAATATCCAAACCTATTCACTGGTAAGATTTTCGGGGACGAAATTCTTAAGGGGGAGAGTTGTAACAGCCCGATTTAGACCCTAGTCAGAACAGTGGTTTTAGAACCACAAATTCGAGGTTAAAAAATTATTTTAATATTATTTTTAGTGTTTATAATATGTGAATTGATATGTTTGAATGTCTCGTGTGGAAACTTTATCATTTGTGTGCTTAATTTGCAAAAAGGACCTAGTCGCATAAAATGCAAAAGTGACTAGTTAATTCTTAAAGTGCTTAATTGCTATGTCTCTTTACATGAGAGGTCCTTATGATACAAATAGACCATAGTTATAATTAAAAGACATTGATGGACATATGTTAGTGGCATTTTAATGATTTTAAAAAGGGTAAATTGGTAAAGTAGACATTAATGTTAATTAAATTAAAACAAAATATGAAACTAAGCCATTGTCATCTCATATTGCCGAAAATACAAGGAAAAAGAAAGAAAAATACAAGCTCAGGGTTCCGGCACTTTGATTGGTGATTAAAGTATGAGTTTTGTCTGGTTTTTGATGATTTCTACATTTTTGTGATAGTTGTTTTGTGTTCTATCAAGCCCATGCCTAAATTTTTGATTTGGATGATGATTTTGAGTTATGTCATTGTTGATTTTGTGAGTTTTGCAATGTTAGTTGATGAATTATGGAAGCTTGATGATAGATATAAATATTTTGTATTGGGATTTTTGATGAATTTGAGTAATTTGGGCTAAATTGTTAAAATGAGAATTTGAGGGACTAAAATGTGAAATAAGTGTTAAATATGGCCTGATTGGGACTATAGGCAAATTCGGCTAAGGCATGATTGTGATGAATTTTGTATATTGTGGTGTTTTGTGTAATAGAGACTAAAATGTCAAAATGTGTAATTTTAGGGGCTGAAGTGCAAAATGCCCAAGGATGTATTTGTGATTTAATTGAATGAATTGAGATTGAATAAGTGAATCTGAATTTATATAGATCAAGAAAGGAGAAATTCAGACCTAGATCGAGGCAAAAACAAAGTGCTCGATTGATCGACTAATATCGTCATTCTTACGTCCGAGGTAAGTTCGTGTATAATACATATTGTTTAAACAAAGTTTATATGAGTTGAAATGAATAGAGATGTGAAAGTGAAGTTTGAGTATGTGAATTGTGGATTGAATATATAAGGCACTAAGTGTGCGAATAAAGAAATAGCTATGGCTACTAAAATGGCATTAAGTGTGCGATATTAAAACAACATTGGCTGAATAAATGGCACTATGTGTGTGATACCGATATTAATTCGGTTTATTATAATGGCACTAAGTCTGGGATACTATTATAGCTTTGACTACTTAATTGGAATTAGGTGTGCGAGTTCATTGAACGTTTAAGGATGATCGAAGGAATTAGTGCATTGAGCATTAAAGTGATAAATGTGATAGGTATGAACGTGATGGTATAGGTATGTACAGAACCTATGTGGTTAATGATATCGAGTATGAAATAGATAGAAGATTTTGTAAGCGAATGATGAAATGAGTAATGTGAAGAGTTGTATTAAGTGTTTGTCAATTGATTGAATTATTTTTTAATTGATGAGTTAAATGTGTTATATCATGAACTTACTAAGCTCTAAAGCTTACTGTGTGAAATGTTCTCTGTTTTACAGTGTTAAAAAGATAGCTCAGATTTAGGGATCGTCAACGACTCATTCACACTACTGGAAATATATTTTGGTACCATTTTGAGAGTTGTATATATGGTATACGGCATGTATAGGCTAGAGTTAATTTGGTATGTTTTAATGATGCTATGAAAATGAATGAAGTGTATTGAGATTATGAAACCTATGTCTTGGTATGATTATAGGTTATGATTTGGCATGATTTGGTATGGATTACAAGCATGAACTTTATTGATGATGGTATGGCATGAATGGTGTATGTTTTGGCTGTGAATTGGTTGAGAATTTGGTATAAAATGGTTTGTTTTGGTGCTTGTAGGGAGGACCCAAAATGGGTGGCTTATTGGCCTTGTAAATGGCCTATTTTTTGCCCACATGGGTAGGGACACGATCGTGCATCTCAGCCGTGTTGCTCGAGGGCCAGTTCAAAATGAGCTTGAGAAGACCATGAGGTCGTACACACATGGGCGTGTACTAAGCCGTGTGGCCAAGTCAGTTTTGAGCAAGGGCTAGACACACGGCCGTGTGGCTAGCCATGCGACCCAAGTCAGTAGCCTCCTTAATTTTCACACGGCCTGGCACACGAGTGTGTCTTGTGATCGTGTGGACAAGTCAGTATGTTTGCCCTATTTTGATACGGCCTAAACACACAAGCGTGTCTTGTAACGCCCCAAAAATCCCGAAACCCAAAAATCCCGAAATCCCAAACTTTCTTTATTTTCAGTTTTGATAAAAATTGTGTTTTATATTCATAGCCAAGTGATAATTATAGTAGGTTTTAATTAAGGTTTGAGTTAGAATCTAGGGGTAGAAGAAATTGTCGTTTAGTTATTAAAATAATCAAGGTTGGAAAGCAGTTGGGCTTTTAAATTAAGATAGGGAAAATAGCATCAAAAAGCCTTGTGGATGAGTGGCTAAGTGACGCCACTTAGGGAGTAGAGAGGTGGCGTTAGTGGCTAGCAAGGAGATCCAAGGTTCGAATCCCAGCTTAGTAATTTTTAGAAGTTTAATTTTGGCCTTCTAGAAGGTTGGAAGTGGCATGAAAATGGACTCCAAGGGAAGTGTTCAGGAGAGAAATTAAGGAAATAATCAAGGGGTTATCAGGGAGAAAAACGAGGAGATGAGAAGTGAGGAGAAAGTGGAGCCGAAATGAGAACATGGGCTTGAGGAATTCGGCCATAGGGGATATAAATAGGTGTCGAATGCAATGGTATAAGGCTAATGCCGAAATCTTTTTCTCACCTTGTTGCCAGAAACACTCTTCTCTAAAAGTCAAAAACTCTTTTCTTTCTTTTCTTTCTGCCAATTTCAATTCTCCTCTACACAATCTTCTTTGCTGATTTCTTCTACTACTTTTCTTCTTTTATTCGTGCCAAATAAACCTTATTCACTATACTAAGTTGAAAGCTGGAAAAGCCAAATCCCCCAAGGACCGAATACTCTTTGATCGGATCTAGTGTAAGTGTTGCTCTTCCAATCGGTTTTTCTTACTATGAATTGATTATTGTCCCTCAATCATTCTAATCAAATATGGTAGGGAATTAGTATCAGATCTCGGATCTTAGCTCTCTGCCGAAATTGCCTTTAGGTGCTTGCGGTTTTGGTAAGTATTCCTCTCCCATTCGCTAAGGTGGTTGAATGTTCATAGTTAAGGTAAAGGGACTTGTGTTGGATACGAGTCGTCTATTATTCTGGTTTTAATAGTTAAGATTGGTGCAAATCTAAGAGTTGATCGTGGTTAGTGATTTAAGAAGGGGCTGATCGCACAAGGTAAGGTTAAGGTGAGGTTTCGGTTTTAGTAAAATATGTATTAAGCATACGATTAATTGAAGGATGATATCTTTTGTAGGTTGGTGACTAAGGGAATCACAGGACGCTTGCTTACCAGGTGTGTACATACACTACACACACGCTATGAATTGGCAAAAGCCGAAATGCCGAAAACCTAAATAGTCGAAATGTCGAAATGCTGAAAAGCTGAAAGTTTTGCTATGGTAGTCTTGCGAGTGCGCGAACACTCATAAGGGGGTGACCAATAGGTTACCTAAGGCCCACGGGCGATTTCATGGACTTGGGTTGTGATTTGGCCATATGGGCCGAAATGGGCTAAATGGGCCCGATGGGCTGTTGGGCCCATATAGGCAAAAACTGAATATTTATGCTATGTGATAGGAATTTGTATGTGAGCATGAATATGAAAGTGACTGGGCCTGACGGGCCCTATAAATGTGATTTGGGCCTAACGGGCCATATACAGGTGATTTAGGCCTAATGGGCCAGATACAGGTATGTGAATTTGATTGGGCTCTGTAAGGGGTTTTGGGTTGAGTATGTGATAACTACATAACACTTAATTAATATAATGTGACCGTGGACAAGTCAAAGGGTTAAGGTGTGGCAACGGGTATATGCATGTCTAGGATTGGATCTAGGGAGAGCTTGGTACTTAAGCGGTCTTAATGACCCACCTCCTCTTCTCTGGAATCCTACCTGGTATATAGTATTCATTCATCTTAGCTCACGGGACTTGTTAACGGGCCAAGGTAAGTGAAAATCGTAATTAAGAGAAAATTACCTAAATGCCACTAAGAGCAAAAATGACCAAAATACCCCTAGGTGTTGAATGTAAGTGACACGCATACATATGATATTCTGCTTAGGTTGCATATGGGTTGGGAATCATGGAACGGATGAAGTATATGAGGATCGCATGGTTGCTTGACATCGTGGATCCAACAGTGATATTTAAAGCCCAATATGTAAATGAAGGTAGTTCTGCAACCGGGCTACCCTTGGTGTGTCGATTGGGTGGGTCGATATTTATATCCCCACATGGTGTGACGGGGGACGGAGCTGGTGTGTAGCGGATGGATAATTTGGATGGGATTGCATTGCATGTTTGATGTATGATGGTTTTTAGAATGTTTTTTTTTTTTTTTTTTGCTAAGGGTTGTACACACTGAGTTTGCGAAAACTCATCCCCTCTTTTATTTTATTTTCAGGTGATGCTCAGTAGAAGGTTCGATGATTAAAGGGACTCTAGTGGCCAGCTAGCAAGATAATTTGGGCTTGTTTTTTTTTTTTAAAAGCATATAAGTTTTTATTTTATTAAGTATGTTTCAGACCAGATTGTAACAAGGTTTCCATTATGTTATTATTACTTGAATTATTATATTTATTGTAAATACGAAAAGTTGAACATGAATTTTCTAAATTATAGTATGTTTTCTATGTTTTTGCAACTAAATTTTTAAATGATAAGTTTTATTAAATCAAATGTTTTAAACCAGTCTTTAGCAACTGAAAGGTGTATTTTTTAAGTTAATTAAGGTTTCTTTTATTTTAAGAAGGGTTTTTAATGAAAACACGGTTTTCGCTAAAACATTTCAATGTAACATGCCAGATTCAGCCATAACGTCTGGGCCGGGTTTGAGGTATTACATTTAGTGGTATCAGAGCCCGATTACAAAACTCGGGCTGTGAAGTGGGCCTTATTACTATTTGGTTTCTTTTTCTACTTATTATTTGGATTTTAAAAATATTTTGGATCACAATGTTTTGGAAAAAGGGAAAACTTCCTGAGCGGCGCACCGAGTCTCTGACGTCGAACCAAGTGAGTAGTCTTATTCTTAAGTTTGTTTAAATTGTTATATAGTAGATAGTTAGAAGGCTACTTTAGATGATTTTGTTAGAATGGAACCAAAGCCCGGAGGAACTTGAAACTGTAGAGGATGTTCAAAAACAATCTTCTCTTTAAATATTTCCATAAAACATCGGTTTAATTATTAAACTAACTAAAACATCATAAAAATTTCTAATCTAGATAATACAAGAATCGACGATGAGTGCTAGAAGAGGTGCAAGAGGCCATGGCCGAGGCCGCAGAAGTATTAGGGTTAAATCGTCGGCATCGGGCCATATGCCTGATGTTGGAGTAGAAGAGGCTCCAGCCTCACCTGTGGCTGGGAATGGACAGTATGATCGGGCCGCAGGAGAAGATGCATTTGTCGCAGGCAATGCTAAAGATTTTAGAAAGGGTCGTTGGGCCCAATAATGGCACTGGAAATCAGGGATCCATTCCGGAGAGACTCTGATCGAACGGGGCTGAGATCTTTAAGGGCATAGCTGGCGTGGCTCCTAACATGGCAGAGTATTGGTTGGAGGCCACTGAAAGGATAATGGAAGACCTAGATTATTCACCGAAACAAAAGCTAAAAGGAGTCGTGTCACTACTTAGGGAAGAAGCCTACCAATGGTGGTTGACGGTGAAAGAGGGCACCTAACCGGAGCGGGTCCCTTGGGAGTTTTTCAAAGCTGCATTCCAAGGGAAGTATATAGGTGCAAGCTATGTGGATGCTAGAAGGAATAAGTTCCTGAACTTGACCCAAGGAAACAAATCGGTGGTGGAGTATGAGGCGGAGTTTCTACGCCTTAGTAGGTATGCAAGAGTGATGGTCGCAACGGAGTATGAGCGTTGTGTTGGGTTTGAGGATGGACTTAGAGATAGCCTCACTGTACTGATAGCTCCACAAAGGGAACGAGTTTTCTCAAAATGAGTGGAGAAAGCAAAGATAGTGGAGGAGGTAAAATGCACTGAGTGCTTAAACCGGGAGAAAGAGAGGGGTAAGATTAAGAGGGAGGCTAAGACCCTGGGTGTTGGATAAAGGCCTAGGGTTAGGGCCAGAAATAACGGGCCAATTAGAGCAGGGCCTCCTGCTTTTAATCAAGGGGTGCCACCTTGTGCTGATTGCAAGAAAAGACATGGAGGCGAGTGTTGAAAGAGAATGAGAGCTTGTTTTGCTTGTAGGTCTATGGAGCATAGGATCAAGGATTACCCCCAAGTGCTAGGTCGAGAGCCAGTAGTGGGCCAAGGTGGTGCTCAGCCACCAAGGGGTGGACAGCTGCCGCCAAGGGGTCATGGACAGGCTAAGGGCGGTAACGGCAATGGACGTGGAAGTGGAGCACCAGGCGAAAATGCGGGCCATGATAAGGCGAGACAACCAGCTTTGGTTTATGCTGCTCGTCGCCGAGAAGACGGGGATGCCCCAGATGTGATAACAGATGTGTTCTTTATATATGAGTTACCTTACACAGCTTTGATTGATATTGGATCGATGCATTCATATGTTGCATGCAATAAGACTGAGTCTTTGGGTGATATGTTTGAGATTATTACAAATGAGATGACTGTGATTAGTTTGTTAGGGCAGTATGTAGGAGTGAATAAGTTGTTTAGGGAAGTACCCTTAGTAGTCTGAGGAATTACCTTTTTAGCAGATTTGATGGAGCTGTCGTTTAGCGAATTCGACTTAATCTTGGGTATGGATTGGCTGGTGAAGCACTGAGCCACCTTAGATTGCGCTGCAAAGTGAATGGTGTTAAGAACGGCGGAAGATAAGGAAGAAGTGTTAAGAACGATGTTAAGGGCTGAAAAGTTAGTATGAAAGGGATGCAAAACCTTTATGGCTTATATTAGTCATACGGAGGCTAAGAGTCTTATTGTTAAGGAGTTAAGAACAGTTAGGGAATTTTCGGATGTCTTTCCCAAGGAGCTACTTGGGTTGCCACCCAGCAGAGAAGTAGAATTTGGAATCGAGTTGTTACCTAGGACGGCTCCTGTGTCCATCGCTCCTTATCGGATGGCACCCAAGGAGTTGGTAGAACTTAAGGCACAGATTCAGGAATTGTTGGATCGAGGATTCATACGACCAAGTGTGTCTCCATGGAGAGCACTGGTGTTATTTGTGAAGAAGAAGGATGGAACCTTGCGAATGTGCATCGACTATCAATAGTTAAACAAGTTAACTGTTAAAAACAAGTACCTTCTATCGAGAATCGATGATCTTTTAGATCAGTTTAGAGGAGCTTCTATTTTCTTGAAGATTGACATGCGTTTGAGATATCACCAATTAAGGGTTAAGGAGGCAGATGTTCATAAAATAGTTTCAGAACTCGTTATGGGCACTACGAGATGCCATTCGGGCTGACGAACGCACCTGACGCTTTCATGGATCTCATGAATCGGGTTTTCTAACCCTACTTGGATCGATTCGTGGTAGTCTTTATAGACGACATTTTGGTGTACTCAAAAGATGAGGATGAGCATGATGCACACTTAAGGATTGTGTTGTAGACTTTGAGGGAGAAGCAGTTGTATGCCAAATTCAGTAAGTGTGAATTCTGGCTAAGGGAGGTTACTTTTCTAGGACATGTGGTGTCAGCCGAGGGGATTAAGGTGGACCCTCGAAAAATTGAAGCGGTGTTAGACTGGAAAACACCCAAGTCGGTATCAGAAATCTGAAGTTTTCTGGGCTTGGCAGGATACTATAGGCGGTTTGTTGAGGGCTTTTGAGTAATTTTCGCACCCTTAACTAAGTTGTTGAGGAAGGGGGTACCATTTGTTTGGACGGACAAGCAGCAAGAGAGTTTTGAAAAACTCAAGAAAGTTTTAACTAAGGCCCCTGTATTGATTTAGCCAGTTCCTGGGAAGGAGTTTATGGTTTATAGTGACGCGTCGCATGTGGGCTTAGGTTGTGTATTAATGCAAGAAGGAAAGGTGGTTGCGTATGTGTCACGGCAACTTAAGACTCACAAAGTGAATTACCCAACCCATGATTTGGAGCTAGCTGCGGTGGTGTTCGCGCTTAAAATATGGAGGCATTACTTATACGGGGAGAAGTGCATAATTTATTCGGACCACAAGAGTTTGAAGTACCTCCTTACCCAAAAAGAGCTAAACCTTAGGCAATGTAGGTGAATTGAATTATTAAAGGATTATGATTGCACAATAGAATACCACCCTAACAAAGTGAATGTGGTAGCTGACGCGTTGAGTCGTAGGGCTAAGTCAGACTCAAGGGCTATGCTCGCCCGTTTGAGCTTGTTGGATGATGGTAGCTTGTTAGCTGAGCTTCAAGTAAAGCTGGTGTGGGTCGAGCAGATAAGGAGTAAACAGTTAGTGGATGAGACCTTAGGTGCTCATTTTAAACAAATGGAGAGTGGGGAGACATTGGACTTTGGGATAAATAGTGAAGGAGTATTGTGTTTTCGAGGGAGAATATGTATACCAAAGGACAATGATCTAAGGCAATCCATTCTGCGGGAAACACATAGCTGTCTCTATGCTATGCATCCTGGCAGAAACAAGATGTATCGGAGTTTGCGCGAGCTTTACTGGTGGCCTGGACTTAAGCGCGAGGTTATGGAGTTCGTAAGCAAATGTTTGGTATGTCAAAAGGTAAAGGCAGAACATCAATTGCCTTTGGGATTACTTTATCCAGTGAATATTCCACTCTGGAAGTGGGAAAGGATCACTATGGACTTTGTTAGTGGGCTACCCTTGACGCCTACTAAGAAAGACTTGATATGGGTTATAATGGATCGGTTAACCAAGTCTGCCCCTTTTGTACCAGTTCGCACCGATTACTCATTACAAAAGCTGGTTAGGTTGTATGTGGCGGAGATTGTAAGATTACATGGAGTGCCAGTATCCATAATATCTGATAGGGATCCACGTTTCACTTCATGATTTTAGAAGAAGCTGCATGAGGCGTTGGGTACTAGGTTGAACTTCAGCACGGCTTTCCACCCTCAAACTAATGGACAGTCGGAAAGGGTGATCCAAGTATTCGAAGATATGTTGAGGGGATGTGTGATTGAGTTCTGAGGTAGCTGGGAGGACTATTTACCGTTAGCCGAATTCGTATACAATAATAGCTATCAAGCAAGCATTGGGATGGCCCCATACGAGGCACTGTATGGGCGAAGGTGTCGAACTCCAACATCTTGGATGAAGTTGGGCGAATGAAGAGTTTTGGGCCCTGAGTTAGTAGCAGATACTGAGGATAAGGTAAAATTGATCCGAGATCAGTTGAAGGAGGCCTCAGATAGGTAGAAGTTGTATGCTGACCTTAAGGGTCGAAAGATAGAGCATGCAGTGGGAGACTTAGTTTTTCTTAAGGTCTCTCCGTGGAAGAAGGTATTAAGGTTTGGACGAAAAGGTAAACTAAGCCCAAGGTTCATTAGGCCATATCGGGTTGCAAGGCGGAATGGGTCAACTTATCAGCTGGAGTTACCTCCTGAACTAAGCCAGATCCATGATGTGTTTCATGTTTCCATGTTGAGGCAGTATCGCTTGAATCCTTCACATGTTATGGCAGTGGAAGAAATCAAGGTCAGGCCAGACCAAACTTTCGAGGAAAAGCCCATACAAATAATTGGTCGAGATGTCAAAGAACTAAGAAGGAAGTCCATTCCATTAGTCAAAGTACTTTGGCAGAATCACAAGGCTAAGGAGGCTGCTTGGGAACCTGAGGAAGCGATACGACATCAGTATTCTCAACTGTTTGAATCAGGTAAAATTACGAGGATGAAATTTCTTTTAAGGGGTAGAGTTGTAACGCCCCAAAAATCTTGAAATCCCAAACTTTCTTTATTTTCAGTTTTGATAAAAATTGTGTTTTATATTCATAGCCAAGTGATAATTATAGTAGGTCTTAATTAAGGTTTGAGTTCAAATCTGGGGGTAGAAGAAATTATCGTTTAGTTATTAAAAGAATCAGGGTTGGCAAGCAGTTGGGCTTTTAAATGAAGATAGGGAAAATAGCATCAAAAAGCATTGTGGAGGAGTGGCTAAATGACGCCACTTAGGGAGTAGGGAGGTGGCGTTAATGGCTAACTAGAAGATCCAAGGTTCGAATCCCAGCTTAGTAATTTTTAGAAGTTTAATTTTGGCCTTTTAGAAGGTTGGAAGTGGTGTGAAAATGGACTCTAAAGGAAGTGTTCAGAAGAGAAAATTAAAGAAATGATCAAGGGGATATCAGGGAGAAAAACGAGGAGATGAGAAGTGAGGAGCAAGAGGAGCTGAAATGGGAACTTGGGCTTGAGGAATTCGGCCATAGGGATTATAAATAGGTGCTGAATGTAAGAATGTCGAAATCTTTTTCTCACCTTGTTGCTAGAAACACTCTTTCCTAAAAGCCGAAAACTCTTTTTTTTCGTTTCTTTCTGCCGATTTCTATTCTCCTCTACCCAATCTTCTTTGCCGATTTCTTCTACTACTTTTCTTCTTTTATTCGTGCCAAATAAACCTTATTCACCATACTAAGTTGAAAGCCGAAAAAGCTAAATCCGCCAAGGGCCGAATACTCTTTCACCGGATCTAGTGTAAGTGTTGCTCTTCCAATCGGTTTTTCTTGCTATGTATCGATTATTGTCCCTCACTCTTTCTAATCAACTGTGGTAGGGAATTAGTATCAGATCTCGGATCTTAGCTCCCTGCTAAAATTGCCTTTAGGTGCTTGCGGTTTTGGTAAGTATTCCTCTCCTATTGGCTAAGGTGGCCGAATGTTCATAGTTAAGGTAAGGGGACCTGTGTTGGATACGAGTCATCTATTATTCTAGTTTTAATAGTTAAGATTGGTGCAGATCTAAGAGTTGATCGTGGTTAGTGATTTAAGAAGGGGCTGATCGCACAAGGTAAGGTTAAGGTGAGGTTTCAGTTTTAGTAAAATATGTATTAAACATACGATTAATTGAAGGATGATATTGTTTGTAGGTTGGTGACTAAGGGAATCGCAGCACACTTGCTTACCAGGTGTGTACATACACTGCACACACGTTATGAATCGACAAATGCCGAAATGCCGAAAAGCCGAAAAATCGAAATGTCGAAATGCCGAAAAGTCGAAAGTTTGGCTACGGTAGTTTTGCGTGTGCGCGAACACTCATAAGGGGGACACCGAT
Source organism: Gossypium longicalyx (assembly GCA_025698465.1). Classification (NCBI taxonomy): domain Eukaryota; kingdom Viridiplantae; phylum Streptophyta; class Magnoliopsida; order Malvales; family Malvaceae; genus Gossypium; species Gossypium longicalyx. Next base: position 26,527,567 of record CM046999.1, read on the forward strand.
AGGTTGCCAGAGGCCCACGGGCGATTCTGTGGACTTGGGTTGTGATTTGGCCATATGGGCCGAAATGGGCTAAATGGGCTCGATGGGCTGTTGGGCCCATAATAGGCAAAAACTGAATATTGATGCTATGTGATAGGAATTTGTATGTGAGCATGAATATGAAAGTGACTGGGCCTGACGGGCCATATAAATGTGATTTGGGCAAAATGGGCCATGTACAGGTGATTTGGGCTTAATGGGCCAAATACAGGTATGTGAATTTGATTGGGCTCTGTAAGGGGTTTTGGGCCGAGTATGTGATAACTAACTAACACTTAATTAATATAATGCGACCGTGGACAAGTCAAAGGGTTAAGGTGTGGCAACGGGTATATGCATGTCTAGGATTGGATCTAGGGAGAGCTTGGTACTTAAGCGGTCTTAATGACCCACCTCCTCTTCTCTAGAATCCTACCTAGTGCATAGTATTCGTTCATCTTAGCTCACGGGACTTGTTAACGGGCCAAGGTAAGTGGAAATCGTAATTAAGGAAAAATTACCAAAATGCCCTTAAGAGCGAAAATGACCAAAATACCGCTAGGTGTTGAATGTAAGTGACATGCATACATATGATATTCTGCTTAGGTTGCATATGGGTTAGGAATCATGGAACGAAGGAAGTATATGAGGATCGCATGGTTGCTTGACAATCGTTGATTCAACGGCGGTTTTTAAAGCCCAATATGTAAATGAAGGTAGTTCCGCAACCGGGCTACCCTTGGTGTGTCGGTTGCGTGGGTCAATATTTATATCCCCACATGGTCTGACAGGGGACGGAGCTGGTGTGTAGCAGATGGATAATTTGGATGAGATTGCATTGCATGTTTGATGTATGATGGTTTTTGGAATGCTTTTTTTTTTGTTGAGGGTTGTACACACTGAGTTTGCGAAAGCTCACCCCCTCTTTTATTTTATTTTCAGGTGATGCTCAGTAGAAGGTTCGATGTTTGGAGGGACTCTGGGTGGCCAGCTAGCAAGATAATTTGGACTTTTTTTTTAAAGCATATAAGTTTTTATTTTATTAAGTATGTTTCAGACCAGATTGTAACAAGGTTTTTATTATGTTATTATTCCTTGAATTATTATTATTATTATTGTAAATACGAAAAGTTGAACATGGGTTTTCTAAATTCTAGTATGTTTTCTACGTTTCCGCAACTAAATTTTTAAATAATAAGTTTTCTTAAATCAAATGTTTTAAACCAAGCTTTCGCAACTGAAATGTGTGTTTTTTTAAGTTTATTAAGGTTTCTTTTATTTTAAGAAGGGTTTTCAATGAAAACACGGTTTTCGCTAAAACACTTCAATGTAACATGTCGGATTCAGCCATAACGTCTGGGCCAGGTTTGAGGTGTTACATGTCTAATGCCGTGTGAGGCACACGGCCTATTCACACGGGTGTGTGTCCTTTATAAAAAAAATGTTTAAGTTTTGAAAAATTTTATATGTGTTCCATCTAGTCTCGACCCCTTTCTAATGCATGTTTTAGGTTTCGATGACCTAGGAAAGGGACTTTATGTTGATGTTTGATTATGATAAGATGATGTATCACTTCTGGATTGTGAAATGAATTCGAAATGTTTTGATTGTTTGGTAATGCCTCTTAACCCTCGTCCAACGACGGACACGGGTTAGGGGTGTTACATAATACCCGACCACTAGTACATATATTTCAAATCATAGTACATCTTTTTGCTACCAGGATGAATAGAATATGTACAGCTGTGTGCTTTAGATAGAATATCTCTTTTCAAACCTAAATCATTCGGAACACAAATTCTATCATGATAATGTAACATACCATCATCATCAATATTGTACTCAGAACTCAAATTATTCAGAACCAGTTGTCGTTTCAATTTCAACTTCGGATCATCATTTTGTAAGTCCCGAATTCGTTGCAGAAATAGGGGTTTAGTTCTCAACTCAATTAGTACAGAACCATCTTCATTCAGAGCTAAATGAGCATTTAACACTCGAAGTGCAAACAATGATGACTTTCGACTGAGTGCATCTGTAACACATTAACCTCTCCTGGATGATAATCAATAACCAGATCATAATCTTTCAATAGCTCTAACCAACGCCTCTATCTCAAATTTAGTTCTTTCTGAGTCATCAAATACTTTAAACTTTTGTAATCTGTAAACACGTGACATTTCTCGTTGTATAAATAATGTCTCCATATCTTCAAAGCGAATACAATCACGACCAGCTCGAGATCATGAATAAGATAATTCTTTTCATGTGGCTTTAATTGTCGAGAAGCATAAGCTACTTGTAACACCCCTAACCCGTATTCATAGCCAGAATAGGGTTACTAGGCATTACTGATCAATCACAACATAAAAAATACATTTTCACATAAACATCAATCAAATATAATCTCAATGTCCCTTATAAGGCTCTACGAGACCTTAAAACATGATTAGAAGAGGTTCGGGACTAAAATGATAACGTTTGTAAACTTTAATAAACATATAAAATTTTCCAACATCTAGGTGTCACACGCCCGTGTGAATAGGTCGTGTGCCTCACACGGCCACCAAACACACCCGTGTCATAAATCGTGTGAAAATAAGGCATACATACTGACTTGCACCACACGACCGAGGACACGCCCGTGTGCCAAGCCGTGTGAAATCTAGAAGGGTTACTGACTTGGGTGACATGGTCAGCCACACGCCTGTGTGCCAACCCGTGTGCCACACATGGCCAGTAGACACATTCGTGTGTCTAGGCCGTGCCAAACCTGTAGGGTATACTGACTTAATTCGAAAGGGTACCCCAAGGGACACACGGCTGTGTACCAAGGCCATGTGTCACACACGGTCAAGCCACACGCCTGTGTGCTCGGCCGTGTAGAGTGAAAATAGGCTTGGTTAAAGTCACATTTCTCACCCTTCTCATGCCTTCCTGCAACAAGACATTTTATACCATTTCAACACATTTATAGGCATCCAAAACATCATCAACTCATACACAACTCATGCCATAATAACACTAGCCAATTTAATACACATTTACTACTCCAATCATATAGATTTCATATGCCAAATTCATCCATTCCACCTAATTTCAATATGCATTTGTTCATCCTTCAAAATAACTAACTCAAAACTCAAAATAACACAAATTCATTACCTTAATTTCATACCATACTATGCCAAATTCACAAGGCATATCATTTATATTACATAGCATATATAAACACATTCTATAAGCAAAATTCACATCCCACAACTTTACCAAATACAAGCCAAATCACATAACTATAATTCCATAACACAAAATGTACCATAATGACACTAGCCTATACAAGGCTTCAAAAGTACCAACAAAATGATCAATAGTGTGATGACGATTCCTGACGATCTCCGAGTCTAAACTAGCTTTGATTATCTATAAAACATAGGCAAATAACACACAGTAAGCTTCATAGCTTAGTAAGTTCGCAAGTGAATATCTCAATTCATCAAGTAAATGCAATTTAACTATTTTCATATTACCGAATCAAATCACATTGACCACAAACCTTTATCATGTCTCATAACATGATTAAATACCATCTCATTGAACTTTCTCAATTTAATACTCAAATAGGTCCCGTACGTACCTGTACCACCTCGTACTAACCTCTTTCTCAACTACGTCATTCTTTACCTGTTGAACCATTCAAAATAGAAATCGAATACTAAAGGATTACAATTGATAAGTACCTATACCATGGCCCATAGCCAAATCAAGGTAACTAATCCCGGAGTACCTATACCATGGCCGGTAGCCAAATCAAGGTAACTCCTCTCTGAATACCTATACCATGGCCCGTAGCCAAATCAAGGTATTATTTGCACCTGAAGTGCCGATATTATGGCCCAAAGCCAACACATTAACTTAATGACATGTCATTAGCATCCTAACTATTCCTAGGGTTCAACCGAGAAGTTTCACCTGTCAATTTCATTGTCGAACACATTCGTATAGTCGTATTCACCATTCAAGCATTATTTGTAATTTCATAATCACATTTTATGAAATACCAAAGCATATAACATACATTTGTAATGAAATTACCACATACGAACATACCTCGTACTCGGAATTAACGAATCAGATCGATTACTCGATAACTTTCGATTTCCCCCGATCTAAATCCAAATTCTTTCTTTCTTGATCTATATGTATTAAAAATTAACTCATTTAGTCAATTACTCATTCAATTAAATCCTTAAACACATATTTGGGCATTTTTACACTTTAGCCCTAAACTTTCACATTTCTTACAATTTAGTCCTTATTTCACAAATACACAAAATTCATAAAATTTCTTTAAACCCAAGCCTAGCTGAACTTCGTATAGGTCTCTAGCAGCCCAAAACTTTCATTTATTTCACATTTCAACCTTTCAATTTGCAAATTTCATAATTTAATCCTTATTTGACATTTTTGTCAAAAATCACTTTACAAAACATTAAAATCTATCAACAATTATTCATTTTTCATCATCATATATCACAAATCTCAAGCATTCATCAACGACACTTCACAAAATCATCAAAAAATTCAAAAATTAAGACATGGGCTAGCTAGAACACAAAGCAATGATCACAAAAACTTAAAAATCATCAAAAATCGAGTTAAAATCGTACATTAATCAAGAAAAGAGTTGGCCGAACCCTAGATGAGTGTAAAAGCTTCTTCTTCTTCTTTAATTTCGATTCAAAGATGATGATAACACATAATTTTGATTTTGGTTTTATTTATGTTAAGTTTATTTACCAAATTACATATTTAACCTTTATTAAACCATTTAAAATCATCATAATATATGCCCATTTATGACCATTCCCACTATCAATGGTCTATTTACAACATAAGGACATTTCATTTAATAAGCCATGGCAATTAAGCACTTTAAACAAGTAGAATGTAACTTTTGCATTTTACGTGATTAAGTCTTTTTTCTCAAATTGAGCTATTAAACGATAAAATTAACTCACGAAATTTTCACACATATATATTCACATGCTATAAACACCAAAAATAATATTAAAATATTTTTTTTACCTTGGATTTGTGGTTCCAAAACCACTATTCCGCTTTAGCTAAAACCGGGCTGTTACACTACTACTTTCCCTACTTGCATCAGCACACAACCCAAACTATTGAGAGACGCATAACTATAAACAACATATGCTACCTCAGACTCAGGTTTATTCAACACTGAAGCTTTTGTCAACATGTTTTTCAGCTGATCAAAACTTTGTTGGCACTTACCAGACAAAACAAACTCGACATTTTTCTATAGTAGTCTGGTCATTGATGAAGTAATAATGGAGATCTTTTTAACAAAACGATGGTAACATGTTAAACACAGGAAACTTCGCACTTCAAAAAATCCTTTGGAGTTTTCCAATTCATCACAACAGAAAATTTACCCTTAATCAACTCAAATATTGTCATATGATACTATGTGACCCGAAAACCCAACCTCGCGAAGCTAGAATTCACATTAACTAAACTTTGCATACAATTGTATTTCTCTCAAATTTTGTAATACGATTCTTAAGTGTTGGGCATGCTCAAATTCTGTCTTGGAATAAATCAATATATCATCGATAAACACAACCATAAATCTATCCAGATAAGGCTAAAAGACCTGATTCATTAAATCCATAAAAGCAACAGGGGCATTAGTCAAACCAAATGGCATTACCAAAAACTTATAATGACCGTAACGAGTTCTGAAAGTACTCTTTGGCACATAACACAGTGGCACCTTTTAATTGGTCAAAAAAATCATCAATACATGGCAAGGGGTACTTATTTTTTATCGTGACTTTGTTCAACTGTCTATAGTCTATACACAATCTCAAAGAGTCGTCTTTCCTTTTCACAAACAACACAGGTTCGCCCTAGAGAGATATGCTTGGTCGAATAAACCCTCTATCTCACAACTCTTTCAATTGTGCTTTTAACTCTTTTAATTCAGCTGGAGCCGTGTGATACGGTGATATCAATATCGATACAATTCTCTCATTCTATAGAAACTAAAGTTTCTAGCTCCTCAATTACTAAACATTCCTCCATCAGATCATGAAATTTTATAGCTTCAAGAACATTAAACATTACTAATCATCCTGAACTCTCATCATGAGTTATCCTTTTTGTACGTCAATCAATGTCCTTTCCTTGGCTAGGAAAGGTTTCTCTAAGATAATCGGCACTTCCTTATCTGCTTCGAAATCTAAGACAATGAAATCAGCATGAAAAATGAATTTATCAACTCTTACGAAAATATTCTCGATCTTTCCTTTAGGATATGTTAAAGATCGATCAGCCAATTGAAGTGTCACAGTAGTGGGTCTTACTTCGCCTATTCCCAATAGTTTGAAAATAGACTTGGGCATCAATTTGATGCTCGCTCCTAAGTCACACAGAGCTTTATCACAGTAAGATTCTCTGATATTACAAGGTATATAGTAAAGCTTCTAGGGTCTTTCAATTTCAGAGGAAGCTTATTCTGTATAAATGCACTGCACTCCTTTGTTAAAGCGACAGTCTCATATTCACTAGGTCTTTTCTTCTTAGACAGGATGTCTGTAACATCCCGAAATAGGGACTAGTCAGAACTGTGGTTTCGAGACCACAAATATGACAACAAAATATTTATTTTATGATTATTATGAGACCTAGAATATGATATTATGCATGTGTTAAAGTTTCATGAAGAAATTCCTTGAGTAAGGTGTTCAATTGGAAATTAGGGACTAAATTGAATAAATTGAAAAACTTGGATTCTAGAAGAAATTTGTATGAAATTTATTTAGATTATAAATTAGAAGGTCTTAAAGAGCAATTTTCCCAATTTTTAAGTTTTTGGACAAAAATGGGCTTGCATGGATGAAATTTTAAAGGAAGAACTTAAGGGCATTTTGGTCATTTGGCATTTTAATGAAATAAAATGGGAAAAATAAGCCAAAATCAGCCATTCTTCTTCCTTGTACCAGCTGAAGTTCTCAAGTCCTCCATAGCTAGGGTTTTCAACAAAGCTCAACACTAAGTGCTCTCAAGCCCCGTTTTTAATGTTCTTTGTATTTTTGAAATCCCGGTAGCTTGATCTTTCCATTTCTACCCATATTTCATGCTAGGGTTCATGTTTAAAAATTTATCCATGCATGATTTTCTTGTATTTTGGTGGATTATGGAGGGTTATGAAAGTTGAAGGTGTGTTAAACATCTTTTCTTAGGTGATTTTCATGAAAAACCCCTAAAGGGACCTTTTTGCAAAAGTTGTTAAATATGTGGTAGAAATGTGAAAATGATGGAAAATGTGGGTTGCCATATGAGGGAAAAGTGTTTGGATAGGCTTGGGTAAGATAGAAATTAAATGTGTTTCATTATACGAGCTTAAGGACTAAATCGTAAAAATGTCAAAGGTTAGAGGCAAAACGGTCATTTGGATCGGGGGTAGAAATTAAACTTGAAAAGTGTAATGTAGTGAATTAATAATATAATTTTGTTGTTATAGACCCCGAGGAACACATTTCTGAGGTCGATCGAGGTAAACGCAAGGTCTAGGAATAACCGAAACACAGCTCCGAAACGAATACCAGGTAAGTTCGAATAACATGAAGTAAGCCTATAACATGCATAATTGTATGTTTTGTGAATGCATGATAATCGCATTATTGATGGCATGAAAATGCATGAATTGCATCTTTAATAATGAATTGTTGGATAATGTCTCGGTTGAGGTTGAAAAGGGAATTCGATGGATAAACCATGATTTACATGAGACTTGAGATCATGCATGTGTTGCAGAAAAGGATTTAGCCTGGACTGGTAATCCGAAGATCTCAAGTATAAAAAGGATCGAGCCTAGACTGGTGTTCCTTGAGTGATCGAGCCTCTCGAAGAATATGTGTGCATTGTGGATTTAGCCCGGACGGGTAATCCGATTAGGGTCTGAATTTAGCCTGGACTAGTAATTCAGATCCGAGCTCATTAAGGGTGTTTGTCGCGTAAGGGATTTAGCCTGGACTGGTAATCCTGACATCACCTTATGAGTTTATATTGCGGGGGATTTAGCCTGGACTGGTAATCCTGCCGTAAGATGTGAGGTTCGCAGGAGTGCATACTCAAAATAATCATTCGTATGAATTGATGGTGACTAGATAATCAATCGAGATTTCCTAGAAACTCAACGGGACTATCACAAGGTATATGTACAAATGACACGTAAAATGATGAGCTCATCTAAGATAAAAATGTTCATGGTGTTTGTTATGTGACTAACTTATTGATTGAGTGCATGTGATAGGGAAACCATTTTCATGTTCATTGGTTTCATTATCTGTTATGGATGTATGCTAAACAATCGGTAAGTTTATTTTCCAGTTATTCGGGCTTACTAAGCATGTAAATGCTTACCCTTCTCTTTTCCTTTCTTTTCAGAGCTCAAGGACTCATAAGGATTGGAAGACAATTGGAGAGTCAACACACTATCAACTAGACAAGCTTTGGTATAAAGACTTTTTTATTTTGTCCAATGGCATGTATAGGATTTTTAAGTATTTTGTTATATATGTCATTTGATTTGCCTAGTGAAGGCATGTAAAAATATGTTTATCTTTTTTTGTATATGGTCATGGGAATTGGCTCATTTTGAAGTAGGCTATGCCCTACAAATCTATGCATGTTTATATTCATATGCGATGGCTTAGTTATAATTGGCAATGAGTTATAATAACGAGCCAATCTTAATATGTCAAGCAGACATATAAATCATTAAATGCAAGATAAGAATTAACTTAGCATGTATGAAACCAATGACATAAGGTTCACATGCAATAAGGTTAATCAAAGTTTCATACTTAAAAATGGATAATTTGGCCCAAATATGCACTATAGTAATCTATAAGTGAAATTGGCTAGTAGAGGGTGACTTAAGGCTTGGAAAATAGCCTAACAAGGTCCACATGGGTGACACACAGGCGTGTGTCTATGCCGTGTGTGACACACGGGCTACTCCCATGGGTGTGTGCTATGACCATGTGTCCCCTACACCTGAAATTTTTAAATCGGCATAGAGCACGGGCTAAGCACACGGGCGTGTGCCTTGGCCGTGTATATTTAACAGAATGGTGAGGTTGAAGTCAATGTAGCACACGGGCTAAGCCTAAAAGCGTGTGCCTTGGCCGTGTTGCATACTGGAAAAAGGACACGGGCGTGTTCTAAGCCCCACGGGCGTGTTACACTTTAACTAAGGGAAAATTTCCTAAAGTGCCCCAAGTCTATCGAACAATTTCGGTTTTGTTCCGTACTACCCTTGGGAGTGTTTTTAGGCCTCAAAAGCCTGTATAAGAGACAAAGTGTACATGTTTGAAAAGTGTTAAATCACGAGCGAAATCCAGTAACCCGATTGAGTAAGTTTGTAAAGGTGAATTACCAGTAACGCCTTAAACCCTATCCCAGCGTCGGATACGGGTGAGGGGTGTTACAATGTCCTTCATGAACTTCACATAATTGGGATTTTCTCTAAAGCCTCTACCAATAGGATGTTGATGTGAAGTTACGTTAGAACATCCAAAAATTTCTTGAATTGCACCTCCTGTTTCTGCTTATTTGGCTAGAAATTTTGAGGATATGGAGGTGATAGAACTTCGGGTTGGATTAGATAACTTTTCTAAGGAGATAAATCTACATCTGAAGAAGATGTTAGTTTTTCAGAATTCACTAGTTTAGGTTTTACCTCATTAGACTTTGTAAGTTTTGGCTCAATTGGTGTAGGAATTTCAACTGTTGGTTGACTTCCCTCGTTTTCAATGGGTTCATCTTCAATCACAACCTCCTTCGGTTCCAAAGTCTTACCACTTTGTAAGGCAACTACTTTGCAATATTCCTTATCCAGATTTCTTCGATTTTTTGTATCATTCGGCTAGGCTCCTTACAGCTGGTTACGAAGCTCTGTATCTAACTTGCCCATTTGGTTCTCCAAATTTTTCAGTGTTGCTGCTTGGCTTTGGATTAAAACATCATTCTTCGCCATGTATGCCTTTAACAAGTTCTCCAAACTGTTGAATGACTCAACTTGTTGTGGTTTTGGACCTTGTTGATTGAATCCTTGGGATTGGTTGGGTTTATGCTGCATGTAACTGTTGTTCGGTCCATTTTCTTGGTTACTCCAAGAAAAGTTTGGATAGTTTCACCATGAAGGACTGTAGAATTTGGAATGTGGTTCGTGTCCACTTCTATTTTAGTGTTGATTCCCTACGTAATAAACTGACTTGGGATTTGATGGACAATTCTCAAAAGAATGACCATCCCCACAGCAGGAAACAATATCAAACTGACTTGGTGACTGAACTGCAAAATCATTCAAACCATTAACAATAATCTGTTTCAACATTAAAGAAATAGAAGATACCTAAGCTACGAGTGATGTATGTGCATCCACTTCATGCACTCTAACTACTTGTCTTTTTGAAGTTTCTTGATTTGTTGGCCATTGATAGTTGTTATTAGTGATCCTCTCATTGATCTCGTAAGCCTCATTATAAGACTTAGACAAAATCGAACCATTTGCAGAAGCATCTACCATCAACCTTCTGTGTGCATTAAGACCGTTATAAAACGTCTTCAACTGGATGCTGGTGGAATCCCATGATAAGGGCACTTATGAAGTAATTCTTTGAATCTCTCCCATGCCTCCTACAAAGATTCGTCATCCAATTGTTGAAAAGTGGTTATTTCATTTCGCAACATAGTATTTTTGCTAGGTGGGAAATACTTAACTAAAAATCTTTCTGCTAATTCTTGTCATGTAGATATTGAACTTGGTGGCAACAAATTAAGTCATGCTCGTGCTTGATCTTGCAACGAGTATGGAAACAACTTCAACCTCAATGCGTCTTCAGTCAAATCAGTTATCTTAAACAAATCACTCATTTCCATGAATAATAAAAGGTGAAGGTGAGGATCTTCCGTGAGCATTCCACTAAACTGACCCACCGTTTGGGGAATTTGAAACATCACTAGTTTCAATTCAAATTACGGTGCCTCAGTCTCCAGTCTTCTAATTCTCAAATTTAATTCATTGAAGAGTGGCACAATATGATGTCTTATGGCACGATCTCTATCATCAACAATAAGGATTAGATTGTGCACATGATTGGCTCCATTTACTTGTCTATCATTTTGATTTCCAAGGTCCATCCCAGCTTGTCTTTGAGCTGATCTTTCATGTCTTATTTGTCTAAATGTTCGCTCAATCTTAGGGTCTATAAGTAATAAATTGATAATTTGATCTATGCTCATAAACACCTAAAAAATAAATCACAAAAAATAAAGAATAAATTTGTAAGGTTAATTTGTAGGGTTAAAAGTTAGATAAAAATGAAATAACAACCAAATTGAAAAGAATAATTTCACAAAAATGATTAAGGCAATAGTCCCCGAAAATGGTGCCAAAAATTTGTAATGCTCGATTTATGCAAGTTTACACAGTCTTTATCAAGTAATAATTAAGTAAAAGAGTTATCATCTCCACAAGGATTGTGTTTGTTAAACAATATATTGCAAAATTAAAGTAAATAATTTGATGATAAAAACACAATATCTTGAGTGATTGGTGATTAACTAAATCACATTATCTAGATGCAAGATTAATCCTTAATGCAATTTAAATTGAATGCAAAGTATGAAATGAGATGTATGAATGAATTTAGCAAAAACACAAACTTTAACAATCAATAACATGAATAGGCTAGGATAATTACATCATTCAACTTAGCTTATTTTTATCATGCTTCACAGTGTTGGAAAATTATTCCATGGCAACTCGATCTTTCATGAGTTTGGAAACCAAATTGAGTCATTTTAGAATCTTTTACTTAGTAAAACATACATTTTACTGATCATATTAAACTAATGGTTTTTTAGGATTCATGTAAAGTAACAAGGATGATTTAGGTTTGAAACAATTTAATCACATAAACCAAAAAAACTATGCAAGATAATAGAGCTTGTTAGAGTTATTATGAACCTTTAATTTAGTCGGGTTAGGATCTAAATTAAGCATGCACATTTTAATTATTGTGTCCACTAGCCATAATCTGGTTAGGATCTCTCAACTAATTCTAATGCATCCAATCACATATGAATGAAATACATACTTGAGTTTAATTGAAAACATGATCGATTGAGGCACAAACACTGTAGACATGATTGAAACAAAGTTCATTAAATAAATGCAATCATCCTAGCTAAACAAAATTAAGCTACCATTGTTGATGACAAGATAATAAAGTACATTGCACACATGATTAAAATAAAAATAACAAAGTAAAGGAAGAATAAACTCTATCGAATCAGCAATCTCGTGAACTCTAATTGAAGATGTTTTCCTCCAGTCCTTGCGTTGCTCCTTTGGTAATGGCTCCACAAGGTGGCCAGCCAAGAGATAATCTTATCAAGGTTTTTGGCTAAGAAAGAAAATATGGGATGCTATGCATGGTAATGAAGAGAGGAAATGAGAGAATGGAAGAATGGTATGAAATGAGATATGTAGAGAATGAGGGATGTAGGGATCAGGGATGATTGAAATAAAGAATGAGTGGGGATATTTATACTTGAAGTAGATGGTAGAGTTTACTAAAAATAGGGATTAGAATCCCTCTATTTTATCCAATGCTTGGCCGACCACATTTTGGGGAAGAAGGTGGATGATGGTTCATTTATTTGAGCATAGAATCATACTAAATTTAGGCATGGGTTAGACGGTTTCAAGGACTATCTTTGTGTGCTGATTTCCAATGAATCTTCAAATGTAGGAACCTCTAGTAAATATCCCAAAACAGATTTTTGGGCAGCCAACATGCTTGTGCTAAATTTGGGCTTGACTCCCCCTTGTTGGGAGGTTCTGTGGCCCATTAAATAATCAAATTTGTCCACCATGTAGCATCATTTTAACTAGGTGAAAATAACACCTTGTTGACCCATTTAGCATGGTTTTGTTCTCCAACATAGAAAATAAATAGCTCATGTTCATGAAACTTTATAATAAGCTTTTTATTAAATAAACTTCATGGTCCCATTGCACAATTAAATATAACATATTAATAAATAACATGAAATAATTTAATTTATGCACAAAATTCATGTAATAAAGCACAAATTTACATATTTTATAAATTCATGTCCATTACCGAGGATTAAGACAAAGTTCACTAAATTAATTAACAAATACTCGGGATTAGTATTATTTTTTAGTAAAAAGGTGCTAAAAGCTACTAGAAAAAACCTAAATAAATTAAAGTGTACATAGAGTGACATGCATTGATTGATCGAAATTAGTAACCACATATGGGGTGCGAAATAGATTGTGGTAGATTTCGAGAGATGTAAATTTCAGAATATCATGAGAGGGGGCAATCGGGTTGCTCACTTGTTGGCCAAAGAGGGGTTTCGCCAGAAATGTGATGTTTGGTGGGTGGAGGATGGCTTGATGGTGATTTAGGGACTGGAGGAGAAAGAAGGATAGTCCACTTTTCAAGTTGATTTGTAACGCCTAATTTTCAGGTTTTCTGTGTTTCTGTGTTTTTTTAAAATTTGGGTGTGTTCTGGTTGGTTAAAATATATATTTTAGTAGGTTTGTGGGCCTTTGAAAGGCCCAAACTTAAGTTAAATCCGTGGTAGTCTTCAGAATTTTGATTTTAAGAACAAGTGATGCAATTGGCGTTTGGGCTTTTAAGAGTAAAGGGGTAAAAGATGACACAAAAAGGAGTGTGGTGTAGTGGTAAGGTAGCGCCACTTAGGGGACAAGGAAGTGACGCCATAGAGGAAGCAAGGGGTCCAAGGCTCAAGTCTTGGCTCTTGCAATTTATTTTAGTTTTTCTTTTCAATAAATCTGGAAGCAAGTAGGTGCGCTTTAAAGTTTAATGTGTTGGACTTATGACACAAATGAGTTGATGGCCTAGTGGTGGTGGCATGATTTGGCATGTGAGAGGACTTTGGTTCGAATCCTTTGGCACGCAAAGGTTGATTATTTTGCTATGTTGGGATGGCAAGAGTTGGTGTTGGTTTTAAACTCTGATGATGGAGGGATCCCACATTGGGAAGCTAACATAAGAGTAGATGGAGAGCTGGCTTTAAATAGAGCAAACCATGAGGAGAGTTGGCATACCCTTCTTGGTTGATCCCTTTCGCTGGGTGGCGTGCTCGTTTGGGTTGGGAGTCAGCTAGGAGTGTGGGAGCGCGGATTAACTGCAGTCTCCTAACAGGATTATCGCGTGGGAGATATCGTTATCAATCGTCATCAACCAGGTGTGTAAACGACACCCTCCCTTAGACTGAATCGGTAAAAGCCGAAATACCAAAACATTGGTATTTTGTGAACTCGCGAGCGTGCGAGCGCTCATGAGACAGTTGTTAATGAATATGGTGCATTTGGATGATTAGAGTACAGAGTGTACATTTTCGTGCACAACGGTATTTTTGGGCTTAATGGGCCGAAAATAGGTCAATGGGCCAACAGGCCCACTTTGGTAAAAAGATGAGGTAAGTACTTCTGATTACTTGGTAAACGTTAGAATGAGCATGAAACCCTAGCACTAGGTAATAATTATTGAAATACCCTTATACATGAAAAATTACGATTTTACCCCTAGGGATATTTTATTTTATCTGAAAAGCATGATGTTCTGTTTCTGTGTACGTATGCCATGACATATTATTCTGTTGCATGGGACAAGGGTTTATATTGATGGAGGAAGCGTTCTGGCTGCCTCGCTGCAATCTGGTGGCCTCGCCACATATATCTATTCTAGTGACTTCGTCACAATATCCGCGCCTCGCGATCATTTGCAATCTGGTAACCCACATATATAAATATATATTTGTTCGGTGGCCTCGCCACAATATCAGTATCTGGTGACTTCGTCACAATATCTGGCAGCCTCGCTGCAATTTTTGTGGTGTGTAGCAGTTGGGTGGGTCGAGTAGTCTCCCTACATGGTGTAAGGCTGGTACGGGGGTGTTATGGATGGCTCTGGGTTGGGATTTTTGCATTCATGATATATTTGTTCTGTATCTGCTATGGGCCTATGAGTTTCATTCTGATTTCTGTACTGGGCTAAGGCCCAGATAAGTCTGACTCTGAGATTTGATCTGTTTTATGCTATGCTTGGGTTATGTTACACACTGAGTTTACCAAACTCACCCTTTATTTTTATCTCTGCAGGAAATCCCCAACCATAGTGGGCTTGGAGCTGTGAGGGATTCGGAGTGGCCACATCATCTGCAAAGTTGGTTTTTCTAAGTTAGTTTATTTTTATTATTTTTATATTCTGATTTAATTTTGGGTTTTAAGTTGTAAGAAGGCTGCTATATAAATTTCTCTTTCCGCTATGGTTTTTATTTTCTGATTATATTTATACTATGTCGAAATCAAGCTAGTGTTAGGTCACATGGGTTTTCAAAATTAATGAACGTTTTCAAGACTCAACAAGCACAACAAATGGATAGCCTAAAGATTGATAAACCAGCTTTTCATTCAATTGTTGTTTTTACAAAGACCACCCTAATCACTTAAACCAACGAATGCAATGTTTCCAATATTTTCTTTTTACAAATAGATGATTTTAAAGATTAAAATGAGTTTTCTAAAATTAGTTTTCTTTAGAAGGTGGCACACCGAATCTCCGGCCCAAGTCTGTAAGTTTTCTGAGCCTTTCTGATTGTTTCTGAAATATATGTTATATGCTTGTACAAAACCTTATCATGGTACTTTAGTTAGGGTAACACTGGAACTATAGAAACTCTGATAAGTAGACTGAGACTGTAGCTAGGCTACCGCGAAAGAAAACAAACTCAAACTCTGAATTACTATTATTCATAAGACATCTGTAATAAACACTGAAATATTAAACTAATTCATAAAATTCTTAATCAGATAATACAAAATGAGTACATGAGCAGCTCGTGGAAGAGGCCGTGGACGTGGCCGAGGTAATGCTCAAGCTGAATCTTCGTCTTTAGGATACAAACTGGCAGTAGATGCACCGGTACCACCGAAAACGGAGGTAGAGTCTCATGATCGAGGTGTCGGGGACGATGCTCTATCCCAGGCGATGCTCCGAGTTTTGGAAAGGGTTGCTGGGGCAAGTATGGGAAACAGAATTCGGGGGTCTATTTCTAAGCGGCTCCGGACCAATGGAGCAGAGATATTTAGGGGCATATTTGGTGTAGCTCCGAATGTGGCTGAGTATCGGTTAGAAGCCACAGAGCGGATTATGGATGATCTGGACTGCTCTGTGGAGCAGAAGCTGAAGGGAGCCATATCGTTACTCAGGGATGAGGCTTATCAGTTGTGGCTCACGGTGAGAGATGGAACTCCTGCTGACAGTGTGACTTAGGAGCTGTTTAAGACAGCCTTCAAAGGAAAGTATGTTGGGGCTAGTTACGTGGACGCTCGCTGGAAAGAATTTCTGAACCTAGTGCAAGGGAGTAAGTCAGTGGCTGAGTATGAGTCTAAATTTCTGAGACTGAGCCGGTATGCTTCTAGGATTGTCACTACAGAGTATGAGCGTAGCGTACGCTTTGAGGATGGTCTGAGAGATGAACTTAAGGTGCTGATTGCTCCGCAGAGGGAGTGTAACTTCGCTGCTTTAGTTGAGAAAGCTAAGATAGATAAGGAAGTGAAGCGTACAGAAAGACAGAATCGTGACAAAGATCGAAACCGTTTTAGGAGAGATTCAAGACTTTCAGGTGGTATGAACAGGAATGTTAAGAGAGCAAGGGTAATGGAGCCAGTTCGAGCAGTACCGATGAATGCTGTTAGACCGTAGGGTTGTAGAAGTTGTGGGAAGATACATATGGGTGAGTGTCAGAAACGTTCTGGTGCTTGTTTTCAATACAGATCTATGGAGCATAGGGTTAAGGACTGTTCCCAGGAACCAGATCAGGTTCAAGTTTTAGAGCAGAGGGTCGCTCAACCAGTGAGGGGTGGGCCACAGTTTCCGAGAGGACGTGGGCAAGGCAGAGATGGTAATGGAAATGGTCAAGGAAGAGGAGCGCCTGGCAAGGGTGTTGGATTTGCTGAGGCTCGTCAGCCGGCGTTGGTGTATGCAGCTCGTCGCCGAGAGGAGGGTGATGCACCTAACGTCATAACTGGTACGTTTCTGATTTTTAGTATGCCATACACTGCATTGATAGATGTTGGATCTACCCATTCGTATGTTGCATGTGCTATATCTGGGTCGCTAGGTGTGCGCTCTGAGGTGACTGGGAGTGGGGTATCTGTACTAAGTCCTTTGGGTCACTCGGTTAGGGTAGATAAATTGTATAGAGATGTGCCTATAGAAACTCAAGGAAAAGTTTTCTATGAAGATCTGATGGAGCTACCTTTCGGAGAATTCGATCTCATTTTGGGAATGGATTGGCTTGTTAAGCATAGGGCTACTTTGGATTGTGCTACTAAGCGAATGATGTTAAAGACCATAAAGGATAAGGAGGTTTTGGTGATAGGCGAGCGTAGGGATTATCTGTCTAATGTGGTGTCAGCATTGAGAGCCGAGAAGTGGATTTGAAAGGGATGTAAGGCTTATTTGGAATTTGTAAGCCAATCGAAAACTGAGGGTCTAACAGTGGATAAAGTTAGAACTGTCAAGGATTTTCAAGATGTTTTTTCAGAGGAGCTTTTGGGTTTGCCCTCGAACTGAGAGGTTGAGTTTGGAATCGACTTGTTGCCTGGAACGGCACCGGTGTCCATTGCACCTTATAGGATGGCACCGAAGGAGTTGGTGGAGCTGAAAGCCCAAATTCAAGAGTTATTAGATAGAGGCTTCATTAGACCAAGTGTGTCTCCGTGGGGAGCATCAGTGTTGTTCGTTAAGAAGAAGGATGGGTCAATGCGGATGTGCATCGATTATCGGCAGTTGAACAAACTGACGTTAAGAACAAGTACCCACTGCCGAGAATCGATGATTTATTCGATCAACTTAGAAGAGCTTCAGTATTTTCTAAGATTGACCTTCGATCTGGGTATCATTAGTTGAGGGTTAAGGAGGTGGATATTCACAAGACGGCATTCAGAACTCGGTATGGTCACTATGAGTTCTTGGTTATGCCATTTGGGTTGATGAACGCACCTGCGGCATTTATGGATCTGATGAATCGAGTGTTCCAGCCATACTTGGATCGATTCGTAGTCGTCTTTATCGACGATATTCTGGTTTATTCTGAAACTGAGGAGAAGCATGAGGAGCATCTTCGTATTGTGCTGCAAGTGCTGAGGGAGAATGAGCTTTATGCGAAATTCAGTAAGTGTGAGTTCTAGTTGAGAGAGGTAACTTTCTTGGGGCATGTTGTCTCTACTAAAGGGATCAAGGTGGACCCTTGAAAGATTGAAGCGATTCTGGAATGGAAGCCACCGAGGTCAGTGTCGGAAATTCAAAGTTTTCTGGGTTTAGCTGAGTACTATAAAAGGTTTGTGGAAGGATTTTCTATGATGGCAGCGCCTTTGACAAAGCTTATAAGGAAGGGAGTACTGTTTTTTTGGACTGAGAAACAACAGGAATCTTTTGAGAAGTCAAGAAAAAGTTCGTGAGAGGACTCAGATTGATTCAATCAGTCCGGAAAAGATTTTACCGTATGCAGTGATGCATCACATGTAGGGTTGGGTTGTGTGCTGATGCAATAGGGTAAAGTGGTTGCGTATGCTTCGCGACAGCTTAAACCACATGAATTTAACTATCCTACTCATGATCTGGAGTTAGCAGCGGTAATCTTTGCGCTTAAGATTTAGAGACATTACCTATATGGAGAAAGGTGTATTATATACACAGATCATAAGAGTCTTAAGTACTTGCTGACTTAGAAAGAGCTGAAACTTAGGCAGCGGAGATGGATAGAGTTGCTTAAAGATTATAACTGCGCGATTGAGTATCACCTAGGCAAAGCTAATGTGGTGGCTGATGCCCTAAGTTGTAGAACTGTATCTGATCTGAGAGCCATGTTTGCTCGTTTGAGTCTGTATGACGACGGTAGTCTATTAGCAGAACTGCAAGTTAGGCCGACCTGGGTGGATGAGATTAAGGAAAAACAGACAAAGGATGAGTCTCTAGTTTCCCGATTCCTGCAGGTTAAGAATGGGGATACTTTTGAGTTCGGACTGAACAGTGAGGGAGTTCTGTGTTACCGAGGTAGAGTTTGCATTCCGAAGGACTCTAACTTGAGGCAAGCAATTCTGAAAGAAGCTCATGGAGGTCTATGTGCTATGCATCCTGGAGGGAATAAAATGTATCGCGACTTAAAGGAGTTGTATTGGTGGCCTGGATTGAAGCGAGAGGTAACGGAATTTGTGGGAAAATGTCTAACTTGTCAGCAAGTGAAAGCTGAACATCAATTACCTTCCGGACTTTTGCAGCCAGTGAAAGTACCACTTTGGAAGTGGGAGAGGGTAACCATGGATTTTGTGAGTGAGTTACCCTTAACTCCGTCGAAGAAGGACTTGATTTGGGTAATTGTGGATAGGTTGACCAAATTTGCTCATTTTATACCTGTCTGCAATGATTATTCACTTCAGAAGTTAGCCAAATTGTATGTGGGGAAAATAGTGCGACTTCACGGAGTGCCAGTGTCGATTATCTCTAATCGAGATCCTAGATTCACATCTCAATTTTGGCAAAAGTTGCATGAGGTGTTGGGTATGCGGTTGAACTTTAGTATAGCCTTTCATCCTCAGACTGATGGTCAGTCTGAAAGGGTTATTCAGATTCTGGAAGACATGTTGAGGGGATGCATTATCGACTTTCGAGGTAGTTGGGAGGATTACTTACCGTTGGCAGAGTTTGCATTCAACAACAGTTATCAGGCAAGTATTCAAATGGCTCCTTATGAGGCACTGTATAGGCAAAGATGTCATACACCTAGTTATTGGATCGAGTTGGGTGAACGACAGGTTCTTGGACCTGAATTGGTGGCAGATACTGAGGATAAGGTCAATTTGATTAGAACCGATTGAAGAAAGCATCTGATAGACAGAAGTCATATGCAGATTTAAAGCACAAGGGAATTGAGTACTCTGTGGGTGATATGGTCTTCTTAAAGGTTTCACCTTGGAAGAAAATATTAAGGTTTGGGAGGAAAGGTAAGTTAAGTCCGCGGTTCATTGGGCCTTATCGGATTCTTAAGCGAGTGGGTCCAGTGGCTTATCAGTTGGAGCTACCTCCAGAGTTGGATAGGATTCATGATGTCTTTCACGTCTCTATGTTAAGGCGGTATCGTTCTGACCCTACTCATGTTGTGTCGGTTGCAGAGATTGAGGTCCAAACAGACTTGACTTTTAAGGAGGAGCCTGTACAGATTTTGGATCGAGATGTTAAGATTTTGAGGAGGAAATCAGTTCCGCTAGTAAAGGTGCTGTGGCATAATCATGGCAGAGAGGAAGCTACTTGGGAGCCAGAAGTGGCGATGCGTCAACAATATCCTCATCTGTTTGATTCAGGTAAAATTTTGAGGACGAAATTTCTTTAAGGAGGGTAGAGTTGTAACGCCCAATATTCGGGTTTTCTGTGTTTCTGTGTTTTTTTAAAATTTGGGTGTGTTCTGGTTGGTTAAAATATATATTTTAGTAGGTTAGTGGGCCTTTGGAAGGCCCAAACTTAAGTTAAATCCGTGGTAGTCTTCAGAATTTTGATTTTAAGAACAAGTGATGCAATTGACGTTTGGGCTTTTAAGAGTAAAGAGGTAGAAGATGACACAAAAAGGAGTGTGGTGTAGTGGCAAGGTAGCGCCACTTAGGGGACAAGGAAGTGACGCCATAGAGGAAGCAAGGGGTCCAAGGTTCAAGTCTTGGCTCTTGTAATTTATTTTGGTTTTTCTTTTCAATAAATCTGGAAGCAAGTAGGTGCACTTTAAAGTTTAATGTGTTGGACTTATGACACAAATGAGTTGATGGCCTAGTGGTGGTGGCGTGATTTGGCATGTGAGAGGACTTTGGTTTGAATCCCTTGACACACAAAGGTTGATTATTTTGCTATGTTGGGACCGCAAGAGTTGGTGTTGGTTTTAAACTCTGATGATGGAGGGATCCCACATCGGGAAGCTAACATAAGAGTAGATGGAGAGCTGGCTTTAAATAGAGCAAACCATGAGGAGAGTTGGCATACCCTTCTTGGCTGATCCCTTTCGCTGGGTGGCGTGCTCATTTGGGTTGGGCGTCAGCTAGGAGTATGGGAGCACGGATTAACTGTAGTCTCCTAACAGGATTATTGCGTGGGAGATATCGTCATCAATCGTCATCAACCAGGTGTGTAAACGACACCTTCCCTTAGACTGAATCGGTAAAAGCTGAAATACCGAAACGTTGGTATTTTGTAAACTCGCGAGCATGCGAGCGCTCGTGAGACAGTTGTTAATGAATATGGTGCATTTGGATGATTAGAGTGCAGAGTGTGCATTTTCGTGCACAATGATATTTTTGGGCTTAATGGGCCGAAGGCCCACTTTGGTAAAAAGACGAGGTAAGTACTTCTGATTACTTGGTAAACATTAGAATGAGCATGAAACCCTAGCAATAGGTAATAATTACTGAAATACCCTTATACATGAAAAATTATGATTTTACCCCTAGGGATATTTTATTTTATCCGAAAAGCATGATGTTCTGCTTTACGTATGCGTATGCCATGACATATTATTCTCGCTGCATGGGACATGGGTTTATATTGATGGAGGAAGCGTTACGCGACCTCGGCATGAATCTGTGGCCTCGCCATATATATCTGATTCTTCGTGACTTCGTCACAATATCCGCACCTCATTTGCAATCCGTGGCTTCCGCCACATATATAAATATATATTTGTTCGGTGGCCTCGCCACAATATCATATCTCTGTGACTTCGTCACAATATCCGCACCCTCACCGCAATTTCTATGGTGTGTAGCGGTTGGGTGGGTCGAGTAGTCTCCCACATGGTGTAAGGTGAGTGCGGGGGTGTTATGAATGGCTTTGGGTTGGGATTTACATTCATTCATGATATATTGTTATGTATCTGTTATGGGCCTATAAGTTTCATTCTCGATTTACATCGGGCCAAGGCCCGAGATAAGTCCGACTGAGGTTTGATCTGCTTTGGGCTATGGTTGGGTTATGTTACACACTGAGTTTACCAAACTCACCCTTTATTTTCATCTCTGCAGGAAATCCCCAACCATAGTGGGCTTGGAGCTGTGAGGGATTCGGAGTGGCCACATCATCTGCAAAGTTGGTTTTTCTAAGTTAGTTTATTTTTATTATTTTTATATTCTGATTTAATTTTGGGTTTTAAGTTGTAATAAGACCGCTATATAAATTTCTCTTTCTGCTATGGTTTTTATTTTCTAATTATATTTATACTATGTCGAAACTGCTAGTGTTAGGCCGCGCGGGTTTTCAAAATTAATGAATGTTTTCAAGACTCAACAAGCACGACAAATGGATAGCCTAAAGATTGATAAACCGACTTTTCATTCAATTGATGTTTTTACAAAGACCACCCTAATCACTTAAACCAACGAATGCATACTAAGTCATAAGTCCATGTGATACGTCAGATCTGGCCATAACGTCTGGGCCGGGTCTGGGGTGTTACATAATTGAGGTCCATCAATACAGTGCCAGAGGAGGCTAAAAGATTCAGTTATAGTTAGTAGGGATAGATTGCTTCAGACTGGAGCAATTCAATGCCAATATATGGCATTTAGTATGGGTTATGAGGGGAAAGGAAGGTTGTTTAGTTCTTGTTTATTTAGATGATTGAGGGTCACGATTGTTTTTGTTGTCTAGCAACTTTTTAGTAATAAATGCATGTCAATTTACAGTAAAAAAAAGTATTTTATAAGGTTTTCTAGTTAAAAATTAAGAGTTATTTAATTCCAAGTCCCTCTTTTTCCCCATTTAAGTTCTTCACTCTGCCTATAGCGTCATGTAGAACTATTTTGTGGATCACATGTCATCTTGTTTATAAAAAATATTGGCATTTTTTTGGTGATGAGGTTAGTAAATTCTGCCTAGACATACTGAATGACGGGTTGCCTATGTCTAATATAAATGACACCAACATTGTACTTATGCCAAAGTAGGTTAGCCCTTGTAATATGAATCATATTCAACTAATTAGCTTATGTAATGTTCTGTTTAAAATTATTTCTAAAACCATTGCAAACAGACTGCAGGTGATTATGCTCTATTGTATAAATGAGGCACAGAGTGCTTTTATGCCGGAAAGGTTTATAGCATATAATGTTGTGGTGGTTTTTGAGCTGCTACACTCTTTCAAGAAGAGAGGTGGTTGAAGGGGCTCATTTGCACTGAAACTTGACATGAGCAAGGCTTATGACCGTGTTGAATGACACTTGGTAGAGGAGATTATGTTAAAGATGGGTTTTGCAGTAGAATGAGTCATTTACTTTTTTTTTCTTTTCTGTAGTGAAGGTCTATCGTCATTCCTATGATTTGCTAGTTGAGACGGTTTGGTGAAATGGGTCAAGGCATCTCGATCAGGGTCGATGGTGTCCCATTTGTTTTTTTGTTGATGATAGCTTGATTTTTAGAGAAGCAACATCAGTCGGGGCAGAGAATGTAAATAACATTTTGAATGAGTATGAGGAATGTTCGGGACAAATGGTGAATTTTAATGAATCCCTTATTTGTTTTAGCTCGAACGTTGATGAGGAAAGTTGTAAAATGATAGTAGGGACATAGGGCTACAAAGCTCGGTGGATCTAGAGAAATATTTAGGGATACCGATTGTAGTAGGACGAAACAAGAAGATGGTCTTTCAAAGTACAAAATATCGGGTTCGGGAAAGGATTATTGGTTGGTGTAACCAATGTTTATCACTAGGTGGGAAAGCGATTTTTATTAAGTCAATCTTGCAAGCTATTCCTACATATATAATGTCATGTTTTTAATTACCGAGGTCGTTTCGCAAGGAATTTGAATCGATTATGTGCAGATATTGGTGGCAGAAATCTCAATCGCAGTGTGGTATTCATTAATGCTCTTGAAGGGATCTCTGTGAATTAAAGGAGGTAAGAGGCATGGGATTTCACAATCTGGAAAAAATTAACATAGCGTTTTTGGCCAAGCAAGGATGGTGATTAGTGTGTAAACTGTATTCGTTGGTGGCACAAGTACTAAAAGCAAAATACTATGTGAATAATGATTTCTTAGAAGATGAGTTAGAAAGTCAACCTTCGATAGTATGGAGGAGAATATGGGCAGCAAAGGACTTCTGATGAAGGGATGTAGCTGATTGGTTCGCGATGGAAGTTCAATTTCAGTGTGGGATATACCTTGGCTGCCAAACGATAGACCCTGCAAAGTGGGTTCACCTCAGGTTAATAGAATAGTAAATGTGGCTGATTTAATTGATGAAAAGAGTCAAACATGGAAGGAAGATATGGTGCTATCAATGTTTGATTACTAGAAGGAAAGAAGAATCCTCATTATACAACCGGTGCTACAAGGAGTTACGAACGGACTGAGATGGTGTTCGAAAAGCTCTAGTGAGTACACAGTAGTAAACTGAAAAATATATAGGATTTTTCCTATGCAATTTACACCTTTTTACTTAAATTCGTTGTTAAAACTAAGTAATTATTTAATAATTAATGAAATATGTGAAATATGAAATTAGGACATAGAAATTATTAAAATGTGATTTTATGCTTTATTATATAGTTTTCATGCATAAAATGGCTTATTTTATATTTATTTGAACATATTATATTTTTAAGACATAAAATGGGCCATGCATGATTAAATTAAATAATAAAATATAAAATTATATTTAATAATTCATTTTAAAATATTTCATTAATAATTTGGGTTTTAATTATTTATTTATTTTATTCTTTGGTCCTTTAATTTATTGATTTATTTTGGACAGGTCGGATAGCTTTGTTGGATTACAAAAACCATCCAAATTGAAGACCAAGCCAACCCAATTTCGGTTACACATGGCTATCCACATAAACCACTTTTTGGTTTAATTACACAAGGTCCTTGCAATGTTGAAGAAATTAGAGATTTGCTCGAAGATTTACATTTGACTGAGTCTCAATCCTGAGTTGTTATGGCATTTAAATTACTTAAAAATCAAGCAAAATTCAACTCAAAATCCACTAATCATTTCCGCCACTCATTGAAGAAGCTTGAAGAGACTAAACCTCTCTATTTTTAGCAAACTACTCTCCTCTCTTCACCTATAAATAAGACTTCATTTCACCATTCCTAATCATCCTTTATCCCTCATCATTCTCTATTTTCTCTCAATTCTCTTTAGTATTTTCCATTCCCTACGCCTAGAATCATCTCTTCATAGAGATTTTAGCAATTAAGCCTCTTAAAGAGCCCTTGGTTGGCCACATTGGAGAGCCATCAACAAAGGAGCAAAGCAAAGGAGTGAAGGAGCCTTGTCGGTCAGAGTCTTGGGTGACAGCCACTTTGATTTGGGTTTAATCTTTCTTTTGTTTGATTTAATCTGAAAATGTTTGTTATGTGTTCTTTGTTCTTGTTACAACAATGTTAGCTTAATTTTATTTAAGCTAGGATGATTGCTTTGATTAAATAATATTTATTTGATTCATGCTTATAATGTTTGTGCCTCAATCGATCATGTTTTTAATAAAATCAAGTCTGTATTTCGTTTATACGTGATTGAAATACACCTGAATTAGCTGAGCGATCCTAACCAGACGACGGCTAGTGGACACATAATTGAAATGTGCATACTCAATTTAGATCCTAACCTGATTAAATTGCAAGCTGCATAACAACTCTAACCAAGCTCTGTTATCTGCATAGTTGTTAGATTTGTGTGATTAAACTGTTTCAAACCTAACACGTCTCTCTTACCTCGCATGAACGCTAAGAAACCCTTAGTAAATAAGAATCAGTAAAATGCATATTTACTAAGTAAAGGATTCCAAAAGGACCTGATGTGGTTTCCAAACTCGTGAAAGATCGAGTTGCCATGGAATGTTTTTCTGAATGTTATTAAGCATGTTGATAATAAATTGAGTTTAATTAAAGTAATTGTCCTAGTTTATTTATGTTATAATTGTCGCAAATTGTGTTTAATTTTGCTAAAATCTATTCCATTAATATAGTTTGCATATTTAGGATAATTTGCATTGGGGATCACTGCATTTAGTTTAATATATTTAATTTTAATCATCACTTCTCAATCGTGTTTTTATTTACCAAGTTGTTAATATAATTTTACAATTAAGTGATTTAACATAAATACAATCCCTGTGGAGATGATAACTCGATACTTACTTATTTCTTGATAAAGACTATGTACACTTGCACAAACCTACACGTTACAACGGTACAAAGTGGGTACAGGATCTTACCTAAGGGATTTCCCGAGACTGAGAAGGATAATTATAGTTTAATTGATCAAGAAACTAGGAATATATACAGACAATTATGGTAGATACAATGACCGAAAAAAATGAAAATTATAGTATAGAAATTTATAAATAATTTTGTGCTTACGAATTCCAATATGTATCAAAGAAGAATATAGACGGACGCAGTTTGCCTGAGATATAGTGAGGACTCTGAATCCAATATACATGCAAGCTGTGATTGTCCACTTATTCTGAAGGTTTGGAAGGAACTTGGAATTAATTGAATGGTGAATCAAATAGAAGACTCTATGGCTAATTAGGTTAGATGGTTATTTTCTGGGAGTAGTGACCAGCAAAAATTAATAGTCATAATTGCAATCTGGGCAATTTGGCTTTCGAGAAATGAACTACTGCATAAAGGAAAACAATAATCTAAGACTGAAATTGTTACCTTCATTTTGGGATACGTCCGTGAATTAAAACTATTGATTGGGGAACGAATTGAATAAGCAGCAGAGGGGACAGTGGTGTGGCGGTCTCTTTCAGAGCATTTTGATGCAGGTTACTACAAAGAGATTATAACAGTCCGATTTTGACCCTAGTCAGAATTGTGGTTTTAGGACCACATATCTAAGTCAGAAAAATATTTTAATATTATTTTTCGTGCCTATTATAAGTGAATTAATATGTGTAAAATTTTGGTGTGATAATTTTATCGTTTAAGTGGTTAATTTGAAAAAGGATTAAATCGCGTAAGTTGCAAAAGTTACCTTCCATAAGTTAAAAGTGTTATATTGATATGGTTTAGCAAAGCGAGAGTCCTTGCATGTCAATTATACCATTAATGTTAATGGAGGACAATTATGGACATGTAGTTGGTGAATTTTAATGATTATAATAAGGTTAAAATGGTAAAATGCATTTTAATGTATATTATAATAAAACAAAAACATGTTACTGGATGAATTATTCATCCATACTTGTCGAATTCAAAGAAAAAGAAATGAAATAAAAGCATTTAGGGTTCATCTAGATTAAAGCTCAATTAAGGAATGAGTTTTGATCGATTTTTTATAATTTCTACATTTTTATGATTGTTGCTTCGAGTTCTTCAAAACCCATGTCTGAATTTTTATTTCTGTTGAAGATTATGAAATGTTCCATTGATGATTATATGATCTTTATAATGTTTTTATATAGATTATGAAAGATATATGTGAGATTATCATGCATTGCTCTTGAATTTTTGATGGAATAGAACTATTTGGGCTAATTTGTGAAAATAAGGTTTTGAAGGACTAAATTGTGAATTAAATATGTTATTTGGGCTTGTATGGTATATTCGGCCAAGTTATAGTCTTGGTGAATTTTGCATATTTGTGATTTTGTGAAAAATGGACTAAATTGTCAAAGTGTGAGAATGTAAGGGTTAAAATGCAAAGTGCCCTAAAAAAATGTGTTCATGGAATATTTTGAATGAAATGAATGATTGAATGGTTGAATTTGAATTGTATTAGATCAAGAACAAAGAAAATCGGACTTAGATCGAGGGAAGTCCAAAATAGTTGAATAGTCGACTCGTTTTCGTCCGAAATCCGTACGAGGTAAGTCAAAATACAATTACGTGCTAAATCGATTGAATGTTGTATATACTAATTATAATCTGTATTGGACGGCTGTGAGAGCCTGATGAATGAATTCCGAGTAAATTCCAATGATATGTTAGTATCTGAAAAGCTCTGTATGTTTCTAAAGGAACGTCGACATCAATCTAAGATATCATGTAAGACCGTGTCTGGGACACAGGCCTCAATTTGAGATTTATGTGTAAGACCATGTCTAGGACATCAGTATCGTATCTGATTTTGTGTAAGACGCTGTCTGGGACAGAGGCATCAATACTGAATTACATGTAAGACCATGTCCAGGACGTCGGCATTGTACCCGTCTATGAGAATCTGTATCGTTTCTAAACCGTCTAATGATAGAGTATGAGATATGGGAATGAATATATGAAATGTATAATCTATACAGGTACGTTTGTATCGTACTAAATTTCTGAATATGAAAAACTTTGTTTCTGTGAAATAATGAATGCGAAATGTGTATGGAATTTGGAAATGAAGCATGGTCGCATTTGAATTTCAGAGCTCCTGCTGCTTCTATTGCAAGTGTTGGGAATGTTCGATCTGAGAAACCTGAATGTAAATATTGTGGTAAAAGACATCCGAGAAATTGTAGGTTGAATGACCGAGAATATTTCCGATGTGGATCTCTGGACCATTTTGTAAGAGATTGTTCTGAACCTACTGAGCAAGAGAATGTACAGAGTCCGAGACCGAACAACACCTCAGCTAGAGGTAGAACTTCCAGAAATACGGGAAATGCAAGTGGGGGTCAAAGAGCTACTAGGAATACTGTTGTTAGATTTGAGGCCAGAACATCTACCAGAGCCTATGCTATCCGAGCTCGTGAGGAAGCCTCGTCTCTAAACGTGATTACTGGTACTTTTACTCTTTATGATACTTCTGTGATTGCATTGATAGACCCTAGATCAACGCATTCTTATATCTGTATGAATTTAGTACACAGTAAGACTTTGCCTGTAGAGTCTACTGAATTCGTAATTAGAGTATCGAACTCTTTAGGCAAAAGTGTCTTGGTTGATAAAGTCTGCAAGAATTTCCCGTTATTGATTCGAAATATCTATTTTCCTGCTGATCTGATGCTTTTGCCTTTTGACGAATTTGATATAATTCTGGGAATGGACTGGTTAACTTTGCACGATGCTATTGTGAATTGCAAACGAAAAGTCATTGATTTAAGGTGTAAGAATGATGAGATAATTCGAATTGAGTCTAGTGATTTGGATGGGCTACCAGCTGTGATATCTGCAATAAAAAGACAGAAATATGTGAAGAAAGGCTATGAAGCCTACTTAGCTTATGTGTTAGACTCGAAAGTGAATGATAAGAAAGTTGAATCAGTGCCTATTGTCTGTGAATTCTCTAATGTGTTTCCTGAAGAATTACCGGGTTTGCCTTCGATTCGAGAAGTTGAGTTTGGTATTGAATTAGTACCTGGTACTACTCCGATTTCGATAGCTTCATATAGAATGGCTCCGACTGAATTAAAGGAATTAAAATCTCAGTTTCAAGAATTGACCGATCGAGGATTTGCTAGACTGAGCTTTTCACCATGGGGTGCTCCTGTTCTATTTGTAAAAAAGAAAGATGGCACAATGAGAATGTGTATTGATTACCGTTAGCTTAACAAAGTGACTATAAAAAACAAATATCCTCTGCCCAGAATTGATGACTTAATCGATCAGTTGAAAGGTGCTATTGTGTTTTCAAAAATGGATCTGAGATCAGGTTACTATCAGTTGCGAGTAAAGGACTCTAACATTCCGAAAACTACTTTTAAAATGAGGTACGGGCATTATGAATTTTTAGTTATGCCTTTTGGATTAACGAATGCACCTGCTATCTTTATGGATTTAATGAATAGAATTTTCAGACCGTATTTAGATTAATTTGTTGTGGTATTCATTGATGACATATTGATTTATTCACGTGATGAATCTGAACATGTCGAGCATTTGGAAATAGTGCTTCAGACTCTGCGAGATAAACAGTTGTATGCAAAGTTCAGTAAATGTGAGTTCTGGTTGCGAGAAGTTAGTTTTCTAGGCCATATTGTGTCAGTATCGGGTATTCGAGTTTATCCGAACAAAATTACTGCTATTTTGGATTGGAAGTCTCCGAGAAATGTTTTTGAAGTCCGTAGTTTGCTGGGACTTGCCAGTTACTACAGACGATTCGTAAAAGGTTTCTCGATGATTGCGACTCCTTTGACAAAACTGCTCCAGAAAGATGTGAAGTTTGAGTGGTCTGAAAAGTGTCAGAACAGGTTTGATCAGTTGAAAGCTTTATTGACTGAAGCTCCGGTACTTGTGCAACTTGAATCGGGTAAAGAATTTGTGATTTATAGTGATGCTTAGTTGATTGATTTGGGATGTGTTCTAATGCAAGAAGGAAAAGTTATAGCTTATGCCTCGAGACAACTAAAGCAGCATGAAAAGAACTATCCGACTCACGACCTCGAGTTAGCTACTATTGTGTTTACCTTGAAGATCTGGCGTCACTATCTGTTTGGTGAGAAATGTCACGAGTTTTCTGATCATAAAAGTCTGAAGTATTTAATGACGCAAAAAGATTTGAATTTTTGACAGAGAATATGGTTAGAACTACTAAAAGACGACGAACTTTTGATTGATTATCACTTGGGAAAAGCAAATGTTGTTGCTGATGCTTTGAGTCAAAAATCGTTATTTACTTTGCGTGCAATGAATGCTCATTTAGTTCTATCTGATGATGGTTCAGTTTTAGCTGAATTAAAAGCAAGACCTTTGTTCTTACAGTAGATTATCAAAGCTCAGAAGGTTGATAATGAATTAATAGCAAAACGAGCTCAGTGTGATTCTGAATTTCGAGTTGATGTTGATGATTGTTTGAGATACAGAAATAGACTTTGTGTTTCGAGAAATCCAGAGTTAATTCGAACGATTTTGAGTGAAGCTCACAGTAATTGTTTATCTGTACATCCGGGTAGTACTAAAATGTATAATGATCTGAAGCAGCATTTTTGGTGGTCCGGAATGAAAAGAGATATCTCTGATTTTGTTTCTAAATGTGAAATCTGTCAGCAAGTTAAAGCTGAACATCAGGTGCCATCTGGGTTATTACAATCGATTATGATTTCAAAGTGGAAATGGGATCGAGTGACCATGGATTTTGTTTCGGGTTTGCCCCTGTCTCTGAGAAAGAAAGATGCAATTTGGGTTGTAGTTGATCGTTTGACGAAATCAGCTCATTTTATTCTGGTTTGATCTGATTACTCACTTGATAAATTAGCTGAGTTATACATTTCTGATTTCATGAGATTGCATGGTGTGCTATTGTTGATAGTGTCAGATAGAGATCCAAGATTTACATCACGATTTTGGAAGAAGTTGCAAGATGCTTTGGGTACTAAATTGCATTTTAGCACTGCTTTTCATCCGTAAACAGATGGTCAATCTGAACGGATTATTCAGATACTCGAGGATATGTTGAGATGTTGCATTCTTGAGTTTGAAGGTACGTGGGAACAATATCTACCTTTGATTGAATTCACTTATAATAACAGTTTCCAGTCAAGCATTAAAATGGCACCATACTAAGCCTTATACGGTAGAAAGTGTAGAACTCCATTATACTGGTCTGAGCTCAGTGAGAATAAGATTTACGGTATTGATCTGATAAAAGAAACAGAACAGAAAGTGAAAGTAATTCGAGATAGTCTGAAAGCTGCCTCTGATCGTCAAAAATCTTATGCGGATTTAAAACGAAAAGATATCAAATTTGAGATCGGTGATAAAGTGTTTCTGAAAGTATCTCCGTGGAAGAAACTGTTTCAATTTGGTAAGAAGGACAAGTTGAGTCCGAGGTTCATCGGACCGTATGAAATCATCGAGCGAGTTGGGCCGGTTGCTTATAGATTGAGGCTACCATCTGAGTTAGAAAAGATTCATAATGTGTTTCACGTATCGATGCTTCGAAAGTACAGATTTGATCCTTCGCATGTAATTCCTTCATCTGAAATTGAAATTCAGTCTGATATGACTTACAAAGAAAAGTCGATCCGTATCTTAGCTCGTGAGGTTAAAGAATTGCGAAACAAAAAAATTTCGTTAGTTAAAGTAATGTGGCATCGACACGGTATTGAAGAAGCCACGTGGGAACCTGAAGATACCATGAGACAGCAATATCCAAATCTGTTTAACGGTAAGATTTTCGAGGACGAAAATCCCTAAGGGGGAAAAATTGTAACAGTCTGGTTTTGACCCTAGTCAAAATTGTGGTTTCAGGACCACATATCTGAGTTAGAAAAATATTTTAATATTATTTTCCGTGCCTATTATAAATGAATTAATATGTATGAAATTTTGGTGTGATAATTTTATCGTTTAAGTGCTTAATTTGAGAAAAGGATTAAATCGCGTAAGTTGCAAAAGTTACCTTCTATAAGTTAAAAGTGTTATATTGATATGGTTTAGCAAAGCGAGAGTCCTTGCATGTCAATTATACCATTAATGTTAATGGTGGACAATTACGGGCATGTAGTTGGTGAATTTTAATTATTATAATAAGGTAAAATGGTAAAATGCATATTAATGTATATTATAATAAAACAAAAACATGTTAATGGATGAATTATTCATCCATACTTGCCGAATTCAAAGAAAAAAAAATGAAATAAAAGCATTTAGGGTTCGGTTCGTCTAGGTTAAAGCTCAATTAAGGTATGAGTTTTGATCGATTTTTGATAATTTCTACGTTTTTGTGATTGTTGCTTCGTGTTCTTCAAAACCCATGTCTAAATTTTTATTTTTGTTGAAGATTATGAAATGTTCCATTGATGATTATATGAGCTTTATAATGTTTTTATATAGATTATGAAAGATATATGTGAGATTAGCATGCTTTGCTCTTGAATTTTTGATGGAATAGAACTATTTGGGCTAATTTGTGAAAATGAGGTTTTGAAGGACTAAATTGTGAATTAAATATGTTATTTGGGCTTTTATGGAAGCTATGTATATTCGGCCAAGCTATAGTCTTGGTGAATTTTGCATATTTGTGATTTTGTGAAAAATGAATTAAATTGTCAAAGTGTGAAAATGTAAGGGCTAAAATGCAAAGTGCCCTAAAAAATGTGTTCATGGAATATTTTGAATGAAATGAATGATTGAATGGTTGAATTTGAATTGTATTAGATCAAGAACAAAGAAAATCAAACTTAAATCGAGGGAAGTCCAAAATAGTTGAATAGTCGACTCGTTTCCGTCCGAAATTCGTACGAGGTAAGTCAAAATACAATTACGTACTAAATCGATTGAATGTTGTATATACTAATTATAATCTATATTGGACAGCTGTGAGAGCTTGGTGAATGAATTCCGAGTAAATTCCAATGATAGGTTAGTATCTGAAAAGCTATGTATGTTTCTAAAGGAATGTTGACATCAATCTAAGATATCGTGTAAGACCGTGTTTGGGACACAGGCCTCGATTTGAGATTTACGTGTAAGACCATTTCTGGGACATCGGCATCGTATCTGATTTTGTGTAAGACCCTGTCTGGGACAGAAGCATCAATATTGAATTACATGTAAGACCATGTCTAGGACGTCGGCATTGTACCCGTCTATGAGAATCTGTATCGTTTCTAAACCGTCTGATGGTAGAGTATGAGATATGGGAATGAATATATGAAATGTATAATCTATACAGGTACGGTTGTATCGTACTAAATTTCTGAATATGAAAGACTCTGTTTCTGTGAAATAATGAATGCGAAGTGTGTATGGAATTTGGAAATGAAGCATGACATGTATCCAAGCAAATGAGCATGGTTAGGCTTACGAACTATTCTATGAAATGGCTATGAATTCTTACTGTTGATTTGTACTTTTTATGCTTTAGTATTTAGACCAATTGTATTTGGCTTACTAAGCTCTTTGTAGCTTACTCTGTGTGATTTCTGTCTCTTTTACAGTTATAGTAGCTACTGAAGGCTCAGGGATAGTCGAGGATTGTCACCATACTATCGAACTCATTTTGGTACTTTTAAAAGTGTAAATTTTTGAAGTATGACATATATAGGCTAGAATGATTATGTATTTAAGCTTTGATATGTAAATATGTTATGCCATGATAGTTGGCTAGCAAATGATATGTTTCTGCATAGTTTTGGTAGATAAATTGTGATGCCAAATTGTGTATGCTTTTAATGGTTATATAGCCTTGTATGTGGTCGTCATTATGAAATATGCCATGTTGAAGAAATGGTAAGTTTAAGCATGAGTTAGAAGGTGCCATAAGTGAGCTATGAAATGAGCATTTTGGCATGTTGTTATAATAAGATTTTTAATGTGTTTTGGTATAGATTTGAATAGGTTATTGAATGATGATGAATTAGTTATAATGAAGCATGTTTTGAGCATGGAATTGGCTGAAAATTTTGGTATAAATGTTGTTTAATATTGCTTGTAGGAATGACCCAAAAAGGGGTGGCAAGTTGGCTTAAACCAAGCTTGCATTGTGCCACACGGTCAAGGACCACGGGCGTGCCTTTTGGCGATGTATGCAAAGCAGTAACCTCTTAAGATCACACGGTTGAGACATATGGGCGTCTCATATGGCCGTGGGCCCAAGTCAGTAGCTAGCTAAGTATCACATAGCCATAGCACACGGGCGTGTCTGTTGGTCATGGGTGAAAGTCAATATATATACTCTATTTTGGTACGGTTGGATCACATGGACATGTCTGGTGCCCATGTGAGGCACACGGCCTGGTCACACGGGTGTGTGACCTCAACAGATTTGAAAATTTTTTTCTAAGTTCTAAAAATTTTGAATGTGTTTGGTTTAGTCCCGACCTTTTCTAAAAGTATGTCTTAGGTCTTGGAGACCTCCATAAGGGATGAATTATTGATTTGCTTATGATTAATATTATGTGATATCTGTGATTCTGTATTGATCTGTAATGTTCTATCTGTCTGGTAATGCCCCTTACCTATTCCAGCGACGGTTACGGGATAGGGGTGTTACAAAGTTGGAGGCGGCAAGTATGTCAATTATCATTAGCAATAGCACTGGTCTGATAATGGGAGTAGCTTGCCTATGGAATAGATATGTATCGAATGTGTTGGCAATAGAGGCGTTGATTGATACCTAGGCTCTTAGATTCACACAGAAGTTGGGATTTTAGGTAATAGAGGTTGAGGGGGATTCATTGGTGGTTATAATGAAGCTCTAAGCGACATGCATTGATTGATCAAAATTAGTAACCACATATGGAGAGCAAAATAGATTCTGCTATATTTTGATAGATGTAAATTTCATCATATCAAGAGAGGGGTTAATCGGGTTACTAACCTATTGGCCAAAGAAGAGTTTCGCCAGAAATGTGATGTTTAGTGGGTAGAGGATGGCTTGACAGTGATTCAGGGACAAGTGGAGGAGGAGGGACAGTCCACTCTTCAAGTCAATTGGGGTCCATCAATATGGTGACAGAGGAGGCTAAAAGATTCGATTATAGCTAGCAAGGTCAGATTGCTTCAGATTGAAGTGAATTAATGCCGGTTTTGGGTATCAAAAGCGGTATATGGCATTTGGTGTGGATTGTGAAGGGAAAGAAAGGTTGTTTAATTCTTGTTTATTTAGATGATCGAGGGTCACAATTATTTTTGTTGTCTAACAACTTTTTAGTAATAAATGAATGCCAATTTACAATAAAAAATATTTTATAAGTTTTTCTAGTTAAAAAAATTAAGAGTTATTTAATTTCAAGTCCCTATTTTTTTCCCATTTAAGTTCTTCACTCTACCTAGTGGAACTATTTTTGTGGATCACATGTCATCCTGTTTTAGAAGTTAATATCGTTAAACCAAGGTACCACAGTGATAGACAAGATAAAAGTTTAGGTATCAAATTGGATAAATTAAAAATAGAGATACCACATTGAAAGGTTTGTTAAAGTAGAAGGGTAAATTCTGACATTATCCCTACTAT
Organism: Gossypium longicalyx; assembly: GCA_025698465.1. Taxonomy (NCBI): domain Eukaryota; kingdom Viridiplantae; phylum Streptophyta; class Magnoliopsida; order Malvales; family Malvaceae; genus Gossypium; species Gossypium longicalyx. The sequence continues at coordinate 26,563,633 of CM046999.1, forward strand.
TTAGAGATGTGCATGGGCCGGAACGGGCCGGGCCCATAAAAAAATTTTGGCCCGTTTTCAAGGCCCGAGCCCGGCCCGGCCCGAAATATGGGCCTAGAATTTTGTCCAAGCCCGGCCCGAGAAAAAAATAATAGGCCCGAGCCCGGCCCAGCCCGGCTCGGCCATATTTAAAAAAAATTACTTTTTTTATTAAATAAAAAATTTTAAAATATAATAAATCAAATGCATTTAAAACATAAAAACAAATATTAAAACAAAAAAAAATAAAAAAATGGGACTAAAATAATTCTTAAAATAATACATAAATTAAAAATATAATAAAAAGTAATTATATTAAAATTAAAAAATTGAAACAAATTAGAACTAAATTAAGAACTAAATTATATTAATAACAAAAATTTTACAATATCAAAATAACATTAAAAACAGCAAAAAAAAGTAAAGTAAAAAAACTAAAGTTACTTAAAATTTAAAATAAAAAAATTTAAAAATAATTTAATATTAAAATCGGGCTGAGCTCGGGCCAAAAAAATCTTACCTGAGGCCCGGCTCATTTTCTAAACGGGTCTCGTTTTTTACCCAAACCTATTTTTCGGGCCTATATTTTTACCTAAATCCTCCCATTTTTCGGGCGAGCCTTCGGGCCGGGCCGCCCAGCCTATGCACACCTCTACTACTATTATAGGCAGAGATAAATTATGATGGATGCTGGTAATATTTATATTTGATAAAGCCGGCGCTGAGGTTGCAGAGGTGAAGACGGTAAAGCCATGAACGCTCCCGACCGCTACGAGAGATTCGTCGTCCCTGAGGGGACTAAAAAGTAGGCTCTTTAATCCCTTCATCTCTTTCCCTCATTCCTCTCATATCTGTTACATATTCGTTTGTTGAAATTTTAGGGTTTCTTACGAGAGAGACACCAAAATCATAAATGCGGCGACCTTCACCATCGAGAGAGAAGACCACACTATTGGCAACATCCTTCGAATGTACGCAGCATACTATCTTCTTCCTTTCAAGTTTTCTTTTTTTTATTTTATTGCTTATTTTGCTGGATTAACCTCCTAATTATTTTTTCTTTCCCCCTTATTGTTAACGTTGATAAACAATCAGGCAATTGCACAGAGATGAGAATGTTTTGTTTGCTGGCTACAAGCTTCCTCACCCTCTGCAGTACAAAATCCTTGTTAGGGTTAGTCTTTTCTTTGTTGGATAGAACTAAATGCTAATAATCTTTGGATTTATGGTATGCGTTCCGGTTCCGGTTCCGATTCCAGTTGGGTTTAACCAATTTGATGCAATTTCTTAGATCCACACGACCAGTCAGTCTTCTCCAATGCAAGCATATAATCAGGCTATCAATGACCTGGATAAGGAACTTGATCATCTGAAGAATGCATTTGAGGTGTTACATTTGTCTTTTTTTCTTCATAGCTTATTTAAATTTAATTTAGTATGGGGAAATTGCAGTCACAAAGCTTGATATAATCTAATATGGGATTTCTTGAAGAAATTCCGTGCTTGCAGCTCTGCCTCTCTAATTGACGATTTCTGATAAGTGTCATTTCCCATTGTAGACTAGTCTTCACTGCTTCTATGTAGCTCTACACATTAATTGAACCTGTGGCAAACTAGGATTATAATTCTTTCTGTCAGACGCCCACACACGCAGAAGCTTTCACTTATCTAACAATTTATTTAAACAGTCAAAAAATATTTATTTAATATATTAAAGTTAAAAATTATTCTCTGTTTTGATAGTCTTGGTGGGTGTCTGTATATTGAACTTCATCCTCATCCTCACACTTGTTATATATCAATTTGTAGGTTGAGGTAGAAAAACATTCAAGGGACTTTTAATGCCTGTTTGAGGTGCTGTTACCTTTCCGGTGCCTTTTTGGTCTGACTTTAAAAAGAAAAGAACCGATATCTTTGAGACATTTTTCTTGTTTTTACTGATGTGATGCGGTAAAAGTTGCAATGCGTGCTATTGAGGCTTCTGTAAGGATATACTGTTCTGAAGTCTGTCTCAAAGCTGTTCAAGAAACAAACCTTCTGCGTTTCTGTATTATGTTTTTCTACCAAGCTGACAGCCTGGTAAATTTTACTTATCTGCTATATAATTGTGCATTTGCCTGTGGTATTTGATAATTAAATGGTGCAGTATTTCATACTTCCTGCGCATTTGTTTTGTTTTTACATATATCATGGTTCTGTTATGGAATATATGTCTTTTGTAGTGGGTAGCGTTTTCATAAAAAATAATGTTTACGCTGTTAAAGGAGTTGTGAAATGGTCTGAATGTAGTTTAGTTGCTAAACTTTGGCATACTTATATCAAGGATGTTTTAAACTTCTGGACCGTGGCCAATGTTGTTTCGAACTAGCAACTAAACTGCAACGAGCACTGTTTAGTTGTATGAAAATTATGATCTGGCCCGTCTACCAAAATATCAGTGACTCAGTCATCATTCATTCCAAAGACACGACATTCTCAAGGATTCGACTTTAGCTTCTGCTCTTTTATCTTTGGAGCACCTTCTCAGCCTCCCTTTTGAACACACTGGCAATGTTGAAGTCTTTGAGCAGTAAAACAAAATCATTGCGAAGTTATGCATTTCTTCAAACTTCAGATGAATGGATCTCAAGAGTTGAGAGTATTATTGACTTGAATTTGCAGAAATGCGTTTTGCAGAATGGATGTGAAAGGATCTAGCTAGATGAATTTATATTTGTTTTGCAGAGTGCATTTATTTGCAGAGTGCATTTAGTTGTGTATGAAGACGTGGGTTTGAATATTTGAAATTAATATCTAAAGGTGACAAAACCTCGAAGAGTCGGTGGTATCCACGAAGAAAATTCCGATGACCCATGTGAAAACAATTTAAGTTTGGATGTTTTTTTAGGTCTAAAATCATGAAACAGATGCATTTGAGAAGTTGCAGTAGCAGTTTTCAATTATGTTTATCCATACTTTTTGGAAATGATTAATAAAAGCTGCAATTACTCTTAAGCACATTTACGGTTCGGTTGTGTTTATCGTGATTACGAATTTGATGACTGTTATTAAGATTCATTATGACAAATATGATTAACAAGAAAAGTCGAAATCATAAAAGGAATGCATTTTGATAATTGGCAGCCGGCCAACACCTTTGATCTGCGGGTGTATCAGTACCGACCATTCTCTTCTATTCCTACAAATTTTACTAGACGTAGGATCCAATGAGCAAGTGGTTTAAGTCCTGTGCAAACACTTCAAAAACGAATGTTCAATCCCTCTCCCAATATTGGGAATTATAAATATAAACCTACCCTCCACCCCCCCCCCCCCGCGCAAAAAAAAATAAAAAATAAAAAAGCCTCCACCCCCCTCCCAAAAAAAAAAAATAAAAAAAGCTAAGACTTGGGAACACTCTTTGATAACTTCCTACTGACCGTGAAGCTTGCCAGTCGTCCATGTTACGCGATCATTGTGGTCTCAACCTAGTCATTGGTAGTGTAATATCTCGTTTTTTAGTGATGTAGGAAACAGTGATTTCGAGATAACAAATTTGATATGTGAAGTTATGTTTTATGGTTTAGTCAATGTTTATGGAGTTACATTAAGGTTGTATTAAGTTTTATAAAAGAAATTTTAATATTTTGCTTAGTAACATTTGGTAACCCTAATTCGGTAATGGAGACGGGTTAGGGGTGTTACATTTAGTGGTATTAGAGCTACAATTTGATCGAGTCTAAGACTAATGTAGCGTGTAATGGGTCTAGAATATACATGACACATATACCCTGCGATAGTGTGACGCTTTTGATCTGTTCTAACATTGTATTTTTTTTATAGATAAAAGATGTCGACCGAATCAAACTGGGCCGTAGTTAATGAAGCTGAGAGTAATGTTCAAGCTTTCAACTTGGAAGCAAGTCATAGTGCGTTAATTCTGCAATCATTTGGTGATGAAATGAAAAGTGTATTTTCGATATGAGAATCAATGGTTCAGTGAGTTTAAACAAGCGAACCCTATGACTCTACAACCTCTACCCCCTACAATGCCTCCTTTGGTACCTCCATGTCCTCAAAACCCTATGTCTACAATAGTCCATTGCCTTTCTGTAGATAAAATTCATAAATATGGAGCAAAGAATTTTGAGGTAAAGTTGATGATGATCCTTCAAAAGCCTAGTTCTGGTTAGTAAATACGAAGAGAGTTTTTTCAGAATTGACGTGTACTCCAGAAGATTGTTTTAGATGTGCAATTTTGTTGTTGAAAGACGAGGCATATTCATGGTGGGATATTTTAACTACAATGACATCCAATGATCATATAACTGAGACTTCTTTCAGACAAAATTCAAGAAGAAATATGTTAGCCGATTGTACCTTGATAAGGAAAAGAAAGAGTTTCTTGAGTTGAAAATGGGGAATCGATCTGTAGCTAAGTATGAATAGGAGTTTATGCAGTTAAGCAAGTATGCTCGTAATATCGTATCAAATGAAGAAGATATGTGCATTAGATTCGAAGATGGCTTGAACAATGAAATTCAAATGTCGGTTGCAGCATTGAAATTACGTGAATTTGTAAAACTCTCAAAACGAGCTCAGAAAATTGAAGAAATCTGTAAGAGTAAACAGCAATCTGATTTGAGATCTGAAGATTTCAACAAATGATGGTCATCTAAATCAACTCAGACTTTTCTGTGAAAGAAGCTCAGAAATGATGCAAATCGGTCAACTTCTCCTTTAGAGTTTCTGGTAGAGATAGAACAAGACAGAGTAACTTGAAATCTATTAATTCACCAGCTGCTAGTGTTGGTAGTGTGAGAAATGTTGAGAAGACTGTTTGTGAGGAATGCGAAAAAAAGCATTCTGGTGAATGTAGATCTAAGTTAGGAACTTGTTTTCGGTGTGGATCTCCTGATCATTTTCTCAGGGACTGTCCAAAGCGTCATGGTGATTCGGGAAATCAATCTAGCAAGCCTGAAGCTACATTACAAAAAGGCAGGAGGCCGAGAAATGGTAGGATTGCTACTGCTGGTAGAGGAAAGGCTAGTGATACAACTGAACGATTTAAAGCTAGAGCATCTGCTAGAGTGTACACAATTAGAGCTCGAGAAGAATCTTCTACTCCAAATGTTATTGCTGGTACTTTCTCTCTTTTTTATATTGATGTATATGCATTGATTGACCCTGGGTCAACACACTCTTATATATGCACTGCATTAGTAGACAAAAAGAAATTACTTGTTGTGTAAACTGAGTACAATGTTAAGGTAACAAATCAACTTGGTCAGTGTGTTTTAGTTAATTAGATTTGCAAATCATGTCCGTGAAAAGTTCGGGGTTATGACTTTCCTACTAATTTGATGCTATTACCATTTGATGAATTTAATTTATTTGGGGAATGGATTGGTTGCCTGAACATGATGCGATGGTGAATTTTCGAAGAAAACAAGTTAGTTTGAAACGTTAGAGTGGTAAAATTATTTGTATTAAGGCAAATGGGACCGATTGTGCGACAAACGTGATTTCGACAATTTTAGCTCATAAATTGATCAGAAAAGGGTGTGATGCTTATTTAGCTTATCTTCTTAAAAAAAATTTGACATTTATCGGTCCAAATAAAACTAACATCTTTTTGCAATATCTTAGTCATCAAAGATGCTAAAATGGAAAAGTTTTTAACAAAACATTGATAATATCCCGCTAAGCCCAAGAAGCTACGAACCTCAGAAACATTTTTTGGAATTTTCCAATCAACAATCATAGATGTTTTATTCGGATCAACACAGATTCCATCAGCAGAAACTACGTGACCCAGAAATCCAACTTCTCACAACCAAAATTCACGTTCACTAAATTTTTCGTATAATTGTTTTTCGCGCAAAACTTGCAATACTATGTTCAAATGCTCAACATGATCTAACTCGTTTAACGAGTAAATCAAAATGTCATCTATAAACACCACAACAAAACGATCCAAATATGGTTGAAACACCCGATTCATCAAATCTATGGATGATGCACGTGTGTTAGTCAAACCAAATGGCATCACTAAAAATTCGTAATAACCATATCGAGTTCTAAATGCAGTTTTAATTCAAAACTGATAATAGTTGGATTGCAAATCAATCTTTAAAAATATCGTAGTTCCCTTTAACTGATCAAACAAGTCATTAATACGAGGTAACATATATTTATTCTTGATAGTGACTCGGTTCAACTACCAATAATCTATGCATAATCTCACCGACCCATCTTTCCTTTTCACAAACAGAACAAGGGTGACACACTCAGCCAAATAAATCCGCGATCTAATAATTCTTGTAACTTTGCTTTCAACTCTTTCAACTCGGTAGGAGTCATTTTGTATGAAGCTATTGAAATTGGAGTTATTCCTAACACAAGTTCAATTGCAAATTCAACTTCTCTAATCTGTAGTAATCCCAAAAATTCTTTAAGGAAAACATCAACATATTCTCTAACTATCAGTACTTGATCGATTTTTTTATTTTGCCACTTTTTGTAACCCCTTAAACCCAACCTAGACGTTATTACCGAATCTCAAAGATCACATTGGCCATATTGATGGCACAGGAAATAATTTAACTATTTTCTCTTAAAAGTCGGTGTTGCTAAAAATGTAACTTATTTGAGAAAACCAAATTTTTTTTTGAAATTTTTTATCTTTAGAAAATTGAAGTTTTGATACTTTCCAAAAAATGTCGTACTTCAATTAAAACATCGCAGCAGATAGTTTGCATATCTAAAACTCATTTGTCATTTTTGAAACGTATAGTTAATATATGTCTCGTAAAATATCAATTTTGTGAGTAGATAGTGTTAAGTTTCGAAAATAAAGTATTGAATTTTGATAACATCTTTATTGGGCCTTGTTTGACTTAGTTATGAAAAATCCATTGTAAATTGTCAATTTCAAAATCTTTTAAATGATAATTTTAAAACCTAAATCATGCAAAAAAATCCAAAACCAAAATAATCCAAAGTCCAAAAGAAAATTTGAAGCAAAAATTATAAAGTCTATTAAAGTCCCAAAATAAAGTATAAGTCCATAACCATAAAAATCATACTTTTGAGAGCCTATCTGATAACGGAATCTGAGTCCTAACCACGAGGATTATTTGAAACAAACAAGTAATGTAGGTGACTTTTAAATGGCTCAATGTGAGATCAAGACAAATAAATTCACATACATATCAAATTATATATCAATTGCAACATATCAAACATTATTAAATTTATAGATTATAACACAGATACTTATGCATGATCATATCGATGCATATTTAAAAATAAGGCACATCTTATAAAAATTTCCTACTCATTTTCGCTACACACCAATATTGAGTTCCCTAGAACTCATTCATCCAATAACACACTATTCGTGGACAAGCCACCATATAAATGCAAAAAACGACCACATAGCATATTGTGGACAAGCCACCTCATAATTGTCGATAAACGGTCACATAATTGAAGATAAACTGCCACATATCTTCCTCCTTTAACAAATCCCACCCCATGCATATGATATGACCATTTTCTAATTTTAATCAATTCTCATTAACATGTTGCAAACATGCTTTACACATAGGATCACATATCACAAGGTCATATTTATATTTTAATAATCACATAACGGAATTATAACGATAACACACAAGACATACATCATATGTCATGAGAATGAGATCTACACATATATCAATATCACATATATGCAATTTGCACAAACATCACAATCACATAATATTAACACATCACACAATATACTTTTCATGAATAACAGATAGGGTCACTTGATGGGGTTTTCAACCCTCTTTATGAGTACTTAGCGTACCCACACATAAATAGTTAAGAACATACTAACATAATACAAATAAATACTCATCACACGAAATTAGTTAAAGATCCCACACCTTAATGTAGATCAAAACTGTACGCTCCCTTTGTAGAGGTCTCGCTTAGATTTAGTCCTAATAACAAATCTAACCACATGTTTATCTCTTTTTAGTCATGACCTAACGAAAAACAAGTCCTTTAATACAAAATCTAATATAGGAAATCTCACCAATACTTACCCTTAATTCAAACACTCAGATTCATTACTCTCACGATCCCACACAATTGGTTTCCTGGAAGGTTGTTGTTCAGTCCTTTATATCATATGGAGATTGAAAGTTAATATCAAGAAAACAATTATAGTTGAGTCATTATTTGAGAGTGAGGGAAAAACAAGGGAAAGATGACGATTTTATCACTTTGCATAACTTACACTACTATATATCACAAAGAAGTCAAAGATAAATCCCAAAAAAAGGTTCAAAGGTTTAACGTTCTACGAGGGATCATGTGATCGGTGAGCTTCATACACAAGTAAAGTGAAAAAAAATTAAAGAATGAGTCAATTGGAAGAGAAAGGTGAAAAAAATTGAAAAAGAGAGGAAATGAGGAGAAAATCCCAAATCCCAATGATAATTGGCATCGATGATGATGACAATGGTGTGGTCTGATGATAGTTCACGGCGGTGAGGGCACGGGGAAGGGTGGTGATTGGAGGAAAAGAGGGAGAGATGAGGGGTGTAGACAGTGGTGAGATGGTGGTGCAACGAAGGCTCACTATGGAGGAATGGAAGCAAAGATGAAGGGAAATGGTTTGTGGTTGCCAAAATAGAGAAAATGGTGGATGGAAAAAAGATGAAAATAGAAAATGGGAGGAAGTAAGGGTGGTGGACGGTTTGGGAGGCCTTTGGAGTGGTTAACACCTTTGTTTTGGCAAGAAAAGAGGGTAAGGAAGGAGAGAAAACAAAGGAGGAAAAATGGGGACGTGTCTCACAACTTATGATAAGTTTGACTTGCTAAAGGAGGAAATGAATTCTCCATATAAGGCGACAAAGGGGGTGGACAGTCGACATCTATTGTACTAATGGGAATTGTGTAAAAATAAAAATAAAACAATGGAGCAAGGGGATTTGAACTAGGGACCTCTAGGATAGTTAAGTAGCTTTTTACCACCAAGCCACTACGCTTCCTTGTTTTCACTATTGCGTAATTAATTTAAAACATAGGAGATGACAATAACATTATTGTACAATTAATTGAAAAGTGGGATGTGACAACAATGAGGTGTGGTAAGCTTGGTCAATAGTGACCAGGTTTAATGAATCATAGAAAATAGGCAAAGTAAGAAGTTTTGACAAAGGAGGAAGACATGGAGTGAGAAGACGATCATGTTACCTCAACATATGGTAAGTTTGACTCATAAAGAGGGAAAGGAATCCTCCTAAGCATGTTAACAATGGAGTGGACGGCAAGTAAGTTATGCACATGGAAATTATGTTAATAGTTAAATAAAAAGATTAGAACAATAAAACTTAAACTTAGGACCACTAGGATAGTTTAGGAGCACTTAAAACTTAAACTTAGGACTACTAGGATAGTTTAGGAGCACTTAACCATTTGAGCACTTAAACATAGGAATACCTTTGCTAAGGTTTAAGATAAAATTGCACCACATAGAAAATAATGTGAAGGAAGGGATTCGAACACAAGTCATCAAGGATAGCTCTGCCACTACTCAACCACTATACTTGATATCTATTAATATCAAAAGATCATCTAAAGTAAATAAATAAAATTTGGGCAACCACTCTTTCGTTTCATTAACCCAATTTCTACTAACTTGATTTTTGGGATGTGATACTTTCTGATTAAGAATATAAGCTAAATAAGTTTCGCACCTTTTTCTGATCAATTTATGAGTTGAAATTGTCGAAATCACATTTTTCACACAATTGGTCCCATCTGCCTTAACAAATAAATTCACCACTCAGACGTTTCAAACTAATTTGTTTTCTTCGACAACTCACCATTGCATCATGTTCAAACAACCAATCTATTCCCAAAATATGATCAAATTCATCAAATGGTAATAGCATCAAATTAGTAGGAAAGTCATAACCTCGAACTTTCCGCTGACATGATTTGTAAATCTAATTAACTAAAACACACTGACCAAGTTAATTTGTTACCTTAACGTTGTACTAAGTTGACACAACAAGTAATTTCTTTTTGTCTACTAATGCAGTGCATATGTAAGTGTGTGTTGACATAGGATCAATCAATGCATATACATCAAAATAAAAAAGAGAGAAAGTACTAGCAATAACATTCAGAGTAGAAGCTTCTTCTCAAGCTCTAATTGTGTACACTCTAGTAGGTGTTCTAGCTTTAGATTTTTCAGTTGTATCACCAACCTTTCCTCGACCAGTAGTAGTATTTCTACCATTTCTCGGCTTTCTGCCTCTCTGTGATATAGCTTCAGGCTTGCTAGATTGATTTCCCGAATCACCATGATGCTTTGGACAGTCATTGAGAAAATTGTCATGAGATCCACACCGAAAACAAGTTCCTAACTTAGATTGACATTCACCGAAATATTTTTTCTACATTCCTCACAAATAATCTTCTCAATATTTCTCACACTACCAACACTAGCAATCGGTGAATTAACAGATTTCAAGTTACTCTGTCTTGTTCTATCTTTACCAGTAAACTCTAAAGGAGCAGTTGATCAATTTGCATCATTTTTGAACTTCTTTGATGAAAAAGTCTGAGCTGATTTAGATGACCCTCGTTTGTTAAAATCTCGAGATCTCAAATCAAACTGTCATTTACTCTTGTAGATTTATTCAATTTTCTAAGCTCGTTTTGAGAGTTCTACAAATTCATGTAATTTCAATGCTGCAACCGACATTCGAATTTCATCGCTCAAGCCATATTCAAATATATTGCACATATCTTCTTCATTTGATATAATATTACGAGCATACTTGCTTATTACATAAACTCTCATTCATACTTAGCTACAGATCGATTCTGTAATAGCCCGGTTTTAACTAAATCAGAACAGTGGTTTTGAAACCACAAATTCGATGTCAAAAAATTATTTTAATATTATTTTATGTATTTGCAGCATGATTTTATATATGTGTGAAAATTTTGTGAGCTAATTTTATCGTTTAATAGCTCAATTTGAGAAAAATGACTAAATTGCGTAAAATGCAAAAGTTGCATTCTACTTGTTTAAAGTGCTTAATTGCTATGGTTTATTAAATGAAAGGTCCTTATGATGTTTTTAAACCATTGATAGTGGAATTTGACATAGATAGCCTTATATTAAGTGATTTTATATGTTTATTATAAAGGTTAAAATGGTAATTAGGTTATTAAGTTAATATTAATTAAAAAAAAGAAAATATGTTCCACCACTGAAATTACAAATTGAAGAAGCCATTGGAAGCTATTAGGGTTCGTCACTTTGAGGGATCAATTGGTATGTGATTTTAGCTCAATTTTTGATGATTTTTACGTTTTTGAGATCGTTACTTTATATTCTAGCTAGCCCATGCCTTAATTTTTGAAGTTTTTAATGATTTTATGAAGTGCCATTGATGAATAATTTGAGTTTTTGAATGTTTGATGATGAAAAATGAATATTTTTTGATAGTTACACAAGTTTTGTTAAGTGATTTTAGCTAAAATGCATTTTAGGGATTAAATTGTGAAAAGTGTAAATTGGGTGGAGGAAATGTGAAATAAATGAAAGTTTTAGGCTGCTAGGGACTTATATGAAATTCGGCCAAGCATGAATCTTGTTAAATGTTCTGAGTTTTGTGTATTTGTAAAATAAGGACTAAATTGTAAAAATGTGGAACTTTAGGGGCTCAAGTGGCAAAATGCCCAAATATGTGTTGTGGACTGAATTGAATGATTGATGAATAAATGAGTTAATTTTGAATGTATATAGATCAAGAACGAAAGAAATCAGATTTAAATCGGGGAAAATCAAAGGTTATCGAGTAGTCGATCCATTCCTTTTATCCCGAATACAACGTAAGTTCATGTGCAAATAAATGTCTTTAAATTGAATTATATATGTTTAATTGTCATTGAACTGCTATGAATGTTGAATGATCAAATACGAGTAAGAATCGACAGGGTTACAATATCCAAAAGTCTTGTACGAATCTTAGGAATAGTATAGGATATGAATGTCATGACATTAGGATTAACGAGATGCGATTATGTGTAAGACCATGTCTGGGACATTGGAATCATTATATGATTACGTGTAAGACCATGTTTGGGACATTAGCATCATTAGTTGATTTCGTGTAAGACCATAGCTGGGCTATCGGCATCGATATGTGATAACATGTAAGACCATATCTGGGATATGGCATTGTACGAGTTGCATGTGATTTCCGAGTATCCTTAACAATTCCAAAAGGTTCAACAGACAAAGTCAAGTCGAGAAAGAATGTTTGAATGAGCTTAGTGACTCAGGTACGTACGAGATTCATACAAGTATTGAAAAGAGAAGTATTTGATGAATTCACTCATGATATTTAATATGTATACATTGGGAAAGGTTTGTGAGCTTATATGTGTTTGCTTATAGTTTGCTTATTGAGAGAAATGATGTTGATTCATGTGGTAATTTTATTTGTATATGGCTTACTAAGCTTTTAAAGCTTATTTTCTGTGTTCTTTCCCTGTTTTATAGATAATCAAAGCTAGCTCGGACTCGGGGATCATCAGGAACACCGTCACACTATCGATCAAGTTGTTGGTATTTTTTGTAACAGCCCGATTTTAGCTTAAATCAGAACAGTGGTTTTGGAACCACAAACCCGAGATTAGAAAATTATTTTAATATTATTTTTGGTGTTTATAGCATGTGAATATGTATGTGTGAAAATTTCGTGAAATAATTTTAGCGTTTGAGTGCTTAATTTAACAAAAGGACTAAATCGTGTAAAATGCAAAAGTTGCATTCTATATGATAAAGCTGTCTAATTGCTATGACTTATTAAATGAAAGGTCCTTATGTTGATATTAGACCATTGATAGTGGAATTTTTCATAAATGGTCATTTATTAAGTGAATTTTAATGTTTATTTTAAAGGTTATTTTGGTAATTATGGAATTAATGTATAATAAATTAAAACAAAACATAATGGTGGCCATTTATCATCTTTTTACACCGAAAATTGAAGAAGGGAGAAGCCATCTTCATGTTCTTAGGGTTTGGCAATTGTTAAGCTTAATTAAGGTACGGTGTTGATCTATTTTTGATGATTTCTACGGTTTTGATCCGTTTTTTATGATTTCTATGTTTTTGTGATCGTTACTTTGTGTACTGGTTAGCTTGTGCCTTAATTTTTGAGTTTGTTGGTGATTTTGTAAAATGCCATTGATGAATCCATGAGTTTTGTGATAATTGATGATGAAAAATGGATATCTGTTGATATATTATCAAGTTTTGTTAAGTAATTTTTTATGAAAATGCATATTAGGGATTAAATTGTGGAAAGATAAAAATGTGTGGTTAAATGTGTAAAATTTTGATAAATATGGGTTGCTAGGGGCTTAAGGGTAATTCGACCAAGCATGGAATATTGAGATTTTGTGTAATTTGTGTTTTTATGAAATAATGACTAAATTGTAAAAATGTGGAACTTTAGGAGCTAAAGTGTAAAAATTCCTAAATATGTATTTGTGGACTGAATTGAATGATTTGATGAATAAATAAGTTAATTTTGAATGTAAATAGATCAAGAACGAAAGAAATCGAATTTAGATCGGGGAAAATCGAAAGTTGTTGAATAGTTGACCCGATACGTCAATCCCTAACACGAGGTAAGTTCATATGCAAATAAATGTCTTTAAATTGAATTATATATGTTTTATTATGATTGAACTACTATGAATGTTGAATGAGTAAATACAAGCAAGAATCGATGAAGTTACGACATCCGAAAGTCCCGTACGAACTTTAGAATAGTATAGGATACAAATGTCATGACATTAGGTTACCGAGATGTGATTACATGTAAGAACATGTCTGGAACATTGTCATTGTATTGTGATTACGTGTAAGACCATGTTTGGGACATTGGCATCGTTATTCAATTTCGTGTAAGACCCTGTTTGGGACAGTGGCATCGATATGTGGTAACATGTAAGACCATATCTGAGATATGGCATTGTACGAGCTTATGTGATTTCTGAGTATCCTTAACAATTTCGAATGGTTCAACGGGCAAAGTCGAGTCGAGAAAGAATGTGTGAATGAGTTAAGTGACTCAACTACGTATGAGATTAATATGAGTACTGAAAGGGAAGTATTTGATGAATTCAATTATGATATTGAATATGTGTACAATGAGAAAGGTTTGTGAACTTGAATGTGTTTAGCTATGCTTAGCATATTGGAATATAATGACTTTATTTGTATATGGCTTACTAAGCTTTTAAAGCTTACTGTGTTTATTTTTCACTATTTTATATATTATCAAAGCTCGCTTGGACTCGGGGATCGTCGAGAAACGTCATCACACTATCGATCATCTCGTTGGTACTTTTAGAGCTTTGTATATATGGTATATGACATGTATAGGCTAGTGTTATCTTGGTATGTTTTGAGTTATGATTATAGCCATGAGATTGGGTTTGCTTTTGATGTAAATGTTGGTGTGTATCTGGCCATTTAAGTTGGCTTAAGTTATGTGTTTGATAAGTGATATATGTGATGTATATAATGCCTTATGTGTTGGCTTGTTTGGTATGGTTATATGGTTGATCTTTTAGATAGTTGTAAGTTGGAGTATTATTGCTTGGAAGTTGGCATATTGTGGCTTGATTTTGAGATGATGACATGGTGTGTTTTGTGACATGAAATAGATGATAAGTTGTTGAGTAAATGCATTTAGAAGTTATGTAAGTTTTGATGATTTTGGCATATTGATTTAGTATGTTTTGGCTATGGAATTAAGTAGTTAAGAGGATGGCTTCTAAACGGTATAAAATGTGTATGAAATAGCATGTTTTGGTTGCTTTTATATGAATGAAAATGATGCAATTTGATGTGGTTTAGGTATGCTTGAGGAGGGTGAGAAATGTGGCTTAAGCCAAGCCTATTTTCACTCCACACAGCTGAGCACATGAGCATGTGGCTTGATCGTGTGTGACACATGGCCTTGGTATACAGCCGTGTGTCCCCTGGGGTAGCCCTTCGAATTAAGTCAGTATACCCTATAGATTTGACAAGGCCTAGACACACGAGCGTCTCTACTGGCCGTGTGTAACACACGGGCTAGCACATGGGCGTGTGGTCGGCCATGTGACCCAAGTTAGTAATCCCTTCAGTTTTCCCATGGCCATGGCACACGGGCGTGTCTCCGACCGTGGGGTTCAAGTCAGAATGTACACCCTGTTCTCACATGGCTTGTGACACGGGCATGTCTGGTGGTCGTGTGATACACATGGCCTGGTCACACGGGCGTGTGATCCTTAAATGCATGAAAATTTTCTAAGTTTTCTCAAAGTTTTCAAATGTGATCAGTTTAGTCCCGAACCTCTTCCAAGCATGTTTTAAGGTCTCATAGGGCTTATAAGGGACAATGTGAATGTGTTGAAGGGCTTTTGATTATGAATGCATAAATGTTTGTGAATGATGTGTATTATCTGGTAATGCCTCGTAACCCTATTCTGGCTACGGATACGGGTTAGAGGTGTTACATTTTTGGTGCTTTGTAAATTTGGTATATGGCATGTATAGGCTAGTGATATGATGATGTGTTTTGAGATATGATATTAGCCATGAGATTTGGCTCACAAATGATGTAAATGTTGGTATGTATTTGGAAATTTGGGTTGGCTTATTATGTGAGTTTGGTAAGTGAAACATGATGTATATAAATGGCCTTGTGTTTTGGCATGTTTATGATGGATATTGTGATGATTAATTGGTATGATTTGAGGTTTAAAATAGATGTTAAGAGGATGAGAAAAATGCATAGAGAAGATAGGTGAAATTGTTGGTAATGGCATATTGTTTAGTATGTTTTGGTTGTGTATAAATGTATTGAAATGGTATAAATGATGTGGTTTTGGTTTTCTTGAGTAGGGTGAGAAATGTGGCTTAAACCAAGCCTATTTGCGCCCTACATAGTTGAGCACATGGGCGTGTGACTTGACCGTGTGTCTGCTGTAACTTTATTAAACAAGTCAGTGAGGTACATGGCTTAGACACATAGGCGTGTCTACTAGCCATGTATGACACACGGGCTGGCACATAGGCGTGTGGTCGACTGTGTGTCCAAGTCAATATACCCTTCAGATTTTACACGGCCAAGACACACGGGCATGTCTCCGGCCATGTGATGCAAGTCAGTATGTATGCCCTGTTTCCACACGGCTTGTGACACGGGCGTGGAAATAGGGCGTGTCTGGTAGCCGTGTGAGGCACACAGCCTGGTCATACGGGCGTGTGGTCCCTGTATGCATAAAAATTTTATAAGTTTCCCAAAGTTTTCAAATGTTATCGGTTTAGTCCCAAATCTCTTTCAGGCATGTTTTAAGGTCTCATAGAGCCTTATAAGGGACAATGTGACTATGTTGGATTGATGTTTATGTATTAATGGATTCTTGGATGAGAAATGTATGTTGTATGTTGTGATTTGTTAGGTAATGTCTCGTAACCCTATTCTGGTGATGGATACAAGTTAGAGTTGTTACAGATTCCCCTGTTTCAACTCAAGAAACACTTTCTTTTTCTTGTCAAGATACTACCAGCTAACATATTTCTTTCTGAATTCTGTCTGAAAGAATTCCCAATTAATACGATCAATTGATGCCATTGTAATTAAAATATCCCACCATGAATATGCCTCATCTATCAACAACGAAACTGCACATCTTAAACAATCTTCTAGAGTACACATCAATTCCGAGAAAACTCTCTTCTTATTTACTAACCAAAACTCAGCTTTTGAACAATTATCATCAACTTTTCCTCTAAATTCTTCCACTCAACATTTTCAAATTTTACCTACCGAAAGTTGAGGGACTATCGTAGACACAGGGTTTTGAGGACATGGAGGTACCGAAGGAGGCATAATAGGGGGTGGAGGTTGTGGAGTCACAAGGTTCCCTCATTTAAACTCACTGAACCATTGATTCTCATACCGAAAAATACACTTTTCATTTTATCACCAAATGATTGTAGAACTGATGCATTATGACTTGCTTCCGGGTTGGAAGCTTGAACATTACTCTCAACTTCATTAGCTACAGCTCAATTTGATTCGGTCGACATCTTTTATCTATAAGAAAATACAATGTTAGAATGGATCAAAGGCGTCACACTATTGCAGGGTTTATGTGGCATGTATATTCTAGACCCATTACACACTACATTAGTCATAGAATCGACTAAACCGTAGTTCTGATACCACTAAATGTAACACCCCTAACTATCCAGTTACCAAATTAGGGTTACAAAATGTTACTAAGCAAAACGTTAAAATTTCTTCTCTAAAACTTAATACGACCCTAATGTAACTCCCATAGATATTGACTAAACCATAAAACACAACTTCACATATCAAATTTGTGGTCTCGAAACCACCGATTTTGACACTACTAAAAAACATGATATTACAAGTGTTACTTCCTATCTTTGGTTAAATGCGTGTTTGGGTCTTTTCTCTCTACTGTCAATGAACCATGCTTGAATAAAGTCCCTGATGTTTTTTGTTTGTTTGCTTCTTAATTTGTTCGTATTTAATTCATGCATGTTAAGAACTTCAAAATTGAGTTTGTTTATTTAAAATTATGTGTGCACATATTTATTAATTTAAATTGAATAAATTTATTGGTAATCATGAACAAATAATCCAACATATTGTTGAACAATTAAATATATGTTCATGAATAGTAAGCATATGTTTTTTATTGGTTAATTTACAAATTGTCCTCTAAATTATATTTATTTTTTATTTTGATACCTAAATTTTTTATCTCGATTATATACTTAAAGTATTCAAACGTTATGACTTTTAATCCCAAAATAAATGACCGTTAAAATAACAATCTGGCCAATGAGATGATGCCACGTGTGTGGCTTTTATATTTTCATAATATAAATTTCCAGAAATTAATATTAGAATTCAATTGTTTTAATTTAATTTAGTTCAATTTAATAATGTGGTAACCTCTTCTCCCTCTCAGTCATTTGTTCACTCCCTCTTTTGAGTTGCAGAAAACTTTAAAAATGTTTTAGGGTTTGAAATTTAAGTTAATCCCAATCGATGACAATGCTAGGTATCGATGGTCCTAAAGTGGGAATCGCCATTCACCGAGAAAGAAGAAGAATTTGGCGGTGGGTCTGGCTTATGATGACAACTTTTTATCGGTGATGAAGTCTTCAACAGAGTCGAGGAAGGAGAATCCATTAGAGTCCAAAAGATGTCTATTGTTGTTGCGATTATTGTCATCGGTGAAGAACTCAAAAGTTATGGTCTTGAAAGTGAAAGCGAATTTTTTAAACATTTTAGATATTTGTGAGGGCTTAATAAGTTCATAGCCATTCATTTCTATAATGGGAATTACAATAAATAAATAAATAAGGGAAAATTTTCGTTTTAGCTTAATTCACAAATTGAGGAGGAGAGGTAAAAACAATTTTTTACCACATTATTAAATTAAATTAAAATTTTTTTCGTGTCAGGTAGAAACGACACCCCCACTGCTGCTGCTGCCGCTCCACCAGCTTTTGCTGCCCCTACATGCTGCCCATTTTTTCTCCATGCATGAGTCATATCACTCATAGGGAAAAAAAAATTTATGGGGGATCTTATAAGCATGGTCCCCCCCATTTTGAAGCAGCCACCGATTGTGAGAAAGAAAGGAGAGAAAGGAGAAGGAGAAGAAGAAGGAAGAAGAAAAAAAAGGGTAATGTATTATTTTAGTAATTTGTTATAAAATTATGGTGTTTTGTGAGTTTTTAGCAATGTAAATTTTTAAAAAAAATTGTATAATTATTTTGTTAGTAGTTTATGATTAGGTTATAAATTATTAGTTTTTTGTATTTTGTTATAGTTATTTGTTTTGTTAATAATTTATGGGATTACGTTACAAATTGTTAGTGTTTAGTGTATAAGTGTATTGTGATTTTTTTAGTAATAATATATTTTTAAAAAAATAATTTTATAGTTGATTAGGTTATATAAATTGTTAGTGTTTAGTAGTTTAGTGTATTAGTGTATTGTGATTTTTTTAGTAATATATTTTAAAAAAATAATTTTATAGCTATTTTATTAGTAATTTAAGATTAGGTTATATAAATTGTTAGTATTTAGTGGTTTAGTGTATTAGTGTATTGTAATTTTTTTAGTAATATATTTTAAAAAAATAATTTTATAGCTATTTTATTAGTAATTTAAGATTAGGTTATATAAATTATTAGTATTTAGTGGTTTAGTGTATTAGTGTATTGTGATTTTTTTTAGTAATATATTTAAAAAAAATATTTTTATAGCTATTTTATTAGTAATTTAAGATTAGGTTATATATTGTTAGTGTTTAGTGGTTTAGTGTGTATTAGTGTATTGTGATTTTTTTTAGTAATGTATTTAAAAAAATAATTTTATAGTTATTTTGTGTTAGTATATGATTATAAATTGTTAGTGTTTATAGTTTAGTGTTTTGTGATTTTTTAATGTAATTTTTATATAATGTAATTTTATATTATTATATATTTATTTGATAATTTTTATTGATTTATTAAAATGTTGATTAAATTTGTTGTTATATAATTTTATAGGTTATTTAAAAGTTCTTCTAATTAGGTATGTTTCTAGTTCTTTTTTTTTTAATTCGTATGTTTTTTATATTTAGATAGTTTATATGTTTTTAATTATATTATTATTGTTATCTAACATAAAAAAATTGTAGGTAAAAAATGAGAAATTATGAGATATTTACCGTGTTAGTTTCTAAAATTTGAAATAATTTATTGTATCTTTTGAAATAAGAAAAAATGAATTCAATTTTTTTTAATTGCAGATTTGTAACAAATGGGTTCTTTGATTGATAATACAAATCACATATCAAGTACCATTAAGGAGATGGTAATAAAATTTTTATTTCATAGTCATGTTATTTGTTGAATTAAAATATATTGTATTAACTATTTCGCTAATATAATAATGTCAGGAGTCATACCGCGTATTGAGAGGCCGTGTTAATTGTATAGGGTTTCAGCCAGATGAACGCTTAATACCATTCTTGGAGTTAGCCGGGTTCGGATCAGCAACATTGATCCGGATTTTGATCAGCGATATGACTTGATTTTCGCTTTAGTCGAGCGATGGCGTCCGGAGACCCACACATTTCATTTGCCGTGCGGGGAGTGCACCATCACTCTAGAAGATGTTGCAGTACAGCTCGGGCTCCCCATCGACGGGAATGCGGTCACGGGCATAAGTTCAATCTCCAGGCCGGCAACCCTTTGCTATGAATTACTTGGACGCTCGCCAAGTGAAGGGAAATTTGCCAGTTTGAGGTTGTCATGGCTAAAGGCCAATTTTGAGTATTTGCCGAGTACTGCCAATGAACAGGAGGTGATGCAGGCCGTTCGAGCTTACATTATGCACTTTATAGGGGGTGTACTTATGACGGAATCAAACGACAGTACTGTTCACTTGATGTACTTACCCCTATTATCTAATTTGCATAACACCCTTCATACAGTTGGGGGTCCGCAGTGCTAGCCATGTTGTATCGAGAACTTTGTCGGACGACAGATCCTTCGGCGATAGACATAGGCGGATGCCTCATACTGCTGCAATCGTGGGTACTTTACCGGATGTCATTCTTGGCATCAATTAGTCACCAATCATATATATTTCCACTCGTTAATAGGTGATGAATTTTTATGCGTTATAACAATTAGTTGACTTTTTTTTTTCGGATTATGTTGTTCTAACAATTTTTTTCTTAGATGGAGCACAAATCTGGGTATCGGAAGGTCATACACGGTTCCGATATACCGTCTAATGATCGAGAATAATTCTGGAGAGGGGGTAAGTTTTTCCAATATCAATTTTATTTTATTATTTTATTTCACTCAACCTACGTTAATATAAAAAATGTGATTAACTGTGTAGTTCATTTGGATGTCGTATTCTGTTCTAGAAATTATAGCGGTTATTCCCTCGTCTGCCCGCATCCACTCAAACTTATGGTGCATTAGCGCACCAATTATCAATTTTCAGATAGTGGAGTGGTATCATGGCGATCGAGTACTTCGGCAGTTCGCTTGCATTCAATATATCTCGAGTCCGCCAGTACGATTGGGGGATATCCATGGGATGACCAGGAGGGGGAAGCATGGGCTTGATTGGGGAGATGAGCATGAAGAATATGTTACGATGTGGAACAACCGATTTGGGAGGGTACCTCAGATGGGTCGTGGCTTGGATCTTCAGCCCTCGTTATAGTACCTACAGTGGTACTGTGAGATAAAGAAACCATTTTTGTTTGGTGGGCGGTCAATGGTAGTCCCCCCGCATACGACACAAATTGGGCAACATCTTCCAGATCCGCATCATGCACCAGAGGCGGAGCCAGAGCAGGAGCCAGAGCCGGAACTACACTCTGGAGGTAGTTCTTATCATCCAGATTTAGGGGGCGATGACTATTTCTCGGGCTCCTCAGGCCACGGATATCATTCAGAGTTTGATATCTTCAGCCCACTACCACCTCAGTACTCCAATAATCCCGGCTCATATTTATCTCAGTACTCTACTCCTTCCGGCCCGTATCCACCCATGTACTCAACTCCTCCAGAGCCATATCCACCGCCGTACTCTACTCCTCCCTGCCCATATCCACCGCCATATTCTACTCCTCTCGGCTCAAGTTCATCGATGGCGTTTGAGACATATGATTTTTTGTCTATGTTTCACACACCCCCACATACAGATGAAGAGAATGTTGATCGCCGTAGTCATCCGCAACGTGAACGTCGGGCTCCACAAAAATATACCCCTAGAACCACATCATCAAACCATCAATTTTAGGGGGTTTTGTAATATAAATAACTTCTTTTTTTATGTAATAATTTTTTTGGCATTTTATTTATCAATTTAATTTATTTTTGGCAAATTATGTAATGACTATTTATGTAATGAGTTTTTTATCATTTAATTACAAAGGATAGTCATCATTCCCCTGGTTGAAGAACGTAATTATAATAGTAAATAAAATACATAATAAATCCGAGTTAAGTATGTATGAACACAAATAGTCATGCTTCACACGGAGTAAGTATGTAAATTGTATATAAACATGTGCTTCGAAGGCAAATTTTAGATTTGCTTGGGTTAAAGTACATAATTACAAAAAAAAGAGGAGTATTAAAAACAATCAATTTTAAAATGCTTAAAAAATCCATTTAATGCTACTCGGCGGGACTTTTTCTTCCAACATGTAATTAACAAAATCTTAATTTCTATTCGATCGCGACGATTGTCCAATATGGTAGTTTCGGAGCGGGCATTTATTCTGATTATAACCGGGTAATCTGAATACTCCACACAACTTCTCATTGGATTTCTCTCTAATGTCCATTTCGTTACAGATTCTAGATGATTGCGGACAACCTTTTGGGTTCCTACGCAACCTTTTGTCTGGGACAAGCTCGAATGTTGTCAGAGGAACTTCCCAAGTAGATAGGTCAGGAAGTACGGGAAACTCATTCTCCCATACATGAAACGTGCGTTCGAGGGTATACACTTAGTCGTAACCATTTTTTTGAAAAAACGGGAATCGACTTAGATTTTGAAAATGAAAACGAATAGAGGAGTCGCCACCAATCCTTTTTGATGAGGTGTGATCGGGTCACCTTTTAAATTAACCATTTTAATAAAAGTTAAGGTTTACTAAAATGATAAATTTTTTGGTCTA
The DNA here is from genome assembly GCA_025698465.1 of Gossypium longicalyx. Lineage (NCBI taxonomy): Eukaryota > Viridiplantae > Streptophyta > Magnoliopsida > Malvales > Malvaceae > Gossypium > Gossypium longicalyx. The sequence continues at coordinate 26,586,466 of CM046999.1, forward strand.
CGAAAATCAGAAAATGAGTCCGGGAGTCAGTTACGTATGAGGAAGGATTAGCACCCTCGATACGCCCAAAATTGGTACCTAGTTGATTAATTAATGTCTTAAGATCGAAGATTGAAAACTTTGGAAGACTTTTGTAATGCGATCCTTTTTTGTAGAAAAAAACATTAGAGACTTTCTCGCCCCAAAATATGAAACGTCATGTCCAGTAAGTTAGGATGTGACATCTTGAATTTTCGAGAGCGAGCTTGCCTTTCATATAAAATTTGTGTATTTATAAAAAGAGTATTCGATCATTCAGAGTAAACGAGAGAAATCGAAACCCAGTAAGTTAGGGCACGTTTTCTCGAACTCTCAAACACCGAATCATCGTTTTTATTTTTTTAAATAAGTTCTTATTTTGAGGTGACAAAATGTCATACCCGTAAGTTAGGGCATAACACCTCGCTTCTTTGAGTATAAGCATTTTCAAAATTCGTATAGCGATTTGAAAGAGTATACCGTTATTTTAGGTTAAATAGGAAAAATCGAAGCCCAAAGTAAGTTAGGACACGATTGTCCCGAATTACCAAATACAACATATCACTTTTATGAAAGATTTATTTTAAAGCATCGAGTAAAAAACATAATGTGATTTATAGGATTATGTCGTTATTTAGATTGAACGAGAGAAATCGAAACCAGTAAGTTAGGGCACAATTTTCTCGAATTGTCTAAATACTGAAACTTGTTTTATTTTAGAAACCACAATTATATGCGTCGAGTAAAGGACCAACGTAATCATAATCACATGGTGAAATGAGAAACAAATTGCAGCATTAACATACATAATAATAACAAAGACAATGATATAAAGAATAATAATGACGAAGAATTCTAAATTTGTAGATATATTAAGACATATATAAATAAACAAATAAACATAATGCCTAAAGCGTAATAATAGCGAAAATATGAATGAAGAAGAAACATAAATAACTAGGTAATGAGAAAATAAGTAATAATAATAATAATAATAATAATAATAATAATAATAATAATAATAATAATAATAATGCAATGATAGTAAAAATAGTGATAACAATAATATGTCAAATAATAAAAATGAATAATAATAATAATTTTGAAAAATAGTAGTGTAATATGATGGTAATAAAGAAGGAATAACAATATGTTGGATAGTAAGCATTAGTAGTGAAATACTAATAACAATATATACTAATAATAGTAATAATATGAAAAATGAGAAATAACAATACACGAATAGTAATGGATTGCTATGATAATGATAATAATAATAATAATATAGTAATGATAATAGTAAGAATATGCAATATATAGTATTAGAGGTAAATACATAATACATACATATTAGAAATAATCATGATATATAAAACACTATTAATGACTATGTAAATAGATATATAGTAGTAATATATACATGATATAGTTCAAAACACAAACATAAGATGATATGAAAAATAAAAATGTATAAATGATATAGTATTAAGGTATGTGCATAACAATAAAAATTCAATATTAAAAAATATATACACGTAATAAAAATGTATCCGTATTTAAAAAATATATATATACATAATAAAAATACAATATTTAAAATATTTACATGGTATATGCATAATAATGTTTTGAAAAAGCTATTAATGATATTACATAGATATATATATATATACATTAAAAATAAATACTGATAATATTAAAAGTATGTACATAATATATATATTAAAACATACACATAATATCTAAATATATACATATATATATAGTATTTAGAAAAGAAGAAATATACATAATATAATATTGATATGTAAATATGTATGATATGGAGCATAATATATTTAAAGAGTACATAGGTGACATACAAATACATTAATAAAAACAATAATATTAAAACTATTAATAATACTATATAATATATTTAATATACACATATATAAGTATCAAATAAGGATAATAATAATGGGACACTAATAAACAAAAATATAATAATAACAATAATTAAAATATAATAGCATGAATAAAATTAAAATAAGATAATGAGAAAAAGTAAAGGAGGGACGAAAATCAAGCAAAAACGAATTTTGGGGTGAATTTCAAAGAAAACAAAAAGTAAAACGACCAAATTGCAGCATGCGCACAACCTAGTAGTACTCGAACGCAAATATTCCCTCAATCTAAAAACGCAGGTGTGTGATTGAGGACCAATTTGAAAAATGGGATACATTCTAGGGCCAAATTAAAAGTAGAAACAACTTGATTGCAGAGTCATGAAAAAGCGGAAGGGCTAAATGCAAAATAGCCCTTCCGCTTAAAAATACACGCGATCCTCTTTCCAAAGCGGTCGGGTCACGGTTCCCTCCCCAAAACGACGTGCGTTTTGCGTGCGGGAGGAACCCCCAAAACGCCGCTGCCCCTAGGGCTATAAAAGCCAAGTTTTTTTTTTTAAACTTTCATTTCTCTAGTGCTGTAGAAAAAAAGAGAGAGAGAGAGCTCTCTTTTCTCTCTGGGCAAGTCCCAAATCCCGGCCAGGAGGGGTCACCGGACGCCGCAGGGTCACCGCTCGCGGTGGCCGAAAAGTCGAAAAGGTGTGTTTTCTTCCTTTTTTTTTGTATTTTTTAGATTTATGAGATATGTATGTATATAAAAGAGAGAAAAAAAATTCGAAAATAGGGTAGTAAAAATAAAATAAGATCACCTTCGTCCTTCGATTGTGGCTTCTGGGATTTTAGCGTTCGATTTGATTCTGTTTTCTCTTTGGTGTTACTAGAATTGCTGTTATCTTTTTTAGGAGATTGAATGCTTGATCTATATATATTAAGTTGCCGAGAGTTACAATGGTGTTGAACTTGGCCTTTTATAGCCTATTTTTACAACTTGCCCTCTTTTGACTAACCTGTCTCTTCATCTTTTATTGTTGCAGGCAAACGGTGGTGGAGCAGAGGCCACTTGCAGGAGATGTGACTGGGGCGGTGGGATCAGTGATTTAGGGTTTCAAATTCTGAAACCTTAAATTTTTAGGTTAGATTAGGGTTTGGGTAGGTTTTGGCCTGTTTGTTTGGGTTATGTTTATTTGGGCCCAAAATTGGGCTTGTACAGCTGCCCCTCTTTGCTTGTCGTCGTGTAACGAGAACAGAGCGAAGACCTGAAAAAGACCAATTTTGCCCGGTCTCGCCGTGTCTGGACTTGTTTAGCGTTCCCTTCCTCTAGGTGGCTTCATTCCAATCTTGTTGCTTTACTTCGCTTCACTGCTCCACTGCAACTTCAAGAAGGTAAGGTTTGCTTTGATCTGCTCCACTGCCATTTCAAGGAGAAGATATTTGATTTTCAGTCTGTTACCCTACTGCTTAGGGGTTTATGGCCCATCGCATTTGACCTGTTTCCCTATTGCTTAGGGATTTAAGGTCTGTAAGTTTGGCTTGCCACCCTACTGCTTAGGGAGTCGAGCCCGTCGCCTTCGATCTGTTTCCCTACTGCTTAGGGGTTAAGATCTATAGATCTTCAGCCTGTTACCCTACTGCTTAGGGGGTTAAGGCTTGGTGGTTTGAATCTGCTTCACTGCAACCTCAGGAGGGCAAGATTCACCATCTTTTGATCCGCTTCCCTACTACTTAGGATGATGGGATCATCGAAATTCAGCTTGTTACCCTACTGCTTAGGGGGGTTAAGGTTTGTCAATCCTCGATCTGCTCCACTACTGCTGAGGGAGATAAGATCTGCAATTCGGTCTGTTACCCTACTGCTTAGGGGTTTAAGACCCTGTGAATTTAGCCCGTTACCCTACTGCTTAGGGCGTTAAGGCTTGTGAATCCACCGATTCTACTGCACTGTCTTCTGAAGAACATGATCTGTAGAACCTGTTTCATGTATCTATGTTTATGCCAAATAATTAGGATGCTACGATTGAAATGAATCAAATGCTCCTAACTAAGTGCGATGCTTATGTCAAATGATTAGGATGCTATGATCAGAATGAATCAAATGCTCCTAATTAGGTGTGTCATGAATGATCTATGAATGCACAAGTGTAGCATGTTGTGAGAATGGATCCCCCCTTTTTTGTTTTGGGTTGCCATCACTCTTTGTTCATTATGTTTTTTCACTGAAATGGTACTTGGTCTTCTTGTTCAGCTCAAACTTGAATAGAAAACCCGAAGAGGTGGTCCCAATTTAAACTCTTTCTTCTCAACTATTTGCAATATTTGAGTTTGGTTAGTTCTTAAATAATAGTCCTGTTTCAGGTTCCTGTACTATTTAGAGACTTTTAGAGTAATATGCAGAACTCTTTTTGCAAAAATTGACTTTAATCCATTAATCATCATTTCAAGGTAAGATACTTGAAAAAGGTCATAACAATGACAGGGATAAAATTTGTCAAGAATAAAACTTGGGAATGGATCAGTCTCAAACAACAAATGTTGCTGGAATACAAAATGGGTAGAAAGAAAATAGGTGCCCCAGATATCGCAGCATGAACTTCTATGCACGAACTTCTTGAGGACTCCCTTTTGTTCGATATGTGTTTAGGGGATCTAGAGTATCCTTGTAGATGCCCCGAGATGTAGCATACTCCTTCATTTGTTAATTCAGGCATAGCAAGACTGTTGTATGCCCCATTTAACTCGAATTTGAGCCGCCTTTTCGGGTTTTCAACTCAAATCCCCTTTGGTCTCAAGATGCCCTTTGCGGGTTTTCACCTTGGCCTCTCCTTCTTTCTTTTTTCTTTCTTTTTTTTTTTTTTTTTTTTCAGGCGAAGTATCTCTTGACTGAATCTGAATTCACAGGATTGGGTAAAGTTTTGCCATCCATCTCGGCCAATATCAATGCTCCTCCAGAAAATGCCTTCTTTACCACATAAGGTCCTTCCCAATTAGGCATCCATTTTCCTCTGAAATCCTTTTGTATGGGCAGGATCTTTTTCAATACTAGGTCTCCTTCATGGAACTCTCTTGGACGAACCTTTTTGTTGTAAGCTCGCATCATTCGCTTTTGGTACATCTGACCATGACGGATAGCCCTTAGCCTCTTTTCTTCAATCAAATTCAACTGATCGTATCGTGACTGGATCCACTCTGCTTCATCCAACTTTACTTCTGACAAAACTCTGAGGGAAGGAATCTCAACCTCGATAGGTAAAACTGCCTCCATTCCATAAACCAATGAGAAAGGCGTGGCCCCGGTGGAGGTCCTGACGGACGTTCGGTAAGCATAGAGGGCGAATGGTAGCTTTTCATGCCAGTCTCTATAGGTTTCGGTCATTTTCCCCACAATCTTCTTAATGTTTTTATTAGCTGCCTCAACCGCACCGTTCATTTTCGGACGATATGGTGACGAGTTGTGGTGTCTGATCTTGAATTGGTTACAGACATCCGCTATTGTGCTGTCGTTCAAATTCAATGCGTTGTCGATATGATCCTTTCGGCATTCCATACCGACAAATGATTTCCTTCTTTAGAACTCGCTAATCGCCGATTTAGTAACATTGGCATATGAGGCAGCTTCTACCCATTTAGTGAAATAGTCAATAACCACGAAAATGAACCGATGCCCATTTAAAGCTTTTGGCGAAATTGGTCCAATCACATCCATGCCCCACATCGAGAAAGGCCATGGTGAAGTCATGACATGCAGGGGTGAAGGAGGCACGTTAATCTTGTCCCCATAGATTTGGCATTTATGACATCTTTTGGCGTAGTTGATACAGTCTCCTTCCATGGTAGACCAATAGTAACCAAACCTCATAATTTGCCTGGCCATCGTGAAACCATTAGCGTGTGTCCCACAGACGCCCTCGTGGACCTCTTCCAAGATTTTCTTGGCCTCAATAGCGTCCACGCATCTTAACAGCACTTGATCCTTTCTTCTTTTGTATAGGATCTCCCCGTCCAAGACGTAGTCATTGGCCAGTCTTCTCAACGTTCTTTTGTCATTCTCGCTTGCTCTGGTGAGGGGTACTCGTGATTTTTTACATATCGCAGGATATCGTGGTACCAAGGGTGGTCATCATTTCCTTCTTCTTCTTCGAGGTTGTAACAATGAGCTGGAGCTTCGTAAATGCTCATTTGGATTGACTTCACATCCTCTTGCCTATTCACCTTGATCATAGAAGCTAAAGTTGCCAGGGCATCAGCCATCTGATTTTCTTCTCGCGGGAGGTAGTAGAAAACGATATCATCAAACTCTTTAATTAATTCAAGGATCAACCTTCGATAATTGATCAACTTGGGGTCTCTCGTCTCCCATTCACCTTTGAGTTGATAAATCACTAGGGCAGAATCTCCGTATACCTTTAACACCTTGATCTTACGTTCTATAGCCGCACGAATTCCCATGATGCATGCTTCGTATTCTGCCATATTGTTCGTGCAGTCAAAATCCAATTTACTAGTAAAGGGATAATGATCTCCGTTCGGGGATACCAAGACTGCTCCGATTCCGTTGCCCACAGCATTTGATGCTCCGTCAAAGTTTAGCTTCCAAGGATGACTTTCTTGAGGGTCTTCTTCAGTGGTTGCTATGTACATTAGATCTTCATTTGGGAAGTCAAAGTTCAGGGGCTCGTAGTCCTCTAGGGCTCTACTGGCTAGAAAATCTGCTATCGCACTTCCCTTTATAGCCTTCTGGTTAACATAGACTATATCGAATTCAGAAAGTAGAATTTGCCATCGGGCCATTCTCCCATTCAAAGCGGTTGATTCCATCAAATACTTCAGAGGGTCCATTTTAGAGATTAGCCAAGTTGTGTGATACAGCATGTATTGTCTCAATCTTTGGGTTGTCCAGATTAGGGCACAACACAACTTTTCGATTGACGAGTATCTTGTTTCACATTCAGTGAACTTCTTACTGAGGTAGTATATCGCTCTTTCTTTCCTTCCCGACTCATCGTGTTGGCCAAGCACACATCCCATAGAATTTTCAAACATCGTTAAATACAGTATCAATGGCTTGTCTGGATTAGGTGGTGTCAACACCGGGGCATTAGACAAATATTGCTTAACCTTGTCGAAAGTCTTCTGGCAGTCCTCGTCCCAAACACCAGGGTTGTGTTTCTTTAGGAGACGGAATATGGGGTCACATTTCTCGGTTAGTTGTGAAATAAACCGAGTGATGTAATTTAATCTTCCTAGGAATCCTCGAACTTCCTTTTGAGTACGTGGTAGAGGTAACTCTTGTATGGCTTTGACCTTATCTGGGTCAATCTCAATCCCTTTTTCACTGACTACGAATCCTAGCAGTTTTCCGGACCTGGCCCCGAAGGTACACTTTGCTGGATTGAGTTTCAGCTAGAATTTCCTCAACCTCAAAAATAAGTTCCTCAAGACTAGCACATGTTCTTCTTCTGTCCGAGATTTGGCAATCATGTCGTCGACGTAAACTTCAATTTCTTTGTGTATCATATCATGAAACAAGGTCACCATGGCCCTCTGATACGTTGCTCCCGCATTTTTCAATCCGAATGGCATCACCTTATAGCAAAACGTTCCCCACATGGTTACAAATGTGGTCTTATTCATGTCCTCAGGATGCATCTTTATCTGATTGTACCCTGAGAAACCATCCATGAAGGAGAAAAGTGAGTAACCTGCCGTATTGTCTACTAAGGTGTCGATATGAGGCAACGGGAAATTATCCTTCGGGCTGGCCTTGTTCAGGTCCCTATAGTCCACGCACATCCGTACCTTTCCATCTTTCTTAGGGACAGGGACAATATTAGCTACCCATTCCGAGTACTTGACTACTTGTAAGAACCCAAAGATCAAATTGCTTCTTGACCTCTTCTTTTATTTTCAACAAAACGTCGGGCGCATTCTTCAAGCTTTTGTTGAACCGGCTTGCATTCTTCTTTGATGGGGAGCTTGTGTACCACGATGTCGATTTCAGCCCAGGCATGTCTTGATACGACCACGCGAAGACGTCCTTAAACTCTTGGAGTAACTCAATAAGGTCCCGTTTTGTCTCTGTGGTAATGCAGGCTCCGATCTTTACTTCTTTCTTTTCTAGTTCATCTTCTAAGTTCACGACTTCTACTATCTCTTCATGGGGTAGAATCTGTTTCTCCTCTTGCTCTACCATCCTTAACAAATCAGGGAATAAGTCACAGTCTCTGTCGTCCTCAAAGTCCTGAGATCCCTCTAGACACATATCCCGTTCAAAAGGAGACTCTGAGTTAGTAGCAATGTCACTCACGTCATTGATATCTGGAGACCTGTTGGAGGTGCAAGGAGGATGCAAAGAACAAAGGAATCTAAGAACAATGATATGTATGGTATGATTATGAACGAAAGAATAAAAGAATATTTGGAAATAAGACAAAAGGATGCATTTCATTGAAATAACGATTTTGAACATAGGCCTACTTTCACAAAAAGGGACTCTTATTACTCCTAGGCCTAGAGTAACAAGTGTGTTTTGAATATTACTCTGTGTTAGTTCTAAAGACTATAGGAATCTCTTCCGCAGTCCAATTATTCAGAACACTTCCCGGCTCATGAGGGCGAATGCCCGACGGATTCTCTATCCCAGTTCCTTTTTCGTATGTGGCATTGATGCCCAAATTTTCCATCATTCCTTCCACGATTTCCTTTCTCGACGTGCCCCTCTCAGAGTGAATGACTCCTCTAGACACAAAAGTCTTTGAAATATGGGGGAAGATCATGGGCTCCCATTTGATTTCTCCCCCGTTCAATCGCGCTCTCCTTCTCTCTTGCTTCTTCTCCAGCTCCTTCTTTCTTTGTTTCGTGTCTGGCCTGAATCCTAACCCAAAACAATCTTGTTTGTCCTTTATCATTGGTGCATTAGTCACTCCCTGGAGGTATTTCCCGAGTCCTCTTTCGGGTAGGGCTCCTTTTCCTACGGTTAGCCGTAGCCCCATTCTTGTAGTCTCAGATAACCTGGGCCTCGGAATCTCATTTCCTTCGGTAATGAATGTCACGTTCACGAATTCTAAAGATCGAAAAGAACATTCAACTGCTTCACCATCTGTGCCCACATATGGCGCGTCGCTGGTAACAGATGCAATGATATCTTCCTCCGCATTTATGGTTACCAATCGACCTTCCGTTATAAATTTGAGCTTTTGATGCAACGATGACGACGCACCGCCCCGCACAGTGAATCCATGGCCTACCCAATAGGCAGTTATACGAAGGCTTAATGTCCATGACTAGGAAATCTACCTCGTACGTGCTTGGCCCGATTAAGAGGGGTATTTCAATTCTTCCCATTACCTTCCTTTCCGTATCATCAAATGCTCTCACTATGTTTTGGCATGTCTTCATATGGGAACTATCTACTGGCAATCTATTCAGCGTAGATAGAGGTAGGACATTTAGTGCAGACCCATTGTCAATCAATACGCCTGGTAATATGTACCCTTTACAGCGAGTCGTGATATACAAAGCTTTAGTCAATCCCCGGCCTCCTGGCGGTACTTCATCGTCATTGAAGAATATGAAGTTGTCGGCGCTTATATTATTGACTAAGCGGTCCAGCTTGTTTACAGATATATTGTTAGCAACATAAGTTTCATTCAGCACCTTCATCAATGCGCTGCGATGGGTTTCTGAGCTTAAGAGTAAGGCCAGTACCGATATACGAGCTGGTTGCTTGTGCAGTTGTTCCACGACGCTGTACTCGCTGTGCTTTAGAAATTTTAAGAATTCTTTTGCTTCTTTTTCAGTCACTGATTCATTAACAGCTGGTTCAGGTCCCGTCGACCTTTCTTTATTTTGCTCAATTGCCACTGACTTTCCTTTAACCTGCTCGGCTTTTGTATTTGGGGTATAACGCCTCCCGCTGCGTGTATAAAAACCCTCGTCTTAACTTTCTTCAGTTGCATTAATTGGGATTTCCTCTGCTGGAATTGTCACATTGCAATTATAGTTCCACGGTACCCTTTTGCTATCTTTGTAAGGAAAAGCGACGGGCTTCTGGATTATAACCTTGGGTGCAATTTGTGCGCTGGTTTCATTCACTCTTGGACGCGATATGATAACCACTGGGTGGTTGACTTTATAAGCATCCTTCGTTGGACCTTCTTCGGAGGCACACACATCTGTTTCTTCTAGGTTCCCGACATATTCGAAGAATTTTAGCTCCTTATTATCTATCAGTCCTTGTAACAAAGTCCTGAATTCGCTACATTTCTGAAGCTCGTGATCCTCTAGATCGTGGAATTCATAATAACTCTTTGCTTCTCGAGGTCTGACCCTTGAATTCTGTGCTATCAACCCTCTTTCTACCATTTTCTTCCATACTTCTTTCAACGGGGTTTTCACTTCGGCAATATTCATCCTAGTCTCTTTCCCCGAACCCTCGATAATCGCATTTACCCCTTTATCCCCATGGTTAGGTAATGGATTCTCTGCACTAGATGTATCATCAAATTTCATGACGCCTATATTGATGAGTCTTTCAACCAATTTCTTGAAAGTGGTGCAGTTTTCTATCGAGTGACCTGTGGCTCCCGCATGGTATTTGCATTGGGCATTTGCGTCGTACCACTTGGGGTATGGAGGTTGCATTGGTTTTAGATAGAAGGGAGATACGACATGCGCGTCGAATAAACTTTGGTATAACTCCTTATATGTCATCGGGATGGGCGTAAACCAAGTTTCTCCTATTTTGCCTTGTATTAGGCTCTTGTCCAGGTGGGCCTTGTTGACCGTGGGTCGTTGACCTTGGTTGGCTTACGATGTCGATTTCGAATATGAGCTCACATTATTTACCTCGTGCTCTTTCTTTCTCGGTGCTGACCTTTTGGTGCTTTCTCCCGCCTCTATCTTCCCACATATTATCGCATTTTCTATCATTTCTCCCGACATTACTATGTCTGAAAAGCTTTTGGTCGCGCTACCCAGCATATGGTTAATGAAAGGCGCCTTCAGGGTGTTGATGAAGAACATAGTGGTTTCTTTTTCCAATAGGGGGGTTGGACTTGGGTGGCCACTTCTCTCCATCGCTGGGCATACTGTCTAAAGCTTTCATTATGTTTTTTCTCCATGTTCTGGAAAGTGATTCTATCAGGGGCTATGTCTGCCACATGACCATATTGCTTCATGAAAGCTTGTGCTAAATCTTTCTATGAACCGATCTGAGCGCGAGTCAGTTGGTTGTACCATCTAGAAGCGGCCCCAACCAGACTTTCTTGGAAGCAGTGAATTAATAGTTGGTCATTATTGACATGACCTGCCATTCGTCTGCAAAACATAGTGATGTGAGCTTCGGGGCAGCTAGTCCCGTTGTATTTCTCAAATTCTGGAGTTTTGAACTTGGGAGGGAGTACCAGGTTTGGGACCAAACTTAATTCCTTAGCATCGATTCCACCGCGATAGTCAGTGTTTTCCATTTCTTTAAATTTTTTTTCTAACCATCTACATCTTTCTTCAAGCTCTTTCGGGAGTTCCACCCTCGTTTTTTCTATCTCTGTTACTTCATTAAGATTGAGGACTACGGGGTTGGTCGGGTTGTCCCCCGGATTAGAGCCCGAACCAGCCTGATAATTCATAGGTACGGAGACACCGGCTTGAAATGGTTGGGGCCTAATCGTGACCGATGGCCTTCTTAGGTACACGTCAGGTTGCGCCTGAACGTCTACCGGGGTAAAACCCGGAGGGTAAGTAGGATCTTCCATATCGTCTCCTGTGTTGACCAAAGGGCTTTTCCCTTTTTCTAATCCGCCAGCCAATAGGCGCGTTAATTGATCCATCATACTTTTCTGGGACTCCAGCATCTGGTCCCTCATATCTTGCTGGATTTTGGCAAGCTGTTCTTGCATACGTGTTTGTAATTGGTCCTGCATTTCTTTTTGCATTTGTTCCAATCTCTCTAATCTTTGGTCCATTGCTCTTGTCTTTCCTCTTGTACCGTAACGGTGTTCCAGGGTAACTGCCATGATTTTTAGGGTTTTGTGTGAGTTTTAGTGCATATGATGCAATGCTAATGCATGAATGCAATAAATGTGATGAATGCAAAAAAGCGTTGATTCCAGTCCGATTTCATTAGAGTAACTTTTCTAGAAAACAAGTTTTTTTTACATAAAGTAGATTACATATATGGCTTGGCCCTGATACTTAGGGCCTTGACCTGCCTAAGAAGCCAAGCTAGCTCTCGGCCTTGGTCTGATTCTGACTCATATTTTAGACTCAGCACATCAGCTTGTACTGCTAGTGTCTGCAAGTGATCAGCCACTTCTCGCACTTGAGTCAAAGCTTCGCCCATGACGTAGTCTCTGCTCCGAACCTGATCTTGGGATTGGTGAAGCTGCGCTTTACATTGCTCGTTATTTACCTCGAGGAGTTCAATCTGAAGTTCACGATTTTGTAGTGCTGTTTTGAGCTCTTCTATATTCTCCTTTAATTCTTCAATTCTATTCTGACTGGCTTTCAATTTGATCACGGAGTTACGCACACGATACTGATACAAGGACCTTTCTAACTCTGATACTCGAATCTTTAACCCTTCCTTCTCATTCTGGCTTTCTACCAAACTTCTTTTCAGAACACCTTCTCGAGTTTGAACATCCCGTAATTTTTCTTCCCATAGGTTGGCTTTACTTTTCTCTTCTTTGACTTCTTGTCACCACTGCTCAGATGTTTTTCCTAACCCAGCGATTTTCATTGACCTACGCAGCTTCTTGTAGTCCATTTTCAAACTGTCCAAATCTTCTTCAGCCTTGTTTTTCCCTTTTCTGAGTCTTTCGGCTTCTAGTTTCTGGACGTCGGCATCTAATCCCAATTGCATTTTTTCTTCCTCCAGTTGCTCGATCTTCTTTTCTAGTTCTAGACTCTTTCTCTCAAAATCCTGCCTGATGATTTCTAGCTCAGATGAGATTACTCTCAAGTGTTCTTCCATCGACCGAGGGTTCTCTTGATCTAACATAGGGATGTTGTCATTGATCCTCTGACTCCTCCACCAGTCATACTCAGGGGTAGTCATAGGATTGGCAGCAAACTTTTTCATTCTATGAGTCTGGTTCCAGGCATTCGATATCTCGCGAACTTTCTTTTTGTTATTGTTCCCCGTGAACACGAACTCGCACTGAGCTAACCCGTATGTTGGTGGCGTAAACTGTCTAGACCTGTATTGCCTTAATGCAAGCAAAGAGGCATACCCGACGGCTCCCCATACTCCTAACAAGGGAACCCAATCAAAATCTCCACATCGGTATAATATTTCATCGCAAACCATCCATGAGGCCCTCCATTCAACGTCTTCCTCTTGTAAACTTTGAAGAATCGCCATCCAATTTTCTTCTGTGATATCATCTCTCCTCGGCGTAGCTACTAACTCTTTCAGTGGAGAGTAATTTCCAGAGAAGACACGATATGAGACCTTTTCCACCTTCCAAAAATAACTGTGGAACCACGATAGCAAGAGCTGTGCACATCCTATAAATCTCCCTTCGCCTGCCCTTCGACAAGCATTCAATGATCTGAAAGTTTCAGCCAAGATTACGGGTACCGGTGTGGTTCCTTTACCAAGCCTGTCAAAAAGATCGGAGACCGCCTCGTCTACATGTCCCAAAGCTTTAGGGAAGATAACCAGCCCGTAAATGCTCAGGGCGAAGACATCTACCCTTTTCTTCACATCGGGGTGTGCCAAGATTAGATCTCTCAGATTCTTCCAAGGAATGCATTTACAATCTCCTTTTCGTTTGATCCGGGTTGTAACCCACTGTTCGCTCATCCCAGTGATGTTCATCAGCTTTTTTGAAAATGCTGAGACGTTGGCAGGTCTGGAATAGATTCGGTCAATCTTAATCTTCGGGCAATGGAGCAAGGCCGTGTACTCTTCTACAGTAGGGACCAGATCTACTTTCCCGAAAGTGAAGCAACTATAAGCAGAATTCCAATATTGGGCGAGGGCTCGAAACAGATGTTCATCTACTTTGACATCGAGCAGATAAGGTAAATCCCCGTAATGACTGTAGAATAATTGCTTGACCTCGTCACCCCACTGACCCCAAATTTCTTTCATCTCTCGGAGATTATTCTGAGTTACGCTGATTCGAGTAAAATCCCACAATTCTGATACGTACCCTTCGGTAAGACTGTCACCTTTCTCTTGTTGTGTTGTCTCAGCCCATATCCGAACAGCTGCGTTGTCCTCTACTTTATCAAAAAACCCCTTTTCCATGATAAGCTATCTACTTAAGAACCGAATGTGAATCAACACCTTTTATGGTGAACATGCCATGCAAATACAATCAAATAAAACAAAGCAAGTCAGTATTTCATACACAATTTAAGGCAAACAAGGAATAATGTTAAATATAGCATTTGCCCCGGTAACTACTAGGGTTTCGGAGTGGCTCTACCTAGGGTGGGCTCTTAAGGCTCGCTATATGGGGCTCGGTTCTAGAGTAAGGGTACCTGAACCAGTAGATTCCTCGATCTTTGAGATCGAAGTTCAGATTCGAGGGAATACATTTCCCTATGGCTGCACGGAGATGAAAATCTCACGAAGACATAGGTACGGATGTATCCCGAAAGCGATCCACTATCCTACACAGAGGTGAAAACCTCACGAAGGAGTAGTTTCGCGCTCCCACTTAAGAGGGTGTGACCATGGCGGTCATGCAATGCAATATGCGACACTATTTAAAGACTCGGACCAACACAACAGGTATTATATAAACCACAAAAAGCTGATGAAATGCAATGAAAGGATCGTATTTCAAAATCAAATTTTCAATTTTCGATAAAAAGACAAAAGTTAATCAACTTGTGGCTTGACTCTCTTATTTGAGATCCCCAGTGGAGTCGCCAAGCAGTCGTAACCATTTTTTTGAAAAAACGGGAATCGACTTAGATTATGAAAATGAAAACGAATAGAGGAGTCGCCACCAATCCTTTTTGATGAGGTGTGATCGGGTCACCTTTTAAATTAACCATTTTAATAAAAGTTAAGGTTTACTAAAATGATAAATTTTTTGGTCTACGAAAATCAGAAAATGAGTCCAGGAGTCAGTTACGTATGAGGAAGGATTAGCACCCTCGATACGCCTAAAATTGGTACCTAGTTGATAATTAATGTCTTAAGATCGAAGATTGAAAACTTTGGAAGACTTTTGTAATGCGATCCTTTTTTGTAAAAAAAAACATTAGAGACTTTCTCGCCCCAAAATATGAAACGTCATGTCCAGTAAGTTAGGATGTGACATCTTGAATTTTCGAGAGCGAGCTTGCCTTTCATATAAAATTTGTGTATTTATAAAAAGAGTATTCGATCATTCAGAGTAAACAAGAGAAATCGAAACCCAGTAAGTTAGGGCACGTTTTCTCGAACTCTCAAACACCGAATACTGTTTTTATTTTTTTTTAAATAAGTTCTTATTTTGAGGTGACAAAATGTCATACCCGGTAAGTTAGGGCATAACACCTCGTTTCTTTGAGTATAAGCATTTTCAAAATTCGTATAGCGATTTGAAAGAGTATACCGTTATTTTAGGTTAAATAGGAAAAATCGAAGCCCAGTAAGTTAGGGCACGATTGTCCCGAATTACCAAATACAACATATCACTTTTATGAAAGATTTATTTTAAAGCATCGAGTAAAAAACATAATGTGATTTATAGGATTATGTCGTTATTTAGATTGAACGAGAGAAATCGAAACCCAGTAAGTTAGGGCACAATTTTCTCGAATTGTCTAAATACGAAACTTGTTTTATTTTAGAAACCACAATTATATGCGTCGAGTAAAGGACCAACGTAATCATAATCACATGGTGAAATGAGAAACAAATTGCAGCATTAACATACATAATAATAACAAAGACAATGATATAAAGAATAATAATGACGAATAATTCTAAATTTGTAGATATATTAAGACATATATAAATAAACAAATAAACATAATGCCTAAAGCGTAATAATAGCGAAAATATGAATGAAGAAGAAACATAAATAACTAGGTAATGAGAAAATAAGTAATAATAATAATAATAATAATAATAATAATAATAATAATAATAATAATAATAATAATAATGCAATGATGATAAAAAAAATAGTGATAACAATAATATGTCAAATAATAAAAATTAATAATAATAATAATTTTGAAAAATAGTAGTGTAATATGATGGTAATAAAGAAGGAATAACAATATGTTGGATAGTAAGCATTAGTAGTGAAATACTAATAACAATATATACTAATAATAGTAATAATATGAAAAATGAGAAATAACAATACACGAATAGTAATGGATTGCTATGATAATGATAATAATAATAATAATATAGTAATGATAATAGTAAAAATATGCAATATATAGTATTAGAGGTAAATACATAATACATACATATTAGAAATAATCATGATATATAAAACACTATTAATGACTATGTAAATAGATATATAGTAGTAATATATACATGATATAGTTCAAAACACAAACATAAGATGATATGAAAAATAAAAATGTATAAATGATATAGTATTAAGGTATGTGCATAACAATAAAAATTCAATATTAAAAAATATATACACGTAATAAAAATGTATCCATATTTAAAATATATATATACATAATAAAAATACAATATTTAAAATATTTACATGGTATATACATAATAATGTTTTGAAAAAGCTATTAATGATATTACATAGATATATATATATATATATACATTAAAAATAAATACTGATAATATTAAAAGTATGTACATAATATATATATTAAAACATACACATAATATCTAAATATATACATATATATATAGTATTTAGAAAAGAAGAAATATACATAATATATATATTGATATGTAAATATGCATGATATGGAGCATAATATATTTAAAGAGTACATAGGTGACATACAAATACATTAATAAAAACAATAATATTAAAACTATTAATAATACTATATAATATATTTAATATACACATATATAAGTATCAAATAAGGATAATAATAATGGGACACTAATAAACAAAAATATAATAATAATAATAATTAAAATATAATAGCATGAATAAAATTAAAATAAGATAATGAGAAAAAGTAAAGGAGGACTAAAAATCAAGCAAAACGAATTTTGGGGTGAATTTCAAAGAAAACAAAAAGTAAAACGACCAAATTGCAGCATGCGCACAACCTAGTAGTACTGGAAACGCAATATTCCCTCAATCCTAAAACGCAGTGTGTAATTGAGGACCAATTTGAAAAATGGGATACATTCTAGGGCCAAATTAAAAGTAGAAACAACTTGATTGCAGAGTCATGAAAAAGCGGAAGGGCTAAATGCGCAAATAGCCCTTCCGATTAAAAAATACACGCGGATCCTCTTTCCAGGCGGGTCGGGTCACGGTTCCCTCCCAAAACGACGCTGCTTTTATGCGTGCCGGGGAGGGAACCCAAAACGCCGCTGCTCCTAGGGCTATAAAAGCCAAGTTTTTTTTTTAAACTTTCATTTCTCTAGTGCTGTAGAAAAAAAAAGAGAGAGAGAGCTCTCTTTTCTCTCTGGGCAAGTCCCAGATCCCGGCCAGGAGGGGTCACCGGACGCCGTAGGGTCACCGCCGGCCGCCGTCGCAGGGTCACCGCTCGCGGTGGCCGGAAAGTCGAAAAGGTGCGTTTTCTTCCTTTTTTTTTGTATTTTTTAGATTTATGAGATATGTATGTATATAAAAGAGAGAAAAAAAATTCGAAAATAGGGTAGTAAAAATAAAATAAGATCACCTTCGTCCTTCGATTGTGGCTTCTGGGATTTTAGCGTTCGATTTGATTCTGTTTTCTCTTTGGTGTTACTAGAATTGCTGTTATCTTTTTTAGGAGATTGAATGCTTGATCTATATATATTAAGTTGCCGAGAGTTACAATGGTGTTGAACTTGGCCTTTTATAGCCTATTTTTACAACTTGCCCTCTTTTGACTAACCTGTCTCTTCATCTTTTATTGTTGCAGGCAAACGGTGGTGGAGCAGAGGCCACTTGCAGGAGATGTGACTGGGGCGGTGGGATCAGTGATTTAGGGTTTCAAATTCTAAAACCCTAAATTTTTAGGTTAGATTGGGGTTTGGGTAGGTTTTGGCCTATTTGTTTGGGTTATGTTTATTTGGGCCCAAAATTGGGCTTGTACACACTTCATTGATAAATTGATCTACATTGAGCGAGACTTTAGCACAAGTTGCTACAACATGTGCACAAGGATAATGAAGTGTCTAGAACCTCCTACAATCGCACCGTCTATTTCGGAGATCAACTCCGTAGGACCTAGGTGGTATACCGGGTCGACGACCGATGGTCTCTGTAACACGAAACATTTCATTACGTCGTGAATATACTTCTACATTCATCGACCTCGCCATCCGACGGTTTGCAACCATTGCATCCCTGACATATTCGACAAGTTCTGCCTTCATCTGGTTGACTTGTTGCTAACCCATTCTTGGCATCAAGGTAGCCAACCTGTAGAATGTAGCCGAGAAGACAGATGAAATCGGAAGATGTCGTGTTTTCAATAACACAGCGTTGATGCCCTCCACCAAGTTTGCGGCTATTTGACCGTAACGAAAGCCCTCGTCAAAACTTTGAGCCCATTGCCACGGCTCCATGGTACCCAACCATTGTCGGAAAGATGTGTTCGTTTGACCTTCTATGTCATTCTCAAGTCGAGTCATCTTTTGCCGGAAAATGTGTGGCTCAAGCTCGTACGCTGTGTATGTATTAAGAAAATATAAGTTACAGTCTCATAACAAAACATTAGGTTATATGTTGAAAGGATAAGGTTATTCTTTACCCATTTTCACAACTTGTCTCTTCCAGTTTGCATTCTTATAATCTCAATGGAAGTTAGACGCAATGTGCCGTATGCAGTAAACAGATCTCCATGGCACACCGAAACGCCTAATGGCGGCAATTAATCCTTTCCCTCTATCGGAGATGATGCAAATATTATGATTACTAATAACATAGCTCCTCAGGTTTGTAAGGAAGAATTCCCACGACTCCATATTCTATTTATCTACGATGGCAAACGCAATCGGGAGCACATTATTGTTCCCGTCCTGAGCAATCGCAAGAAGTAAGATCTGTGTATATTTACCGTATAGCCATGTCCCATCTACTTGCACAAACGACTTGCAGTGGGGAAATGCACGTACACATGGATCAAATGTCCAGAACATCCGTTGGAAAATTCTTTTTCTCGGTTGTAGTTGCTCATTCGGTCCATAATAAGGTCGTGTCTGCAACTCAATCGCAGTCCCTGGTACGTACTCCCTCATAGCGGTAATCTATCCCTGCAACTCATTATATGATGCATCGAAATCTCTGCACAATTGCTCCATTGCCATCTGTTTAGCTATCCATGCCTTTCGGTATGACACTCGATACTGGAATCGTGCTTGTATTTCAGCAATCAGTACCGAAACTTTAATGGTCGGCATGTCTTCAACCATTGGCATGATGTACGTACAAATAGTTTTGGAATCAAGTTTTTGATGATCTTCTGTCATACGTGATGAAGTGCATGTGTAAGGCCCAACAAATTTTCGTATCTCCCACATCTGCGACTTTTGGATAAATGCAGCTCATATCCGCCAATTGCAACCTTCCGCTGACTTCCAACACTCTCCAATATATAATGTCGGTTTAGACATGATGACTTTATAGTCTACTGATATATTCATACTATACCGTTTAATGGAAAATACGCACTCTTCATTATTTTTGAATCTCTGGCCCATGAACAACTCCTCAGGATCAGAATATACGGCCATCCGATGAGCAGATTGTATTTCAGGGTACTCTGGGAACTCGGCTACATGCGCCACATCGGGGTCTATCCGAGACATGTAAACCCCAGGATTATTATGTATCACAATACGACGAATCTGGTTTCCGACTGAAGACGTATTAACATTTACTTCCTCATTCACGCCTTCATCGTCAATATCATTCGGGACCTCATCCACGTCGGGATCACTTTCACTATAGACTTCATGATCAGAAGGATCACTACTATGGTATACATCATCACCAACCACAGCAGTCTCGGGTGCAACATTAAGATCAATGTCGATCCCATGTATAGTTGATTGACTACCAACGTATGATATCGAAACCACTATACACGGTTCTTGAGCTCCATCTTCTTCACCTAATAGAGTGGGATCTTCAGTTTCCTCCACACCAGCTAACTCAACAAATAACTGAATCAGTGCATTTTGGTTGCTCCAAGTCCCACAATAAAGAGCGACCATTGTCTCCACGTCTTCATCGTCTACAAGTTCCATTTCAGTGAATTTTATGGGATCCGTCGAAACTGGAAACTTGTAGAAAAGTTTCGAGATCCTTCTCCCACTACGTTTATAAATTTTTTCACTAATTTTTTCCTTCATATCATCAAAAGAGATATTTCTATTGAATCTCATTGCTACTTGTTTGCGACATTCAAATATACATCCTACGCTTGTTGTCAAAATTTCTCTATCAAAATAAACGCATACGAAAAACTGATTCTCCATATTCAATACTAGATCTGTTAAAAAAATTTCAAAATTCTCAAAATAGTTTCGAATAGCAAAAAAGTTACATAAAATTTTTAATGTAAAATTTTTCATTCAGAAGCTAACAAAATTATTAATCTAACAAACTTTTAAATAATAAAATTTCTAACAAAATTCTACATTCTATTTAAAAATAAATAAATTAAAATACCTTATCCTTCTTCTTGCTTTCCTTTCTTTCCTTCTTCTCCCTTTCTTCTTACTTCTATTTTGCTGCTAAATTTTCTGTATGTTCTTCATCTGATTTTCGGGGGAATAAATAGGGAAAAAATTAAGCATGTGGACCCCACCAGTTGCGCCTACCAAGAAGGCACAATTAGTCGTGCCTGTCAAATAGGCGCAACATGTATGTATGCTTTTCCCGTCCATATACACGGGTTGTATACTAACCCGAAAAAAATATAATAATAATTTTTTAAATGAAAAAAATTTTAATATTAAAAAAATCGGTTGTGCCTGTCAGGTAGGCACGACCTAAAAAAATATCATTTTCGTAATTAATCTGACTGACAACCCATTTTCGTGTATAAATTTTTTTTATAATATTGAGGTAAAAAACGGGAAATCACAAACGTGGCATCTTGTCGTTGGCCCAATAATTTTTCTTTCACGTTAGTTTACTTTTAGACGAAAAGAAAAAATCTATATCTTTTAATACCTTAGGTACTTACTTAATATAAAGAAAAAATAGGTTAAGGGTTAATTTATAAATTAAGTATTTTTTATTTTTAGATATAAAATAATAAAGTATAAGTATTATTATTTATATTATAAATGAATAAAATAAAATACAAATACTAAAACTATTAATTAAGGCTGAGAAAAAAACCGATCAAACTGAAAGCCAACCCAAATCAAAGTATTTGGACTATTTATGAAATGTAAGTTCAAAAATCGCGATTACTCGAAACCTAACCGAATTCCTTTTTTATTTAATATATAATTAATTTTAATTTTTTATGATATAAAAATAAATATTTTATATTTAAAATAGTAAAAATAATTTAAAATTTTTTGAAATTTTATTATTTTTTAAAAATATTTATGAAAGAGACATTGAAATTTTGTCAAAAAATATTCAAAAGCAATAAAACAAAGCTTATTTTTATCAAAATAAGTCCAAAATTAAAACATAAAATTAATATGAAAAAAACCAAAAATTAAACCAAATTATGATAGACAGTTAAAAAATCTAAAAAATCTAACTTAACCAAGTCGATATCACCTTTACTATTAATTACTTAATAATTGAATAATATACATCAATAATTGTATAATTTATACTTACAAGAATATTTTAAAGAAGAGTTAAATATACATCAATTGATATATAACATGAGAACAATATTAGAAAAATAGTTGAAAGATTTCAAGAAAAATGACATCAACACACCATCAATGCATAAAAATTTATATAAATAAATTATTGTTCTAGAAAAGTTAAATTAAAATATCAAGTTGCTCTTTCTTGTGCAATTTATTGTGTTACTCCAAACAATATATATGTTCTCTTTATTTAAAACAAAATAACACATTTCTGTAAGGTAGTGACATTTTCCCTTCTCTTCTCGACTCATTTTCAAAGTTGCAACATCTCACTTACAGCATGGGTAGCCTCCCCCTCCACTTGAACTAGAATATGAGTCGAAAATGCTATAATATTGAAGAAGCTTCCGACCACCTGCAACTCAACATGATCAAGATTACACTCAAAACGATAATGGTTAAATAAACACATTTTCGTTGGTATATTGTGTTTATGATAAATGCCAAAAAAGTTGGAAACTGTAAAATGGGGTTCGGCTTCTATTTTTGTTAAATAGCTGAATGAGATACCACTTACCGAGGTTAAGAGGGGTTGGGTAGAAGCAGCTGCGGCTGAGAACATGAGAAGCATGATGGCTAAGAAAACCACCATAATCTTCACTTGAAATGAGTTTTGGGCTAAAGCCATTCTGAAGAAATCTTGTCTAACAAAATAACGGCCTTAAGCATGGAAATATAGCAGAGGCGTGCAATGGGGTTGATGAGGAATAACTTGCAGTTTGTAGCTTTGTATTTATAGACAAAAAATTATTTGACTTTTGGTACAAAGAAGTCTTGTACATCAAAGTCTGAAACTTTTTAATCGCTCCATTATTCTCCTACATTATTATTAGGGGTGAGCAAAATTCAATTCAACTTGAAAAAATTAAAAAAAATTTAAATTTCGAGTTAAACAAATCGAGTTATTCGAGTCAAGTCGAATTTCTTTTTCAAATTTCAAGTTCGAATCGAGTTGAGTTTTCGAATTCGAATAATTCGAATATCAAACTATAATATTTTATATTTTTACCCCAAACTCCCAAACCTTTTTATTTTTCCCTCAAAACTTTTACTTCTTCTCATTTTTTTCCCAAAACTTTTACTCCCCTCCTATCCCAGCCCCCCATCTACTCAAAATTCATTTCCCACCAAAATTTTACTCTCCCATTTACTTTTTCTCAAAATTTTACTCCCAAAAACCCTTAAAACTTTTTATTTTCCCCCAAAATTTTTACTCTCTCCCACTTTCCCCCCAAAACTTTTACTTCTTTCCCATCCCACTTCCATCTACCCCAAACCCATCCCTCTAATTTTTTTTTTAAATATTTTACTCTCCAAAACTTTTTATTTTCCCCCTAAACTTTTACTACTCACTCTTTACTCCCAAATAAAAAATCAAAATTATCCAAAAAAAATCCCTAAACATAAATAGTAATAATTTTATTTATATTTACTATTTATATTATTAAATTAAATTTCACATTTTATATTATTTATATTATTGAATTGTTTAGTCATATTAAATATTTATATTAAAATTGAATTATTAATGATGCCATAAAATATTTGTGTTAAAATTTTATATTGGTATCAATTTCACATTTTATCTTTAAAATAACTTTTATTTAAAAAATCACATTTTTACATTTAATATATTTTTTAATTCCAAAATACATAGTGACAAAAATATGAAGATAATTGAAACAACTAAGCAAGCAAATAAGCTAACCCGTATATAAAAGATTAGTAAATAAATTATGAGGTGATGAAAGGTAATAAAAAATTTGATTACGATGGACATTTTATTACGATGGGTGACAGTAGTTACAATGACCCAAAATTATTTTTTAAAATTTAACTCGAATAAATATATTCGATTCGATTCGATTTGATTCGAATTCCATCTCATTCGACTCGATTCGAGAAAATTTCAAATCAAATTAGGATGATAAAATATGATTCGTCAACTCGATTAACTCGAAATTTTTTCATTTAATTCAATTCGATTCGATCGAACGCTCACCCCTAATTATTATTACTCAGGAGAGGCAATAATTCAACGGTTATCTGTCTAGCTATTCAATAGAACTTGGCCAGATTCAATTCAAGCCATCGCCACCTTTGCTTTGCTTTGTTTATTTATTTTTTTGTATTAAGGTTAATGAAGACATAGAAGAACTAGAGAAAACTATTAGCTGATTTTTTTTTCAATACATTAACATATTTAAATTTAGGAATGGATACAACCCATTAGATTGGCTTAATAATTTAATATCTGAATTTGATATTTTTTAATGTGATATTTGTATTTGTAATAAAGTTAACATTTTAGTATTTAATATAAATTTTAGAGTTGATTTAATGAAAGTTTATAATTAAGTAATAATATTAGTAACTAATTTTCATTAAATCAACCCTAAAGTTTGAATTAAATTATATCCTTCATATTTTATTTGACAAGTTACATGCAAGATTAAACAAATTAACAATAAATTTATTTTTTTAACAAAATCATGAAATATTCAAACCTAATAATATTAGAAATTAACTTTCATCAAAATAACCTTAAACCCCGAATTAAACACTAAAAATTAACACAATAATCTTTTGGTACCAAAATATAACTTTTGTCATGTATAAGTACTAGATTGGATAAAAAAAAATACAGGTACCACATTAGAAAAAAAGTATCAAATTCAGTTACCAAATGATATATTAAGCCTAATACGTTACGGAACTGATTCACTCATACCGTTATAAAACTTAAGTAGTTTTACACATTTTTTTTATAACTTTTTCAACAATTAATGTTTTAGCAATTCGATCATCACATTTTATCTTCCACTTATGTAGATCATGCATGCTAACTTTTGAGTAAATTTAAAATGCTTAACTATATGTTTTATGTAAAAAATTTCAACCATTAAATATATATATTAATAAAAATAATATTTTGAATTGATATGATAGAAATATCGAATCAATTCGAAATGCATGACAAATAAAACTACATTGGTAAATTCAACCATTGTATTACTAAAATATTAATTGTAGAAAAAATTATGAAAGTGTGTAGAACATTTACACTATTGTGTAAAACTACTTGTAATAGTGAAGTATGCATGAGGTGTCATATCCTCATTTCTTACTATTATTACTATTATTATTATTATTATTATTATTATTATTATTATTATTATTATAAAATAAATTGATTGTGCCTTAACTCACTTCACATCGTTGCTATTGCAACATAGAAGAGAAAATTATTTGAGCATATTTAAATATGTATTAACTTTTAAGAGTTGGGACTGCTATAGGAAGTAGGAGAAATTGTATTAAAAACTTTATAATAAAATAAATGCTTATCAAATATTATTTTTTAAGTTTTAGATTGGATAACACCTTTGGTTATAATTATGATTAATTGTGTAAACGAGGTACTTATGCTTGTAAGGTAAATAAATTTTAACTTGAAAATTTTGATTTTAGTTTGATTATTATTGAGTTTAAACAAATCAAACTATTAAGTGAATTGAATTTGAGTATACCACATTTTTAAACTTCATTAGTCTAATTAATATTTTTCTAAAAAGTAACTAATCTTTTTATTTTTAAGTGATATTAAAAATTTCAGCTTTTAACCCAAGTACGAGTTCAAGCATAAATAAGAAATTGAGCGTGAAAGTTAAAGCTTATTATTACTAAGCAAGGATCTAATCCAACAAGCTTCAACTTTTTAATTTTTTTTCTTTACTTGAATCGGATTCAAAAAATTCAAGCAAGCTCAAGCTAAACTTCATCTCAAATTTTGTGTCAAAATTGACTTCTTCTTTTTTTAGTTTGAATTCCAGTCGGCTAATTTAGTTATGATTACCTAATAAATTCCTTTTACCAAAAAAACATTTCTTTTATATTCTACCTTAATGGCAGATGATGATTGCTGCACCTAACAAAAATATATATTCCTATTCAAATATAGATTAATGAATTAATAATAGCCTGGGACACATTCCTAAAGAAGAAAAAAAAAAAAGCTCAGCAGACTTGTATTCCGCTTTTTTACGAATTTGAATTTATAAATTTAAAAAATTATAAAAATCATTCGACTTCAAGATTAATTATTGGAATGACTTAATTTTTATAGTAGAATTAAGTATGTCACTTTTCCAAATGGTATCACCATCAAATTCCAAAAAAAATTAATTTTTTCGGTGCTGCCTAATAAATTGGTAGTTCTAGACTGAAGCGTACAAGGGCAAAACGTTTAGGGACTTGATGAAGTAATTATCCTTTTTAAATTGGCTGAAAAAAGAGTGTGCATGAGAGTATTACCCTAATTAAACTTTTAGTCTATTTGCATGTTAGGGTTGTCCTCTTTCGAAATTAAATTTAAATAGCCTTTAAAAGATATAAGAATAACAAAAATAAATCCTTTCTCATTTTTTTTTATTTTAAAAACTATAAGCTTATAAAATATATAAATTTATTATTTAAATTACCCAATATGTCCCTCAAAAAATTTTCTCAAGTTTATTTAAATTTAAATATTTTCAATTCATTCCCTAGCATATTTGAATTTAGATAAACTTGAGGAATTTTTTTGAGAGACATATTGGATAATTTAATAAGAATTATATACATATATATATAATTTTATTGTTTTTAAAAAAATAAAAAAAAAATGAGAAGTGTTTATCTTTGTTATTCTTATATCTTTTAAGGCTATTTAAATTTAATTTCAAAAGAGGACAGACATAACATGCAAATAAACTAAAAGTTTAATTAGGTACCGCCACAATCTCATGCGTCACTTTTATTTTTCAGCCAATCTAAAAGGATAATTACTTCATCAAGTCCCTAAATGTTTTGTCCTTGCACACTTCAGTTCGGTGCTGTCAATTTGTTAGGCGACACCAAATTTTTTTTTTTTCATTTTTAGGGTGGTGCTACCAGGGAAAGTGGTGGCACCCAACTCTATCATAGAAATCAAGTCATTCCCATAATTAATCTTAAAGTTGATTCATTTTCATAATTTTTTAAACTTATAGGGTCAGATTCTTAAAAAAGCCCATTTATTGGGTTGCAAGGCAATATGATATTTTGTAATAATATTTTTTAGTAATTTTTAAAACATTAATCATATTTAATATATTATATATGTACAAAATTAATAATTCATTTTATATAAATTTTATTATATTTATACCATATTTATATTGATAAATTATTTTAGACACTGTCAGTGAAGTTTTTAGACTTTACAAGTAAGGTCAGGGTTTGACAAATGTCTTATAAGAATCTAGTAAAATATTTTTAAAAACATATAACATTTTGAAGTGTTAGAATGGTTGGCTTGAAAAATAGGTCAAACGGTCTAATTTTCTTTGTACCATACGGTCTGCTACACGGCTGTGTGAGGTACACGGTCCAAAGGCACAACCATGTGTATTATGAAAAATGTTTTCAATATAGTCCACACAGTTACAATTTGTTATATGGTTTAACCACATGGTCGTGTGACACTTGCACACGAGCTGAGACACGACTGTGCGACACGACTATGTGAGACACATGGGTTATGACATGGTTGTGTGATAAGCCATGTGATTACTGTGGTATGTTTTGAAGTTGCCACACGAGCACAGTGAGTCACAAGGCTTGGAGACACGGTCGTGTGACCTCTGTTTGCATGCTTGTCTTTAACTGTTTAAAATATTGCAATTTGATCCCTATTTGTTTTCGGGTTCATTCTAGAGCTCATATAAGCTCGTCTAAGGCTCAGATATGGCTATATATTACATTGAATGATTGATATGATAAAAATTTGCAATGTTTGACTATGAGTTACCTGTCATAGTTTTTGTTTGTTTCAATTCAGTCCTTGTTGGATTTTGAATATATTTTAGAGCTTTCGCAAGCTCGATTTAAACTCGATTTTGTTTGCAAAGCATGATTTATGTGAATGTATGGGATTTATTGAATGTATTCTTGAATTAAATTTGCATGTAACTATTTCCTTAATTGCTGTAACATTTTGTAACTCGTTCCTGACGATGGAGACGGGTGAGCGGTGTTACAACTAACCAAAGGGTTAAGTATGAAAATGGTTCTTAATTTATCAATGGGGATGGGTCTTAAGCCTGGTGGTTGAGGAATTCATGGTGGATACCCAACCTAGTTTTCTAAATTCAATATGTTCAAAAGAAACCATGGAAAGACTCAATGCACATTTTACTTATCCTTATAATGAATGATGTACATGCATAATGTCGAGTTCTTACTCTTAATGAATTCATAGCCTAGAGTTTGGGTGGTCCTATTGAGACAGACTTGATGAATTCACCGACATATAAGGTTTAGTTTCTTACTTGTACTGAGTTCATATTGTAATGTTTGGGCGGTCCTATGAGACGAACTTGATGAATTCACCAAATTTAAAATTGAAAGGATGAGCTTAATAAATGCTCTTAATGATTTCATAGTCCTGATTCGGGTAGTTTATATTGAGATAGACTTGATGAAATCACCTAAGTAAGTGTGAATAACTAGCCACCTTCTATGAAAGACATTGGACAATCTTTCTAGAGCACTTACTAGCATCCCAAGGTGTATTGGCTAAAACTTGTTGATCTATCGTGGAACATAAATTGGATCTGAGATTAGTCGTATGTCATGAGTTAACCTCTATCTTAACAAGTTCAAGATTCTTTTACTTGTTAAAGAGAAGAATCGTTCATTTCACTACGTACTAGTGTTTAAGCTACTAATTTTTTTGTTGTTCTTCTCACATTTTACCTTTCTCGTGTTTACAAAATTTCAAATTCTTTTGTATTAGTGGGGGAATGTTGGTAAAATGCAAAGTGTCATATTCCGCAATGATTGAAGAAAGACTTATAAGAGAGTTTAAATACAACCTTGCCTCTTACCCTAATTGAGTAATTGGGCTAAAGGCCCAACACACACGTGCCGTTGTCGCCTGGTCCGTGTCTGTTTTAACACGTATCTATGACATGTAACACCCTGAATAATTTATTTCTGTTTCTTTAAAATCTAACACAACTGTGTATCTACTTCAGTGGTTAATTGTTCTGGGTGTGTGTGTGAGGTCTTGGGTTCAAGTCTCACCTTTGCTAAATTTTGAGATTTTTGGAATCAAGCCTTATCTTTGTTCAGTGGGCTTATATTAAATTATCTGTAAATCCATATCAGAATGAGCTTACTGGTTCGAGTGGTAAGGGTGTTGGTGTGTTGGAGATCCTGTGTTTGAATCCCTGCGCGAACGTGAGTATTATTTTTGCTCGGTTAGTTGATAGAGTTTCGATTGAGCCAAACTTCTAAGGGAGTTGTGTGTAGTGGGTTAGTGGGAGAGATATGAGGGATCTTGGGATATTATCTTTTATTTTATTTTATTTTTTTTCAAAAAAAGTTTTCTCCCTCTTCCAAAGGAATTCTGACGTCTCTACTATTCCATTTTCGGGTTCTCTGTAAATTTTTATTTGTATTCAATTGTTCTTTGATTCTGTCACTTTTAATTTTACGCAAATCGTCTTAGTTCGGCTTTTGGGTGGTCCTTGTGCGTTTCTGATAAGTGTGGTTTTTGTTTTGGTATGTGAATAGATGGTTAATGGGGCTCGTTTTGTGCTTAGGAGAAAATTAATGAGCTCGGGGTTTCCAATCAGTGCTCTTGTTGTGTGAAATCATTGTTGCTTGCTCGAAGGTAAGGGTTTTTTTAGATTAAAAGGAGTGTTCTATTCAATATAGCTCGGTTGAGTATCGTTTTAAATAACTAATTCGGTGTCTTATTGGACAATTTTAGGTTCTAGTGTCTAGGGAGTGTTTT
This sequence comes from Gossypium longicalyx, assembly GCA_025698465.1. Classification (NCBI taxonomy): domain Eukaryota; kingdom Viridiplantae; phylum Streptophyta; class Magnoliopsida; order Malvales; family Malvaceae; genus Gossypium; species Gossypium longicalyx. The sequence goes on from CM046999.1 coordinate 26,616,149, forward strand.
TGCATCAAAATCGTAACAGGTATGCACCCGAAACACAGAAAAACAAGCTTCAACAAAAGTAAAAAAAACATCACTATCGACGCCACACGGGCGTGTGCCTGGCCGTGTACGAGACTCGACCGTGTGATCGACGAAGGCATGACCATGCATAGGGCACAACTGTGTGGTGGCTGGAGTGTGGCCGTGTGGGCCACACGGGCTAGGCCAAGTTAGGCGTGTGGGCCATACAAGCGTGTGGGTTTTTTGGCCAGGCCATGTGGGCCACACGAGTAAGGCCAATCTGGGCGTGTGGGCCCATACGGGCGAACCACACGGGCATATGGGCCCATAATTTTAAAATTTTCCCTAGAGTTGTATGGGTCGCTCTAATCAACTGTGGGCCTATTGTAGGATCGGTAAGGGCTAATTAAACCTGATTTGTATGCTATGATATTCTGGTAGACTGATCTAAGAAGGATATTAAATGTATGCCTAACTATATTGATGTATGTGTATCTGTTATTTGTATAAAGCATGTTGAGCATCTTTAATATGTAATATCTGTATCTAAATCTCTGTATCTGTTATTGGGGTGGGATTTGTATATGAGGAGGAAATATTCTGTTCGGTGTTAATCGCCTTTATTCTAATAGCTTGGCTACATATTATCTAATATGTGTCTTAATATCACAATATAGTGTGTAGGGATGGGTGAGTGTTTTAGCCCCATATAATGTGATGGGATAGTCGAAGTTGGTGTGTAGAGGATGGAGGTAGGATTTTGCATATCTGAATCTAAATCTGAATCTGTTATCTGAATTTGAATCTGAAATAGAATTTGTATCTGTATTTGACTGTGCATATGATTCTGTATGTATTGCATGTCTATTTTTGTTGGGTTACACACTAAATTTACGTAAACTCACCTCTATTTGTCTGTTTATGTTCAAGTAATCCATAGACTTAGACGGGTCAGTGTGGCAAAGGCTTAGTGGTGAAACATGTTCGAAGACTATTTTATTTAGTAAATTATGGTTTAATTTATAATTTTGGTTTTATTTGAGAGTTTGTAATTTTTGGTACTCTCTCTTTGGATTGTTGGTTTTATTTTGGTTTTGGATGTGTTTTTAACTCTTTCATTGCAATGCATGATAGAAAATATGATTTTATGAAAACAAAGGTTTTTTTCTAAAACACGAACTGGATTTCTAAATCATAACGGTTTTAAAACTTTCGCTGTAAATTATGTTTTGGCAAACAAATGAATATGAACTATTGAACTTGAATGATTTGATGAGATGAGTTTGTTTTCAAAACCCTACCTCGTAGCATTTCTGGATTCGGCTATAACGTCTAGGCCGGATTTGGGGTGTTACATTTAGTGGTATCAAAACTAGGTTACAAAACTCGAGTTGTAAATTTTGGGATCCAAAATTATATTAAAAAAGAATCAAGTTTTAAATGATTCGAATAAATTGAGATAGTATGTGGTACACCGAGTCTCTGGCGCCGATCCTGTAAATATTTCTGAAACTTAGATAAAACTACTGTGAAACGCTGTAGATAGTACATTCTGAAACTATACTGAGTTAGCTAGAGACTGAAACCTTTGAAAACAATTCTGAACTTCTGATAATTTATGCATAAAACATTTGCTAATAAATATTGGAACTGATGCATAAAATTTTATAATGTAGATTAAAACTCAAAAGTTATGATAAGCGCTTGTGGAACTCGTAGATGTGGTATTCATGGTCGTGGTAGAGGCTATAGGGGGCTTGAGCTGAGTCTTCATCTCTGTGCAGTATGCCAAATTTAGATACGAGTGAGATGCCGATTTTACTAGAGCTAAGGGCCAAAGGTCGGTAACTGAACGACTCCAGTCTAATGGTGATGAGTTGTTTAGGGGTGTTACTGGAGTTGCCCCTAATGTGGCCAATTATTGGTTGGAGGCCAACGAGAGGATTATGAATGACTTAAACTGTACTCTTGAGCAGAAATTTAAGGGTGCAGTCTCCTTGCTTTGTGACGAGGCATATCAATAGTGGTTGACAGTTGAGAAGGGTACTCAGCCGGATTGTCTAAACTGAGATTTCTTTATGACCACCTTCTAGAGTAAGTACGTGGGGGCGAGCTATGTGGATGCTCGTAGGGGTGAGTTCATGAATCTCACGCAGGGTGATAGATCTATGGCTGAGTATGAGGCTGAGTTCCTGAGGTTAAGCCATTACGCTCGAGGCATGGTAGCGCTTGAGTATGAGAGGTGCGTTCGGTTTAAGGATGGATTAAGGGATAATTTGAGGGTACTGATTGCTCCATAGAGGGAACAAAAGTTCGTAGTTCTAGTTGAAAAGGCGAAAATCGTCGAGGATGTCAAACGCGTAGAGTGCTAAAATAGGGACCGATAGAGAGGCAAAAATAAGAGGGATTCAAAGCCCTTTAGTTCTATTCAGAGGCCTAAGAAAAAGGCCAGACCTGATGGGCCGGTTAGAGTGGGAGCATCTGTTGCTCCTATCAGGATTCAGCTGTGTAGAGATTGGGGTAGGCACCATCTGGGTGAGTATTGGAGGAGGATAAGGGCTTGTCTGAGGTGTGGGTCTCTGGAGCATCGAATTCGAAAGTTTCCACAGAGGGCTGATTAGATGCAAGCTTTGGGATCAATTTCTGCATAGCCTAAGAGGGCGATTCAGTAGCCACCTAAGGGCCATGGGCCTGTTAGGGGTGGTAATAGTGGAGGTCGTGGACAGAGAGCACCGGGTAGAGGTACTAATCAGACAGAGGTGAGGCAACCTACATTGGTTTATGTTGCATGATACCGATAGGATAGAGATACTTCAAATGTTATCACCAGTACGTTCTTTATATTTGATGTACTTTATACTACTTTGGTAGACATAGGTTCTACACACTCCTATATAGCTAGTACTGTATCTAAAACCTTGGGGATTTTTGTTGAGAGCACTACTAGTGAGGTTGATATATTAAGTCCGTTGGGGCAGTCTGTTTGGGTTAGTAAACTTTATAGGGACATTCCATTGAAGGTGTAAGGGGCGATATTTCTGGCAAATCTGATAGAGACTCGATTTTGGGTATGGATTGGTTGGTTAAGCATCGAGTTAGTTTAGATTGCACAACTAAGAGGGTCGTTCTGAGAACTTAGGATGATAATGAAGTGGTTGTGATCGGTGAGTGCCGAGATTATCTATCTAATGTGATCTCTGCTCTTGTGGCTGAGAAATTGGTTTGAAAAGGATGTGAGACGTATTTGGCTTATGTTTCTAAGGACTCTTCTGTTTGGGATATTAGAACAGTAAGGGATTTTTTGGATGTCTTTCCTGAGGAGTTACCGGGTTTACCTCTGAATCGAAAAGTTGAGTTCAAAATTAAGATTATACCAGGTACAACTCCGGTGTATATCACTCCATATTGTATGGCACCAAAGGAGCTTACAAATCTTAAGGCTCAACTGCAAGAGCTTCTAGATCGGGGTTTTATCTTTCCTAGTATGTCTCCATGGGGAGCATCGGTTCTGTTTGCTAAGAAGAAGGATGGGACCATGAGGATGTGCATCGATTATCAGTAGTAATAAGTTGACTCTGAAGAATAAGTATCCACTTTTGAGGATCGATGACTTGTTTGATCAGTTTCGAGGGCCTTCGGTGTTTTCAAAGATTGATCTTCGTTCTGGCTATCATCAGTTAAAGGTTAAGGAGGTGGATGTTCATAAGACTACATTTAGGACTCGTTATGAACATTATGAGTTCCTAGTGATACCTTTTGGTCTAATGAATACTCCAGTTGTATTCATGATTTTGATGAACCGAGTGTTTCAGCCATATCTGGATTAGTTCATCGTGGTATTTATCGACGACATTTTGGTTTACTCTAAGACCGAGGATGAGCATGATGAGCATCTTATAGTGATGCTTCAGATTCTCCGTGAGAAATAGCTCTACGCTAAGTTGAGCAAGTGTGAGTTCTAGTTGCATGAAGTAACTTTTCTGGGGCATGTGGTTTCTGTTGGGGGGATTCGAATGGATCGTAGGAAGATTGAGGCTGTACTTGATTGGAAACAGCCTAAGAACATATCTAAGATCCGCAATTTTCTAGGTTTGGCAGGTTATTATCAGCGGTTTGTCGAGTGGTTCTCTCTGATTGCAACTCCGTTGACTTTTTGCACAAGGAAGTTTCTTTTGTCTGGACTGATATGCAATAATCAAGCTTTGAGAAGCTCAAGTTTGTTTTAACTCAGGCTCTTATTCTGATACAACTCAGCGTCGCACGTCGGATTGGGATGTGTGTTGATGCAAGATGAAAAGTTATGGCTTATGTGTCCTGTCAGCTTAAGTCACATGAGGAAAATTATCCGACACATGATCTTGAGTTGGCTACGATGATTTTTTCATTGAAAATTTGGAGGCACTCTCTGTACGAGGAGAGGTGCATTATTTACAATGATTGAGCTACTCAAAGATTATGACTGCACGATAAAGTATCATCTTGGTAAGGCCAATGTGGTGACTGTTACTCTAAGTCGAAGAGCGATGACTGATTTGAGAGTGATATTTGCTCGACTTAGTCTGTTTGATGATGGGAGTCTACTAGCCGAGTTGCAAGTTAAGTCGACTTGGATTGATCAGATTCGAGATAAGCAGTTAGGGGATGAGTCTTTGGGTTTGCAGTTCCATTAGATTGAGAGTGGCAGTACTTTGGATTTTGGGTTGAATAATGAGGGTGTTATGTGTTTTTGAGGTTGGACCTATGTGTCAAATGATTCTGATTTGAGGCAGTCAATTCTGAGGGAGGCGCATAGTAGCCTTTATTCCATGCATTTTGGTGGTAATAAAATGTATCGCGATCTTCATGAGCTGTACTGGTGTCTGGGTTTGAAGTGTAAGGTTACAGATTTCGTTGCTTGCTGTTTGACGTGTCAACAAGTTAAGGCTAAGCATCAATTGCCTTTGGGTTTGCTATAGCCAGTTAAGATTCCCTTATGGAAATGTGAACGAGTGATGATGGACTTCGTTAATGGGTTGCCCTTGACACCTACTAAGAAGGATTTTGTTTGGGTCATCGTGGATCGATTGAACAAGTCCGCTCACTTTATTTTGGTTTGGACCGATTATTCTCTGCAGAAGTTAGTGAAGTTCTATATCTCCAAGATAGTTAGACTGCATGGGGTTCCTGTGTCAATTATTTTTTATAGAGATCTTCGATTCACTTCTTGGTTCTAGAAGAAATTGTGTGAGGCTCTGGGTTCGAGATTGGACTTCAGTATTGCGTTTCATCCTCAGACCAATGGTCAATCTGAGAGGGTGATTCAGATATTGGAGGATATGCTTCAGAGTTGTGTGATTGATTTCCAAGGTAGTTGGGAGGATTATCTGCCACTAGCTGAGTTCGCCTACAATAATAGTTTCCTGCCTAGCATCCAGATGACACCTTATGAGGCTCTATATGGTCATAAGTGTCGTACTCCACTGTGTTGGATTGAGTTAGGTGAACATCGAGTTTTGGCTCCTGAGTTGGTTTCTGAGACCGAAGATAAGGTTAGACTAATCCGAGATCATTTGAAAGCTGCTTCTGATAGACATAAATCTTATACAAATCTAAAGAGGCATCATATTGAGTATTCTGTGGGTGATTCCGTGTTTCTCAAGGTTTCTCCATGGAAGAAGGTTCTGAGATTCGGTCGTGAGGGCAAGTTAAGCCTAGGTTTATTGGGTCGTATCGAATTCTAAAGCATGTGGGACTGGTCGCTTATTAGTTGGAGCTACTTTCAGAGTTGGACCGTATTCATGATGTGTTTCACGTTTCGATGTTGAGGCGGTATCGGTTTGATCCATCTCACATTTTCTCTGTTGAGGAGATTGAGGTTAGACCAGACTTGACTTTTGAGAAGGAGCCAGTTTAGATTCTGAATAGAGATGTTAAAGTTCTAAGAAGGAAGTCTATTCCTTTATTGAAGGTTCTGTGGTGGAATCATGGCACTGAGGAATTCACGTGAGAACTTGAGGACTCAATGCAACAACAGTATCCTTATCTGTTCTGATCAGGTAAATTTCGAGGTCAAAATTTCTTTTAGGGGGTAGAGTTGTAACACCCTGAATAATTTATTTATGTTTCTGTAAAATCTAACACAACTATGTATTTACTTCAGTGGTTAAGTGTTCTGGGTGTGTGTGTGAGGTCTTGGGTTCAAGTCTCACATTTGATAAATTTTGTGCTTTTTGGAATCAAGCCTTATTTTTGTTCAGTGGGCTTATATTAAATTATCTTTAAATCCATATCAGAATGAGCCTACTGGTTTGAGTGGTAAGGGTGTTGGTGTGTTGGAGGTCCGGTGTTCGAATCCCTGTATGAACGTGGGTATTATTTTTGCTCGGTTAGTTAATGGAGTTTTGGTTGAGCCAAACTTCTGAGGTAGTTGTGTGTAGTGGGTTAGTAGGAGAGATATGAGGGATTTTGGGATATTATCTTTTATTTTTATTTTTTGTTTTTTTTCAAAAAAAATGTTCTCTCTCTTCCAAAGGAATTCTGATGTCTCTACTCTTCCCTTTTCGGGTTCTCTGTAAATTTTTATTTGTCTTCAATTGTTCTTCGATTCTGTCACTTCTATTTTTGCGCAAATCGTCTTAGTTGAACTTTTTGGTGGTCCTTGTGCATTTCTGGTAAGTGTGGTAAGTGTTTTGGTTTGTGAATTGATGGTTAATGGGGCTCGTTTTGTGTTTAGGAGAAGATTAAGGGGCTGGGGGTTTCCAATTGGCACTTTTGTTGTGCGAAATCATCATTGCTTGCTCGAAGGTAAGGGTTTTGTTAGATTAAAAGGAGTGTTCTATTCGATATAGTTCAGTTGAGTATCGTTTTAAACAACTAATTCAGTGTCTTGTTGGACAATTTTAGGTTATGGTGTCTCGAGAGTGTTTTGCATCAAAATCTTAACAGGTGTTTACCCAAAACAAAGAAAAATGAGCTGCGTCAAAAGCCAAAAAACCTTACTATCAATGCGACACAGGTGTGTGCCTGGCTATGCACCTAGCCGTGTGCAAGGCATGACTGTGTGATCGACAAAGGCATGGATGTATGCAGGGCACAACTGTGTGGTGGCTGGAGTGTGGCCGTGTAGGCCACACGAGCTAGGCCAAGTTGGGCATGCGGGCCTACATGGGCAAACCTCACAGGCAAGTTGGCCCATAATTCTGAAATTTTCTCTAGGGTCGTACGGGTTGCTCCGATCGACTGTGGGCCTACTGTAGGATCGGTAAGGGCTAATTAAACTTGATTTGTATGCTATGATATTCTGATAGAATGATCTAAGAATGATACTAAATATATGCCTAACTATACTGATATATGTGTATCTGTTATTTGTATAAATCATGTTGAGCATCTTTAATCTGTTATATTTGTATCTGAATCTCTATATCTGTTATTAGGGTGAGATTTGTATATGAGGAGGAAGTATTATGTTCGGTGCTAATTGCTTTTATTCTGGCAGCTTGGTTGCATATTATCTGTTATGTGTCTTAAGGACACAATGTGGTATGTAGGGATGGGTGGGTGTTTTTAACCCTACATGGTGTGATGGGATGGTCGGAGTAGGTGTGTAGAGGATGGGGGTAGGATTTTGCATATCTGAATCTGTTATCTGAATCTGAAATAAAATTTGTATCTATATCTGACTATGCATATGATTCTGTATGTATTGCATGTCTATTACTGTTGGGTTACACACTGAGTTTACATAAACTCACATCTATTTGTCCGTTTCTATTCAGATAATCCACAGACTTAGACGAGTCGGTGTAACAGAGGCTTAGCGGTGACTACATGTTCGAAGACTATTTTACTTAGTAAATTATGGTTTAATTTATAATTATGGTTTTATTTGAGAGTTTGTAATTTTTGGGACTCTCTCTCCTGATTGTTGGTTTTATTTTGGTTTTGGATGTGTTTTTAACTCTTTCATCGCGATGCATGACAGAAAATACGATTTTATGAAAACAAATGTTTTTTTTCTAAAAACACGAACTGGATTTCTAAATCATAACAGTTTTAAGACTTCCGCTGTAAATTATGTTTTGGCAAACAAATGAATATGAACTACTGAACTTGACTGATTTGACGAGATGAGTTCGTTTTCAAAACCCTACCTTGTGACATTTTCAGATTTGGTCATAACGTCTAGGTCGAGTTTGAGGTGTTACATGACATGTACCGCGCGTGTTCCTTTTTGGATAATTTTTTTCGTTTTTCTTTAAATACATATTGTTTTAACAAATTTCAATTTCTAAGCTATTACAATTTTGAAAAAGTTAGTTTTTGGCCATTGGAATGACCATACAAATTTTTGTTTTGCCCCTTCAAAATGTCCTATAAATTGTTCAGATTTCTCCTCATTTCATACAACAACACATGACAACAACCTATCTTTCCTTCCATAACTCACCTATTTCTTTTCAATATATTTTCTGATAAGTTTTTTAGCTCTATTTTCTGGTTATTTTTCTGTTTCTTTGAGAAGAACAACACTGATTATGTTCCATCTTCTTTATTCGGGTGTACGAATATTGAAGTACTGTGTTAACCTTGGGAGCCGACGTCCACTATACGATTACACCGATCAGGGCAAATTTACTTTTAAGGCAGTGGTTCTCCCACAACATAATTATTATTTCATTTATTTACACGATTTATTTATTCAATCAGTGCTAAACATTTTATTTTGTAATAGTATATTTCCTACACGAGTTGCACACAATTGTACTCATTTGTCTGTTTCCCTTATCCTTTACTGAAACTTTTATTATTATAAAAAGCCTTCAGGAAAATAGTAGGCTACAAAACAACAAGCTTCATATCTTATATAAGCCACAAAGGAAACTCTACTTTAGATATCTTTTTAATTTATTTTAGAATTTTTTATTGAAAATTCGAAAAAAATAAATTTTTGAAAAATTTATGTATTTCTAAATATTTATTTGTGAAATTTTAAAATTTTCAATACTTTTTATGTATTTTTCTATATTTAATATTTTTAAAAATTTTTAAAATTTTTAGAATTATGACCAAATTGACAAAATGTGCAAATGTTTATGACTAAATTTGTCATTATTCTAATTGGAAAAGACCACATTATTTTTTTCCCTTAATGATTTAATGGATAAGTGACAACTTATCCAGACAAATTCAATGTTGATAATGTTTGTGAAAAAATAGAAAACAATTTATTGTTTACCCTTTTTCATTTGAGGTTTTGCAAGAAGAAAGGGTAATTAAAATAAATTTTTTTATTTTTTTATTTCTTATTACTTTTAGAGATTTTTGTATTTAAAAATATTATATATATTTTTTTTTAAAATCAACTTTCTTTTTTATTTTCCATCTTTAAATGATATTTTCTCATTTGACAATAACATAAAGAAATTATGGTTAAGGCGCTTTATTTGACATTCAATTATGAGGGTACCCAAAAAAAAAATCCCATTTAGAATCAATGAAAACCTTTGATAATTTTGATAAAAAAAACCTTTGATAATTTAAATTCTTAATTGATTTATACAATTATTAACAGAATTGAGATTTCAAAACCAATGACTTGTAATGCATATGTTATACAAGTAGACGGCTATAACAAATGAAACAATTTAAAAAAAAAAAGAAACCTAGATGGAAATATCACATTTTTTTGTGAATAAAAAAAGAATTCTATGCTAAATTACATGGAAAAACATTGAGGGGTACAAAGCCCTTTTCCTTGTCTACTTCGTGAAAACCTAAAACTTCCTTTGGAAGGGTGTTAAACAGTTGTAGATCCTCCGTTTTTGCAAAGACCAGTTTGGTTAAGCAGTCTTTGCTTTGATTGTGCTCCCTAGGAATATATCTTAAAATCCATTAACCTTCTTGAGACAATATACGATGTATTCTTCTGATCAGAGCAGAATTTGGGATCTTCGAAGCACTTTCATGTATGGCTTTTACGAATTCCAAACTATCCGATTGAATAATCAACTTATCATGGCCTTTTCGTTGGGTGAGTTTTAGGACATCTAAAATGCCCTAAAGCTCTACATAAAAAATCGAGCATGTCCCTAGAAATCGATTCTAACCAAAGATCCAATTACCATTCTCATCGCCTACAATTCCCACCACAGATACACTTCCTAATTCCAAATGATCATGTAACAGTCCGGTTTAGACCCTAGTCGGAATAGTGGTTTTGGGACAACAAATCCGAGTTAAAAAATATTTTAATATTATTTTCCGTGTTTATAATATATAAATTCATATCTGTGAAAGTTTCGTATGAAAATTTGATTGTTTTTGTGCTTAATTTAGAAAAAGGACCTAATCGCAAGTGTTCTATTTGTTTTAAGTGCTGAATTTAATTGTCTTTATATATGTGAGGTCCTTATGATGCAAATAGACCATTAAATTCATGAAATGACATGGTTGGACATTAGATAATGGTTTATTAATGATATAATGTAAGGGTAAAATTGGTATTTGGTTAATATGTTAATTAAAATAAAACAAAGGCATGAAATTAAGCCATTATCATTCATATTTGGCTGAATATATCAAAGAAAAAGAAAGAAAAGCTCAAGCTAGGGTTCAGCTAAGGAATTTGATGATTAAGGTATGGTTTTGACTCGGTTTTTGATAATTTCTACGTTTTTGTGATTGTTGCTTAGTGTTCTATCAAGTCCATGTCTCAATTTATGCTTTTGTTGATGATTTTGAGTTATTCCATTGATGAAATTGTAAGCTTTGTGAAGTTAGTTGATGGAAAATGAAAGATATGTGTTGGGTTAATATATTTGTCTTTGAATTTTTAATGAATTTGAGTAATTTGGGCTAAATTGTAAAAATGAGATTTTGAGACTAAAATGTGAAATAAATGAAATATGTGGGTTTATATGAATACTATAAAAATTTGGCTAAGCATGGGTATAATGAAATTTTGTGTATTTTGTGATTTTGTGAATTAGGGACTAAAGTGTTAAAATGTGAAAATGTGAGGGCTAATTTGTAAAATGCCCTAAATATGTGTTTTTGGACAGATTTGAATGAGTGTGAGATTGAATAAGTCAAATTTGAATGTGTTTAGATCAAGAGCCAAAGAAAACAAAATTAGACCGGGGAAAGTCGAAAGTTGTCGAGTTGTCGATTCTGTTCGTTTGAACCCGTACGAGGTGAGTCGATATACAAATAAATGTATTTGACTTGATTTATTCATGCTTAAATTATATTGAAATGTGGTGAATGGTATTAGAAGCTGATTATTTGAAATTGAGAAAGTTTCGATAGTGTGACGACGTCCGAAAGTCCTCGTACGAACCATAGGAATAGTCAGGATACATATATCATGACATAGGATTTCGATATTTGATTTCGTCTAAGACCACGTCTGGGACGTTGGCATCGATTTATGATTTACGTGTAAGACCATGTCTGGGGACATCGTATTTGATTTCGTGTAAGACCCTGTCTGGGACAATGGCATCGATATTTGATTACATGTAAGACCACGTCTGGAATGTTGGCATTGTATGAGCTTTCCAAGCTATCTGAGTATCCTTATTGATTTTGAACGGTTCAATGGGCATTCCGAGAAAATGGATGACTATGTGAATGTGTAACCGATTTAGGTACATTTGAATTGTATACCATGTTTGCGAATGAAAGGTGTACAGCCCAATTTTGGGCCCAAAATTAAAACAACCCACTAACCCCTAAACAGAAGCCCAAACCCCAATTTAACCCGAAATTTAGGGTTTCAAAATTTGAAACCCTAAACCACTTATCCCACAGCCCCAGTCACATCTCCTGCAAGTGGCCTCTGCTCCACCGCCTCTGCACCTGCAAGTATTAAGTGAAGGAATAGACAGATATTAAAAAAAAAGGAAAATGTAATGGCTATTTAAAAGCCAAAGCAAGAAGCCATTGTAATATTCAGACTTTGGATGAAACAATAAGCAATCTAAGACGGAAAAAGCAAAAAAAAAAACTCAAGAATCACAGCAAAAATAGACCGATCGGAGACTAAGCCGAAGGTTTATCCCTATTTCTCTTCATTTTTTTCTTTTTTTTTTCTTTTTTTCGAATCCATTCGTATACACGATTTCTACCCTATTTTAAAGCGGCATATACACTAAATACGAACACATAGAAAACACAAAATAGGGGAGAAAATCTTACCTTGTCGAAACTCTGGCAACCGTGCACGGTGGCCGGCGACGGTGGCGCGAGGCGTTCCGGCGACCGGCCGATGACCGGCCCCCTGGCCGGGAAGAATCGCCCCTCTCCCCTCTCTCTCCCTTTTTCTTTTCTCCTCAGTAGCTAAAATGAATTTTTTAGAAATTTTCAGGCTTTTATAGCCTATCAAAACGGCAACGTTTTGGTGCCCACTTCAAAACACTGAAACGGCGTCGTTTTAAGCCTAGGATCTGCGCGTTGACCCGACCCACTAGGAGGATCCGCGTGTTTTTGTCTTTGGGGGTAATTGCTCTGCAGGTCCTTCTGCTTTTCACATACTTTGCAATCAGCTCTTCATTTCTTTCAAATTGGCCTCAAAATTCACCACGTTTTGTGATTTAATCTTCCCTCCAACGACGTCGTTTTAAGGGTTCGGGTAAATTACCCTCTTGATCCTTCGCAGTTGTGCGCGCATTCAAAGGGGTCCCTTCTTGCATATATATTTTAAAATTGGCCCCAAATTTAATATGTGTTCCGAATTTAGTCCCTTTTTCATACTTAACACTATTTTTATATTATTTTTACTCTTTGTTATTTTAATATTATTCATTATTTACCTTTCTTGTACCATTACTTTTAGCATATCTTATTATTATATTTTTAATTTAATATTACATATATATATATTATAGTTGTTTTATATATTGTTCCCAATATATGTTTTGTGTACACATATTCAAATACCCCATCATGCACATTTTGTTATGTCTATTTTTATTTCTATATTTATTAATATTAAAATTGTTTTATTATATATCTCTAACATGTATACGTATATTAGTTTTTGATGCTATTGTTTTGTTAATACAATTCATGTCATATATACGTACTTTTAATATATCTTTGTATATCATACTTCATGTTATGCCCATGTAAATTAATATCATATCATTTTGTTATAAATTTTTTTTTTGTATGTTGTAAATATCATATTAGATTCTACCATGTATATATGTCATGTATATGTTCTATATGTTATGTGTATATCATGTTTTTAAATATTACTATATGTCTATTTTCAATATATTTACGTAATATTTTTTATTATTATCATTATCATCGTCGGTATTATTTTCCTTATCATTATTTTACTATTATCGTTGTATTATTATTATTCTTACTATTATTATTATTGCTCTTATTATTTCTATTTATTTTTGGCTACTATTACTTATATATATATATATACTATTGTTAGTATTATTATCATATCGCTATTATTTTTATCGCCACCGTTGTTAATACTTTAGTTTTGTACTCTAATATTCTATTAATATGATTCATATTTTCATTATTTTTGCTATTGCTATTATTATTATATTAAGCGTACATTTTTTTATATATAGTATTGTTTTTTAGTATTTTAAAGTTAATATTTTTATCATATTTGCTTTTTATTACCAGTATTATTATTTTTGTTATTATTATTATTATTATTATTATTATTATTATTATTATTATTATTATTATTGTTGTTGTTGTTATTATTATCATCAATATTATTATTACATAGTAAGTGTACATTTCTAGTGCATACGTATGTATATATATTTTCATATATGTAGTATTATTTACTTTGCTTTAATATTATTGTTGTTATCATTATATTCACACTTATATTTATTTTATTTTAATGCCGTTTTCATTACTATATCCATCATTATTATAGTTATTATTATTATATATAGACATATCCTTTTACTATTGTTTTTTTATATATATATATTTGAAATATTATTACTATTATTATTATGACTTAACATATTGTTATTACCCTTATTTTAGTATTATCCCTATTGATACTATCTTATTATTAAATTAAATAATTTCATGTAGATATTATATTATATACCTTCTTTTTTTTACTTATTACTTCATTACCAATTAATTTAACTTATTATCGTTATTATTATTATTATTATTGCTATTATTTATTGTTATTACAAATATATTGTTTTTCCTCCTACTAATGTATTATTATTGTTTTCCACCTTATTATCACTACTATTATATTATTATTATTATATTTTACCCATTACTCTTTAAATACCCTTATTTTGTTTTTATTTCTCACTCATATTATATATTATTTATTTATCCATATATACACATGCATATATACACTTTCATACATCATCCCAAAATTATTACTTGTATTGTTACTACCAATATTATTATTTTTATCATTACTATACTATCATTCTTTAATTTTACATAATGTTTGTTTATTTATCACTAGCACTTTTTAATTTCGAATATTTCCTAGTATATTCGTCACTTTCTTTTTATTCGTTTTATTCATTTATTATTGCTCTTATCATTATCATTGTTCACATGCGTGTTTTACGTTTATTCTGTTATGCTCGTCAATACCGAAATTTTTATTTGTTTAGGCATTCTCTATTATCTCGTATTATTACGAATTTATGTTTTGTCCAAACCCAAAATTAATTCTTTCAGAAAAGCAATATCCAGTATTAGGTAATTCGAGATAATCGTGCCCCAACTTACTGGGTTTTGACTTTTCTTATTTAACCTAAATAACGGAATATTCTTTTAAATCGCAACACGAGTTTTAAAAAATGCTTATCCTCGGGAATATGAGGTGCCGTGCCCTAACTTACTGGGTGTGACATTTTGTCACCTCGAAATAAGAATTTATTTTAAAATAAAGGCAATATTCGGTGTTTGAGAGTTCGAGAAAACGTGCCCTAACTCACTAGGTTTCGATTTCTCTCGTTTACTCTAAATAATCGAGTCCCCTCTTAATAAATTAAAATACGCAAATTTCATATAAATAGCAAGCTCACTCTCGAAAAAAACAAGATGTCATGTCCTAACTTACTGGACGTGACGTTTCATATTTTGAGACGAGAGAGTCTTTAATATTCGAGTTTTTTTTAAAAGAGAGGGATCGTATTTCAAAGTATTTTAAGTTTTCAATCTTCGACACTAAGACACTAATTAATCAACTAGGTACCAATTTTTGGGCGTATCGAGGGTGCTAATCCTTCCTCGTGCGCAACCAACTCCCGAACTCGTCTTCTGATTTTCGTAGACCAAAAAATCATCGTTTTAATAAATCTTAACTTTTATTAAAATGACTAATTTCAGGTGACCCGACCACACCTCATCAAAAAAGGATCGGTGGCGACTCCTCTATTCGTTTTCATTTTCCAAAACCTAAGTCGATTCCCATTTTACCAAAAAAATGGTTACGACAGCTTGGCGACTCCACTGGGGATCGAAATAAGAGAGTCAAGACACAAGTTGATTAACTTTTGTCTTCTTGTCGAACATTGAAAATTTGGTTTTGATATATGATCCATTCATTGCATTTCATCCGTTTTTCTTACGGTTTTCATCATTTTATTCCTATTTTCTTTAACCGCTCCGAGTGTTTATGCATATATCCTCGCACATTGCATTGCATGACCGTTGTGGTCACACCCTTTAAGTGGGAGTGAGAAACTATTCCTTCGTGAGGTTTTCACCTCCGTGCAAGATAGTGGATCGCTTTCGGGATACATCCGTACCTATGTCTTCGTGAGATTTTCATCCCCGTGCAACCATAGGGAAATGTATTCCCCTGAACTGAACTTGGTCTGTATGAGCCGATAATGGGCAAAGATCGAGGAATCTGCCGGTTCAGGTACCCTTACTCTAGAACCAAGCCCCATGTAGCGAGCCTTAAGAACCCACCCTAGGTAGAGCCACTCCGAAACCCTAGTGGTCACCTGGGCAAATGCTATATTTATTATTCCGTGTTTGCTTTGAATTGTGTACTGACTTGCTTTGTTTTACTTTGATTGTATTTGCATGGCATTTTCATCATAAAAGGTGTTGATTCGCATTCGGTTCCTAAATAGATAGCTTATCATGGAAAAGGGGTTTTTTGATAAAGTAGAAGACAACGCGGCTATTCAGATATGGGCTGAGACAACGCAACAAGAGAAAGGTGACAGTCTTACCAAAGGGTACGTATCAGAGTTGTGGGATTTTACTCAAATCAGCGTAACTCAGAATAATCTCCAAGAGATGAAAGAAATTTGGGGTCAGTGGGATGACGAGGTCAAGCAGTTATTCTACAGTCATTACGGGGATTTACCTTATCTGCTCGATGTCAAGGTAGATGAACGCCTGTTTCGAGCCCTCGCCCAATATTGGAATTCTGCTTATAGTTGCTTCACTTTCGGGAGGGTAGATCTGGTCCCTACTGTAGAAGAGTACACGGCCTTGCTCCATTGCCCGAAGATTCAGGTTGACCGAATCTATTCCAGACCTGCCAACGTCCCAGCATTTTCAAAAAAGCTGATGAACATCACAGGGATGAGCGAACAGTGGGTTACAACCCGAATCAAACAGAAAGGAGATTGTAAATTCATTCCTTGAAAGAATCTGAGAGATCTAATCTTGGCACACCCCGATGTGAAGAAAAGGGTAGATGCCTTCGCCCTGAGCATTTATGGACTGGTTATCTTCCCTAAAGCTTTGGGACATGTAGACGAGGCGGTTTTCGATCTTTTTGACAGGCTTGGTAAAGGGACCACACCGGTACCCGCAATCTTGGCTGAAACTTTCAGATCATTGAATGCTTGTCGAAGAGCGGGTGAAGGGAGATTTATAGGATGTGCACAGCTCTTGCTATCGTGGTTCCACAGTCATTTTTGGAAAGTGGAAAAGGTCTCGTATCATGTCTTCTCTGGAAATTACTCTCCACTGAAAGAGTTAATAGCTACGCCGAGGAGAGATGATATCACAGAAGAAGATTGGATGGCGATTCTTCAAAGTTTGCAAGAGGAAGACGTTGAATGGAGGGCCCCGTGGATGGTTTCCGATGAAATATTATACCGATGCGGAGATTTTGATTGGGTTCCCTTGTTAGGAGTATGGGGAGCCGTCGGGTATGCCCCTTTACTTGCATTAAGGCAATACAGGTCTAGACAGTTTACACCACCAACATATGGGTTAGCTCAGTGCGAGTTCGTATTCACGGGGAACAATTACAAAAATAAAGTTCGCGAGATATCAAATGCCTGGAACCAGACTCGTAGAATGAAAAAGTTTGCTGCCAATCCTATGACTACCCCCGAGTACGACCGGTGGTGGAATCAGAGGATTAACGACAACATCCCTACGTTAGATCAAGAGAACCCTCGGTCGATGGAAGAACACTTGAGAGTAATCCCATCTGAGCTAGAAATCATCAGGCAGGATTTTGAGAGAAAGAGTCTAGAACTAGAAAAGAAGATCGAGCAATTGGAGGAAGAACAAAAGCAATTGGGATTAGATGTCGATGTCCAGAAACTAGAAGTCGAAAGACTCAGAAAAGGAAAAAACAAGGCTGAAGAGGATTTAGACAGTTTGAAGACGGATTACAAGAATCTGCGTAGGTCAATGAAAATCGCTGGGTTAGGAAAAACATCTGAACAGTGGCGACAAGAAGTCAAAGAAGAGAAAAGCAAAGCCAACCAGTGGGAAGAAAAGTTCCGGATGTTCAAACTCGAGAAGGTGCTCACGAAGAAGTTTGGTAGAAAGCCAGAATGAGAAGGAGGGGTTAAAGATTCGAGTATCAGAGTTAGAGAGGTCCTTGTATCAGTATCGTGCGCGTAACTCTGTGGTCGAGTTGAAAGCTAGTCAGAATAGAATTGAAGAATTAAAAGAGAATATAGAAGAACTCAAAACAGCGCTGCAAAATCGTGAACTTCAGATTGAACTCCTTGAGGTGGATAACGAGCGATGTAAGGCGCAGCTTCATCAATCCCAAGATCAGGTCTGGAACAGAGACTACGTCATGGGCGAAGCTTTGACTCAAGTGCGAGAAGTGGCTGATCACTTGCAAACGCTAGCAGTACAAGCCGATGTGCTGAGTCTAAAATACGAGTCAGAATCAGACCGAGGCCAAGAGCTAGCTTGGCTTCTTAGGCAGGTCAAGGCCCTAAGTATCAGGGCCAAGCCATATATGTAATCTATTTTATGTAAAAAAACTTGTTTTCTAGAAAAGTTACTCTAATGAAATCGGATTGGAATCAACGCTTTTTGCATTCATCATATTCATTGCATTCATGCATCAACATTGCATCATATGCACTAAAACTCACACAAAACCCTAAAAATCATGGCAGTTACCCTGGAACATCGTTACGGTACAAGAGGAAAAACAAGAGCAATGGACCAAAGATTAGAGAGATTGGAACAAATGCAAAAAGAGATGCAAGACCAACTACAAACACGTATGCAAGAACAGCTTGCCAAAATCCAGCAAGATATGAGGGACCAGATGCTGGAGCCCCAGAAAAGTATGATGGATCAATTAACGCGTCTATTGGCTGGCGGATTAGAAAAAGGGAAAAGCCCTTTAATCAATGCGGGAGATGATATTGAAGATCCTACTTACCCTCCGGGTTTTGCCCCAGCGGACGTGCAGACACAACCCGATGTGTACCCAAGAAGGCCTTCGGTCACAATTAGGCCCCAACCATTTCAGGCCGGTGTCTCAGTACCGATGAATTATCAGGCTGGATCGGGCTCCAATCCAGGGGACAACCCGACCAACCCTGTGGTCCTCAGTCTCGATGAAGCAACAGAAGTAGAAAAAACGAGGGTGGAACTCCCGAAAGAGCTTGAAGAAAGATGTAGATGGTTAGAAGAAAAATTTAAAGAAATGGAAAACACTGACTATCACGGCGGAATCGATGCTAAGGAATTAAGTTTGGTTCTGGACCTGGTACTCTCTCCCAAGTTCAAAACTCCAGAATTTGAGAAATACAACAGGACTAGCTGCCCCGAAGCTCACATCACTATGTTCTGCAGACGAATGGCAGGCCATGTTAATAATAACCAACTATTAATTCACTTGCTTCTGAGAAAGTCCGGTTGGGGCCACTTCTAGATGGTACAACCAACTGACTCGCGCTCAGATCGGTTCATGGAAAGATTTAGCACAAGCTTTCATGAGGCAGTATGGTCATGTGGCAGACATAGCCCCTGACAGAATCACTTTACAGAACATGGAGAAAAAGCATAATGAAAGCTTTAGATAGTATGCCCAGCGATGGAGAGAGGTGGCCACCCAAGTCCAACCCCTGTTTGGAAAAAGAAACCACTATGCTCTTCATCAACACCCTGAAGGCGCCTTTTATTAACCATATGCTGGGTAGCGCAACCAAAAGTTTTTCAGACATAGTAATGTCTGGAGAAATGATAGAAAATGCAATAAGATGTGGGAAAATAGAGGCAGAAGAAAGCACCAAAAGGTCAGCACCAAGAAAGAAAGAGCACGAGGTGAATAATGTGAGCTCATATTTGAAATCGATCACCGTAAGCCAACCGAGGTCAACAACCCCTGGTCAGTAAGGCCGACCCAGACAAGAGCCTAGTACAAGGCAAAATAGGGAGAAACTTCAATTTACGCCCATTCGATGACATACAAGGAATTATACCAAAGTTTATTCGACGCACATGTCGTGTCTCCCTTCTATTTAAAACCAATGCAACCTCCATACCCCAAATGGTACGATGCAAATGCCCAATGCGAATACCATGCGGGAGCCACAGGACACTCGATAGAAAACTGCAGCACTTTCAAGAAATTGGTTGAAAGACTCATCAACATAGGTATCGTGAAATTTGATGATACATCTAATGTAGAGAATCTATTACCCAACCATGGGGACAAACGGGTAAATGCGATAATCGAGGGTTCGGGGAAAGAAACTAAGGTGAATATTTCAGAAGTGAAAACCCCGTTGAAAGAAGTATGGAAGAAAATGGTAGAAAGAGGGTTGATAGCACAGAATTCAAGGGTCAGACCTCGAGAAGCAAAGAATTATTGCGAATTCCATGATCTAGAGGATCACGAGCTTCAGAAATGCAGCGAATTCAGGACTTTGTTACAAGGACTGATAGATAATAAGGAGTTGGAATTCTTCGAATATGTCGGGAGCCTAGAAGAAACAGATGTGTGTGCCTCCGAAGAAAGTTCGACGAAGGATGTTTATAAAGTCAACCACCCAGTGGTTACATATCACGTCCGAGAATGAATGAAACTGGGGCACAAATTGCGCCCAAGGCTATAATCTAGAAGCCCGTTGCTTTCCCTTGCAAAGATAGCAAAAGGGTACCGTGGAACTATAATTGCAATGTGACAATCCCAGAAGAGGAAATTCCAATTAATGCATCTGAGGAAAGTCAAGACGAGGGTTTTTATACACGCAGCGGAAGGCGTTATACCCCAAATACAAAAGTCGAGCAGGTTAAAGGAAAGTCAGTGGCAATTGAGCAAAATAAAGAGAGGTCGGCGGGACCTGAACCAACTGTTAATGAATCAGTGACTGAAAAAGAAGCAAAAGAATTCTTAAAATTTCTAAAGCACAATGAATACAAAGACATCGTGGAACAATTTGCACAAGCAACCAGCTCGTATATCTCGATGATCGGCCTTACTCTTAAGCTCAGAAACCCATCGCAGCGCATTGATGAAGGTGCTGAATGAAACTTATGTTGCTAACGATATATCTGTAAACAAGCTGGACCGCTTGGTCAACAATATAGGCGCCGACAACTTCATATTCTTCAATGACGATGAAGTATCGCCAGGAGGCCGAGGATCGACTAAAGCTTTGCATATCACGACTCGCTGTAAAGGGTACACATTACCAGGCGTATTGATTGACAATGGGTCTGCACTAAATGTCCTACCTCTATCTACGCTAAATAGGTTGCCAGTAGATAGTTCCCATATGAAGACATGCCAAAACATAGTGAGAGCATTTGATGGTAGGAAAGGAAGGTAATGGGGAGAATTGAAATACCCCTCTTAATCGGGCCGAGCACGTACGAGGTAGATTTCCTGGTCATGGACATTAAGCCTTCGTATAATTGCCTATTGGGGAGGCCATGGATTCACTCAGCAGGGGCAGTGCCGTCATCGTTGCATCAAAAGCTCAAATTTATAACGGAAGGTCGATTGGTGACCATAAATGCAGAAGAAGATATCATTGCATCCGTTACGAGCGACGCGCCTTATGTGGGGACAGATGATGAAGCAGTTGAATGTTCTTTTTGGTCTTTAGAATTCGTGAACGTGACATTCATTACCGAAGGAAACGAGATTCCGAGGCCCAGGTTATCTGAGACTACAAGAATGGGGCTACGGCTAACTGTTGGAAAATGAGCCCTACCCGGAAGAGGACTCGGGAAATACCTCCAGGGAGTGACTAATGCACCAATGATAAAGGACAAACAAGATCGTTTTGGGTTAGGATTCAGGCTAGACACGAAACAAAGAAAGAAGGAGCTGGAGAAGAAGCAAGAGAGAAGGAGAGCGCGATTGAGCCGGGGAGAAATCAAATGGGAGCCCATGATCTTCCCCCATATTTCAAGGACTTTCGTGTCTGGAGGAGTTATTCACTCTGAGAGGAGCACGTCAAGAAAGGAAATTGTGGAAGGAATGATGGAAAATTTGGGCATCAATGCCACATACGAAGAAGGAACTGGGATAGAAAATCTGTCGGGCATTCGCCCTCATGAGCCGGGAAGTGTTCTGAATAATTGGATCATGGAAGAGATTCCTGTAGTCTTTAGAACTAACACAGAGTAATATTCAAAACACACTTGTTACTCTAGGCCTAGGAGTAATAAGAGTCCCTTTTTGTGAAAATAGGCCTATGTTCAAAATCGTTATTTCAATGAAATGCATTCTTTTGTCTTATTCCCAAATATTCTTTTTTTTTTTCATTCATGATCATACCATACATATCATTTTTCTTAGATTCCGTTGTTCTTTGCATCCTCCTTGCACATCCAACAGGTCTCCAGATGTCAACAATGTGAGCGACATTGCTACTAACTCAGAGTCTCCTTTTGAACGGGATATGTGTCTAGAGGGATCTCAGGACTTTGAGGATGATAGAGACTGCGACTCATTCCCTGATTTGTTAAGGATGGTAGAACAAGAGGAGAAACAGATTCTACCCCATAAAGAGACAGTAGAAGTCGTGAACTTGGGAGATGAACTAGAAAAGAAAGAAGTAAAGATCGGAGCCTGCATTACCATAGAGACAAAACGAGACCTTATTGAGTTACTCCAAGAGTTCAAGGATGTCTTCGCATGGTCGTATCAAGACATGCCTGGGCTAAGTACTGACATCGTGGTACACAAGCTCCCCATCAAAGAAGAATGCAAGCCAGTTCAACAAAAGCTTCGAAGAAAGCGGCCCGATGTTTTGTTGAAAATAAAAGAGGAGGTCAAGAAGCAATTTGATGCTGGGTTCTTACAAGTAGTCAAGTACTCGGAATGGGTAGCTAATATTGTCCCCGTCCCTAAAAAAGATGGAAAGGTACGGATGTGCGTGGACTACAGGGACCTGAACAAGGCCAGCCCGAAGGATAATTTCCCGTTGCCTCATATCGACACCTTAGTGGACAATACGACAGGTTACTCACTTTTCTCCTTCATGGATAGTTTCTCAGGGTACAATCAGATAAATATGCATCCTGAGGACATGAATAAGACCACATTTGTAACCATGTGGGGAACGTTTTGCTATAAGGTGATGCCATTCGGATTGAAAAATACAGAAGCAACGTATCAGAGGGCCATGGTGACCTTGTTTCATGATATGATGCATAAAGAAATTGAAGTTTACGTTGACGACATGATTGCCAAATCTCAGACAGAAAAGGGGCATGTACTAGTCTTGAGGAAGTTATTTTTGAGGTTAAGAAAATTCCAGCTGAAACTCAATCCAGCAAAGTGTACCTTCGGGGCCAGGTCCGGAAAACTGCTAGGATTCGTAGTCAGTGAAAAAGGAATTGAGATTGACCCAGATAAGGTCAAAGCCATACAAGAGTTACCTCCACCACGCACTCAAAAGGAAGTTCGGGGATTCCTGGAAAGATTAAATTACATCGCTCGGTTTATTTCACAACTAACCGAGAAATGTGACCCCATATTCCGTCTCCTTAAGAAACACAACCTTGGTGTTTGGGACAAGGATTGCCAGAAGACTTTCGACAAAGTCAAGCAATATTTGTCTAATGCCCCAGTGTTGACACCACCTAATCCAGACAAGCCATTGATACTGTATTTAACTGTGTTTGAAAATTCTATGGGATGTGTGCTTGGCTAACACGATAAGTCGGGAAGGAAAGAAAAAGTGATATACTACCTCAGTAAGAAGTTCACTGAGTGTGAAACAAGATACTCGTCAATTGAAAAGTTGTGTTGTGCCCTAATCTGGACAACCCGAAGATTGAGACAATACATGTTGTATCACATAACTTGGCTAATCTATAAAATGGACCCTCTGAAGTACTTGATGGAATCGACTGCTTTGAATGGGAGAATGGCCCGATGGCAAATTCTACTTTCTGAATTCGATATAGTCTACGTTAACCAGAAAGCTATAAAGGGAAGTGCGATAGCAGATTTTCTAGCCAGTAGAGCCTTAGAGGACTACGAGCCCCTGAACTTTGACTTCCCAAATGAAGATCTAATGTACATAGCAACCACTGAAGAAGACCCTCAAGAAAGTCATCCTTGGAAGCTAAACTTTGACGGAGCATCAAATGCTGTGGGGAACGGAATCGGAGCAGTCTTGGTATCCCCGAACGGAGATCATTATCCCTTTACTAGTAAATTGGATTTTGACTGCACGAACAATATGGCAGAATACGAAGAATGCATCATGGGAATTCGTGCAGCCATAGAGCATAAAATCAAGGCGTTAGAGGTATACGGAGATTCGGCTCTAGTGATATATCAACTCAAAGGTGAATGGGAGACGAGAGACCCCAAGTTGGTCAATTACCGAAAGCTGATCCTTGAATTAATTAAAGAGTTTGATGACATTGTCTTCTACTACCTCCCGCGAGAGGAAAATCAGATCGCTGACGCCCTAGCAACTTTAGCCTCTATGATCAGGGTGAATAGGTAAGAGGATATGAAACCAATCCAAATGAGCATTTACGAGGCTCCAGCTCATTGTTACAACCTCGAAGAAGAAGAAGGAAATGATGACCACCCTTGGTACCACAATATCCTGCGATATATGAAGAATCGCGAGTACCCCGACCAGGCAACTGAGAATGACAAAAGAACGTTGAGAAGATTAGCCAATGACTACGTCTTAGACGGAGAGATCCTATACAAAAGAAGAAAGGATCAAGTACTGTTAAGATGTGTGGACGCTATTGAGGCTAAGAAAATCTTGGAAGAAGTCCACGAAGGCGTCTGTGGGACACACACTAATGGCTTTACAATGGCCAGGCAAATTATGAGGTTTGTTACTATTGGTCCACCATGGAAGGAGACTGTATCAACTACGCCAAAAGATGTCATAAATGCCAAATCTATGGAGACAAGATTAACGGCACCTTCACCCCTGCATGTTATGACTTCACCATGGCCTTTCTTGATGTGGGGCATGGATGTGATTGGACCAATTTCGCCAAAAGCTTCAAATGGGCATCAGTTCATCTTCGTGGTTATTGACTATTTCACCAAATGGGTAGAAGCTGCCTCATACGCCAATGTTACTAAATCGGCAGTTAGCAGGTTCCTAAAGAAGGAAATCATTTGTCAGTATGGAATGCCAGAAAGGATCATATCTGACAACGCATTGAATTTGAACAATAGCATAATAGCGAATGTCTGCAACCAATTCAAGATCAGACACCACAACTCGTCACCATATCGTCCGAAAATGAACGGTGCGGTTGAGGCAGCTAATAAAAACATTAAAAAGATTGTGGGGAAAATGAATGAAACCTATAGAGACTGGCATGAAAAGCTACCATTCGCCCTCTATGCTTATCGAACGTCTGTCAGGACCTCCACCGGGGCAACGCCTTTCTCATTGGTTTATGGAATGGAGGCGGTTTTACATATCGAGGTTGAGATTCCTTCCCTCAGAGTTTTGTCAGAAGTAAAGTTAGATGAATCAGAGTAGATCCAGTCATGATACGATCAGTTGAATCTGATTGAAGAAAAGAGGCTAAGGGCTATCCGTCATGGTCAGATGTACCAAAAGCGAATGATGCGAGCTTACAACAAAAAGGTTCGTCCAAGAGAGTTCCACGAGGGAGACCTAGTATTGAAAAAGATCCTGCCCATACAAAAGGATTTCAGAGGAAAATGGATGCCGAATTAGGAGGGACCTTACGTGGTAAAAAAGGCCTTTTCTGGAGGAGCATTGATATTGGCTGAAATGGATGGCAAGACTTTACCCAATCCTGTGAATTCAGATTCAGTTAAGAGATACTTCGCCTAAAAAAAAAAAAAGAGGGAGAGGCCAAGGTGAAAACCCGCAAAGGGCATCTTGAGACCAAAGGGGATTTGAGTTGAAAACCCGAAAAGGGCGGCTCAAATTTAGACAAAGTGGGGCATACAGCAGTCTTGCTATGCCTGAATTAACAATGAAGGAGTATGCTACGTCTCAGGGCATCTACAAGGGTACTCTAGATCCCTTAAACACACATCGAGCAAAAGGGAGTCCTTAAGAAGTTCGTACATAGAAGCTCATGCTGCGATATCTGGGACACCTATTTTCTTTCTATCCATTTTGTATTCCAGCAACATTTGTTGTTTGAGATTGATCCATTCCCAAGTTTTATTTCTGACAAATTTTATCCCTGTCATTGTTGTGATCTTTTTCAAGTATCTTGCATTGAAATGATGATTAATGGATTAAAGTTATTTTTGCAAAAAGAGTTCTGCATATTACTCTAAAAGTCTCTAAATAGTACAGGAACCTGAAACAGGACTATTATTTAGAACTAACCAAACTCAAAGATTGCAAACATTTGAGAAGAAAGAGTTTAAATTGGGACTACCTTTTCGGGTTTTCTATTCAAATTTGAGCTGAACAAGAAGACAGGGTACCATATCAGTGAAAGAACCTTGATAAACAAAGAGCAACGACAACCTAAACATTAAAAAAGGGACTCATTCTCACAACGAGCTGCACTTGTGCATTCATAAATCATTCACATCACATTTGGTTAGGAGCATTTGATTCATTTCAATCATAGCATCCTAATTATTTGGCATAAATATAGATATAATAAAACAGGTTCTGCAGATCATGTTCTTCAGAGGACAGTGCAGTGGAATCGGTGAATTCACAAGCCTTAACACCCTAAGCAGTAGGGTAACGGGCTGAATTCACAGGGTCTTAGCCCCCTAAGCAGTAGGGTAACAGACCAAATTATAGATCTTATCTCCCTAAGCAGTAGTGGAGCAGATCGAAGATGAAGGGTCTTAAACCCCTAAGCAGTAGGGTAATAGACCAAATTGCAGATCTTATCTTCCTAAGCAGTAGTGGAGCAGATCGAGGATTGACAAACCTTAACCCCCTAAGTAGTAGGGTAACAAGCTGAATCTTAATGATCTCATCATCCTAAGTAGTAGGGAAGCAGATCAAAAGATGGTGAATCTTGCCCTCCTGAGGTTGCAGTGAAACAGATTCAAACCACCAAGCCTTAACCCCCTAAGTAGTAGGGCAACAGGATGAAGATCTATAGATCTTAACCCCTAAGCAGTAGGGAAACAGATCGAAGGCGACGGGCTCAACCCCCTAAGCAGTAGGGTGGTAGGCCAAACTTACAGACCTTAAATCCTAAGCAGTAGGGTAACAGGTTGAGTTCACAGATCGATGATAAGCCTTAAACCGCTAAGCAGTAAGGTAACGGGTTGAAAATCAAATGTCTTCCCCCTGAAGCAGCAGTGGAGTTGACCCAAGCCACAACAGATCTCCTTGAAATTCCAGCAGAGAAGATGGAAGTCACAAGTCTTATTTCCCCGAAGTTGCAGCTGAGTAGAATGAGGATAGCAAATCTTATTTCTCTGAAGTTGCAATGGAGCGGAATAAAGCAACGATCCGTAATAGACTGGAATGAAGCTACTTGAAGAAAATGAGGGCTAAACAAGTCAAGACACGGTGAGACCAGGCAAAATTGGTCTTTCTTAAGTCTTTGCTCTGTTCTCGTTACACGACAACAAGCAAAGAGGGGCAGTTGTACAGCCCAATTTTGGGCCCAAAATTAAAACAACCCACTAACCCCTAAACAGAAGCCCAAACCCCAATTTCACCTGAAATTTAGGGTTTCAGAATTTGAAACCCTAAACCACTTATCCCACCGCCCCAGTCACATCTCCTGCAAGTGGCCTCTGCTCTACTGCCTCTGCACCTGCAAGTATTAAGTGAAGGAATAGACAGATATTAGAAAAAAAGGAAAATGTAATGGCTAGTTAAAAGCCAAAGCAAGAAGCCATTGTAATATTCAGACTTTGGATGAAACAATAAGCAATATTAGACCGAAAAAAGCAAAAAAAAAAAAAACTCAAGAATCACAGCAAAAATAGGCCGATCGGAGACTAAGCCGAAGATTTATCCCTATTTCTCTTCATTTTTTTTCTTTTTTTTCTTTTTTTCGAATCCATTCGTATACACGATTTCTACCCTATTTTAAAGTGGCATATACACTAAATACGAACACATAGAAAACACAAAAAAAGGGGAGAAAATATTACCTTTTTGAAACTCCGCCACCACCAGTGCACGTGGCGGCGACGGCATGCGCATGTTAACGCCGGACGACCGCGATGATGACCGCCCGGACGGAATCGCCCCTCTCCCCTCTCTCTCCCTTTTTCTTTTCTCCTCAGCAGCTAAAATGAATTTTTTAAAAATTTTCAGGCTTTTATAGCCTATCAAAACGGCACCGTTTTGGTGCCCACTTCAAAACACTGAAACGGCATCGTTTTAAGCTTGGGATCCGCGCATTAACCCGACCCACTAGGAGGATCCGCGTGTTTTTGTCTTTGGGAGTAATTGCTCTGCAGGTCCTTCTGCTTTTCACATACTCTGCAATCAGCTCTTCATTTCTTTCAAATTGGCCTTAAAATTCACCACGTTTTGTGATTTAATCCTCCCTCCAACGACGTCGTCGTTTTAAGGGTTCTAAATTACCCTCTTGATCCTTCGCAGTTGTGCGCGCATTCAAAGGGGTCCCTTCTTGCATATATATTTTAAAATTGGCCCCAAATTTAATATGTGTTCCGAATTTAGTCCCTTTTTCATACTTAACACTATTTTTATATTATTTTTACTCTTTGTTATTTTAATATTATTCATTATTTACCTTTTTTGTACCATTACTTTTAGCATATCTTATTATTATATTTTTAATTTAATATTACATATATATATTTTATAGTTGTTTTATATATTGTTCCTAATATATGTTTTGTGTACACATATTCAAATACCCCATCATGCACATTTTGTTATGTCTATTTTTATTTCTATATTTATTAATATTAAAATTGTTTTATTATATATCTCTAACATGTATACGTATATTAGTTTTTTTGATGCTATTGTTTTGTTAATACAATTCATGTCATATATACGCATTTTTTTTAATATATCTTTGTATATCATACTTCATGTTATGCCCATGTAAATTAATATCATATCATTTTGTTATAATTTTTTTTTATGTTGTAAATATCATATTAGATTCTACCATGTATATATGTCATGTATATGTTCTATATGTTATGTGTATATCATGTTTTTAAATATTACTATATGTCTATTTTCAAGATATTTTACGTAATATTTTTATTATTATCATTATCATCGTTGTATTATTTTCCTTATCATTATTTTACTATTATCGTTGTATTATTATTAGTCTTACTATCATTATTATTGCTCTTATTATTTCTATTTATTTTTGGCTACTATTACTTATATATATATACTATTGTTAGTATTATTATCATATCGCTATTATTTTTATCGCCACCGTTGTTAATACTTTATTTTTGTACTCTAATATTCTATTAATATTATTCATATTTTCATTATTTTTGCTATTGCTATTATTATTATATTAAGCATACATTTTTTATATATAGTATTGTTTTTTAGTATTTTAAAGTTAATATTTTTATCATATTTGCTTTTTATTACCAGATATTATTATTTTTATTATTATTATTATTATTATTATTATTATTATTATTATTGTTATTATTATCATCAATATTATTATTACATAGTAAGTGTACATTTCTAGTGCATACGTATGTATATATATTTTCATATATGTAGTATTATTTACTTTGCTTTAATATTATTGTTGTTATCATTATATTCACACTTATGTTTATTTTATTTTAATGCCGTTTTCATTACTATATCCATCATTATTATAGTTATTATTATTATATATAGACATATCCTTTTACTATTGTTTTTATATATATATATATTTGAAATATTATTACTATTATTATTATGACTTAACATATTGTTATTACCCTTATTTTAGTATTATCCCTATTGATACTATCTTATTATTAAATTAAATAATTTCATGTAGATATTATATTATATACCTTCTTTTTTTTACTTATTACTTCATTACCAATTAATTTAACTTATTATCGTTATTATTATTATTATTGCTATTATTTATTGTTATTACAAATATATTGTTTTTCCTCCTACTAATGTATTATTATTGTTTTCCACCTTATTATCACTACTATTATATTATTATTATTATGTTTTACCCATTACTCTTTAAATACCCTTATTTTGTTTTTTTTTCTCACTCATATTATATATTATTTATTTATCCATATATACACATGCATATATACACTTTCATACATCATCCCAAAATTATTACTTGTATTGTTACTACCAATATTATTATTTTTATCATTACTATACTATCATTCTTTAATTTTACATAATGTTTGTTTATTTATCACTAGCTCTTTTTAATTTTGAATATTTCCTAGTATATTCGTCACTTTCTTTTTATTCGTTTTATTCATTTATTATTGCTCTTATCATTATCATTGTTCACATGCGTGTTTTACGTTTATTCTGTTATGCTCGTCAATACCGAAATTTTTATTTGTTTAGGCATTCTCTATTATCTCGTATTATTACGAATTTATGTTTTGTCCAAACCCAAAATTAATTCTTTCATAAAAGCAATATCCTGTATTAGGTAATTCGAGATAATCGTGCCTAACTTTACTTGGGTTTCACTTTTCTCATTTAACCTAAATAACGGAATATTCTTTTAATCGCAACACGAGTTTTGAAAAATGCTTATGCTCGAATAATCAGGTGTCGCGCCCTAACTTACTGGGTGTGACATTTTGTCACCTCGAAATAAGAATTTATTTTAAAATAAAGGCAATATTCGGTGTTTGAGAGTTCGAGAAAACGTGCCCTAACTCACTGGGTTTCGATTTCTCTCGTTTACTCTAAATAATCGAATCCTCTTAATAAATTAAAATACGCAAATTTCATATAAATAGCAAGCTCACTCTCGAAAAAGCAAGATGTCATGTCCTAACTTCTTTGGGCGTGACGTTTCATATTTTGAGACGAGAGGGTCTTTAATATTCGAGTTTTTTTAAAAGAGAGGGATCGTATTTCAAAGTATTTTAAGTTTTCAATCTTCGACACTAAGACACTAATTAATCAACTAGGTACCAATTTTTGGGCGTATCGAGGGTGCTAATCCTTCCTCATGCGCAACCGACTCCCGAACTCGTCTTCTAATTTTCGTAGACCAAAAAGTCATCGTTTTAATAAATCTTAACTTTTATTAAAATGACTAATTTTAGGTGACCCGACCACACCTCATCAAAAAAGGACCGGTGGCGACTCCTCTATTCGTTTTCATTTTCCAAAACCTAAGTCGATTCCCGTTTTACCAAAAAAATGGTTACGACAAAAGGTAAGTACACGTACCTTTGTGAACATATGATGTAAGTATGAGTTGCTATGAGAATGAGAATGAGATATGATATATATATATATATATATATATATATATATATATATATATATATATATATGAATCATGATCAAATGAACTATAAGAGACATATGGCTATGTGAATGTATTTTTCCTTGAGTTATATGAATGAATTAATCTAGATTGATGTTATGTGTTAAGTTTATTTGTATATGGCTTACTAAGCTTTTGAAAGCTTACTTTGTATGTATTTTCATCTGTTTTATAGATACCGAAGCTACTGGAAGCTTGGGGATCGTCGAGGATCATCACCACACTATCGAACTCTATTTTGGTACCTCTTGAAAATGTGAATATTGAAGTATGGCATGTATAGGCTAGAAGTGTTTAAATATGTTTTGTAATGTGTATATCTAGCCATGTGATATGGCTTGGATTTGGTTGTGTATAAGAATGAATTATGGCTAAAAACTATGTGATGCATTATGGTCAATATGATATGTTCATGAATGGCCAAGTGAATTGGTCAATTTGTTAAGTTTTGGTATGTGCTTATTTGAGGAATTGGTAAGTTTATGGCATGAGATTGAATGAAATGAATTGAGGTTATGAAATTCATATTTGGTATGACTTTGGCATAGGATTTGTTATGTTTTGGTTTGTATATTGAGGATGAAATTTGTTGGTAATGATATAGCATGAATGGTTTATATTTTGATTGTGAATTGGTTGAAAATTTGGTATAAAATGTTTTGGTTTTGATGCTTGTAGGGATGGCCCAAAATGGGTGGGAATTTGGCTTTGCAAATAGCCTATTTTTGTCCACATGGGCAGAGACACGAGCATGTGTCTCAACCGTGTACAACACGCGATTATGTTACACGGTCGCGTGTCCCTTGAGGAACCCTACAATTTAAAATCATTATCCTTACATTTTTGACGCACCGTAGAGACACGGGCGTGTCTATTAGTCGTGTGTAGCACACGGGCTAGCACTTGGGCGTGTGGTCGGCCGTGTTAGCCACGTCAGTAACCTCCCTAATTTTCACACGACCTAGCACATGTGCGTGTCTTGTGGCCGTGTGGAAAAGTCAGTATGTATGCCCTATTTTTCCATGGCATAGACACACGGGCGTGCCTAATGCAGTGTGAGCACACGGCCTGTTCACACGGGCATATGACCTTTCTATCTTTGAAAAAAAATGTTTAAGTTTTGAAAAATTTTGTATGTGCCAGTTTAGTCCCAACTCTTTTCTAAACCATGTTTAAGGTCTCGTTGACCTATATAAGGGACTCTGTAATGATGTGTGACTATGATACTATGATGATTATGAATTGAATATAAAATATTCTGATATGTCCGATAATGCCTTTTAACCCTAGTCCGGTGATGGATACGGGTTAAGGGTGTTACAGATCAACACCATCAATGTTGAGAAAAATCCAACCCCCTGTCAGTAGTTCTCTATAGGAAATTTCATGGCCTTCCATCGACTCATCTCTAAAGACCGAAGAAATATGTTTAGCCCAGCTAATTGAAACTTTGATTATCTTGCTTGAACTCTAAGTTTTCCCTTGAAATATAAAGAGATTAGGATTCTTCCATAAGCGTCAAGCTAGAAGACAGAAGAGGCAAGCCCAGCTAGTTCCCCCTATGGAACTTTGAGGTGTCTTGCAAATTAAAACAAATCCACTCTTGCAAATTGTTAGAGAAAAAAATTAAACTATAGATTATTCAAAACAACTTGATTCCAAACTTCCTAGCTACTGTGTAATCTTTAATAATATGCATAACATCCTCTAAATAATTTCCACAAATCAAGCAAGAAGGATCCATTGCTAGACCATATCTGACTCTTTCTGCATTTGTGAGTAATCTTTTCTTAAGAATAGTCCAGAAAAAGAAACAGACTTTTTGTGGTCTCGAAAGTTTCCACACCTTCTTTTATATCTCATCTCTAGAATTCCAAGATTCTCCCTTCATCATTTTGTAGGCACTTTTAATGGAGAAGGCTCTAGTTGAGGTATGTCACTAAGAAAGTTGATCAGGACCCTCTGAAGTGTGTGGAGGGGGAATGCACACAATGTGTCGAATAATCTCCTTTGTTAGCTAAACCTACAAAAGGTCAAGGTTCCATGTACCCTCCTCTATAATCAAATCACTGAGGAAAAATTAGAATTAACTTTAGCATTAACAGGAATAAAATAAATTAGAGCGCCTATATTGGGAATCCAAGAATCTTTCTAACAGTGGATTTTATTCCCATTACTGACTGACCATATAAGATTTTCTCGTAAAAGAGTCTAAACTTTAAGAGTGATTTCTATAGGAAAGAGCTTCTATCCCTTTCAATTTTATTAGGTAAGGTTCCATTCAACCCATATTTTCATATGATAACGAGAACCCACAAGGCTTTATCATCAGATACCATCTTATAGCGAAGCTTCAGAAGAAAATAAATATTCTAGTCACATAATTATCTCATGCCAAGTCCTCCACACCACTTAGGTTGTCATATAGAATCCCAACCTACTAAGGACATCTTTTTTTTACCATCGGAGGCTCCCCAAATGAACTTCCTCACTAGACTATCAACCTCGTCACAAATTTCCTAGAGATCTTCATGGAATGCATGACATAGCTAGGCACGACCAGTGGTAGATAACTACTGAGCATCCCAAGTTTGCAGCTTCAAGCGAACCTTTTCAACCATAAAGTGTATAGTGTTATTTGTAACCTTTTGATGGAAAAGCGAAACTCTAAGATAGTGACCAAGATTTTGTACCTCTTGAAAGCCAAGCAAGTTACTGAGCATATTAGTCATGGACTCCTCCACTCATTCAGGAAAGAAGCTATTGGTCTTCCTAGCATTGACCTTATGTCCAAAGAATTCACAAAAATTATTCAGAATTTCCTTTAATAGCTTGCCATGCTTCTCATCCGCTTTGTAAAAAATAACAAGGTCATTAGTGAAAAACAAATTAGAGAGGGTTGGTCCTGAATGGGATAGACGTATGGGACTCCACTCTTCATTTTTCAAAGTCGAAATAATAGAATGACCTAGCCATTCCATGTATAGTACAAAAAGATAGGGAGAAACTAGGCATCCTTGTCGAATTCCTCTAACAGGCCTGAATTTGGATGTTGGAGATCCATTCCACATAACCTATATGGTAGAATTAGAAATAGCAGATATAATAACATTTGTAAGATAATTCAGGATACCTGTCGCCTAAAGAGAAGCATCTATAAAATTCCATCGCACTCGTTATGAATGAATGACTTCTAGTGCAATGACAATATTTTCTGTAATATTTTTGCTTGGAATAAATCCAGCTTACTCCTGTGGAATAATTTTCCAGAAGATAAGCTTTAAATGATTAGCTATTACCTTCATAACCAGTTTATAAAGAACTGAACAGACACTTTGGTCCAAAACTGAGTAAACTCCTTTGGATTCTGAACTTTGGGAATAAGAACGATTAGTGTGTTGTTCAGCTCAACATCAATAGCACCTCCATGGAAGACCATCTTAACCCACTCACAAATAGTTTCCCCAAAGGTATCCCACCACTTTTGAAAGAAAAGAGCATGAAACCCATCATTTCCTGGAGCCTTAAGTGGTACGATGTAAAAAAGAGTAGTCTTGATTTCATCATCTGTGACCAATTTTCCCAAAAAATCAATATCGCAAGGATTAAGCTGAGGAAATCTACTATGAGGCAAACTCAAGCTGAGGAAATCTACTATGAGGCAAACTTCCCATGGGCCTAGGATCCTCCCCATATAATTTTTGATAGAAATCCGTCGCCTCCAACTTAATGGCCTTCGAGTAAAAAATCCAATCACCAAAAGAATTACGAATAGCGGTTATGCAGTTACTTTTCCTCCATTGTAAAGTGCGACCATGAAAGAACTTAGTATTTCGATCACCCAAGTTTAACCAGTCACATCTTTCTTTTTGTTTCTAGAGAATTTCTTCATGATGTAGCATATTCTCCAAATCCTGTTTGACCTTCATTTCTAGTTGAACTAGCCAATTTGATCTAGAAAAACCCATTTGTTATTGAATCTCAATTAATTTGTGAATCAGCTTCCTTTTTAAGAGTGGTGATATGTGCATAAACTAATTTATTCCACTTCTTTAAACACTTGGTGAACTTTACTATTGAATCCAAACTTAGGGTGCTCAACCCATACTGCCAAAAATCGAATAGGCCTTCCTCTATGTAAAACAAACTCCGGATTGAGATAAAGAAGGAGTGGTCTATGATCTGACTTGATCTTAGGAAGATGAGTAATCAAGCAGTTAGGGAAATTTTTGATCTGTACTTCATTTCCCAATGCGTAATCCAATATCTCAAAAAGATTACCTCTATGCCATGTAAAGAGAGGTCCTTTGAACCCCAAATCATGTAGCTCTACCATGTTCATAAAATCACCAAAATGGAAGCCTCTCTTACCAGATGAGAGACCACCTGTTTTTTCATTGGGTGACAAGATTGTATTGAAGTCATCGATAGCCATCCATGGAATTTACCCCACAAGAATTGATAAACTAAGATTCCTCCAAAGATCCCTGCGTTTCTAACAAGTTGGACTCCCAAAAATGAAAGAAACAAATACTGACATCAAAAGAGAAGTAGACCACACTCGGATTAAAATAAATTGAGGATGATTGGAGATCACCTCAACCTAAACTAAATTTTTACAAAGAAGCCAAATACCCCAAAAAAAATGCAAGGAAATTTGAGACTGGCATAGCACTAACAACTCCAAGAAAAAATTAAGAAATTCATAAAAAATAAAAGGAAAAGTAAGTCATACCCTTACTATCGAGAGACAACATCACCCTCTATATTGGAAGTTGCCTCAACATGTGTTCCATCTCCCATTTCATTCACCATTTGGGATGAGATAAGATTAGAAATTTCCTCCATCTGAGAGTTCCCAGTAGATTTGAATCGTAATAGGCTTGAAACTCAAATTTTCCTTTGCTTCGTCTCGAATTCCTTGTTGAATAGGGATCATGATATGGATCTCTTTTGGGATGACCTTCCGTGAGCGAAGACTTGGATGGACTTCTCCGCAGAGGAATACTTTGAAGCGTTTGAAGAATAATTTCTACCTTCTTGTTGGTAGCCTCAAAAGGTTTCAAATTCATGGTTCATTTCATACTGACTCGACTTCCTTAATGCATAATAACCTCGGTATGAGTCTATCCTCGAATAATCTTCGGATACGTGTCTCCGTGATGATCTTGTCTCCGTCTTTTGATTTGCAGAACTTTGATACATTTGGGCTCTTACTTCGATACGTTCCAAACATTCTCGTATTGGTTTTAGTTGTGTTTAGAGCATTTGACCCACCTCGTGAATAAATTCTTGATATGTTGGGTCTGACAGATCATTATCATAATTACCATTACTTTCGGTATTTCAAAACATGGTGTTTACTCACACAAGATCATTATCATAATCTCACCACACGCTCATGCCTTTTTCCGCTCTATTCGCTTCTCTCGATCCACAATGGACTACTTAGACTTAGCGGTCGTCGGTGTGGAGTCGGCTTACAAAAGTGATGTCGGTTTGGGTAGGAAATGATGATGGGACAAAGGGTAGGCTACAGAAACAACAGATGTGAGTTCAGGTGTCGCCATTTGGTATTAGTAAGGAATGAAATGATTTTCGGGAAGAAAATTTGTTTGTATACGAACTTCAGTTTTTTTGATATTTTTGTAACTCCTCTTTTTTTTATAATTTCGAATTTTGTACTACTGATACATATTCTTTTCCTTTTTTTTTCACGAAATTTTTTTAAACTCTTTTTTTCAAAATTTTTTCGCTAAAATGCAATCCCAGAAATATGAAAAACATCGATTCTTACCTCAATTTAATCAAATTTGATACCAAATGATACGAACTCGCCTCGATGATGATTTGAGTCGTAGATGTTGCTTGATCGTAAATTGGGTAAGTCTTGGCTCGATTGAAAAGAAGGTGAAAAATCAATTATGGAATAGGCTCAAAAGGGTTTCAAAGAAAGGATTAGGATAGTTAGATGATAGATAGGGAGAAACGGCTAAGGCTGGAGAATGAACCAATAATATTAAGATTGTTGACTCAAGTCTCAAAAATGGCACTTAGGTTGTAGTTGATGGTAGAAGCGATGGAATAGTTGAAATGGAAAGATAAATTGAAAATAAACCTCGACCCACTATCTATAGAAGATAGGAACCTTGGTATAGTTTTGAACGCCACACTAACAAAGGTGATAAGTTTGGGATAACAAGGAAAGATTGACACCACGAGTCCAGATAAGTCAAATCAGTCTTAAAGTGAATAAAGAGAATTGAATTCTCACTAGAACAATGAAGTTCATAAAAGTGACAACGTCTAAAAATTGAGTAACCTTTACAAAATGAAATTACACATATTTATGGTAAAAACTAAGGGGTAGCCGAATAGGCATATGAGCAACTAAATGGACTTCGAATTTAGCTTTTAATGAGCTGGAAATTTCCAGAATTATTCATGAAGGTGCCATGAAACTTCCCCAGCCTTGAGAACGTCAATGGTCAACTTCCAAGGTGTTTTCATGCAGCTAGAAATATTTAAAATGAATGAGAGTTGATCAGCCACTTGGGAAACCGAATGGGTAGCTTGTGATTAGCTAGAAGGGCTGAAATTTCCTTGAAGCTTCCTAACCAGCTGAAAGGAATTAATGAGCTGAAAATCCCTTGGAAAATTTGGCCAAATGAATGCATGAGGATTAATTGATGCTTATGTTAGCTGAATAGTCTTGGAACATTTATATTTCAGCTTGGATACTCCAATAGGCAAGCACACATTCAGCCGAATGTGTTGAAGAGTTGTGGCTGGTGGATTTTCAATGAGTCTCATGGAGAAACTAAAAGGCAGCAGCTGGAATTTAAATCCATTCAAGGTCCATTGAGATGCACGAAAAAGGCACATGGAAAACTCCAATCAGCAGCTCCTTTCTTAAATACCGTCCATGAACATGCAAGATGCATGCTTCCTCATTAAATGTCATCCAATGCACCTTGCTTGCTGGTCAGCTTAATTAAGCACCAATTAAATTCGGTCCAATGAATGCCTGCACATCAAATTAAGTCAGCTCAAGACACATTAAAATTTGGCAGCTTAAGACAACTTTTGTAATGCCCCGTACACGTTAACAAACTTAATTCGTTACTTAAACAGCTCAAACAATTTAATTTTAAATTTTCCAGTCCAGCTAGCAATCTGCGTCACAGTCGCTTGAAAATTTATATCTCGAGTTTCTAAACTCAAAATCCAATTCTGTAAATTTTCCCTGAAACTATACTCATATATATATTTGCTAATTTTTTTATAGAATTTTTGGCTGGGCCAATTAGTACATTTTATTAGTTAAAATCTCCCCTGTTTCAGGGTTCGACTGCTCTGACCTCTGTGTATTACGAATTAGATATATCTCTGTACAGAATTTCAATGACTATGAGATTTGTTTCTATTAAAACTAGACTCAATAAGGATTCTAGCCATATAAATTACACCACCTAATTAGTTTTATAAAATTTATGGTGAATTTCTAAAGTTGAAACAGGGGATCCAGAAATTGCTCTGGCCCTATTTCACTAAAACTCAGATATCTTATAAAATACATAATCTTTACCTGCTTCGCTTATTCCATATAAAAATAGACACAATGAGATTTAATTTCATATATTATTCACTATCAAACCATGTCTCTAAAAATTTTTGTGATTTTTCAAAATCACGTTATTTCTGATACTTGAATCCGTTTTTAAGTTACTTTCACATTTTTCATAATTTTCATGAGATAGTTACTACTTAATCATACATACTATTAAACATGTATATCATCAGCTATTCTATTAGCTAATCACTAGCAAATATTTACACATCATTCATTGATCATATCATATCAAAAGAAACCAAGTTCCTATACATGCCATGCACAAAACGAAACGTCTAACTATACCAATGTAATTTCTTCGATAGTGTGATCGGGTCTCCGACGTTTCCTTCGGTCCCCGAGTGGCTTGATAAAAACTATAAGAAAAAGAAAATAAAAGAGTAAGCACTAGGCTTAGTAAGCTTACAAGCAAATAAATTACAACATTCAACATAATGAATAAATATACATCAAGTCACCTAGCCTCATAAACTTTCTTTACTTCTCATTTTCTACCTTCTTCTTTACTCACTTACCTTCTTTCTTACCTGACCTTTCACTATTCATAAATATAATCTACCTTCCCTTTTTGATGATAATTCATTATGATTTAACATATACAATGACCCGATGAACCACTTGGAATACTAAGGATACTAGGGTCGTTCCTGTCTATCAATGTCCTGCCAATGCCATGTCTTCGACATGGACTTACATGAATTATTCCTATCTCCAATGCCATATTTATATATATAATATCGGCTTACATCGATCATTCCTGTCTCCAAAGCCATATATCTGATATGGACTTACATGGCTCATTTCTATCTTGTCCTGTCAACCCCAATATCCTAATATTCCTAAGGTTCAAACGGGGCTTCCTAATGCTTTTTCTCTGCTACTTCGCCTTTAATTCGACCTTAAATATTCTAAAAAAAAATAAGTATATAAATGCTGGAAATTAACAATAATAATGTAAAATATAAGAATATTACATTTATTTACTGTAAACTTACCTCGATACAAAATGTGACTAAACTTTACAATTTAGTCCTTTACTTTTTCTTTTCCCCGATCTACTCCTGAATTTCGTTCTTCTTGATCTATAATAGCAAATTTAACTTATTTAATAGTCACATTTATCAAAACAGTCCTTTACTCAAACTTTGGAAAATTTACATTTTTACCCCTAAACTTTTGCATATTTACACTTTTACCCCAAATCTCGTAAATTAAACTTCAACCTATTTTCTTATGTTTTATGACATGCTGATCATTTTTTCCCTTCTATGGCATCATCAAATTCATACTCTAACATGCACTTATGACTATTAGGTATTTTACCGATTAAGCTATTTTACTCGTTTTTACCTAAAACCGAGTAGCACAAGTTGTCTAACATAATCTAGAACCTCATATTCTATCATAAAACATCAAAATAAACACTTTTCACCTATGGGTATTTTTCCAAATATGAACCCTAACTTAAATTATTGCTAGCATAAGCTTTATCGAGCTGCCGGGATCTCAAAAACGTAAAAATCATTAAAAATGGGGCTTGGAATCACTTACTATGAAGCTTGAAAGTTGAAGAAACCCTAGCTATGGAGTGATGGAGCATTCGGCAGCAACTATGAAGATGATAACTAATTTTTTGTGTTATTTTTCCCTCTTAATTTCATTTAATATCCAAATGACCAAAATGCCCCTCCTTACTAAACTTTTAAAAATTCCTTCCATGTCCTAATTTTGTCCATGAACTTAAAATTGGTCAAATTGCTATTTAAGACCTCCTAATTGCTATTTAAGACCTCCTTACTAAACTTCTAGAATGCAAGTTTTGCAACTTATTCGATTTAGTACCTAACTTCAAATTAAGCATTTTATGCATAGAATTTCATCACTTAATTTTCGCACAATCATGTAATCATATCATGAACCTCAAAATAATAATAAAATAAATTTTTCTACCTCAGATTTGTGGTTTCGTAACCACTGTTCCATTTAGGCCCTATTTCGGGATGTTACAACTTTAATTCAGTTGGACAGCTTAATTAACCTTCAATGCCATGTTCAGCTGGACAACAATTAAATATGTCCTATTCTTGACAAAATAAAGTAATGCACAAACTAAGGAAAATTAAATGAACTAAGACAAATTAAATTGATGTAGTAATTTGGACAAATTAAATAACTTAGACCTATTAATGTCGAAATATTTTAGATAAATTAATTAGCTGAAAAGCATATTTAACACTTAGCTAAATTATTTAAGATAACTTAAACTAAAAAAAACTATTATTTATTCCTGCAACTATATGAACTAAAATGAGCTAAATTAATCTCATGGAATGAGCAAACGAGCTCATTGAGTTGAAAACTCGTTGAATTGAGCTCAACAGGCTGGAATCGAGCTAATTCAACTCGCAAGGGAGTGCAAGCAATGTTTGAGAAGATGGTCAGAGAATGTGCTCGGGGCGTGATCGCATCATCCAATACCATCATAACTGAGGCTTAAACATGTCATTTAAAAGCCAACATCTATCATGCTTAAAACATCATACTTTTCCAAACTCACACATACCACAAGCACATCCATAATCAAGACAATAACGTGACATCCTCATGCCATTATTTATCATGCTTAGAATATCAACCTTTCCACACAAAATTTTTTGAAAATTTCACATTCACAAATGGCATTAATATATGAATATACTCATAACCAATATTAGCCAACTTCCATGGCTATAAACAAAAATGAACTAAACATCATTGCAAGATAACACATATGGCCAAATTAATAATGACACATATAACCAAAATACCAATTCCTATACATGCCATAAACTCAAAATACTTGAATTCATCAATGTAACATCCAGATTTTAGCTAAATTGAAACAGTGGTTTCGGAACCACAAGTTTGAAGTTGTAGAATTATTTTAATATTATTTTTGGTGTTTACAGTATGTTAATTGATATGTTGAAAATTTCATAATTTAATTTTACCGTTTTTATGCTTAATTTGATAAAAAGGACTTAATCGCGTAAAATGTAAAAGTGGCATTCTATTTGTTAAAGTACTAATTTGCTATGGTTATTTAATTGTCAAGTCGTTAAAGTGAAATTAGGCCACTATTAAAGCTAATGGACAGTAATGGACAACCATTATGTGTTTTGTAATTTAAATATTAAGGTTAATATGGTAATTATGTTAATAAATGATAATAAAATAAAACAAAACGTGAAATGGCCATGCATGCTCATCTTTTGGCCGAATATTGAAGAGAAAAAGAACCATTTGAAAGCTTTTAAAGTTTGGCACTTTGAAGCTCAAATTGAGGTATGGATTTTGTTTGGTTTTTGATGATTTTTATATTTTTGAGATCGTTGCTTTGAATACTAGCTAGCCCAAGCTTGAATTTTTGAATTTATTGATGTATTCGTGATTTTCCATTTTTGATAGCTTGATGTTTTTGT
Organism: Gossypium longicalyx; assembly: GCA_025698465.1. Classification (NCBI taxonomy): domain Eukaryota; kingdom Viridiplantae; phylum Streptophyta; class Magnoliopsida; order Malvales; family Malvaceae; genus Gossypium; species Gossypium longicalyx. Next base: position 26,658,374 of record CM046999.1, read on the forward strand.
GGTTTGATGATGAAAAATAAATATTTGTTGATAGATTATTATGTTTAATTAAGTGATTTTTTTATAAAAATGCTTATTTAGGATTAAATTGAGAAAAATGTAAAATGTTAGGGGCTAAAGTGAAAAATGTCCATTTATGTGTTTGTGAATTAAATTGAATGAATATAGCATTAAATAAGTTAAATTTGTATTAATTTAGATCAAGAAAGGAAGAAATTGGATTTGGATCGGGAGAAGTTGAAAGTTGTTCAATAGTCATTCCGATCTGTTCGTTTTTCGTACGAGGCAAGTTCGTAAGTAAATAAATATTTTTGAATTGTATTGTATATGTTTATATCTATTGCCGAATTCATTAGTATTTATATTCATATTGCTGAATTGAATTGGGTATTTGATGATTTTTTTCAGGCTTGAGTTGATTGAGTAATGAAGTCGTAAGCTCCATACGAACCTTAGGAATTGTACAAGATACTAGTGTCATAACATTTGGACTTCTGATGTGTGAATTCGTGTAAGACCATGTCTGAGACATTGGCATCGAAGTGATAAAATGTGTAAGACCATGTCTGGGACATTGGCATCGTATATGACTCATGTAAGACCCTGTTCAGGACAGTGGCAACGATATATGAAAACATGTAGGACCATATCTGGGATATGGCATTGTACAAGCTATGTGTGTTATCCTAGTATCCTTGTCAATTTCGAACAGTTCAACGAGAAATGTCAAAGTAAAATCGAATGTGAATGTAAGTTAAATGAATCAGGTATGTGTAAAGTTGATATATATTCATGAAGAATTAAAGTATGTGTAATATTTAATGTGGTAATATGAAGTTATATGAGCTAGTTGAATGTATATGTGTAAGAGATTAGCTATAATTGGCAAATTCGAATTGAAATATATATGTTTGTGCGATGATTTATTTTCTTATGGCTTACTAAGCTTTAAAAGCTTACTTTGTGCATTCCTTCTCTGTATTATAGTTATATAAAGCTAGCTTCGAGCTCAAGGATTGTTAAGGAACATCGTCACACTATCGACCAATATTCGGTACTTTTGGAAATATGTAAATATGACATATGGCATGTATAAGCTAGTTTTGATATGTTTGGTTTTGAATTTCTATATATATATTGCCATGCGAAAAATGGCTTGATTAATGCTTGTGTGTTTTCGGTCATGCCTTAAGTTTATTTTGGAAGTATGTTTCATGGTATATATGTATGTGGTGTTTGGTTATATGACTCGGCAATGAGAAATGATAAGTATGATATGATTAGGCTTAAGTGAAGTAAATATGATTGATTACGAAATGTGCTATATATGTGGTAGTAAATTTGGCTTTGGTAATTGGTTCATTTTGATAAGCATGTGATTTTGATAATGGTGTGACCTATTGAGGTTAGATTTGATGACCGAATAGGTGTCTATTTGAATGGTTGGACATATGAGGTTTAAACATGAGATTTTGCATGCAAAATAGGTATGTTTGAATTGTCAATTGTGCTCAAAAGGATAAATTTTATTTTAATGAAATTGGTATAAATTTTATAGGTAATTTGATAGCCGAATAGATGAAGTGATGAATGGCTAGGTACAGGTAATTTTGGATCGGTTATTAAGCATGTGGTTGGGTGTAATATGATTTGCCTATTTGTGACCGAACATGATTAATAATATTATAGTAAAATGTATATGAATTGGTAATGAACAAGATATTATTCGACTAATTGGCAACGTTTGCTAATGTTTCATGTATGGATATTTAATAAGCTAAATGATATGTCTTAATGACTAAATGTGCATAAGTACATAGGTTGGTATGTTTGGTAATTTACTAATGAATTAGATGTTTACAAACGGATGGATTGATGTATGCTGTGTATATGAAAGGAAACATGTTTGATGATTATTTAGGAGTTCAAATGCGATGATATTTGGTCATAAGGTTATGCTATTGGAGTTATAAAGTATATGTATTATGATATGATGTATATTAGTTGGGTTGAATAGGTGATTAAATAAATAATATTGACATGTTTAAATTTTAAAGCATGTTTGGTTTTTAGTTGGTTAAGTGATCCATATGTGCGAATGTGATTTATATCATTGGGCTGCTGGTTACTATTCGAGTTTAAAAATTTTCAGATTGAGTTAATATAAATTTGCGCATAATTTAAATTGAAAGACTGTTCTGAGTTGTGTTTTGGTCGGCAATGCCTCGTAACCCTAATCTGGCGATAGATACGGGTTAGAGGTGTTACAATCAATACCCAAAGTGATAGTTGGATAGTGTGATAGGATCTTCGACGATCTCCAACCCTAGCTAGCTTATTAACCCTATGAAACATGGGAAAGGAAGGGGGTAAGCTATATAATATAGCTTAATAAGTTCATAAGCAAACAATAAGCAACCTCAACCATACACATATCATACAATTAACATAATAAAAATTCATACGAATGCCATTTAAGTCTTATAATATAACTTACTCATTCACGTCTTACCAAGTGTTTATCATGTTCAACAATATGAACACACATTACTATAATCTATCATAATCTCATGGTTATAATTTATGCGGTCAAAATGCTTAGTCTTTTCAACTTATAAGCATAATTTAACATATCCTAGCATTAGCCTAACAACCATAATCTTTCCTTTGTAACATATTACAGCAATTAACAAATTATTTCACATCTCATAATAAACATGCACATTAATTATGCGTATTCGTATTTCCAAGCATATATCTTCATATCTTTTGATTTCATAAACTTTTATCTTCCCGTACTTTCATGACCATTTTTAATAGGCAATTAGTTCAATCTTTCCTTTTTCTTATATCCAATAAATCACAATTTATGTGACTAAAACATGCTATATCTTAACTTAATTTGGCCCAAAAACCAATCACATAATAGTCAACTGAATTTACTATGAATTTCATACATCACAAGTATAGACCAATAATCACAAGGCTTTCACAAAATCATTCTCATAGAAATCATGAACTCATAATATCATGAAGTCAATGCTTATAAACTTTACATAAATACCTGTACTAATTCGTAATACTTACGTACACTTTCTCTTCTTTGACATACTCGTTAAATTTTCCTGTTGAACTACTTAGAATACTAAAGGATACTTGGGAGTCCCGTACACTCGGTACCGTACCAATGCCATATCCCAGATATGGTCTTACATATAATCTCGTATCGATGCCAATAGCCCAGCTATTGTCTTACATGAAATCTCACATCAATGCCATATCCCAGATATGATCTTACACGTAGTCTCAGTAACCCTAATGTCATGACATTTGTATCTTATCTACTCCCAATGTTCAACCGGGATTTCAAGCTTGTCGAACTTTGTTGAACACGCTCAATGGTCAATCATAATTCATATAATAATAAAGCATTTAAAACATAATTAAAAACAATGCATTATTTTCATACGAACTTAGCTCGACATAGAAACAACAAAAAGGACTAAATCGTCAAATACTTATTTTTCCCCTGCTCTAATCCCAAATCTCGTTTTTCTTGATCTATAACATCACATTTAACTTATTTAATCGTTATACTATTCAAATCAGCCAAAAATCATATTCTGGAAATAATTACATTTTTGCCCCTAAAGTTTCACATTTTTACATTTTAGTCCCTAGGCTCGTAAAACGAAATGTACTCAATTTCTTCAATACCCATGCCTAGATGAACCATATACATGCTTATATCAGCACAAATTTTCCTTTTATTCACACATTTACCCACATTTTTGTAACTTTTACAACCAAGTCCTTTTTGATATTTTTACCGAGAATCACTTAGAAAAAGTTGTTTAACAAACAACAAACATGCATTTTCTACCATCAAACATAAAAAAACATACATGTTCCACATGGTTAAAATTTTAAACTTTGACATCACTTCAAATTAGTGGTAGAAATAGCTAGATCTTGTTACGAGGATTTCGAAAACGTAAAAATCATTAAAAACGGGGCTAGAACGGACTTATAATCGAGCTTGAAAGTTTCCAAAACCCTAGCTATGTCTTCTCCATGCAATTTAAGACCATGGGGTAGAAGATGAGAAAAAAATTGGCTTTTAATTTGGTTTTTAATTCATTTTAATTACCAAATTACCAAAATGCCCTTAATGAAAAACTTTAGAAACATACCTAACCATGTCCATTTTTGTCCACTAACTTAAAAAATGGTCCAATTACCATCTAAGGACCTTCAATTTAAAATTTCATAGCAATTGGACACCTTTAACCTATAGAACTAAACTTTTGCACTTTTTACAATTTCGTCCTTTTGACTAAATTGAGTGCCCAAACGTCAAAATTTTCGAATGAAATTTTCTCAAAATAATTTTGTAAAATTTTAGACTATAAAAATATAGTAAAAATAAATTTTCTTCGTCGGATTTGTGGTCCCAAAACCACTATTCCGACTAGACCCAAAATCGGGCCATTACAATAATCTTTTCTAATTTATTCTTTAATGGTCGAATGCTCCATTGTTGAAGGGGGAGATATTTGTTTTGGAATTTATTCTTGCATGGTATGGTTTTGATACTCGTTCCTCGAAATTTTTATGTTTTTGAGATCGTTGCAATTAGGTCTAGCTAGCTTGTTCCTTTGTTTTTGAAACTGTTAAAGATTTTAAATGTTGCCATTGATGAATATTTGTGATTTTAGATGTTAAATGACGAAATTGAAATATTAGTTGTTATTTATAAGTATTTTGTTAAGTGATTTTTGATAAATTTAACGATCAGGGATTAAATTGTTAAAATAGTAAAAATAAAAGGACTTGTTATGAAATTGTTGCAAATATGGCTATATTGGAAGCTATGAACATTTGACTGACATGAATTTTCAATAAATTTTATTTATTTGCATGATTAGGACATAGGGACTAAATTGAATAAAAGTAAAAAGTTAGGGGCAAATTTGTAAAATGTAAAAAAGACTAAATTGCATAAAATATTTTTTTTACTATCTAAATTAATAAATTGAATGAAAATTTTAATTTAGATCAAGATCGAGTGGAAAATCGAGGAGAATGAAAAATTACCAAAAAAACCCTGTACTTTTGACATTTCTGCAATTTAGCCAAGTAAGCTCGTAACTTGATTAAATCAATTAATTATGGTTTTGATTGTTTAATATATAATTGGTTATATATAAATTGATTTGATTGGCTTGAAGGAAAATGCTTAAGACCATAGTTGAAAGACATTATGGCACTATACCAGAGAATAAATAAGACCATAGTTGAAAGTGTAATAACTTGAAATTTATGGGTATCGAAAATCGAGTTTCTGGCTTACTATTTTAGAAAATTGGGTTCGTAAATATTTCTAATAAATATTTACGAATGTTAGTTGAGTGATTAATTAGATTTTGGTTAGGTGATTTAGTTTGAATTAAGGTTAATTTAGTGAAAGGACTAGATTGAATATAGTACAAAAGTTTAATTATAGACTAAAGAAAATTGAAGGGACTAAATTAGCAAATAAGCCATAAAAAGGACAGTAAGAATTTTTTTGAAATACTTAATAATTATTTCTGTATTGTTTATGTTTGAACTGTAGTGACCGGTAATACTCCGTAATTCTGTACCGGCGACGGTATAGGGTTAAGAGGTGTCACATTGAGTGCCATCAGAGCTATTTAAGTTTATTCTAGGATAAAATTGAGTATAGAAATGAGTCTAGAGGTACATGTCATTATTGAGTTAAATTTGAGTCGGGATTGGATGCTGATATATATATTGAATTATTGTTATTTCTATTTTATAGTTAAAGATGTCTGGTAAAAATATTGAAGAATTTGATCAAGAAATGTATAGTGAAAAGGATGAACCATATGATATAAATGAATTAGAGTTTGCAACACCCAATGTAAATCCGGTAGGTATCAACCGCCAAATGTTGAAAGGAGTGATACTAAAGAAAGAGATAATACAGAAATACTCCGAGTGAGAGCTGATGCTCTTCAAAGAGTAGTAGAAACTATACCTACTATAACTCCTACCCCTTCAACTCGGTGAGCCCCAATTAAAGAGTTGTGAAAGTATGGTGCTACTGAATTTCTGGGATTAAAAAGAGTTGATCCGTCTGTAGCTAAAAACTGGATAGAAACTACAAAGAGAATTCTAAAGCAACTTGAATGTACCCCATAAGAAAGTTTATTGTGTGTCGTTTCTTTGTTACAAGGAGAAGCGTATGTATGGTGGGAATCGATAACTCAACATGTACCGGAGGAACAAATAGGTTGGGAATTCTTTCTAAGAGAGTTTCAAAAGAAATATTTGGGAGAATTATATATGGAAGACAAAAAATAAAAGTTCTTGATGCAGAAACAAGGTGAAATGTCCGTAGCAGATTATGAACGAGAATTTTTGAGATTGAGTAGATATACAACTGAATTTGTACCAACTGAAGTTGACAGATGTAAACAATTTTTACGAGGACTACGTGATGAATTACGATTATAGTTGGTATTTCTACGGATTACTGAATTTGCAGATTTAATTGAGAGAGCCAAAATGGTTGAACAAGTGTTGGGGTTAGACAAAAAGCTTGAAATTTCCCTTTCACTTGGAAAGCGTCCTGGAATTACAAGTTCTAATCCACAACCTAAGAGATCAAAGGAATTTTGAAGCAGTGGAAGATTTGGTTCTAGATCATATAGAAGATACAAAAATCGTGGTAGACAGACAACAGTTTCCACTAGTAGCGTTAAAGGGCCATCTAGGAATATTGAAATTCCAGAATGTCAACATTGTGGGAATAAACGCCGGGGAGAGTGTTGGATATTAATGAGAGGTTGTTTTTGATGTGGATCCACTAATCATTTTGTAAAAGACTGTCCAAAGTGATGTGATCCGGCTCGGGTGGTTGAGTTGTATTCACGTAGTTGCCCGATCGTAGATGAGAAGGGTTGTTCGCGTTTTGGTCTTAGTAGAAAAATTTGGATAGTTAGACTTGATGGAAGCGAATGGGGTTCAAGGGAAGCAAGTTCATGAAGATAGGTTCGGTTAGGGATAACAAATATGGATGTTTACGTGGTGGTTCAGTTTTGGAAATAACAAAGAAGAAATAACAAAGGTGGAAATGGTTTTGTGAACTTAACGTCAGGAGTGATTCAACACTAAAAAGTGTCACCCTGGTTCCTATATTGTTAAGGTGGATAGATGGGATAGTAGGATAGGTGAACGCCACACCAAGAAATGGTGATAAGTTCAAACAAGATCGGTAGACGCCACTAGCACAAACTAGATAAGTCTTCGAAACTTGTATGAGATATAAAAGGAAGCAACCTCACAGAAATAAAGTTTCATTAACAAATTGGCAAAAGTCCCTTTACAAAGAAATGAGTAAACTATTTATAGTCTAACCTGTGTAGCCGAATGGACAAATTAGCTAGCTTAATGACTAAGTAAATTCGGCTATGAACTAACTAGAATGTTCTAGAATGAAAACATTAATTAGCTAAGTCTTGATTCGGCTGATGGGAATGTATTGGACAACTTCATGTATAAGCAAAACTCCTTGAATGAATGTGAAGCCTTGGAAGCTAAATGGATTGTCTAGGTTCGGCCATGGGGTGCATGAAGCTTCCAAGAGGTGTCTCTTGGCCGAATGGGTGCATAGAAACTCCAAAAGTCCTCCCACATACATTCAGCTATACATGGAACTTGGAAGGGAGCTTGAATCTGGCCGTACATGAACTTGCATTAATTGTTCTCCATTCATGCATGTATGCAGTCCAAAGTGGATGTATCTTCCAATCTAATGCATGTAATTAATCTTCCATGCACATGAACATGATTTCTCCAAACATTGAACCGAACCATGCATGAATCTTCTCATTCATTGAACAAACCCGTACATGCACCTAGCCATTAATGTATCTCCATATTCAGCTGAACCTACAAAGACATGGACACATTTAATTATATCATTTAATCATAATTTAAACAGCAACTAACAACTTAAATAACAACTAACTAATTTGGACACATTAAATTAAAATTAACTAGCATATTAAATTCGGCTAGCTCAAATACTCAAAAACACTTAATGAACTAATTTGAGCTAGGGAAATCGGCTTGAGCTGTAGCAAACTAAATTGAGACAAAGCTAAAATTTGGTTTATTGAAATGGAAAAAGAAACGAGCTAGAAAGAAGCTAAAACGAGCTCAAACGAGCTGAAACAAGCTCATGTGAGCTGGTTGGAGCTGAATTGAGCTGGGAGAGCTGGAGAGGAGCTGAAGTCGGATTGCAAAAGGGTGCATTGAGTCCTCAAAGGGGTATCTACAGCTTCTGCAACGTCTAGGGCCTTGTTCTCTTCCCAAATGCGCATCACTAAAGCTGATAAAGCTCCTTGAAGTTGCTTGGTACGAGCTCGAGTCATGGGACCTTTTGGAAGCTCATTAGGATCTAGATATGCATTTGAGGATGCCCCGGGCATGCATACATCATTCCCCCTATCTTCAAAGCGACTTGTCCTCAAGTCGAGTCGCCGGTTAGTTTTGAAACAGGGATGCCTACTTGTTCGTTCTTGTTCAAATGTAATTAATTGTCGCATCATACCTTGCTGCAAAGATGTCACAAAACTTACAACCAATAGAAAGTCATTATAGATCATGAACTTATTTAAGCAATCGTAAAAGCTAATCACTTTTCGTTTTAAATAATTACAACAAGATAACATTAATATTCCATTCTCACTATCAAAAGAATATGTTCCATTACAACTTAAGAACTTGAAGATCATCGGTACTAGGAACTAAATATCCTTAGTTTTCTTGGGCATCTCAATTTGTATTGGAAAAACATGGTGTTTACTCATGCAACAGTTCAATAATCGCAATCGTCCATCATAAACAATTAATGGAAAAGATAGATTGAATTCCGGGCTTTGTTTACTTGAACAATGCAATTTAGACAGCAAACATTCTTTAAACTCAACAATATCACATGTACAAAGAATCATTCGATCATCAACCAAGACATGTATTTCTTCATCGACAATGCTTTCTTCATTAATGAAATTGATCAAAGGTCTATTAGAGATTCCAGAATCTATACCTTGGACAGGGAAGCAAGGATTAGTTTTACCTTTTCCTATCATTACAAACCTTCTTTCTCCGGGAATGTATTGTAATCGAAATGTAGGATTTGTTTCAACCTGAAAAGAAGTAGAAACAAGAAAAATTTGGTTAATTAAAACTCTTTTCTTTTCTTCACTCATGTTTCTTTGAATTGTCTTTTCTCTGCTTTGTTTTTATTTTCATCACAACTCTTTTTCTTTTCTCTCTCATTTTTTTTTCTTTCTTTTTCCACTCTCATATGCGCCAAAGATTGTTTCAAACGTTGTTGATCCTCCACAACTTGTCTTGGTGTCAGGGGTGCCAAAGTAAAATTTTGCCCGTGATATTTGAAAGTATATTGATTTGCGAACCCATCGTGCTTTACCCTTCGGTCAAATTGCCATGGCCTCCCAAGCAGTATATGGCCCGCATGCATGGGCACCACAACACAAAGAACTTCGTCTTCATATTTTCCAATTGAAAATGGAACAAGGACTTGCTTAGTTACCTTTAACTCAACTCCATCATTGAGCCATTGCAGTTTGTAAGGGCTCGGATGCACACTTGTCAGCAGATCAAGCTTTTTGACTAGGAGGGTGCTCGCAACATTTGTACAACTTCCTCCATCAATCACTAAACTACATACCTTTCCTTGAATGAAAAAACGGGCATGGAAAAGGTTCTCTCATTGCGGATTGATTTCGGCACCTTTCACACTTAAGCTTTTCTTAACAACAAGCATCTCACCTTCGACTGTGTACTCCAATTCTTCCTCGGCATCAGAAGGGTCTTTGGCATTGTTTTCAACTCTTTCTTTTTCCTCCTCCGATTCAATATCGCCATTGGGTCAGATCAGCATGGCGCTTCGATTCGGACATTGGCTCGCAATATGCCCTCTTCCAAGGCACTTAAAACATTTGATGTCCCTCGATCTGTTTTGGTTACCTTCAACAGTCTTGCCTTTGCTATTTTCAACCATGGACTTAGTAGTTTTGGCAGGTGCCATAGGTTCTTTCGTTTGGCTCGCCGAAGTACCCTTACTTGTGCCTTGGTTCCACCTAGGCACATTGGTAGTCGAATAACCTCGGGCAACACCTTTCTTCTTGAGTTTTTTCTCAACCTTGATGGCCATGTGGACCATATCAACTATCTCTACATAATGTTGTAGCTCCACAATGTTGGCGATCTCGCAATTAAGTCCGAACAGAAATCTAGCCATAGTTGCCTCTCGATCCTCTTCCACGTCCGTACGGATCATAGCAACTTCTATCTCTTTGTAATAATCCTTGACACTCTTTGTACCTTGAGTAAGGTTTTGGAGTTTTTGGTAGAGTTCACGGTGGTAGTGTGTTGGAATGAATCTCCGTACAAGACAGCCTTCATTTCAGCCCAAGTGTTAATGGGTCACTCGCCATTTCGTCTCCGACTTGAGATAAGTTGGTCCCACCAAATCATAGCGTAGTCGGTAAATTCTATGGCTGCCAACTTAACTTTCTTAGCCTCCGAATAGTTATGGCTCTCGAAAATGAGTTCAATCTTTTTCTTCCACTCTAAATATGCTTCAAGACCCAAACGGCCTTGGAATGGGGGAATCGATAACTTAATGCCTTTCAAGTCATCATCGAACATTTCTCGCTCTCGTTGGCTACGACGACATTGAACTCTTTGCCAGTCACTAACATTCGAGCCATCTTCGCTCTCGGCTTCACTTGGTGCAGAGACCTCGTCGTCTTGAGCTTGCCTTCGACCACAGTCTCTAGGTGGACTTATTGGGGTCCTTGCCCGTCGACCTCTTCCCTCCACTTGTTCGAGTTGGTCTTGTATCGGTTCCAATTTTCAGTCAAACAACCGTTCAACTTCACAAAGTAGAACTTGTAAGTTCAAATTCGGCACATTCTGAATGGGCTGTCTTTCCTCCACGTTTCGATCCATGTTGATTTTCAATAATATTTAAAACCTCACCATAAACCTCACTATTTCACTCGAAAAGAAATAATTAATGGATTTCACTCACGCTCGTGTTTTCACTCGTTTAGGCTTTTCAACACTCAAATGTTCTCACATTCTCTAGCGTTTTGCCTCTCAACTTACTCTCGTAACCTCGTATTTTGTTTCTCTTGACTCGTCTTGGTGCTTTAGGGTCGGCTTCAAAATGGTTACAAAGGATAAGATGTATGGGTGTACAGCTAGGCTGAAAGAATTTTTTTTTAATGTAGTGTGGTGTTTTGGAGGGGTACAGAATTGATGAAATGAACACTTGAAGATCGAAAAAATGTATAATCAATAGAGTAGAACAACTAGAACACTTCACTTCTTTTTTTTTCAAATTTTTTTTATAACTTCAAAATAATGCTTTACAATGGAGAATCTTCAAATACAACTTGATGATTTTAATAATATTTTTTCCTTTTTTTTTCAAAACAAACCTATTTTGATATTGATAGAACGTTGGCACTTCTCGTTTTACAAGCTCTGATACCAAATTATGTGATCCGGCTCGGGTGGTTGAGTCATATTCACGTAGTTGCCGATCGTAGACGAGAAGGGTTGTTCGCGTTTTGGTCTTAGTAGAAGAAGTTGGATAGTTAGACTTGATGGAAGCGAATGGGGTTCAAGGGAAGCAAGTTGATGAATATAGGTTCGGTTAGGGATAATAAAGATGGATGTTTATGTGGTGGTTCGATTTTGGAAATAACAAAGAAGAAATAACAAAGGTGGAAACAGTTTAGTGAACTTAACGTCAGGAGCGATTCAACACTAAAAAGTGTCACCCCAGTTCCTATATTGTTAAGGTGGATAGATGGGATATTAGGATAGGTGAACGCCACACCAAGAAATGGTGATAAGTTCAAACAAGATCGGTAGACGCCACTAGCACAAACTAGATAAGTCTTCGAAACTTGTACAAGATATGAGAGGAAGCAACCTCACAGAAACAGAGTTTCATTAACAAATTGGCAAAAGTCCCTTTACAAAGAAATTAGTAAACTATTTATAGTCTAACTTGTGTAGCCGAATGGACAAATTATCTAGCTTAATGACTAAGTAAATTCAGCTATGAAATAACTAGAATGTTCTAGAATGAAAACATTAATTAGCTAAGTCTTGATTCGGTTGATGGGAATGTATTGGACAACTTCATGTATAAGCAAAACTCCTTGAATGAATGTGAAGCCTTGGAAGCTAAATGGATTGTCTAGGTTCAGCCATGGGGTGCATGAAGCTTCCAAGAGGTGTCTCTTGGCTGAATAGGTGCATAGAAACTCCAAAAGTCCTCCCACATACATTCGGCTATACATGGAACTTGGAAGGGAGCTTGAATCTGGCCGTACATGAACTTGCATTAATTGTTCTCCATTCATGCATGTGTGCCGTCCAAAGTGGATGTATCTTCCAATCCAATGCATGTAATTAATCTTCCATGTACATGAACATAATTCCTCCAAACATTGAATCGAACCATGCATGAATCTTCTCATTCATTGAACAAACCCGTACATGCACCTAGCCATTAATGTATCTCCATATTCGGCTGAACCTACAAAGACATGGACACATTTAATTATATCATTTAATCATAATTTAAACAGCAACTAACAACTTAAATAACAACTAACTAATTTGGACACATTAAATTAAAATTAACTAGCATATTAAATTCGGCTAGCTCAAATACTCAAAAACACTTAATGAACTAATTTGAGCTAGGGAAATCGGCTTGAGCTATAGTAATCTAAATTGAGACAAAGCTAAAATTTGGTTTATTGAAATGGAAAAAGAAACAAGCTAGAAAGAAGCTAAAACGAGCTCAAACGAGCTGAAATAAGCTCAAGTGAGCTGGTTAGAGCTGAATTGAGCTGGGGGAGCTGGAGAGGAGCTAAAGTCGGATTGGCTTCTCCAAAGTCTAGGGCCTTGTTCTATGTGCATCACTAAAGCTCATTGAAGTTTCTTGGTACGAGCTCGAGTCATGGGACCTTTTGGAAGCTCGATAGGATCTAGATATGCATTTGAGGATGCCCCGGGTGTGCATACATCACAAAGATTGATAAAGCAACACCAACGGTATCACAGAGATCTGAATCTGCTTCCAGAGGTCGAGGGTTAGGCAGAGGTGGTTCAGTCAGTAGAGGAGGTTCTAGAAGAACAAGTGAAGTTACCACTCAACAATTGGAAGTTAGAGCTCTAGCTTGACCATATGTTGTAAGAAATCAAGAAGAAGGAGATACACACGATGTGGTAACAGGTATATTTCTATCACATTTAGAACCTGTTTATGCTTTACTAGATCCAAGGTCATCATATTCTTATGTTAATACAAAACTAGTTGAGATGGGAAAATTAAAACCTGAACTATCTAGAGTAACAGTAGAGGTGTCTAGTCCTCTAGGGCAAACAGTATTAGTGAATCGAGTATGTTGAAGAAGTCCATTAATGATTCAAGATAGAAGTTTTCTTGTTGATTTATTGATTATGCCATTTGGCGACTTTGACATTATACTAGGTATGGACTGGCTATCAGAATTGTAACACCCCAAACCTGGCCCAGACGTTATGGCTGAATCTGACGATGTCACATTGAAGTGCTTTTCGAAAACTTAGTCTTGTCGATGAAAGCTCGTTTGAAAATTTAAAACCTCCTTGTTAGAACACAAATCTCTCTAGCCATATGTTATTTATTTAAATTGTCACTACTTTTAAAACATTGTTTGTTGCGGAAGCATTTCAAAAGTGTCGCGAAAATGTAGAGTTTTGAAAATAGTTATCATTTTGGAAAATCGCGTTCTACTTCCAAAAGGTATAAATCATAATAACAAAAATCCCAAAATAAAAACTAGAAAATTAGAGAGGCCTTATTACATAATTTAAATCCAAAACGAGATCTAATAGTAATTCAACGCCAAATAAATGAGAACAAGAACAATAGTGTGACCATCTCTGAGTCCCTCGTAGCATCGACCTGCCTGAGGATTACCTGCGCAGTTAAACAGTAGCGTGAGCTTATGAAAACTCAACGTGTAACCCTATTTATCAATAGTAACATACAGTGTTAAACAGTCTGGGCCTAAGCCCATTTCAGTTGCAGTATCAGTGTGGGCCTTAGCCCAATGCAGAAATAGTATTAGTGCGGGCCTTAGCCCATTTCAGTATAATATCAGTCATGTAAATAAAGATCCTACCCAACCATCCTCTACACTCCACTCCCTCCAGCCCTACACTCCATGTGGGAAATAAATCAACCCACCTATCCCTACACTCCAGAATAAAGTACTAGTTTCGGCACTAATAGTAGTTGCAGCAGAGCTGCCTGTAATAGGCTTATAGCCTTTCAGTACACTTCCTCCAATAATGTATATCCCACCCCATGCAATGCATCATAATATAAGTGTACATACAATAAATATGGCATGCTCAACAGTCAAACATCACATAGGGGTATAATCGTAATTTATCTCATAGGGGTATAACAGTCATTTCATAAATTAGGATTTAGGTATACTTACCGACCCAACAGTAGGTCCACAGTCGTCTCACACGACTCGTGCAACATTAATAGTTAAATAGCAAAAATGGGCCTAAGCCTATAATACGACCCATGTGGGCCCATACGCTCGAAGTATTCTAAGAATATAAAATACAACACCTAATTATATCTTTACAATTTATGGTGAATTTCTAAATTTGGAACAGGGGATCCAGAAATCACTCCTGCCTGTTTCACTAAAAATTCAAATATCTTCTAACATATATTTCCTTTACTGTTTAGTTTGTTTTATGTGAAACTAGACATAATAAGATTCAATTTAATATTTAATCCATCACCTAATTCGATTTCTATGATTTTTAGTAAATTTTCAAACTCACGTCGATTATCTTTGCAATGTTCTATTTATGGCAAATTTCATCCCTTTTTTGAGTTTTCATGAACTAGGTATCCTAATAACTTCCCATAACATCAAACATAATCTAAACTAACCATTTCCATAATTTATCATTATCAAGCATTTCCTCAACCATTTCATCACCATATCATAAGATCATTTACACAAAATAAGTATATTGCTATACATGCCATACTTAAATTTTACAAGCCATTTACCAAAAAGTCCTTCAGATAGTGTGACCGAGCCTTCGACCTATCCCGACTCCTGAGCTGGCTTGTCCAACACTACAATGAGTAAGGAGGGAGTAAGCATAAATGCTTAGTAAGTTCATATGCAAATAATAAGTAACATAACAAACAATCATACCAATCAACATTAGCATGGTATCACCAAAACATATATCACATTTCTAATCATTTTTCATCATCTTATTACCTTATCGTTGTTGTATCAATACTCAACCCGAGGGTTAAGTACATACCTGTCCAAGGTATCCATTTCACAACACTTACCAATTCGTCTCTTTTCATCTCGAGTATTCCACCATTTGTGTAAAACTTTACCCGTTGAACACATCGAAATATAATTCGGATACATGGATAACTTGCACATAAGTGCCACATATGCAATCTAGCAATCATGTAACCCGCCCATAAGCGAACTCGGACTCAACTCAACAAGCTCGGGCGTTCGCATCCATAAGTGAACTCGGACTCAACTCAACGAGTTCGGATGCCTAGTTAAATCTCACGAACTCGGACTCAACTCAACGAGTTCGGACATTTGCATCCATAAGTGAACTCGGACTCAACTCAATGAGTTCGGATGCTCAACCATCCTAGTGACATGTCACTTGTATCCTAATCTATTCCTAAGGTTCAAACGGGATTTTCCTCGAACACATATCCTTGCCGTCTTCCGTAGGATGCCGAAACCAAAACTCGGTAACAATTTTATTTAACAAGTAGCTCACATAATTTACATTTTGTTTGAAAATAACCACAAAGCATATATTTCATGATAAAAATCAGCATATCATATAATTAACATCAATGACTTAAAAATAACAATTATGCTACATTATTTACACATGAACTTACCTTGGTACCAAAATACAAAGATTTTGCAATTTAGTCCACAATCTTTTCTTTTCCTCGATTGGGGTCAGTTCCACGTCTTTCTTGATCTAAAATAACACATTTAGCTTATTTAATACTCACATTATCAAATTAATCCTTAATTAAAATTTTGGAAAAATTACAATTTTACCCCTAAACTTTTGCATATTTACACTTTTGCCCCTAGGCTCGGGATTAAACTTTATTCCTTATTCTTATGTTTTATAACATGCTGATCACTTTTCCCTTCTATGGCAACATCAAATTCTCACTTTAACATGTACTTGTGACTATTAGGTATTTTTACCGATTTAGCCCTTTTACTCGTTTTTACTTAAAATCGAGTAGTACAAGTTGTCTAACATAATTTAAAACCTCATATTCTATCATAAAACACCAAAGTGCACAAATTTCACCTATGGGTATTTTTCCAAATATAAACCCTAGGTTAAGTTATTGCTAGCATAAGCTTTATCGAGTTACCGGGATCTCAAAAATGTAAAAATCATTAAAAACGGGGCTTAGAATCACTTACTATGAAGCTTGAAAGTTGAAGAAACCCTAGCTATGGTGAGTTGGAGCATTCGGCAGCAACTATGAAGATGATAACTAATTTTGTGTTATTTTTCCCTTCTAATTTCATTTAATACCCAAATGACCAAAATGCCCCTCCTTACTAAACTTTCAAAAATTCCTTCCATGTCCTAATTTTTCCCATGAACTTTAAATTGGTAAAATTGCTATTTAAGACCTCCTAATTAATATTTCAAAGCAATTTCATACTAAAAACTTCTAGAATGCAAGTTTTGCAACTTATTCGATTTAGTCCCTAACTTTAATTTAAACTCGTTATGCATAGAATTTCTTCACAAAATTTTCACACAATCATGCAATCATATCATAAACCTCAAAATAATTATAAAATAATTATTTCTATCTCAGATTTGTGGTCATGAAACCACTATTCCGATTAGGCCCTAATTTGGGATATTACAGAAATCCTATCTAATCTTACAAGATATGATTCCCTCTATCTTCTAAGATTAGTTACCATAGTTGCCTAAGTTACCATATCGTCCCTATCAGGCCAACCAGGCTTCAATCTGACAGGCTTCTCCAACAGTTCCTTGAATCGGGCCAGTTCTTGTGGGCTAAATGATCCCGATCTTATTAACAGACCTCTATGGGGCGCATCTTGTGCCATGGTCATGGGCCTTGCACTCTGACCCGTGACATTCTCCCCCACCCATTCTCGCAACGCCCTTGTTGCGACTTCCGAATGGCACTGACTTGATTCACCTTCGATATCACTCGTTGCCTTGGCTTCCTCCCGACTCGCTTCCTGATCGGGTTGTTCCTTCTTTCAAACTTTTTGCCTCGGCTTCCGTCGCCTCTTATCTTGAATCGTCGCACTCGTTGGTACATCATGTTGGCAAGAAGTCTCCACACTAACTTGCCCCAATTTTGACTTGTTCCCTTTTGAACCACCTTGATTCTCATTCCTTGGCTTCGTGTTGCCCATAGTTCCTCGGCTTCCTTGCTTATGAACTCTGAAAGGGCCCTTACGACCTTGCCAAGCCAACAAGTCAGAATTTAAAACACTATCAAAGTGTTTGCAATGTACCTTTCTCGCAGCATTTACTCGTCTCCACAGTCGAATCTGCAGGCTTCATATCGATCTCTTGCGCCTCCAATTCTTTCGAAATGGCTTTCGTAGAATCCCGTCCCATCAAGTCAATGTTCCTCCCATACGAAACATCCTCGAGTAATTAGATCGACGATAAAACCTTTGTCCAAACCTTCATATCCCAATACACTAGCACAACAATCTTTGATAACGGACCAGTGACAATATGAATCTGATCGGCCCATGGGTACAGAACCGTCTGAATCCTGTCAAGGAATTTTAAGCCAAGCACATAATCATAATCATCTAATTGGATTACCTCGAATTCTTCCTTGCCCTTCTATTCGCCGATTTGTAGTTCCACGTCACGAACTACTCTCACAGTTGGGCCCTCCGCGGAATTTATGGTCTTGATCTTCCTATTCGATTTCTTAATCGAGAGACCAAGTTTCTTCACAGCCTTCTCCGATATGAACAAATCCGATGCTCCCATATCAATAAGAGCACTCCCATTTCGACCTGCAATGTTGATGTCTACGAACATCAACCCTTCCCTACCATTCCTTTTCTTCGGGAAGAGAATCATCGAATTAACCCTCGATGTCTTTTTCTCAATAGGCTTTGCCTCTTCCGGCTCATCACTCTTCTTGATAGCCGAAACCGTAGATACCTTTGGGCAGTCCCTCTTCATGTGCGGCCCATTACAAAAGTAGCATCTCAACTTCCCTCTCTTCTTTCTCGGGCTATTGGATCTTCTTTTCCCATTTCGTGGTTTCCTATTACCACCATCACTGCCACTACCGCTGCCATAATAGCTATGTCCCTCTTCGTCTTCCTCATGGTGCCCACCATTGCCCCTCTCATTGGGCTTGGAAGATTCGAACCTGTCGCTTCTCGGAAAACACACAATTTGTGCGCGCCGTGCCTTGAACCCAAGCACCTCCCACGCCCTCCTAGCGTGCTTAGCCACTGGGCCAGGTGCTTGCTTGTGTCTAATCCCAGCCCAAACCACTTATAAGGCCTACCTGCGACAGCCCTTAACTTAAAAATATTTTTACGCATGCTGGGAATCGGACCCCAGCCTTCCTTCCTACTGTCCAGCGTGCCTAACCACTGGGCCAGACGTTCCTTTATGCCCAATTTCTACCCAACTTATTTTTAAGGCATTATGCCCAGATTTTCTTAGGAGGCAAAATTTAAGAATTTTGCTAAAGCTATGGGCCGAGCCCCGGACTTTTTTCCATACCATAGACCCTTCGTAATTTATTTAATTACTAACTAAACATACTTAATAATAATAATAATAATAATAATAATAATAATTAAAAATCCAAATTATTCGGGCCGTCTTCTACCCGAACCCGGACTCAAGGCCCAATACTTCCAGGCCCAAAAATCAAGGTGTTACATATCGTCAGTTGAATAAAGTCACGATAAAGAACAAGTACCCTCTACCCAGGATTGAAGACTTGTTTTGTAACACCCCTAACCCATATCTATCGCCATAATTGGGTTATGGTGCATTACCGAAAACTTTTAAATTAAAACATTCAATTACAACCATTTTATAAAACACATCATATTCCATTCAAACACATGCATATCGTCCTTTATTTGAGCCCGCAAGGCCTTAAAATCTCATTAGAAAGGATTTGAGACTAAATCGAAAACAATCAGAAAGTTTAGAGAAAAGTCAGAAAATTTGAACTGTAGGGGTCATACGGCCGTGTGGTCAGGCCGTGTGACTCATACGGTTGAGACACATGCCTGTGTCTTAGGCTATGTCATATTGAAATAGGGACACACAGACGTGGCCTAGCCCGTGTTCGTGTCCATGCCCGTGTAACTCTCTGACTTGGTTCACACGGCCAAGCCACATCCCCCTGAGCCAAACAATGTAACACTCGAAATGCAACCTTTTGAAAAACCCTACATGGGACATACGGACGTGTCGCATGGCCATGTGGCACACACGACTGAGACACATGCCTGTGTCTTAGGCCGTATGGACAAGAAATAGGCCAAATTCAAGCCTTTTCTTTCACCCAGTTCAAGCACACCCTTACAAGCCATTTGCACATATAGCCAAGGTATCAAAACATGCTCAAACATGCATAAAATGACCAATTTCAATAACCAAAATTTCATTCAACCAATATGCCAAAAGGCACCTCAATCACAACAATCAAGTATACTTAAACATATGCATAATTGATCACCTTGCTACCATTTTAAAACATATCATGCTTAACTTATACCATGTCAATATAGCTTATCATTTGAACCATTGTTTTCATGCATCCCAAATACACATATTTCTAACTGATATATATTTGACCATATTTCATCCATATATATTTAGCTTAATTCCATACCAAGTTATACCATAATTGACCACAAGCCAAATTCACATTCAAACATACCAAATGGGTCATAATTCAACCAATTTTACTTTACTAAATTCCATATCAAATCATGCCCAAAATAATCATTTTGCAAACATGCCAACACTTACAACCTTGGTCATAAACAATCTAACATCCCTAACTTGTATCCGTTGCCGAAATAGGGTTTCAGAGCATTACCAAACTTATCAATTAAACAATTATACAATTCCTATATCCAAACAAACATCATTCAAATACAATCATATAGTCCCTAATACAAGCCCTCAAGGCCAAAAACAAGCATTAGAAATGGTCAGGGACTAAACCGAGAACTCAGGAAAATTTTGGAAAAATATAGAAAAATTTCAAAGTACAGAGGACACACGCCGGTGTGGCTAGACCGTGTGTCTCACATGACTGAAGACATGCCCGTGTCACATGTCCTAGCCCGTGTGCTACCCCATGTAACTCTCTGACTTGGGTCACACGGCCAACTACACGCCCGTGTAACTAGCTCGTGTACTCTTAGAAATGGCCTTACATGCCCATGTGCCAGGCCGTGTGCTAGGCCGTGTGAAAACTGAAGGGTATACTGACTTATGCCGTACGACCAAGTCACACACTTGTGTGCTAGACAGTGTAGAGCTACTGACTTGGTTTCTAATTAAGTACCAGGGGACACACGACCATGTTGGACAAAAATAGGCTATTTTCCAAGCTATCTTTCTCACCCAAACTTGCATTCATCTATAGATACCAAATAACATATAACCATATCATCAATAGGCATTCAAACCAATCTCAACTAAACAAGAATAATGCTATTCCAATACCAATAACCATAATGCTCATAACATCATAATTTGCCAATTCAAAACATACCAATATATCCTTCAAGAATTCACTTAATTAGTCACTTTCAAATATGCATTATTTGCCTAACACTTAGCATGCTAATTCATTCTCAATTTCTACCATTTGCTACCTTCATTTCCAATTCTTAATAGGGCATTCACAAAGCAAATATAAACCACATAATGAAAGGCCATTTACACATATATACATAACCAAGTTTACCAAAATAAGCCAAATCACATGGCTAAACACATAACCAAAAACATATATCATTTACAAGCCAAATTAATTGACTAAATACATTACAAACATATAGGCCATATTAACCACAACACCTATACATGCCATATAACCAAGTACACAAGTTCAAAAGTACCAAAACAACGATTGGATAGTGTGATGAGATCTCCGACAACTCCCAATCTAAGCAAGCTTTGAAATTATTATAAAACATGAAAAAGTAAACAAAGTAAGTTATAAAGCTTAGTAAGCTCGTATGGGTAATAAGTATAACTTACCATTCATTCACAATTTCAAGTAAGTAAACATGAGATAATATAACTCAATTTAATCGATAAACCTAACACAAATTCATTCATAAGGTTAAATATGAAATTCATAAATTTCTTCGATTCAATGCTTGTATGGTTCATGATAAACCGTCATTTGTTCATATTTTTACCCCATGCTTAGCGCATTTTATGGATGATTTTTCCTTAGGATTGGTGAACTCGATGCTCCTAATGCCTTAATTTCATGTTTTATACTTAGGTGAGCTTAGGAGAGTAAAAGGAACGAGAAATGGACCAAAAACGGAGAAAATGGGCCAACGTACGAAATCAACACGGCCTAGACTTCCTCACACAAGCAGACCACACGGCCGTGTCAATTTGGCAGAATTGAAACACGACTCACACAGGTAGACCACACATTCGTGCTATGTTAACAGGCTTGACCACGACCTGAAGTAATCGTACACGGGCGTGTCACACGAGCGTGTCTCTGCCGAGCCCAAGTTGAGTCCAATTCGGAAAAGGCTAATTTTGAGGGCTTTTAGGCATTTTAAAGCCTATAAATACACCTTAAAGGAGGAGAAAAGAGGGGACGCATAGGAGGGAGCAAGGAATTGCTCAAGGAAAGCAGATTGATCCATCTCAGAAGTCAGATTCACCGTCAAGACTGAAGATCTACCTTCAATTCCCCTTCAGGAGTTTTGGGTTTTTCTTTATGTTTTATATTCACTATTCTTCTGAGATGTTTACCTTTTTAGTTATGAACTAAATCCCCTAAATACCTAAGGGGGATGAAACATAAGACAGATCTTGTTATTATTATTTTCTGAATTGTATGATAAATATTTGACTTGTTCTTAATTATGTGTTCTTAATTCTTGTTTTGATATTCCAGGATATTGATTCAAGTTACGCTTTTATTCAGAGGAGGAATAGACCCTGTCTAAGAGTACAATTGTCATAATTAAGCGGAGTTGATTGTGTGCCTAGAGATAGGGTGACAAGATTTTGCCAGATTAAGGTGAAACCTAATAAGGGGATCCATAAATCGAGTTCATGTAACCCTAGGAAGTTAATTAGAAAGAGTTTCAATTATTCAACCTAGGTTAAACGTTGTTAGTCTCGAGAGAGATAATAATATAACTTAGGGATTTCTACGGATCAAGTCAAATGAATAAATCGTCCGATTCAGAGTCAAATAACAAGTGAAGTCTAGGTGGATTTTTCCTTAGGTATTGTCTTAATTCAATCGTTTTCCAAAAGTAATACCCCAATTCTATTTTCTGTGAATTCTTAGTTTATTTAATTAGTTAGTTAAAACAAACCCCCTTATTCTTAGGCTAGATAATAAAAAAATAGTCATTACTAGTACTTTTAGTTTCTTTTGGTTCGACAATCCGGTCTTGCTAAAACTATACTACTGTTCGATAGGTACACTTGCCTACATCGTGATAATAGTTAGTTTCAAGAATGATTAATTATAAATATTTAAAACCTGTCACAAAATAACACGATCAAGTTTTTGGCGCCGTTGCCAGGGAACTAAGATATTAGGAACACTCAATTTTTATTACTTTAGCCATTTATTTTCCTTGCAAGTTAATTTTATTTATTATTATTATTTATTAATTTACTTTTTCTTTCTCTTGGTAGGTTTTTATAGTTTATGACTAGAAGAAACCCGTCAGGACCACTACTTTTTTATGAAGAAATCGATCGCACAGTTCGCAGAAACCGAAGAGAAATAAGACGAAGCCTAAGATACACAGAGGAAGAGCAAGAGGAAAATATCTCAACTACGACTGAGGAGATGGCTGAAAATCAAGATAATCAACTACCTCCTGCGATACCCACTGAACTAGCAAATCAAAATCCTGCTCCTCGTACTATGTATGATTATGCTAAACCTACTTTAACAAGAACTGAGTCAAGTATAGTTAGACCTGCTATTGTTGCGAATAATTTTGAACTAAAACCTAACATTATTCAAATGATATAGTAATTTGTTCAATTTAATGGTTTGCATGATGAGGATCCAAACACTCACTTAGCAAATTTACTGGAATTCTATGATACATTTAAAATTAATGGCGTTTCTAACGATGCCATTCGTCTTTGGTTATTCCCTTTTTCATTGAGGAACAAAGCTAAACAGTGGTTGAGCTCGTTACCACGAGGGTCAATTACTACTTGGGAATAAATGACCGAAGAGTTCTTATTAAAATATTTTTTGCCGACTAAAATAGCTAAATTACGTATGATATCTCTTCTTTTGTGCAGATGGATTTAGATACAGTCTATGATGCATGGGAGAGATACAAGGATCTTTTGTGAAGATGCCCTCACCATGGGTTACCACTCTGGCTACAGGTTCAAACCTTTCATAATGGCCTGAATCCTTTGACTCGACAAATGGTTTACACAGCTGCCGGCAGAACCATCAACAATAAAACACCTGAAGCTGCCTATGAATTTATAGAAGAGATGTCACTGAATAACTATCAATGGCAAGTCATGAGGACAAAACCAACGAAAACAGCCGATGTTTATAACGTCGACTCGGTCACCATGCTCTCTAATCAGGTAGAACTCTTGAATAAGAAAATTGATGGTTTTCTTAATTCTTCACAAGTTCACCCAGTAATGCAGTGCAAAGCAAATGGAGGTGGATCGAGCAGTTTAGAGTACCCGCCATATGGTCACAACATGGACAACGAGCAGTTAAATTGCATGAGTAACAATCCTCGATCTCAAAACAATCCTTATAGTAACACTTACAATGCAAGTTAGAGGAACCACCCAAATTTCTCATGGGGAGGCCAAGGCAATCAGAGACCCCCTCTAGGCTTCCAACAACCACCATACCAAGAAGAGAAGCTAAACCTTGAAGAGATGCTTACAAAGTTTATACCAGTGTCAGAAACTCATTTTTAGAATACCGAGACAACACTTAAGAATCAACAAGCATCGATCCAAGGGCTCGAAACTTAGATTGGACAGCTTGCCAAGTTGATTTCTAAACGACGACAAGGTAGCTTGCCAAGCAACACAGAATCGAATCCAAAGGAGCAACTCAATACGATTACTAGTCAAGATGAGAAAAGGTTAGTCACACCTGAACCAGAACTAAGGCAAGGTACTGAGATAAGCAAAGGTAAAGGTGAGGTATACCACAAAAAATAGAAATTGGTAAGTACAGAATACAAACCTCGTGTGCCAAACCCTAACGCGACAAGAAAAAACCGCTCCGATGAACAATTTGGTAAATTTCTTAAACTCTTAAAAAAATTACACATTACCTTATCGTTTATTGAAGCTCTATCACAGATGCCAAACGCAATGAAATTTTTAAAGGAGCTTTTAGTAAATAAACGGAAGTTGAACGAGGCGTCGATGTGGAGCTAAACACAGTTTGCTCAGCTATTTTACAGAATAAGCTACCCAACAAATTAAAAGATCCAGGGAGTTTTACAATTCCTTACTTAATTGGTAGTTTAGATGTTAATAATGCATTAGCTAATTTAGGGGCTAGTATTAACGTCATGCCCTACAAAATGTTCAAACAATTAGGTCTTGGGAAACCTAAATAGACTAGGATGAGCATACAATTAGCAGATAAAACTATAAGATTTCCTAGGGGTATTAGTAAGATGTGCTAGTTAAAATCGATAAATTTATATTTCCCGTTGACTTCATTGTTCTAGACATAGAGGAGGATAGTAACACTCCTTTAATTTTAGGAAGGCCTTTTTTAGCAACTACTAGAATGATTATTGATGTTGGCACAGGTGAGCTCACACTTCGTGTAGGGGACAAAACGATCACCCTTCAAGCTCGCACTACTGGCAACACATTGAAAATTAAAGGTGATCGTCTAAACCATTCTACTAAAACTGACAATATGGTGCAACCTACTTTGCAGGAAATGAGTCTGCAGGAAGTGCATGAGCCATTCTCAAGCAATAGTAGAGGACTTATTCATGAAGATCGAAGGCTACAAATCGAGGAACTAGATGAATGGAAGACGCATAAACGAAGAACACCTGATAAACCAAACCTACGCCAGAACGAGCTCAATACATTTCCAAATCAACTTAAAGTTGGAGATAAAATTTTATTAGAAGCCACAGATCCTCACATTGTCACTACCAAACCAAATGAAGAAGTCCCTCTTATGGTACTTAGCATTTTCCCATTCGGTACTGTAGAGGTAAGTCATCCCAAGTTTGGCACTTTTAAGGTAAATAACACCTACCTAAAACCTTATTTTGATAAGATGGATAGCAGGAATGAGGAGTATAAACTCCTCGAACCACTATGACCATTCAATGGAGAGGTAAGTCGAGCTTAGACTATAAACAAGCGCTTCTCGGGAGGCAACCCGAGAACTAACAATATTAATTTCTTTAAATTTTAGTATTTAACACCTAACTTACTAACGGAGATCTTGAATACAGGTTTTCCACACAGACACAGCCAGGCACACGGGCGTGCTGAGGACGGTGTGGAAACAGGGTAGAGATTTTTCCCAAATACGAGCTACGATAAAATGACACGGCAATGCAATATGGCTGTGGGAGAGCTTGCCTAAATAACACGGGCATTTGACACGCCCGTGCCTTAGAACCGTGGTTGAACCTGAGAAAATAATATGAGCGTTCGACACGCCCGTGTCCTATACCTGTAGTCGAACCTGTCAAATTAACACGGGCGTGGAGCTATATACACAGGCGTGGGAGAAGCGAACGAAGACAAACACGACCGTGTCACACGGTCGTGTGCACCCATACACCCAAAATACACGGGCATGGGCCGAATGCCAGATGCACCCAAATTTAAAAATGCGAAACACACGGTCTAAAATTGGGGAACACGGGCGTGTTCCCTAGCCGTGTACCCCAAAATCTATAAATAGGCTGCACTATTCATTGTTTTCTTCACCCAAAATCCCTAACCATAGCCACTGCAAGTCCACACGCCCGCCCCGCCACGCCCGTGCACTTCGTATCAATCTCATACTCTTTCATATAATTGATATACCTATTGAACCATTTGAAATAATATCGGATACTTGAGAATCTCGCACCCTAAGTGCCAATACATGGTCGAAACCATCTCAATCTCATATCTCATATGAAAATGCTCATCTGAAGCTATCACCAGGTCTGCTCATACAAGCTGATGGTCAAGACGTAGTTACACAGTGCTGCTCACACTAGTTAACGAGAATCCACAACACATGCCGAAAAACTTAGCCACCGGTAGATCGTATGGACCAATACCTAAAACATAATAACCCCTAATGACATGTCATTTGTATCCTATCTATTCCTAAGGTTCAACTGGGATTTATACATTGCCAAATCTAAGTCAAATATTTTTGTGAAGTCATACTCATCAATAATGCTTATTAACAAATGAACTTACTTCGATCACAGAAACGACGTAATAAGATCAACTAGTTTAAAACTTTATCTTTCCCTCGATCTAGGTCCATACTGTAACACCCCAAACCAGGCCCAGACGTTATGGCCGAATCCGACGTGTCTCATTGAAGTTTTGAAAACCCATGATTCATTTTAGTGTTTAAAAGGATCGTCTTTTGCTAAGTTAACAAAGTGAATGGAAGCTGTGCACTAGGTAGGTATCCGAAACAAAGGAGGTGAGCCATGAAGGCTGCTTAAGTACCAAGCTCTTTAGTGGATCCAATCCTAGACATGCCCACAACCATTGCCACACTTTGATAATCGAGTGGAAATTCATTTGAATAGTTATTTTTGATAAATCGATTAGTTGCATTGTTGCATTATTTTGAAAACGAGTATCATTTTGAAAATGCGCCCTAAGACTAGCCCATTTTGAATTATTATCAGAAAAGTTTAGAGTTATAAAAAAAATAATCCCAGAAAAATAGTTAAAATAGCCTTATTACAACCCAAAAACAAATAATATTAACAGCTAAGGTAAAACTTAATAAGAAACCAGTTTACTAATTGCAAAGTTCAAAAGTGATCACCATGGCCACTCTGAATTCCCTCCGGCTCCAAGTCTCCACATCACGGCTCACCTGCAAGGTTAAGGAAGGGGGTGAGTTTGGAAACTTAGTGCGCAACAAGCCCCTTTCAGAGCCCAAACCAATATCAGCATACTGGCCTAAGCCCAAATTCAGTCTCAACATATACTGGGCCGAAGCCTTTCGTGTAACGATTACTGGGCCGAAGCCTTTTCATAATTCAAGTCACTAGGTCGAAGCCTTTACTGTATACGGTATGGCCCATAGGCCCATTTTAATAACACATGCAATATCAATGAACATATGCAAGCCCATTTGGGGAGACTACTCAACCCACCAACCGCTACTCTCCACCCGTACCAACCAAGCTCTCCATGTGGGGAATATCTCAACCCACCCAACCAAACTCTCCACTGGCAGCATAGCTGCTTTATCATATAACTGGAGGCCTAGCCTCTTTAATTAACTGGGGCAAAGCCCTTTTTGATAGATTGGGGCAAAGCCCTTTTGCACTTCCTCCATTCAAATAAAACCCAACCCATGCATATATGAATATATCATGGCATATCATGTGCATATCATAGCATATCATGTACAAAACAATATCGCATGCATCCTAATTATACATATCCTTGGGGTATATCTTTGGTCATTTTCACCTAGGGGCAAAATGGTCATTTTTTATATTATAAGGGTAAGTTCATTATTCTATCATTTATTAGGGTTTCCCATACTCATTATCAGTTATCAACAATTTCAAGTGTTTAAACAGCGATTCTAGCCCATTTTAGCAAAACCGAGTCACTGGGCCAAAAAACCCCTTATGGGCCCCACTTAACCGATTTTGTCATCTAGGCCCATTTAGTTTATATTCCATAACGATATTAACTGTCTTAATGTGCAATTTATATGGATTCCATTTTCTACCAAATTTACCCAAATGGGCCCAGAAGCCCATTGGGCCCCGATTACAGCCCCTCGAGGCCCAACTTATTGTGATGCCGAAAAAATCGTGCTCTTACCTGTTCCAATGATCCCGATCATTAAACTTAGTGAATCTACCTAACCTATGAGCGTTCGCATGCTCACAAGTCCTCGAAATGCCGAAATTTCGGCATATATCGATTTAAGCTATGAAAGAGGGTTTGTTACACACCTGTTTTGTGACGTTCACCAATGAAGACTCCCACGGTAACCTACAATTATTCACCACCATTCTT
Organism: Gossypium longicalyx; assembly: GCA_025698465.1. Taxonomy (NCBI): domain Eukaryota; kingdom Viridiplantae; phylum Streptophyta; class Magnoliopsida; order Malvales; family Malvaceae; genus Gossypium; species Gossypium longicalyx. Next base: position 26,687,111 of record CM046999.1, read on the forward strand.
AGTCTACAATTCATGCCAATCATCCCACATCTTGCCTTACCAAAATCGGCCAGAGAACCCCTAATGGCCATAGTTCACTTACCTTCACGGTCCGACGATATGGTTCAAGCTTATCCAAAGACTCGACACTCCAAGCCTTGCTGCACCTCCAAAGTTATCTATTCCACTATAAAAAACATAAAAATCAAATGAAGAAGCCCAATAAGGCCTATATCTCAAATCGACAGCCCCCCTAAGCTATAGGGAGTTTCGGCTTTTGTCAACAATTATACTACTGAATCGATTGGAGTACAAATACTTACCACAGTCTTCCTTCTTGAACCGCTTAAAGCTTAGCAGATGAAGAAATTGGCCACCAAAAAGTGAAGGGAAAAGAAGGTTACTGGTCAATAAGAAGTCGACACCACCAAGTTTCACAGGTTTCGGCTTTTGTGGCTTTTCGGCAAAAGTGGAGATAAGAAAGGGAGTAGTAGATGGGAAGAAAGGAATAGTAGATTGGTTTTGGAGAAGAAAAGAAAGAAAGATGAATGGGAAGGGTGGCAGTTTCGGTTAGAGAAGAAAATAAAAAGAAAAGAATGGTTCTATGGTGCTCAAACAGAGGAAAATCGGCACAACTATAGCCTAATGCCGAAATACTACCCTCAAAATCCCCCTAGCCGATTTCTCCTCCCTAATCCCCTCTATTCGGCAAACTCTATCCTCTCTTTCAAATCCCTAAAATCTCTCCCTTTATCACTCCTTAATTCAAGCATTCAACTATTCAAACTCTCTCCAACAGAGTTCCATTCAGTTTTAAACTTCTGCATGCACAAGGCATAAAAAATATAACATCACATTTGCCATCACAGAGAATCGAACCCAGGCTTCCCCCCAACCACTTACACGCCACCTTTTTAGCTCCTTAGTGGCGTCACTTAGCCACTTTGCCAGGGGCTCCTTTTTGTGATACATTTTACCCACAACTTTTAATAAAGCCATCTACCCAAAGCCCCTAACTCCTTAAGTCCAATGTTCAAAAATTCTTCTGGGTTTTGGTCATTCTGGGTTTTGGTCATCACATGGGCCTTCCATAAGCCCATTTACATATTCCAACTATGAATTTTCACTACCCAATACCAAATTTAAAAAACTCTACCAAATTCTCAGAAATTACGAGAAACCCAAAAATCAGGATGTTACACGTACGAGGCTTCACTTGATCTAAATAAATCAAATTCAGTACATTTAGTATTCATTCTATTCAATTCAGTCCCAAAATTCATATTATGGTAATTTTGCACTTTTACCCTTTATTTTTAACATCTTTACAATTTAGTCCCTAACTCATAAAAATGCAAATTCATGTAGTTTAACCCACACCCATGCTAGCTGAATTATATATATACACATAGCAGGCCATATTTTTCATTATTTCACACATTTACCACATAATTTTCACATTTCTCAATTTAATCCCTAATTTGAAATTTCATTCAAAATCACTTAACGAATGTTGTTTATCTAACAACAACCATTCATTTTCTATCATCAAACAACAAAAAATATACCTATTCATCAATGGTAAAACCCTAGACCTTTAATAGTTTTGCAAATTAGTCTCTGGGCTAGCTAAATTAAGTTACAACGACTCTAAAAACATAAAAATCATTAAAAACCGTGTCAAAAATCACTTACATGCATGGATGAGACATAACTGAACCTTCAAGCTCTATTAATGGTGTTTTCCTAGCTTATTTTAGGTGGATGAATGCACTTAGGAAGATGAAAAAATTGTTTTTTTTTCTCTATTTTACTTAGTTTGATACTAAATTACAACTTTAACCTTAATTAATAACCTTTAAAACACTTAATAATGTGTCCGTATATGTCCACTCACATTATGGATGATTTAATAACAACATAAGGATCTCTATTTTAAAGTTCTATAGCAATTAGACAGCTTTAGCTAATAGAACTCAACTTTTACATATTACGTGATTTAGTCCCTTTTATCGAATTAAGCATTCAAACTATAAAATTTCTTAACGAAATTTTCATACAATCATACTATCATGCTGTAAACCTTAAAATAATAATAAAATAAATATTTCAACCTCAAATTTGTGGTCCCTAAAGCACTGTTCTAATTTGACGAAAAATAGGCTGTTACAACTCTCCCCCTTACAAATTTTCATCCCAAAAATCTTACCAGAAAATAGGTTAGGGTACTGTTTTCTCATAGCTTCCTCAGGTTCCCACATAGCTTCTTCGATACCATGCTGTTGACAAAGAACCTTCACTAAAGCTACGCTTTTGTTTCTTAATTTTTTAATCTCTTGAGCTAAAATTCTGATCGGTTCTTTGTTATACGACATGTCGGGCTGAATTTCAACCTCTGTTGGGGAAATCATGTATGACAGATTTGATCTATATCGGTGTAACATCGACACATGAAACACATTGTGGATCTTTTCTAATTCTGACGGTAAAGCTAGCCGATATGCCACTGGCCCTATTCTCTCGATAATCTCGTACTGCTCGACAAATCGTGGACTCAATTTTCGTTTGTGACCAAATCGATGAATCTTCTTCCACGGTGATACTTTTAAACATACTCTGTCACCCATTTGAAATTCAATATCTTTACGTTTCAAATCTGCATATAATTTCTGTCGATCTGAAGCTGCTTTCAAACTGTTGCGAATTACTTTCACTTTCTCTTCAGTCTCTCTGATCAAATCAACCCCGTGATTCTTTTTCTCACTAAGCTCAGTCCAATACAATAGAGTTCAGCATTTATAACCATATAAAGCTTCATATGGTTCCATCTTTATGCTCGACTGATAACTATTATTGTACGTAAACTCAACCAACAGTAAATATTTCTCCCAATTGCCTTCAAATTCTAAAACACAGCAACGAAGCATATCTTCGAGAATCTGAATCATTCTCTTAGAATAACCTTCAGTTTGAGGATGAAATGCAGTACTAAAATGTAACCGCTACCCAAAGCTTCTTGCAATTTCTTCCAAAATCGTGACGTAAACCACGGATCTCTATCCGAAATAATAAAAACTGGCACCCCTTGCAATCTGACAATATTAGAGATGTATAATTTAGCTAATCTATCAATTGAAAATTCTGTATGTACAAGAATGAAATGTGTAGATTTTGTCAAACGATCAACAACAGCCCAAATAGCATTTTTCTTTTTTCAGAGATAGGGGTAACCCCGATATAAAATCCATCGTAACTCTATCCCATTTCCACTCAGGTATCATCACTAGCTGTAGTAGTCCCAAAGACACTTGATGTTCGGCTTTAACTTGTTGACAAACCAAGCATCTCAACATAAACTCTGAAATGTCTCGTTTCATGCTCGACCACTAGTACATCTATTTCAAATCATTATACATCTTAGTACTCCCTGGATGAACAGATAAACAACCACTGTGTGCTTCGTGTAGAATCTTTTGAATAAGCTTGGAATTTCTCGGTACATAAATTCTACCTCGGAATAGTAAACAATAATCAGATCCAATCTGATATTCTGAATCAGTAGTCTACTCGTACTGTACTCTTTTAGCTTGCAATCATTATAACATTTCTGAGCCTCACAAATTTGTTGAAGAAACATTGGTTTACCTTTTAACTCAGCTAAAATCGAACCATCATCATATAATGTCAATTGTATTTTCATCACTCTTAAAGCAAACAAAGATTTTCTACTCAAAGCATCCGCGACTACATTCGCTTTCCCTAGATAATAATCAACCACTAACTCATAGTCTTTCAATAATTCAAGCCATCTTCATTGTTGCAAATTCAAATCTTTCTGAGACATTAAATACTTAAAGCTTTTGTGGTCGGTAAAAATATGACACTTCTCACCGAATAAATGATGTCGCCAAATTTTCAATCGAATACAATAACGGCCAACTCTAAGTCGTATGTCAGATAATTCTTTTCATGCAATTTTAATTGTCTGGAAGCATAAGCTATCACTTTAACTTCTTGCATTAAAACACATCCCAAACCATTTAATGACGCATCACTGAAAATCAAAAACTCTTTACCTGACTCATGCAGAACTAAAACTGGTGCTTCAGTTAACAGTGCTTTCAACTGTTCAAAACTCTATTGGCATTTCTTAGACCATTCAAACTTCACATAACAATCGATTCATCGATGTAGCAATCATCGAGAACCCTTTTACAAAACGCCGATAGTAGCCAGCTAATTCCAAAAAAACTTCTGACTTCGGACACGTTTCTTGGTGGTTTCCAGTCAACTACAACTAAAATATTGTTCGGATCAACTTGGATACCTTCCGCTGAAACAATATGTCCCAAAAATCTAATCTCTCAGAGCTAAAACTCGCAGTTGAAAATTTAGCAAACAGTTGCTTATCTCTCAATGTTTGTAATACCATTTTCAAATGCTCAGCATGCTCAGATTCATCTTGAGAATAAATCAAAATGTCATCAATGAATAGAACTACAAATCTGTCCAAATACGGTCTAAAAATTTGATTCATCAAATCCATGAATACTGTATGAGCATTAGTTAATCCGAACAGCATAATAAGAAATTCATAATGTCAGTACCTGGTTCTGAATGAAGTTTTCGGCACATTCAAATCTTTAGCCCTCAACTGATGATAGCCAGATCTCAAATCAATCTTTGAAAATACTGTTGCTCCTTTTAAATGATCGAACAAATCATCAATTCTCAGCAAAGGATACTTATTCTTAATCGTAACATTGTTTAGCTAACGATAGTCAATACATAGTCTCATCGATCTATCTTTCTTCTTGACGAACAGAACTGGTGCATCCCAAGGCGAAAAACTAGGTCGTGCGAAACCTCTATCTATTAATTCTTGCCACTGAGCTTTCAATACTTTTAACTATGTAGGATCCATTCTATACAAAGCTATCGATATCAGTGATGTTCTCGGTACTTATTCAATAGCAAACTCTACCTCTCTAATCAGTGGCAACCAAGGTAACTTTCTGGAAACACATTTGGATATTCACTAACCACTGACACTGATTCAATCTTTGATTCAGACACTGTTTTATCAAGTAAATACATAAGATATGCATCACAACCTTTTCTCACCTATTTTTGAGCTACCATTGTCGATATCACAACAGGCAACCTACTCAAATCATCAGTTTCAATACAAAGAATTTCACTATTATGACATTTCAACTCAATAATCTTTCGTCTACAGTTCATAACAGCATCATGCAAAGTCAACCAATCCATACCCAAGATCACATTGAATTCATCAAATAGTAAAAGCATCAAATCAGCCGAAAAACAGTAACCCCAAGTCATCAAATGACAATTCTTGCAAACTTTATCAACTAAGACATACTAGCCTAAGGGGTTCGATAGTTTAATCACAAATTTAGTTGACTAAATAGGTAAACTCTTACTAGACACTAAATTCTTACAAACATACGAATGATTCGATCCAGGATCAATCAAAGCAAATATATTATTGTCATAAAGAGAAAATATACCGGTGATAACATCTGGTGACCATGCATCCTTGCGAGCACGAATAGCATAAGCTCTGACTGGCACTCGAGCCTCAGATCTCACAGTAGAATCCTTTGTCGCACCTTTGCTACAAGTCACATTTCCAATATTTCAAGGTGGTCTCCCTCTGGCAGTTGTATTACTCAGCCTTGTATTCTGAAATTTTTCTTTCTCAGGTAACTCAGGACAATCTCGAATAAAATGATCTTACAAGCCACATTTGAAACAAGCTTTATTATTCATCCAACAATCTCCAAAATGCCATCTTCCACACTGTTAACACTCAAGTTTGTTGGCTTTAACACTACGAACGCTCGATACTGAAGTAGCTTGAGCTTTGGACTCATGTGTTGCTTCCCACGATCTTTGTTAGAATACCCCACTGTAGTTGTCAAATGGTTATAATAATCTCTTGATTTCTTTGAAGAGGAATGATAGGGTTTACTCATTGTTCTCTTTCTAGAATGTCTAGCCTTAGAATAAGCTTTTCTCTTTTCTTTACTAAGTTCCTCGGATTTGTAAGCTCTGTCGACTAAAACAACAAATTCTTTCAATTCTAGAATTCCAACTAGAAGTTTAATATCTTCATTTAACTCGCCTTCAAACCGCTTACACATAATATCTTTAGTACAAACACACTCTCGAGCATGCTTACTTAATCTTACAAATTCTCTTTCATACTCGGTCACAGTCATATGACCTTGTTTCAACTCTAGAAATTCTTTGCGCTTTTGATCAATAAACTATTGGCTTATATTTTTCTTTTTGAACTCAGTCTGAAAGAATTCCCATGTGACTCATTCTCTTGGCACACAAATATCAAAGTCTTCCACCATTGATATGCAGTATCTTTCAAAAGTGATACAACACATTTAACACATTCTGTTGGCGTACAAGATAGTTCATCAAAAACTTGAATTGTATTCTGAAGCCAAAACTCGACTCTCTCAATATCATCATCGATGGTAGCTCTAAACTCTTGAATCTCGTATTTTCAAATTTTATCAAAAGGTGGCTTACTTAAACATAAAGGTTCCAAACCTTGAGGAGCTATAGAAATCAATTGGGGAATAGGTAGGGGTGGAGGTTACTGAGCAGCCGGGCTCGTTCGGACAAACTCAGTGAACCATTCATTCATCATTTGGAAGAAACCTTCTTTGGCCTCTCCTCTTTGACTCTCAGATACAAGTCTCGATTCAGATGGTGCTGCTCCATGAATGGAGGCTAGCGCATTACTTTCTACATCATCAACAACTACTCGATTAGGATTCATTGCTGTATGAAAACATTACTTAAAACTGTCAAGACATATCACACTATCATAGGTCATATATGGCATGTATAGCTAGACTCACACACGCTACGTTAGTCTGAGAATCAACTAAACCATAGCCTTGATACCAATAAAAGTAACACCCCTAACCCATATCCGTCGCCAGAATAAGGTTTCAGAGCATTACCAAACTTATCAATTAAACAATCATACAATTATCATGTCCAAACTATAACACCCCAAACTTGGCCCAGAAGTTAGGCCCGAATCTGGCATGTCACATTGAAATGTTTTTCGAAAACCATGTTTTCATTAGAAACCCTTCTTATTTAAAATGTAGTACATTGCAAAGTTATTAATTTTATTCCGAAAATTCCTTTTTGGGTTGCGGAAGCTAATTTTAAAAGTAACAGATTTACGAAAATGTGATGTTTAAAAGTGACGTTGCAAAAACATAGTGTTTTAAAAACAGTTGTTGCTTTGGAAAATTACGACCTACTTCTAACAATTATAAAACATAGTTGATAAAATCCCAAAGTTTAAAATAAAAACCAGAATTAAGAGAGGCCTTATTACAACCCAAATAAAAAATATGCAACAGTAATAAACAAATCTGAAAACATAAGCAGTGTGTGTGGCCATCTCCAAGTCCCTCGTAGCACCGATCCACCTATCGCTAGGGATTACCTGCACAGTTAATAAATGGGGTGAGTTTACAAAAACTCAGTGTGTAATCCCTTAGCATCCAAACAGTCAGTCAAAAATAGTGTTTAGAACCAACCTGGGCTTGAGCCCTATTTTGTTACAAAACAGAATGTGTGAATGCATGGATGCATGCTATCCCATCCAACCTTGCCCTTGCCTCCGTCCAACCCTGCACTACCTGTGGGGAATAACTCACCCACCCCATCCCTACACTTACAATGTTAGCATCAGTTACAGCACAAACCAAAATCGCAGCAAAGTTGCTAGTATATATACGGCATTAAGCCTTCAGTAGCGGTATTATAATTGGCACAAAGCTATCAGTAACTGTAAAAAGTTTGGCACGTAGCCATCAGCGATGGTAATATAATCGACACACAACCATGGGTAAATATGATCGACACAGAGTCATCAATAAATATGATAGGCACATAGCCACTAGAAAATACGATTGGCACAAAGCCATAATCAAGATAGCACAGAGCCATATTTAAGCTGGCACAGAGCCATAAATAGATTAAGTGACATTAAGCCGTCCGTCGGTTCACAATCGTCTTGTGCGACCCATGCAACCTTAAATGATAAATACTGGGTCCACAGTCATTTCGTGCGACCCATGCGACCCTATCAGAACAGTCCACTTCCTCCATATACAATATCCCAACCCCATGCATTATGTCGTGCGTGTATGCAAAATAGATAAATATCATATGGCATGCTCAATCAATCATATACGTATATCACAAGCACATCAGTTAAACAGAACATAAGGGCATAATTGTCATTTGTCTCATACGCGTACTATAGTCATTTTACCCCACGGGGGTAATTCGATCATTTTACTAATTTTGGAGGGATTCCCAGTACAGATTATGACCTCATAGATGGTCTATCGTCGCTTCGAGCGACTCAGGTAACCTAAATGGTCAGAACTGTGTAAATGGGCCCAAGGCCCATTACTCAGCCAGAGTGAGCCTACATGCTCGTGTGGCCCATTTAGCCCAATTTCAGTCACGACTATGTGAACACCATAGCCCAGTTCATTATTTGTCACTTACCGCAGATTATATTCGTGTGGGGCCCACGAGGCCATTAGGCCCACACGGCCCATTTTGGCCCATCGAAGCCCAGAACAGCCCCAGTACATGAGAATACTCGTGGTGGCCTCAATAGTCTATCGCTCTTGATTTGTGGGCTCGATTTTCTACACAAGCGATCAGATGCTCGTGAGGCCTCAAATGTCAAAGTTTCGGCTTTTCGGCTTTTGCCGATTTCCAACAAAGAAGGGTGTGAATACACACCTTTTGTGATTTGGAGTAAATCTGCCCCGACCACTCCTATCCCTAAAGAGTAATCAATAATCAATAGATTAGTATTCAACCCATGATCCAAAAAGAACCAATGGAGCTCTAAAATAATCTCTACCTTCTTACCAAAAGTCTTCCCCCACAAACGCACCATTGATTCCTAGGGGATGTGTCGATCAACTTGATCACCACCTACATAAAAGATATCACTATCCATAATTAAACTCTCACTTGTAGTCACATGAATACTTTCATAAACATAACATACTTACCAACACGACAAAACAGATTACAGACCAAATATATAATGCACACCGAACTAAGAATAGGGATTAATCTGGAAGAATGCAAAAAGTATAGGGCCAGAAGAGATTTAGTAAGAAATGGGTTCAGTAAGGTGTCGAAATGAAAGGGAAGAAGAAACAGTTGAAACTTACCTAGAATATTCAGCCAACACCAAAACGCTAGAGCAAGAGAAAAGAACCATGCGCTCAACTCAACCGATCACCACACCCTAGCCAACCGATGACAAAAAGAAAAGTGACCCTAGAGTATTCGGCCAGAATTCCCAAAATAAAAGAGAAAAGAATAAGGGAGGAAGAAATCAGCTTACCACCCAAACAAGATAGTCGACTAAAGAAGATTAATTATGAGAGAAAAGAGATTAGAAAAGAAGCAGTTTCGGTAGTCAACAAAAAAAAGAGCATGAGAGTAAAATACCAAAATGAGAAACCGAAAGGAAAAGAATATGACTATCGAGAGTACTAGCAACTAGAATACCCTTTTGGCACAAGGAACAAAAGAAGGAAAGACATCGAACCAGCCAAAAAACTAACCAAATTCGGCACTAAGTGCCTAAAACCAAAATTTCACAAAGAGAATACTCCCAAAACTCTCTAATTGCTGAAAATGCACACAAAGGGACCCTTTAGCCGAATTTGCACACACTAGATCCATATTCAGTTACAACTCTCACAAAGTTTGAAATTCCTTGATTTTCTCCACCCAATTCTCCTCCATATCCAGCCACCCTTTTTCAAATTCCTTGATTTCCTCCCTTTGACCACTTTCACAACCACCTCGGGAGAGTTTTAATCCAACTCTACCTCTCTCACATCATGGAAATAAAATAAATGTACCTTGCAAATCATGGGATTCAAACTCAAGATCCCTTTCTACCATAATGACGCCACAACCACTAGACCACAAGCTTCCTTGTGATAAATTTTAACTACAAATATTTATAAGGCCTACAAGCTAAAGCTAAGGTTCACTTAAAGGAAAAACTAAAATTTTTCTAAAGCCTAGATTTGAACCCAGGACTTCTCAGACATCCCCAAACACACCCAATTCACTTAACCACCACACCAAACATGTTATTGTGTCACTTTCTTACTCAACTAAAATATTTATAAGCCGCCTAATAGTAGTTCCCACGCTCAAGGCCCAATACTTCTAGGCCAAAAATTTGGGGCATTACATAAACAAACATCATTCAAATACAATCATATAGTCCTTAATACGAGCCCTCGAGGCCAAAAACAAGCATTAGAAGTGGTTCGAGACTAAACCTGTAACAGCCCGATTTTGGGCCTAGTTAGAATAGTGGTTTTGAGACCAAAATTTAAGGTCGAGAAATTATTTTAATGTTATTTTATGTGTTATAGCATGATTATATGGATGTTTAGAAATTTTGGTGAATTAATTTAAGCGATTGCATGCTTAATTTTGAAAAAAAAAAGACTAAATTGCATAAAGTATAAAAGTTTTGTTCTATTAGCTAAATGTGTTAATTAGCTATGGAACGTTAAAATAGAGGTCCTTATTAAGGAAATAGAAAATTGTTAAAGTGGTGGCTGGATATGGAGACAAAAATCATGAAAAGTCAATGGTTAGTTGGCATTAGGTGACAAAATTTGACTAATGAATAAAAATATAATAAAAAAGCCTAGTTATCATCTCTTTTTTCCATCTTCTTCTCTCCATAGATTTTCTATAAGAAAAATGGCCATGAGAGCTTGAAATTTTTAGCAACTTTAGACCCTTGCAAGTAAGTGATTTTGATGGTCATTTTTGTTGATTTTTATGTTTTTGGAACCTTTATAACTTAATCTAGCTAATGATGGGACTATTTTGCAAAATGGTTAAAAGTTTAGGGTTTTTCCATGAGAATATTCATGTTTTCTGCTACATTTTTATGGAAGAAAATGAATATTGGTTGTTAAATAAGCAACTTTTGTTAAATGATTTTCATGAAAACACCTAAAATGGGTCATTTTGTAAAAGTTGTAAAATAGGTGGTAAATGTGTGAAATAATGAAAAATGTGGGTTGCTATAAGCATGAAAAAGGTTCTCCTATGCATGAGTAGTAAAGAAATTGAACACATTTCATTTTACAAGACTAGGGGAAAAAGTGTAAATATGACAAAGTATAGGGGTAAAAATGTAATTTTATCAAAAATGTGAAATTGGGCTAATTTGAGTAGCATGATGAATAAATAAATTAAATGTGTTGTAATAGATCAAGGAAGATGAAATTCAGAATTAGATCGGGGGAAAAGCAAGATAATCGAGTAATTGACTTATTTTGTCGTGTCATATCGAGGTAATTTTGTATGTTGATAAGCATTAAATTTGATATGTTTAAATGCTTAATCGATATCATGTATTATTTTGTATGTTATTATTGGATCATGAATAATATAAAAATACGAGATCGTATTGAAAGATCAAATTAAGAGAAATGTAGGGTTGAGTATGATCAAATTATGACATGTTATGAATTGACGGTAAAGGCCGTGGTTGGACCATGGTAATATGTGTAACCATGTAAGACCATGTTTGGGACATGGCATCGACATTGTTATGTGAGCCAGTGTAAGACCATGTTTGGGACATGGCATTGACATTGTTATGTGAGCCAGTGTAAGACCATGTCTGGGACATGGCATCGGCATCGTTATGTGAGCTAGTGTAAGACCATGTCTGGGACATGGCATCGACATAAGGCATTGTATAAGACCATAGCTAGGCTATTGGCATCGATATGAGATTTCCATGTACGACCATGTCTGGGACATGGCATTGGTACGATACATCATGCATCAGTTTTCCCGAGTATCCTTAGTATCCCAAGAGGTTCAACGGGTAAATCCAAAGATTATGTCAAAGAAATGACAAGGTATGATCATGTTGAAAGGGTACAGGTATGTACGCAAAATTCATGAGTAATGAATTTGATGTATATGGGACATTTGTTAAGAATGTAAAGGAGTAAGTCCTACCTATGAAAATAATCTTGTGATGAACTTGTGATTATAAGTCTATACTTATGATGTATAAATAGATGGTAAATTTGATTAATGATCATGTGTGAGGCTTTTAGGCCAAACTAAATTGAAACATGATAAGTTCAAGTTTTGTTGTTGATGTATAGGTTAACTTGGCCAATGAATGGCATGTGAATATTTGATAATGACTAGCTATTGGAATGGATAGTTAAGGATATGCTTTGGTGTTATGTATGATTAAATGGATGTTAATACAAAGAAATCATGAAAGAGTAAAGTTAGTAGTAAAATAGTTCTGGACAAGAGCAATTGTATAACTTTGAAAAATCACCAAATATTGTGAAAATTGAATTAAAGGTTGAATAAGATATGAAATTAAATCTTATTTAGTCTAGTTTCACATAGAAGAAACAGTGTAAGCAAAACAATTTCATATTATGAGATGTTTGAATTTTTGTGGGATAAGGTTAGGATGAATTCAGAATCCCTTGTTCTGACTTTGGAAAATCATTAAAAATATTATAAAAATAATTAAAAGTTATAATTTATATTTTTTAAATTCAAACGAGAACATCATCCGAGTCTCGTACCAGGAGATAATTAAATTTTAGTGAAAAAGGGTCAAAACTATCAGACAGCAGAACAGGGATAACTTTAAAAAATAAACTGTACTTATTGGCTAAACCAAAAATTCTAAAAATTTTATGGTAAGGAGATATGTGAGTGTAGTTTTAGAGAAAATTATCAGAACTTAATTTGGAGTCCCATAGCTCAAGATATAAATAATTTAGTGACTATAACTCGCTTAAACAGCTTGATATGAACATAAGTGAATAATGGAACTTTGTGCAATTATGATTGCATTATCTTGAGAACATATTATGAGGATTGTTAAAAGCATGTTAATAAATTATTTATTATTTACATACCTACTTACTAAGCTATATGCTTACTCTCTCTTCCTTTCCTTTTTCCTACAGTGTCATGGATGCTAGCTCGAGTTGGAGGTTATTATGAGGATTGTTAAAAGCATGTTAATAAATTATTTATTATTTACATACCTACTTACTAAGCTATATGCTTACTCTCTCTTCCTTTCCTTTTTCCTACAGTGTCATGGATGCTAGCCCAAGTTAGAGAGTTACACGGGTAAGGACACAAGTTGGAACACACATATGTGACTCACATTGAATACCCACACGGCCTGAGACATGGGTGTGTCATTGGCCTTGTGAGCCACACGGCTTGGTCACATGGGCATGTGTCCCTTGCACCTAAGAAAAATTGTTACATTTCGCGAAAAAATTTTTGTGATCCCGATTTAGTCCCGACTCGATTCTAATATGTATTTTGGACCTCGAGGACCTATGTGAGAGACATTATGATTGATTGTGATTGATTTTTGGAAATGAATAGTAAATAACATAAGCTAACTATAATTGATCTGTAAATTCTAGTAATGCTCTATAACACTGTTTCAGTGATAGATATGGGTTAGGGGTGTTACATTTATTAGTATTAGAGCTACGATTTAGCCAATTCCCATACTAATGTAGCAAGTACGAGTTTAGATATACATGGCATTATATAATTTGTGATAGTGTGATATCTCCTGGCCATTTTAAATGTGGTTTTGATGTAGTAATGTCGTCAACCAAGCTAGAGTTGAATCCGAATAAGCTGAGAGCATTGCTCAAGCTTCAGTTCAAAGAGTTGCATCTAGTAGTAGAAGGCCCGTATTTGAGGGTCGAGGTGAGAAGGAAAAAGAAGCCTTCTACCAAATGATGAATGAGTGGTTCACAGAATTTATAAGAACAAATCCTACTGTACAACAACCTCCCTCTCTTGCTCTTCAACTGGTTCCTGACATGCCACAAAGTACTAAATTAGTTAGAACCGGTAAGCCTCTGGTAGATAAAATTCAAAAATATGGAGCAGAAGAATTTAGACCAACTGCTGAAGACGATCCTAAAAGAGTAGAATTTTGGTTAGAGAATACTATCAGTGTTTTAGATGAATTATGATGTACACCATATGAGTGTCTGAAATGTGTTGTATCATTGTTAAAAGATTCTGCTGATATGTGTAAATGTTTAGAAGAAGGATTAAATGAGGACATCAAGCTATTGATAGGAATTATTGAAATCCAGCTATTGATAGGAATTATTGAATTAAGGGAATTTGTAATACTGGCTGATCGAGCACACAAAGTTGAGGAATTAAGCGAAGAGAAGAGACAATGAGATAGAGAAACCCAGATTTCTAGTAAGAGATTTATGGGGAAGTTACAAGTATTTGCTTCAAAGAAATCAAATAAATACGATGATCATTCTACCACCTTTACCGGATATTCTGGGAAAGAACGAGGCTCTCAACACTTTAATCCAAGATCTTCGTCTCTATTTGCAACAAGTGTTGGAAGAGTTGTCAATCCCAAACCGAAGTGCAAACATTGTAATAAATTTTATTTTGGGAATGTCGTATAAGATGCAAAGCCTGTTATAGATGTGGTTCTCTTGACCATTATCTCAAAGATTGTCCAGAAATGATTGAAAAAGATACTGATCAGACTTCGAAGCCAAGTAACCCCGTTTCGAGAGGTAGACCACCCTGACACTCTAGCAATGTTGTGGTAGCCAAAGTGCTACAAAAGATTCAATAGCCAAATCTGAAGCATGAGCATCAGCAAGAACATATGCTATTCGTGCAAAAGAGGATACCTTTGCACCAAACGTTATTACTGGTACATTTTCTCTTCTTGGTACTAATATTACTGCTTTGATTGATCCTGGTTCAACATATTCATACATATGCACAAAATTAGTGTCTGTTAAAAATTTACCTATTGTGTTCACTGAATTTTTGGTTAAAGTTTCAAACCCCCTGGGCCAGTATGTTATGGTGGATAAAGTTTGTAAAGATTGTTTGTTGATGGTAAAGGGTTATTGTTTCTCGACTAATTTTATGCTACTACCTTTTTGATGAATTTGATGTAATTTTGGGAATGGATTGGCTAACTCAACATGTGCGGTGGTGAATTGTAAACAAAAATACATTGTATTAAAATGTCAGAATGGTGAATTGCTCTGAGTTGAATCTGATAAACCGGATAGGTTGTTTAATGTGATTTCAGCAATATCAGCATAAAAATATGTTGGAAAAGGGTATGATTCTTATCTTGCATATGTGTTGGATACTAAAGCATCAGAATTAAAGATTAAGTCAGTATCAGTTGTTTGTGAATTTCCTAATGTGTTCTCGAAAGAATTACCTAAATTACCTGAATTATCGCTAGTCAGAAAGGTGGAATTTTCTATAGATCTTGTTCTAAGAGCAACATCGATATCTATAGCACCTTACAAAATGGGTCCTACTGAATTGAAAGAGTTGAAAGCACAGTTACAAGAACTTACTGATAAACGATTTGCTCCACCTAGTTTTTCACCTTGGGGTGCACTAGTTTTGTTTGTAAAGAAGAAAGATGGATCTCTGAGGTTATGTATTGATTACAGACAACTCAACAAAGTAGCAATAAAGAATAAGTATCCATTGCCTCGAATTGATGATCTGTTTGATCAGCTAAAAGGTGCCACTGTGTTCTCTAAAATAGATCTTTGTTCTAGATACTATCAGTTGCGAGTGAAAGACTCAGATGTACTAAAGACAACTTTTAGACCCAGGTACGAGTACTATGAGTTTCTTGTGATGTTGTTTGGCCTGACTAATGTACCTGCAGTATTCATGGATTTAATGAATAGAATTTTCAGACTGTATCTAGACAGATTTGTGGTGGTGTTTATTGATGATATTTTGGTATATTCCTGAGATGAAAATGAGCATGCTGATCATTTAAGAATTGTGCTGCAAACTTTGTGAGAGAAACAACTGTATGCCAAATTCAGTAAGTGAATTTTGGCTTCGGGAAGTCAGTTTCCTTGGGCATATAGTGTCTGCAGAAGGTATCAAGGTAGATTCGATTAAAATCTGAGGTATTATTAATTGGAAACCATCAAAAAATATGTTTAAAGTTAGAAGATTTCTGGGATTAGTCGATTATTATTGGAGGTTTGTTAAAGGATTTTTAATGATAGCTTCTCCGATGACTTGATTATTGCAAAACGATGTAAAATTCGAGTGGTCTGATAAATGTCAGCAGAGTTTTGATAGATTAAAAGTCTTGTTGACTGAAGCACTTGTGCTAGTTTAGCCTGAGTCGGGTAAAGAATTTGTAATTTATAATGATACATCCTTGAATGGTTTAGGTTGTGTATTGATGCAAGAAGGTAAAGTAATAGCTTATGCTTCTAGACAGCTAAAACCACATGAAAGAAATTACCCGATACATGATTTGGAGTTAGCAGGTATTGTATTTGCATTAAAAATCTGGCGACATTACTTATTTGGCGAAAAATGTCACATATTCACTGATCATAAGAGTTTGAAGTATCTGATGTCACAAAAAGACTTGAATCTGAGACAGCGTAGATGGCTTGAATTATTAAAAAATTATGATCTGGTTATTGACTATCATCCGAGAAAAGCCAATGTGGTTGCTGATGCTCTAAGTAAAAAGTCTTTGTTTGCTTTGCAAGCAATAAATACCCAGTTGTTATTGTTAAACGATGGTTTAATCATAGCTGATTTAAAAGCTAGACCAATATTCTTGTAACAAATCTGTAAAGCTCAAAAGAGTAGCGATGAATTACAAGCTAGACGAGTACAGTGCGAGTTGGATTCTGATTCAAAATTTTAGATTGGGCTGATGGTTTTTTGTTATTCAGAAGTAGGATATGTACACCGAAGAATTTAGAACTTGTACAGAAGATTTTGTATGAATCTCACAATGGTACAATGTCTATTCATCCTGGTAGTAATAAGATGTACAATGATTTGAAAAAGATATACTGGTGGCTAGGAATGAAACGAGATATTTCTGAATTTGTATTTAAATGTTTGATATGTCAGCAAGTTAAAGCTAAACATTAGGTGCCTTCAGATTATTACAGCCAGTTACTATACTGGAGTGGAAATGGGAAAGAGTTACCATGGATTTTGTATCTAGATTACCCTTATCTCTAAAAAAGAAAGATGCTATTTGGATAATCTTGACCGTCTAACAATGCACACTTTATTCCGGTATGTATGGATTTCTCCTTGGATAGATTGGCTGAATTATATGTTTCTATGATTGTCAGACTGCATGGAGTGCCAGTCTCCATTATCTCCGATAGAGATCCTCTGTTTACATCTCAATTCTGGAGTGAATTGAAAGAAGCTTTGGGTACGCAGTTACATTTCAGTACTGTATTTCATCCTCAGACTGACAGTCAAATCAAAATGTGTGATACAAATTTTAGAAGATATGCTTCGATGATGTGTGCTAGAATTCAAAGGTAATTGGGAAAAGTATCTGCCTTTGGTTGAATTTTCATATAATAATAGTTATCAATCTAGCATTAAAATGGTACCGTATAAGGCTCTGTATGATCGTAAATGTAGAACTCCACTGTATTGGGCAGAGTTTAGTGATAAAAAGATACACAAAGTTGACTTAATCTGTGAAACGAAAGAAAAGGTAAAGGTGAATCAGGATAGTTTAAAAGCAACCTCTGATCGTAAAAAATCTTATGCCGATCTTAAACAAAAAGAAATATAACTTCAGATCAGCGACAAGGTATTCTTGAAAGTATCTTCTTGGAAGAAAGTTCTCTAGTTTCGTCGTAAAGGAAAATTGAGTCCACAATTTATTGGACCATATGAAATCATTGAAAGAATTGGAATATTGCATATGGACTGGCATTACCACCAGAGCTTGACAGAATTCATAATTTTTTTCACGTTTCCATGTTAAAACAGTATCGATCAGATCCTTCACATGTTATTTCACCAACAAAAGTTGAGATTCAGCTTGATATGACTTATAGTGAGGAACCGATAAGAAAGGTGACTCTAGTGAAAGTTCTTTGGCAATGACATGGTATAGAAGAGGCCAATTTGGAATTGAAGGAAATAATAATAAAGCAATACTCGAACTTCTTTACTGGTAAAATTTTCGAGGACGAAAATTCTTTAAGGGGGAGAGTTGTAACAGCCCATTTTCAGTGAAATTGGAACAGTGGTTTCGGGATCACAAATCTGAGTCAAAAAGAAAATTTATTTTAATATTATTGCATGAATTGTGTTATGATAAAAATGACAGATGAAAATTTCATTAAGAAAATTTTACCGGTTTCATGTTTAATTGTGGAAAGGACCAAATTGCATAAAATGCAAAAGTTGAGTTCTACTAGCTATAAGTATCAAATAGCTATGGGATTTAAAAATTGAGGTCCTTATATGGTAATTAGACCATTAAGAAAAGTTAGTAGATATTTATGATGAATCATCCATGGAAAATTAGAAAAAGAAAAGGACTAAATTGGAAAGTAGGAAAAATAAAGGATGTTATAATAATTAAATAGAAATATCATCATATTATTATCATCTCCTTCCCCAAAAATACATGGAAACCCTAGGAAAGAGAAAGCAAGCTTTCTTGGCTTAATTGGGTAAGTAATCTTGTCTCGTTTTTAGTCATTTTTATATTTTCGAGATCAGAATAGCTTAATCTATCTATTTTAGGGATTAATTTGTAAAGATATCAAAGTATAGAAATTTTTCCGTGGATGATTATGCTAAAATTTTTAAATTTATGGTAGAAAATGAAAGTTGTTGATAGATAAATAACTTTTACATAGAGAATTTTGATGAAATTATGATTTAGGGACTAAATTGTAAAGATGTAAAACCCATGGAAAAATTCTGATATTTGTGAAATTCATGGGTTGTTATTAAGACATGTAAAAATTGGTTAGGCTTTGAATAAGAATTAAATTGCATGAATTTCATGTTCCGAGCCTAGGGACGAAATCGTCATTTATGAAAAGTATAAGGGCAAAATGGTAAGCCTAGGAAGTGAATTGAGTTAAATTGAGTATGAAATGGATTAAATTGATGTGAAATTCATTTATATAGATCCGGAACTAATTTGTGTTTATTTTTATACTTGAATAGAATGTGGTATGTGTTTGCATGAATTATATAATTGTTATAAATGTATGAAATAATCACATGCCCGTTAATGTTCAGAAAATGATAAGTTCCATTTGAATAATGAAATTTGATGGATACATGATTTTCTGTATTGATTGTGGTCCTGCATATGTTGCGAATAGAATCTAGCTTGAACGAGCAATCCTGTTATAAGCCTCTCGAGCATCCTGTTATATATAGTTCTTGTACACATCTTGATCGGTAGTGATTCTACTTGTGTTGCGCACTACCGCAGCTCTTTGTAAGCGTCCTATTACACGATTTGATTGGTTGTGATCCAGTATTTATTGTGGAGACAAACGTAGCTCTTTGTGAGTGTTCTGATATAGGGTCTTATGAGCTTCCTAACATGGCTCGCTGAACTCGCTGTTATGTTATTTGGAGCTCCCTGATAATAATTGTTCGGAGTTACTTGTTAAGCTCAATGAGCTTCCTAATTAAAACTCTTATGAGTTTCTTGTTTAGCCCGGATAAGCTTCCTGATACATGGCTCAAATGAGAATCTGTTACATGGCTCGAGAGAGTGCATCCTAATTATGTGCTCTATTTGGGTACCTCTGGATATGAATTGACGGAATTCAATTTTGTACATTTTAGGTGTACTACATGAGCGTATCCATCGATATTTCAAATAAATTCAACGGATAAAGTTCTGACATGGCTAAACTGAACTTGAAATGATTTGTCATGGAAATGTACATATAATGTGGAATAATGATATAAAAGCATATATATATGAAAGTCATTAAATGATGAGCTCATCCATGTGCTTGGTATCATGTGAATTACTTGACTAACATGATTGGTGAAGTTGTGTGTTCTAGGCTATCAGCCAAATTTCTTGGATGCATTTTTGTATTCTTATCTTAAATGAAAATATATGGTAAGTTAAATTCTTGTTATACGAACTTATTCTGTAACATCCTGATGTTAGGCTAGTCGGAACAGTGGTTTCGGGACCACAAATCTAACGTGAGAAAATTTATTTTTTATTACATTTTTATGTTCTATTATTTCACGAAATGATTTCATGAAAATTTTGTTCGAAAATTTTGACGTTTGGGCACTCAATATAGTCAAAAGGACTAAATTGTAAAAAGTGCAAAAGTTGAGTTCTATATGTTAGAAGTGTCCAATTATTATGAAATTTTAAATTGGATGTCCTTAAATGGTAATTAGACCATTGGTTAATTGTGGGACAAAAATAGACATGAAATGGGTGTAATAAAATATTTTAAAGTTAGGGGCATTTTGGTAATCTAGTAATTAAAAGAATTAAAAAGGGAAAATAAGCCAAAATTGTCTATCATCTTCTCCATCCAGTCGAAACTAGCATGGACACCATGGCTAGGGTTTGGTTCAAGCTTCCAAGCTGATTTGTAAGTGATCCCGAGCCCCGTTTTTAATGTTCTTTACATTTTTTAAGTCCCGATAACATGATCTACTCATTTCTACCATTATTTTGAGCTAGGGCTTATGTTTAAAAATTTACCCATGAGTGACATGCTTGTATTTTGATGTCTAACGGTAGAAAATGAGTGTTGGGTGTTAAACAAATGACTTTTACTAAGCGATTTTCGACGAAAACGTCCGAAAGGACCATTTTGTAAAAGTTGTAAAAATGGTATAAAAGGGTGTTATGATGAGAATTTTAGTTTGCTATAGTTATCAAAATGGTTCAACTAGGCCTATAAAATGGGAAAATTGAATAAAAATCACTTTAAGAGCCTAGGGGCAAAAGTGTAATTTTGACAAAGTTTAGGGGCAAAAATATAATTTTTCCAAAATATAATTTTGGGTCAATTTTAATAATGTGAGTCCTAAATAGGCTATATTTGAAATGATAGATCAAGGAAATTTAGATTCGGGCTTAAACTGGGAAAATACAAGTTTTGGACTAAAATGGTAATTTTGTCGTTTCCGTATTCGAGGTAATTTCACGTGATTTAATAAGCATATTATTCATGTTATTATTGTTATACATGAAATATATCTTACTATGATTGTAATGAAATTGACATTTTAAATGAGATGAATAAGTTTGTATGAAAACTAGGTGATATGTTATTTTTGTTGTATGGACTAATGCCCAAATAAACATGAAAATGTGTTTAATTGAATGTACATTGCATGATCATCTATGCATATTGATATACTTGATGAAAAGAGAAAATCCATATTGAATAAAAAGCGATATCCGATGGATAAATCATTGTTTACATGATATGAGATCCTGCATGTGTTGCAGAAAAGGATTTAGCCCGGACGGGTAATCTGTTGATCTCGGTATAGAAAGGATCTGTCCCGAACGGGTGTTCCTAAAGTGATCTAGCCTCTCAAAGAATATGTGTGCATTATGGATTTAGCCCGGACGAGTAATCCGAATAGGGTCTAAGTTTAGCCTGGACTGGTAATTTAGATCTGAGCTCAATAAGAGTGTTTGTCATTACAAAGGATTTAGCCTGGACTGGTAATCCCGACATCACTCTATGAGTTTATACGACGGGATATTTAGCCTGGGCTGGTAATCCTACCGTAAGATGTGAGGTTCACGGGAGTGCGTGATTAAAAATGATCACTTGTATGATTTGATGGTAGATAGGCTATCCATCGAGATTCTGAGAAATTCAACGGGATTAACAAGAGAAATAGATATAGAAATATTAAAATGATAAACTCATCTATGCTTAGATGATACTAGGATGATGCATATGAATGTCATGTTTACTTAAATGGATGTGCTAAGAGATAGCACAGGTACGTACTCGAAACCCATGATCATGTCTTTGACATGAGAAATGAAATGGACTTGTGATAAGAATGTAAATGAATGAATGATGTTTATGAGGATAACTTCTATGACAAATTTGTGATGGTTATCATCATGTCGCACTAAGATAGATTAGTACAATAGCAGCAGTCCGACTTTGAAAATCCACCAAAAATAGTGAAAATCAAATTAGAGGC
This sequence comes from Gossypium longicalyx, assembly GCA_025698465.1. Classification (NCBI taxonomy): domain Eukaryota; kingdom Viridiplantae; phylum Streptophyta; class Magnoliopsida; order Malvales; family Malvaceae; genus Gossypium; species Gossypium longicalyx. Next base: position 26,709,278 of record CM046999.1, read on the forward strand.
TGAGTAAATTATGAAATTAAATCTTATCGATTCTAGTTTCAGACAAAGGAAGTGGTGTAAGCAGAAGAATCTCATATGATGAGATATTTGAATTTTTGTGAAACCAAGTCAGAGTGATCTCAGACTCCCCTGTCTTAAATTTGGAAAATCATTAAAAATTATACATGAACTATTATGAGTTATAATTTATATTCTTAAAATCCTTAATGAGTCTATTTTCAATAGAAATAGACGAAAGCATCATCTGAGTCCTGCACTATGAGATAATTAATTCATAGTGAAGAGAGGTTGGAACTATCAGACAGCGAAACAAGGGTAACTTTAAAGAATAAATTGTACTTATTGGCTAGACCAAAAATTCTGAAAATTTTATGGTAAAAATATATGTGATTCTATTTTCTGGGAAAATTAAATGTTTTCAATTTTGAGTCCCGTAGCTCCAGATATAAATAATTTAGTGACCATGACTTAGGAAAACAGATTATCTGGATTTTGAATAAAACGAGGGAAATTGAAAAATAGCATATTATCATATTGCTTATTATTTTTCATGTGAGCTTACTAAGCGTAAAGTTTACTCCCTCTTTTTCATTTATTTTAGTGTTCTCAGGTCGGCTTGGGTTTGGAAATCGTCGGAGGCAGCGTCACACTATCAAGATAATACCTTTGGAGTATTAATACATATGTTAGAAATATCAAGTGAGTGGCATGTATAGGAACCTATTTCTATGACATGTGTTATTATGATTTGTCTAAATGTATTGGCCTATATCAAGATATTGTATATGGCCATGAGATGTGGCTTATATTGGTTATGGTTTGTAAATCTACCTATCCATGTTATGTTTTAATGCTTGTGATGTGATGATATGATTATTCTTCTTAGACGTGCATGATGGATGCTTCATGACCAGTCGAAATGGTCATAGACATGAAGTAATTGTATGATATGGAAATTGAGTATGTATGCTTGATGATTAAATAAAATCACTTGATAAGTTGATGATTATGAAAATTGGTAAAGGTGGTCATCAAATGACAAAGTCAATGAATATGGATTGTTACGTCTAGATTAATATTATGCGAGTGTGTGTATCACATGTATGATAACATGTAAATGCTATATTTGTGACCTAATTAAATATGTTTAAGCATTAAATGGAGGCCATGTTGTATGTCCTTGATGTTGTATAAATGTGTGAGGGTTTATGGTTGACCAACGCTTGGAAAATAGCCTAAGTGTTGGCCACACGGGCAGAGACACGGCCGTGTGTCTCAGCCATGTGGGGAACATGGCCTTAGCACACGGGCGTGTGACTTGGCCGTGTGAACCTATTTCATCGCTGACATCATAAACATAGAGTTACACGGGCCGAAGACACTAGTGTGTGTGACCACACGGCCTAACCCACACCAACGTGTGACTCTCTAAACATGGAAAAATTTTCGAAGTGTTGTAAAATTTTCGGAGGTTCTTGGTTTAGTCATGAACCACCCCCGATGTATGTTTTGGGCCTGTAGGCCCGTATAAGGGACGATATACATGTATTTGAATGTTTTGAATTGGTTGAAATTTTATGACCCGGTTTTACAAGTATGTGTATGTTTAAGCTCGGTAATACCTCGTATCCTGTCCTGGCGTCGAACACGGGTAAAGGGTGTTACACTTACTAAGCATTCAATGCTTACTCTATTTAATTTTCCTCTGTTTTATAGTGCTCGAAAGCTCACTAGGGTTGGAAACTGGTCAAAGCATCATCGCACTATCCTTCAGCCCATTTTGGTAGAAATAGTAAGCTTATGTTGGTATAATGGCATGTATTGTAACACCCCTTACCCGTATTCAACGCCTAAACAAGGTACGAGGCATTACCGAACTTATCACACAAACAAACATACAATTTTAGGTTATACATTTGCGTCCAAATTAAAACTTTTTGCATTTAATCATAAAGTCCTTAATACGAGCCTATGAGGCCTAAAATATGCTTTCCAAGTGGTTCGAGACTAAATCGAGAACTTTAGAAAATTTTACAAAACATAGAAAATTTTTCACTAAACAGGGGTCACTCGCCCGTGTGGGCATAGGACACGCCCGTGTGGTCAGGTCATGTGGTCACACATGCCCGTGCCCCAAACTCGTGTAACTCTTTGTTTGTCACCCAAGAACAAATTGAATACACACGGCCAAGTCACACGCCCGTATGCTAGGCCGTGTGATCGATTTAAAAATTCATGATTTTTCATTAAATAGGTGCAGACTTCACACACTCAGGACGCACGCCCGTGTCCAAGGCCGTGGCCCTTACACGATTGAGACACACGGCCGTTGCCCATGTACTCAATATTGGGCATTCCGTTTTGCAAAAATTAGGATGCAGGGGACACACGACCTATACACATGCCCATGAGGCAAGCCATATGTCACACACGCCCGTGTGTCTACCCGTATGGACAAAAATAAGGCTATTTACCAAGCCATTTTGCCGCGGTATGCACCCACCTACACAACATAACATAGCACCAATCCAAGCTTATACATACAACCAAACATCCACAACCTAGACATCAACACATCATTCATGAAAGGCATCATTATATGATTATACTTATAACCAATATTAGTCCATTGCCAATGGCCTTATACAAAATGAATTACTAACCAATATAAGCCAACACATTTGGCCAAATCAATTATGACATATAACAAAATGACCAAGTCCCTTATACATGCCATAACTCAAAATGTTGAATTCATTGGTACCAAAATAATTGTTGATAGTGTGAATGGATCTCCGACGATCTCTGAACCCCAAGCTAGCTTGGTGACACTATAAAACAAGGGAAAGAAAGAGGAGTAAGCTATATAGCTTAGTAAGTTCCTATGAAAAAAATAAACATCATAAATACAAAATTAGCATACAATTAACATGATGAAGATTAGTATGAACGTTATCAAAATCTCATAATCATAACTTACTCAATCATAGTCCTACTAAGAGTTCATCACATATCGAGCTCATTACTTATGAGTTTTACGTACATACCTGTACCAACTCACAACATAACCATATCCTTTCACAAATTTGACATTCCCATTGAACACTCAAAATACTAACGGATACTCAGAAATCTTGCAGATAAGTGTCATATATGTAAATAAAGCTACCTCATATCTCATAATACATATGGGCTCGTTTTCAAGCTATTCGTAGGCCTGCTCACACAAGCTGTTGTCAGGACATAGCTACACAATGCTACTCACACAAGCTATCAAGAATCTGCAACACATGCTGGACTACCCAGCCACTAGTAGGACGTACGAGACCAGCACCCAGATTACATAATTGCATATACACATGGGTTCCTAGAGACATGTCACTCGTATCCTATTCTATTCCTAAGGTTCAATCGGGATTTCTCGCTTGTCAAAACTTTTTCGAATACATCCAAAGAGTCAATCACAATTCATATAGTATTAAAGCATTTAAAACATAAATATAACATTGCATTCTTTACATACAAACTTACATCGGTACAAAAATAGTAGAATTGGACTTAATCGTCAAACACTTTGTTTTTCCTCTAATCTAGGTCCGAACCTCGTTTTTCTTTATCTATAATAAAAAATTTTAACTCGTTTAATACTCACATTATTCAATTTAGCCCAAAAATCATATTATGGCAAAATTACATTTCCCCCTAATGTTTCACATTTTTACAATTTAGTCCCTAAGCTCGTAAATTGAAATGTATTCAATTTCTTCAAAACCCAAGCCTAGCCAAACCATTTTCATACTTATACCAGCCCACATTTTCTACTTAATCACACTTTTACTACCTTTTTATAGCTTTTACAAATAAGTTCTTTTTGACATTTTTTTACCAAAAATCACTTAGCAAAAGTTGTTTATCTAACACCAAACATGCATTTTCTACCATTATACATCAAAATACACAAATATCTAACATGGGTAAATTTTTAATCTTCATCTTTCTTTCGAATTAGTCCTTGAAATAGCTAGACTAGGTTACACAGATCTCAAAAACATGAAAATCATTAAAAACAGGGCTAGAACGGACTTACAATCGAGCTTGGAAGCTTGAAAAACCCTAGAGATGTCTTCCTCTTATAAATTTAAGCCAAGGGGGACTAAATTGATGAAGATGAAGACTTTTATTTAGTTATTTTGGCTTTATTTGACAAATAAACAAAATGCCCTTCATGCATAACTTTAAAATTTCACCTAATCATGTCCATTTTTGTCTATCTAATTAACAAACGGTCTAATTTCCATCTAAGGACCTTCAATTTAAAATTTCATAGCAATTAGACACCTCTAGCTTCTAGAACACACATTTTGCACCTATTGCAATTTAGTCATTTTAACTAAATTGAGCGCCCAATCGATAAAATTTTCGAACAAAATTTTCACAAAACAAATCCATGAAACTGTATACCATAAAAATAAAATAAAAATAAATCTTTCTATGTCAGATTCGTGGTCCTAAAACCACTGTTCTGATTTGCCCCTAAAATAGGTTGTTACAACTTTCCCCCCTTTAGGGATTTTTGTCCCCGAAAATCTTACCAAAAAATAGGTTTGGGTACTATTTTCTCATAGTTTCCTCAGGTTCCCACGTAGCCTCTTCGACTCCATGTCTTTGCTACAAAATTTTCACTAGGGCTATGCTCTTATTTCTCAACTGTTTAACTTTTCGAGCTAAAATCATGATCGTTCCTCACCATAAGTCATATCAGGTCGAATCTCAATCTTTGTTGGAGAAATCACATGTGAGGGATCAGAATGGTATCTTCGCAACATCAACACATGAAAAACATTATGAATCTTTTATAACTCTATCGGTAAAGCAAACTGATATTCCACTAGCTCCATTCTTTTACTAACCTCATACGGTCCAATGAAACGTGGACTTAACTTGCCTTTACGGCCAAATCTCAGAATCTTATTCCATGGAGATACTTTCTAAAATACCTTATCACCAACTTGAAATTCAATCTCCTTTCTTTTCAAATCTGCGTATGACTTTTGTCTATCCGATGCAGCTTTCAAATAGTCACAAATTACCTTTACTTTTTCTTCAGCTTTTCTAACCAAGTCAACCCCATGAATCTGTTTCTCACTAAGTTTTGTCCAATACAAAAGAGTTTGACAATTGCGGCCATATAATGCTTCATACGGTGCCATCTTTATATCCGACTGAAAACTATTGTTATAAGCAAATTCGACTAAAGGTAGATATTTTTCCCAACTAACTTCGAACTCTAAAATACAACAGCGAAGCATATCTTCGAGAATCTGGATTACTCTTTCGGATTGACCGTCAATTTCCAGATGAAAAGCGTTACTAAAATTCAACTTTGTGCCCAAAGCCTCTTACAACTTTTTCCAAAATTGAGACATAAACCTCGGATCTCTATCCGATATAATAGAAATAGGCACTCCGTGCAATCTCACAATTTCAGCAATGTACAATTCAGCTAGCTTATCAAGTGAGTAGTCAGTACGTACCAGAATAAAATGAGTTGATTTTGTTAATCTATCGACAACGACCCAGACGACATCTTTCTTTTTCGGAGTCAAAGGCAAACCTATTACAAAGTCCATCATAATCCTATCCCATTTCCATTCGGGTACTATCACTGGCTTAAGTAAACCCGAAGGCACTTGGTGTTCAGCTTTTACTTGTTGACAAATCAAACATTTCGATACAAATTCAGAGATATATCGTTTCATACCTGACCACCAATACAATTTCTTCAAATCATTATACATTTTCGTACTACTTGGATGAACTGATAAACAACCACGGTGTGATTCATGTAAAATTTTTTGAATAAGTTCATCATTCTTCGGTACACATACTCTATCTCGAAACATCAAACAATCATCTGAACCGATCTGAAAGTCTAAATCACTGCCCGATGCACACTGAGCTCTTTTAGCTTATAATTCACTATCATTTTCTAAGCTTCTCAAATTTGCTGAAGAAATATCGGTCTAGCTCTCAACTTGGCCAAAATTGAACCATCATTAGACAAAGTTAGTTTTGTATTCATAGCTCTCAAAGCAAATAAGGACTTTCTGCTCAAAGCATCTGCGACTACATTTGCCTTTCCCGAATGATAGTCAATCACTAGTTCATAATCCTTCAGTAACTCGAGCCATCTCTGTTGTTGCAAGTTCAGATTTTTCTGAGTCATCAAGTATTTTAAACTCTTATGATCAATAAAGTTATGGCATTTCTCACTGTACAAATGATAACGCCAAATTTTCAAAGCAAAAACAATGGTAGCCAATTCCAAGTCATGTGTAGGATAATTCTTCTCGTGCGGTTTCAACTGTCTTGAGGCATAAGCTATCACTTTTCCCTCTTGCATCAACACACATCCCAAACCATTTAATGAAGCGTCGCTATAAATTACAAATTCTTTGCCTAATTCAGGTTGCACTAAAATCGGTGCCTCAGTCAATAATGCTTTCAATTTTTCAAAACTTTGTTGACATTTTTTAGACCATTTGAATTTAACATCTTTTTGCAACAACTTGGTCATAAGAGTAGCAATCATCAAAAATCCTTTGACAAAACGTCAGTAATAACAGGGCTAAATCTAAAAAGCTTCTAACTTCAGATACATTCCTTGGCAGTTTCCATTCAACAATTGTTGAAATCTTACTTGGATCTACCCGAATACCATCACCTGAAATGATATGTCTCAAAAATCAGACTTCTCGGAGCTAAAATTCACTTTTTTTGAATTTAACAAATAATTTCTTATCTCTCAAGGTCTTTAATACAATTCTTAAATGCCCAGCATTCTCGGACTCATCTCGAGAATAAATTAGAATATCATCGATGAAAAAAATCACAAACTTATCTAGATACGGTCAAAAAATTTGATTCATCAAATCCATAAATACGGTGTACTAATCGTGACCTTGATATTCCGAGTAATAGGGCTGAAGTTTTGATATGAAATGATCTGAACTCAAGATGAACTATTATAAAATTATACTTGTAATATAAAGAGATGATTTATACATGTTAAATGAATACATGTTGTGGAAAGCATATGTGCATGGAAACTTGATTGTTGTTGAGCCCATATATATTTGTGATGTTATTATGGATTATATGACTAATAAGGGTAATGAGGATATGTGTAGGGCTTGAGGGAAAATTGACTGAATAAGCCTTACATAGTTACCTCAAAATAGAATGAATGGTAAGTTAAGTACCATGTTATATGAACTTACTAAGCATTATATGCTTACTTAGTTTTATTTCCTTGTTTTATAGTGAATCAGAAGCTCGTTGGTTTAGAAGCTTGGCGAGGATCACTCACATTATCCATCGGCCTGTGTCGGTACAATATGGTAAATTAATTATGGTTGTAATAAATGATGCTCATAATCTAGCCATTAGAATGGCTAGTAATGGTTTGTTTTGATATATTTGTAATGTCATACTATGGTAACTACATGTGTGTTAAGTAGGTGATCTATTATGTCTAACATATGGACTAGACTAAGGCAAGATTATGAATAGGTATGCATGTAATGGTATGCCATGTTGAATGATAGAGTTTGCTAAACTTGAATGCTTGAAATGGTTGGTATTTGGATGTAAGTTTAAGTGTAGGTCGTTGGTGTGCTTTTGGGTGAGAAATGAAGCTAGAAGTGGTTTTATTTTGCCCACACGGACAGACAGACGGGCGTGTGTCTAGACCGTGTGTGACACACGGCCTGGTACATGGGCGTGTGGTCCGACCGTGTGTCCCCTGCAACTTAAAAAAATGAGACACAGAATGCTCAGAATTGGGTACATGGATAGAGACATGGGTGTGTGTCTCAACCGTGTGATTGACACAACCTTGAACACTGGCATGTTACACAGCAGTGTGAAAACTTCTTAAAATTCAAAAATAAAATTTATCATACGGCCTAGCATACGGGCGTGTGACTTTAATTTCTTCATGCCTTAAAAGTCAGAGAGTTACACGGGTTAGGAACATGGGCGTGTGTAGAACACAGCTCGACCACACGAGCTGTGAGCCCCGCAACCTTGGAAAATTTTTGAAATGTTGTGAAAAATTTTATAAGTATTCGATTAAGTCCTGACTTGATTGTAATGTTCGTATTGGGCCTCGAGGGTCCAATTAAGAGACGTTTTGAATGATCACGTAATTGAATAGCAATTTATGTAAATAAATTGTAAAGTGTTCTGAATGGTCTGGTAATGCTCTGAAACCCTGTTTCGACGACGAATACAAGTTAGGAGTGTTACAGTACACTTGCACATTTTCGTCCTTCCACCCCTCTCAACCGCCTCAAGACACTGCGCTGCTAGAGTGTGGATTGGACAAGTGAACGCTATCTTCCCAACGTTCTTCCATTATTTCTAATTTGTTCCTTCATGAATTACAACGATGTAAACAATGTTTGAGTTTAATTTTATTTGCTAGCCTATGAGTTAAATCTCATAAGGTAGGGATAACTTTGATGAAACTTAAACAGTCTTTAATGGCTACAGTATAAATCTGAGTTATTTTACTATTTCATTCAATTATTTTATTCTTTACAATGTATGTGAGCAATCCCTAGACATAGTCGATTGTGCAGCATACCCTTAAACAAAATTAATTCTGAAAATGTTAGATTAGTTTGACCGTGATTGAATGATATGAGCAAGTACTCAATAGATACTTGTAGTAGACTCTAGACATAGAGTAGCGATCATACAGAAGGGAAACAATGCAGGGTACCATATTAAATGCCTATAGACACAGCCAATGTAACTTAAGGATTTTGCTCTCGAAAGAGACAGGCCACTTAAGAACTCTTCTAAGCAGTAGGTTAAGTATGATTTTGCTGAGGTATTATTGATAGGAAAAGTATATTCTTAGTAATACCAACCTTCCCACTCAACATCGCATAGCCCTTATCTTTGTTATAGTAGCTTTGCGATAGCATTCTTAGTCGTTTATTTATTCATTGCATATTATTCACGTAATTATTCTCATAATTATCATTGCATTTCCAAGTATTCATTAATTCCACATATTGCATACGTCATTTCCTATTAATTTTTACTACATACTTACCATAGTTCTCCCATAGCATTAATCACGTTTTACTATAATAATTTAACCACTTTAGTGCCTCAATCTGATCCTCGTGGGAACGATACTCACTCATCACTTTATTACTTGATCCGATGTGTATACTTGCACAATATCAAATCAAAATCTCGTGAATACTCCTTAATAAATCTACAAAAATTTGGGTACCTTGCACCCCGATAGTTCCACACAAAGATATCAGACTTCATAAACAACAAGAGTGAATTAGAAATATTCTAACCTAGAAATAGACAATTAATTTAGAGACCCAACCATCCTAACTGTATCAGGCTTCCCAATCTGTCCATCTCCATTTAAACCCCCTAGATTATTCCTAATCTCAGTTTGGCTAAAAAAGGCTTCCATGGAATTTGATGTTCAGGTTTCCACGCTTTGTTCGCTTGATTCCAGTCTGCTCACCATTCCTTGGATCGCATGTTCAACAGGAATGGATGTCTCCATGCTGACTTGGTCTAGGTCGGTGCTATTATCCCCAAGCTTCCACATATTTTTGTTATATTCTTCTTTATATGCCAAAAAAAATGCAGGAGAAATAAAGTTCGTGAATCCCAAAGTCTCACTTTGTTTTGTAATTTTGGTTAAATCAGTATTTTGGTGTATGTTCTCTTTCAATCTAATCATTGAATGGTAATTTGGGTCCAGTAAACCTTTCCCATTTGAAACATTCCCAACCATCATACTTGACCCAACTTTTGACCCATCTACATAGCTTCCTATATCAGGCCTTATACCACCTTTTTGAGTACCCGTTATTCCATCTATTGGCCCAACAACTAACTGCTTATGTTTTCTTACCTTGGTAATAAATTTCTGCCCTTTCCCTTTACTGCCTTTTATTTCATTAACCTCCACCTGTGTTTTACCCCTAGAACCTTCCTTACTTACACTGATTTGTTTCCCATTTCCATTCCTTAAATTAATATACTTCATCCCACTGGATTTATCCTGTTGTTTACTAAAAGGAAATGGTTCAATTGATGGTACCTGAATTACATCCTCACTTTCCCCAAATTTGGAAAGAGCTTTAAAAGGCAATTTAGAACCATTATTTTCCTGATTTTCCTTCAAATCCATCGTTCCCCGTTGTGCCTAACGTCGTTGTCGTTGGTCAACCATCATCCATTCTCTAAATTCTCCTTTTCAACCCTCTCATGGAAACCTGTCACACTATTTTGCTGAGTCTCTATCCTTTTCCCTTGATAGTGGATTTCATCTCCTTCCATAGCATCATCCTTGTTAACAAGAGGACACCCTTCCTTCAGATGACTGAATCTCCCACACTAGTAACAAATCGAAGGAAGGGATTCATATTCAATTCGATGGGTTCTATTTACAATCCTCATCTTAGAGACAAGAGGTTTTGATAAATCCAATTGGACAACAAATCGAGCAAATTTTCCCCTTGACTCTTTATCAATTTGTAAATCAATCTTGATGACCTTTCCAATCATACTCTCAATCTCCTAAAGTGTAATATCCCAAATTAGGGTCTAGTCGGAACAGTGGTTTTGAGACCACAAATCTAAAATAGAAATAATTATTTTATGATTACTTGATGATCCATGATATAATTACATGTTTGTGTGAAATTTTCATGAAGAAATTCTATGCCTCAAGTGTCCAATTTGACTTTAGGGACTAAATTGAATAAGTTGTAAAACTTGTGTTCTAGAAGCTTCAAGCATGAAATTGCATTGGATTATTAATTAGAGGTCTTTAAATAGCAATTTGACCAAGTTCTTAAAGTTTGGACAAAAATGGGCATGAATAGGAAAATTTTGAAAGAAAGGCCTTAAGGGCATTTTGGTCATTTGGTTAATAAAAGAATAAAAAGGGAAAAATGAAGAAAGATTTTCTCATCTTCTCTATTTGTGTGCCGAAATTCCAAGAGACACCATAGCTAGGGTTTCTTCACTTTTCAAGCTCAAAAGTAAGTGCATCCGAGTCTCATTTTTAATGTTCTTTGCAATTTTGAAGTTGTCATCAACCGATCTACCTATTTGTAGCCATATTTTGAGCTAGGGTTCATGTATGAAATTTGACCTATGTGTGACATGTTTGTATTTTGATGATTAATGGAAGATTATGAAAGTTTGATGTGTGATAAACATCTTTTACTAAGTGATTTTAGTGAAAACACCTAAAAAGGACTTGTTTGTAAAAGGTGTAAAAATGAGTAGTAAAATGTGAAATAAAGGAAAACATGGGCTGATATGAACATGGTGTAGGTTTGGCTAGGCTTACGTAACCAATAAAATGCATGCATTTCATTTTACGAGCCTGAGGACTAAAGTGTAAATAAGTAAAAAGTTAGGGGTAAAAAGGTAATTTTACCAAATTATGTGTTATGTGTCGATATGAACAATGTGTGTATTGAACAAGTTAAATTTGGCATTATAGATTAAGAAAAACGTGATTCAGGTCTTGATCGGGGGAAAACAAAGTTTACGAGGATTAGGCTCGTTTCTATCATTTTGTACCGAGGTAAGTTCATTTGCAAATAATGCAACATGTACCATACTTTAAATGCTTTAATATTGCATGTATGGTAAGTACATACATATTTAATTTGATGTTGTATCATGTGTTTATTTCCTAAATTGTATCATGAATTAAACTTTGATTACTCCATGAATATATGATTGGTGCTATGAGTATTGAAATCGATGTTATGAGCAAGTTTGATAGAAATGTGGTATCGAAGAATCTCGTTTGAACCTTAGGAATAGTTTAGGATACAAGTACATGTCACTAGGAATTATGTGATCTGAACTCATTGAGTTGTGATCTGAGTTCATGATTTATGTGACACATGTTTTGGCGTTCTGGGTACTGGTCTCGTATATATATTACCGATGGTGGGGTAGTCCGGCATGTGTTACGGATACTTGACAGCCTATGTGAGCATACCCGTGAGTAGCTCGAAAGCAAGCAACATGTGATATAAGATATGAGGTAGCATTGGCTACATATGGGGCACTTAGGTGCAAGATTCTGATGTATCTAATAGTATTCCGAGTGTTCAATGGGCAGTTCTAAGAGAAGTTAATGGGTAATCTTGATGAATATGTCAAAGACAATATGTGCAAGTGGGCACAAGTATGTACATCGAACTCATGAGAATGACATGAGATATGATGAATTTGTGGTGAGAATATGTATATATATATATGAAGAATGAGTTTAAGAGATTTGATAAAATGTAAGATTTATGTTCATTATGTTAAATGTATGATTAATGCTTATTTAAGTTGCATCTTATTTGCATGTGAACTTACTAAGTTTTAATGCTTACCCTCTTTCCTTTCCATCTCTTATAGTGTCGCCAAGCTAGCTCGAGGATCGGAAGACGTTGGAGACTCAATCACACTATCAATTGAATATTTGGGTATAGCTAGTCTCATCATTTTGAGTGTGGCATGTATAGGGACTTAGTCTTTTTGTTATGTGTCATGTTGATTAGCCAAATGTGTTGGCTCATGAAGGTATTATGATTATTTTGTATTTGGGTTGTTACCCTAATTATTTGTGCATGCATACAAATGTGTTATGCTTGATGTGGTTGCTTGATGGATGTGTGGTGAGGTGTGATTTACATGTCATATGCATGTGTTTGATGAGGCTCATGATTGTTTATGTTAATAAGTGTGATGGATAGCATGTTTGATTAATGTATGAAATATGATCAATGAATATGACAATAATTGAGGTATAATGGTGAATAGACATGAAATTGGTGTGGAATGCCATATGAAAGCCTAATGGTTTAAGTATGTGATATGTTGAAACTACCAAGTCATAAATTAACCATGTATGTAAATGCTTGAGTAACCAGATGTGACATGTTGCATGCCATGAAGTGAGTGTAAGTATGTGAGTGTTTAAGGGTGGCAAATGGCTTGGAAAATAGCGTAGAAATTGTCCACACGGTTAGACACACGGGCATGTGTCTAGGCCATGTGTGATACAAAGTCTGCCCCATGGGTGTGTGATCCGGTCGTGTGTCCTTGCACCCTAATTATGCAAAACAAAATGCTCAGTAGTAAACACATGGGTAAAGACACGGCCGTGTATCTCAGCCATGTGAAGGACACAGCCTTAGGACATGGGTGTTTGCCCAGGCCGTGTGAAGTCTGCACTTGATTTTTGTAATTTAATTCGCCACACGGCCTAAGCACATAGGAGTGTGACTTGGCCGTGTGACTTTATCTGGTTGATGACGTCATAAACAGAGAGTTACACGACTTTAAGACACGGGCGTGTCCCAAGCCACACTAGCATGTGTGACCACACGGCCTACCTACACAGGCATGTGACTCTCCAAATCAAGAAAATTTTCTAAGCCATTTTATTATTTTTAAAGTTCTCAGTTTAGTCCCAAACCACCATCGATGTATGCTTTGAGCCTCGTAGTCCCATATAAGGGACAGTTTGCACATGTATTAATGAATTTGATTTGAACGAAAATTTTATGGCCGGGTTCTATATGATTGGTTATGTTTAAGTCTGATAACACCTCGAACCCTGTCCCGACTTTAGATACAGGTAAATGGTGTTACATAAAGAATGCTACGTTTATATAATGACCCAGGAAGTCCAGGTATACAAACCCAAGCCACAACACTTTGAGGAAAACCCTATTGAGTCTAGAATTGAGTCGATCTTATACAAACTCGCCTCAGTGATGATTCGAGCCGTTTGTTACCTGATCGTTAAAATGGAGAAATATCATTCTTGAACAGAGTATTGGTCGATTTCAACTAGTTTAAGATAATTAAGGGATATGGTTCAATTTTACAAAGGAACTTGGGTGTTCGAAAAAAAATGGTAAATGGAAATGGTTCGAATGGCTTTAAGGTCAAGAAAAAACTAGTATTAAAATAGAGTACTAACCCAAATCTTATAGAACACTTAAAGGTGGATAGAAGGATAGATAAACCGTGACCCACTATCTATATGGAGATAGGAACCAGTCGATATAAGGGTGAACGCCACATTCTGTTTAAGAGTGATATGTTCGAAAGAACAGGATGACGCCACTGGTAAACTAGAGTCTAAAACGAAATAGGAGAGTTGAAAAACTCACAAAATGTTATAAACATTAATCAAAGGATCAAAAGTTTTCTTACAATAGGCTGATTACAACTATTTATAGTGTTAAAAGTTTTCTTACAATAGGCTAATTACAACTATTTATGGTGTTAAAAGAGGCTAGCCGAATAGTCACTTTTATTTAGCTTAATGAGCTGAAATGAAAAGTCACAACTTTTGAAATTCTAGCCTAAGTAACTCCACTCTTCAATACACTTCAATTCTGCTGAATTAATAGACTTTGAATACTTAGGAAAAACTTTGAAGTCTCCTTGGTCAACCGAATAGACACCAGCATTTTGGATGGAAATTAAGCTCATGAAGTGATCATTTAATCAACAATCAGTTATGGAAGATGGAAAAGACTGCTGCCAAATTTAAGGATGTGTAATGCTCTCTTTAATTGATGATAACAGCTCCTTTTAATGAAAAATAATGTTCCCCCTTGTATGTAACCGAAAATTCACTTAAAAAGTCACATTAATCAATTTGTAACAACCCTTGAATGTAACAGTTTCCAGCTGAAAAGACACCTGCAATTAAACACATTAAAACAAACATATTAAACACATTCAAACACTTATTAAACACAAAACACATTAAACACTTAAATAAATGAACTCAAACACATGCATCAATAAATTCTTCCAGCAACTAGATTAATTAAGAGAAGCATTTATTCTAACAACTCAATTAACTAAGATGCTTAAATGCATGGTTTAAAATACAAACTAAATAAACAGATGAGTTATTTAATGCAAGAGTTAATTTAATAATGCAGACTTAAACTAACATGGGAGTTACATAATGCAAGTCATTATTTATGATGTATACTTAACTAACATGAAAGTTACACAATGCATTACTTTATTAAATGCAGAACACACAAAGTGCAAGTTAAAATTAAAATATGCAAACTTATTAATTTAAATAAAACTTAATTAAATTAAAAAGTCCTTAAAAACATTGGCCCAATAATCAATCAGGCCTGTGAGATGTTTCATCTTGCACTTGGGCCCCACAAGTTTAGGTGAATCTCGATGGCATCGAGTTGTGTCATCAGATGATACTACTGGGTTTGCATCATACCCTCCCTCTTGAAGACAATTTGTCCTCAAATCGGGCCACTTGCTCGCGAAAAATTTTTCTTTGTCATAAACTTGAAAACTACACAAGTCTCAAAAATGAAATAGATTAGACGCTTGCCCTCCCTCTTTAGGAGGAATCCATTTCCAAATGTCACTTTGACGAAAATGAAAGAGGTTAGTGACAGCATGGATGATGAACGCGAAAGAACTTTCGAAATTGTTATGCACAATTTGAACAAATGTTCTTATGCAGGGATCAAAAATTGAAATCAGACTTACCTTTTTGTCATGAATCAAAAATTGCAATGAAGACAACAAACCGGAATCACTAAGCATTCGAGAGTTAACAATATTCCAATTCGCAAATCCCTTAAACAAAGATAAAGAAAAATGATCACCGGGATCAAATGCAATAATTCTTCTTACCTTCTCAAGTTGACTCGAAAGTGTCATGGCCGGCAACTCAAAAAAATCATGTAGCAACTGAGAAACATAATATTGCAAAACATGATTAAATCTTTTAAACCAAAATATAGGACAACCTCCCGAATCAAAAATGTAAGTTTTACTTTACAAACCAGCAACATTCATATTTTCACTTAACATCGACTTATGGAAAAGTACTCCGGGTTTGAACACATAATTTTGATCACTTGTGTCACAATGCCACAGAAATTTTATTTTCATCAAAAAGCCATTCATGCCAAAAAAAGAAGATGAAGGCAAAAACAAATTGAAACAATCATATATATCAAGTTTTATTAGAACAAACTTACAAAAATATATGAAATTTACACAACGAATCAGCAAATTCAAATTTTCATCACACACAAGCAGTTTATGCATTTGACACGTCAACCTTTTATCACAAAAACCCAAATTTTGTTCGGGCTGATTTATTCGTACTTCATCAAAAATCTTGCTAATGTCATGCCCATTAAGAAGTAAACGCGACGTACTACTATGTATCACAAAATCACCATCAATCAGAATATGACAATTATTCAAATCAAACTTTGTATGTGAATAATCTTTATGACACACAATCACACTTTGTTCATACCGATTTAATCGAACGTCTTCAACAGAATTGCCAACAACAAACTTATCATAGGAAAAACTTTTCATGGCATTAGTTGAAACAAAGTCATTAAAAATAATAGACGAACGACAATTAACCAAAACATAGTGAGGAGATCTTTTAAAAATTAATTCATCAGAAATTTTATCGACAACTTTCAAACCTGATTGCCTTGACTCGATTGCTAAAGATTCCTTACCTTGCTTACCTTTAGACGCTTGTGGACTAAGGTCATCTATGTTCTTACCTTTTTCGAGCAATCAGAATCACCTCTCATTGGATAGGTAATGAAGCTAAAATTTATCAATGGGATTCCGAGAAACCTGAAAAGAAGAAACATTACAGGGAGAACTCACAGGATGGTTAATAAAAACACTCCTCGCTTTTTCTTGTTCACTTTCTTCTTTTTCTTTCATTTCTTTTTCATTAACACTCTTTTCTTGCATACTCTTTTTTTTTCTTTTCAATCTCAATCTCTTTTTCAACTTTCTTTTCTTTCTCACATTCTTTTTCGCTCTCAATCTCTTTTTGCTCTCTTTCCTTCTATTTTTGTTTTTCATATGCTTTTTCAATTTCATTACAAAAAAAAAATAAAACAAGAAAGAATCAAAATGAAAAACTTATCGTTGAGCATAAGAGGAGGGATCTTCATACAAAAGACGATCATCTCTTCGAGATTAATTCTTCATGGATGAATATCTTGGTGTATACATAGAATTGCTTGAACCTTCTCGTTTGCCACCATAATAGACTTCAAACTCGAAGCTTGAGTTATTTTGGCTTGAATTCCTCGTTGAGTAGGAATCTCGATAGGAGTCTTTTCTCACATAATCGTTGAACGTGGAACTCTTTGACTTTTTCGTTTTCATCTTTTAGCTTGAAAAATTTCACTCCCGATGGTAGGAAGATGGAAGGAAATGCTTACACATCACATCTTTCATTTCAAACCAGGTTGATAATAGGCACTCTCCGTTTCGTCTTCGACTCGTGGTGAATTGATCCCACCAAGTCATGGCATAATCAGAGAAACCATTCACTGTAGGCCTAACTTTCTTGCTTTCCGAGTAGTCGTGGTACTTAAAAACTAATTCTACCTTCTTTTCCCATTCAAGGTATGCCTCTGGGTCGGATCGACCTTGAAACGGTGGAATGGTTAGCTTGTTACTCTTCAAATCACCATCAACACATTCATGCTCTCTAAAGCCTCGATTTCTATGATCGCGTCGCCTTTCGCTTTGATTGGATGCTTGGTATGATGGATCGAAACAACCACCAATAGCAGTAAGTCTTATTTCAAAACTTAGAAACATTTTTATTGAAACTCACTTCAAACCTCACTATTCACTCACAGAAAAAATTAATATGGCACTCCACTCGTGTTTGCACTCTTTTACGGCTTTTTTTCTACACTCAAATGCTCTCACTAACTCTCGTGCCTCTTACTACTCGTTTCGCCTCTTTAAGTTCGTAAATGACTCGATTAGACTTATAAGCAAGCCTAGGGGTCGGCTTCAAAAAGGTTACGATGGTTGATTATATTGGTTTTGGTAGGCCGAAAGAAAATAAAAAGGGGTGTTAAATGTGGCGTTTGGGTTTGAATTTGATGGAGAAACAACTTTGAAGATTAGGTAACTTATGAACCCTTTTCAAACACTCTTTTTTTATCTTCGAAATTTCTCTCTTTTTTTTTTCAATGCAAATACATTCAACACTTGTACAATCACATTCAAGAATATTTTTTTATTTTTTTTGAATTTTTTCTTTCAAATACTTACTCCGAAAACTTCACGAATGTACGTACTCCTCAATTTTAGCTAGCTCTGATACCAAATGATACGAACTCGCCTCGGTGATGATTCGAGTCATTTGTTGCTCGATCGTTAAAATGGAGAAGTATCGTTCTTGAACAGAGTATTGGTCGAATTCGACTAGTTTAAGATAATTAAGGGGATATGGTTCAGTTTTACAAAAGAACTTGGGTGTTTGAAAAAAATGGTAAATGGAAATGGTTCGAATGGCTTTAAGGTCAAGAAAGAACTAGTACTAAAATACAGTACTAACCCAAATCCTATAGAACACTTAAAGGTGGATAGAATGATAGATAAACCATGACCCACTATCTATATGGAGATAGGAACCAGTCGGTATAAGGGTGAACGCCATACTAAGTTTAAGAGTGATAAGTTTGGAAAGAACAGGATGACGCCACTAGCAAACTAGATAAGTCATGCTGAGTCTAAAATGAAATAGGAGAGTTGAAAAACTCATAAAATGTTATAAACATTAATCAAAGGATCAAAAGTGTTCTTATAATAGGCTGATTACAACTATTTATAATGTTAAAAGAGGCTAGCCAAATTGTCACTTTTATTCAGCTTAATGAGCTGAAATGAAAAGTCACAACTTTTGAAATTCTAGCCTAAGTAACTCCACTCTTCAATACACTTCAATTCAACTGAATTAATGAACTTTGAATGCTTAGGAAAAAAATTTGAAGTCTCCTTAGTCAACCGAATAAACACCAGCATCTTGGATGGAAATTAAGCTCATGAAGTGATCATTTAATCAACAATCAGTTATGGAAGATGGAAAAGACTGCTGCCAAATTTAAGGATGTGTAATGCTCTCTTTAATTGATGATAACAGCTCCTTTTAATGAAAAATAATGATCCCCCTTGTATGTAACCGAAATTCACTTGAAAAGTCACATTAATCAATTTGTAACAACCCTTGAATATAATAGTTTCCATCTGAAAAGACACCTGCAATCAAACACATTAAAACAAACATATTAAACACATTTAAACACTTATTAAACACAAAACACATTAAACACTTAAATAAATGAACTCAAACACATGCATCAATAAATTATTCCAGCAACAAGATTAATTAAGAGAAGCATTTATTTTAACAAAATGCCAACTAAATAAACAGATGAGTTATTTAATGCAAGAGTTAATTTAATAATGCAGACTTAAACTAACATGGGAGTTACATAATGCAAGTCATTATTTATGATGCATACTTAACTAACATGAAATTTACACAATGCATTACTTTATTAAATGCAGAACACACAAAGTGCAAGTTAAAATTAAAATATGCAAACTTATTAATTTAAATAAAACTTAATTAAATTAAAAAGTCCTTAAAAATATTGGCCCAATAATCAATCAGGCCTATGAGATGTTTCATCTTGCACTTGGGCCCCTCAAGTTTAGGCGAATCTTGATGGCGTCGAGTTGCATCATAACATGATGCGACCAGGCTCGCATCACGACCAAGGCTGGACAGTCAAGTAATGTCCAAAAACCACCCAAGGACCATTAGATAAGGCATTGTTATAGTCCAATTTCGACTCAAACTTCGCTAGATAATAATCATTATCAATATCCATCAATTGGAATTTCATCATTGGTTTCCATAAGGCACACACCTTATTCCACAGAGCATTGTAACCAATTCTCCTTCCCAATAACTTCACAACAACAGTTGCAGACATGCTTTCTTCAATGAGTGTATCGATCCTGTTCGAGAACTCAATAAAAGGCACACTATCCACTATATCTTTCCTCACATCATCCTCTCTTAGTTCAAGATCATCCACTCCCTAATCAACCTCTACTGGATTGTTCAAAGATCTCGAGTTCAAGACAGCATCCCGAAAAGAGAACAACTTGGATGTCCCAACACCCACAGATTTCGAACCTCGCCCTTCATGTGGTGGTTCCTCCTCCCTTCGCCTACTTTTCTTCATCACCCTTCCAATGAATATCATCGGTTGTTTGCTTGCCATCTAACATTAAAGTGAAAAAAAATAATACAAAAAAAATCAAAGATTCAAAAGTGAAAAAGTTATAGAAACTAAAATAATACAATAAAATTATCAAATTGTACCTGTTTATCTCATTGCTGAAAATTCTAAATTTGAGTTTTGAAATATAAATTTTTAAATATTAAGATTCAAAAGTATAGTAACAAATTGGTTGACATTATCAATGGAGAAAAAATTGTCAACAATTTATTTAATTTATTTTGATGTTTTGAATTCAAAAAGTATCAATGAAAATTACTATATTTAATAGTTATCCTTGTAATTAATTAATTAACTAATTTTATCTTCCATGCATAACAAATACGATAACATTACCAATGGATAAAAATTAATTAAGTAATTAATCAAAAGAAATTTAAGATTCATAGACAATTATTAAATATGAGTTATTTGAGCAAACTTAGTTAATTTTAAAATTTAAAAGGAGATTAAATTAATTAATTTTAATATTATAGTAACAAACCGGTTGACATTATCAATGGATAAAATTTTTTCAACAATTTATTTTTATGTTTTGAAATTTAAATTTTTAATATTAAAAAATTAGAATTTTCAGCAATGGGATAAACAAGTACAAATTGACAATTTTTATGTATTATTTTAGTTTCTATCATTTTTTCACTTTAATCATTGATTTTTTTACCCCAATCAATACTTAAAAAATATATTTTTGGGTGACCAAAATGAAAGCGACTTAAAATTTGGGTAACTAAAATAAAAGTATAAACATAATGTGGCATGTATAGTAAACCGTCGTTACAGATTTAACGCTTAAATAACTAAAATAAAATCACCATAAAAATTATGACCAATTAAGTAATTTACTTTTAATGTAAAAGTTAAGAGATAGTTGAATTAATAAAATGAATGAGGTTTAATTAAAAAATAAATAAAATGAATGAAGTTTAAATTAAAATTGTTACTAAATTTCATCAAATTACAAAATTTTAAAATAATAAAATCAATACTTTAATCAAAATATAGTTTGGCTATAAATTTAAGTGATAGCATACTGTATTAATTGTACTTTAACAAGAATAAAATTACAACCCCCCAATTCGTCTATGATATATAGAATTTGAAATTTAGTATTTATACTTTAAAGTTAATTTTTTTTTACTTTTAATTTAAAAATTTTTAGTTTATTATTATTGATAGTTTCTGTCAAAATTTGTAAATTTAATATATTTATTTTCTATCAATCAAATGACACGTCATATGGGTATAAATCAATATTCTAAGTTGACAAATTTTAATAGAAAACAGGGGTGAATGCAAAGGGTGCAAGTATACAGTGCCCTAAGCCCCCAAAATGAAAAATTATATTTCAACCCCCTTAAAAATTGTTAAATTGTAAATTTATATATGATAAAATTGCACTCTTTCCCCAAATAAAAAATATGTTAAATTATTTTCCAAAAATGATGAAATTATAAAGTAAAACATGATAAATTTATATTTTGACTTCTTAAAATTTTAAGATTTAATTTTGACTCCTCCTTAAAAAAAATTTAGATTCGCTCCTGACAAAAAATACTTGTACAAGCCCAATTTAGCCCGTGGCCCAATAAGACCCCAAACATTAACAACCAAATCCCTCACAACACAAACCCAAACCTAAATCAACTAGTTACCCAAAACCTAAGCCCAATTTCAAACCCTAGCCCAATATCTAAAACAAAAAAAAAAACAAAAAAAGAAACCCTAGCCTAACCTAGCCGCCTCTACCCTCTATCCCATCACTCCATGCCAGTAGGCCATCTGCTCCACCGCCCTGTCGCGTCACCACCCTCCACTTGCCCCTGCAAGAATTAAAATGGAAATGACAAGCAGGAATATTTAATATTTTTGTAAATGGCTATAAAAGCCAAGAAAACCGAATGTAATTTTTTTTTTTGGGGGGGGGGAGATGAAATAGAACAAAAAAAGATTCAGATTCAAACACCAATAGAAGCATTCGATCATATCAAGAAATACTTAAAACAAAGGAATAAATTCGACTAAAGATTTTTTTTATCTATTTTCCTTTCTATTTATTTGCTTTTTTTCGAATCTATCTATACACTTAGATTTATTTTCTTTTACTTTTTTTTTACACACATATTTTAAAAATATATCAAAAAAAATACCTTTTTGAATTTTTAAACCACCACTGCAGCAGTTGGTCGACGATCGCCGCCGATTGCGATCGGTGGCGAGGATCGGCCGACCCTCGCGAGGGCGCACTGCAGAGAGAAACAAAAGAAGAAAGGAAGTTTTTTTAAAAAGCAAAATGAAAAGTGAATTTTAAAAAAAAAAAATCTGCCTTAAATAGTCGATCAAAACGACGTCGTTTTGGTCGGCCTTCTTACTGCCAAAACGACGTCGTTTCACCCTAGTCCGACCCGCTCCGACTCGCTTCGGCTTAGGATCCGCGCTTTTTTTAATGGAAGGGCTAATTGCGCTTTTAGCCCTTCCGCTTTTTTGTTACTTTGCAATTAAGTTTTCTTTGGGTTTTAATTTCGCTCCAGATTTGTGTTTGGATTTCAATCGAGTCCTACTCAATGCTGCGCGTTTTGGAGGGAGGGTTTATTACCCGATCTGGTTGCTCTTCTTTGTTTGCGCGCTTGATTTGGTCCTTTTCTTCTTTATTAATTTTCAAATTGGCCCCGAACTCTTACTTTAAGTTCAATTTAGTCCTTTTTTTGTTATTTTCGATATTTCAATTAAATTAATTAATATAAGATGTTATTATTACTCTTATTTTCATTATTATTATTATTAGTAACCTATTACTATTTTTATTAGCATACTATTATTTCCCTTTTTTATATGTTATTATTATTATTAGCAATATTATTATTATCATTATCATTAACATCTTTAAAATATTGTAAGTATCACTTTTTATTTAACATATTATTATTATTGTTAATTTTTATTATCGTATTATTATTACTATTATATTTTCATGTATATATATATTTTCTTGTTACTTACCTATTTATATTTCTATCCATTTATATTTTCGTTGCTATCGTATTTTAAGCATTATACCTATATTATCATTTCACTATTGTTATATTATTTTATTTTATTTTATTTTATTTTTATTTTTATTTTTATTTTAGCTTATTCATTTTACTAATTTATTTTATCTTTTCTCTCATTATCATTATCGTTCACATTCGTGTTTATGCTTATTCTGTTATGCCTGTCAATATCGAAATTTATATTTGTTTATGCATTCTTTATCTTATTACAAACTTATGTTGTATTAACCTTTATCAGACGAAAATAACTTTTTCATAAAAAGTGATACTCCGTATTTGGGACTTCGAGAAAATTGTGCCCTAACTTACTGGGTTTCGATTTTTCTCATTTAATCTAAATAACGAAATATTCTTTTAAAATTACAACATGAGTTTTGAATAAAATGCTTATTCTCGGAGATAGGAGGTGTTGTATCCTAACTTACAGGATATGACATCTTGTTACCTCGAAATAAGATTTTCGCAAACAAAGGCAATATTCGATGTTCAGAAATTTGAGGTGTTGCAGACCAATTTTGGCCTACCATTACAAAAGCCCATTTAAATTAAACCTACCCCCTAAACCCATTTACAACCAGTAGCCCAATTACCCCTTTAACCCAATTCAGAAGCCCACTAACCCATACCCACTAACCCATACCCACTAACCTAAACTTAAGCCCAAACCCTTAGCAAAACACCTAACCCTAATCAACAACCAAACCCTAGGTGCGCCGCACCTAGGGTCTTCACCCTCAACCGCCCCTTGACCTTCGGTCACCTACCCTCTGCCAAAAGCCTGCTCCACCGCTCCAAGGTCACTTCTGCTGCCCATGCCCATCCCCTGCACACAATAAAGGAGACAAGACAGAAACCAAAAAAAATGATTGTAAAAGGGTTATAAAACCCGAATCAGATTCGAAAACAGGGGGCTTTTTTTTTCGCTTTGGGAGAAATTAATACAAAAGCAGTAAATTTCTAGGGCATAGAAAGAGCAGTATTCACAATATCATAAACTAGATCAAGAGAACAGAATCAAAAACAACAAAAACGATAAGACAAAAACAGAATCAAACCAGGAGCAAAAGGTGATTTTTATTATTATTCTTCTATATATATATTTCGAAACCCTCTTTTTAGATATCTTTTCTTTCGTTTTTTATTTGCGTATAAATAATTAAAAAATAAAAACATAAGCATATATATATATTAAAAAATATAAAAAATAAAAAATTATATTTTTTACCTTTTCGGCCACCGTGTACGGTGGCCGGCGCCGGCGACGGTGGTCCGGCGATTGGACCGGAGATCCCCCGGTCGGATTCCTCTTCCCTTTCTCTCCTCTCCCCTCTTCCCTCTCTTCCTCTCTCTGTTTTTTTTCCTATCACCTTCCCAAATGAATTTTTTTCAAAAATTTTTAACTTATATAGGGGACCAAAACGCACCGTTTTGGTCCCCCCACGATTTTAAGCAAAACGGCGTCGTTTAGGCGCTGACCCGACCCGCTCCGGACTAGGATCCGCGTGTTTTTAAGCAGAAGGGCTATTTGCGCGTTTAGCCCTTCCGCTTTTTCAGGCATTTACAATCAAGTCTTTTTGCTATTTCAATTTTGGCCCAAAATTCGTTGCGTTTTGCAATTTCGTCCCCACATACACGCTGCGTTTTGATGAAAGGGGATATTTGCTGTTTAGGTCCTCCCATGTTGCGCGTGTATTGCAATTAAGTCCTCTCCTCCTTATTTTCTTTTAAATTAGTCCCAAAATTTAGTTTCCAATTCAATTTAGTCCTTTTTTACTTTTTGTTCGTTATTATTATTATTATTATTATTATTATTATTATTATTATTATTACTACGTATTATCATGTATATACTTTAAATACTTATATAAATATATTATTAATAGTTATTACTATTTCAAATGTGTCTATATTATGTATTATTTTATGTATTTATATATTTTATACGTTACATATATACTTTTAATACTATCTTATATATATTATTATGTATATTCTAATATATATATTTGTGAGGCGTTATTAATAGTTTTTTTATATATATTTATTATTATATTCGATATGTATATATGACATATATATTATATATTATTTATATACATTATGTGTATAGATGTTTAATGTTATTAGTTACATATTTCTTCATTATTTCATGTATACATTATGCTTATATTTCAATACTACCTTCTATATGTATTTTTATATTATATATATTTTTAATACCATATTGAATATACATTATCATATTTATTTTATTCCTAATATTAGTACATATATTTCGTTGTTCTTGTATACATATTTTATATATAGTATCATTTTCATATATCATTATATTTATACCTATTATTTTCACTATTATCACTTATTATTTTGTTTTAATATTATGTATATATTTTTTCATAAATGTCACTTACATGCGTTAATGTTTATTTTATACGTATGTACATACCATGTATGTATTTTATCCTTACTATTATGAAATTTAGTACATGTTTTATTATTTATGTATATATATCTTTTATTATTAATAGATATTTTCAATATTATTATTTTTATATATATTACCTTATGTATATATCGTTTAATACTATGCTATACATATATATTTTTTAAACATGTATTATATACATACTTCTAACGTTATTATATATATACTTTTATGTCCTTATATACATATATTTTTCATAAGTACATACTTTAACATTAATAGTTACGTATTTTTCTTATCATTTCATAAATATTTCAAATATTATCTATAGTATATTTCCAACATTATTACTATGTATATGTATAAGTATATATATTGTCTTCTCGTATTTGATACTATTGTTATATTCAATATCGCATGCGTTGCCATTGTCTTTAATATTATCATCGTATGTATTACGCGCCTCGATGTATTTCAAACTATTATCTTTTGTTTCCCGCCTATTTTTATATATTAACTCGTTGTCCATTATTTTAAAACGTTGATTCGTGTCTTTATTTACTTCAATAATCAAGGCAACGTATCGATTTAAACACTATGTCATCAATTTCATCGCTATGTTGGATGAATATCGATCGACTCGTGTTAAAACGGTATGTCCTTCTCAAAAATAAAAAAGATTTAAAGATTTCTCGTGTTTTGATTAGATCACGATTCAATGTTATCTTGAACTTGCAATTTTGAAAATCAAGACAACGCTTGTTTAATAAGATACCAATTTTGGGCGTCGCGAGGGTGCTAATACCTTCCTCGCGCGTAACCGACTCCCAGACCCTATTTCACTCTGATTCTAACGTAGATCTAAACTTGGCCTTCTTTTGTTTTAAAAACAAAATTCTAAGGTGCCCGATCACACCTATAAAAAAGGATTGGTGGCGACTCCCCTTTTATTTCAAAATCAAACTTCAGTTTTCAAGTTTTCAATAAACCGCCACAATTAGTGACCGAAAGCAAATTTTTACCTCGCTACATGAGGAAACGTGCTCTAACTTACTGAGTTTCGATTTTCCTCGTTCACCCTAAAATACCGAATATCCTTTTAAAAAAAGGGTTAAAATACACGGATTTTTAAGTAAAAGGCAAGCTCATTCTCAAAAGTTTGAGATGCCGTGTCCTAACTTACTGGATATGACATTTTATTGCTTCGAGATGAGAAGTTCTTTAACGTTCGAATGTTTTTACAAAAAGAGGGATCGCATTTCAAAGTTTTTCAAGTTTTTAATTTTCGACACTAAGACACTAATTAATCAACTAGGTACCAATTTTTGGGCGTTACGAGAGTGCTAATCCTTCCTCGTACGTAACCGACTCCCGAACTCGTTTTTCTGAATCCCGCGGACTAAAATCGTTGTTTAAATAAATCAAATCGTTTATCAAAAACTTCTTTTACGAGGTGATCCGATCACACCTCATCAAAAAGGATTGATAGCGACTCCCGTTTTTTCTGTTTTCAAAATCAAGTCAAACCCGTTTTACCAAAAAAAATAATTTCGACAATACTATTGCCATTTTTAAATAAAAGATGGACCTTTCACACCAGATTTTAACCTTAAGCTAAACTAATTGTTAGAGCAATTGAGCAAGCTGGCATCATTTTGGTAAAGACCAAAAGAGCTAAGGAAAAGATAAAGGTGACCACATATTGGTGGTTGATGATTTTTGGGTCATGTGGGGATGTCGGGTGCCCACAACAACAAACCACCAAAGCAGGCAAAGGAAACATGAACTGGGCAGCATTACTCAGATCATCATGATTTTATGTCAGACATAATTACTTGTAGTGAATACTATTAGATTGTGTCCTTTTTCATTTTTAAAAGAATAGTTAAGATATTATAATACAAAATTAAAATATACAAATACTTGTTTATTATTTTATAATAAATTACTTTTAAGTAAATTTTGGTATAACTTCATTAAGTGACATAAATTAATGCAATTTGATTCAGTCAACTGAATAATAGATCAATTGACTACTGTGGACATGTTCTCTAATTGTAATTAATTTTGATAACCAAAGAAATAAAATAACGACCATCATGCATGGCATGTGGTAGTCATTATCTAAATCTGTTTATCATAATTGCAACATCAAAAAACTAAAATAACAAAAACGTATTGTTTTTATTGGATTTTTATTTAAATAATATAAAAATATTTATCAAATAGAATACATCCCAAATTATTTACCAAAATAACATAAAATCTTAGTGTAACTGGAAGTTGCACACTCCCGTAAGATATGCTACGCCACCTTGAAAAAATAGTTATTTTAATTTTTTATGGTCATTAAATTTATAATTTTTATTAAATCATCCTAAAATAAATGAATAAGTTAATATTTATTAATTTTATTTACGTTGCATACATGGGGTTATCATGTAAATATATCATCATTTAATTAATTTTTTAAAATTTAAAAAATCAAAAATATATAAAAACTATTTTTAAAATTTTTAAATATTATTAAAATTATTAAAATTTATAAAAATATTTTTAAAATTTTAAAAAATTAATTAAATACTTATGTGTAGTCTACATGACAATTAACGTGTTACATTAACAAAAGTAACGTTTGTTAACTTTTTCATCTATTTTGAAGTGATTAGACAAAAAATACAAGTTTAAAAATTAAAAGAGACAGAAAATAAATTAATAACTAAATTTTTCTTTTAAATTTGAGGGGAAAACAATAAAAATCATATTTAAAAAAGAGTAAAAAAGATAAACAAAAAGCGAGTCCGACTCGCACGGTTATCACGCAACTTTTTAAGATGTGCCACTCCTTTTAGCTATAAATTTGAATTTTATTATTATTATTATTATTATTATTATTATTATTATTATTATTATTATTATTATTATTATTATTATTATTATTATTATTATTATTATTATTATTATTATTATTATTATTATTATTATTATTATTATTCGATTTCAAAGCATGAAAGTATATATATTAAAAAAGAGAGAGAAAGTTTTGGATAGTTTAGGTTACGTTTGATTTTTGAAAATATTCTCTATTTTCATTTTTAGAAAAGAATTTTTAATTTTTTTAATTTTCTAAAAGTTGAAATACATTTGACAAATATAAATAAAAAAATTTATTTTGAATAATGTAAACATGTTTATTAACTATATTTCTATAATAGAAACATGAAAAATAAAATAATCTTTTTTCACATTTATATAAAGTTGCTAGATTTAATATTCGAAAATTTGTTAAAAAAATTTGTATTTACATGAGTTAAATATTTTTATTTTCATCATTTTCATTTTTACAAAAGCATTTTTAGTAAAAGTATTGAAAACAATTTGTTATTGTCTTCTAATTTTCAATGCTTTCATTTTCATTTCTCAAAAATTACTTTTAAAATTTTCAAACAAACAAATTTCCTTCAATGTTTTCCATTTTCCAAATAAAAAAAAATGATCTCTATTCCTGAAACCAAACGGGGCCTTAATTTTTGCGTAAGTAGTTTAATTAATTACAAACGGAGCCTTAATTTTTGCGTAAGTAGTTTAATTAATTACACTTCTAATTTAGAACAAAAATAGTTATATATATAGAAAGGCTGCTTAAAAAAAACCCTTTAAAAATAAATAAATCAATCAATTAAGCCCCTCTCTTAACTCTTTTTGTCTTTAACCACGATGATTGTTAAAATTAACTAATGAATCAATAAGATAATGACAAATGTCAACCTTAGATTTAATCTTCAATTTTTCTAATGAAAACAATTAAAAACTTTTAAAAATTATTAAAAAAATTAAAACTTTTAAAAAAATTACAAAATGTATTTAAATTTTATTAAAAATGTATATAAACATATAAAACTTTTTTAAAAAAATAAAAATTTATAAAGCTTTTGAATTTTAAACTAAATTTTTTTAAAATATATATAAAATTATACCAAAAATTATAAAAATTATTGAAATAAATTTTAATTTTTTGTAAGTTTTTTTATAATTTTTATAATTTTTGTATCTTTATATAGAATTTTTAATAATTTTATAATAATTTGTATATTTTTTTATAATGTCTATAATTTTTTAAAATTTTTTTATACTTTTTATTATTGTTTAAAGATTTTATGATTTTTAAATAAAATTTAAAGAATTTTTAAAATTTGTAAAAAAAAATTTATATTTTTATATTCTTTTACAGTGTTATTTGATTTTTAATTTTTTTATTTAAAATATAAATTATAAAATATGAGGTTGCCACGTGCTGTCATTTGATAAGTAAATTGACTAATTTTAATAGTTAGTGACTTAAGTTGAAAACTGTTAATGGAGAAATTTAATTAATTTTTTTGATTAATGACAATAATTCAATTGTATGCGAATTAAGTCGATGGACTTAGCTAATTTATTTTTTATACCTTAAAGTCTAGAAAGGCAAGAGGGTTTATCATGACGTGACATGGTATGATCTTTTTCAAATATCAAAATATATTATTATTTTTGTGTTTTAATAAATTTAAAATTTAAGTTTTATATTTCCAAATTTTTAAATTAAATTTTATTAATTTTTAATTGAAATATTTTAGTTCAATAATTAACACCACAATATATTTCATTAAAAATTGTCAATTTAACGTATTTAGTTTCCACCAATTATATGTCATTGCATATGAAATAAAGCAGTATAATGGATAACTTAATTCACAAATTTTGATGAAAAATATTAATAATATTAATGATAAAATTAAAAATTAAAAAAATATAATAGGGTTTCATTTATAATTTTTTAATTATAAAATTTAAATTTAAATTTAATCAAATTACAGACATGGACATCATATTTTAATGTTGTCTCGAACCAATTCCCGAAGGAGTAGGAATCCAAGCTTTTAAACATAAGCGAGAGACTATAAAAAAGGACTCGTTTATGATTTTTGCTAATATGATTTTTAGAAAGAACGTAAGTGGCTTTTGGGGTGTGCGATTTCTAATTACATTGTAGATTTCATCTTATTCCGACAATTAATTTAGAATGTATACTATTTTGATCAACATTTTCTTTTCTTTTTATATTATTTAACTTTTAGAAAAAAACTTTCCTGTGAGAAAGAAAAGGCAAAGAAATCTTTGTAAAAAGAAGGGAAAAAAAACAAAGAAAAGTTAATACAAACGTCACTACCATTTACCATGCAACATTTGTAATAAAGTCTTTCAATAACAAGGTTTGACATTCATATTAATTATTATTTATGCCTACACATCTTTTAGGGAAAAAAAGAGAAAAAAATCTCCAAATCATTCAGACTTATAAAAGCCGAGAAGATAAAAAAGATTATGTAAAGACCAAGATTGATGCTCTAAATGGTGTTTTAAAAAGGGAAATTGGGTCAACCTTAAGAAAAGTAATAAAATTAAAAACTTGGATAGGGGGAAAATAGGAAAAAAAAAAATGGACAACACTTCAGCACCAAATGGGCGAGGTTGAGAAAACAAACAATCAAATAAAAGAAACAGTTTGTGACCAATAGAATGATGGATAAGTAGGAGAATATGATGACAATGTGGTGATAGAAAAGGGGAAATCAAAGAGTTCTGTAAATGGCTGATTTTTTAGCCAATTTAGTTGAATGGGGTGGGGAAATTAAGCTAGCATTGCCTGCCTCTACGGCAAGGAAGTGAGCCAGCATTTAAAGTCATGGCTCTAACCATGGAAGAGGACTTGGCACCTAAGCTTGAGGCCCTGGCATAGCTGGCTGAGGCTCCAGCACCTGATGGAGTGAAGTAGGCACCATTGACCAACAGGTCACCTTCTGATCTCCAGTTCCAGTTCTTCCACTTACTTTCGGCAGTCTCCACTCTCTTGGTGACCTACTCAAGTTCAAGAAATCACAAAACGATAAACATGTTTCACAGTGAGAGACTAAACTAAAAAAAGAAAAAGAGAAACTGAGACAATTAATACCTCCTTTGCAAATGGGTTCATTGGAGCTGCATATCTGTTACCTTGACTGTTGATGGTAGGATTTGCGCTTCCACCAATTGCATACATTTCCCAGTGAGTGTAGTCATTATTCACCACATGGAAATACCCATGTCTACACCTGTGCGTATTCATCAAAATCCATTTCAATTCTCATATTAAATATGTTAAATTACCTGACACTACGAGATATTGGGTTAATTTACCGTTTAGATTGAAACTACTTTTAAAAAGTGAAGTGAAAACGTTTTAAAAAGTGTTTTTTTTTTTCAATTTGATAATGTTTATGATAATGGGAAAAAAAGTTTTTTTAAGAAAATAAAATAATAATTTTTAATTTTTTTATAAAATAGAAAATTTAATAGGAGGATAAAAAGTAGCTTCATTAAAAAACACTTTTCTAAAAGTTAACCGTTAAAAATTTTGATATTTTAACTTGGGTAAAATCAAGGTAGTCGATACCGTATTGGCCAGGACATGTTGTTCTGGTCCTAAATTGGTACCAAGTAATCTATATTCGATTCCGATCAAAATTTTGGGGCGTTTCAAACATTTCTATGTGTTTAGGCCCGTTTTGGTTAATATAGGCTTGCCATGGTGCATATTGGCCTGTATCGATTGGTATACAATTTAATATTTTAAACTATTTTATAAATTTTCATCTTAACCATTTTAATTTTTCAATAATTATATTTAAAATTAAAAGCTATTAAACTTATATTTACATATAAATATATTTATATGAATGTAATTGAGATATATTTGCATGTATATATAATTATAATTTATTATCAAAATAATAAATAATTTATTAAGAAACAAAATAGTTTGGACTATAAATATATATGAAAAATATTTAAATATGTATTTTTTAATTTATCAACAAACTAAAATGGAGAATATATATGTGTGAAAAATATTTAAAAATATTGATAAACTCAAAACTGTAAACCAAAACATATAGATACCGGTACATATTAGTACGAAGACAAAAACACTATATCCATCGGTATGGTACTAACTAACTTGATTAAAGTCTCAGTTTAAAATTAAAATTTAATTTAAAAAGCTGCTTTTTTACAAAAAAAAATTATTTGAAATTATTATTGGGGTTGAAAAGTTTTTCAACCTTAATGGAAAACAAATCCATTTTCCCTTTTACCTAAGGATTCTTGGCTTCCCTTATAAAAGGCATCTTATACGCTTAAAGTACCTTGGCATTCTTTGGATAAGTCCCTTTCCGAAATGGTTATAGGCAATAGTCACTTGCATCTGCTTATCCCTTGTGTAAGAGTCACTGTGACCTAGCAACATCACCTACATTTAATAATTTCAAAACAGTTAGCACTGCCATTAATAAGAATGCTAAAACTGCAGCAAAATTACCTCATTATGGTGGGTGAAGTGGTTATTTGAGATGGTAATGGCGGTCGAGCCCATGACAGCATCAACAAGACCATCAGCACAATTAGAGAGAGAATTGTGATCAACCCAAATATGGCTAGAACCAAAGATGGAGATTGCATCACCATCAGCCATTGTCCTCCACCCAAAGTGAGACGGTGAGTTTCTCACCATAGCATTACCAGTAGGCTTACAGTCATGGATATGAAGACCATGAATAATCACATTGGTAACAAATTGGATTGTTATACACCCTCCATTAGCAATATGAACATTAGCTCCACGGCCATCAATAGTCTTAAAGCTGTTCATTATCAGCTCCTGCTTCAACTTAATGACCATGTCCCTCTTAAATACGATCCAGAGAGGGCGGTCCTGGATCACAGCATGACGCAATGTCCCAGGTTTGGGGTTAACAGGGTCATCATCAGTGTGGTCAGTGACGACATAGAAGCGCCCATCACGCCCACCAACTGCATTCCTTCCAAAGCCAATGCCACACTCAGCTAGTCTCTTTCGGCGCTTATGCCAGTTAGGGTCACAACGCCAGCAATCATCAATGGGGTTACCAGTTCCACATGAAAAGAACCCCAACTTCCTTCTTTCGGTCAAATTGCGAATATTCCTACCATCACATTCATACATAGAAAAAAATTATTCTTAAACAATACACGGAAAAAAAATCTCACTTTGAAATATTTGAAATAATATCATATGTTTCATTTTTTTTAATACTTGATTTTTTTTTATATTATTACACTTTAAAGAAGAATGTATTAGGGTGTAATCGTGCCGAGCCGAGCTTGAATATTGTCGAGCTCGAGCTTGATTAAACATCTATTTTTAAGCTTGAGCTAAGCTCATGATACAATCGATTACTTGAGCTCGATTAAGCTCGTTTACCAATTTTTATACTCAAGCTCGAACTCGAGCTCAGCTTAATAATTAAACTTAAAGTTAATAATATATATTAAGGACAATAATGTAATTTAATAATATAAAAATATGAAAAGCTCGATAAGGCTTGTGAGTCATTCAAGTCAAGTATTACTAAGTTTGAATGCAGCCCGATCGATAGCTCGAGCTATTCAAGCTCAAGTCTGCTCGATAATTATTGAATCGAATTCAAATTTTTTTCAAATCAAACTTAAATAATTTGATAGTATTAATAATTCATTTAGACCCCTAATATATATCACTTTATTTATCATTTTTTGTAAACTTTGTATAGAAACTTTAATTTATTGCCTACATAAATTGTTAATTATGAGCATCTCTTAAATTTACTATTGAAGGTGTTAGTATATGATTGTCGGTGAGTGTAAATTAACGCCACTTAAGAGTGAGGACAAGTAATCAGATCCGACTAGGAGAGCTAATGAATAAAAAGTAACGTATAGTAGAATTTTTGTCAAATTGTGAGGACAAGATATGTTATTGATATATATAACGGCTAGCTTGTCCTTTGGGCTTTAGCATCTCCATTAGTTTAAAACAGGCAAAGACTAAATTATATTGAAGGGGAAAAAACCCAAAGAAACGAACAAATATAGTCAGCTAGGAAAAATTCCCGTTGTAGAAATTCTCTTTCAAAATTATACAATTAAGAATAAATTGAGAAAATAAGTGGTAAAAGTATCTCTCTACTATATTTTAGATAAATTAGTATCTGTTGGTAAAATGAGTGAGTAAAATAATTTTTTTGTTAAAATTTGGTATTTATATATAAAATATCATAATAAATTTAATCTTTAATTTTTACACATTTATTCAATTTAATCCTTATTTTTTATTGAAAATAAATTATAATTTTTTAAACTAATAAAGCTAAATGATAAAATAGACATTAGCAACAAATTTTAATTAAGCCCTTTTATTTAAAAAAAAATCATAAAAATTATAAGTAAAATTTATTAAAAATTATAAATATTTTAAAATTATAAATTTTATTAAAAACAACATAATACGTACAAGATGCAGAAAATAATGAAAACAAGAAACATAACACAAAAACCACACAAACACAATAAAAAATAAAAATAAACATGTCAAAATCTAAATAACACAAACTATTAATTTATAAAAAAATAATATAAAAAATAAATACTATAACAAAAAAAATTACACATTCATAAAACGCGAGGACTTCCTTTGTTTCCTTATTAATTACGAGCATTTGCACTTTCCCATATGATTAAAGTAAATATAGTAAAATTAAAAGAAATAGTGATTAAAGAAAAGGTGAGGTGAAAGTAGGATAAAAGTTTTTATATTAGGAGTTACATAATTTTTTTATTTAAAAAATTAGTAAATTAATTTTTGTATATTTAATTTAAGAGTAAATTAGTTATTTCTGTTAAAAAAATTCTACTTTTATTGTTAATATTTGGTGTCTGACGAAATAATTAGACAATACCTTATTCTGATATACATGGACCAGTTTTTAAAAGTAAAAACGAATAAAATTTTTAATAGAAAGACCAATTTATTTTTTAGTCTAATGTATGAAGATTAATTTGTTCATTTTTTTTATGTAAAATAGACAAAATACAATCAAACTCTTAATATAATATTTTTGTATTACTTTTACTTTTAGTCAATTATGTGACGATTTATCGGTTAAAGCTCTATAAAAAAAGGTTGTTGATTAGGAGAATTTTATTTGAATAAGTGTGTGAAAAGAAAAAGAAAATATTGTACTATCAAGTATATAGTACGTGTAAAGGGGGAAAAGACGAAAAGAAATAGAAAGAGCCTTCAGACACGGATATGATGAAATTGATTTTACGTAGAATGAAAGTCAAAAACAACATGGTAAAAATTGTGTCATTGAATCTGCAAGTTGGCATAAATAAAGATAGAAGAGAGACTCACAAGTCAATGATGGTCTCGACCTCCATAGCAACAGCCCCTGGGTCAGCCACCGCATGCTCGTTCAATGGATCAATGTCTTCCAACCTGTAATTATGGGAGATTTTCCATTTACTACCGTTGATTACTAAACAAATTATTTACCTTTTTTACAGTAATGGCAAGTTTTCTACTGTAAAAAGAAAAAAGCAATTTTTTTTATGATATAAAAATAAATTCGTAATCATTAATTTGTTTTCCATTTTATGCCTTTAAATTGAATAGTATTTTTCTTTTTTACTAAAAAATAATAAATTAGTTCTTATCCATTATATTAAAGAATAAATTGGTCATATCTATTAAAAATTTTATTAATTTGTACTGCTAAAAACTGAACAATGATATATCACATGTCACATGTACATCATACTGATATATAATAATTAATTTTTAACGGTAAAAATTTTAACAAAATGAAAATTTTATTGTTTGATTTAATATAAACTAAATTATTTATTTTTTAAGTAAAAAATATAATCTAACTTCTGTTATAGAAGTTGGATGATATTTTTTCTTATGAATAAGATTCGAACGGATGGTAAAGAAATATGTCTTTTTCATGTGTGTAACAGTACACTTAATCATAAAGGCAAAAGGGAACTGTCTACCAACATTCCCGAAAACCGTTAAAGAAACATTTCGAGGGAAAAGGAAGAAAAACCGCGAGAGAATCGGATCGGCGGAATTATTATAATGACTAAAATGTCCTTGAATTTACAATATTCTCTTTCCTTTTATAGATCGAAATTCGAAGGGGGCATTTGTAGTAAGAGGGTAATTCTCGTTAACTAACAAAAGAAAAGAAGTAACGAAATAAACGGTTGAGATCTAAGGATCTGAATCTCAACGGCATGGATTGTTGTGTTTGGCTATAATGGATGGATAAAATGGTAGCCGTTGCATTGATTCAACGGTCTAAACATGAACGAAAGTAGACAAAACTAACGGCGGGGATCATTACTTAGCTGCCATTTTTGAATTCTTTGTGCTCTGTAGTTTCTTTGCCTCCACATTGCGGTATATATATAGAAGGAAGAGATAAATTGATAAATTATAGAGTAATTAGAAAAATAATAGTAAAGGGATTTTATAGTTGGTCATTTTCAGAGGTGAATTTGAAAAATATTCAATTCAATATTTATTATAAAATAAAAAATTATAAATTAATATATAATAAAATGAAAAATTAAAATCATCCTATAAATAAAGAAATTATAAATTAATATATAATAAAATTACACTTTAATCCTCTAATACTAATAAAAATAGTTTATCCATTCAAAAATATAAAATTATAATAAATTTATATTTGTATCTAAAAGAATTATAATTAAATTTCCACCCACGTTTAGCCTTAAGACGAGTGAAAACTTCTTTTGTTGGTGTTAAATGAAGGTTTTGAAGAGGGTTATTGATGGAGTCGTTAAAAAATACAGCTCCAGTTTGTTTTGTTGAGAACTTAAGGAAATAACGAAGAATAATGTAGCTTAACTTTCCTTAATTTTATTTCATGATATCGACATTATTTGCATTATAATCCTCTCCAAATGTAGATCAAAAATTCAAAAGAAGGGGAAAGAACAGAGAGGAAGGTTGAAAGTGAAGTAAAAAAGAGAGAGAAAGACCTGGAGGTGGTGTTGGTGGCAATTGATCCTCCAACAAGAAACAAAAAGAGAAGAGCTAAAGAAGAGAAAGCCCATTGCATAGGAACCGCCATTGCCACTTTCGATGCTTCTTCAGCACTTAAGAGCTTTCCCCCTGGTTTCTCTCTCTTATCTAAACAGACAGCAAAAAGCAAAAGGAAAATGTGAGAGAGAGGGCAGGGAGAGTCAAGAGTAAAACCTCCAAGGAAATGGCTTTTATAAAGCCCCGAGTCACCCAAAATTAAAAAACTTAAAACCTTCTTTAATTCTCTCATGTTTAATAAACTGCTTTTAATATTTTAAATGTTTTGATAATCAATTTAATTTTTTATTTGATATAAAATTTTTAAAAAATACATTAAGTTGATTTTATTCTATTAAAATAATATAATATTAAACTTAAAAATAAATAACCTTTTAAAATTAGTATTTATTTTTATCAAATAATATAATTATATTCAATATTCATATTTAATAATTTATTAAATAATTTTCTAATATAAATTTAATACTTATAAAATTTAGCCATAAATATTCAGTAATTAATTTGTTAGCACTTAAATTTTCAATTTATCAAGCACACATTAAATTACACATTAACTAAAATTCATAATAGTTTAAAGGCCTAAAATGAAAAATTACATTATTAATTTCTCCAACATTTAAAAAAATTTAAATTACTGCAAATGTAAAATTGTATCTCAATCCCCTTTTAGAATTCAACTATAGCAAAAAAAAAATATATATAATTCAACCTCTTGAAAATTGTAAGATTTTTCATTAATATAATGATAACTTAGAAAATAAATTACTTTAGCTGCTGAATAGTTTAAGATTTATCGGTTTTTGATAAGCTAATGTGAAGTTGAATTCTCAAGTGTTTGGCGCTGTTAAAAAATGTTAACGGCAATGAAGCAACGTGAGATATTACGGATGTACGGGGGAGCAGAATGTCAGTCTCCTGCTGATTTTGCGGTATTAAATAAAGCGTTATATTTGTTAATATAAAAAAGTAATGAACTAGAGATTTGGTGGCGCCAATCACGGTGTTGGAAAAAGGTGAGGAAATTTGAGGTACAAGCCTTCAAGGGGTAGGAAGTTAGATATAATAATTATTCCTTAAGGAATATTTATTACTTTGGTTAGCGTCGGATAAAATAGCAGAGATCTTGTTAGCTGAATTTTAACCTTTTTTGCTGTCTAAGAATTTAGAGGAAAATAGTAATGCAAGTAAAGAAATGAGTGGATAAAACCGTCTACTTCGACGGTGAAGTGTCACATCCGTCTCTCTATCCATCATTTCCTCATATGGAATTATTTTCTTTTTTGGTATTTAAAGTTATGACTATAAATTCACATATCCTGAGTTAAGATTACCATCTGATTTTACATTAAATTTCACCAAAATAAAAGTATTTTTATTTTTAATTATAAAAATATTTAATATAACTAAATTTTCTTTTATCATTGCAATGAGAAAATTGTTATTTTAAAAGTTTTGAATCTTATATAATGATAATTATGGGTCTTGTACAACATTAAAAGCAACAAAATTAATCCAAAATCACAACTTACTAACAACTAATCATTTTTTTTATAAACAATATTACATCATACTAAAAAAGCGTTACAGAGAGCAATATTTTCTGTTAAGCTATCACAAAACTCGCAACGTTTAGCTTGTAAAACTGATTAGACTCCAATGCTACGACTAAAATTAGTATTTTTTTTTTAAAGAAAAAACAAACCTCAAATGAAAGTAAAAGAATTATTGGGGTATATTGTTAAATATGACTCCTATTTTCAGTCAAAATTAAAAAATAATCTTTCAGTTAAACTTTGTTTACTTGTTTAAATCAAACACTGATTAGTTTAAATTATTTTATTATTATTTGACCTATGAATTTAGCCTATAAATAGGTTCTTTTACAACCTTAGAAAAAACACCCATTAGAGATTAGAACTCATAACACATTTAGAGAATTTTGTGTTTACGTTTTGAGGGTTTTTTGTTTTCGAGTTTTCGGGGTTTAGTTTTTATCTCTATCTTTTGTACTCTTCGTTCTTTTTCCATTATAGTAAAATTATCTTTGCTCGTGGTTTTTTATCCTCTTTGGAGGGGTTTTTCCACGTTAAATTTGTGTGTTCAATTTCTCAATTTATTTCGCTATTTTTCTTGTTCGTTACTTAATTGGGTCGATCCTAACAAGTGATATCAGAGCTAGTTTAATTTTCATAGATTAGCTCATTTAGAGATGGCAACAACAATGTTTGAAATTGAGAAGTTCGATGGTGAGACAAATTTCAATCTGTGGCAAGTTCGGATGATGACAATTCTAGTTCAATCCGGTTTGAAAAAGGTTGTTACCGGGAAAAAGCCTAAGAATATAAATAAAATAGAATGGGAAGAACTTGATGAAAAGGCTTTGTCTGCAATCCAGTTATGCCTCGCGAATACGGTATTGTAGGAGGTATTGATGGAGAAGACCTCATCTGCCTTGTGGAAAAGGTTAGAAACTCTTTATACGACTAAGTCTCTGGCTAACCGTTTAGTGTTGAAACAACGTCTATTTACGTTTCGCATGAACGAAGGTGAGCTTCTTAAAGATCACATCAGTCAATTCATTACTCTTTTAAATGATTTAAAGAACGTTGAAGTTCATATTGATGATGAAGATCAAGCTATGCTATCATTGTGCTCTTTACCTCCTTCATACAAGTCTTTCAAGGAGACCCTGATTTATGGCAGAGACAAACTCTCGTTTGAAGATGTGAAGGGTCATTTGTTGAGTACAGACAACTCGACAATGAGCTTTATTTGGATAGCAAGACAGATAGGCAAGCTTCCGTTTTGGTAGCATCAAAGAAACGAGGCAAAAGGTGTCGCTATTCTAAAAAGTTAGGTCACGTCAAAGCAAATTGTTATAAACTGCGAAATAAAAGAGCTGCTGAGAGTAACGAGAAAGATGTAGCTGGTGCTAATTTGGCCGATGAAAGCGATAATGATTTTTTTTTAGTGTCAACGAGCGATAACTTCAAGCTTACGTTCGAATGGATCCTAGATTCGGGATGTTCTTTCCACATGTGTCCCAATAGAGAATGGTTCTCCACATACAGTTCGGTTGAAGGTGGAGTTGTGCGCATGGGAAATGATTCATCTAGTAAGGTATTTGGTATTGGTACTGTTAAAATTAGGATACACGATGGAACGATTAGGACACTCTCAGATGTCAGGTATGTACCTGATTTACGAAAGAATCCTATCTCCTTGAGTATTTTAAACTTGAAAGGATATAGAATCAACATCGAGTCAAACGGCATTAAAGTATCTCGTGGAGCTCTCATTTTGTTAAAAGGTAAAAGAACTGGCAATCTTTATATTCTGGAAGGTTCTACAGTGACCGGTGAAATCAGACGTCCCTCGTCCGTTACAGAGTCAAAGTCAACTTATTTGGAGCAGAGGCAACTTGGTCATAGGAGGAAAAAAGGTATGACCGTTTCGTTGAAGAGAGGTTCTCTTTTGGATGTAGGTTTTGAAAAGTTAGGGCATTGTGTTCCTGAAAATCAGACCCGGGTTAGTTTTGATTTGACAGTGTACAAATCGAAGGCTAGAAGGCTTCCAGTTTCTAAGCACAAATTCGACTCAGTTAATTCCCTGCATAGTTCAAGATAGGCTCGTGGCGAGCTTTGGCAAAGATGGCGTTATGGACATATGAGTCAAGGTGGAGATTTGTTAAATATGACTCCTATTTTCAGTCAAATTTGAAAAATAATCTTTTAGTTAAACTCTGTTTACTTTTTTAAATTAAACACTGATTAGCTTAGATTATTTTATTATTATTTGACCTATGAATTTAGCCTATAAATAGGCTCTTTTACAACCTTAGAAAAAAACACCCATTAGAGATTAGAACTCATAACACATTTAGAGAATTTTGTGTTTACGTTTTGATGGTTCTTTGTTTTCGGGTTTTCGGGGTTCAGTTTTTATCTCCATCTTTTGTACTATTCGTTCTTTTGCCATTATAGTAAAATTGCCATTATAGTAAAATTATCTTTGCCCGTGGTTTTTATCCTCTTTGGAGGGGTTTTTCCACGTTAAATTTATGTGTTCAATTTCTCAATTTATTCCGCTATTTTTCTTGTTCGTTACTTAATCGGGTGCTACTTTAGCTTTTCCGCAATCTTTTTCCGATGGATTTGTTTCTTGATCTAAACAATAAGTTTAATTCAACTAACCGATTCAACCAGCTTAAATAATCACATTCATGCAAAAAAGCCCTTTTATTATCAATTTATAAAATTACCCTTAAACTTTACATTTTATTCAATTTAGTTCATAAACCCGAAACCTTCAAATAAATCATATTTAATCATCGCCTATGCTAGCCGAATTTCTTAGGGTCTCTATACATCCCATAATTAGCAAAATTTCAAAAAAATATCATGTAATTCATTACTATAACAATTTAATCCCTAAACATTAAAATTGCTAAAAATCACTTAACAAAATACTTATACTTAGCTATCAAATTCATGAATCTATCAACAAAGTTCATAAACACATTTAAATCATTTATGATAGGTCCCTAATATTTAAACAGTTTTACAAATTAACCTTCGGATTAGCCGAATTAAATTAATACAAGTTCAAAAACATAAAAATCATTAAAACAAGTGAAAAATACAAATCATGCACTTGATTTCAAGCTTGGCTGAACCAAAGAAGTTTAACCATGGTGTTTTCTTTAATTTTCGGTGATGATGAAGATAAGTGAAAATGATAACATTTTTGTTATCTTTTGTTTTTAACATATTTATTAAATTATCATTATAACCGGTTTTTAAATCAAATTTCTCACAAAACCTATCACTAACTGTCACTATACTTCAACTTGGTAAATTTACCAACTAAAACCTTTAATTCTTGGTTTTATGGCTATTTAATATAATTTGACTTATAGCAATAAACTTTTGTGACTTTTTCAATTTAATCCCTTTTACTTAATTAACTATCTAAGCTTTAAAATTTTTTAACCAAATTTTAATACGATCTTATAGTATCTCTATAAACATTAAAT
The DNA here is from genome assembly GCA_025698465.1 of Gossypium longicalyx. Classification (NCBI taxonomy): domain Eukaryota; kingdom Viridiplantae; phylum Streptophyta; class Magnoliopsida; order Malvales; family Malvaceae; genus Gossypium; species Gossypium longicalyx. Next base: position 26,752,047 of record CM046999.1, read on the forward strand.
AAATAATAAAATACTGACTTGATGGTCGGAATTGTGGTCCCGAAACCACCGTTTCTGACACTATTGAAAATGAGCTATTACAAGGAATGCAAAGGCTTTAGCATTTGGGCTACTGCCCACTCTTAATATTTTTTTACCAAAACTAATATATATCCTACTTTGACTTTGTTCCTTGATTGTTAAAAAAAAAAAAACAATAAATAAGAAAATGAGAAGAGTGGCTCAAATCTTGGTTCTCAAGGGAGTGTTAATTACTTAACCACTAGACTAAGGTAATTTCTTGGTTAAATATTACTTCTAACCCTATATATTTTGGGGCATTATATTTATGGTAGTGTTTTTAATATAAATCTTTTTAATGGGTTAGAAAATTTTTATTTTAGCGTTTTTAGTGCATTTAGTGTATTGTATTTTTTTTTAAATTTAAATAAAACTAATATAAAAAAAATGAAATATGGGTTGATTGGATCACGCCCGAGTTTACCTTTATTAAATTAGGAGAGGCTTGGACAAAAAAATAAAACCATTTTTAGACAGAGCTAGACTCGAGCTTAAATTTGATCTAAAATACCTTATATGAGTCTAACCCGACCCATGAACACCTATAATACAATATTTCAACTTAACATTGAATCTTACATGCTTGATATTAATATTGTTATTATATATAATAGTATCCTTTACTATTATTTTTAGACATACATTTTTGTATTAGTCTTGTTTAGATTTTAGTTAAAATTTCCCATAGAACGTGAGTTCTAATTTTTTGGATTCTCAAAGTATTTAATTTGAATTAATATAGCATTAATTACTTGATTTTGAAAATGAGAAAATATGATGATAATAGAGATAGTAGAGTTCCCGTTTGAACCTAGAAAATATATCGGATATTCATGCCATGACATATGGGTTATTGTGGGCTAGTGTAAGACATGTCTGGGACATGCATCAGCCACATTATGAGAGCCAGTGTAAGACCATGTCTGGGGCATGGCATCGGCATCAAGACGAGTGCCAGTATAAGACATGTCTGGGACATGCATCGGCCTTGAGACGTAAGCCAGTGTAAGACATGTTCGGGACATGCATCGGCTACGAGATGATAGTCAGTATAAGACCATGTTTGGGACATGGCATCGACATGAGATATAAGCTAATGTAAGACCAAGTTTTGGGACATGGCATCGGCACCTTACCCACGTTCGAGGCTTAATGAACATCCGGCAGTGTTCTGAATAGTTCAACGATGAACATTATGACTTTAAGTTAATGAGCATGGTATAACCGTGTTGTGAGTGGTACAGGTACCTATTTGAAATGTATGAGATTTATATGGATAGTGATGAGTAAGTTATGCTTGCGCCTACTCTGGTGTTATAAGCATGTTAATGAATGGTAAAATTGTTGTTGTATATTTATTTATATGCAACTCACTAAGCTTTATGCTTACTCCCTCTCCTTTCCTTTTTCTTATAGTGTCGCCTATCTAGCTCAAGGATCAACGGAAGTCAGAGATATCGATCACACTATCAATCAAAGCATTCGGTATAGTTTGATTTATATTTTTGAATATGGCATGTATAGGGAACTAGACTTATGTTTTGTGTTAATATTAACTTGGCCAAATGTGTTTGCTTGGGATAAATCCCTCAGTTTGTATTAAGCCTCAAATGATGGCTAATGTTCATTTTGATTTGTATGGAATGAAGTTATTTTCATGGTTGAGTAAAATGTGTAAATGGAATGTTGTCTATTGTGGATGATTTGGTTGCTTGAGATAGTCTTATATTGGATTTAGTGGTTATTGTGTAGGTTGTGTAAGTAAGGGTGGCAAAGAGGCTTGGTAAATAACCTTATATTGTCCACACGGGTAGACACACAGGCGTGTGTCTAGGCCGTGTGTGACACACGGCCAGCCCCATAGGCGTGTGTTGTCTATCTCTGAGAAATAAAAATGTAATTTGTTTTGTGGTTGACCGATTGATGAAATCAACTCATTTTATTCTGGTACGATCTGATTACTCACTTGATAAGTTAGCTGAGTTATACATTTCTGATATTATGAGATTGCACGGGGTGTCTTTATCTATTGTGTCAGATAGAGATCCGAGATTTACTTCACGATTTTGGAAGAAATTACAAGAGGCATTAGGTACGAAATTACATTTCAGTACTGCTTTTCACCCGCAGACGGATGATCAATCCGTGCGGATTATTCAGATACTTAAGGATATGTTAAGATGTTGCATTCTTGATTTTGAAGGTACGTGGGAACAGTATTTGCCTTTGATTGAATTTTCCTATAATAATAGTTTTCAATCGAGCATTAAAATGGCATCGTACGAAGCCTTATATGGTCGCAAATTTCGTACACCTTTGTATTGGACTAAGCTCAGTGAGAATAAGATTCACGGAGTTAACTTGATAAAAGAAACTGAACAGAAAGTAAAAGTGATTCGAGATAGTTTGAAAGCAGCTTCCAATCCTAAAAAATCTTACACAGATTTGAAACGAAAAGATATTGAATTTGAGATTGGCGACAAAGTGTTTTTGAAAGTATCTCCGTGGAAGAAAGTACTCCGATTTGGTAAAAAAGGCAAATTGAGTTCAAGGTTCATTAGACCGTATGAGATTATCGAGCGTATCAGACCGGTTGCTTATAGATTGTTGTTACCACCTAAGTTAGAAAAGATTCATAATGTGTTTTACGTATCGATGCTTTGACGATATGACCTACGATGAAGAACCGATCCGTATCTTAGCTTGTGAGGTTAAAGAACTACGAAATAAGAAAATTTCATTAGTTAAAGTAATGTGGCATCGGCACAGTATTAAAGAGGCTACGTGGAGGCCCGAAGATGCTATGAGATAGCAATATCCGAATCTATTCAACGATAAGATTTTCAAGGATGAAAATCTCTGGGGGGAAGAGTTGTAACAATCTGGTTTAGACCTTAGCCGGAACAGCGGTTTTGTCACCACAAATCTGAGTTAGAAAAATATTTTAATATTATTTTCTTTGTTTATAGTATGTGTTTAAGAATGTGTGAAAGTTTCGTATAAAAATTTGATCGATTGTGTGCTTAATTTTGAAAAAGGACCTAATCGCATAAAATTTAAAAGTTGCATGCAATATGTTACATGTGCTTAATTGCTATGTCTTATTAAAGGAGAGTTCTTTATGATGCAATTAGATTATTTATATGGTTAATGGACATTAATGGCCTTAATATATGTGATTTTATAATGGATTAATAAAGGTTAATGTGGTAATTTAGTATATTATGTTAATTTAATATAACAAAAACATGAATTTGGTGTTATATTCATCACCATTGTCGAAAAATCAAAGAAAAAGAAGAGATAAAATATTTTTAGGGTTCGGCCATGCTAAAGCTTAATTAAAGGTTCGTTTTTCATCCGTTTTCGATAATTTCTACGTTTTTGTGATCCTTGCTTTCTTTTACTAAGCCCATGTCTCAATTTCTGATTTTGTTGATGATTTTGTGTTATGCCATTGGTGAAATTGTAATCTTTTTGAAGTTAGTTGATGGTAAATGAAAGATATGTGTTGGGTTAATATATTTTGTCTTTGAATTTTTGATGAATTTGAGTAATTTGGGCTACATTGTAAAAAAAAAGAGATTTTTAGGGATTAAAATATGAAATAAATGAAACATATAGACTTATATAAACTCCATGAAAATTCAGCTAAGCACGTGTAAAAGAAAATTTTATGTATTTTGTGATTTTATGAATTAGGGACTAAAATGTCAAAATATAAAAATGTGAGGGCTAATTTGTAAAATGCCCTAAATATGTATATATGTATATTGAATTGAATGGTTTGGTGAATAAAAAAGTTAAATTTGAATATGTTTAGATCAATAACCAAAGAAAACGAAATTAGATCAGGGAAAGTCGAAAGTCATTGAGTAATCGATTCCATAAATCCGTACAATGTAAGTCTATATACAAATAAATGTGTTTGAATTGAACTATAAATTGCTTATATGATATTTTAATTGTGATGAATGGATATGAAAGCTAAGTATATGGCATCTGAGAAAGTTTCGACATTGTAACGACGTCCGAAAAGCCCTGTACAAACCATAAGAATAATTAGGATATATATGTCATGACATAGGATCCGATATGTGTTTTCGTGTAAGACCACGTTTGGGACATTGGTATGGACTTATGATTTACGTGTAAGACCATGTCTGGGACATCAGCATCGTATATGATTTCGTGTAAGACCCTGTTTGGGACAGTGGTATCGATATTTGATTACATGTAAGACCACTTTTAGGATGTTGGCTTTGTATGAGATTTCCAAGTTATCCGAGTATCCTTATTGATTCCAAAAGGTTCAACGGGAAATCTGAGAAAAGAATGAATATATGAAATGTGTATCCAAATCAGGTACGTTTGAAATGTATACTATTTTTGAGAATAAAAGGTAAGCACATGTGCAAGTGATGATATGTGATATAAGTATTAGAAAATATGCTATAAGTGCAAATTAATTGGGAATATGTGAAATTTATATGAACTATATGGTTTGTGATAGTATTTGGCTATGGAGTATATGTAATTTGATCTTGTTTATATGCTTAAAATGATAAATTTATTTGTATATGGCTTACTAAGCTTTTGAAAGCTTACTTTGTGTGTGTTTCCAACTGTTTATAGATATCGAAGCTACCGGGAGCTCGGGTATCATCGAGGATCTTCATCACACTATCGAACTCTAATTTGGTACCTTTTGAAAATGTGAATATTGAAATATGGAAGGTATAAGCTAGAAGTATTTGAATATGTTTTGTAATGTGTATATCTAGTCATGCGATATGGCTTGGTTATGGATGTGATTATGAATGAATTTTGGTATATGTTTTGTGTTAAAAAATGGTATGTTTTGATTCATTCTTGAATGGCCAAGTGAATTGGTCAATTTTGTAAGCTTTGGTATGTGCCTATTTTGGAATTTGGTAATATTTTAGCATGAGAATGAATGAAGTAAATTGAGATTATGAATCATATATTTTAGTATGATTTTTGGCTTAGGATTTGGCATGATTTGGTATGGATTGCAAGCATGAAATTTATTGTTAATGAAATGGCATGAATGATGTATGTTTTAGTTGTGAATTGGTTGAGAATTTGGTATAAAATGATGTGGTTTTGATGCTATTAGGGAGGACCTTTAATGGGTGGCAATTTGGCCTTGTAAATGGCCTATTTTTGCCCACACGGGCAGGGACACATGCGTGTGTCACTGCTGTGTTGCTCGAAGGCCATTTTGAAATGAGCCTGAGCAGACCACACAGTCACACACACGGGTGTGTGATAGGCCATGTGGCCAAGTCAGTTTCGAGCACGAGCTAGACACACGGGCATGTGATTGGCTGTGTGACCCAAGTTAGTAGCCTCCATAATTTTCACACGGCCTAGCACACGGGCGTGTCTTGTGGCCGTGTGGACAAGTCAGTATGTATGCCTTGTTTTGCCACGGCCTAGACACACAGGCGTGTCTATTTTCGTGTGAGACACACAGTCTGCTCTCACGGGTGTGTGACCTTTATAACTTTAAAAAGATGTTTAAGTTTCAAAAAATTTTGTAGGAGCTCGGTTTAGTCCCGACCCCTTTCTAAAGTATGTTTAAGGTTTCGTTGACCTACTTAAGGGACTCTATAATGATGTGTGACTTTGATGCTATGTTGATTATGAAATGAATGTGAATTATTTCGATATGTCTGGTAATGCCTCTTAACTCTAGTCTGGCGACGGATACGGGTTAGGGGTGTTACATTGAAGCTTTGGTTGTGTTTTTTAGTGATTTTGTGAAGTAATTTTTGTTAGATTTTGATTTAAGGATTAAATTGTTAAAATGTCAAAATTTTAGGATTTGATAGTGAATTTAATGTTTATTAAGGATTGTTTAAGGGCCTAGAATATTCAGCTAAAATGTTGGCTTGAGAAAAATGGTTAATTTGATGATTTTTGTGTTAAGGGAGTAAATTGCAAAAGTTGTAAAAGTTTGGGGTAGTTGTGTAATTTCAAAAACTAAAAGGGTATAAAATGTAAAGTGAATTGAAAGGTGAAATATAAGCTGATAATCGAGAAATTTTACATTTTAGATCAAGATCTTGTTAATATACATGGAAAAGGAAAAATCACGGATTAGTCCCTAAACTTATACAACTACTACAATTCAGTCCAGGTAAGTTCGTACGGTTTAAAATTTAGCATATATATGAAATGTTGGATGATATAAAACGATATAGTAGATATAAATGTTTATAGACGATGTAAGGTTATTTGAGAAATGTTATTGAATTTCAATATTTTGATCAGATTGAATGCGGGATAGAGTACATTTGAGATATGATGTGTTGTGGGGGGCTTGGAGTGGAGATTGTTGTGGAGTGATATATATATATATGTTTCTTGAGTAGGCCAAGGTTCAACATTTGTTGCGAACTTTAGTGTTATACTTCCTGTTTTAGGTGTGTTTTTGGTTGGATTAGTTCTCCGAAGCCATTGGTGTGTTATTGGGTGGACTAGCTCGTATGAGCATCTGGTGTGTTTCGATTGGACTAGCTCTTATGAGCATCTGGTGTGTTTCAGTTGGAATATCGATGCACTCATATTCGTTAGTCATTCATCAGATTGTAAATCTCGGTAAGGTAACTTTTTTAATGATTTTGATGGTTTTGTCATGTATTTGAGTTCTGAAATTGAAATTTACAATTCCCTGATTAAAATTGTGGATGACAGGGAACACATAAGGTTGTATTATTATTTGACTTGTTGTACTTACTTCGGTAAGATTTATTGCTTTAGTACGTTGAACTTACTAAGCTTCGATTAGCTTAATTGTGTTATTTTTTGTTATTGCAGTTACTTTAAAGATTGGACAGTTGCCTGAGTAGGGTTTCAGAACATTATCGAACTTATCAATTAAACAATCATACAATTCTCATATCGAAACAAACATCATTCAAATGCAATCATATAGTCCCTAATACGAGCCCTCGAGGCCAAAAATAAGTATTAAAGTGGTTCGGGACTAAATCGAGAACTCAAGAAAATTTTGGAAAAACATAGAAAATTTTCAAAATATAGGGGACACACGCCCGTGTGGCTAGGCCGTGTGTCTCACACGGCCAACGACACGCCTGTGTCACAGGCCGTGTGGAAATTCGAAATGGGATCACATGGCTGTGTCCCAGCTTGTATCCTACCCCGTGTAACTCTCTAACTTGGGTCACACGGCCAATCACATGCCTGTGTGACTAGCCAGTGTACCCTTCAAAATGGCCTCACACGCCCGTGTGCCAGGCCATGTGCTAAGCTATGTGAAACCTGGAGGGTATACTGATTTACGCCACACGGCCAAGTCACACACCCGTGTGCTAGGCCGTGTGGAGCTACTTGCTTGATTTCTAAATAAGTACCAGGGGACACACGGCCGTGTCAGCCAACCGTGTGTCACACACGGCTGAGACACACGGCCGTGTCTCTACCCGTATGGACAAAAATAGGCTATTTTCCAAGCCATCTTTCTCACCCAAACTTGCATTCACCTACACATACCAAATAACGTATAAACATATCATCAATAGGCATTCAAACCAATCTCAACCAAGCCAAAATCATGCTATTCCATACCAACAACCATAATGCTCATAACATCATAATTTGACAATTCAAAACATACCAATTTCATATCCCAAAAATTACCTAAATGGTCAAACTCACCTATTAGACTTTGTGCCTAAATCAATGTGCATACCTCATTCTCAAATTCAACCATTTGCTACCTTCATTACTAATTCTCAGTAAGGCATTCACAAAGCAAATATAAACCACATAACAAAAGGCTATTTACACATATATACATAACCAAGTATACCAAAATGAGCCAAATCACATGGCTATATGCATAACCAAAACATACATCATTTACAAGCCAAATCAATTGGCTAAATACATTACCAACATATAGGCCATATTAACTACAACACCTATACATGCCATATAACAAATACTAAAGTTTAAAAGTACCAAAACAACGACTGGATAGTGTGATGAGATCTCTAACAAACTCCCAATCTGAGCAAGCTTTGAAATCACTATAAAACACAGAAAAGTAAACAGAGTAAGCTATTAAGCTTAGTAAGCTTATATGGCTAATAAGTATAACTTACCATTAATTCACAATTTAAGTAATATAAACACAATATATTACAATTCAACTTAATCACAAGGCTAACATATATTCATCCACATAGTAAATCTTGAAACTCACCAATTTCATGGATTCAATGCCTATATAGTTTACGTACATACCTGCACTGATACATATCAATCTCTTACCATTTCATATCATCAATATACCCATTGAACCATTTGGAATAATATTGGATGCTCAGGAATCTCGCACCCTAAGTGCCAATACATGATCGAAACCATCTCAATCTTATATCTCATATGCAAATCCTCATCTCGACCTATCATCGGGTCTGACACAAGCTGACGGTCAAGACGTAGCTACACAGTACTGCTCATACAAGCTGACAAGTAACCGCAACACCTGCCGGATAACTCAGCCACTGGTAGAACGTACAGACTTACCTCGAATTTCTACAGAGAGAATCGAGCTATCAATCCAATATTTATTTTTCCCTTTATCTAAATCTGAACGTTGCTTTTCTTGATCTATATATAATCAAATTTAACTTAGTTAAATATCATTCTATTTGATTTAACCCAAAAATTATATTATGGCAAAATTACACTTTTGCCCTTGAATTTTGAATTCTTTACAATTTAGTCCCTAGCTCATAAAATGAAAAATTCATTAAATTCCATTTCAACACATACAAGCCGAATTCTATATAGACTTATAACAACCTAAAATTTTCATTATTTCACACATTTACCCTAAAATTTTTACATTTCTCAATTTAATCCCTAATTGACAATTTCATCAAAAATCACTTAACAAATGTTGTTTTTCTAACAACAATCATTCATTTTCTATCATCAAACATCAAAACACATACATATTCATCAATGGTAAAACCCTATACTTTTAACAATTTTGCAAATTAGTCCCTGGGCTAGCTAGATTAAGCTACAACGACTTTAAAAAACATAGAAATCATTAAAAAACGGGACAAAATTATACTCACATGCACTAGATAAACTTAGCCAAATGTCTACCCCTAACTATGGATTTCTTCTTCATCAATTTTTGGTGGAAATAAAAGTTAAAGAAGATGATACATTTGTTTATGATATTTTACTTTAACTTATTTATTAATTTACTTTACTAACCTTTCAATATTTAAAAATTTACTCAATATGCCAAGCCAACATCCTCCACTATCTCATTAATGGTTTATTTACTACATAAAGACCTCCACTTTAAGGTTCCATAGCTATTAAACACTTTTAGCTAATAGAAATCAACTTTTACACTTTACGCGATTTAGTACTTTCTATCAAATTAAGCATGCAATCAATAAAATTTCTTAACAAAATTTTTATACGACACTACTAACATGTTGTAGACATTAAAATAATAATAAAATAATTATTTTGACCTTAGATTTGTGGTCCCAAAACCACTATTCTGATTTCATTAAAAACGAGATATTACATGGCATGTACTAGGTTTGTGTGTCATTATTGTTGTTTTGATATGTAAAATGTTAAAATATGATCTCAAGAGAAAATAGTCAACTTATATGATGTATGTAAATAAGGTATGAAGTTTAAGTGCAAGCTCATAGTAAATATGTTTGGAATGTTGTGGTAAAGATGCTCATGTTTGGCATATTGGTTGAATGTTAGATGGTGTGCTTTAAAACACTTTGAATGATAGTTATTTTTTTGTTATATACTTGTGGTATCAATGAGGATACATTGGCTAGGCACTTAGGATGGTTGATTTAGCATGCTTTGAGCTCGTTTAATGTCATTTTGAATAGGTCTTTTGGCTGGTAAATGGATTACTTAGGGTCCAAGTAAGCTTGGAATGGTAAACTTGTCATTTAAGGTTCATTTGGGTCCACAAAACCTAATACATGGGCGGTGACTCAATCGTGTGAGACACACGGCCTGACGACATGTTCGTGTGTCATCCAATAATTTCTTTAGGCTTCAAGTCAGTGAGTTACACGGCCTAGCATACGGGTGTGTGACGCGGCTGTGTAACCCTACTCAAAGAGTTTCATGGGTGAGGACATAGGCTAGAACACGGCCGTATGTGTAACAACCAGATTTTTTAGCAAAATAAGAATAATGGTTTCAAGACCATAAATCTGAGGTTGGAATTATTTTAATATTATTTTTTGTTTATGGCATGATATTAGATATCTGTGAAAGTTTGGTGTGTTAATTTTATAGTTTAAGTGGTTAATTTGAGAAAAGGACTTAATTGCGTAAAATGCAAAAGTGACTTGCTATATGTTAAATGTGCCTATTTGTTATGGCTTATTTAAGTAAAAGTCCTTATGTTGTTATTATGCCATTGATGTGTTTAGTGGACATTAATAACCATCCATTAAGTGATTTTATAATGGTTTATTAAAGGTTAATTTGGTAAATTATGTATTAATGATAATAAAATAAAACAAAAACAAAATATTAGGCATATCCATCTTTGTTTTGCCGAAAGTTGAGAAGGAAAGTGTTCATCCATGGTGTTTTAAGGTTCGACTATTACCAAGCTCAATTATCAAGAAAGAAAGAATTTGGATGTAGATCCAGAAAAATTGAAGGTTATCAAGTAATTGACCTGATTCGTCAATTCCGAGTACGAGATAAGTTTGTGATAAGTCGTAATTTATACATATTTTTATCCCATGCTTAGCACATTTTTGGATGAATTATCATTAGATTTTTGGAATTTGATGCTTCTAATCCTTCAATTTCATGTTTTATACTTAGGCGAGCATAAGAGAGTAAAAAAAGTGAGAAACGGGCCAAAAAAGGAGAATATGGGTCAACGTGGGAAATCAACACGATCTGGACTTCCTCACACGGGTAGACCAAACACCCGTGTCTATTTAACAGACTCTAACACGGCCTAAGCTGTCTCACATGGACGTGGCACACGACCGTGTCTCTGTCAGGCCCAAGTCTAGTTCTATTCGAAAAAGGGCACTTTAGAGGGTTCTGAGGCATTCTAAAGCCTATATAAACACCCTAGAGAAGGATTAAAGGACACACACAGAGTGGGAGGCAAGGAATTACTCAATGAAAGTCGATTGATCCATCTCAGAAGCCGAATTTTCCTTCAAGACTGAAGATCTCCCTTAAATTTCCTTCAGGGGTTTTGGGTTTTCTTATGTTTTGTTATTATTATTCTTCTGAGATGTTTTCTTTTACAAATATGAACTAAATCCCCTAAATACCAAAGGGGAATGAAACCTAAGATGGATCTTGTTATTATTTTTTGAATTATATGATAAATACTTGATTTGTTCTTAATTATGTGTTATTAATTCTTGCTTTAATATTCTAGGATATTGATTCAAGTATTGATGTGCTTATTCAGGGAAGCAAAAGTCCCTGTCTAAGAGTAGATTTAGCATAATTAAGCGGAGTTGCATGCAATCCTAGACATAGGACAACATAAATCTGTCGGATTAGGGTCAAACCTAATAAGGGATTCCATAGATCGAGTTAATACAACACTAGGGGTTTTAATTAGAAAGAGATTTCAATTAATCAACCTAGGGTTAGACGTTGTTAGTCTCGAGAGAGACAATAATATAAATTAGGGATTTCTACGGATCAAGTCAAGTGAATAAATCGTCAAATTCAGAGTCAAACAACAAGTGAAGTCTAGGTGGATTTTTTCTTGGGTATTGTCCAAATTAATCAGTTTTCCCAAAAGTATTTCCCCAATTTACTTCCTGTGCATTCTTAGTTTAGTTGATTAGTTTAGATAAAGCAAATCCCCTTATTTTCAGGCTGGATAATAAAAAGAAGGTTAATACTAGTACTTTTAGTTCCTGTGGGTTCGACATTCTAGTCTTGCTATAAGCTATAATACTGTTCGATAGGTGCGCTTGCCTTTATCGTGATAATAGTTAGTTTTCAAGTACGATCAATTATAAATTTAAAACTTATCACGCACATCAGTTCGTACATGATAAATGAAGTTACAATTATGTTTTTAATGCTTTAATAACACATAAATTGTTTATATGTGACTATGATTGCGTACAACGATAAATCGAATATGTTTGGCACTTAGTGTTTTCAAAATAGCTTCGGCTATATATATATAGCACTTAGTGTGCGAATTGGAATAGCTTCGGCTATATGAGGGACTAAGTGTGCGATACCAAGATAACTTCAGTTTAAATATGATGGCACTAAGTGTGCAAAATTGTTACAACTTCAGCTAATCACTGATGCACTGAGTGTGTGAGTTCTTAGAGTATTGAAAGATTTCTGAATGAATCAATACGTTAAACAAAGATGTGATAATTAAATAAAGAAATACGAGAGAGTATAGGCACGTATGATATGTATGTGGTAGTTGATACTATGTGTATGAAGTTTGATGAAATGGTATATACATGATAAATGGTTATAAGTTAGAATTGAATGATGATATGACAACTACTAAGTGTTTATTATTTGATGATTTAGATAATATGAATTGTTGAGTATTTTTGGTACGAACTTACTAAGCTATGAAGCTTACTGTGTGTTATTTGTCTATGTTTAATAGATCATCGAAGCTAACTTGGATTTAAAGATTGTCAGGAAATGTCATCACACTATCGATCATCTTGTTGGTATTTTTGAAGCTTGTATATATGGTATATAGCATGTATAGGCTAGTGATAATTTAGTATGTTTTGAGTCTTGATATTATCCATGAGATTTGGCTTGTAAATGTGGTATGTATAACCATCTAAGTTGGCTTGATTTATGTGTTTGGTAAGTGTTATATGTGATGTATATAATGCCTTATGAATTGGTTTGGTTTGAGATGATGATATGATGAGTTGTGTGATATGAAATAGATGATATTATGATGAATTAGTGAATAGGGAATATATGCAAGTTGTGATGATTTTGGCATAATGATTTGGTATAATTTGAATATGGAATTGATTAGTTAAAATGGTTGAATTATATGATATGTTATGTGTATGTTTTGATGGGTTTTGGTTGCTTATAAATTACTTGAAATGGTACCAAATAGGTTGATTTGTATACATGATTGTAGGGTGGCGAATTGGCTTTCCAAATGACCTATTTTTGTCCACACAGGCAGAGACACGAGTGTGTGTCTCGGCCGTGTGCGACACATAACTATGTTACACGGCCATGTGTCCCCTGGGGTAGCCCTAGGAATTCAAGTCAGTCTTGAGCACGGGCTAGACACATGGGCGTGTGGTTGGCTGTGTGACTCAAGTTAGAAACCCCTCTAATTTTCCCACGGCCAAGGACACGAGTGTGTCTCTGGCCGTGTGGTGTAAGTCGGTATATATGCCCTATTTTCACACGGTCTATGACACGAGCATGTCTGGTGGCTGTGTGAGGCAGACGAGCATGTGACCTTATAATTTAAATTTTTTTTTTAAGTTTCCCAAAGTTTGTAAATTTATCAATTTAGTCCCGAACCACTTCTAAGCATATTTTAAGGTCTCGTAGACCTACGTAAGGGATATTGTGAATGATTTATATGAATTTTGCTTAAATGCATGAGAATGAAGTGTATTGATAGGTAATGCCTCGTAAGTCCTTTTTGGCTACAGATAAGGGTTAGGGGTGTTACTTGTAATTGGTATCAGAGCTACGATTTAGTTGATTCTAGGACTAACGTAGCATGTGAGAGTTTAGCTATACATGCCATATATATAAACTGTAATAGTGTGATTATTCTTGACTATTAAACTGTGTTTTTATATAGCAAATAAATCCCAAATGAGTAATAGCTGACTATGTTGAAAGTAATGCACCCGCTCCCACTCAAGGGGCAACATCGATCGATTCTAGGTCTATTTCTAGTAGATGGGGAAGAGAGGCTAAGCAAGTCATCTTCCAAATGATGACTGAGTGGTTCATGGAATTCGTACGAACGAATCCAGTTGCTCAACAACCTCTACCCCCACCTATTCCTCAACAAATCTCAACTGTGCCATAAGTAATAGATCCAATCGGGTTGAGGAAACTGCTAGTGGATAAGATTCGTAAACATGGGGTTGAAGAGTTTCGGGCTACGATTGATGACGATGCTGAGAAAGCTGAGTTCTAACTTGAAAACACGATCAGAGTATTTGATAAATTGTCGTTTAATCTAGAGGAATGTATCAAATGTGTTGTATCGTTGTTGAGGGATAATGCATATCATTGGTGGAAAAAGTTGTCATCGGTGGTTCCTAGAGAACGAATTACCTGAGAATTCTTTCAATCTGAGTTTCAGAAGAAATATATAAGCTAAAGATTTCTCGATCAAAATCATAAAGAGTTTCTAGAATTGAAGCAGGGCCGAATGACTGCTACTGAGTACAAAAGAGAATTCGTACGGTTAAGTAAATATGCCCGGGAATATGTGTCTACTGAAGTGATCATGTGTAAACGATTCATTGATGGATTGAATGAAGACAGAAAACTTTTAGTTGGGATTCTGGAAATCAAAGAATTTGTTATGTTAGTTGAAAGGGATTGTAAAGCCTAGGATCTCAACAAAGAAAAGAAATAGACTGATTCAGAGGCAAGATATTTGAGGAAGAGATCGATGAATAAATCTTATCATTCCTCACCAAAAAATCTAGAAACTATTTTAATCGATCGACAGCTTCAGCGGGATATCAGAATAGAGATCGCGGGAATCAATACACCAACCTTAAAGCTCAAGCCACATCAGTATCGAGTGTTTGCAATGTAAAGGATGGTAAACCTGAGTTTCAACAGTGTGGAAGACAACGTTTTCGAGATTGCTTGGTGAAAAATAATAACAAAGCTTGTTACAGTTGTGGTTCACGAGATCACTTTATTAAAGATTGCCTAGAGTTAGCTGAAAAAGATAATGCTCAGAACATGAGACTGAGTAACACTATAGTTAGAGGGAGACTATCTCGTAATGTTGGAAATGTGAGTGGTGGTAGAGGTGTGACACGAGACACTGCAGCGAGATCTGATGCTAGAGCACCTGTACAAGCCTACGCTATTCGCGCTTGCAAATAAGCATCATCTCTAGATGTTATTACCGATACTTTTACTCTCTATGATTCTAAAGTTATTTCATTGATAGATCCAGGATCAACTCATTCATATATATGTGTGAACTTAGTATCCAGTAAGACTTTTCTTGTAGAGTATACTAAATTTGTAATTAGAGTATCGAACCCTTTAGGTAGGTGTGTTTTGGTAGATAAAGTGTGCAAGAATTATCTATTGAAGATTTGGGATAATTGCTTTCTGGCTGATTTGATATTGTTGCCATTTGACGAGTTTGATATAATCCTGGGTATGGATTGGCTAACGTTGCATAATGCTGTTGTGAATTGCAAACAAAAGACGATTAATTTGAGATGTCAGAATAATGAGATTATTCAAATTGAATCAAATAATTTGAATGGCTTGCCATCAGTGATTTCTTCGGTGTTAGCTTAGAAATATGTGAGGAAGGGTTGTGAAGCTTATTTTGCTTATGTGCTTGATACGAAAGAGACTGAAAAGAAGATTGAATTAGTGCCAGTTGTATGTGAGTATACAGATGTGTTCCCTGAAGAGTTATTGGGTCTACCACCGATTCGAGAGGTTGAGTTTGGTTTTGAGTTAATGTCGGGTACAACGCCGATATCGATAGCTCCGTACAGAATGGCTCCAACAGAGTTAAAAGAATTAAAATCTCAATTGCAAGAATTAGCTGATAGAGGATTTGCATGACCAAGTTTCTCGCCCTGGGGTGCTTTTGTGTTGTTTGTGAAAAAGAAAGATGGCACGATGAGAATGTGTATTGACTATTCAACTGACAATTAAGAACAAATATCCTCTACCACAAATTGACGATTTGTTTGATCAATTGAAAGGAGCTATAGTGTTTTCAAAAATAGATTTGAGATCGGGTTATTATCAGTTGTGAGTTAGAGATTCTGTTGTGCCAAAGACTGCATTTAGAATGAGGTATGGTCATTATGAATTTTTAGTTATGCCTTTTGGACTAACGAATGCACCTGCTATCTTTAAGGATTTAACGAATGCACCTGAGCATGCCGAGTATTTGAGAATCGTATTACAGACCCTACGTGATAAGCAATTATATGCAAAGTTCAGTAAATGTGAATTTTGGTTACGTGAGGTTGGTTTTTTGGTGCATATTGTGTTAGCATCGGGTATTCAAGTCGATCCAAGCAAGATTTCTGTAATAATGGATTGGAAGCCTCCGAGAAATGTATCTGAAGTCTGTAGTTTTTTGGGACTAGTTGGTTATTATAGCCAATTCGTGAAAGGTTTTTCAATATTGTGACTCCGTTGATGAGATTGCTTTAGAAAGATGTAAATTTTGAATGGTTCGAGAATTGTCAGAAAAGTTTTGATCAGCTGAAAGCTTTATTGACCGAAGCTCTAGTGTTAGTTCAGCTAGAATCGGGTAAATAATTTGTAAGTTATAGTGATGCATCGTTGAATGGTCTGGGTTGCGTTTTGATGCAGGAAGACAAAGTTATAGCTTATGCCTCGAGACAGTTGAAGCTGCATAAAAAGAATTACTCGAACATGATTTAGAGTTAGCAGCTATAGTGTTTGCATTAAAGATTTGACATCATTATTTGTTTGGTGAGAAATGCCATGTTTATTCTGATCATAAGAGTTTGATATATTTGATGACTCAGAAAGATTTGAATTTGCGACAGCAGAGATGGCTAGAACTGTTAAAAGATTACGAGTTAATAATTGACTTCCATCCGGGAAAAGCAAATGTTGTTACTGATGCTTTAAGCTGAAAATCCTTATTTGCTCTACGTGCAATGAATACTCAGTTGGCTTGGTCTGATGATGGCTTAATTGTAGCAGAGTTGAAAGCAAGACCATTGTTTTTACAATAGATTTGTGAAGCTCAGAAAGTTGATAATGAAATGTTAGCAAAACGAGCTCAGTGTAATTTGAACCCTAATTCAGAGTTTCAAGTTGATACTGATAATTATTTAAGATTCAGAGGCCAAGTATGTGTTCCTAGAAATTCAAAGTTGACTCAAATGATTTTGAAAGAAGCATATAGTAATCGTTTATCTATTCATCCGGGAAGGATGAAAATGTATAATGATTTGAAACAACTATATTGTTGGGACAGTATGAAACGTGAATTTTTAAAGTTCGTTTCTAAATGTTTAATTTGTCAGGAAGTTAAAGTTGAGCATCAAGTGACGTCTGGTTTATTACAGCCAATTATGATTCTTGATTGGAAATGGGATAGAGTAACTATGGATTTTGTTTCAAGTTTACCCCTTATCTCCGAGTAAGAAAGATGCGATCTGGGTTGTTGTTGACAGATTGACAAAATCAGCTCATTTCATTCCTGTATGAACGGACTATTAGCTTTAAAAGTTAGCTGAGTTGTATATCTCTGAGGTTGTGAGATTACACGGAGTATTTGTTTCTATCATTTTGGATAGAGATCCAAGGTTTACATCGAGGTTTTGGAAGAAACTACAAGGTGCACTAGGTACAAAGCTACACTTTAGTACTACATTTCACTCGCAGATGGATGGTCAATCCGAGGGAGTTATTTAGATACTCGAGGATATGTTGAGATGTTGCATTCTTGAGTTTGAAGGTACTTGGGAAAAGTATATGCCTTTGATTGAATTCGCATATAACGACAGTTTTCAATCGAGTATAAAAATGGCATCGTATGAAGCTTTATACGGTCGTAAATGTCGAACACCGTTGTACTGGACTGAGCTAAGTGAGAATAAGATTCACGGGGTTGATTTGATTAGAGAGACTGAAGAAAAAGTGAAAGTAATTTGTGATAGTTTGAAAGTAGCGTCAAATCATCAGAAATCATACGCAGACTTACGAAAAGATATTGAGTTTCAGATTGAGGATAGAGTGTTTTTGAAAGTATCTCCGTGGAAGAAAATACTTCGGTTCAGTCGTAAAGGCAAATTAAGTCCAAGATTCATCGGGCTATATAAGATTGTCAAACGTATTAAGCCAGTTGTTTTTAGATTGTTGTTGCCACCTGAGTTAGAACGGTTTCATAATGTATTTCATGTATCGAAGCTACAAAGATACAGATCAGATACTTCGCATGTCATTTCCCCGACTGAGGTTGAAATTCAATCTGATATGTCTTATGATGAAGAACCGATACAAATTTTAGCTCATGAGATCAAAGAGCTGAGAATAAAAGAATAGCGTTAGTGAAAGTATTATGGCATCGACACGGGGTTGAAGAAGCAATGTGAGAATCCGAGGATGCTATGAGAAAACAATATCCAAACCTATTCACTGGTAAGATTTTCGGGGACGAAAACCCTTAAGGGCGGAGAGTTGTAACATCCCAGTTTTTTAGCTAAATCAGAACAGTGGTTTTGAGACCACAAATCTGAGGTTGGAAAATTATTTTAATATTATTTTGTGTGTTTATGGCATGATATTAGATATCTGTGAAAGTTTGGTGTGTTAATTTTATCGTTTAAGTGGTTAATTTGAAAAAAGGACTTAATCGCGTAAAATGCAAAAGTGACTTGCTATATGTTAAATATGCCTATTTGTTATGGCTTACTAAAGCAAAAGTCCTTACATTGTTATTATGCCATTGATGTGTTTAATGGGCATTAATGACCATCCATTAAGTGATTTTATAATGGTTTATTAAAGGTTAATTTGGTAAATTATGTATTAATAATAATTAAATAAAATAAAAAAAAAGATTAGGCATATTCATCTTTGTTTTGCCAAAATTTGAGAAGGAAAGTGTTCATCCATGGTGTTTTAGGCTTCGGTTATAACCAAGCTCAATTATCAAGAAAGAAAAAATTCGAATTTAGATCGAGGAAAATCGAAGGTTCTCGAGTAATTAATCCGATTCGTCAATTTTGAGTACGAGGTAAGTTCGTACATGATAAATGAAGTTACAATTATGTTTTTAATGCTTTCATAATGCATAAATTGTTTATATGTGACTACGGTTGCGTACGACGATAAATCGACTATGTTTGGCACTTAGTGTGCTTTTCAAAATAGCTTTGGCTATATATATAGCACTTAGTGTGCGAATTGGATTAGCTTCGGATTTATGAGGCACTAAGTGTGCAATACCGAGATAGCTTCAGTTTAAATGTGATGGCACTAGGCACTAAGTGTGCAATACCGAGATAGCTTCAGTTTAAATGTGATGGCACTAAGTGTACGAAATTGTTACAGCTTCAGCTAATCACTGAAGCACTGAGTGTGCGAGTTCTTGGAGTATTGAAATATTTTTGAATGAATCAATGCGTTAAACAAAGATGTAATAATGAAATAAATAAATACGGGAAAGTACAGGTATGTATGATACCTATGTGGTAGTTGATACTATGTGTATGAAGTTTGATGAAATGGTATATACATGATAAATGGTTATGAGTTAGAATTGAATGATGATATGATAACTACTAAGTGTCTATTAGTTGATGATTTAGATAATATGAACTATTGAGTATTTTTGGTACGAACTTACTAAGCTATGAAGCTTATTGTGTGTTATTTGTCTATGTTTTATAGATCATCGAAGCTAACTTGGATTCAGGAATCGTCAGGAAACGTCATCACACTATCGATCATCTTGTTGGTATTTTTGAAGCTTGTATATATGATATATGGCATTTATAGGCTACTGATATTTTAGTATGTTTTGAGTCTTGATATTAGCCATAAGATTTGGCTTGTAAATGTGGTATGTATAACCATCTAAGTTGGCTTGATTTATGTGTTTGGTAAGTGTTATTGTGATGTATATAATGCCTTATGAATTGGTTTGGTTTGAGATGATGATATGATGAGTTTTTGTGATATGAAATAGATGATATTATGATGAATTAGTGAATAGGGAATATATGCAAGTTGTGATGATTTTGGCATAATGATTTGGTATAATTTGAATATGGAATTGATTAGTTAAAATGGTTGAATTATATGATATGTTATGTGTATGTTTTGATGGGTTTTGGTTGCTTATAAATGACTTGAAATGGTACAAAATAGGTTGACTTGTACACATGATTGTAGGGTGTCAAATTGGCTTTCCAAATGGCCTATTTTTGTCCACATGGGTAGAGACACAAGCGTGTGTCTCGGTCGTGTGCAACACACAGCTATGTTACACGGCCATGTGTCCCCTGGGGTAGCCTTACGAATTTGAGTCAGTGTCGAGCATAGGCTAGACACACGGGTGTGTGGTTGGCCGTGTGACCCAAGTTAGTAACCCGTCCAGTTTTCCCACGGCCAAGGCACACGGGCGTGTCTCCGGCCGTGTGTTGCAAGTTAGTATGTATGCTCTTTTTTCACACGGTCTATGACACAGGTGTGCCTGGTGCCCGTGTGAGGCACACGGCCTGTTCACACTGGCGTGTGACCTTTTAATTAAAGAAAAATTTCTATGTTTCCTAAAGTTTGTAAATGTTATCAGTTTAGTTCTGAACCTCTTGTAAGCATATTTTAAGGTCTCGTAGACCTGTGTAAGGGATATTGTGAATATTTACATGAATTTTGATTATGATTGCTTAAATGTATGCGAATGAAGTGTATTGATAGGTAATGCCTCGTAACACTATTCCGGCTACAGATAGGAGTGTTACAGTGTGTCCCTATTTCGATTGTTACACAGCCTGAGACACAGGTGTGTGTCTTAGCTGTGTGAGGCACACGGCCGTGTGACCCCTATTTTGCAAATTTTGCATATTTTTACTAAACTTTCCAAACTATTTCAAATTGGTTTCAAATTGATTCTAGGTTATTTTTAGAGCCTCGAGGGCTTGATTTAAGGACGTTGTGCATGAATATGAATGGTTTGTGATGTGATTATATTATTGATTGATAAATTGTTTAAATATTTTTTATTGTTTTGTAGTACTCTGTAACCTTAATCTAGCAATGGAGACGAGTTAAGGGTGTTACATACTCAATGGGTGTGCTTTATTGATGTAAAACTTCTTTAATATCTTTTTCGTATTAGTTGATTGATGAACATGAATTTCATCTTTTAAATGCTCAATTTGTACGCCAAAACAAAACTTTGTTTTTCCAAGATCTTTCATCTCAAATTCTTTCTTTAAACAATTTATTGTATTTTGAAGCTCTTCAGGTGTTCCAATAATATTTAAATCATCAACATAAACAACAATTATCACAAAATCTGATCCAAACCTTTTTATAAAGACATATGGACAAATTCAATTGTTTTTGTAACCTTCTTTTCACAAGTATTCACTAAGACGATTGTACCACATACGTCCAGATTGTTTTAATACATATAAACTTTTCTTTAATCTGATCGAGCAATTTTCTCGAGAAACTCTATATCCTTCTGGGATTTTAAATCCTTCAGGGATTTTCATATAAATTTCACTATCAAGTGTACCATATAAATTGGCTGTAACAACATCCATTAGATGCATGTCAAGTTTTCCACGTACTACTAGCCTAACAAGATATCTAAATGTGATTGCATCCACCACAGGAGAACATGACTATTCATAATCAATGTCAGGCCTTTGCGAAAATTCTTGTGCTACAAGTTGTGCTTTATATCTTACGACTTCATATTTTTCACTTCATTTTTGCACAAATACCCATTTATATCCTACTAGCTTTACACCTTTAGGTGTTTGGACTATAAGTCCAAAAACTTCACGTTTAGAAAGTTAATTTAATTCTACTTGAATTGTATATTTCCATTTTGACCAATCTTTTCTATTTTTACATTTCTCAATAGATTTAGGCTTAGGATCCTCATTTTCTTAATTATTTCAATAGCAATATTATAAGCAAAATTGTTGTCAATTACTATATATTTTTTATTCCATATTTTTCTCGTATTGACATAACTTATAGATATCTCTTTATCATTTTCACATTCACTTTTAGGTACCTAAATCTCTTTGTGAGTTTTATAATTATTTATGTCATTGGTCTCTTCAGGAACCCTCACTTCCACTATATGACAATCTTAAATGATTGCTCTTTTTCTTTTATGAGGATTTTTATCTTTGGAACTGACCGGTCTTCCACGCTTTAGGCATGGATTACTTTCTTTTGCACTAACAGTTGCCCTATTAGGACATCAATTCATATTGGAGCATTTTCAGCTGGTAAGTCAGATTTAATGAATCTGATAGTTGATTTGTAAAATGAATTATCTGTTGAACTTTTGGTTCAGATTGGTTTGTATAAGGATCTTAGACATTGTTAATTCTTTTCAAGTACTTTATTAATCTAACTTTTTATGCTCTCCCCCTAATGTTGGGAAAACTTACAACTCATGTCATAACTAAATCTCAAATTAAGCTCAAAAATATTATAAGGAGACTCATATAAATATACATTCCCAATCTCTTATGATAACCCATCTTTGTACGTTGTGGTGAAGCAGTTGGAACATATACCGCACATCCAAAAATTATAAGATGGGAAATATTTGATTATTGATAAAAAATCAATTATAATGGGGAATGTTTGTAATTTATTGGCTTGATGCATACAACATGTAAATCAATACAATCTCATGCTGAAATAGAAAGTTTTGTTCTCATAAGTAATGGTGTAGCTATTAGTTGGAGGCATTTGATAAATGATTCAATTATATCATTTTATGTGTGAACATAAGCTACAAGATGTTCAAATTTTATCCCGATTGACATATAATAATTATTGAAAGCTTGGGACATAAACTAACCAACATAAGCAAAATGAATTGTTTTAATTGTATAATCTGAAATTAATCATTTAAACAAGCAATCTCATAAATGACAGGTTGCGACTTGATAACGCGTGTGATTATTTTGTAGATGCATCTACCAAAATCATATAATTTCAAAATCATCCACATAGTGGATGATTGATGTAACAGCCCAAATTTGGGCCTAGAAGTATTGGGCCTTGAGTATGGGTCCGTAAGGAGGTTGTATATAAGTATTTAATTGTGTAAGGAAATGACACAATTAAATGTCTGCTTTGGTGGTTAATGGCCCTGAGAAGTGTTGGAGAAATCTTGGGTTCAAACTTGGGCTTTAGCAAAAATTTTGGTTTTAAGTGAATAAAACCCTGGATGCTTGGAAGTAGGCCTTTTAAATTATTGTGTTAAATAAATGACACAAGGAAGCATGTGGTCTAGTGGTTGTGGCGTCATTAAGGTTGCAGGGGAGCCTGGGTTCAAGTCTAGGCTCTTGTAATTTGTTTTGGTTTTTTTTAAAAGAACCTTGACTTTGGCCTATAGACCTTTTAATTAATTGAGGATAAAATATGACACAAAAAGCTTTGTGGTGGAGTAGCAAGGTGATGTGTCGTGTAACTGTGAGGTCTGAGGTTCAAGTCTTGGGATGTGCAGTGGAGTATTTATTTTGCTATTTGAGCTGTGTAGAAGGTGGAGTTGGACTGGAACTCTGTGGTTGAAGTGATCATAAGAATGAGGAATTTTCCTAATGATTGAAAGCAATCCCACATCGGGAAGCTAACATGAAAATTGGTGAGAAATTGGCTTTAAAAAGAGCAAACCAGATGAGTTGGTGAGGGGGAAAGTGATTAAGACTCAATATAGGATGTGTCAAGGATTGGTGATCACTGGTTGTAGGCGGGATTATTTCATACCTGCTTAACAAAGGTTGGTGATCGTGGACTACGACGCGTTCTCATAAATAGGTGTGTATTCACACCCTTCTATGTTGGAAATCAGCAAAAGCCAAAACTTCGGCATTTGAGGCCTCACGAGCGTGCGAGCGCTCGTGGGGTAAATTGAGCCCACAAACTATGGGCGATAGGCTGTAGAGGCCACCACGAGCGCTCTCATGGACTTGGGCCTCGATGGTTCCCGTGGGCCCGCTTGGGTCAAATCAGCTGCTAGGTGGAATATGGTTGGGCTTGGCATAGGCCGTTCTGGGCCATGTTGGGCCAAACTAGGCCGTGTGAGCCTAATGAGCTTGTGGGCCCACACGGATAAAATGTATGTTATGTGGTAAGTTTTAGACTGGGCTACGTCGTTCATACAACCATGAGTAGTTTTGGGTTAAATGGGTCGTATGGGCCCAATGGGCCTGTGGGGCCACGTGGGAAATTTTCGCTATTAAACGGGAAGTAGATAGACTTGTCATGTCGCGCACATGACTTAGGTTGTTTTCGGCCTCGATAGGCCGAAATGGGTCGTGTGGGCCCAATGGGCTCGTGGGCCCACACAGATAAAATCTGCGGTAAGTGACTATTAATGAACTGGGCTATGGTGTACACGTAGCCGTACCTAAGTTTGGGCTAAATAGGCCACACGAGCGTGTGGGCCCACTTGGGTCGAGTAATAGGCCTTGGGCCCATTTACACTATTTTGACCATACGGGTTATCTGAGTCATTCGAGATGATTGAAAACCATTTGAAGGGTCGTTATTTGTATCGAGACCCAAAATTAGTTAAATGACCAAAATACCCATAAGGGGTAGAATTACTATTTTACCCCTAAAGGGTGGAAATGACCATTATACCTTAGAGGTAGGTTGATTGATGAGTGTATGTTATATGCGTGACTGTATCTGAGTAATGAAACCTTGCATACACGAAGTATTATGACATGACATTCTGCATTGGGTTTGGGATTCTAATTTGGAGGAAGTACTGTTTTGGTGGCTTTGCCACATATTCTGATATTAGTGGCTACGCCACGTTTACTGCTATTAGTAGCTTTGCTGCGTTACTATTAATAGCTACGCTGTGATATTGGTGAGTTGGCTGGGTGGGTCGATTTAATCCCCACATGGTGAGTTGGTTGGTACGGGTGGTGAGCAGGATGGATTGGGTTGGGTTGCATACCTATATTGTGATTATATTGTTTTGGGCATAGGCCTACACTATTACTGCATAGGGTTTAGGCCCAGACTGATTCTGAATTCTGTCGGTTTACTAACTGTTTTAGTTTAGGAGGGGATTACACATTGAGTTTTCATAAACTCACCCCGTTTATTAACTGTGCAGGTAATCCCCAGCATTAGGAGAATCGGTGCTGTGAGGGACTCAGAGGTGGCCACAAAACTGCTATTGTTTTCGATTTTCTTTTAAGTTATCTATTTACAAGTACTTATATTTGATATGGGTTGTAATAAGGCCTCTTTTAATTTCTGGTTCTAAATTTGGAATTTTATATATTATTTTATAACTGCTAGAGTAGAACACGATTTTTCCAAAATAATAACTGTTTCTAAAAATATCACATTTCCGCAACTGTTTAAATTAAGCTTCCGCAGCAAATAAAGTTTTAAAAGTAATAATGTTTTTCGTAACTGAGGTTTTCACAAGTTTTAAAATGGTCAGAGGTTTTAAATAGTAAGAAGGGTTTTCAATTAGAACATGGTTTTCGAAAAACACTTTAATGTGGCACGCCAGATTCGAGCCTAACTTCTAGGTCGGGTTTGGGGTGTTACAAAAGAGCCCATATTCATTTTAGAAATCCAAAACATTAAATTTCAACTTTAACCAGTGAGTTTGTAATAATCAATTATCATTGGGAACAAGCAACACATGAGAATTCTTTAAATTAAAGAACCTTCTGGTTCTTTAATAAATGTGTATATGAATTCTCAATTAATTTTCATATCATATATAATCCACCATGGTCTAACTGGTCACGTGAAATAGTAAATGTATTTGTATCAGTAAACTTCTGGTTTACTTAATCATGTTTTTCAATTGTACTAATAATGTAAATATAAATTTTGACAATTAATAATTTTATGATCATTCTTTTTATTTTGTATTCACATATAAGCAATATTGTGACATTTACTTTTGCAAATGTCTACATCAATGTAAAGTCCATAATGTTATTAACTCAATAAAAGAAATATAATTTACAAACAATTATTTGCAATATTCACTTCAGGGAATATGCCAAAATCTTCAAATATTTTGACCGCAATTTTCTTATTTTTCATTATTATTCTTTTTCTAGTGGTTAGAAGTACCACTATTATAATCACCTTGATAAGGTTATTAGTATGACTCCAACCACATCCTCAATTACAACAACAATCATGATCTCTATATTTTCATTTTTCATAATTGTTATGTACTGTTACATTCACTTCAAGGAATGAAGCAAAACTAGTGGGAAGAATTTCATAGTTTTTCATTAGTAACTTATTATTTTGCTTAGCCATTAGAAGGTATAAGATCGTTTTAAAATACTTTTAAAGTCATTTTCACAATATTGCTACTGCAGGAGCACATTAGATATTTCAATCATATAGTGTAATGTATTCTTTCTGGGAATATATATAATATAAATATATGAGTATCTCATGTTATTTCTATAAATGGTTTTAATGTAAAACACATGAAGGTTTTATTCAACATATATCTTCTTGATCTGAAAATTAATATTATATTTTACAAAATTTTGCATCACAAGGATGTAAAATATTAGCTCTTAAAAAACTCTTTTTTTACATTTTGATACAATATTAGCTCTTTAGGAACATATAATTATTTTATTATATAACCTTAATGAATGCTTAATTTATTTTAAATAATATACAATTTTACAATTCTTTTGAACATGAATGATAATAAAATTTTTTATCTTCTAAAATTTTATTTATTCATATAAAATGAATAGGTATAAATAAAAAATATATTAAACATAACAAATAATAAATTCATGCTACTAATAAATTATCGTGGTTAAATAATATATATATTTTATATATATCTTAACACAACAAAATACAAAATATTAAAATGTCAAATTAAAATATTAAAATAACTTTACAAAATATTATAATATCATAACATAAACATTTTCTAACCTCCACCTCTTATGACATAATTTCATTTCAAATTTTACAATGATATGAAATTATCACAAACAGGGCGAATATCCCAAAGTGGATATGAAATTATCACAGACAGGGTGAATATCCCAAAGTTCATAACAAGTAAATATTTTTACTCACATTCCCTAATAATCATATATTTTAATTAAAATCAAAATTAAACCACTCAATTTTATTAAAAAATATTTATCTCCACATAAAAATCCTAATAATTAAATGCGTGAAGGGTTTTATAAATTGATAGAGATATGGATAGTGTAACACCTCTAACCCGTATCCATCACTAGAGCAGGGTTACGAGGCATTATAAATCAATATACATCAAATAGAATACATAACTCATACATTTATGCATTTATACTGTAACACCCCTTACTCGAGACCGTCGCCGGAGTCGAGTACGAGGCGTTACCTGACTTAACTTACTAATTCAGGATATAAAATTTGCTTTTAAAATTAATTTATTTACATTCATTCAATATGTCCCTAAAAAGGGCCCTCGAGACCCTAAAACATGCAATTGATACGGTTCGGGACCAAACCGGGAACATTAAAAATTTTCCGAATACTTAGACAAATCAAAACAATTTATTTCATTATTCCTTATAAAACTACCCACCTGTGTCATAGTCACTAAATAAATCATAACTCGAGTAAAAAAACTCAAAAATTAAATTCGTGAATTTTCCCTGAAACTAGACTCATATATCTTCTTACTAATTTTTTTCCAGAATTTTTTGGTCTAGCCAATTAGTACAGTTTATTAGTTAAAGTTTCCCCTGTTGCACTGTTTGACTACTCTGACCTCTCCTCACTACGAATAAATTTTCTCCTGTAAAGAATTCAAATAACCATGCTATTTGTTTGTCTTGAAACTATATTCACTAAGGAATCTAGAAATATAAACTATAGCTCCTAATTCTTTTTGTACAATTTTTAGTAAATTTATAAAGACAGAACAGGGGATTCAAAAATTGCTCTGACTTTATCTCCCTAAAATTCAAATATCTCTAAATATACACTTCTTTTACTTATTCTGTTTCTTTCATATGAAAATAGACTCAATAAGCTTTAATTATATATCTCATTCATCACCTAATTCCATTTATACTATTCTTGGTGATTTTTCAAGATCACATCACTGCTGTTGTTCAATACTGTTTTAATGCTAATTTCACTTTTTCATGATTTCTTTGTATTAACTACCATTTAGGCATACATAACATCGAAACATGTTCTTCATTAGCCATTTCAATAGCTAATAATTATCAAATATTTACATACCATTCTTTATCCATATCATAAGGACATACACACAAAATGGCTAAGTTCCTATACATGCCATAAACTAGAACGTTTGTAAACGAAGATACCCATTTGGTAACTTGATAGTCGATAGTGTGAAGTGATCTCCGATGACCTCCAACCTGAGCTTGCTTTTAAGTACTCCGAAACATGGGAAAGTGAAAGAAGTAAGCTTATAAAGCTTAGTAAGTTCATATGTAAAATAATAAGCATTAGCAATCAATTTAGCTTACTACTATGCTGTCATAATTTGCTTAAATAATGTTTAGTTCTTACTTTCCCATCTTACTCATCGGTAACCTTACCAAAGGCTCAGAATACAAAAGGCACCTTACTTAATAGCTTGCTTACATACCAGCAACATCTCACTTAACACATGAGTACTCTTTCATAATATAGGCATATTGCCAATCATGTCATAAAGTGTCACAAACAAAACTGAAAACTCATCACTTACTTAATACTTGATAATCTCAATTGCTTACAATCTCAATATTAAATAAGCCTTAAATGCATACCTATACTCTTTCTTCATGTTCTCACATTGATGTTTCTTTGTCTTACTCTTTCGATTACTCTGAAACCTTTTCTTTTTTGAACTTACCATTGCCATGTCTTGACATGGTCTTACGTGGTATCCTTGCCTTATGAACTCACCAATGCCATGCCTTGGCATGGTCTTACATGGGACATTTGCCTTATAGTAACTCATCAATGCCATGTCTTGACATGGTCTTACATAATTTCCTTGCCTTATAGAACTTATTAATGCCATGCCTTGGCATGGTCTTACATGATATCCTTATCTTACCAAATGTCATGTTCCAAACATGGTCTTACATGGTATCCTTGTCTTACCAAATGCCATGTTCCAAACATGGTCTTACATGGTATCCTTATCTTAGTACTAGTGCCACATCTTGATGTGGTCTTACATGGAGTCCTTAATCAATACCGATGCCATGTCTTGACATGGTCTTACACGGGATCCTTGCCTTACCAATGCCATGTCTTGACATGGTCTTACATGGTATCCTTAACCGTCAATTCCTCCTTAAATGCCATGTTATGAACATGGGCTTTTCTGTCAATTCTTCCTTAATTGCCATGGTACAACCATGGACTTTGAGATATCAATGCCTTGTCAAGTCATAGCTGAAACATACTTACTCAAATTCTCAAGGTTAGTCGCATAACTCAATAATAACAATACTAATAACAATAAATGCATAATAATAAAATGCTACTCAACTTACATACTTACATTCTCAATCTCATCATATCATCAACTTAACTTATTCTCATCAAACAATACTAGTCAATACTTTCTTGTTATCATACAAAGCCATAATACAAAATATAGTCTTACATATAAATTATACAAGTTCTCTTTCCAATATTGAATTATTATCAAACATTAATCATTATATTTGAAACTCAATACTAAAGTATTTATGGCCAAAATATCAATTTATCATTCAAATATGCATAATTAAATGCTTATTAAACATATGAACTTACCTCGATTCCAAATCTCACTTTTCGAGATCTAAATATCACATTTAACTTAGTTAATTAATTTAATATTCAAAACATTCCCTAACTCAAACTTTGGTAAAATTAAAATTTTGCCCCTAAAACTTTACAGAATTACGATTTTGCCCCTAGGCTCAAAAATTAAAATTTATCCATTTTTATTATGTTTTATGACACTCTGAACATTTTTCCCTTCTATGGCAACATCAAATTCCCACTCTATCATGTACTTATGAACATTAGGTATTTTTATCGATTTTGTCGTTTTACTCATTTTCACTTAAAATCGCTTAGCAAAAGTTGTTTAACATAATTTAAAGCTTCGTATTCTACCATAAAACATCAAAATAAACACATTTAACCTATGGGTATTTTTCAAAATATGAACCCTAGCATGAATTATTGCTAGAATAAGCTAAATCAAGTTACCAGGACTCTAAAAACGTAAAGAACATTAAAAACGAGGCTAGAACGGACTTACTATTGAGCTTGGAAAGCTTGGAAACCCTAAACATGGCTTCCCCCATGCTATACTCGGCCTCCATGAAGAAGATGGACCAATTTTGGCTTTATTTTCCCTTTTTAATTCTTTTAATTACTAAATGACCAAAATGCCCTTAAAGGCTTTTCTTTCAAATTTGTCCTATTCTTGCCCATTTTTGTCCAAACTTAAATATAATGGTCTAATTACTAAAAAAGACCTCCACTTTAAGAACCCATTTCAATTAAATCCCCTTTATTATCTAGAACACATATTTTGCTAATTTTACAATTTATCCTAATTATCAAATTAGGCACTTATACATAAAATTTCTTCACGAAATTTTCACACAATTATTCAATCAATGAATAAATCTTAAAACTTAATTGGAATAAGTTTTTTTGACCTCAAATTCATGGTTTCGCAACCACTATTCTGTTTAGGCCCTATTTCGGGATGTTACATATACTCAAATACCATTCAACATAATCACTTTGTCCTTTATTAAGGCCTACAAGGCCTTAAACATGCTTTAGAAGTGGTTCGGGACGAAACTGATAACATACGATAATTTTTGGAAACTTAGAAATTTTTCAAACATACAGGGGTCACACGCCCGTGTGAACTGGCCATGTGCCTCACACGGCTCCAGACACGCCCGTGTCTCAAACCGTGTGAAAATAGGGCATAGATATTGACTTGGGTCACACGGCCAACCACATGCCCGTGTGTCTAGCCTGTATGCCCTTAGAAGTGGCCACACACACCCATGTGCCAGGCCATGTTCTAGGCTATGCCAAAACTGTAGTGTATACTCACTTATGCTGTAACAGCCTGATTTTCGGCCTAGTCAGAACAGTGGTTTCAGAACCATATTCTGAGGCCAGATAAAATTATTTTGATAGTATTTTATGTGTTATAACATGTTTATAAAGGTGCATGAAAATTTTGGTATATTAATTTTAGCGATTTCTAGTCCAATTTCGAAAAAGGACTAAATCATGAAAAAGGTAAAGGTTGTATTTTAATACCCAAATGTGTCTAATAGCTAGAGTATTAAAATTGGGAAATTAGACCCTTAAATATGGCTTGGCCGGCCATGGGACAAGATTTATGATTGTTAGTGATGGCATTTGAAAAAAAAAAGAGAGAAGAAAATGAGAAAGGACTAGCATGAATTTCATACTGGGATGTCTCTCTTCTCCGGGTAAATAAGAGATACCATATTGGATTGTGACAGATTGATGATAGTAGTCCACATGACTATTTTGGTATATAAAGAGGTATTGTTATACATATTTGGACGAGTTGTGTTTCTAAGCTTATAGTTCTTAGAATGTCAGTTTTCAGTATTTCGAATTGAGCCGAGACTCTTATGGTAACTATGGAAAGGTTACAGAATCCAGAGTATGAGCTTGAGCTGAGTTGTTTTGTAAGTTGTGAGAAAGAGATATAAGTGACTTGTGAAAGTTGAGAGCAACTTCTTCTGGTAAGATTTTCGGGGACGAAAATCCCTAAGGGGGGAGAATTGTAACAGCCCGATTTTGGGCCTAGTCGAAACAGTGGTTTCAAAACCACTATTCTAAGGCCGGATAAAATTATTTTGATAGTATTTTATGTGTTATAACATGTTTATAAAGGTGCATGAAAATTTTGGTATATTAATTTTAGCGATTTCTAGTCCAATTTCGAAAAAGGACTAAATCGCGAAAAAGGTAAAAGTTGTATTTTAATACCCAAATGTGTCTAATAGCTACAGTATTAAAATTGGGGGCCTTTAAAGTGAAGTTAGACCCCTAAATATGGCTTGGCCGGCCATGGGACAAGAAAATTCAATTAGTCAATGTATCTGGTAGGGTGATGTCATATTAGGTGATAAAATGGTACCCTAAGGACTTAGCTTCAAATTTTTCATTTTCTTCCTTCTTCTTTGACCGAAAATACCAGAAAAGAAAAGGGTTTTGAAGCTTTGAACTTTCAGCAAAGAAACTCCCTTGTAAGTAAGTGATTTTAATGTTTTTCTTAAAGATTTTTACATTTTTGGAACACCTAAAGCATGAGCTTTCATAAGAGGGGACTATTTTGCAAAATGATTAAGAGTCTAGGGTTTTTCCATGAAAGCATATGTGTTGTTTGCTGAGTTTTTATGGAAGAAAATGAGTCTTGGTAGTGTTATAAACACTTTTTGTGAAGGAAGATTGCATGAAAACTCCTGAAAATGGGATATTTTGCAACGTAGTATAATAAATATTAGTATATGAAATAGTTCATATTGTGAGTTGCTATAGTTATGAAAATAGTTCAACTAGACTCAAGGAGTAAAGAAATGTGATAAAAAACATTTTACGAGCCTAGGGGAAATTTAGTAATTTTGGTAAAATAGATGGACAAAATTATAAATTTCGCCAAAGTGTGTCAATGGACTAATTTGATTAGTATATTGTTTTAAGGAGTTGAATGTCATGTTATAGATGATGAAAATCAGGATTTGGACCTAGAACGGAAAGAAATTGATTAAGGGACGATTAAATCTTTTCCACCTTTGTGGTATCGAGGTAAGTTCATATGTAAATGATACCTTGCTATACACGTATTTAAATGTTTTGTTATTACATGTATTGTGCAAATATTATTGTGTATGTGATTAATAAAGATATGATAAGACAAAGTCTTGATAAGCGAGGATAATCTCGTTTGAACCTTAGGAATAAAATATGATACGAGTGACATGTCACTAGGAATTAAGAGTACACATGATTAGCTCGAGAGCGAGCATTTAAATGTCATGAGATATGGGGTATCTTTGGCTACATATATGGAAATTATGTGCAAGAGTTGTTCCGAGTATCTGTTTAGTATTCCAAGCGTTCAACGGGTATGATAAAGATATGAATGGAAAGTTTTATGTTACAGATCGGTACAGGTATGTCCGTAAAACTCACAAGTGATGAGCTCAATATATGATGATTGACTTATAAGAATGAGAATGAATATGTTTTTGCTTGTGAGATATGAAAGTCATGATGATAGTGATGATTCAATGCCTTTATGGTATAAGTGTATTCATGTTGCTTATTATTTACTTATGAACTTACTAAGCGTAAAGCTTACCCCCTTCCTTTCCCATGTTCTCTAGTGTTTCATGTTAGCTCGGGTTGGAGTCCATCGAAGATATCATCACACTGTCAAGCTATCACTATTAGCATGAGTGATCTATAGTGGTTTGAGTCTATGGCATGTATAGGGGGATTAATATTTGAGTTATAATGATAGTTGTAGTATAAATATGGTAAAGAGGTGAATGAAATCTATGACATCTATTGCATGAGGTTGTAACATGATCATAACATGTGTATGGATGTTTAAGTGCTCATCTATGCCATGAAATATGCTATTGATTGTGAGGGTGACAAAATGGCTTGGAAAATGACCTCCTTTTGTCCACACGGCTCACTCCCATGGTTGTGTGTTTTGGCCGTGTGTCCCCTGCTCTTAAACTTTTTAGTCAGCATGGTACACGGATTGGCTATACGGGCATGTGCCATGGCCGTGTCTTAAAGTTAGTATCGTACACGGGCATGTCACACGAGCATGTCACACGGGCGTGTGCCATAGCCATGTGTTGAAGTCAGTGTTGCACACATGCTAGGGGCATGGGCATGCCCAAACCACACGAACGTGTGGAGCTTAAAGCATAAAGTTTTCAAAACTTATCTTAAGTTCTCGGTTTGGTTTCGAACCATCTTGAAAGCATGTTTTGGGCCCTGTAAGCCCATTTAACGTGACATATTGCTTATGAAAAGAAGAGTTTTAAAAATTGATCAAAATTTTACGGCTTGGTTTTGTATAATTGGCTTAGTTTAAGTTCGGTAGCACCTCGAACCCTATCCCGACTTCAGATATGAGCGAGGAGTGTTACATTTAGTGGTATCAGAGCATGGTTTAGTCGATTCTTAGACTAATTTAGTGTAAGAGAGTCTAGCTATACATGCCATAGTATTACTCGTGATAGTGTGATATTTCCCGACCCTAACAAAACTGTTGGTTAAGACAAGAATGAGTTCCAACCGAGCTAATCTTGATAGGGATAAGAGTAAAGTTAAGATTATTGAATCATGCTTGTGATATGCTGAAAATGAGAAAGGTATGAAAAGAAATTCATGATTTTTACATGAACTAGTATTCATTATGTGATACTCTTGAGTTAAAGAATGTGAAATAGTGGAATAAATCAAAGTTAAGTTGTGAAAAGCTCTTTTATGCATGTTGGTATTCATACGATGTTAAATGTCCTACTTGATTGGTCAAGTGTTTCTAAAAAAATTTTTTTTTGCTTGAAATGACAGAATGCATATATGAATGCTTTTATTGCATGATTAGTAATCAATATATACATGAGGTTGACATTTATGTCAAGATTAATGAAGTCAAGATGCCGTAATGTTATGCTTTATAATCTCAGTTACAGAATCATAAATGTCACAATAGCATGAAAGTTGTAATGAAAGATCAAATTGGATGGAACGCAGGGAATGAGTATGATCGTTCACTAACGAATTGACTGAAAATACCATGGTTGGACCATAGCAATACATGAGATATGTGTGCTAGTGTTAGACATGTTTGGGACATGCATCGGCCACATAATGAGAGCCAGTGTAAGACCATGTCTGGGACATGGCATCGGCATTGAGACGAGTGCTAGTGTAAGACATGTCTGGGACATGCATCGGCCTCTAGATGTTGCCAGTGTCAGACATGTCTGGGACATGCATCGGCTACGAGATGTGCTAGTGTAAGACATGTCTGGGACATACATCGGCACGGCTACATGTGTCAGTGTAAGACCTGTCTGGGACACGGCATCGAAACAGATGGATGAGAGCTAGTACAAGACCATAGTTGGACTATGGCATCAAGTAAGCGATGTACTCAAAACCGTAAGACATTCTCCAATTTGATAAATACTGGCAAGTGATTAAGACTAAATGTGAGAACTTGATAAGACATTAATAGTAAATTGGGTAAAAGAAATGAAAGTTTGAGTTGTGCTAAATTCACTTATGTTTAGCTAATATTCACATGAAATAAAGTCGGATGTATTACTGAGACATGTGAAAATGTGTTCATAACAAGTCGGAAATTTGAAATGTTTGAATCAATGTGTGTAACGCTATGTTGTTGTTGAATATGTATTTGCTTAAGAGTAAAAAGTTTAGAGGCTTTACAATCTTCACCCCCTTACCAGAATAGAGTTATACGATGAGATTCTCGAGAGATATGTTGCATAATCTTGCAAAAGTGAAACTAAAGAGTACAATAATGGAATAGTATGGGATTGGTGAAGACAGAATTAGTTAGAGGAATAATGTCGGACTTGCATAGATGTCTGAGTATGACGGATTCAATTAAATAAAAGTTATGGCTATCTTTCTCTTCTGAGTATTCTATGTTTTCCTCTATTCTGGGGAATACGTATGGTTATCCCTTTCGAGTGGGAATTTATCGTATGAGGATGCTAGTGACCGTGATATTAGTTGAGAAGCTCTATTGGTCCAGTTAGTTATGACCGACATTTCTCCATCTCTTCAGATTTCTATTCTGATATATTGGAATAAAGTTGATAGTAAAAGTTTATGTGAGATTACTCTGATGTTCTATTGATTATGGTTTATATATGCGGGAATTATATTATCTCTGTTACGAGGAATTCTAGAGCGTACAGACAGTAGTTTCCTTCTGGTTTTCTCTGAGGGATTTTTCGGATCATCTTTATTATTTTCTTCTAGATTATATTCTCAGATTTTTGGTATAGTCTTATATCTTGGAATTTCTTATATTAGTTTTTCTCTCGTTCTTGTTTTGAGAATTATCGAGCTTGGCTTATCTTTATGAGTAATCTTTGACTTGCGATATTAAAATTTGTTATGATTATGCTTTTGGCTAGACTATAGAAGTGCGGGGATTTCAGTGTCAAGATTTCTTTAAAAATTCTTGGGGTAAAGAATGGTTATTCTGCAAAAGTAAATCTGAGTTATGTGCATTTAAGTTTATTCTTTGGTCTGAGAATACCGTTATGTGTTCTTTGGTAAGTAGTCGTACAGTCAGAAATGATGAGGTTTTATCCTTATAAGTATGATACGGAAAACCTAATTAGTTGGATTTCTTTTATTCGAGATATGTGGTTATAGTAAAGTTTCGTAACAGTTAAGGGCCTGAGCATAGAGAAGAGGCTATAAGTAAGTAAGGTTTGAGAACTGAGAAGCTCCGAGTTATGTAGAGAATTGTGTAGAGAGTTCTCAGTAGCATCCTATCTGTTCTTCCAAAGGGTAATGAATTGTCAACAAGGTAAGGCTGATTATCAGGTATATTCGAGATTTATGATTGTCAGTGATGGCATTTGAAAAAAAAAAAAAGAAGAAAATGAGAAATGACTAGTATGAATTTCATACCGGGATGTCTCTCTTCTCCGGGTAAATAAGAGATAGCATATTGGATTGTGATAGATTGATGATAGTAGTCTGCCTGACTATTTTGGTATATACAGAGGTATTGTTAGACAGATTTGGACGAGTTGTGTTTCTAAGCTTATAGTTCTTAGAATGTCAGTTTTCAGTATTTCGAATTGAGTCGAGACTCTTATGGTAACTATGGAAAGGTTACAGAATCCAGAGTATGAGCTTGAGCTGAGTTGTTTTGTAAGTTGTGAGAAAGAGATATAAGTGACTTGTGACAGTTGAGAGCAACTTCTTTTGGTAA
The DNA here is from genome assembly GCA_025698465.1 of Gossypium longicalyx. Lineage (NCBI taxonomy): Eukaryota > Viridiplantae > Streptophyta > Magnoliopsida > Malvales > Malvaceae > Gossypium > Gossypium longicalyx. The sequence continues at coordinate 26,789,188 of CM046999.1, forward strand.
GATTTTCGGGGACGAAAATCCCTAAGGGGAGAGAATTGTAACAGCCCGATTTTGGGCCTAGTCGGAACAGTGGTTTTGAAACCACTATTCTAAGGCCGGATAAAATTATTTTGATAGTATTTTATGTGTTATAACATGTTTATAAAGGTGCATGAAAATTTTGGTATATTAATTTTAGCGATTTCTAGTCCAATTTCGAAAAAGGAGTAAATCGCGAAAAAGGTAAAAGTTGTATTTTAATACCCAAATGTGTCTAATAGCTAGAGTATTAAAATTGGGGGCCTTTAAAGTGAAATTAGACCCCTAAATATGGCTTGGCCGGCCATGGGACAAGAAAATTCAATTAGTCAATGTGTTTGGTAGGGTGATGTCATATTAGGTGATAAAATGGTACCCTAAGGACTTAGCTTCAACTTTTTCATTTTCTTCCTTCTTCTTTGACCGAAAATACCAGGAAAGAAAAGGGTTTTGAAGCTTTGAACTTTCAGCAAAGAAACTCCCTTGTAAGTAAGTGATTTTAATGTTTTTCTTAAAGATTTTTACATTTTTGGAACCCCTAAAGCATGAGCTTTCATAAGAGGGGATTATTTTGCAAAATGATTAAGAGTCTAGGGTTTTTACATGAAAGAATATGTGTTGTTTGCTGAGTTTTTATGGAAGAAAATGAGTCTTGGTAGTGTTATAAACACTTTTTGTGAAGGAAGATTGCATGAAAACTCCTGAAAATGGGATATTTTGCAAAGTAGTATAATAAATATAAGTATATGAAATAGTTCATATTGTGAGTTGCTATAGTTATGAAAATAGTTCAACTAGACTCAAGGAGTAAAGAAATGTGATAAAAATCATTTTACGAGCCTAGGGGAAATTTAGTAATTTTGGTAAAATAGGGGGACAAAATTATAAATTTCGCGAAAGTCTGTCAATGGACTAATTTGATTAGTACATTGTTTTAATGAGTTGAATGTCATGTTATAGATGATGAAAATCTAGATTTAGACCTAGAACGGAAAGAAATCGATTATGGGACGATTAAATCTTTTCCACCTTTGTGTTATCGAGGTAAGTTCATATGTAAATGATACCTTGCTATACACGTATTTAAATGTTTTGTTATTACATGTATTGTGCAAATATTATTGTGTATGTGATTAATAAAGATATGATAAGACAAAGTCTTGATAAGCGAGGATAATCCCGTTTGAACCTTAGGAATAAAATATGATACGAGTGACATGTCACTAGGAATTAAGAGTACACATGATTAGCTCGAGAGCGAGCATTTAAATGTCATGAGATATGGGGTAGCTTTGGCTACATATATGGAAATTATGTGAAAGAGTTGTTCTGAGTATCCGTTTAGTATTCCAAGCGTTCAACGGGTATGATAAAGATATGAATGGAAAGGATTATGTTACAGTTCGGTACAGGTATGTCTGTAAAACTCATAAGTGATGAGCTCAATATATGATGATTGACTTATAAGAATAAGAATGAATATGTTTTTGCTTTTGATATATGAAAGTCATGATGATAGTGATGATTTAATGCCTTTATGGTATAAGTGTATTCATGTTGCTTATTATTTACTTATGAACTTACTAAGCGTAAAGCTTACCCCCCTTCCTTTTCCATATTCTCTAGTGTTTCAGGTTAGCTCAGGTTGGAGTCCATCGAAGATATCATCACACTGTCAAGCTATCGCTATTAGCGTGAGTGATCTATAGTGCTTTGAGTCTATGGCATGTATAGGGGGATTAATATTTGAGTTATAATGATAGTTGTAGTATAAATGTGGTAAAGAGGTGAATGAAATCTCTGACATCTATTGCATGAGGTTGTAACATGATCATAACATGTGTATGGATGTTTAAGTGCTCATCTATGCCATGAAATATGCTATTGATTAAGTTTGCATGTTTGTGTTGTGAGGGTGACAAAATGGCTTGGAAAATGGCCTCCTTTTGTCCACACTGGCATGACACATGGGCGTGTGTCTAGGCCATGTGTGACACACGGCTCACTCCAATAGGTGTGTGTTTTGGCTGTACATCCCCTGCTCTTAAACTTTTTAGTTAGTACGGTACACGGATAGGCTACACGGGCATGTTCCATGGGCATGTCCCCTGTTCCGGCGTCGGATAGGGGCGAGGGGTGCTACATATGCAACACGGCCAAGTCACAAGCCCGTGTGCTAGGTCGTGTGCCAATTTGGGGGGTATACTGACTTGTACCACACAGCCAGTCACATGCCTGTATGTGAGACCGTGTAAAGCATACTGACTTCATTTTAATGTCAACACTAGGAGACACATGGTCTTGTAACATGACCGTGTCTTGCACACAAATAGGCCATTTGCAAGGCCAATTTGCCACCCATTTTGCACATACCTATAAACACTCAAATGGTACCATTTCATCACACAAATAGGCTGTCAAAGTCGTCCAAATAATGCACAATTAATACCATTTTACTCTCATCTATTCCAAGTCTCAATTCACTACTATTTACTTAGCCAAATACATGCTAAAACAAAATCAAACATTATGGTTCATTTATCATAACTCACACATACAGAACTTCCTTATAAATAACCAACTTTCATACCAAAACATACCAAAACAAGTCATTACTCATGACTATATATATATACCAAAACATACACCTTTACAAGCCATTTAATATAGCCAAACACACATCAATATTAACAACATTTGCAAGCCAACTCTCATGGATATATTCACAACCAAAATACCACATCTAGCTTATACATGCCATATACCATATTTACTCAACTCAAAAGTACCAAATAGATGTCCGATAGTGCGATGATGTTCTCGACGACTCCCAGATCTGAGCTAGCCTTAATTCACTATAAAACATAGAAAAATAACACAAAGTAAGCTTCATAGCTTAGTAAGTTCGTATTAACGTAATGAGCAACTTCATCATTCATTCACAATTCAATCAATATAAATGCAAGATAATACAAATACATTAAATCTTAAACTATTCTATCATTCATTCAATAGCTTACCAAGAATTCATCCATTTTATGGATTCAATGTTTATAAACTTTACGTACGTACCTGTACCAACTCGTATCAATCTCATTCTAGTCTACATCTTTCAATTTCCCGTTGAACCATCCGGAATAGAAGTCGGATATTTAATGGTCTCAATTGATAAGTACCTATACCATGGCCAGTAGCCAAATCAAGGTAACTTATCCCAGAGTACCAATACCATGGCCCGTAGCCAAATCAAGGTATAAATCGCACCCGAAGTGCCGATATCATGGCCCGAAGCCAACTTAATACCCTAATGACATGTCATTAATATCCTAGACTATTCCTAAGGTTCAACCGGGAATTTCCAATACCAAATCATAGTCGAATCATTGTTGAATCATGGTGGAACAAGTTCATAGTCTAGAATTTAAAATTTATACAATATCAAACCATTTAAATACAATTATAATAGAGCTTGTTACATATGAACTTACCTTGTGTTTGGAAATGACGGATCGAATAGACTAATCGACAACCTTGCTTTTCCCCCGATCTAAATCCGAATTCTTTCTTTCTTGATCTATATGAATTCAAAATTAACTTATCTATTCATCTACAAATTCAATTTAGTCCAAAATTACTCATTCGAGCATTTTTACATATTAGCCCCTAAACTTCCACATTTAATCAATTTAGTTATTATTTCACAAATACACAAAATTCACATAATTTCATTACACCCAAGCTTGGCCGAATAGCATATAAGTCCCTAGCAGCCCAAAACTTTCATTTGTTTCACATTTCAACCACTCAATTTGCATATTTCACAATTTAATCCCTATTATGCATTTTCATCAAAAATCACTTAATAAAACATGTAAAACTATCATCAAGCTTTCATAATCCATCATCAAACATCAAAGAACTCATAGATTCAACAATGGAAACTCTCAAAATCTTTTAATAATTTCAAAAATAAAATTGCAATGATTACAAAAACATAAAAATCATCAAAAACCGAGTTCAAAACACTTACCAATTAAGCCTTGCAAGTGTCAAACCCTAATATGCATAAAAATGGTGTTTTTCTCTTTTGAATTTTTGGCAATGGCAAGAATGATGGATAAAATCATGTTTTGTTATAATTTTATTAACCTTATTTATCAATTTACTCATTTACCCTCAATGAATAAACATAGAAATTTACAATGCATGTCCTTTAATGTCCATTAACACTACCAATGGTCTAATATTATCATAAGGACTTTTAATTTATTAAATCATAACAATTAATCACTTTAAAAAAATAGTATGCAACTTTTACATTTTATGCAATTAAGTTATTTTTCTTAAATTGAGCAATTAAACGATAAAATTAGCTCACGAAATTTTCACACATACATACTATAATGCTGTAAGCACATAAAATAATATTAAAATAAGTTTTTGACATCTAATTTGTGGTTCCGAAATCACTGTTCTGATTTACCTAAAATCGTGTTATTACAGATAGTGAATTATATAAATTGAACTTTTTAATAGAAATCAAATCAAATTTTAGAAGAAGTTGATTAAATTGACTTATGTTACCATTAATAAGAAGCAGTGATTATAAACATCCTCTGTAATGAAGAGAAAGAGATCATCCCTAAGTAAATATCAAAAAACAAACTTTGAGAGTGGATCTTATTTCTCGATTTCATATGGATAATGATATCAAATCTTTCACCATCCTTAAGAACAAAAAAGTAAAATAAGTTAATCAAAACAATGATAACGTATAATGAAAGAAAAATGAAAAATAATAATTAGATATGAAACATCAAATAAAAGAAACTTCCTATAAAAATTTTGCATCTTGTCGTCAAAGATATTGGAAATCATGGAGGATAAATTTGATCATCGATAAAAGGAACTATTGCTTTGAGCAAGATGGTGCTGATAGCGTGTTATAAAATAAAAAGAGATAGAGAGACTAAAGAATAAAAAAAATATGGGAAGCAATAAAGAATGTATTTTATTGATCAATGGGATGAAACATGTTTCATCAGAGTCTCTATTTATAGGTGTAAGAAGTATAAAAGAAGTAGAGATCTAATTTTAATAACTATTAGAATTGAAAGGACATCAAAACTTTATCTTGATCATGATGGACATCCACTTAATAAAATATTCATAACAATATAATAGTTATCAAGTATATTTTATTTACTATTTTTTCTACCAATATTTATAAAAGATATTTTGAATTTTTTTAAATAAGGTTCAAAAATCATAAAATAAAAATCATTTTATTAAAATAAATTAAAAAACCCAAAAATCAAAATTAGTAAAAAAATCAAAAATCAAAATTTTTACAAAAATTTTAAAAAATTCCATGGAACAAAACCCAACACAATCCTAATTTTTACATGGATATTTACAGCCCAATGGGGCACTCAAAATACTAATGAATCCAAAGTCCAAACCACAAAAATTGGGCGGAAAGAGCATAAGAAAAAAGAATTACTTGTCAATTTGGATAGAGAGTTTCCATTTCCTAGATATAAAAATCGACATTGAACCTTTTGTTAAATTGCATATATCCTTTTCAATAAAGCACAAGCTTCTAGAATATGTTGCTGTCATTTAGCATCCAACTCTTTGATACTTCACTTCCTAATCCTCTGTCTTCTCTTAATAAAATTAGAGGTTGTTTTTCATTTTCCATACATTTTGATGGCGGAGGAAGAGGTCTTTGTTGCTTCACCCCATCTCGTCCCCTTCAATCATAAGCAGAAGCTTGAAGATGTCGAGCCCCAAGCCCCTCTTATTGACATGCCTCTCAACTCTACTGTAGACTCTGTTGCAAGCCTGTTTTTGACATTTTTAGGGCTCTAAGTGAAATAATAAGTTAGACCATTTTAAAAAAATTATAAAATGTAATATAATAAAAACTGAAAAAAATTGATAAAATAAAACAATTACACATTAACCATTGTATCCAAATCTGGATGCAAAGTTCTCTCTTCATAATTGATCTGCTACCACTAAAGAAATATTCTGAAAAACATGTAGGTCAACAAGAAATTGCTTTATCAAGCCGATAAGAATATGTGCAGTTGTATTAGCCTCCCTTGAGATATTTTAGATCTCTAGCTTCCATTGTCTTCGACACAATTCAATAATTCTTGTAGCTAAATCTCTATTCAGTTGACCTTGAAATCGACCTTGAATAAATTCAATAGTAAGAACACAAACTGTTTCTACGATGATGTTTTTCCATTTTGCCTTCCATGCATATTGAATGCCATCATAAATAGCCCATAATTCGGCTTGCTTAATGTTACATCTCCCAATATTTTTTTTCGACTCCCCAAAACCAATTACCATAATCATCCCTAGCCACAGTCGTCATCGACGCTAACCCCGAATAAGGATTACGTGCCCCATCTTTATTCAATATAATGGATCTTGGTGTAAGTGGTTTCCATTGTTGTTTTCGAAATTGCCGCACACTTAAACCATGTATTCGTCCCAACCTATGCTTGGTGGCTTTCGCCCAACATGAACTAGATTGGACAATTTTAGTACTGTTAATATGCTCATCTTGGAAAACAAATAGATTTCTTTGTTTCCATATTTTCCAGCATAAAATACCGAAGAGGGATCGCCAATCAACCTCATGGAAGACTAACCCAAATTTATTTTCCAAATTTCTAGTAACCCAACATTCTAAAGGATAGGAGAAAAATTGCATCATAATCCTTAAAGGAATAAATTGCTTCTAAACATCTATAGCTTTACAATATTCCCAAAGAACAAGGATAATAGATTCATTAGCTCTACCACAAAGTTACATGAAGGGTTATCAAACATACTTCTTCTGTAGCGTTCAACATTAGTGAGCAATCATTCTTTAAAAACTAGCCAAAGGAATTGTCGAACACATTGTAGGCCATCAAAGTGCCAAGCAAGCTTCCATTTTCCTTTCATAGGACGTAAATTATTTACCATGAGAGAGTTATGGGTTGACTTAACCATAAAAACTCCATTAGTCGAGCATATTGAAACCAAAGCATCAGGACCAACTAATGGGTTTTGGATAGAGACACCTGTAATATAAGAAAGGGTATTGTTATCCAAAACCCTGTTCAGATAGGTCCAATTCCAGTTATCATTAGTCATAGTCATATCACAAAGTGTACCCGAGTAGTCAATAAGATTTGTATTAAAACAGAAATTGAATAGAGGACCAATATCCATAATCTAAGTATCAGTCCAAATTTAATAAGAGTTCCATCACCCACTGACCATCCAATGTTTTGACATAAAAGTGGCCAGATTTTCGTTAGAGATTGCCAAACAAATGAACACTGACTTCTCGAAATATCAAGAGGAACCTCATCCGTAAGCTTATACTTAGATCGAAGAACTCTAACCCATAATGCATGCCTATTCGTAAGTAGGTTAAACCCCAATTTTAGCAAGAATGAGTCATTTTGAGTTTAAATTTTTTTTTATCCTAGCAAATGAAGTATTTATGATGAAAAATTGAAAGTTCTAAATATTTAATTACTTTATTTTAGTTTGAATTTTTTTATATTAAAAGTTGAAAAAAAAATATATTTTTCCTTTCCAACCTTGGACTCTGGGCGATTAGACTATCAAACAATCCCTGGCCGGACCTACCCTAATGCAACGACATCTGATTCGTCTTAGGCTAAGCGACCTAGGCTCATCCACGGGAAAATCGATGGCTTGGGTAATGAAAATTGTCTTCTGGTTTTAGTTTAGGGTCTTCTAATGTGCAACTTGTGTGATCAAATTTATGCATTGAATATTAATTCTAAGGTTTCCTTGTTATTACTTGCGGTTTTGTCTTCGAGTTTAGTGGAATCTTTCTATTTGATAAAACAGCTTGTTAGGAACACTGACGATGTTCAGAAGTTTTTTAGTGACTAAATTTACGTTATCTGCCAATTTGCACGGTACTGGGCTTGGATCTCACATAGTCACACTGAAAGTATGGGATTTTCCCCTTGGATTTAATGGACCTAGAGTCTTCCACTCTAATAGTTAGATTCGAGAATGTTGTTTTCCAAGGGTTCATATCAAATATTGTGCTATGTGAATGTGTAGTGAGAAGATTAAGGCTCCATTTCATTGCCATTTTTAGCAATATTTCTTTTTGTCATTTGCTTTTTACTTGTTCAATAATTGCTAGAAGCAAAGCAAAAATTTTGAAAGTAGATATGGTTAAGATGCAGCACAGTTTCAAACATATTTCTTTTATCTAGAAATAAAGTAATATAAATCATGGAAATTTTAAATTTAATTTTAATATATGAAATTTGATATTTTCTTCCGGATTTAAATGTTTGTCTGGAAAGAAAGAAGAAATAGCCAATCTTGGATTACGACTATTTTATCTCTTCTAATTACTTATTGCTTTACTTATTTTGGTTATTCTAATTCTATGATTGTTTTTCTTTATAGCTAGTGAGAATGGGTTGAAAGTTGAGCAGTTGGATGAACCTGTGAAGGAGCAAAAGGAGGCTTTGCTGCAAAATGAGGTTACCAAACAAGCAGAGGATGGTACCGCTCAAGCAGAGGAGGCTCAAGCAACAGTAAAACCTCAATAAGTTGAAGGAACAATAGAGGAAACTGAGCAACAATCTATTGATAATCATGCGACTACTGATGCTGAGTTAGGTAAAGATGAGAATTTTGAGGCAGATGGTGGTCAGGGATCGGGTAAGGTTGAGAATTTTGAGGCAGATGGTAGCCAGGAACTGCCTACTAATGAGGAGAGTAAGCAACCTTCTGATGATGTTCCTCAATAGGAAGTTGATGATGGTTCAACTATTACTTGTAGAATTGAGGTTCCTAATGCTAAGGTATGCTAATATTTTTAGCTGTCTCAATTGGAATGAAGAGTATTTTAAAAATTTAGATTGTGTTAAGGATGAAGTCTCATTCAAATAGTAATGTCCTATATTGCGTCCTATCTGGGAATAAGGCAAGTTTGGAACCTTGTCCCTATCACCTTAATCAGATCCTTATCTCTCTTCCTTAGTGCAACTGTCCCTTTCCTACCACATGAATATCCATCTTTCTTTCTTGTGTCATACCTACAGTTCTAGACATCAAAGTGGATGGCATCATATATGTGAAACCCATATTTTGCCCAGGCCCAATTAACAAACCAAACCAACACGAAAAAAAAAAATATTAAAGTCCATCATCAGTCCATTTCTTACAAGCCCAATAATAAAACTTAGCCCAGAAATATACCAGGCCCTAAAAATTAAAACCCAAAACCCCCAAACAGATCAAATTACAGTGGCCCAATAATGAAAACAAGCCCAATGGCCCAAAATTTTTCAAAAACAGAAACCCTAGGGTTTTCCTTTCTGCTAGGCGCCGCAGTAGCCACCAAGCAGCCTCCGTACACCCCATACATTGCCCTCGTACAGTCTCTGTACACTTCCACGTCAGTCGAACCTGCGAGAAGAAAATAGTAACAAAATACAGCAAAGCAATAGCAGAAAAAACAAGAAAAAATTGTATTTATATTTTACCTCTATTCGGCTATAAAAAGGAGGCCGATTGTATACTATAAAAAACTATTGACGCATATTGAATACGAAATCAAAAAAGCAACAAAAAAAAGTTAGAAGGTGACCTCAGATTCCATTTCTTCATTTTTCGATTTGTTTTTCCTCTTTGGTCCTGCATATAGTTCTTTCGCATAAGAAAATAAAAAAGAAAAGTGAAGGGTTTACCTTCACGAATGCGCCATCGGAGTCCTTATCTCCTTCATCGAAATCGGAGTTTGAGATGGGATTTTGGGGTTGAAATAGACCTTGAGTCTTGGCTTTAACAGAGATAAAGGGGGCCCCCACACATCACCATCCACCGATTACAGTGGTGAAACGGTGGTCGGACGACAGAAACGAATGGAGGAGAGCATTTAGGGTTTTTTTTTATTTTCCTTTTCTGAAATAGTAAAGTGTTTCATTGTTAGGTTTTTTTCCCTTTTATAAGCGACATGAAACAACGTCGTTTAAGGCCTAATTCAGTGGCCTTAAAATGACGTCGTATAGGCCTTATCCGACTCGATTCGATCCAATGCCCTTAGGATCTGCGTGTTTCTGCGGTGAAGGGATATTTGCGCGTTTAGTCCCTCCCTTTTACGCTATCATTTGGTTAGGCCCTATTTATATTTTCTTCATTTTTTAATGTTTCCCCAAGATTTGTGTGCTGTTTTAATTTAGTCCATATTCAGACATTGCGTTTAGGAACTTGGGATAATTGCGCTTTTAATCCCCATTCGTTGGCGCGCATTGTGTTTCAATCCCTAATTCTGTTTTAATGATTTATTTATTTATGGATTACCCTTTTTATTTTATTTTTATTTCAATTGAGTTTTTAATAGTTTATGTTTTTACTCTTTGTAATTATTTTATTTTTTTTAAATTTTATTATTCATTTTTTTAAACTATCTTAACATGGTTTTTTTTAAAGCTATTTTATTGATTCTATATTGTTAATTTGTTATTTCTTTCATTTGTATATTTTCTTTTTTTTTTAATTGTTCTATTATATATTTTTTATTATTTTAAAATTATCTTTTATAAATATATCTTTGTTTTAAAAAATTATTTGATATTTATTTTAAATAATTTTATACATTATTATGTCATACATTTTTTTGTATATATTGTTGATTTTGTATTATTTTATGTATATATTTTCTTTTAAATCTATATATAATTTATCTCTTTTAAGTATATTTGTTTATTGCAAACATTTTTATATATTATTATTTCTGTGTATATATATAAATATATTTATAATAAGTTTTTCATTTCATGTATATTATTTATTTAGATAGATTTATATTATTTTGTATATTATGATTTTCTTCTTATCTAATATTTATCTCAAAATTCATTCATGTATTACTATTTAATATATTATTTATTTTTATTTCTATTACTTATTTTTATCTATTTTAAACTTTCACACATATTACTTGCTTTTAAAATTTTTCATGTAATTTGTTGTTTCTATATTGATGATTTCCAATTTCCTTTTTTTTTTATATATATATTATTCATTCTTTATTATTTCAAAACTTGTTACATTTTATTAATTTGCTTGGTACTTCTTTTAAAAATTATCTTTTAATTCATTGGCCTTCGAGTATTAATGTTAGTATTTGTATAGTGTATGATGTGTTGCCATTGTATGTACTTTAATTTGATTCCTTTGTATTTTCATATGATTATTCATTTGTATATTATTATTGCCATTTATTATTATTCCATGCTTGCAATTATGCTTTTATTTCTTGTCATTGCATCGTGATTACAATTCTAACTTTTGCCTAATATCAGTTGTCTTTTATTCTTAAGTAAACCAAACAAATATATTTTGGAGTCAGTTTTATAATCGCTTATTTGAAAGCTTCTTAAAACAAGGTAATATTTCGTGCTTGGAAATTCGAGAAATCGTGCCCTAACGTGCTGGGTTTCGATTTTCCATTGACCAAATAACCAAATATCCTTTTAAAATTTTAATGCGTGAATTTTGGAAATCATGAGATGATCTTGGTATCGAGGGTTTGAAATGTTGTATCCTAACGTGCTGGATATGATATTTTATTCCTTCAGAACAAGAGAATCTTAATATCCAATTCGAGTTATCCAAACATTTTTAAAGGAGTTGTATTTCAAAAATCTTTTCAAATTTTCAACATTAGGACATTAATTAATCAATATGGTGCCAATTTTGGACGCTACGAGGGTGCTAATCCTTCCTCGTGCGTAACCGACTCCCGAACTCGTTTTCTAGAATTATGTAGACCAAAATCATTGTTTTAATAAATCAAAATGTTTTATTAAAATAATAGATCACAAGGTGACCCGATCACACCTAAACAAAAAGGATTGGTGGCGGCTCCATTTCCTCTTTTTAAAGTCGATCCCCGTTTCTCAAAATAAAAAAATGGTTTCGACAGCTTGGCGACTCTATTGGGAAAGAATATACCACCTTGCTTCGTTGTCCAAAGATCCAAGTCAGCAAAGCTTACCCTAGGGCCACTAGTGTCCCAAATTTTGTGAAGAAGTTAATGAATATTATTGGGATGAGTGAACAGTGGGTTACGGCTCGAATTCAGCAAAAAGGGGATGGTAAATGCATTATTTGGGTGAGTTTGAGGGACCTAGTCCTAGCACATCCAGATGTAAAGAAGAAAGTTGACGTCTTCGCCTTGAGTATTTATGGTTTGGTAATCTTTCCTAAAGCTTTAAGGCATATAAATGAAGCAGTCGCTGATTTATTTGATCAACTTGATAAAAGGGTCACACCTATACCTGCAATTCTAGCCGAGACTTTCAGATCTTTGAACATGTGTCAGAGGGCAGGTGATGGCAGATTTATCGGATGCTCGTAGCTATTATTGGTATGGTTTCATTGTCATTTTTGGAAGGTGGACAAAGTCTCTTACCGAGTCTTCTCTGAGAATTATTCCCCATTAAAGGAGGAAGCAGCTATGCAAAGGAGGGACGACATATCAGAGGAAAGGTGGATAACAATTCTTCAAAATCTCAAAGAGGAGGATGTTGAATGGAGAGCTCTTTGGATTGTCCCCGACGAGATCCTTTGTAATGCCCCAAATTTCTGTAATTTTTGCTTTTGTGATTGTTGAGCATGGAAATATCGAGACTTTTGTTTTGAATCATTTTGGCATAAAATATATGTGGTTTAAGAGGTTATATGCTCTAGGGTGTGTTTGGGAGGTCCCAAGTTCGAGCCTTAACTTGGGCTAAATTTTGGGTTTTAGTTGAATAAAGCTTGACTTTTGGTTAAAGGGCTTATAAGAATTTATTGGTAGGAACTTAACAGAATGGGCCTGCTGGTCTAGTGGTTAAGGGGCAAGGGATTGTGCCTGAGATCCCGAGTTCGAGTCATGAGTGTGGCTTTATTTTACTGATAAGCCGTGCGGACGTTTGAGTTGGACTAAAACACTAAAAGGGGGGTAGGGTTTATCAGATGTTTTCCTAACCTATTTTCCTTTTTTTCTTTTTGCTCTCTCTACCGTTTTCTCCTTTTCCCAAACCCCTTGCTGCCGAAATTTTATTTCTTTTACCTGTAACGCCCCAATTTTTGGGACTTCAGTGAATTTTGGTGAATTTTTGAATTTTTGTGTTTTGACTGCTGGGCGTAGGTCTAAGTACGTTAGTGGGCCTCTAGAAGCCTAAGTTTAAGATGAAATCTGAAAGTTTTAACTAATTTTAATTCTTAGGGGAAAATGGGTTCTGGTAAGTTGGGCTTTTAAGATTTAATGGGTAAAATAAGCCACAAGAAGGCAGGTGGCAAAGTGGCATGTGACGCCACTAGGGTGCTAAAAAGGTGGCGTGTGGATGGCTAGGGAGAGCTAAGGTTCAAGTCACAAGGTGAGCAAATATTAGTATTAATTTTTATGTACAGAAAGAGGATGTGATGAAACTTAGGTGGAACTCTGTTAGGAAGAGTTTGAGCTGCTCAGGAGATCGACTAAGGAGGGGATAAGGGAGAAGATTTAGGAGCTGATTAGGGGGTGTATTATTGGCCGAATGATGGACTCTTGAGGAGTAAGAGTTGGCCGGCCAAGGGTTGCTAGTATAGGGTAAATTCGGTTAGTAGGTGGGGGGAAAATTCGACATTTGGGTTCTGACCATTCTCTTCTCTTTTTCTTTTCTCTTCTCATCTTCTATTCTCTTTTCTTCTTCTTTGCTTCTTCTTCTATAGCTGAACCCTTCCTACCATTCTACTCTTCCATTCCATTCATTTTTAAGCCTTGGAAGCCGATTGCCATAAAAGCGAAAATCCCGAAAAACCTGTTTCTGTTGTGCCGATTTCTCTAGCCAAACCCTCTGATTCTTCTCTATCTTTTTGGCCGATTCTCTCATCCTCTAAACCCCAAAGTCTTGTCGAAAAAACCATTGCAAAACCCTCATATTTCATCTTTCTCTTTACTATTTCAAAAAGCCGAAAACCCCACAGTCTTAGGGGCATGGCCGAATCTTTAGACCTTTAAAGATTTGATTTCTGCTATCATTTGAGGGTTTAGATCTGTATCAGAACCATATAGGAACTAAAGTGGAATCGTTGACTGAAGGAACCGATGGTAAGTTTTTGAATCTATTCTTTATTTCGGGTTTTAGAAAAGCCGAAACCCCTAAAGGCTTAGGGAGGCTGTTGATTGGGCTCTATGGCTCTAAGGGTTGTGACAATTGTTTTATTATGATGTTAGTGTGATCTAGAGGCTGCTGATCGAAGGCTTGGACAAGTGGAACGACTGGATATAAACCTAATCGCTAGTTTTGGAAAAAGGCAGCTCGTGTGTGGAACTCACCGTCGAACCGCTACAAATCAGGTGTGTAACTGACACCCTTTCATAGACTAGATCGGTAAAAGCTGAAAAGCTGAAATGCCGAAAAACTGATATTTTGTGGACTTGCGAGTGTGCGAATGCTCGTGAGGCAGATCGATTAGCGTATTTGGTAAACTACAGTGTTTAGACTGCAGAGCGCATGATTTTTGTGCCTTTCGATATTTTTGGGCTTAATGGGCCAAAAATTGGGATAATGGGCCAACGGGCCCAATTCGGTAAGAACACTCGATAAGTGTTTCTGTTAGTACATAAATGGTGAAAATATGCATGAAAACCCTAAAATAGATAAATTACTAGAATACCCTTAAGTATGAAAATTACCGTTATACCCCTAGGTGTAAATGACCATTATACCCCTAGGGTGAATTTGACTGAAAAGCATGATGAGTTGATTCTGTATGATGTATGCCATGATTTGTATATCTGTTGCATGGGGACATGGGTTATATTTATGGAGGAAGTGTTTTGGTGGCTCTGCCACAAATATCTGTTCTGGTGGCCCTGCCACAAATATTTGTATTTAGTGACTATGTCACATTATCTGTTCTGGCAGCCATGCTGCAAATTCTGTAGCATGTAGCGGATGGGTGGGTCGAGTTGTCTCCCCACATGGCGTAAGGCTGGTACGGGGGTGCATATAGTTGGATATGGTTGGGTTTCTGCATAAACATGTAATTTCTGTTCTGTTCTATTGTGGGCCTATGGGCTTCATTCTGAAATTTGTTCTGGACTATGGCCAATTTGATCTGTTTCTGTGGTTTGAACTGGTTTAGACTATGGTTGGGTTATTTTACACACTAAGTTTCCCAAACTCACCCCTTATTTTTCTCCACGCAGGTAATCCCCAACCATAGTGAGCTTGGAGCTATGAGGGATTCGGAGTGACCACGCGTTCTGCAAATTTGGTTTTCTTCTAGGGAATTGGACATCTTTTTAATTACTTTTATGATTTGGGTTTTAAGTTGTAATAAGGCCGCTTTAATGATTTTTAATTGTTTTTAATATGTTTTACTAGAATAGGTATAATATTATCTTAACCACTGAAACTGATTAGTTTTAGGGCGCGTTTTCAAAAACAGTAACTGATTTTAAAATATCACGACAACAAAGCAAAACTTCTGCAACGGAAACGTTTTCCAAGGGTAATCACTTTTTCTTAAACTAGAATTAAATGGATTGTTTCCTAAGAACATACACTAAGTTAAGGTGTGGCAATGGTGGTGTGCATGTCTAGGATTGGATCCAAAGGGAGCTTGGTACTTAAGCAGTCCGATAGACTCACCTCTTCTTTTCCGGTTTCCTACCTGGTGCACAGCTTCCATTCACTTTAACCTATAATGAAATCATCTTTTGAACACTAAGTACGATTTTCTGGACTAAGAATAGAAAATGTTTCTAACATTCCGATGTGGCACGTCGGATCCGGCCATAACGCCTAGGCTGAGTTTGGGGTGTTACGTTTAGTGCTATCAGAGCTAAGTTGCAACAACTTGGCTGTGGAATGGGTCTATAAAAACAAAGATTTTCGAAAATGAAATTTTTACAAAAATTACGAAACTCAGTTTTTCAATTATTGGATCCTTAAAAAGGTGGCACCCGAATCTCCGGCCCAAGTCTGTAAGTATTATTCTGAACTTTTCTGAGATATTTTTTTCTTAATTATCTGTCTGTATTTAAACCCTATTATGATAATCTAGTGGGATGGTACTGAGACTATAGGAATTTTGGTAATAGACTAAGATTGTAGCTAGATTTCGATTCTGCGGAAAACAAACTCTGAATTACTGTCTGTTCATAAAACATCTGTAATACACTGGAATATTTAATTGATGCATAAAATTTGTAATCAGATAAATACGATATGAGTACGAGGGCGGCTCGTGGAAGAAGCCGTGGACGTGGCCGAGGTAGCACTTGAGCAGGAACTTCGTCTTCAGGGCATATGCCGACGGCAGAAGCACCGGTACGACTGGTAATGGAAGTGGAGTCTCATGATCGTGGTGCCGGGGATGACGCCCTGTCCCAGGCAATGCTTCGTGTTCTAGAAAGGGTTGCCGGGGCAAGTTCAGGGAACGAAATTCGAGGATCTATTTCTGAGCGACTCCGGGCTAACGGAGCAGAGATCTTTAGGGGTGTATCTGGTGTAGCCCTGAATGTGGCGGAATATTGGTTGGAGGCCATGGAACAGATTATGGATAACTTGGACTGCTCTGTGGAGTAGAAGCTGAAGGGAGCCGTATCGTTGCTATGAGACGAGGCTTATCGCTGGTGGCTCATCAGAGAGATGGGACCCACCGGTGTGGGGTAACCTGAGAGTTGTTTAAGGCAGTCTTCAAAGGGAAATATGTTGGGGCGAGTTATGTGGATGCCCGTAGGAAGGAATTCTTGAATCTGGTGCAAGGAGGTAAAACAGTTGCTGAATACGAGGCTGAGTTTCTGAGGTTGAGCCGGTATGCTGTGGGAATAGTCGCTACGGAATATGAGCGTAGTGTGCGCTTCGAGGATGGTCTTAGAGATGAACTCAGGGTGTTGATTGCTCCGCAGAGGGAGCTTGACTTTGCGGTCTTGGTGGAGAAAGCTAAGATAGCTGAGGAAGTGAAGCATGCTGAAAAGCAGAATCGTGAGAAGGATCGGAACAGTTTTCGGAAGGATTCAAGACCTTCGGGTGGTGCAAATAGGAATGTCAAGACAGCAAGAGTGGATGAGCCAATGCGGGCAGTTCCGATGAACGTGGTTAGACCACCAATCTGTGGAGACTGTGGTAAGGTACATCTAGGCGAGTGCAGGAAATGTTCCGGTGCCTGTTTTCGATGCAGATCTATGGAGCATAGAGTCAAAGACTGTCCTCAGAAAACAGATCAGGTTCAAGTTGCCGAGCAGAGGGTTGCTCAACCAGTGAGAGGTGGGCCACAACCACCGAGAGGACGTGGACAATAATGGTCGAGGTCGAGGAGCACCTAGTAGGGGTGCCGGAAATGCTGAGGCTTGACAGCCAGCGTTGGTGTATGTAGCTTGTCGTCGTGAGGAGGACGATACACTTGACGTCATAACTGGTACGTTCTTGGTTTATAGCTTGCCGTATACTACTTTGGTAAATATTGGATCTACTCATTCCTATGTTGTATGTGCCATATCTGGGCCGTTAGGTGTACACACTGAGGAGATAGTGAGTAGCGTAACTGTACTAAGTCCTTTGGGTCACTTGGTTAAGGTAGACAAACTGTATAGGGATGTGCCTTTAGAAACCTAAGGTAATATCTTCTCTGGAGACTTGGTGGAGTTACCGTTCGGAGAATTTGACCTCATTCTGGGAATGGACGGGCTTGTTAAGCACAGGGCAACTCTGGATTGTGCTGCTAAACGAATGGTGTTAAGGACCACGAAGGGGGAAGGGGTTATGGTGATAGGTGAGCGAAGGGATTATTTGTCCAATGTGGTGTCGGCATTAAGAGCCAAAAAATGGATTCGTAAAGGTTGTGAGGCCTATTTGGCATTTGTAATTCAGGCGGAAGATGAGAGACTAATAGTGGATAAGGTTAGAACCGTTAAGGAGTTCCAAGATGTTTTCTCGGAGGAGCTTTCGGGACTGCCTCTGAATCGAGAAGTCGAGTTTAGAATCGACTTGCTGCCTGGAACGGCACCAGTGCCCATCGCACCGTATAGGATGGCACCAAAGGAATTGGTGGAGTTAAAAGCACAAATTCAAGAGTTGTTGGATAAGGGTTTTATTAGGCCAAGTGTGTCTCCGTGGGGAGCACCAGTGCTATTCGTGAAAAAGAAGGATGGGACAATGCAGATGTGTATTGATTATCGACAGTTGAACAAACTGACGATTAAGAATAAGTATCCACTGCCAAGGATTGACGATCTGTTCGACCAACTTAGAGGAGCTTCTGTATTTTCCAAGATCGACCTTCGATCTGGATATCATCAGTTAAGGGTCAAAGAGGCAGATATCCATAAGACGGCATTCGAATTCGGTATGGTCATTACGAAGTTTACGTTATGCCATTTGGATCGATTTAACGCTCCCCGCAGTTGTTTATGGATCTGATAAATCGTCGTGTATTCAACCATTTTTGGATCGGTTTGTAGTCGTCTTTATTGATGATATTCTAGTATATTCTGAAACTGAAGTAAAACATGATGAGCATCTCTGCATAGTGCTGCAAGTGTTAAGGGAGAAGGAACTATATGCGAAATTCAGTAAATGTGAATTCTAGTTGAAGGAGGTAACCTTCCTAGGACATGTTGTCTAAGCTGAGGGGATTAAGGTGAACCCTCGAAAGATTGAAGCAATTTTGGAATGGAAGCCACCTAGGTCAGTGTCGAAAATTCAGAGTTTCCTAGGGTTGGCAGGATACTATAGGATGTTTGTGGAAGGTTTTTCTATGATGGCAGCGCCTTTAACAAAACTCATAAGGAAAAGAGTACCGTTTGTTTGGACAGAGAAGCAACGGGAAGCTTTTGAGAAGTTGAAAAAAGTTCGATCAAGCACTGTGTTGATTCAAATGAGAGTCCGGAAGGATTTTCTTCGTGTACAAGTGACGCATCACATGTGGGTTTGGGCTGTGTGTTGATGCAAGAAGGTAAGGTGGTTGCTTATGCATCACAACAGCTTAAGCCTCACGAAGGAAACTACCCTACTCATGATTTGGAATTGGCAGTAGTAATCTTTGCGGTTAAGATTTGAAGACACTACTTGTACGGAGAGAGGTGTATTATATACACCGACCATAAGAGTCTCAAGTACTTACTGACTCAGAAGGAGCTGAACTTTAGGCAAAGGAGATGGATAGAGTTGCTTAAAGATTATGATTGTATGATTGAGTACCACCCGGGCAAGGCTAACGTGGTAGCCGATGCTCTAAGTCAAAGAGCTGTATTTGATCTGAGAGCAATGTTTGCTCGTCTGAGTCTGTATGATGATGGTAGTCTGTTGGCTGAGTTGCAAGTAAGGCCAACCTAGGTGGATCAGATTAAGGAGAAACAGTTGAGAGATGAATGATTGGTTGCTCGTTTCCAACAGATTAAGGAAGGGGAAACTTCTGAGCTTGGGTTGAATAATGAAGGAGTTTTGTGTTTTCGAGGGAGAATTTGTGTTCCGAAGGACTCTGAGTTGAGGCAGTCAATATTGAAAGAAGTTCATGGGGGACTTTGTGCCATACATCCTGGAGGGAATAAGTTGTATCACGACTTGCGAAAATTGTATTGGTAGCCTGGGCTTAAGCAGGAAGTAACAGAGGTTGTGAGGAAATGTTTGACATGCCAGCAAGTGAAAGCTGAGCATCAACTACCTTCTGGGCTTTTGCAGCCAGTGAAGATACCACTTTGGAAGTGGGAGAGGGTAACCATGGACTTTGTGAGTGGGTTTGTAATATCTTGAATTAAGGCCTAATCAGAATAGTGGTTTCGTGACCACAAATTTGTGATAGAAATAATTATTTTATAATTATTTTTAGGTTTATGATATGATTGCATGATTGTGTGAAAATTTCGTGACGAAATTCTATGCATAAAGTGCTTAATTTGAAATTAGGGACTAAATCAAATAAGTTGCAAAACTTGCATTCTAGAAGTTTTTAGTATGAAATTGCTTTGAAATATTAATTAGGAGGACTTAAATAGCAATTTTACCAATTTTAAGTTCATGGGAAAAAATTGGACATGGATGGAATTTTTGGAAAGTTTAGTAGTAAGGGCATTTTGGTCATTTAGGGGTAAAATGAATTAAAATACAAAATTAAAAGCCAATTTTGCTCATCTTCAACCCCATGGCCTAATATAGCAAGGAGAAACCATGGCTAGGGTTTTTCAAGCTTCCAAGCTCAATTGTAAGTCCATTCTAGCCTCGTTTTTCAAGTTCTTTACGTTTTTGGAGTCCCGGTAGCTCGATTTAGCTTATGCTAGCAATAATTTAACCTAGGGTTTATATTTGGAAAAATACCCATAGGTGAAATTTGTGTATTTTGGTGTTTCATGATAGAATATGAGGTTTTAAATTATGTTAGATAACTTGTGCTACTCGGTTTTGAGTGAAAACGAGTAAAAGGACTTAATCGGTAAAAATAACTAATAGTCACAAGTACATGTTAGAGTGAGAATTTGATGTTGACATAGAAGGGAAAAATGATCAACGTGTCATAAAACATAAGAAAATAGGCTGAAGTTTAATTTACGAGCTTTGGGGCAAAAGTGTAAATATGCAAAAGTTTAGGGGCAAAATTGTAATTTTTCCAAAATATGATTTTGGGTCAATTTGAATAATGTGAGTCCTAATTAGACTATATTTTAAATGATAGAGCAAGGAAAACTGAAATTCAGGCTAAAATGGGGAAAATACCAAGTTGTGGACGAAATGATAAAAGTAGCCATTTTCGCATACTAGGTAAGTTCATATGTAAATGTTGGTAACATAGTTATTATTTTAAATATTTTTTTGTTATTTAAATGATATGATAATTATTATGAAAAATTATACTCGTGATAATTGTTTGATAATATGTCAAATTATGTGATATACTTGGAAAATGTGAAATACTACCTAGTATCGGTATCGGTATTCCGTAGAAGATGGTTGAGACACATGATTGGGAAAAAGGTCCCGTTGAACCTTAGGAATGGATTAGGATACAAGTGACATGTCACTGGGATATTTGAGCATCCGAACTCGTTGAGTTGAGTCCGAGTTCACTTATGGATGCAAATGTCCGAACTCGTTGAGTTGAGTCCGAGTTCGTGAGATGTAACTAGGCATCCGAGCTCGTTGAGTTGAGCCCGAGTTCACTTATGGATGCGAACGCCCGAACTCGTTGATTTGAGCCTGAGTTCGCTTATGGGCGGGTTACATAGTAGCTTGGCTACATATGTGGCACTTATGTGCAAACTTTCCATGTATCCGAATTATATTCCGATGTGTTTAACGGGTAAAGTTCTGCTCAAGTGGAGGAATACTCAAGATGAAAGGGACGTATTGGTAAGTGTTGTGAAATGGATACTTTGAACAAGTATGTACTTAACCCTCGGGTTGAAAAATCGATATAACAACAATATGGTAAGATGATCAATGAAAATATGATATGAATGTCTTGGTGATGATTATGCAAATGATGTTTTATGTTTGCTTATATGGTTATGTTACTTGCTATTTGCATGTGAACTTACTAAGCATTTATGCTTACTCCCTCCTTTTCATTCCTTGTAGTGTTGACAAGCCAGCTCGAAAATCGGGAACGGTCGGAGGCACGCTCACACTATCCGTATACCATGTTGGCATAATGGCTTGTATATTTTGAGTATGGCATGTATAGCATTATAATCATTTTGTATATATGGTCTTATGATATGGTTATTAAGTAGTATAAAAATGCTTGGTAATGATTAGCCATTGGAATGGCTAATTATGATCATATTTGGTGTTATGTATGTCAAATTGCTAGTTAATCCATGGAAACCATGAAATAGGTAAAATTTACCATAAAATAGATTCAGACAACAGTAGTGACGTGAATTTGAAAAATCATTAAAAATAGTAGAGATATAATTAGATGATGAATAAAATATGGAATTGAATAATTATGAGTCTATTTTCATATGGAAGAAACGAAACAGGTATATGAGTTATATTTTATGAGATGTTTAAATTTTTGTGAAACAGGGCCAGAGCAATTTCTGGATCCCCTGTTCTGACTTTTTAAATTCACCATAAATTGTATAAAAATAATTAGAAGTCATAATTTATATGTACAGATTTCTTATTGAGTCTAGTTTTAATAGAAACAAACTTCATAGTCATTGAAATTATTTATAGAGAGATATCTGATTCGTAATACACAGAGGTCAGAGCAGTCAAATCCTGAAACAGGGGAGACTTTAAATAATAAACTGTACTAATTGGCCTAGCCAAAAATTATAGAAAAAAATTAGTAAATAGATATATGAGTCTAGTTTCAGGAAAAATTTATAGAATTGGATTTTGAGTTTCAGAACTCGAGATATGAATTTTTAAGCGACTGTGATGCAGTTAGCCAGCTTGTCTGAAATTTCTAAATTAAATTGTTTGAGCTGTTTAAGCAATGAATTAAGTCTGTTAACACCTCGTGTTAGACTCCGGCAACGGTCTCGGGTACGGGGCGTTACATTTGGTGGTATCAGAGCAGGTTTAGTCGGTTCTCAGACTAACTTAGCATGTGTAAAAGTTTAGCTATACATGCCACTGATCTGTGATAGTGTGATGTCTTCCGACGCGTATGTGTACCATCTTATTTAGACAGGGTACTCTCCAACCGAGCTGCGCCGACCATGTTCAATGTTATGTGAAGGTATTTGAGTAAAATTATGATTATGATAAGTATCGGTTCAGAAAAGTATGAATAAAGGTTTATGATACATATGTGATAAATATTCATATTTGCTTAATGCTCATATGATGTAGTGTATATGGCTTACTTGATAAGATGAACAGAATAAATAGAAAGTAGTAGAGGTATGAATAAAAGTCATAATATTATGATACGATTGAAAATGTCCTTGTTTTGATTTGGACGTCGAATGTTGATGAATGCTAATGATATATAATTTTTTATGAGATAAAGGATTATAATGAAATGAACTTATCTAAGTTAAATTGTTGGACTGAATTATATGATTGTAATGATATGTACATGATGATGCACGAAATGAAAGTTATGATTGTGGTGCAAATATCTATGTTTGTTTGGCCTTATATGATGTCATGAGCATGACTTAATTTAATTAAATGAATGGATAAGTAAAGCTATCTAGAAAACATAGAATGTATGCATAAGTATATTGTCTAAATGGGACAATAGGAAAATTGGTGTAAGCCAACATGAATGAATGACATGATTTTGATGATGTTGCTATGATGATGGAAGTTGTGTCATATGTGTATGTATAAGAAAGTCGAGTCGAGGTCCTACAACCCCTCCCCTTACCGAAATGGTACTTATAATGGAATTTCATGAGATTTGTATTGAATAAGTTTCCGGTTGAGAACCCAAAGAGTTCAAAGATAGAATAATTATAAGTATGATAAGAGATTGAAAATGAGCTGATAAGTAAAGTCGAGCCAAAAAAGTATCGGATTGACATAAAGATTATTGGAATTATGCACTGCTCCAGCTTAGAAAAGGAATTCTCCTTGGTAAACCGAATTACTCAGTGCAAGGTCGAGAAAAGTGTAAATCGAAATTTATTCAGAATCGCCTTCTTTAGTGAATAGTTTAATATGAAATTTGTGGCGTGCAGAACTAGTTGGGGAAATGATATTTGAAATGTGAACTATCTCGAGTGTGATAGTTATGACTGGACAGATTTAGCGATCTCTTTTGAGATGTTCTATGTGTTTACCCATTCTCGTAAATATTTCTATGGCTATTGATCTTCTCAAAGAAATTCTTGTTATATGGGAATGTCTTTTAATCCTCGGTGTTGGATGAAAGCATTGGTAGTCCGACTGGTTTATAATTTATATTGCTCTATTTCATCGGGTATTCTATTTCATTTCAATCGATAAGAATTGATGAGAGAATACATATGATATTATGATTCTGCTTTCTTCTACTTGATGCTTCATATGATATATATGTATGGGAAGATATATTGTTCTTATTATATTTGATTCTAGTGGGATTAAATGATGTTTTCTTTTGGACTTTCTTTCTTTGAAGAATTATCGGGGTATTCCGTATTTTCTCTGATGAGTTTGGTTTTCGATTCTCCTAAACGGTTCTCGATTCTCCAAATAGTATCGTATCTTGGGTTTCTTTATTCGGATTTCTTTATTCGGATTTCTCTATTTTGGATTTCTTTATTCGGTTTTCTTGTTATCTTTGTTCCATAATTTGTCAATTATGACTCGTGTTCGAAGTGCGTTCTTCAGCTTGTGATAATCATGTCAAATATGACTATACTTCTAATTTGATCTTGGTAATGTGGTGATTTTAGTATTGGGTTTTTTTTTTCTAATTTCTGTGCAAGGATTTGACATCAGAAAAGGCATAAGTGATAAAAGCGCGAGTTTCAGTCGGTATAGTGAATTATCTATTTGAAAGATTTCATGCGACAATTATTTCAGGATTATTTTTCCCAAGTCTGATAATAGAATTTCATTTTGTACGGATAAAAGAGTAAATAGTCTGAACGAGAAGTGTATATTTATTAGAAAAAGTTTGATATTAGTTAAAGTCACTACGAATGATAAGGTTTTCATTTTGTGAAAGCTGAAAAGTTTATTACATGTTGACAAAGTTCGGATAGACCATAAAAAATATAACAAAAAAAATTTTCTACGTCAGATTTGTGGTCCCGAAACCACTATTTCGACTAGACCCAAAATTGGGCTATTACAACTCTCCCTCTTTAGGGATTTTTGTCCCCGAAAATCTTACCATGAAAGAGATTAGAGTAACGTTCTCATAGTTTCCTTGACTTCATCGAAGATTCCTCTTTGAGGGTAACACTTCTAGAAGCACTCTGTCATCAATCTGGAATCTAATATCTTAAATTTTCAAATCTGTATACCACTTATGTTAGTCTGAAGTTGCTTTCAACTTTCATGAATCACTTTCACCTTTTACTCAGAATCAGAAATCAATTCCACTTCGTATATCTCTTTCCAATCACCTTTGAACTCTGAAACACAGTGTCGAAGCATATTGTCAAAGATCTAAATTACTCTCTTAGGCTTACCATCAATCTAACGGTGAATTACATTGCCAAGATGCACCTGCATACTCAGATTATATTTTCGTTCATCAGAACACCTTCTTCAGATGACTGTATTTTTATTACTCCTTGAATGAACAAACGAGCTACTACTGAGTCTCGTACAACATGTCCTGCATAAGCTCTAAACAATTCATTGCAAGAATTCTATCTTGGATTAAAAATAACAGAAATCAAAATCATAAGTCGTCTCACACTATACTCATTTAGGTTACCACTCACTATCACATTCCTGAGGTTTTCAATCTTGCAAAGAAAACATCGCTTTAGCTTTTTAATTTAGCTTGATTCAGACTTTGATCGAATAAGATTAATCATGTAACCAACACTCATCAAATGAACAAAGGTTTTCCATTCAAGCATCAGCAACTATATTTACTTCCCCAAAGGTTAATCGCTAACTATTCAAAATCTCTCAAGAGTTCAAGCCATCAACGTTGTCTTAATTTCAGATTTTTCCGTAACATTAGATACTTTGGACTCTTGCAATCAAGAAGCATATGACGTTTTTCATCGAACAAACAATGTCATCAACTCTCAACATAGACATAATAGTGGCAGACTCTAAATCACCCATTGGACAATTCTTTTAATGAGATTTGAATCATTAGAAAGCAGAAATTGTCACTTCACATTCTTGTATTAAAACACATTCCAATCCGTTCAATAGTGCATTACTGAAAATTCATGAATTCTTTACTCAATTCAAGTAGAACCCAGAACTAGTGCTTCGGTTAATAACACCTTCAACTATTTTCAACTTTACTAACATGCAACGGACTATTCAAACTTTCACAAATGTGATAAATTTATCAATCGGAACAGCTTTAACTCATAACAACATCATTCAATTAGAACAAGTCTAATAGGTATACCTTTGTATCATACTTTCTAGAATATGAATTCCTTCATACTGTCCGACTATTCACCCAAGAATGTACAAGATTTTATTTGCTTGCTTGAGGATAAACTTAAATGCATATAACTCAAATTACCTTTCAACTGACCAACTCGCTCAGATAAAACAACTGAGTCGATATCAACTATCAAATAGGAACATATCAAAACACTCCTTTCTTCCTTTCTTTATGTTGTTAAACAACTCAAACATACAATCTTTTATAATTCCCTTAGCATGCTAATCAAAGATCTTTACAACTACATTAGCTCAAGGAAACAGAATATCCTGATTGAAATCATTGACCTTAATCAAATTACCTGGGAAAATAAAATCATCATACAATTTGAGCCTGAGCTTCTACTATCTATACCCTTGCCGATGTCAATTCCTTTCTCGAAAATTAGGGAAATCCTGATACCAGAATCACCACGTTCCTATGATCAAACCAGAAATACACCTATAATAGACATGGTTAACATAAGCCAAAGAACACACTTTAAAGGTGAGTTATGATTGATAATTTACGAAATAAAGATGATAAGAAAACCAAGATAAAGAAATCCAAGATGCAATACCATACTGAAAGTCCAAGAACACAACTCAGAAGAAAATAATAAAGATCTTAATGATTCTTCAGAGAAAACCAGAAGAAAAACAATGTTTACGTGTTCTGAAATCAATTGTAAAAGAGATAATATATTTTCCAAATATACATATAAAACAAAACAACATCTAGTAGAAACAGAAGAATAGCCTCACATAAATTTTCACCAACTTTTATTCCAAACATAATAGAATAGAATCCCGAAGTAAGAGAGATAAGATATGTTGATCATCAACCAACCAGACCAACAGTGCTTTCATCTAACATTAAAATTTGCTAGCATTCTCATACGATAAGAATTTCATCAGAAAATGAACAATCACATATATCTCTGAGGATAAATGAATACATAAAATACCCAGGAGAGATCATCATAATCTATTCAATTTCAACTGTTACACTTATCCTGTCATTACTGTCATTACTAATCCTGTATTATTCCATTCACTAACGAAAATCAATCCAGAAGAAATTCTAGCAAATACATACCTTAGACATCATACCTGAATGAGTTGATTAGCCGAGATTAACTTTTTCTTTAACCGTGACATTGTGAAATCTGAATGATCTTTAGAATAACCTAGCATCTTTTCCAAAACTGTATTCAATTGCCAAACTATTCTCAACTTTGACCACATTATTAGTTATTCCACTACTGAACTCTTTAGTCTCTCACTTGTGAACTCATTCAACATAAATCTCATGAAGTTTCGTCATAAAATACCACATTGGTAAGGGGGTGAGGTCGTAAAGCCTCTAACTCGACTCTCATATATGCACACATATGACATAACATTCATCATCATCATAATATCATCATAGCTATATAATTCACTTTAGGCAAATTAACATACATATTTATGTTACACGAACTTTCTGAGTATATTATTCAAACAAGTGCACTTATACATACATTCCATAAATTTTGAGTAAGTTTACTTATCGCATTCACTTAATCAAACAAGTCAGACACATAACATCATATGAATGCCAAACAAACATGGATGAGTTTATCACAATATAAAGTTTTATTTTGTTTCATAAAATCACCATAATCCATCAAAACACAATGTTCAACCAGAACAATAACATTTTACTCATATTTCTCAACTTATGGTTATTTGAATTTGTACATCATCACATACATATCATGAAATCTTATTCATACCTTTCCAAGTTACGACTCATCACAAACACATTTTCAAATATCTTAGTATCACTTTCAGTGTTTTTGAAAGTAGCTCGGTTGGAAAGCATATCTGTCTCAACAAAATAATTTCATCAGAATCGGCAAATATCACACTATCATAGGTTATATATGGCATGTATAGCTAGACTCTCGCACATGCTAGGTTAGTCTGAGAATCAACTAAACCATAGCTCTGATACCATTAAATGTAACACTCTTTACCCATATTCGATGTCGGAACAGGGTACAAGGCATTACCGGACTTAAACACAAGCAAACATACACTTCCAAGCCATAAAATTTGGCATCAAATTCAAACTTTTAAACAATCAACCACATCGTCCCAAAAATGAGCCTACGAGGCCCAAAAACATGCTTTGGAAGAAATTCAGGACTAAACCGAGAATTTTAGAAAATTTTACAACACTTAGAGATTTTTTGCTAAAACAAGGGTCACATGCCCGTGTGGCTTGGGACACGTCCGTGTGGGAAGGCCGTGTCGTCACACACGCCCATGTCCCTAACCCATGTAACTCTCTCTTTGTCACCTAAGAACAAATTGAAGTCACACAGCCAAGACACACACCCGTGCCCCGAGGCCATGCCGTTCATACAACTGAGACACATGGTCGTGTCTCATGCCCGTGTGCTCGATACTGAGCATTCTGTTTTGCAACAATTTAGGTGCAAGGGACACACGGCCAGATCACACGTCCATGGGGCTGACTGTGTGTCACACAGGGTCTAGACACACGCCTATGTGTTTACCTGTGTGGACAAAAACAAGGCTATTTACCAAGCCATTTTGCCACCCTCTTTTACACACATCTACACAACATCGCATGGCATAAATTCAAGCATGTAAGATCAACCAAACCATTCAAAATGATGAACATCATATACCAATACCATATCAACATTTATCATACACAACATTTATCATGACATAAATCATTCACGTTTATTTCACCTTCATTACGCTTCATTTAACATCTTTCTAGTTACCTTATTGTACACAAAAATTTATCATCTCATCAATAGACCACATTACCAAACATTTCACATTCACGCCATAAATCACATTTCCAAACAATCCACATTCACCAAGCATACCATGATCATATCACCAAAGACATTGACATACATATGAATATACTTAGGCTTACAACCATCTTAGCCAAAATAAACCAATTTACATTGCCAAATATCAAAGCAAACCCTTGACAATTTCAAGCCAATACTTTTGGCCAAAACACAATGACTCATATAATAAAATGACCAAGTCCCTATACATGCCATAAACTCAAAATACTTGAATTCATCAATACCCAAATGATAGCTTGATAGTGTGATAGAATCTCCGGCGATCTCTAACATGAGCTAGCTTGACAACACTATAAAACAAGGGAAAGGAAAGGGGTAAGCTAGCTTAGTAAGCCCGTATGAATATAATAAGCAACTCTTACCAATCATTTACCAAATCCAATTATATAAACACAAGATAATATAAATTGCGTTAAAACTCACAGTTATATCTCATTTAGTCACATTGTTTGTTCTATCAATTTGCCAGCATAATTTAACATGTCTTGACATTAACCTAATAACCGAAATCTATCCATTATAACTGTTTACCACAATCAACCAATCATTTCAAGCCTCAAAATAAACATGCACATTAATTATGAGTGTTCACTTTTTAAGCATATATTCTAACATCTTTTAATTGTTTAAAGCCCATATCTTCTCATAATCATTTTAATAGGAAATTATGCCAATCTTTCCTTTTTTTTTTAATATCCGATAAATTACAATTTGTGTGAATCAAACATGCTAGATCATACCTCAATTTGGCCCGAAACCTAGTTACACGATCGCCAACCGAATTTACCATATATTTCGTACATCACAAGTATAGATCAATAATCACAATGCTTTCTCAAAAATATTCTCATGGAAACCATGAACTCATAATATCATGTAGTAAATGCTTAGAAACTTTATGTACATACCTGTACAAATTCGTAGTAGTTACATGCTCTTTCTCTTCTTTGACATACCCATTAAATTACCTATTGAACCACTTGGAATACTAAAGGATACTCGAGAATCTCGTACACTCAGTACTGTACCAATGTCATATCCCAAATATGATCTTACATGTAATCTCGTATCGATGCCAATAGTCCAGCTATTGTCTTATATGAAGTCTTGTATCGATGCCATATCCCAGATATGGTCTTACACGAAGTCTCATATCGATCCCATATCCCAGATAGATCTTACACGTAATCTCAGTAACCCTAATGTCATGACATTTGTATCTTATCAATTCCTAAGGTTCAACCAGGACTTTCGCTGTATCGAACCTCTATCAGTCATTTCCATAGTATCATACTCAATAACATTCACATTTTAATTTCAATAATATAGCATTTACCACAATTATATCAATTAGACATTTTGACATATATAATTTAATGCCTATTAAACATACGAACTTACCTCGGCATAAAAATGGCGAAAAGGGCCTAACCGTCAAATACATATTTTTCCCCCGTTCTAATTCTGAACCTCGTTTTTCTTGATCTATAATATCACATTTAACTTATTTAATCATTATAATATTCAAATCAGTGCAAAATCACATTATGGCAGAAATTACATTTTTGCCTCTAAAGTTTCACATTTTTACATTTTAGTCCCTAGGCTCGTACAATGAAATGTACTCAATTTCTTCAATACCCATGCCTATCTGAACCTTATACATGCTTATAGCAGCCCACATTTTTCTTTTGTTTGCATTTTAAGACCCATTTTACAACTTTTTTTACAAATAGGCCCTTTCTAGGCATTTTCATCGAAAATTACTTAGCAAAAGTTGTTTATCAAACAACTAACATACATTTTCTACCACTAAACATCAAAATACACAAATATACATAAAGATTAAAATTTTAGACTTTGATTATGTCTTAAATTAGTGGTAGAAATAGATAGATCATGTTACAAGGATTTTAAAAAACTTAAAAATCATTAAAACCGGGGCTAGAACGGACTTATAATCGAGCTTGGAATCTTTAAAAACCCTAGCCATGGTTTCTCCCTATAAAATTCGGCCATGGAAGGAAGATGGACAAAAATTTTCTTTTAATTTGGCTTTTTAATTCATTTAATTACTAAATTACTAAAATGCCCTTAATGAAAAACTTTAGAAACATACCTAACTATGTCCATTTTTGTCCAATAACTTAACCAATGATCTAATTACCATTTAAGGACATCTAATTTAAAATTTCATAGCAATTAGACACCTCTAGCATATAAAACTCAACTTTTGCATTTTTTACAATTTAGTCCTTTTGACTAAATTGAGTGCCCAAACGATAATATTTTCGAACGATATTTTCAAAAAATCATTTCATAAATCTATAGACTGTAAAAAATATAATAAAAATAAATTTTTATACTTCGAATTTGTAGTCCTGAAACCACAGTTTTGACTAGACCTAAAATCGGGCTGTTACAGAAACTGAAGAGAAAGTGAAAGTAATTTGTGACTGTTTGATAGCAGCTTCAGATCGTCAGAAATCGTACACAAATTTTGTAACACCCCTAACCCGTATCCGTCACCGGAATAGGGATACAAGGCATTACCGATCAATACACATCATTCAAATACCTAACACAATCACTCATACTTACAATCGATTCATATTAATCACATTGTCCGCTATAAGGTCCTATGAAACCTTAAATCATGCTTAAATAAGGTTCGGGACTAAACTGATAACACTTAAAAACTTTAAGAAACTTAGAAAATTTTCTTTAATTACAGGGTCACTCGCCCGTGTGAACAAGCCGTGTGCCTCAAACGGCTACCAGACACGCCTGTGTCACAGGTTGTGTGAAAACAAGGCATACATATTGACTTGCACCACACGGCCTAGGACACGCCCATGTGCTAGGAAGTGTGAAATCTAAGGGGAGTTACTGACTTGGGTCACAGGGTCGACCACACGCCCATGTGCCAGCCCGTGTGCCACACACAGCCAGTAGACACGCCCGTGTGTCTAGGCCGTGTCAAAATTGTAGGATATACTGACTTTAATTCGAAGGGTACCCTAGGGGACACATGGCCGTGTAACTTGACTGTGTATCGTACATGGTGGAGACACACGCCCGTGTCTCTACCCTTGTGGACAAAAATAGGCTATTTGCAAAGCCAATTTGCCACCCTAACCATAAGCATACATAGCAACCAAATAGCACCATTTCAATATATCTTTAAGTGACCAATTCATACACATATCATGCCATCTATTCACAACCATTTCCACTACTCAATTCCACAACCAAAAGATACCATTTCACTATACCAAAACATACATAACTACTAAATGCATTTATCCATCAACTTCTTACCTATTTCATACTTCAACATATACCATATGGTCATCTCAAATCAAACCACAATATGCTAGCTTCCAAGCATAAGCACATCAATTAACATCTAATCAAAATAACCAACACATAATCACACCAAATAAGCCAACATATAAGGCATTATATACATCATATAATTAACTTATCAAACACATAAGTTAATCCAACTTAAATGGCCAAATTCACACCAGCATTTACAAGCCAAATCATATCTCTAAAATCACAACTCAAGATGACTCTAGCCCATACATGCCATATACCATATATACAAAGCTTCCAAAAATATGAACGAGTTGATTGATAGTGTGATGACTTTTCCCGATGATCCCAAAGTACGAGCTAGCTTCGATGATCTATAAAAACATGGAAAGAACACACAAAGTAAGTTTTAAAAGCTTAGTAAGTCATACACAAATAAATCATCTTATGAATCAATATCATTACCATCAATTAAGCAAGATATGAATAAGCACAATTAAATACACATTCAAGATAACAAACCTTTTTTGTTATTCAATTTATACTTCTCAAACATACCAATTCATCAATTACCTTCTCTTCTCAAAGATCATATGAATTTCATACCTACCTAGATCACTAAGCTTATTCACATATTCTTTCTCGACTTAACTTTACCGATTGAACTATTCAGAATCGTTAAGGATACTCAGAAATCACATAAGCTCGTACAATGCCATATCCTAGATATGGTTTTGTATTATAACACATATCGATGCCATTGTCCCAGACAGGGTCTTACACGAAATCGATTAACGATGCCAATGTCCTAGACATGGTCTTACACATAATCTTAATACAATGCCAATGTCCTAGACATGGTCTTACATGTAATCACATCTTGATAACTTGATTTCATGACATTCATATCTTATACTATTCCTAGGGTTCGTACGAGACTTTCAAATGTCTTAACTTCGTCAATTCATGCTCGTACTTGCTCGTTCGACATTCATAGCAATTCAATTCATGTTCGTACTTGCTCGTTCGACATTTGTAGCAATTCAATCATAATAAAACATATATAATTCAATTCAAATACATTTATTTGCATATGAACTTACCTTGTACAAACACGAACGGATCGGAACGACTATTCAACAACTTTTGATTTCCCCCGATCCAAATTCGATTTCCTCTTTTCTTGATCTAAATTAATACAAATTTCATTAATTTAATCATACATTTAATCAATTCAGTCCACAAATACATAATTAGGCCTTTTTACACTTTGGCCCTTATAATTTCACAATTTGACATTTTAGTCCTTATTTCACAAAACACAAAATATACATAATTTCCTTATACACACGCTTAGTCGAATATTCCATTAATTCATATAAGTCCATATATTTCATTTATTTCACACTTTGACCCCTCAATTTACATATTTCACAACTTAATCCTTAATACACATTTTTATCAAAAGTCACCTAATTAAACATAATAATCTATCAACAAAGATTTATTTTTCATCATCAAACCAAAAAAATATCAAGCTATCAACAATGGCAAATGACAAAATCCACAACCAATTCAAAAATTCAAGCATGGGCTAGCTAGTATTTGAAGCAACAATATCAAAAACATAGAAATCATCAAAAACTGAACAAATTTCATACCTCAATCAAGCTATCAAGTGCTGAATATCAAAGCCCTATTTCTCTTCTTCTTCCTTGTTATTTTCGACTAAGAATGATGATACAAAATATTTCTTTTGTTTTGTTTTATTTATTATATCATTAATATTCTAATTACCTATTTACCCTTAATTATAAACTTATCAAAACATTCATATTATGCCCATAAATGTCCACCCAATATAAAAATGGTCTATTTATATCATAAGGACCTTCACTTTAATAAGCCATAGCTATTAGACACATTTCACTAATAGCACACAAGTTTTACACTTTACACGATTAAGTCATTTTTCTCAAATTGAGCTATTAAACGGTATAATTAACTCACGAAATTTTCACACATATATATTCACATGCTGTAAACACCAAAAATAATATTAAAATAATTTTCTGACCTCAAATTTATGGTTCTAAAACTATTATTCAGATTTAGCTAAAATTGGGCTGTTACAGATTTGAAACGAAAAGACATTGAATTTCAGATCGGTGATAAAGTATTCTTGAAAGTATCTCTGTGGAAAAAAAATGCTTCGATTCAGTTGCAAAGAGAAATTGAATCCGCTATTCATCGGGCCATACGAGATTATTAAACGAATAGGGCCAGTAGCATATCGGTTAGGATTACTGATTGAATTAGAGAAGATCCATAACGTGTTTCATGTATTGATGTTATGTTGATATAGATCGGATCCATAACATGTGATTTCTCTAGCTGAGATTGAAATTCAACCCGATATGACATACAACGAAGAACCGATCAGAATTCAAGCTTGAGAGATAAAAGAGCTAAGAAATAAAAACATAGCTCTCGTAAAAGTAATTTGGAAACATGGTGTTGAAGAGGCTACGTGAGAGCCTGAGGAAGCTATGAGAAAACAGTACCCTAACCTATTCACTGGTAAGATTTTCGGGGACGAAAATCTCCAAGGGGGAGAGTTGTAATAGCCCCTTTTTAGTCAAATTAGAACAGTGGTTTTGGGACCACAAATCTGAGGTCAAAATATTTATTTTATTATTATTTTAATTTTTACAGTATGAAATTATGTTGGTGTGAAAATTTTGTTAAGAAATTTTATCGTTTGATTGGTCAATTTGAGAAAAAGGACTACATCGCATAAAGTGAAAAACTTGTGTTCTACTAGCTAAAGGTCTAAAATAGCTATAGAACCTTAAATTAAAGGTCCTTATGTTGTAATTAGACCATTAATAGCATGAGTGGACAATTTTGGGCATATAATTAGTGATTATAATGTTTATTAATTAAGGTTAAATAAGTAAATTTGTAAATAAGCTTAAAATAAATAAAACAAAAACCATATTCATCTTTAATTCGTCATCTTCAACTGAAAATAACAAGGAAGGAAGCCATTTTTGTCCATTTTAAGGTTCAGCCACATGCAAGCTTGATTGTAAATCCATTTTTGTTCAGTTTTTAGAGATTTCTATGTTCTTGAGATCATTGCTGCTAGTACTAGCTAGCCCAGGGACTAATTTGTAAAATTATTAAAGATTTTGAAAGTTACCATTGATAAATATGTATGAATTTTGATGTTTGATGATAGATTTTAAATAGTTGTTGATAGTTAAATAAGTTTTGTTAAGTGATTTTTAGTGAAAATGCAAAATAGGGATTAAATTGTGAAATGCGTAAAGTTAGTGGTTACAATGTGAAATAAATGTAACATCCCTTACCCGTATTCGACACCAGAACAGGGTACGAGGCATTACCAAACTTAAACTCAAGCAAACATTCAAAATTGAGACATGAATTTCTTCTCAATTTAAAACTTTTCAAAAACATTCATGCCGTCCCTTAAACGAGCCTATGAGGCCCAAAAACATGCATTAGGAGTGGTTCAGGACTAAACTAGAAACTTTAAAAATTTTGCCAACACTTAAAATATTTTTCATCAAAATAGGGTCACACGCCTGTGTAGCTTGGGACACGCCCGTGTCGGTAGGCCGTGTGGTCACACACGCCCGTGTCCCTAACCCGTGTAACTCTCTGTTTATGATGTCATCAACAAGTTGAAGTCACATGGCCAAGCCACATGCCCGTGTGCTTAGGCCGTGTGGGCGATTAAATTTTTGAAATTTTTCATAAAATAGGTGCAGACTTCACAGGCCCTGGACACAAGCCCATGTCTCTAGGCCGTGTCCTTCATACGGCTGAGACACACGGCCGTGTCTCTACCCGTGCCAAGCCATTTTGCCACGCTTACTTGTACCAACCTACACAACAACTAGCAACACCAATCCAAGCATAAATATACAACCAAATCAGCCACAAGCAAGATACCAATGCATCATATG
Source organism: Gossypium longicalyx (assembly GCA_025698465.1). NCBI lineage: Eukaryota > Viridiplantae > Streptophyta > Magnoliopsida > Malvales > Malvaceae > Gossypium > Gossypium longicalyx. The sequence continues at coordinate 26,825,488 of CM046999.1, forward strand.
CACACACTAACAACTATCATGCATAAACATCACATACTTTCTTTTCCATTCATGTCAATTTCATCTTCATGATAAGCATCATCACTTAAACATGCCAATGACCAATAAGAATAATGTAACACCCCAAACCTGGCCTAGATGTTATGGTTGAATCTGCGATGTCACATTGAAGTGTTTTTCGAAAACATAATTTTGTTGCGAGGTCCGTTCTATATTAAAACCTCTTTGTGATCTTAACAAAAATTTAGAATATCTTGTTTATCCTTAAAACTCAAGTCGTTTTAGCAAAATGTTAATCAAGTTTGATTATTATTACACTTTAAAACTATGTTTGTTGTGAAAACTTTAAGAATATGTTGCGTAAACGTGGTGTTTTAAAAAAACATTTATCTTTATGAAAATTTGCGGCCTACTACTAATAGATATGAATCAAAGTAAATAAATCCCAAATTAAAATAAAAACTTTAAAAGGCCTTATAACAAAAAAAAAACACCCAAATTGAATTACTCATAAATTAAAAGTTACAAATGGAAGCAAATGTGATTGTGTGGCCACAATTGAGTCCCTCGCAACAGCGATCCGCCTAAGAATTACCTGCGCAGAAAAGCAGAAGGGTGAGTTTATGAAAACTCAATGTGTAATCCCTTAATAGCAGTCAGTCATACAGTAGGCAATTATAGTCTAGGCCTAAGCCCGTTTCAGTAACGATTCAATTTCAGTTAGGGCCTTAGCCCAATACAGTATCAATATCAGTGTGGGCTTTAGCCTATTACAATGCCAGTAACAGTATAGAATGCATACAGAAATCCTACCCAACCAGCCTCTACACTCCACTCATCCAGCCCTACACTCCATGTGGGGATAAAATCAACCCACCCATCCCTACACTCTAAAATAGCACCGGTTGAGACACTAAACAGTGGTTGCAGCAGAGCTGCCAGTAGAGTACACTTCCTCCAACCAATAATTAACCTGTCCCCATGAAACATATCATAATATTATGAACGTATGCAATATATATAAAATGGCATGCTCAAATACAGTCATACATACATAAGGGCATAACAATCATTTTACCTTATAGGGACATAACAGTCATTTCTCAATTTGGGGTCTAGGTATACTTACTGACCCAATAGTAAGTCCACAGTCGTCTCGAGCGACCCATGCAACATTAATAGTCAAGCAATGAAAATGGGCCCAAGGCCCATAATACGGGCCCATGTGGGCCCACACACTCGTGTAGCCCACTAAGCCCAAAAAAGGCCTTGGCCGTGCGAACTACATAGCCTGGCCCAGTAATCTCCACACGTCTATGTGGTTTTCCCATGTGGGCCCACGAGCCCATGGGATTTCGACCCAACGCAGCCCAAAACGGCCTAAGCCCATGAAATCGCTCATGGTGGTCTCCAAAATGGCCTAAGCCCATGAAATCGCTCATGGTGGCCTCTACGATCAAACGCCCACGTTTATGTGTTCAGATTACCATAGAGCGAGAGTAGGCCCATGTGGCATCAATAGTCACATTTTTCGGCTTTTGCCGATTTACGATTTGGGCAGTGTTTACACACCTGATTGCGAAAATGTGCTACTGGCCCACGAAACATTTGCTCAAGAATTTACCTATCACTTGTCTTGATTGATCACCCTAGAATTGTTGCAAGAGATCATTTTCAATCCCTAAAGACTACATGTATCTCAATCACCACTTGTTAACTATCACCATACACGCAATGTAACACCCCCAAACCCGGCCTAGACGTTATGGCCAAATCTGGCAGTGTCACATTGGAGTGCTTTTCAAAAACTTTCTCTTACTGATGAAAACCCATTTGGAAATTTAAAGCCACTTTGTTAGAACTCAAATCATTCTAGCTATTCGTTATTCATTTTAAATTGTCATTACTTTAAAAACTTTGTTTGTTGTAGAAGCATTTCAATAGTGTTGCGAAAACGTAGTGTTTTGAAAACAGTTATCGTTTGGATAACTACGTTCTACTTTTAACAGATATAAATCATAATAAACCAAAAATCCCAAATTAAAAGCTAGAAAATTAGAAAGGCCTTATTACATAATTTAAACCCAAAACAAAATCTAATAGCAATTAAACACCAACTAAAAGAAAACAGAAGCAGTAGTGTGGCCATCTCCGATTCCCTCACAACACCGGTCCGCCTACAATTAGGGATTACCTGAACAGTTAAAACAAATGGGTGAGTTTACGAAACTCAGTGTGTAAACCCCTATCAGTTGATTGGTATACGGCATACAGTAATAGTCTGGGCCTGAGCCCTACTCAAAAATAGTACAGAGTGGGCCTTAGCCCAATGCAGTAACAATATAGTATAACAATGCAACCCATCCCAATCCAGCCAACTGTAATAGCCCGATTTAGACCCTATTTGGAACGGTGGTTTCGGGACCATGAATTCGAGTCAGAAAAATATTTACAAATTATTTTCAGTGTTTATTATGTGTGAATTTATACGTGTGAAATTTTCGTGATTTAATTTTGTTATTTGAGTTCCCGATTTAATAAAAAGGGCTTAATCGCGTAAAATGAAAATTTGGTAGTTAAATATAAAAGGGGCCGAATTGATGATGTCTTTGTTCCATGAGGTACTTATAATGCAATTGGGCCATGATTAAATATAGTGGACGGTAGTAACCTTAATATATAATAGTTTTATATTTTAAGTTAAAGGTTAATTATGTAAAATGCATAATAAGTAATAATAATATAAAACATAAAATAAAGACAAAAGAGTTCATCTTTGTTTTCGTGACTGAAACTAAAAGAAAAATAAATCTTTGGTTGTGTTTTAAGTTCGGCAACTTGAAGTTCAAATTAAGGTATGGATTTTGCTCGGTTTTTGATAATTTTTACGTTTTTGAGATCATTGCTTCGAATACTATCTGACCCATGCTAGAATTTCTGATTTTTATGAATGTTTTGAGTTATGCCATTGATTAATAATTGTGTTTTGTGATGTTTGATGATGAAATATTAAAGATATGTTTTAGATTAACATGTTTTGTATTGGAGTTTTTGATTATTTTGAGTAATTAGGACTAAATTGTAAAAATAATAAATTGAGGGACTAAAATGTGAAATAAATGAAATATATGGACTAGTATGAGTATAAGGAAGATTTAGCCTAACTATATTGTTGTGAGATTTTGCATATTTTGTGTTTTATGCAATAGGGACTAAATTGTGAAAAAACTGAAATATCAGGGGAAAAAGTGTAATTTGCCCATTTGTGTGTTTTTGGATGAATTTGGTTGAATATTTTATTTAATAAGTTTAATCTATATTAATTTAGATGAAGAAAAGAGAAAATCGAATTTAGATCAGGGGAAAACTAAAGTTATCGTTAGCCGATCCGTACCGATTTTTCATCATCCGAGGTAAGTTCATAAGCAAATAGATATCGTTAATTCCAATTATGTATGAGTTAATATGCTGATTTGGAATTCATAGATTTTTACTAGAGTTAGCTGGATATGATTAAGTATGGAAATGACATATTTGAGTTTAATTCGACTGAGTTAAAACATTTGAAAGTCCGTATGAACTATATGGAATATCTGGAAGTTTCGACATATGAATTGTTTATGAGACAAATTTATGATAGTGATATTTGGGCTTTGAGCCTAGCAAGCCTTGTGCTGGTGAATTAAATCGAGCTTTATGCCTAGCAGGCTTATTACCGGTGTATAAAAATCAAACTTTGAGTTTAGCAGGCCTTGTGCCGGTGTGTGATACAGGCTTAGGCCTAGCAGCCTTTATGCTAGTGATTTATTATAAGATTATGTCTAAAAGACTTCATACTGATGTGGTATTTGAGTGAGTAAATTGAGCTAAATGGCCAGGTATGAATTAACTTGTTACCTATGTGAGATACGGTAAGTAAGTACTTTGAATATTTGTGTTAAATCATGAATGATAGAAATGAAAAATATATGTGAGTTTAGTATGGGTATTGGCCTTGTGACTAAATAATTTGAATATCAATGAAATTATTCTTCACTATGTGCATATGTGTGACCATGTACATTCGGCCATATAGGTAATGTATATATGTGATGATATATATGATCTTGTGTATTCAGCCAAATAAGTGATGTTTGAATATGAAGTTAAATCTTGTTTTGTGAGCTTGTGTAAATGAGTGGAAGTATATTTGAATGTGTAATGATATTTGGCTTTGAAAGTTGAATGAAAATTTGTAAAATTTAACCTTATAAGTATTCGGCCAAAGTGATAGTTATGTTAAACATGTGTGGTTATGGAATGTATAAGTTGAGATTAAATATGGCATTGATATAGTAAATTGGTTTAGTTTAAAATTTAAGGAGTTGACTACATTATTGAGTTGTTATTTGCTTATGACTTACTAAGTTATGATAGCTTACTGTGTGTATGTTTATTCTTTGTTCTTATAGATTTTGGAAGTTAGTTACGGGCTTTGGGATCGTCTGTGAAGTCATCCACACTATCGTCAACCTTCGATAATTTTAAAAGTCTTATTTCGAACTTATGGCATGTATAGGTTAATATGTTTGAATTTGGTAAATAAGACTTTTAAAATAAGACTTTTAATCCATTTTGGTAATGGCTTAATCCATTTTGGTTATAATGTTATATGCTATGAATGAATGGTATATGTGATTGGTATTATACATTTTGGAAATGGCTTGATAATGGTTGGTGAACTTGATTGTGGTTGATGAGTCGGTCATGGTGTATATAAATTTTCATAAGTATGGTTAGATGATTCGGTTTTGGTTGTATATAGATAAAATATATAGATGAAATTGGTTGTTATGTTTGATATAGGTGTTAAAATGTGAATGGGCATTTGATGATATATATATTTAAGTTCGAATATGGTAAGGTTTATTATGATATGTTATGTCTTCTAAAGGTCTAGTAATTTGGCTTAACAGTGGAGCAAGATGTTGATCATATATATATGTGTATGTGTATGTATGTGTAATCGAATGATGCTTGTCATTATGATTCGGTTTGTAATGGATGTGTATATGCATATATGATGCTTATGTGGTTGGTAAAATAGGTACAATTGATGAAGATAAATATTGAGTAGGTATTAGATATGTTTTGTTAGTAAATTGTATATTTAATAAGTAACAAGTATATATATATATTTGCGGATATGTAATTAGTACACTTCTAGTTTAAGATTGAATGGTGGAATTTCTATGACTTTAATGTTTAATGAAATATTTTTTATCATTTGAGAAGTTGATAATACCATATATGCTAAGGGATAAAATGCCTTGTGATACTATTTATTTGGTTAAATATGCGCATGTATAAAATTAAGAAATAAAATGTTTGATTATTATTTTTGGTATTCGCTTATCAATAAAGTGATGAACCTGTGATTTGTATATGCAATATGTTTTTATAATGTATGTTTAATATTTAATTAGTTATATGCTCTACATTTATATATATATGAATATGACTTATGTTAGCATGAGAATGTTCGGAACTATACTTATGTTCAGTAATGCCTCGTGACCCTAGTCCGGCGACGGATACGGGTTTGGGGTGTTACACCAACACATCTCTTTGTACCACTAACACACCATGCGGGGACAAAGTCGACCCACCCAGCCAGCACACCAATATCGTAGCAAAGCTGCCAGTAACAGTAATGCAGAAAAGCTGGCAATATCAGTATATGTGGCAAAGCCACTAGTTCAGTAAACTTTCTCCATAATAGTATCCCACCCCCATGCAAAATGTCATGTCATAAATCATACGTGTATGCAGAATGTCATACTCAGAAAGAACAGTCATATCATAGCACAAATCAGTCATTTACCCTCGAGGGGTAAAATAGTCATTTTACCCTATAGAGGTACTTTGGTCATTTTACCTGCTTTGGGGTTGGGGTCTATGTACTCTTATTGACCCATTAGAAGGTCTACAGTCGCTTCAAGCGACTCCTGTAACCTTAACGGTCCTAATAGTGTAAAAGGGCCCAAGGCCTATTATGCGGCCCAAGTAGGCCCAAACTAGCCTAAGCCCATGGGAACGCCCATTGTGGCCTCTACCGTCTTACGCCCATGATTCGTGTGCTCGATTTAGCACATGTGCGTTCGCACACCCATGTGACCAAAAAGCCATTCTTTTGGCTTTTCGACTTTTCAGCTTTTGCCATTCTACAGTCTATTCAGTGTGTGCATACACACCTGTTTCCAAAAATAAGTCGAAGTCCACGACTACCAACCTAGATTCAAACATGATCCAATATCAGTCTTTTAAACGCTAGGGTTAAACACCCTCTTATTAACACTTAATCCCCAAAATGGCACAAACTTCTTACCTTGGTTAAGCAAGTATGATATAATCCCTCCTTAAACCAGTGATCCAAATCCTTGGCACAACCTGCATTGCATCTTAATCTCTTTAACTCTCACCATGAACGCAAATAACAAGAACTGAAAGAATGACAACTTACCACTATGTAGAACTAAGAACGGTTGATAAAAGAAATCAGCCTATACCCACACAAGAGTCGAAACGCTTGTACCTTTATCATGAATCGACAACACAGGAAGATGTTAGAAGAAAAGACCACAACGGTGAAGAGTGTCTAGAGTAAACCAAGAGCACTTACCGATTCTCTAATATTTGGCTAACCCAACACATGGAAGGAGAAGAGAACTGAAGCAACAAAAATGAGGGGAAAAGAGTAGATATATTTGGTCAAAGACAAAAGAAGAGATAAATGCTAATGACCGATTGAAAGAGAGGGAGCATGAAGGCTCGGCAAAGGTTAAGGAGGTTAAGAGAAGGAAAACTGAGGGAGAGAAGAAAGCTGAAAGAAAAAGCATAAAAATAAAATACCCAAATAGTCTAAGTAGTAATCAGCCTCAGACAAAAACGAAATCAATAACCAATGGGGTAGCTACCGAAATGGAGAGCACTTGCTAGTCCCAAAGCTGAATTTTGAGTGTTAGGAGATCACAAACGGGACCACTCTCCACTCCTCTCCAAATCTCGAAAGCAATGAGTGTCTACAACTCCTCTTCGGCACCAACTCTATCCAACCATAAATCCCCACGATTTTCTCCTAAATTTCCTCCTGTTCACCAATTCAAACATTTAAAAATCCCCCTTTTTGCTCCCCCAATTTGGCTAACCACAAATCTATTCAAACCTATTCAAATCCTTGGTGTTTCAGTCAAACACAACTTCCTCCCATGGCCAGCAGCAAAAATAACCTCCATTTGCACAAGCAGGTATTCGAACCTCAGACCACTAGCACACTCCACACGCTACTATTCACTAGACTAGAAGGCCCTTTCTATGTTATACTTTACCAAAATAAACTTATAACCCTACTAGCCAAAGATAGGAGTTTTATGCTTAAAAAGCAAGAATTTTGTGGAAGCCAGGACTTGAACCCATGACTTCCTAGACACTCCCAAAGCACACAACCACTAAGCCAAACACTCAATTGTGTCACTTCCTTGCACAATTAAACATTTATGTGCAATCTCCTAACTGCACCCCTGCTCAAAACTTAATACTTCTAGGCCCAAATTCGGGACATTACACGCAAGCCATTAAACCAAGTGTATAGTAACTTACCGAAAGTGTAGACTAAGAGTGAGAGATAGCAGTATTTGACCAACACCCAAAGCACACCCTTAACCTGAGGCACGAGATGGATCAATCGCACTCCCTAGCAGAAAATGATAGAAAGGAGAGGTGTTAAACAAAAGGTTATTTCGGCTGAAGAGAGAGAATAGAAACCGTGCACTCTAACCATGGACGGAGTACGCAGCTAACACAAAAGATGAAAGAAGAGAACTAAATGTAAGGGAAAGAGAGGAAAGAACCTTGTACTCGAATCCGACTGATCAAAGATCAATTGCCTAAAATCGCACAGAAAGGGGAAGAGATGAGGTATTCAGTCACAATAGAAAGATGAAAAGAAAGGAAATATGTTAATCACGAAGGGAGTCCAAAGAAGGGAAGAAGATATATTCGGCCAAGAGAGGGAATCGATTGGGAAAAGAGAAGAAGTATAGTCAATGAGCACAAAAATACCTGAATGGTCAATTTAGCCTCAACCAAAATGCAAAAGAAGAAAAAGGTAAAAGCCACAAAAATTTGAGAGCAAAACGAGAACACAATTTTGGCATTTAGAGAAAAAGGTCCCATGACCGGTTTTTGCCAAATGAATTTCCCTCAATCGGCACCCTTAGCACTCTTCTCCTTTTGCTCCTCAAATCTCTCCAACTGATCACTATCCATAACCCTTCAAGATCTCTCAATTTTTCTTGCCATACTACTCTTAAAATCACTCACCCCATCCGTCCATAACTCTCTCCAACATACTCTTCTCAACCACCCATTCAAACTCCATTTAAACACCTCAGTTTCGGTCAACCTAGGCCACTTCCACGACACTTGTAGCAAAATAAAATGCTCCTTTTGCCTGGCCAAGCCTCAAACCTCACACCCCAAGGAGCACTCCACACGCCACTATCTCCTAGACTAGCAGGCATTTTATGACATGTTTTACCCAAATTTATTTAAGAAGCCTACTGACTAGAGACAGGGTTTAATCAAGTAAAAACAAAACTTTGTACAAGCCAAGGCATGAACTCAGGACTTCTTCAACACTTCTAAGGACACTTAACCACTGAAAAAAGCATGCACTTATGCAACACAAGAACAAAAATAAATGCTTAGATTTTGGGGCGATACAAATAATATTAGTCAACTTCCAATGGCCATATACAAAATGAATCATAAACCATTACAATGCCAACACACTTGGCTAAACCAATATGACACGTAGCAAAATGACCAAGTCCCTATACATGCCATACTTAAAATAGTGAAACCAAGTATACCCAAAACAATCGTTTGATAGTGTGAATCGAGCTCCAACATTCCTCGATCTCCAAGCTAGCTTGGCGACACTATAAGGAATGAAAGGAAAAAGGGGAGTATGCTTTTAAAGCTTAGAAAGTTTGCATGCAAATAATAAGCAACATAAACCATACATTAATCATATAACTACTCAACATAAGTTAACATAATTATCATCATGTATCTTAGGCTTAACTTACTCATTAGCATTCTTTCCAAGAGTTCATCTCATACTAAAATCCATACTCATGAGTTTTACATACATACCTGTACCAACTCATAACGTAGTTGCATACATTGCCAACTTTTACATACTCTTCGGATTACCCGTTGAACACTTGGAATATTATCGGATACACAAAAAGTCTTGCACATAAGTGCCACAGATGTAGCCAATGCTACCTCATATCTCATAACACACATGAGCTAATCACGGGTCTGCTTACATAAGAAGCCAGTCAAGACATAGCTATACGGGCCACTCACACAAGCTATCAAGTATCCGTAACACATGTTGGACTACCCAGCCACTAGTAGGATGTACATGACCAGCACCCGGATTCACATAAATCACATAACTCATGGTTTCCTAGTGACATGTCACTTGTACCCTAAACTATTCCTAAAGTTCAACCGGGATTTTCACATCGTCGAAACTTCGTTGAATATTTCCATAGAAACAATCATACAATTTATGTGATATTAAACATTAAATACATAATATAAGATTGCATTATTTACACACAAACTTACCTCAGTACAAAATAGTAGGAATTGAACCTAATAGTCAATAACCTTGTTTTTCCCCCGGTCAAGGTCCGAACTTCGTTTTTCTTGATCTATAATAGCAAATTTAACTTATTTAATTATCACATTACTCAATGCTGTCCAAAATCAACTTATGGGAAAAACTACATTTTTGCCCTTAGACTTTGACATATTTACATTTTAGTCCTTAGGCTCGTAAAATGAATTGTATCCATTTTCTTTGTTACCCAAGCCTAACCAAACCTAAATCATGCTCATAATAGCCCACATTTTTCACCAAATCACATTTCTACTACCCGTTTTCACAACTTTTACAAATAAGTCCGTTTTATGCATTTTCACTAAAAATTACTTAGTAAAAGTTGTTTATCACACCTTAATAATACAATATCTTCCATCAAAAATCAAAATACATGCATGTCACACATGGCCAAATTTTTAAACATGAACCCTACTTCAAAACAATGGTAGAAATAGGTAAATCGGGTTACGAGGACTTCAAAAATGTAAAGAGCATTAAAAACAAGGCTAGGATGTACTTACAATCAAGCTTGAAAGTTTAAGAAACCCTAGCTATGGTGAGCATGAGAATTTCAGCCAAGGAGAAGAATATGGACACAAATTTTGACTTTATTTTCCCTTTTTATTCTTTTATTTACCAAATGACCAAAATACCCTTAACGCATAACTTTGAAACTTTACCTATTCATGTCCATTTTTGTCCACTAACTTATCTAATGGTCTAATAGTAACTAAGGACCTCTAATTTAAAATCTCATAGCAATTGGACACCTTTAACAAGTAGAACTTAACTTTTGCACTTTTTTACAATTTAGTCCTTTTGACTAAATTGAGTTCTCAAACGTCAAAATTTTTGAACAAGATTTTCACAGAATAGTTCTATAAAATTGTAGACCATAAAAATCTAATGAAATTAAATTTTCCTATGTCAGATTTGTGGTCCCGAAACCATTGTTCTGACTAGCCCTAAAATCGGGTTGTTACAATAAATGAAAAATATGGGCTGCTAGGGGATTAATAGTAATTTAGCTAGCATGGGTTTAATTGAAATTTCATTAATTTGTGATTTTATGAAATGAGGACTAAATTGTGAAAAATGTGAAATATTAGGGGCAAAAGTGTAAATGTGTTTTAAAGTGTGTTTTGGATTAAATTGAATGAATAAATAATTGAATAAGTCAATTTTGAATATATTTAGATCAAGAAAGGAGAAATACAGACTCAGATCGGGGAAAGAATAAGGTTACAAAATAGTTCACTCGATTCGTTGTTTTAGGATCCGAGGTAAGTTCGTATGTGATAAATTTCAATACAAATGTATTTTATATGCTTTGATATTGCATAACTTGTGAATACAACACAATGCATAATTCGACATTCAAAATCACAGTTGAACCTTAGGAATAGTTTAGTATGCTAGTGACATGTCATTAAGGGATACAGTGAGTTGGCTTCGGGCCATGATTGTAACACTCCTCACCCGTATCCGGCACCGGGATAGGGCTCGAGGCATTATCAGGTTTAAACTCTCACGGCATACAAATCTGGTTTACAAAATTTCACCCAATATTTAAAACTTTACACATACATACATACTGTCCCTTATACAGGCCCTCGAGGCCTAAAACATACATCGGAACGGTTCGGGACAAAACCTAAAATATTCGATAGATTCTGGGCAACTTAATGATTTTCTTGCCTTGGACAGTCACACGCCCGTGTGGTGGGGCCATGTGGTCACACACGCCTGTGTGGCTTCACGCCCGTGCCCTCAGCCCGTGTGACTCCCTGTTTATGACATCAGTATGCATTTGGGGGCACACGGCCAAGACACACGCCCCTGTGTCTAACCCGTGCACTATACTAACTTATAATTTCTAGTGCAGGGGACGCACGGCCATACCACACACCCATGGGGGTGAGCCGTGTGTCACACATGGTCTAGATACACACCCGTGTGCCTACCCGTGTGGACCTTGTTGGACTATTTTCCAAGCCTTTGATCACCCTTTATCACCCAAACATATTTATAGGTTTCTTTAATACATTTAAGGCCAAATTATACACTTATACAGAACTTTGATGCACCTCATTGCATGTAAACCTCATATCATTGGTTTTATACATGCTAGGTTAATTTCCATCTTATATTTAAGGGTTTTCATGCCTCTTTGACACATTTAAGATTGACTCGTTCTTACAACTCATTGCCAATTATAACCAAGCCATCACGTATAAACATAAATATGCATAGATTTGTAGGTCATAGCCTACTTCAAAATGAGCCAATTCCAATGGCTATACATAAAATGATATGTATATCTTTACATGCCTTTATCTTGGCAACAAATGACACATATAACAAAGTACTCAAAAAGCCCTATACATGTCATTGAACAAAACAAAGGTGCCTATATACCAAAGCTAGACTAGTTGATAGTGCGTTGACTCTTCAACCGTCTTCCAATCTTTGCGAGTCCTCGAGCTCTGTAAGACAGGGAAATGGGAGGGGTAAGCATTTATATGCTTAGTAAGCCTGAATAACTTGAAAGTAAAATTACCGGTTAATTAGCATAAAGCCATATTATGCATTAAAATCAATAAGCATGGAAATGGTATTCTTAACATATGCACTCAATCAACAAGTTAGTCACAATAATAAGGCGCCATGCAATTTATCTTAGATGAGCTTATCATTCAATATTTCCTTTAGAACATACGTCTCATATTAATCTTGTTGAGTTTGTAGGAAATCTCGATGGATTATCCATTAACCGTCAATTCATGAGAATGATCATTTCAGGAAGGTACTCCCGTGAACCTCACATTTTCACTGCGGGATTACCAGTCTAGGCTAAATCCCCCGGTTCGAAAACTCATAAGGTGATGTCGGGATTACCAGTCCAGGCTAAATCCCTTATTGCGACAAACACCGTTAATGAGTTTGGATCTGAATTACCAGTCCAGGCTAAATCTAGATCCTAATCGGGTTATCCGTCCAGGCTAAGTCCTTAACATGCATATATATACTTTAGGAGGCTAGATCACTCAAGGAACACCCGTCCGGGCTAGATCCTTTTTATACCAAGATCATCAGATTACCCGTCTAGGCTAAATCCTTTCTACAACACATGCAGGATCTCAAGTCAAGTAAACATGATTCATCCATTGAACTTCCTTTTAAACCTCAACCGGGACATTTATCAACATGTCATTATTTAAGATACATTTCATGTATTTCCATGCCATCATCAAGTGCAATTATCATACATTCATAAATCATGCAATTAGGCATATTATGAGTTTACTTTAAGTTATTCGAACTTACCTGGTACTCGTCTCGGTATTGTGTTTCGGTTATTCTGAAACCTTTTGTTTTCCTTGATCGACCTTCGAAATTTGTTCCTCAGGGTTTATAACAATAGAAATAAATTATTCATAACTCACATTGTACCTTTTTAGTCTAAATTTAACCCCGATCCAAATGACCGTTTTGCCCCTAACCTTTCACATTTTTACGATTTAGTCCCTAGGCTCGTATAATGAAACACATGCAATTTCTACCTTACCCAAGCCTAGCTGAATATTTTTCCCTCCTATGGCAGCCCACATTTTTCCATTATTTCTCATTTCTACCACACATTTTACACCTTTTGTAAAAAGGTCCTTATAAGGGTTTTTCATGAAAATCACCTTGGAAAAGATGTTTAACACACATCCAACTTCTATATCCCTTCATAAATAATCAAAATACAAGTAACTCATGCATGGATAAATTTCTAAACATGAACCCTAGCGTGAAATATGGGTAGAAATAGAGAGAGTAAGTTATCGGGATTTCAAAAATACAAAGAACATTAAAATCGGGGCTTGGGAGCACTTACTATTGAGCTTGAAAAGCTTGGAAACCCTAGCTATGGAGAACCCTAAAGTTTCGACAGTAACAGGAAGGAAAATGAGTTGATTTTGGCTTATTTTTCCCATTTTATTTCATTAAAATGCTAAATAACCAAAATGCCCTTAAGTCCTTTCTTTTAGATTTCATCCATACAAGCCCATTTTTGTCCAAAAACTTAGAAATTGGAAAAACGGCTCTCCAAGACCTTCTAATTTATAATCTAAAGAAATTTCATAAAAATTACTTCTAGAATCCAAGTTTTACAATTTATTCAATTTGGTCCTTATTTTCCAATTGGACGCCTTACTCAAAGAATTTCTTCATGAAACTTTAACACATGCATATTCTCATAGTCTAGACCTCATAATAATCATAAAATAAATATTTTGATGTCGAATTTGTGGTCCCAAAACCACTATTCCAACTGGGCCTTATTTCAAGATGTTACATTTTCCCCCTTAGGGACTTTCATCCTCGAAAGTCTTACTAGTAAACAGGTTCGGATATTGGCTTCTCATGGTTTCTTCCAGCTCCCAAGTAGCCTCTTCCACACCATGTCGATGCCATAAAACCTTCACTAAGACCACATTTTTATTTCTCAACTGTTTAACATCATGAGCCAAAATCTTGACCGGTTCCTCTCCATAGGTCATGTCCGATCTAATTTCAATCTCTACTGGTGAAATCACATGAGAGGGGTCTGATCGATATCGCCTCAACATGGATACATGAAACACGTCGTGAATCTTTTCCAGTTTAGGTGGTAATGCTAGATGATAGGCTAATGGTTCAACTCTTTCGGTGATCTCGTACGGTCTGATAAATTGCGGACTCAATTTGCCTTTCCGACCAAATCTCAACACCTTTTTCCATGGAGATACTTTTAAGAATACTTTATCTCCAACTTGGAACTCAATCTCTTTTCTTTTCAAATCAGCATAAGACTTTTGCCTATCCGATGCCACTTTTAAATAGTCTCGTATCATTTTAACCTTTTTTTCAGTTTCCTTGATTAGATCAACCCTGTGAATCCTGTTTTCCTTGAGTTCTATCCAATACAATGGATTTCAGCATTTTCTTCTATATAAGTCTTCATACGGCGCCATCTTCAGACTCGTTTGAAAACTGTTGTTGTAGGCAAATTCCACTAATGGCAAGTACTTTTCCCAGTTACCCTAAAATTTGAGGATTCGACGTCGCAACATATCCTCAAGAATCTGAATCATCCGCTCAGACTAACCATCAGTCTGTGGGTGAAAAGCCATACTAAAACTCAATTTTGTACCTATGGCTTCTTGTAACTTCTTTCAGAATCTTGAAGTGAACCTCAGGTCTCTGTCTGAAATAATCGACAGTGGTACCCTGTGTAATCTTACAATCTCAGATATGTACAAATTAGCCAACTTATCAAGAGAGTAATATGTTCTTACCGGAATAAAATGAGCTGACTTTGTCAACTTATCAACCACAACCCATATAGCGTCTTTCTTTTTCGGAGTCATCGGTAACCCTATCACAAAATCCATAGTAACTTTGTCCCACTTCCATTCGGGGACCATCACAGGCTGTAACAAACCAGAAGGTACTTGATGTTCAGCTTTAATTTGCTGACATATCTGGCATTTTGATTCAAATTCGAAAATGTCTCTTTTCATGCCATTCCACCAGTACATTTTCTTCAAATCATTTTACATCTTAGTACTTCCTAGATGAATAGACAAATGGCTATCATGTGCTTCTTGCAAGATTTTGTGAATAAGCTCATCATCTTTGGATACACAAACCCTATCTCTGAACATCAAACATCCATCATGACCAATCCGAAAATCTGATTCAATGCCCGGCTTGTATTGAGTTCTTTTAGCTTGCAGGTCATTATCATTAGTTTCAGCATCATAGATTTCCTGAAGAAATGTTGGCCGAGCCTCTAACTCTGCCAAGACTGAACCATCATCAAGCAATGCTAATCGAGCATCCATGGCTCTTAGTGCAAACAAGGATTTTCTGCTTAACGCGTCGGTGACCACATTCACCTTTCCCGGGTGATAGTCAATGATCAGCTCATAATCTTTAATTAATTCCAACCACCTCCGCTGTCACAGGTTCAATTCTTTTTAAGTCATCAAATACTTCAAACTCTTATGATTGGTAAACGCACGATAGGTCTCACCATATAGATAATGCCTCCAGATTTTCAAGGCAAAAACAATGGCGGCAAGCTCTAAGTCATGTGTCAGATAGTTTTCTCGTGTGGCTTCAGCTGCCGTGAAGCGTAGGCTATCACTTTGCCATCTTGCATAAGTACACAACCCAGTCCATTTAAAGATGCATCACTGTAGACCACAAACTCTTTTCCCAGCTCAGGCAATACTAAAATAGGAGCTTCAGTCAGAAATGCCTTTAACCTCTAAAAACTCTGCTGACACCTTTCTGTCCATTCAAACTTAACATCTTTCTGTAGCAACCTCGTCATTGGAGTCGCTATAATGGAGAATCCTTTCACAAATCTTCGGTAGTAATTGGCTAAGCCCAAAAAGCTTCTAACCTTGATTACATTTTTAGGCAGTTTCCATTCAACAATAGTAGAGATCTTACTTGGATCAATTCGGATACCTTCACCCGAATGATATGACCCAAAAATCCAACTTCTTAGAGCCAAAATTCACTCTTGCTAAACTTAGCATACAGTTGTTTTTCCCATAAGGTCTGCAACACAGTTCCCAGGTGCTTTCCATGCTCTGTCTCATCTTTGGAATAAATCAAGATGTCTTCAATGAACACAACAAAAAACTTATCCAAGTATGACCGAAAGATCCTATTCATTAGGTCCATGAATACGGTCGGCGCGTTCGTTAATCCAAATGGCATGACAAGAAATTCATAATGACCGTACCTTGTTCTGAAAGCTGTCTTAGGTACATCCGCTTCTTTAACTTGTACCTGATAATAGCCGGACCTCATATCTATCTTAGAGAATATGGTGCTCCTCTCAACTGGTCGAACAAGTCATCGATCCTTGGCAAAGGATACTTAATCTTGATAGTCACCTTGTTCAGTTGTCAATAATCTATACATAGCCTCATCGAACCATCTTTCTTATTTACAAACAATACAGGGGCACCCAAAGGTGAAAAACTTGGCCTTGCAAAACCTTTATCCATAAGCTCTTGCAACTGTGCTTTTAACTCTTTCAACTCGGTTGACGCCATCTGGTACGGAGAAATAGAGATAGGAGCTGCCCCTAGCGTCAATTCAATACCAAATTCTACCTCTCTCTCAGGAGATAGTCTGGGTAATTCTTCTGGGAACATGTCTGGGTAATCACATACTATCGGTACAGACTCAATCTTCAACTCTGTTTCCCTAGTGTTCAGCACAAAAGCAAGGTAGGCTTCATATCCTTTCCTCATGTATCTCTGAGCAACCATTGTCGTGATTACAACCGACTGCGTACCCAAATCTCTTGAATCAACCCGTAGAATCTTACCATCTGGGCATTTCAATTTAATATACTTGCTACCACAATTTACAATTACATCATGCAGGGCTAACCAATCCATACCAAGTATTACATCAAACTCATCAAATGGTAACAACATAAGGTTAGCTAGAATGCATTGACCATGAATTGCCAAAGGACAATTCTTACAGACTTTATCAATCAGAACTGATTTGCATAATGGGTTCGACACTCTAATAATAAATTTAGTAGGTTCAAAGGGTATGCTCATACTAGACACGAATCTCATGCAAATGTATGAATGCGTCGACCCCAGATCAATTAAGGCAACAACACTTGTATTGAAAAGGGAAAAAGTACCCGTGATAACTTCAGGAGCAGAGGCTTCCTCTCGAGCGTGTATTGCATACATTCTTGTTGGGGCTCGAGCCTCTGATTTTACAGTGTCTTTGGCTGCAACTCGATTGCCACTAGCACTTTCAGGATACCTCGGAGGTCTGCCTCATGAAATGGGAGCAATCGACTTCGGGGCTACTTCCACTTCTTTTTCACTTCACTCTAGGCAGTCCCTGAGAAAGTGGTCGAGAGAACCACATCTGAAACATGCATCGCTCTTCATTCGGCACTCTCCAAAGTGAAATTTGTTGCAGCTCTTACACTTCAGCTTTTGGTTATCTACACTCTCCACACTAGTCACCATCGTGGAGGAAGACTTCTGATTTCGTTGCTTGGAGCCTCTCACTTTACCCAAATAGCCTACCGATGAAGTGGAGCGTTCATATTGGCTCCTTGATTTCTTGGTAGAAAATGAGGGGGTCTTACCACTGGATCTCTTGCCCGAAGCTCGAGCTTCTCTCTTCACTTGCTTTCTTTCATTATTAAGCTCCTCAGCCTTCTTGGCCCGATCAGCTAATGCAGCGAACTCCCGTATTTCAAGAATCCCAATCAACAACTTGATTTCCTCATTCAAACCTTCCTCGAAGCATTTACACATTTTTGACTCGGTTTGAACCCATTCAATTGCATACTGACTTAGCTTTATAAACTCCCTTACATATTCTACCACAGTCTTATTCCCTTGTTTGAGTTCTAGGAACTCTCTGATGTATTTCTTCCTAAACTCTACTTGGAAGAATTCCTAAGTGATATTTTCCTTTGGTACCACTAAAGATATGGTCTTCCACCTGTGGTACGCAGTGTCCTTCAGGAGAGACACGGTACACTTAAAGCACTCCTCAGGTGTGTACGACAATTTATCTAATACCTGTGTAGTATTCTCAAGCCAGAACTCGACTCTTGTAGCATCATCCTTGATTTTAGCTCTAAATTCCTCAGCCCCATACTTTCTAAGCTTATCTAGAGGAGCTTTACCAATTCTCACCGGTGCTATACCTCGTGGCAAATCCTTATCAGGCTGGTTAGGGGGTGGGGGAGGTCGTGGTATGTTGGGGCGATTGCTCAGATAATTCCCAAACCATTCATTCATCATGTTAATGAAGGCAGCTCTGGCCTCTTCCCGACCTTCAGACATAAACATTCTACTACTACTAGACACAGCTCGTTGTACGAAAGCTGGAGCATGGCTCTCGGCTCCCAAAGACTCATCTTGTGCTTGATTGGAATACATTTACTATATTTAAAAACAATTTAAACAGTTAGGAGATATCAAACTATCAACGTTCATATAATGGCATGTATAGCAAACCTCAATACTCTCTACGGTAGTCTTAGAACTGACTAAATCATAGCTCTGATACCACAAAATGTAACACCCCTCACCTGTATCCGGCACCGGGATAGGGCTCGAGGCGTTATCGGGTTTAAACTCTCATGGCATAAAAATCTAGTTTACCAAATTTCACCCAAAATTTAAAACTTTACACATACATACATACTGTCCCTTATACAGGCCCTCGAAGCCTAAAACATACATCGAAAAGGTTCAGAACAAAATCGAAAACATTCGATAGATTCGGGGCAACTTAATGATTTCTTGCCTTGGAGAGTCACATACCCGTGTGGTGGGGGTGTGTGTGTGGCTTAGGACACGCCCGTGTCCTCAGCCCATGTGACTCTCTGTTTATGACATAGTATGCATTTAGGGGCACACGACCAAGACACACGCCTGTGTGTCTAGCCCGTGCACTACACTGACTTATAATTTCAAGTGCAGGGGATGCATAGCCATACCACACACCCATGGGGGTGAGCCATGTGTCACACACGGTCTAGATACACGCCCGTGTGTCTACTCGTGTGGACCTTGTTGGGCTATTTTTCAGGCCTTTGATCACCCTTTATCACCCAAACATATTTATAGGTTACTTTAATACATGTTAAGGCCAAATTATACACTCATACAGAACTTTGATGCACCTCATTGCATGTAAACCTCATATCATTGGTTTTATACATGCTAGGTTAATTCCTATCTTATATTTAAGGGTTTTCATGCCTCTTTGACACATTTAAGATTGGCTCGTTCTTACAACTCATTGATAATTATAACCAAGCCATCACATATGAACATAAACATGCATAGATTTGTAGGTCATAGCCTACTTCAAAATGAGCCAATTCCAATGGCAATACACAAAATGATATGTATATCTTTACATGCCTTCATCTTGGAAACAAATGACACATATAACAAAGTACTCAAAAAGCCCTATACATGCCATTGAACAAAATAAAGGTGTCTATATACCAAAGCTGGACTAGTTGATAGTGCATTGACTCTCCAACCGTCTTCCAATCTTTGCGAGTCCTCGAGTTCTGCAAGACAGGAAAATGGGAGGGGTAAGCATTTACATGCTTAGTAAGCCCGAATAAATGAAAAGTAAACTTACCGGTTAATTAGCATAAAGCCATATTATGCATTAAAATCAACAAGCATGGAAATGGTATTCCTAACACATGCACTCAATCAACAAGTTAGTCACAATAATAAGGTGACATGCAATTTATGTTAGATGAGCTCATCATTCAATATTTTCTTTAGAACATACGTCTCATATTAATCCTGCTGAGTTTCTAGAAAATCTCGATGGATTATCCATTAACCGTCAATTCATGAGAATGATCATTTCAGGAAGGTACTCCCGCAAACCTCACATTTTTACGGTGGGATTATTAGTCCAGGCTGAATCCCCCAGTTCGTAAACTCATAAGGTGATGTCGGGATTTCCAGTCCAGGCTAAATCCCTTATTGCGACAAACACCCTTAATGAGTTTGGATCTGAATTACCAGTCCAGGCTAAATCTAGATCCTAATCGGATTATCCGTCCAGTCCAGGCTAAATCCCTTATTGCGACAAACACCCTGAATTACCAGTCCAGGCTAAATCTAGATCCTAATCGGATTACCCGTTGGGCTAAATCCTTAGCATGTATATATATTCTTCGGGAGGCTAGATCACTCAAGGAACACCCGTTCGAGCTAGATCCTTTTTATACCGAGATCATCAGATTAACCGTCCAGGCTAAATCTTTTCTACAACACATGCAGGATCTCAAGTCACGTAAACATGGTTCATCCATCGAACTTCCTTTTCAACCTCAACCGGGACATTTATCAACATGTCATTATTTAGGATACATTTCATGTATTTTCATGCCATCATCAAATGCAATTATCATACATTCATAAATCATACAATTAGGCATATTATGAGTTTACTTTAAGTTATTCGAACTTACCTGGTACTCGTCTCGGTATTGTGTTTTGGTTATTTTGAAACCTTACGTTTTCCTCGATCGACCTCCGAAATTTGTTCCTTGGGGTCTATAACAATAGAAATAAATTATTAATAACTCACATTGTTTCTTTTTAGTCTAAATTTCACCCTAGTCCAAATGACCGTTTTGCCCCTAACCTTTCACATTTTTATGATTTAGTCCCTAGGCTCGTATAAACATGCAATTTCTACCTTACTTAAGCCTAGCCAAATATTTTTCCCTCTTATGGCAGCCCACATTTTTCCATTATTTCTCATTTCTACCACACATTTTACTCCTTCTGCAAGAAGGTCCTTATAAGGGTTTTTCATGAAAATCACCTTGGAAAAGATGTTTAACACACATCCAACTTTCATATCCCTCCATAAATCATCAAAATACAAGTAACTCATGCTTGGGTAAATTTCTAAACATGAACCCTAGCATGAAATATGGGTAGAAATAGAGAGAGTAAGTTACAGGGATTTCAAAAATACAAAGAACATTAAAAACGGGGCTTGGGAGCACTTACTATTGAGCTTGAAAAGATTGGAAACCCTAGCTATAGAGAACCCTAAATTTTCGACAGCAACAAGAAGAAAAATGAGCTGATTTTGGCTTATTTTTCCCATTTTATTTCATTAAAATGCCAAATTACCAAAATGCTCTTAAGCCCTTTCTTTTAGATTTTATCCATAAAAGCCCATTTTTGTCCAAAAACTTAAAAATTGGGAAATTTTCTCTCCAAGACCTTCTAATTTATAATCTAAAGAAATTTCATACAAATTGCTTCTAGAACCCATGTTTTACAATTTATTCAATTTGGTCCTTATATTCCAATTGGACACCTTATTCAAAGAATTTCTTCATGAAACTTTAACACATGCATATTCTCATATTATAGACCTCATAATAATTATAAAATAAATATTTTGATGTCATATTTGTGGTTCTGAAACCACTATTTTGACTGGGCCCTATTTTAGGATGTTACAATGATATTAGCACTTCAGGTGCGAGTTATACCAGTTTGGCTTTGAGCCAAACATATCGGTTGATTTGGCTTCAGGCCATGATATCAGTATTTTAGAGATAATTTACCTTGATTTGGCTATGGGTCATGGTATAGGTACTTGTTGAGTGAGATCCTTGAGTATCCGACTTCTATTTCAAAAGGTTCAACGGGTAAATGAAAGACGATAATGTGTATGAGACTAGTACAAGATGGTACAGGTATGTGCTGGTTGTATGGCAGGATACCTCAAAAAGGGATTTGGAATCAGCCTCTTGCAACGGATTAAGTGGGTGATCCTCAGTCAATCAATCTAGGCAAGTGTTAAGAAACCGTGTTAATGAATGTTATGAAAGGGATGGTTAAATCTTGTTGTCAAGGGAACTAATGGCGTATTGTGTTTAAATCTAGGTTTGGAACTCTTATGGTCCTTTCGCACATTTTCGTAGGCAAGGTGTGTAAAACACTACCTCTACTTGTAAATCGGCAAAAGCTGAAATAAGAGACTGTCGGTGCCACACGAACGTGTACTCGCTCGTGTGGTAGTTAGATTGCAAAAACATGGGCGTTGGATCGTAGAGGCCACCATGAGTGATTTCATGGGCTTAGGCCATTTTAGGCCATGTTGGGACGAAATGGACCGTGTGGGCCCCATGGGCATGTAGGCCCCACAAGGGTAAACCACGTGGGCATGTGGGGAATATTGGGCCAGGCTGTGTAGCTCACATGGCCACGGGACATTTTTGGGCTATTTGGGCCCACATTATGGGCCTTGGGCCCATTTTCACTACTTGACTGCTATGGTTGCATGGGTTGCCCGAGACTACTATGGGCCTACTGCTGGGGTAGGTAAGCATACCTCGACCCTAAAATTGATAAATGACTGTTATGCCCCTATGAGGTAAAATGACTACTATGCCCCTATGATGTATGACTATACTGAGCATGCCATTTTATATATGTTGCATACATGTATGATATTATGATATGTTGCATGGGGATGGGTTATTATGATTGGACGAAGTATACTATTCTTGCAGCTCTACTGTAAATTCTGTTTAGTGCCGCAACCGGTGCTATTTTTGGTGTGTAAGGATGGATGGGTTGATTTTATCCCCATATGGTGTGTAAGGTTAGACGGAGTGGTGTGTAAAGGCTGGCTGGGTAGAATTTCTGATTGCATATGTAACAACCCAAACCCGACCTAGACGTTATGGCCAAATCTGTGATGTCACATTGGAGTGTTTTTCCCCAAAACATGAATTCTGTGAAAAAAAAACTTCTTTAGGTTCTCAAGAAAAATAAAGTGTTTTGTTCATTGCAAAAACACAGGTTGACTTAGCAAAATATTGTTTATAATTTTGTTATTTAAACTTTAAAATGTTTCTTGTTACGGAAGCTTTTAAAATGTGTTGCATAAGCGTGATGTGTTCAGAAAATCATTTGTTTGGGTTTTCTTGAAAATCTGAATCCTATCACTAGCAGGTAAAATAAAGTAAATAAAATTTCCAAATCAAAATAAAAATTAAAAAGGCCTTATTACATAATGAAAACCCAAAATAAAATCTTAAGTATAAAATTAAAAGAACTACGTCGAGTGGCCACCTCTGAGTCCTCTGTCGCCTGGATCCGTCTAAGCTTGAGGATTTCCTGCACAGTTAACAAATGGGTGAGTTTACGAAAACTCAGTGTGTGAAATTCCATAATAGCAAATAGTCAAAGTAAACGCAATCTGGGCCTTAGCCGTTTCAGTTCCATTTAGGGGCCTTAGCTCCTTTTCCAGTACAGTAGCATATTGGACCTGAGCCTATTTTAGTAATAGTGGCAGTCTGGGCCTCAGCCCATATTAGTACAGTATGCAAACAAAGAATCCTACCCAATCCATTCGCTACACACCAACTCCGTACCAGCCCTACACACCATGTGGGGATAAAATCGACCCACCCAACCCTACACACCAAATTGTACAGAATTCAGTACTAAAACAGTATTTGCAGCAGAGTTACCAGTAATAGGCTTATAGCCTTTCAATACACTTTCTCCAAAATCATATATCCCACCCCATGTAATGCATCATAAAATCATACATGTATACAGTAATATCATGCTCAGAAACAGTCATACATAATACAGGGGTATTTTAGTCAATTTACCTCACAGGGGTATAATGGTTATTTCATCAGTATGGGCTCTAAGTATACCTACCGACCCAACAGTAGGTCCACAGTCGTCTTGAGTAACCTGTGCAACCTTATCAATCAATTAGTGCTAATGGGCCTATAGCCCATATTGCGGCCCACTTGGGCCTATACTCTCGTATGGCGCACATAGCCCAAAGATGGCATCATCCGTGTAATTCACACAACCTGTCCCACAATTTACCATATTTTTTGCAATTTCTCTGAGTGGGGCCCACAAGCCAATTAGGCCCACACAACCCAGTTCGACCCAGAATGGCCTAATACCGTTTCTGCCTATAAAACCTCTCATGGCCATTCCTTCGATGTCACGACCTCATTTTGCTACTAGGCCCACCACACGAGTGACCTTACGCATTGTGTGGTGTTGACAACCCACTTTTCAGATTTTCGGCTTTTGTTATCACACATCTAATGATAGTGTTCACACACATGTTATGGAGTTGTAGCCGAAATGCCTTCGAGATCAAGAACCTATGGTCAACCACCACCTCTCATTAGTCTCAATCCTTGTTAATCTAATACCATAATATTGAAACTGCTTTAATCAAAACATCTACTTACCAATCAATAATCGCAACCTTCCCTTGCTCTAACTCCATGTACTCCTTCCAATGCTTTACCTTCACAAGTATAGTTAACCAACTCATAAACATCTATAATTCTACACAAATATAGCTAAAACTTGAACCCTTACCGATAGAGTAATTACCACTTGTAAAGGAGAAGTAATCGGCCTAACCTTTGCTTATTGAAATCGAACCCCTAGCAACAATGGGTAAAATCACTACATTACCAATAAATCATTTAGGTGAAAAGGAGAATGAATGAGAAGGGTACATTCAAGCCACAAAGGAAGAATTCATCATTTTCCAAGAAGAAAACTTATCAAAACTTAGCCAAGACCCCAAGTCTAGAAGTCACCCGAATGGTAAAAGGATATTCGGCCAAGAATAATTCGGCCAAGAACAATTTGGCCAAGAGCAGAAAGAAGGAAAGCAGAAACAAGATGTGTGACTTTGAAGAACAAAGAACCTTAGATTCGGCCAACACAGAACAAAAGCAAAGAAGGTCGAAAGAAAGAAGAGAAAACAATCGGTCAAGAAAACATGAACCAAACCCAAAAGTTGAATAAGAGAGGCAAAGAAAAAAGTTGATCAAAAACACTGTTGTGAAGAGCCAAAAATGAAAATAGGCAAGTGCCTGAATGGTCAAAACGAGAAGCACCCCTAAGACCCTTAGTAGAAAACGGCTATTCAGAAAAAAAAAAAGAAAAACTCCAAAACGCAAAAAAGAAAACGAGAGTGCTAAACTGACCAAATGAGGTGTAAGACCCCTAGGCCAAATTCATGAGTGCCTAGAGTTTTCATTCGGCCAACTTCCCACAACTTCAAATCCCTTGATTCACTCCTAAAAACTCTTCTCCTATCTATCCTCAACTTCCTCCTACCAACCCTCCATGACCGTTTCAAACTCCCCCCTCTCATCAGTGTTTCAACCAACCATTACTACCTCCCCAACGCAAGAAATAAAAATAATCCCCCTTATGCACGAGCAGGGATTCGAACCTCAGACTCTTTACACACTCCACATGCCACCTACCACTAGGCTAGCATGCTCACTTTGTCATGTCCTACTCACAATAATTTAAATGTCTACCAGCAACCGACCAGGGTTTATTCAAATAAAAACCAAAATTTTTCTCAAGCCAAGACTTGAACCCATAACTTCACAGACACTTCCAGAGCATTAAATCACTAAGCCAAACATACTTTCACGTCACAAATAGGCAAAGTAATTTTAATAGGGTTTTTGAGATTTAGGGCGTTACAGCATATCTGTACTGTGACCGCTACTGAATTGGGCTAAAGCCCACACTAATGCTGATACTGTAATGGGCTAAGGCCCCAACTGAAATTAAACTGTTACTGAATCGGGCTCAGGCCCAAACTGTAAATGCCTACTGTATGTCTAACTGTTGTTAAGGGATTACACACTGAGTTTTCATAAACTCACCCTTCTGTTTTCTGCGCAAGTAATCCTTAGGCGGATCGGTGCTGCGAGGACTCGAAGGTGGCCACACAACTGCATTTTCATCTATTTTTAACTTTTAATTTCTAAATAATTTAACTTGGGTATTTGTTTTGTAATAAGGCCTCTTTAAGTTTTTATTTTAATTTGGGGTTTATTTACTTTGATTTATATCTGTTAGTAGTAGGCCGCGGGTTTTCAAAAAAATATATGCTTTTCCAAAACACCACGTTTACACAACATATTTTGAAAGCTTCTACAACAAACATTGTTTTAAACTGTAATATGATTAATATTTAGCTAAATCGACTTGAGTTTTAACAATGAGCTTGTTAGTTTAGTGGTAAGGCCTTAATTTACCAATAGATCACAAAGAGGTTTTAATATAGAACGGATTTTCAACGAAATTATGTTTTTTGAGAAACACTTCTATGTGACTTCGCAGATTCGGGCATAACATCTAGGACAGGTCTGGGCTGTTACATTTATAGCTTACTCCGTTTATTTTTCTATGTTTTATTGTAACAGCCCATTTTTAGGTCAAATCGGAACAATAGTTTCAGGACCACAAATCTAAAGTAGAAATATTTATTTTGTTAGTATTTTAAGGTCTACAGTATGATTGAATGATTGTGTGAAAATTTTGTTAAGAAATTTTATCGATTGAGTGTCCAATTTGACTAGAAGGATTAAATTGTAATAGGTGCAAAACTTGAGTTCTCTATGTTAAAGGTGTCTAATTGCTATGAATTCTTAAATTAGACGTCCTTAAATGGTAATTAGACCATTATATTTTGTATGGACAAAAATGGACATGGTTAGGTAAAAATTTGAAGTTTTTCATTAAGGGTATTTTAGCCATTTGGTAAATAAAGAAAAAATTAACAAATAAAAGTTTTCATCTTCTTCAATTTAGCCTCCGTAGTTGAGTTTCACAAGGAGAAGCCATAGCTAGGGTTTGGCCAACTTCCAAGCTCAATTGTAAGTCCATCTTTGTCCCATTCTTAACTATTTTTATATTTTTGAGATCGTTCTAACTTGATTTAGCTATTTCAAGGACTAATTTGAAAGAAAGGTGAAGTTTAAAATTTTACCCATGTTAAACATGTATGTATTTTGATGTTTGACGGTAGAAAATGCATGTTTGTTGTTTGTTAAACGACTTTTGTAAAGTGATTTTAGTAAAAACGATAAATAGGGACTTATTTGTAAAACTCTATAAAATGAGTAGAAAAATGTAAATAATTGAAAAATATGGGCTGTCATGAGCATGAAAAAGGTTTGGCTAGGCTTGGGTTGTGAGGAACTTGAAAGAAATTCATTTTACAAGCTTAGGGACTAAATTGTAAAAATGTCAAAATGTTAGGGGCAAAAATGAATTTTTTCCATAGTATGTTTTTTATTTGAATTGAGTAATGTGATAATTAAATAAGTTAAATTTGATATTATAGATAAAGAAAAATGAAGTTCGAGTTTAGGTCGGGGAAAGAATAAGGTTGTGGACTAAATCGAACTTATAGTCATTTTTGTAATCGAGGTAAGTTTGTATGTTAAATAAGCTTTAATATAATTGTATTTAAATGCTTTAATATTGCATGAACTATATGATTGATTGTGTGGACGAGTTTAACTCTACAGACGAGTTCAACGACAGTTTGATAAGCAAGAAATCTCGTTTGAACCTTAGGAATAGATTAGGATACAAGTGACATGTCGCTAGGGTTACCATGTGTTATGAGATTATGTGATTTGGGTGATGGTCTCGTACATCTTACCAATGACTGAGTATACCAGCATTTGTTGCAGTTACTTGACAGCTTGTGTGAGCAACACCGAGTAGCTAAGTCTTGACTGACACCTTGTGTGGGTAAGCCCGTTGATTAGCTCGAGAGCGAGCAATTATGCAATATGAGATTCAGGTAGCATTGGCTACATATGTGACACTTAGTGTGCAAGATTCCCAAGTATCCAACATTATTATTCCGAGTGGTTCACGGGTATGTCAAAGATGAGAATAAGTGTAGAATTGTTACGAGATGGTACATGTATGTACTTGAAGCTTAGGATTATTAATTCGTGAAATGACGATTTCAAGGTAAGTTGTGATGGAAGTGAATTATGATCTTGAGATTATGGTAATTGATGTCATCTTATGTTATTTTACTTGCATGATTAATGTATGGTAAGGTTGTTTATTTCTTCATACGGTCTTACTAAGCTATATAGCTTACTCCGTTTTATTTTCAATGTTTTATAGTGTCACCAAGCTAGCTCGGGATTGGAGATTGTCGAAAGTCGCATCACACTATCAAACTGTCCTTTTGGTACTGATGATTTTGAAACATTTTGAGAGTATGGCTTGTATAGGGACTTGGTCATTTTGTTATATGTGTCATTTGATTTGGCCAAATGTATTGGCTTATATTTGTTTAAGGTGATTTGGTATTTAGCCATGTAATTGGCTTATTTTGGCTAAAATGGTTGTAAGCCCATTTATATAAGTATATGTGTTAATGCCTTCTTGTTTTTGTGTTTTGAAATGGGTTGATATATGTTTATTATGGTTAAATGACTTGTTGTGAAATGGATGAGATGGGTCCTTTGGTGTGCTAGAAAGTCTAAGTAGAATTATGCATGATGAAAGTATTCATGTCGATACTTGTGAATGTGAGTTTGATATGAATTGATTTGGTAAAATTATGCTATTGTAAATATTATAAGTGTTGGTAATGAATGATTTGATTTAGCCTTGATTATGGATGTTTTGGTTGCTTAAACATGCCATGGATTATGCCATTGATCTTAGATGTGTAGCTGTAAAAGAGGGTGACAACTGACTTGGTAAATAGCCTTTATTTTGTCCACACGGACATGTGTCTAGGCCGTGTGTGACACACGATCTGTCACATGGGCATGTGTTCTGGCCGTGTGTCCCCTCCACCTTAATTTTGAGAAACAAAATGCTTAGAATTAAGCACACGGGCAGAGACACAGGCGTGTGTCTCAGCCGTGTGAGGGACACGACCTCAGGCACCAGCGTGTGTCCTAACTGTCTGAAGTCTACACCTATTTTATGAAAATATAATTTATCACAAGGCCTAGCATATGGGCATGTGACTTGGCCGTGTGACATCAATTTTTTCATGCATTGCAAAACAAAGAGTTACCCAGGTTAGGGACAAGGACGTGTGTGACCACACGGCCTGCACACACAGGTGTGTTCCAAGCCACACGGGAGTGTGACCCCTGTTCATAACAAAAAAATTTTAAGTTTTGTAAAAATTTCCTAAGTGCTCAGTTTAGTCCCTAACCACTTCCAAAGCATGTTTCGAGCGTCATACGCTCGTATTAGGGACTTTATGGTTGAATGCGAATGGTTTTAATTTGGATGAAAATTTATGACCCGAAATTGTATGTTTGCTTACTTTGTAAGTTCGGTAATGCCTCGTATCTTGTTCCGGCATTGAATACGGGTAAGGGGTGTTATATTTAGTGGTATCAGAGCTATAGTTTAGTCAATTCTCGGACTAACGTAGCGTATGTGAGAGTCTAGCTATACATGCCATATTTAATTTGTGATAATATGATGACTCCTGACAATTTAAATTGTGTTTTCCTCTAGTAAATGGATCCCAACCGAGAGGTAGCTGACAATGTTGAAAGTAATGCGTTGGCTCCCACCGAAGGGACAGTGCCATTTGAAAGTAAACCAATAACTGTTAGTTAGGGAGGAAAGGCTGGAGAAGCCTTTTTCCAAAGGATGAATAAGTGGTTTACAGAGTTTGTTCGAACAAATCCAGCTGCCCAACATCCTTCACCCCCACCAAACCCCCAATCGGTTCCCGTAGATCCCTAAGGCGTGGAATTAGTAAGACTAAACAAGCCTCCAGTTGATAGGATTCGGAAGCAAGGGGCCGAAAAATTTAGAGCTAATATTGACAATGATCCCAAGAGAGCAAAGTTTTGGCTTGAGAACTCTATCAGGGCATTTGATGAGCTTTCTTGCACACCAGATGAGTGCTTGAAATGTGCTATATCCTTTTGAGAGATACAGTGTATCAGTGGTGGAATACTCTTATATCCCTGGTACCGAGGGAAAGAGTTACATGCAAATTCTTTCATGATGAGTTCAAAAAGAACTATATCAGCCAGCAGTTCATTAATCAGAAATGCAAAGAGTTCTTGGAACTAAAACAGGGTCGTATGTCTGTGACTGAATACGAGCGAGAGTTTGTTAGGCTCAGTAAGTATGCTCGATAATGTGTTTCTACCGAGGCTATCATGTGCAAGAGATTTGAAGACAGGCTGAATGAGGATATCATACTGTTAGTTGGGGTTTTAGAGTTGAAGGAATTTTTCGTGCTGGTCGATCAAGCTTGCAAAGCCGAAGAGTTGAGCAAAGAAAAGAGAAAGGTTAAGTTTGAGGCTAGAGACTCAAGAAAAATTTCGATAAATAAGTCATTTCAATCTCCGTCAAAGAAGTCGAGGGATTTGTATACTCATTCTAATGCTTCAACTGGGTATCCCAACAGAGATCGTGGGAAGTAGTATTCGAGTTCTAAGGCCCAAACTACGTCAATAGCAAGTGTTGGTAATGCTAGGTCTAATAGACTTGAATGTCAACACTGTGGTAGATGACATCCTGGTGAATGTAGGATGAACAACTGGGCTTGCTTTAAATGAGGCTCCCCAAATCACTTCATTCGAGTTTGCCTTGAAATGGTTGAGAAAGATAATTTTTAGAATGCAAGGCCAAGTAACACTGCCACTAGAGGAAGGCCACCGAGAAATACTAGGAGTGGGAACTAGCAGAGGAGTGATGAAAGAGTTAACAGCGAGATCAGAGGTCAGAGCACCTGCTAGAACTTATGTTATTCGTGCTCGCGAAGATGTGTCATCCCCTGGTGTTATCACTGGTACATTTTCTCTCTATGATACTAATATAGTTGCATTGATTGATCATGGATCGACTCATTCTTATATTTGCATGAATTTAGTATCTTGTAAGAATTTGCCTGTTGAGTCTACTGAGTATGTGATTAAAGTGTAGAACCCCTTAGGCAAATATGTTCTAGTTGATAAAGTTTGCAAGAATTGTCCTTTAATGATTCAGGGTCACTGTTTTCCGGCTAACTTGATGCTTTTACCATTTGATGAGTTTGATGTAATTCTTGGAACGGATTGGTTGACTCTACATGATGTTGAAGTGAATTGTAGATGAAAGATTATTGAATTGAAATGTCAAAATAACAAAATTCTTCTGATTGAACCGAATGAGTCAGGTGAGTTGCCTATTATGATTTCATCGATGTTGGCTTAGAGGTATGTAAGAAAAGGTTGTAAAGCTTATCTTGCGTATGTATTGAATATGAAAGTGTCTAAATTGAAGATTGAATCTGCACCGGTAGTATGTGAATATCCAGATGTGTTCCCAAAGGAGTTGCATGGATTACCACCGATTAGAGAGATTGAGTTTACTCTTGATTTAGTACCGGGGACTTCACTGATATTGATAACTCCGTATAGAATGGCTCCAACCGAATTGAAAGAATAGAAGTCTCAATTGCAAGAGACAGATAAGGGTTTTACGAGACCAAGTTTTTTACCCTGGGGTGCACTAGTGTTATTCATCAAGAAGAAAGACAGATCCATGAGACTTTGTATTGATTATCGTCAGCTTAACAAGGCTATGATAAAAAACAAGTATCCCTTACCGAGAATTGATAATTTGTTCAGCCAGTTGAAAGGGGGCAACAATGTTCTCGAAGATAGACTTAAGATCAGGCTATTATCAGTTGAGAGTTAAAGATTCAGATGTGCCAAAAATCGTGTTCAGAATGAGCTACAAGCATTATAAATTTCTTGTTATCCTTTTTGGATTAACTAATGCTACTACAGATTTTATGGACTTGATGAATTGAACCTTCAGACCGTATTTAGATAAGTTTGGGGTTCTTTTTATTGACAATATTTTAATTTAATCATGAGATGAGCCTAAGCATACTGAACATTTAAGAATTGTATTGCAGACTTTGAGAGATAAGA
The DNA here is from genome assembly GCA_025698465.1 of Gossypium longicalyx. NCBI lineage: Eukaryota > Viridiplantae > Streptophyta > Magnoliopsida > Malvales > Malvaceae > Gossypium > Gossypium longicalyx. The sequence goes on from CM046999.1 coordinate 26,857,569, forward strand.
AATTATTTACTAAATTCAGTAAAAGTAAGTTTTGGCTCCGAGAGGTCAGATTTTTGGGACACATTGTTTCAGCGGAAGGTATACCGCTTGATCCGAGTAAGATTTCGATAATTGTCGATTGGAAACCTCTGAGAAATGTATCCGAAGTTAAAAGCTTTTTTGTTTTGGATAGTTATTATCAACGTTTTGTTAAGGGATTTTCGATGATTGCTACACTTATGGCTAGATTGTTACAAAAAGATGTGAAATTCAAGTGGTTTGAGAAATGTCAAAAGAGTTTTGATCAGTTGGAAGCGTTACCTGAGGCACTGGTGTTAGTGCAACCTGATTCGGGAAAAAAGTTTGTGTTTTTCAGTGAGACATCTTTGAACGGTCTTGGTTGTATGTTGATGCAATAGGGTAAAGTGATAGCTTATGCCTCGACACAGTTGAAACCGCACGAAAGGAATTATCCGATGCACGACTTGGAATTAGCTGCCATTATGTTTGCTTTAAAATTTTGGTGCACCATTTGCTTGGTGAGAAGTGTCACATCTTTACTGATCACAAGAGTTTAAAGTATTTGATGACTCAGAAAGATTTGAATTTGCGACAACGGAGATGGCTCGAGTTGTTGAAAGACTATAAGTTGGTAATTGATTATCATCCTAGGAAGGCGAATGTAGCCGTCGATGCTTTGAGTAGGAAATTTTTCTTTGCTTTGAGAGCAATGAATATGCGATTGACTTTGTCTGATGATGGATCGATTCTAGTTGAGTTAAAAGCTAGACTAGTATTTCTTCAGCAAATTTGTGAAGCTCAGAAATATGACAATGAATTGCAAACTAAGAGAGTCCATTGCGAACCGAATAGTGATTCAGACTTTCAGATTAGGTCTGATAATTGTTTGATGTTCTAAGGTAGGATTTGTGTACCAAAAGATAGTGAGTTGATTCAAAAAATTCTTCATGAGGCACACAGTGGTTGTCTGTATGTTCATCCAGCAAGTACGATGATGTATAATGATTTGAAGAAATTGTATTGGTGGTCGGGTATGAAATGAGATATTTCTGAATTCGTATCGAGATGTTTGATATGTCAACAAGTAAAGGCTGAATATCAAGTACCTTCGAGTTTACTTCAGCCTGCGAAGATTCTCGAGTAGAAATGGGACAGAATTACGATGGATTTCATAACTGGATTACTTCTAACTCCGAAGAAGAAAGTTGTTGTTTGGGTCGTTGTTGATAGATTGATGAAATCGGCTCATTTTCTTTTGGTATGTACTGATTATTCACTTGATAAGCTGGCTAAATTGTATATTACTGACATTGTTAGATTGCACGGGGTGCCTACTTCTATTATTTCTGATAGAGATCCGAGGTTTATGTTACGATTTTGGAGGAAATTGCAAGAAGCGTTGGGTACAAAGTTAAATTTTAGTACTGTGTTCCATCCATAAATAGATAGTCAATCTGAGAGAGTGATTCAAATTCTCGAAGATATGCTTCGCTGTTGTGTTTTAGAGTTCGAAGGTACTTGGGAGAAATACCTACTGTTGGTCGAATTTGCTTATAACAACAGTTATCAGTCGAGTATAAAGATGGCATCGTTTGAAGCATTGTATGGCTACAAATACCGTTGTACTGGACCAAGCTTAATGAGAAACAGATTCACGGGGTTGATTTGGTCAGAGAAACTAAAGAAAAGGTGAAAGTAATTCGTGATTGTTTGAAAGTAGCTTTGAATAGACAGAAATTGTACGTGGATTTGAAACGACAGGATATTGAATTTCAGGTTGGTGATAAAGTGTTTCTGAAAGTATCACCGTGGAAGAAAATTCCTAGATTTGGTCGCAAAGGCAAGCCGAGTCCACAGTAACTTGGTTCGCATGAGATTATTGAAAGAATAGGGCCAATGGCATATTGATTGTGCGTGATAAGTTTTAAATTTATAATTGACTGTACTTGAAAACTAACTATTGTCACGATGAAGGCAAGCGCACCTATCGAACAGTAGTATAGCTTATAGCAAGACCGGAATGTCAAACCCACAGGAACTAAAAGTACTAGTATTAACCTTCTTTTAATTATCTAGCCTAAAAATAAGGGGGTTTGCTTTATCTAAACTAATTAACTAAACTAAGAATGCACAGGAAGTAAATTGGGGAAATACTTTTGGGAAAACTGATTGATTTGGACAATACCCAAGGAAAAATCCACCTAGACTTCACTTGTTATTTGAATCTGAATTAGATAATTTATTTACTTGACTTGATCCGTAGAAATCCCTAATTTATATCATTATTTCTCTCGAGACTAACAACGTCTAACCCTAGGTTGACTAATTGAAATCTTTTTCTAATTAAAACCACTAGTGTTACATTAACTTGATCTATGGACTCCCTTATTAGGTTTGACCCTAATCTGGTAAATTTATGTCGCCCTATGTCTAGGGGTGTAATCAACTCCGCTTAATTATGTTAGATCTACTCTTAGATAGGGACTTTTGCTCCTCTAAATAAGCACATCAATACTTGAATCAATATCTTGAAATATTAAAGCAAGGATTAAGAACACATAATTAAGAACAAATCAAGTATTTATCATATAATTCAGAAAATAATAACAAGATCCATCTTAGGTTTCATTCCCCTTAGGTATTTAGGGGATATAGTTCATAAGTGTAAAAGAAAACATCTCAGAAGAATAATAATAACAAAACATAAAGAAACCCAAAACCCCTGAAGGAGAATTAAAGGAGATCTTCAGTCTTGAAGGAGAATCCGGCCTCTGAGATGGATCAATCAGCTTTCTTTGAGTAATTCCTTGCCTTCTACTCCGTGTGTCTATTTTAATCCACCTCTAGGGTGTTTATATAGGCTTTAGAATACCTTAGAACCCTCCAAAGTGCCCTTTTTCTCAATAGAACTAGGCTTGGGCCTGACAGGGACACGACCGTGTGCCACGCCCGTGTGAGGCAGCTTAGGTCGTGTTTAGAGTCTGTTAAATAGGCACGGGCATGTGGTCTACCCGTGTGAGGAAGTCCAGGCCGTGTCAGAGACTGTTAAATAGACACGGACGTGTGGCCTACCCGTGTGAGGAAGTCCAGGCCGTGTTGATTTCCCACGTTGGCCTATTTTCTCCATTTTTGGCCCGTTTCTTACTCTTTTTACTCTCTTATGCTCGTCTAAGTATAAAACATGAAATTAAAGGATTAGGAGTATCAAACTCCAAAAATCTAGTGATAATTCATCCAAAAATGTGCTAAGCATGGGATAAAAATATGTATAAATTATGACTTATCACATATCGATTAGCTTTGTCATCTGAATTGGAAAGGATTCACAATGTGTTTCATGTATCGGTGTTGCACCATTATCTATCAGATCCTTCGCACATAATCTCACCGATAGAGATTGAGATTCGACCCTATATGACTTATGGTGAAGAATCGATCAAGATTTTAGCTCAGGAAGTTAAACAGTTGAGAAATAAAAGGATAGCTCTAGTGAAAATTTTGTAGCAACGACATGGGGTCGAAGAGGCTACGTGGGAACATGAGGAAGCTATGAGAAAATAGTATAGTAACCTCTTTTCTGGTAAGATTTTCGGGGACGAAAATCCCTAAAGGGAGGAGAGTTATAACAGCCCATTTTTGGGCCAAATCGAAACAATGGTTTCAGGACCACAAATTTGAAGTAGAAATATTTATTTTGTTATTATTTTAAGGTCTACAGTATGATTGAATGATTGTGTGAAAATTTAGTTAAGAAATTTTATCGATTGAGTGTCCAATTTGACTAGAAGGACTAAAGTGCAATAGGTGCAAAACTTGTGTTCTCAATGTTAAAGGTGCCTAATTGCTATGAATTCTTAAATTATAGGTCCTTAAATAGTAATTAGACCATGATATTTTGTATGGACAAAAATGGACATGGTTAGGTAAAATTTTGAAGATTTCATTAAGGGCATTTTAGTCATTTGGTAAATAAAGAAAAAAATTAACAACTAAAAGGGTCCATCTTCTTAAATTTTGTCCCCCTAGCCGAGTTTTACAAGGAGAATCCATAGCTAGGTTTTGGCCAACTTCCAAGCTCGATTGTAAGTCCATCTTTGTCCCATTCTTAACTATTTTTATATTTTTGAGATCGTTCTAACTTGATTTAGCTATTTCAAGGACTAATTTGAAAGAAAGGTGAAGTTTAAAATTTTACTCATGTTGAACATGTATGTATTTTGATGTTTGATGGTAGAAAATGCATATTTGTTGTTTGTTAAACGACTTTTGTAAAGTGATTTCGGTAAAAACGATAAATAGGGAGTAGTTTGTAAAACTCTATAAAATGAGTAGAAAAATGTGAATAAATTAAAAATGTGGGTTGTCATGAGCATGAAAAAGGTTTGGCTAGACTTGGGTTGTGAGGAAATTGAATTCATTTTACGAGCTTAGGGACTAAATTGTAAAAATGTCAGGAAAAAATATAATTTTAGCCATAGGGTGTTTTTGGGCTGAATTGAGTAATGTGATGATTAAATAAGTTAAATTTGGTATTATAGATAAAGAAAAAAGAAGTTCGAGTTTAGGCTGGGGAAAGAACAAGGTTGTGGACTAAATCGAACTTATAGCCGTTTTTGTAACTGGGGTAAGTTCGTATGTTAAATAAGCTTTAATATAATTGTATTTAAATGCTTTAATATTGCATGCACTGTATGATTGATTGTGTAGACAAGTTTAACTCTACGGACGAGTTCAACGACAATTCGATAAGCAAGAAATCTCGTTTGAACCTTAGGAATAGATTAGGATACAAGTGACATGTCACTAGGGTTGCCATGTGTTATGAGATTATGTGATCCGGTTGCTGGTCTTGTACGTCTTACCGATGGCTGAGTATACCGGCATATGTTGCGGTTACTTGACAGCTTGTGTGAGTAGCACCAACTAGCTACGCCTTGACAGACACCTTGTGTGAGCAAGCCCGTTGATTAGCTAGAGAGTGAGCAATTATGCGATAAGAGATTAAGGTAGCATTGGCTACATATGTGGCACTTAGTATGCAAGGTTCCCAAGTATACGACATTATTATTTCGAGTGGTTCACGGGTATGTCAAAGATGAGAATAAGTATATATTCGTTACAAGATGGTACAGGTATGTGCTCGAAGCTTAGGATTATTAATTCCAGAAATGATGATTTCAAGGTAAGTTGCGATGAAAGTGAATTATGATCATGAGATTATGGTAAATGATGTCATCTTATGTTATTTTACTTGCATGATTAATGTATGGTAAGGTTGCTTATTTCTTCATACGGTCTTACTAAGCTATATAGCTTACTCAGTTTTATTTTCAATGTTTTATAGTGTTACCAAGCTAGCTCGGGATTGGAGATTGTCGAAAGTCGCATCACACTATCAAACTGTCCTTTTGGTACTGATGATTTTGAAACATTTTGAGAGTATGGCTTGTATAGGGACTTGGTCATTTTGTTATATGTGTCATTTGATTTGGCCAAATGTATTGGCTTATATTTGTTTAAGGTGATTTGGTATTTAGCCATGTAATTGGCTTATTTTGGCTAAAATGGTTGTAAGCCCATTTATATAAGTATATGTGTTAATGCCTTCTTGTTTTTGTGTTTTGTAATGGGCTGCTATATGTTTATTATGGTTAAATGACTTGTTGTGAAATGGATGAGATGGGTCCTTTGGTGTGCTAGAAAGTCTAAGTAGAATTATGCATGATGAAAGTATTCATGTTGATACTTGTGAATATGATTTTGGTATGAATTGATTTGGTAAAATTATGCTATAGTAAATATGATAAGTGTTGGTAATGAATGATTTGATTTAGCCTTGATTATGGATGTTTTGGTTGCTTTAACATGCCATGGATTATGCCATTGATCTTGGGTGTGTGTAGGTGTAAAAATGGGTGACAAATGGCTTGGTAAATAGCCATTATTTTGTCCACACAGGTAGACACACGGGCGTGTGTCTAGGCCATGTATGACACAAGGTCTGTCCCATGGGCATATGTTCTGGCCATGTGTCCCCTGCACCTTAATTTTGAGAAGTAGAATGCTTAGAATTAAGCACACGGGTGTGTGTCTCAACCGTGTGTGACCACACGACCTACCCACACAGGCGTGTGACCCCTGTTCATAACAAAAATTTTCTAAGTTTTATAAAAATTTCCTAAGTGCTCGGTTTAGTCCCAAACCACATCCAAAACATGTTTCGGGCCTCGTCGTCTCATATTAGGGACTTTATGGTTGAATGTGAATGGTTTTAATTTGAATGAAAATTTATGACCTGGAAATGTATGTTTGCTTGCTTTGTAAGTCTGGTAATGCCTCGTATCCTGTTCTGGCATTGAATACGGGTAAGGGGTGCTATATTTATAGTGAATTCAAAGCTAGCTCGACCTCGGGGATCGTCAGAGACATCATCACACTATCCACCTATCTCGCGGTACCTATGCACTTGGTATTTTAAGTATATGGCATGTATAGGGATTTTGGTTATTTCGGTTGACTTAATAATGATTTTGGCCAAATGAATTGGCTTGTAAATGTATGTGTTTTGGTATGTAAAAATAGCCATGAGTGATGTTTATTTTGGTATATTTGGTATGTTTGAATCATGTACGTATATGTATGAATATGTCTTATGAATTGAGTTGGTTGATGGTTGTGTGATGATTGTTTGAAGTAGTTGATATTTGGTATGAACTAAATGGAAAATTGGAATATTGTGTGTATTGTATATTGTTGGCATTGAAATGGTTTAAATGATACTTGGATGAGGTGGATTTAATGCCTATTATACTTTGAGTTGATGCTTTGAATTGTGGTGCAGGTGTGTGACTATTTGGGTGGCAAAATGACTTGGTAAATAGTCTATTTTTGTCCACAAGGGCGTGTGTCTCAACCTTATGTGACACACGGTCAAATACACAGCCGTGTGTCCCCTGGTGTTGATTTTGAAATTAAGTCAGTATGCTCCACACGGCCTTACACACGGGTGTGTGACTTGGTCGTGTGGCATAAGTCAGTATACCCTACAAGTTTGGCACGGCCCATCACACTGCCTGGCACACAAGCGTGTATGGCCATTTTTAGGGTACACGGGCGTGTGTGTTGGCCATGTGACCCAAGTCAGAGAGTTACACGGGGTCGGACACGGGCTGGGAGACGACCATATGCTCCCATTTCGAATGTCTACACGTCCTGTGACACGGGCGTGTCTGGTCTCACACGACCTGGCCACACGGGTGTGTGTCCCTTATTTTGAGGAAAATTTTCTAAGTTTCGTAATAGTTTTATAAGCTATAAGTTTAGTCCCAAACCACTCCCAAAGCATGTTTAAGGCCTCGTAGGATCGTATTAGGGACAAATTGATTCAGATTGAATGATGAATGGTTTAATTGAGAAAATGTACGCTAAATGAATGTTTAATTGTATTGTGAGTCTGGTAATGCTCCGTAACCCTATTCTGACTTTGAATACGGGTGCGGGGTGTTACATTCCACATTCATTTCAAACATATAAGTAACATTTTCATACGGAATTTAGCATCTTTCAAGCATTATCAAGCATGTGGTCAACCTCATATATTTATGCATTTAGGCAATTCAAATGTTCACATTCAACTCAAGCATAAAATTAACATTTTTATCGTTTATCATTTTTCGGGCATTATAATTGATTGGGCACTTTCATTTATCAGGCTTTAATGAGTATGTGATCATTTCATAGATTTATGGCATTTATATAATTCACAAACACAACATTTAATTCAAGCATAAAAACATATACAATTTAGTTACACGAACTTACCTCGATAAATGTTTGTGTACATAAATCTACTAATCCGACATTTTCCTCCTTTTCTCGTTCTAGCTCTGAATTTTGTCTATCCAGTTCTATACAAGTAAATTTAACATCAGTTTATCATATTTTACATTCAAGTGGACTCAATTTTTTATCCTAGGCAAAATTACCATTTTGCCCCTAACTTTTCCATAAATTTCCATTTCGTCCCTAGTCTCAGAAAATAAAATTTGTGCAATTTACTCCTTATTCCAAGCCTAGCCAAAATCCAATTACAAAATTTATAGAACATGTATTCATAAAAATTCAGCATTTTTCTTCAATTTCACAACTTTACATTTTAGTCCCTAAATCATGTTTTCATCAAAAATCACTTTGTAAAAATTGTTTATCTATCAACAACCATTCTTTTTCTACCATAAATTTCTAGTTTTCAGCATATACATCCACGATTCATTTTCCATACTTTGATAACTTCTCAAATTGATCCCTCAAATAGATAGATTAAGCTATCACGGTTTTAAAATTATCAAAATTACTAAAAACGGGCCAAGGAAACTTACCCAATTTCTCCATGAAAGTGTCTTCTCTCTCTCATAGGGTTTCTATGTATTTTTTGGGAAGAAGATGATAAAATAAAATGATATTTCTTTTTTATCATCTTTTAATAAATTAAATATTTTCACTTTCCAATTTAGTCCTTGCCTTTTTTCTAAGTTTACATGGATGAGTCACCAAAATATTTACATACTTTCTTTAATGGTCTAATTAACATATAAGGACCTCAAGTTTTGAATTCCATACCTATTTAATCCTTATAGCTACTAGCATTCAACTTTTGCATTTTATGCGTTTTGGTCCTTCTTGTAATTAAGCACATAATCGATAAAATTTTCTTATTAAATTTTTCACATGACATGCCTATCATAATACGAACCATATATTAAAATAAAAATAAATTTTATTTTTTGGCTTGGATTTGTGGTCCGGAAATCACTGTTCCGATCTTACCAAAAAATGGGTTGTTACATGCATCTTACATTAAACCTTGAAAAAATTTGTAGGTCATTGCAATGATAATTCCTACACCCATTGAATCAAGCCACATTGATGTGATTCCAGTCTCATCATGTTACGAAGCCATGCAGAGATATCGAGATTGGCCCAAACACAAGTGCCCAAGTGCAAAATGAAACATTTCACTGGTTCGAATGATTTTGGGCCAACATTTTAAGGACTTTTAATTAAGTCATGTTTGTATTTGAATTCCACAGCTTATGTTTGCATCTTATTCATGTGTTTCATATGTTAGTTGTGTTATAAGTTCATAATTATATGCGTGTGTTAATTTGCCACATTTGGTTTGTCATTTGTTTATAGGCGTAAGTCATGTGCATGGTGTTTTGCTTATGTTAGTTAAAGCATGTTGTTTGACTAATTCAATTCATCCATGTGTGTGTGCATCAATAGTCTAACTGTGCATCTACTTTAGTTAAGTGCCATAGTTGATTGTGATTTGTGTTTGTTGCAAAAGAATTATGCTTATTTATATGGTGTAGGTGTCTATTCGTGTAGCCTAATGAAGGACTTTTCATCTAGCCGAATGCATGCTCCAAGAACCATCTAGAATGTTCAAGATTCAAGCCTTCAATGATGATACATGTGTTTGTTCATATGAAGGGCCAAGTACATGTCTTAGTGGATTTCTTAATGAAGAAGGATTCATGAAAAATCAAAGGGAATTTATATCATAAATTTAGCCATTGAATGAACATATACATGCACCAAGGTGGGGAATGAATTTCAAGTATCCATGTTGTATTTTCAACATCCCAAGATGCATTAAAGCTTCAAATTAAGATGGTGCATGTCCCATGCAATGCACATTCGGCCAAGGGGGTTAAGGGAGATCAAAAGCCACTCATTCATGAATTTGAAGGTTGCTTCCTAGCTAAGCACGCATGAAAGAATTTAAGAAAGGAATATGTCCATTTAGTTTATACATGAATGCATCATGTTCATGAATAGAATTTTAATGCTTTAATTGTTAGTGTGAACACCTTTTTTATGCTAAATTTGAATGGCCATTTTAGGGCCTATATAAGTCATGTAATTGGTGTCATTTGTAAGGTTGAAGACATTTTGAATCAAAAAAACTTAATTTGTGAGATTCTTCTCTCCAAGGTTTTTAACCGAACTTATTGAACTTATCAAACTCTCACGAGTTTGTGGCATTCACCCCTTATCTTGTCACTTCGATTTCCCATCCTAAAGTGTGGCGATTTCCTTAACCAAGGTTCAAGTAATTCGTCAAGCTTAATCGAGTCGGGTTCCATTATAACTTTGGTTCTTTAAAGCATTCGAGTACTTCAGGTCAAGGTTTCCACCCAATTTGGACCTATTCGAGATGATCCATCCTTCAAGAATTTTTCAAACTTTCCAAGTTTCGAAAAATCGCATCACACCTTGGGTTGATCATGATCAACTAGTAAGAACATGAATTTCCATCCAATTAGTACATGAACGTAATCCTTAAGCATTCACACGTATTTATAATCGTGTAATGTTTGGCCATCATTCTATCTTAAGCATAGCTCCTTAGGGAGTTACTTAACTAGATAATCTTGAATGTATAACCATCAACTCAACACCTATCGCATCATGCACCATAAATGAGTCATCTTGGGACAATCTCACTAAGTAGCATAATGTGAATAGTTGTGTAACACCCCTAACCCGTCTCCATCCCCAAATTAGGGTTACAGAGTATTACATAACAAACAATTTACAACGCTAATCCATTCAATTATTAATTTAAATAACAATATTGAAATATACATTTCATTCATAGCAAAATCACATTTACGGGTCTTAAACCGAGCTTACGGGACCCTAAAAATATATTGGAAACAATTAGGGATTGATTTGAATCAAAATAGAGAAATTTGGAAAATAGGGGTCACACGACCGTGTGGCCAACCATGTGACAAACCGTGTAACTTTCAAAATTCCGTCACACAGTCGTGCCCAGGTCATGTGCTAGACCATGTGTATATTTGAAATAAGGTTACATAACCATGTCATAAACCATGTGCTAGCCCATGTTAGCTTCGATGTTGGGTCACACGACTGTATCGTAGGCCGTGCCTAAATCGTGTGACATACTTTTTTGAAACACATGACCGTGTGAAAAGGCTGTGTGCGTGTGATAGCACGTGTTTCAGGTCGTGTACCTCTAATTGAACCTTTAAATGCAAGTTTACCATTTCGAACTTACTTAGACATCAAGAAACTCATATACCAGCAATTAAACCTACTTAAAACACACCTAAACAAACCCAAAACATGTTAAAAGCATTCAACCTAAATGCCTAACCAATGTGCCCTCATTCACACCACAATTTTTATATATGACAATTAAGTAATTCACCTAAAACATCACATTCATGTTAATGTCAATCAATTATCAACAAAGCCCCAAAATACCAAATACCAAATCACATACCATAAACACCTCAAACATGTCCATTATCATTATCTACCTACCAAATTGACCATATTTCATCATCACAATCAACATGAAATATAGATTACCAATTCGAAACCATATAAGCTTAATTTCAATTCAACTAACTTTTTCACCTTGACAACATCAAACCCTATATACATGCCACAAATTATGATAACTCAATCAATAGCTACCAAAAGAGTTTGGATAGTGTGAGCTCCGAAGTTGATCCACCTGACCAGTTTCGCAAAACATTAACTACAGAAACAAAAAAGAAAATAGGTAAGCTTAAGAAGCTTAATTAGTCCATATCTAAGAATTCAAATCAACTTACCTTAATCCATAAATGAATACTAAAAGAGCATTACATTTTCTAAACCTAACAATCGTTTTCGAAATCACATAATGTCAGTACCAAAACTTTCAATTGAGTGATCATAAACCACAATAGTTCAAATCAAAACAAATCATCTTTTGATAGTTAAATACATAACTTTGTCAACAATATCACATTTACAAAGCATGTTTTTCATACATATGACTATAAACTTTCCCTTCGTTTCAATATTGTTACAAATAACTTTTAAGTGCATAATCATTAATTATTCAATTTAATCACTTAACATCTTCAAATAATTCATGAACTCAATATCAACTTACCTTAATCAAATAGATAATTAAAAGGATAAATTTCTAATTCCTAATAACCGAATACCAAATCACACTGCATTAGTATATAATCATATATAACCTAAATGATACTTTTCAAAAGAACTAACCAAATCCTACCAATCACTATAACTCAAATTAATTCTCAACATTTATACACAAGCATTTCATAGTGCCATTTACCACATAGTAGCAATTTAAACATTCAATAGAATGGAATAAGTAAATAAGTTTTAAGTCAAATAATACATAGCACAGTGAACTATAGTAACTTGACTCGGATACTAGGGTAACTACACCACACCAAAGGTACCAAAGATGTGTAACAGAGGCACTGAAGTGCATACAGAGGAACAAATTTGCAATTAGAGGCACCGAAGTGCCAATAGAGGCACCAAAGTGCAATCTCATCCAAGCGCGCGTTCTAACCCTATTGGTATGCCAATTGTATCCTAATTGTTTACTACGTTCAAATGGGCATTTAAATTGAATTCATCACATTACAAAATTAGAAGCACTTCCACAATATCTATACTTATACTGTATATTTATTTCATTCATTCTAAGATAATATCATTCATTTTTCAGAACTATTTCTTAACTTCTGAATAGTACACTTTTACTTTATACTTAATTGAAACATGTAATAATATATGTATAACTAATGAAATTTCACATTTCTACAATTAACTAGTTAACAATAATATAATTATAAATAAATACACATTTACAAATCATTACACTATGATTTGCCATTTTCCAAGCCTTATTTCTCACCCAAAGTGGCACCAACCTACACATACCAAATAGCATATGACCATATCATCAATAGGCATTCAAACCAATCTCAACCAATTCCAAATCATGTAATACCAATACCCATAATGCTCATAAACATCACCATTTTCCATTTAAAAACATACCAATATCACTTTCAAGAATTCACCTAAATAGTCAATTTCATATATGCATTATTTTGTCTAATACTTAGCATGCTAATACATTCTGAATTTCACCATTTGCTACCTTAAATACCAATTCACAACAAGGCATTCACATAGCAATTATAAACTACATATCAAAGGGTCATTTACACATATTTACATATCAAAGCATATTCCATTGTCAATCCACTTTAATGGCTAACACATAACAAAACATATAGACTTCCATTAGCCAACTAACCTATACATGCCATATAACCAAAATACCTAAAGTCCAAAAGTACCAAAATAAGAGTTCAATAGTGTGATGCAATCTTCGACAACTTCCAAAATGAGCGAGCTTCTGAATCACTATAAAACACGAAAAAATAAACAAAGTAAGCAATTAAGCTTAGTAAGCTTGTATGGCTAATAAGGACAACATACTATTCATTCACAATTTAAAGAAGCAAAAGTAAACATAGGTAAGTTACAATCAAAACCAAAGGTTAGCACATAATTATAACCATGTTAGTCATGTATGAGTACATCAACTACGAATTACTTGACATACTACTCAGAAATACCTGAACTGGTTCGTATCATATATTATATCCTCGTACTATCATCTTTGCCTGTTGAACCATTTGGAATACTATCAGATACTCAGAAATCTCGCACACTAAGTGCCAATACTTGGTCGAAACCATCTCAATCTCATATCTCATAGCTATCACTGGGTATGCTCATACAAGCTGATGGTCAAGACGTAGCTACATGGTGCTGCTCTCACAAGCTGATGAGTAACCGTAACACATGCCGAAAAACTCAGCCACCGGTAGAACATACAGGACCAGCACCCAAAACACAGTAACCCCTAATGACATGTTATTTTCGTAACACCCCTTACCCATTCCTGAGACTAGGACCAGGCACGAGGCGTTACCACACTCATACTCAGATATTTTCGAACAATATGGGTCATAAAATTTTGTTCCAATTTAGAACCAATAAAACAATATCTTAATGTCCCTATTACGGGCCTACGAGGCCCTCAATCTACATTGAGAACGGTCCGGGACTAAACCGAGAACTTGAGAAAGTTCCTGAAAAATTTTCTAGGCTAAGCCTCACACGCCCGTGTGAGGGTAATACACATGCCCGTGTGCATTGGGACACACCCGTGTCCCCTACCCGTGAGGAATTAATTGAATTTATTTTATATTTCGAACCTACAGGGGTTTTCATACGGCCGAGCATGTCCCTGGCCCGTGTCCTTTACACGGCCTAGACATGACCGTGTGTTCTCCAGTATCCAAAAACTTGAGCATTCTGTTTATGATGTCAACATGCATTTAGGGGCACACGGTCAGGACAAACGTCCGTGTGCTGGGCCGTGCCCTCCACACGGTTGAGACACACGGTAGTGTCTCTACCCGTGTGTTTACTACCATGCATTCTAACTTAAAAATTTTAGGTGCAGGGGACACACGGCAATACCACACACCCATAGGCTATTTGTGTGTCACACACGACCTAGACACACGCCCGTGTGTCTACCCATGTAGACTCATTTTAGGCTATAATTTCAAGCCAATAGTCACTCTCATCACACAATCACATATATGAACCCCAATTGTATTTAACATAACCTAAATATACTTGAGGACTATCATCAATGATCCATTGCATGTTAACCTCATCTCATTGGTTATGTACATGCTTAATTATCCTCTTTTTATATTGAGGATTTCCATCCTATTAGAACACATTTAGACTTCGCTCATTATTATAACTCATTGCTGATTATAGCCTAACTAGCTCCAAATGTTTTGGCCATATTCCATATGTCCATTAATGATGTACCACATTCAATCATCACAAGAACATTTTTTTTATTTTAACATAAACATGCATGGTTAGTAGGTCATAACCTACGACAAAATGAGCCATGTCTTATGGCCATATACAAAAAGAATAAGTTTAATATTTAAGCCTTTACATTGGCCAACCAAATGACACATATAACAAAATAACAAAATAAACCAAAGCCCTATACATGCCATTGAACCAAAGTAAAAGTATCTATGTACCAAAGCTAGATAAGATGATAGTGTGTTGATTCTCCAACTGTCTTCCAATCTCTATGAGTCCTCGAGCTCTGTAAGATAGGGAAAAGAGAGGGGTAAGCATTTACATGCTTAGTAAGCCCGAATAACTAGAAAGTAAACTTACCGATTAATTAGCATACAACCATATTAGGCAATAAAACCAACAAGCATGGAATGGTTTCCCTATCGCATGCACTTAATCAACAAGTTAGTCTCATAACAGTAAACCATGTAATTTGTCTTAGATGAGCTCATCATCCAACATTTTTATTTTTATATCTCATGTTAATCCCGTTGAGTTTCTTGGAAATCTCGATGGATTATCCATTTACCATCAAGTCATAAGAGTGATCATCTCATGTACACACTCCCGCAAACCTCACATCTTACGACAGGATTACCAGTCCAAGCTAAATCCCCCATAAATATAAACCCACGGAGTGTTGTCGGGATAACCAGTCTAGACTAAATCCCTTGTAGCGACAAATACCCTTAATGAGCTCGAATCTGAATTACCAGTCCAGGCTAAATTCAGACCCTAGTTGGATTACCCGTCCGGGCTAAATCAATAATACACACATATTCTTCGGGAGGCCCAATCACTCAAAGAACACCCGTCTGGGCTAGATCCTTTCTATGTTGAGATCAACGGATTACTCGTCCGGGCTAAATCATTTTTTGCAACACATACAGGATCTCAAGTCATGTAAGCCATGGTTTATCCATCGAATTTCCCTTTTTGACTTCAACTGGGATATTTATTATCATGTCATTATTATTAACACATTTCATAGATTTTCATACCATCATTATAACCAATTATCATACATTCATAATACATGCAATTAGGCATTTAAGAGTTTACTTTAAGTTATTCAAACTTACCTGGAACTCGTTTCGGTTTTGAGTTTTAGTTATTTTGAAACCTTTCGTTTTCCTCGATCGACCTCTGAAATTTGTTCCTCGGGGTCTATAATAATAAAAATGAATTATTAACACCTCACATTACTCTATTCGAGTCTAAATTTCACCCCTAGACAAAATGACTGTTTTGCCCCTAATATTTTACATTATTTACGATTTAGTCCTTAAGCTTGTATAATGAAATACATGAAATTCCTTGGTTACCCAAGCCTAGCCGAATGTACTATGAACTCATTCTAGCCCATATTTTCCTCTATTTCACATTTCTACCACATATTTTGTACCTTTTGCAAAAAGGTCCTTTTAGGGTTTTTCATGAAAATCACTTAGGAAAAGATGTTTAACACACATCCAACTTTCATATTCCTCTATAAATCATCAAAGAATAAACATGTCACACATGGGTCACTTTACATACATGAATCTTAACTCAAAATATGGGTAGAAATGGAGAGAGTAAGCTACCGGGATTTCAAAAATATGAAAAACATTAAAAACGGGGCTAGGGAGCACTTACTATTGAGCTTGAAAATATTGAAAAACCTAGATATGGAGGCTTGAGAATTTCGGCTGCAAAAGGGAGAAGAATGGCTGATTTTTGCCTTATTTTCCCTTTTTATTTCATTTATTACCAAATGACCAAAATGCCTTGCCTTACTAAACTTCCAAAATTTTTCATGCATGCCCATTTTTGTCTAAAAACTTAGAATTTGGGAAAATTGCTCTTTAAGACCTTCTAATTAATAATCTAAAGCAATTTCATGAAAATTGCTTCTAGAATCCAAGTTTTGCAGTTTATTCAATTTGGTCCTTATTTTCCAATTGGACACCTTACTCATAGAATTTCTTCATGAAACTTTAACATATGCATATTTTCATATTCTAGGCCTCGTAATAATCATAAAATAAATATTTCAAAGTCAAATTTGTGGTCCCGAAACCACTGTTCTGACTAGGCCCTATTTCAAGATGTTACATTTTTCCCCCCTTAGGGACTTTTGTCCTCGAAAGTCTTACTAGTAAACAAGTTCAGATATTGGATTTTAATGGTTTCTTCTGGCTCCCATGTAGCCTCTTCCACACCATGTCGATGCCATAAAACTTTTACCAAGGCTACATCTTTATTTCTCAACTATTTAACCTCACGAGCCAAAATCTTGATCGGTTCCTCACCATAGGTCATGTCTGGTCTAATTTCAATCTCCATTAATGAAATCACATGAGAGGGGTCTAATCGATATCGCCTTAACATAGATACATGGAACACATCATGAATATTTTCTAGTTCTGGTGGCAATGCCAAGCGATAGGCTAATGGTCGTACTCTTTTAGTAATCTCGTATGGTCCGATAAATCGCGGACTCAGTTTGCTTTTTCGGCCAAATCTTAATACCTTTTTCCATGGAGATACTTTCAAGAATACTCTATCTCTAACTTGAAATTTGATTTCTTTTCTTTTTAGATCAGCATATGAATTTTGCCTATCCGATGCCGCTATTAAATAGGCACGTATCACCTTCACCTTTTCTTCAGTTTCCTTTATTAGATCAACTACGTGAATCTGGCTCTCTTTGAGTTCTATCCAATACAATGGAGTTCGGCACTTTCTGCCATACAAGGCTTCATAAGGTGCCATCTTTAAACTCATTTGATAATTATTGTTGTAGGCAAACTCTACCAATGGCAAGTATTTTTCCCAGCTACCTTGAAATTCAAGGATGCAACATCGCAACGTATCCTCAAGAATCTGAATCATCCGCTTAGACTGACCATCAGTCTGTGGGTGAAAAGCTATACTAAAATTCAACCTAGTACCCAAGGCTTCTTGTAGCTTCTTCCAAAATCTCGAAGTGAATCTCGAGTCTCTGTCTAAAATTATCGATAGCGGTACCCCGTGTAATCTCACAATCTCTGATATATACAATTCGGTCAACTTAGCAAGTGAATAATCTATCCTTACCGGGATAAAATGAGCCAACTTCGTCAACTTATCCACCACAACCCATATAGCATCTTTCTTTTTCAAGGTCAATGGTAATCCTGTCACGAAGTCTATAGCAATTCTGTCCCACTTCCATCCGGGGACCATCACAGGTTGTAACAAACCTGAAGGTACTTTATATTCGGCTTTGACTTGCTGACATATCAAGCATTTCGATACAAATTCGAAGATGTCTCTCCTCATGTCGTTCCACCAGTACATTTTCTTCAAATCATTATACATCTTGGTACTTCCCGGATGAATAGATAATCAGCTATCATGTGCCTCTTGAAAGCTTTTTCGAATAATTTCATCGTTCCTCGGTACACAAACTCTACCTCTGAACATCAAACATCCATTAAAACCGATCTGAAAGCCTGATTCAATTCCCAACTCACATTGATTTCTTTTAGCTTGCAGGTCACTATCATTAGTCTGAGCATCATAAATTTCCTAAAGAAATGTCGGCCAAGCCCTTAACTCTGCCAAGACTGAACCATGATCAAACAATGCTAATCGATCGTTCATGGCCCTCAATGTAAACAAAGATTTTTTGCTTAACGCGTCGGCGACCACATTCTCCTTTTCTGAGTGATAATCGATGATCAGCTCACAATCTTTAGTTAATTCTAACCATCTCTGCTGTCTCAGATTTAATTCTTTTTGAGTCATCAAATACATCAAACTCTTATGGTCTATGAATATAAGATAAGTCTCACCATATAAATAATGCCTCCAATTTTTTAAGGAAAAAACAATGGCGGCAAGCTCTAAGTCATGCGTCGAATAATTCTTCTTGTGTGGCTTCAACTGCCGTGAAGCATAGGCTATCACTTTGTCGTCTTGCGTAAGCACACAACCCAGTCCATTTAAGGACGCATCACTATAGGCCACAAACTCTTTTCCTGACTCAGGTAATACTAGAACTGGAGCTTCAGTCAGCAATGTCTTCAACTTCTCGAAACTCTATTGACACTTGTCTATCCATTCAAACTTAATGTCTTTCTATAGTAATCTCGTCATTGGAGTCGCTATCATGGAGAATCCTTTCACAAATCTTTAGTAGTAACCGGCTAAGCCCAAAAAGCTTCTAACCTCAGTTACATTTTTAGGTGGTTTCCATTCAATGATAGCAGAGATCTTGCTTGGATCAACTCGGATGCCTTCACCCGAAACAATATGACCCAAAAACCCTACTTCAGGGAGCCAAAACTCACTCTTACTAAACTTAGCATACAACTATTTTTCTCGTAAAGTCTGCAACACAGTTCTCAGATGTTTCGTATGCTCTGTCTCATCCTTAAAATAAATCAAAATGTCATCAATGAACACAATGACAAACTTCTCCAAGTATGGCCGAAATATCCTATTCATTAGGTCCATAAATACGGCCGGTGCATTCGTTAACCCAAATGGCATAAGAAATTCATAGTGTCTATACCTCATTCTAAAAGTTATCTTAGGCACGTCTGATTCCTTAACTCGCAGTTGATAGTAGCCGAATCTCAGTTCTATCTAAGAGAATACAGTGACTTCCCTCAACTGGTTGAACAAATCATCGATCCCTGGCAAAGGATACTTATTCTTGATAGTTACCTTGTTCAGCTAACCTCATTAAACCATCTTTCTTCTTTAAAAATAATACAGGAGCACCCCAAGGTGAAAAGTTCAGCCTTGCAAAACCTTTATCCATTAGTTCTTGCAACTGTGCTTTTAACTCTTTCAGCTCAGTTGGTGCCATCCTATACGGAGCAATAGAAATAGGAGTTGTTCCTGGTACCAGTTCAATACCAAACTCTATCTCTCAATCAGGAGGTAATTCAGGTAGTTCCTCCAGGAACACGTCTAAATATTCACATACTATTAGTACGGACTCAATCTTCAACCCCGTTTCCTTAGTGTTCAGTACAAAAGCAAGGTAGGCTTCATACCCTTTTCTCACATATCTCTGAGCCATCATTGAGGTAATTACAACCGGTGGTGTACCCAATTCTCTTGAATCAACCCGTAAAATCTCACCATCTGGGCACTTCAATACAATATACTTGTTACCACAGTTTACAATTACATCATGCAGGGCTAACCAATCCATACCAAGTATTACATCAAACTCATCAAATGGCAATAACATAAGGTTAGCCAGAAAGCATTGACCTTGAATCGTTAAAGGACAATTCTTACAGACTTTATCAACCAAGACTGACTTGCCTAATGGGTTCGACACTCTGATAATAAATTCTGTAGGTTCAATGGATATATTCATACTAGACATCAATCTCATACAAACGTATGAATGCATCGATCCTGGATCAATTAAGGCAACAATACAAGTATTAAAAAGAGAAAAGGTACCCATGATGACGTTAGGAGCAGAGGCTTCCTCTCGAGCGCGTATTACATACATTCTTTATCGGTTCACTCTGGGCAGTCTCTAAGGAAGTGGTCAAGAGAACCACATCTATAGCACGCACCACTCTTCATTCGGTACTTTCTGAAGTGAAATTTATTTCAACTTTTGCACTTCAGTTTTTTGTCACCTACACTCCCCACACTAGTCACTATCGGGGAAGAAGACTTCTGGTTGCGCCATTTGGAGCTTCTCGCTCTACCCAAATATCCTACCAATGAAGTGGAGCATTCATGTTGGCTCTTTAATTTCTTTGTGGAAAATTAGAGCGCCCTACCGCTGGATCTCTTGCTCAAAACTCGAGCTTCTCTCTTAACTTGCTTCCTTTTATTATTGAGCTCCTCGGCCTTCTTAGCCTGATCAGCTAATACAGCAAAATCTCGTATCTCAAGGATCCGAATTAACAGCTTGATTTCCTCATTCAGATCTTCCTCAAAGCATTTACACATTTCTGACTCTGTTTGAACCCATTCAGTCGCATAATGATTTAGCCTTACAAACTCTCTTTTGTTTTTCGCTACAGTCTTATTTCCTTGTTTGAGTTCCAGGAACTCCTTTCGCTTCGATTCTGAGAACCTTTGACTGATGTATTTCTTCTTAAACTCTACTTGGAAAAATTCCCAAGTGATTTTTTCCTTTGGACCACTGAAAACACAGTCTTCCACTAGTGGTATGCAGTATCCTTTAGAAGAGATACAGTGGTGTACATGATAACTCGTCTAATACTCGTGTAGTGTTCTCGAGCCAGAACTCGGCTCGCTCAGCATCATCATCAATCTTAGCTCTAAATTCTTCAGCCCCATACTTTCTAAGCTTGTCCACTGAGGCTTTACCAATTCTTACAGGTGCCATACCTCGTGGCATTTCCTCGTCAGGTTAGTTAGGGGGCGGGGGAGGTCGTGGTATATTAGGTCGATTTCTCAAATAATCCCCAAACCACTCATCAATCATGTCAAAGAAGGCGGCTCTAGCCTCTTCCCGGCCTTCAGACATAGGCCTTCTACTACTGCTAGAAATAGCTCATTGTACGGAAGCTAGAACATGGCTCTCGGCTCCCTCGGACTCATCTTGTGCTTGATTGGAAGACATTTACTCTATTCAAAGACAATTAAGCAGTTAGGAGATGTCACACTATCAACGTTCGTATAATGACATGTATAGCGAAACTCAATACTCTCTACGGTAGTCCTAGAACCGACTAAACTGTAGCTCTGATACCACTAAATGTAACACTCTTTACCATTCCCAAGACTAGGACTAGGCACGAGGCGTTACCAGACTCATACTCGGATATTTTTGAACAATATGCGTCATAAAATTTCATTCCAATTTAGAAATAATCAAACAACATCTTAATGTCCCTATTATGGGACTACGAGGCGCTAAATCTACATTGAGAATGGTTCGGGACTAAACCGAGAACTTGAGAAAGTTCCTGGAAAATTTTCTAGGTTAAGCTTCACAAGCCCGTGTAAGGGCAATGCACACGCCCGTGTGCATTGGGACACGACTGTGTCCCCTACTCGTGTGGAATTAATTGAATTTATTTTCTATTTCGAACCTACAGGGGTTTTCACACGGCTGAGCACATGCCCGTGTCCCTGGCTCATGTCCTTTACACGGCCTAGACACGCCTATGTGTTCGCCCATGTCCAAAAACTTAAGCATTATGTTTATGATGTCAGCATGCATTTAGGGGCACGGCCAGGACACACGCCGATATGCTGGGCCGTGCCCTCCACACGATTGAGACACACGGACGTTTCTCTACCCGTGTGTTTACTACCATGCATTCTGACTTAAAAATTTTAGGTGCAGGGGACACACGGCAATACCATACGCCCATAGGGCTATCCATGTGTCACACACGGCCTACACACACTCCCGTGTATCTACCCGTGTGGACTCATTTTAGGCTATAATTTCAAGCCAATAGTTACCCTCATCACACACTCACATATATGAACCCCAATTGTATTTAACATAACCCAAATATACTTTAGAACTATCATCAATGATCAATTGCATGTTAACCTCATCTCATCGGTTATGTACATGCTCAATTATCCTCTTTTTATATTGAGGATTACCATCCTATTAGAACACATTTAGACTTGGCTCATTATTATAACTCATTGCCAATTATAGCCTAACTAGCTCCAAATGTTTTGGCCATATTCCATATGTCCATTCATGATGTACCACATTCAATCATCACAAGAACATTTTTTTAACATAAACATGCATGGTTAGTAGGTCATAACCTACAACAAAATGAGCCATGTCTTCTGGCCACATACAAAAAGAATAAGTTTAATATTTAAGCCTTTACATTGGCCAACCAAATGACACATATAATGTAACGCCCCGTATCCGAGATCGACTAAACCTACTCTAATACCACCAAATGTAATGCCCCGTACCCGAGACCGTTACCGGAGTCGAACACGAGGTGTTAACAGACTTAATTCATTGTTTAAACAGCTCAAACAATTTAATTTTAAAATTTCCAGTCAAGTTAGCAATCTACGTCACAGTCGCTTAAAAATTCATATCTTGAGTTCCAAAACTCAAAATCCAATTACGTAAATTTTACCTGAAACTAGACTCATATATCTATTTACTAATATTTTTTCTAGAATTTTTGGCAAGGCCAATTAGTACAGTTTATTAGTTAAAGTCTCCCATGTTTCAGGATTCGACTGCTCTGACCTCTGTGTATTACGAATTAGATATCTCTCTGTACAGAATTTCAATGACTATAAGATTTGTTTCTCTTAAAACTGGACTCAATAATAAATCTTTACATATAAAGAATGACTTCTAATTATTTTTATACAATTTATGGTGAATTTCCAAAGTCATAATAGGGGATCCAGAAATCACTCTAGCCCTGTTTCACAAAAATTTAAATGTCTCATAAATTATAATTCATATACCTGTTTTGTTCAATCTATATGAAAATAGACTCATTAAGCTTCAATTCCATAACTTACTCATCATTTAATTTCATTTCTACTATTTTTAGTGATTTTTCAAATTTACATCACTGCTGCTGTCAGATTCTGTTTTATGGCAAATTTCACTTTACTAAGGATTTTCATGGACTAAATATCATTTTAAACATACATAACATCAAATATGACTTAGATTGGCCATTTCAATGGCTAATCATTTACAAACCATTTTCTTGCCAAACCATAGCCATATCATAAGATCAATTATACAAAGTGAGTATTTTGCCATACATGCCACATTCAAAATATACAAGCCATTTTACCGATTTAAGCCTTCGGATAGTGTGAACGAGTCTTCGACCTATCCCGATTCTCAAGCCGGCTTGTCAAAACTACAATGAAAGAAAAGGAGGGAGTAAGCATAAATGCTTAGTAAGTTCACATGCAAATAGCAAGTAACATAATCACACAATCCCACATAAAATATCATTTACATTTAATATCTTTCTACGATTTCATCTTACCAAGTTTTCAACCCGAGGGTTTAAGCACATACCTGTCAAATTTTCTCATTTACCACACTTACCAACATGTCACCTTCGTTTTAGGCATTCTCCTTATTCTCTTAAGATTCACTCGTTGAACACATCGGAATATAATTCGAATACACGGAGAGTTTGTACATAAGTGCCACATATGTAGCCAAGCTACCATGTAACCCGCCCATAAGCGAACTCGGACTCAACTCAACGAGCTCGGGCGTTCGCATCCATAAGTGAACTTGGACTCAACTCAACGAGCTCGGATGCCTAGTTACATCTCACGAACTCGGACTCAACTCAACGAGTTCAGACATTTGCATCCATAAGTGAACTCGGACTCAACTCAACGAGTTCGGACATTTGCATCCATAAGTGAACTCGGACTCGACTCAACGAGTTCGGATGCCCAACCATCCTAGTGACATGTCACTTGTATTCTAATCTATTCCCAAGGTTTAAACGGGCCTTTTCCTCGATTACACATCTTTGCCGTCTTCCACAGAACATCGAAACCGATACTCGGTAGCAATTCATAATTTACATATTATTCAATAATAACCATGAAGCATAATATTTCATGATATTAATCATCATATCACAGAAATAACATTAAATTACTTAAAATGACAATTATGTTACTACATTTACACATGAACTTACCTCGGTATAAAATTATTAGCAATCGAGCCTATTCTTCGTAAACTTTGTTTTTCCCTCGATCGCGACTTGAATCTCGTTTCTCTTAATCTATAATGCCAAATTAATCTTATTTAATACATACATTCATCAAAACAGCATTTAATACGAACTTTGGCAAAATTACATTTTTGCCCCTAAACTTTTGCATAATTACACTTTTGCCCCTAGGCTCGGGAATTAAACTTCATCCCTTATTCTTATGTTTTATGACATGCTGATCATTTTTCCCTTCTATGGTAACATCAAATTCTCATTCTAACATGTACTTATGACTATTAGGTATTTTTACCGATTAAGCCATTTTACTCGTTTTCGCTTAAAACCGAGTAGTACAAGTTATCTGACATAATTTAAAACCTCATATTCTATCATAAAACACCAAAATACACAAATTTCACCTATGGGTATTTTTCCAAATATGAACCCTAGGTTAAATTATTGCTAGCATAAGCTAAATCGAGCTACCGGGATTCCAAAAACGTAAAGAACATTAAAAACGGACATAGAAAATACCTACAATCAAGCCTTAAAAGTTGAAGAAACCCTAGCTAAGGAGAGAGCAAAATTCGGCAGCAACTATATGGAGAAGATGACTATTTTGTGTTATTTTTCTCATTTTATTTCATTTAATATGCAAATGACCAAAATACTGTTAATACCTTACTTTGAAAATTTTCACGTACAAGCCCATTTTTGTCCAAAATTTTAGAAATTGGTCAAATTGCTATTTAAGACCTCCTCATTAATATTCCAAAGTAATTTCATACTAAAAACTTCTAGAATGCAAGTTTTGC
Organism: Gossypium longicalyx; assembly: GCA_025698465.1. Taxonomy (NCBI): domain Eukaryota; kingdom Viridiplantae; phylum Streptophyta; class Magnoliopsida; order Malvales; family Malvaceae; genus Gossypium; species Gossypium longicalyx. The sequence continues at coordinate 26,882,899 of CM046999.1, forward strand.
AAGTTATTCAATTTAGTCCCTAATTTCAATTTAAGCACTTTATGCATAGAATTCCGTCACGAAATTTTCACACAATCATACAATCATATCATAAACATCAAAATAATTATAAAATAATTATTTCTATCTCGGATTTGTGGTCACGAAACTACTATTCCGGTTAGGCCCTAATTCGGGATATTACATATAACAAAATAACAAAATAAACCAAAGCCCTATATATGCCATTGAACCAAAGTAAAAGTATCCATGTACCAAAGCTAGACAAGATGATAGTGTGTTGATTCTCCAACTATCTTTCAATCTCTACGAGTCCTCGAGCTCTGTAAGACAGGGAAAAGAGAGGGGTAAGCATTAGTAAGCCCGAATAACTAGAAAGTAAACTTACCGATTAATTAGCATACAACCATATTAGGCAATAAAACCAACAAGCATGGATTGGTTTCACTATCACATGCACTCAATCAACAAGTTAGTCTCATAACAGTACACCATGTAATTTGTCTTAGATGAGCTTATCATCCAACATTTTCATTTTTATATCTCATGTTAATCCCGTTAAGTTTCTTGGAAATCTCGATGGATTATCCATTTACTGTCAAGTCATAAGAGTGATCATCTCATGTACGCACTCCCGCAAACCTCACATCTTACGGCGGGATTACCAATCCAAGCTAAATCCCCCATAAATATAAACTCACGGAGTGTTGTCGGGATTACCAGTCTAAGCTAAATCACTTGTAGCGACAAACACCCTTAATGAGCTCATATCTGAATTACCAGTCCATGCTAAATTCAGACCCTAGTCGGATTACCCGTCCGGGATAAATCCATAATGCACACATATTCTTCGAGAGGCCCAATCACTCAAGGAACACTCGTCTGGGCTAGATCCTTTCTATGTTGAGATTAACGGATTACCCGTCCAGGCTAAATCCTTTTCTGCAACACATGCAGGATCTCAAGTCCTTTTCTAAATTCAGACCCTAGTCGGATTACCCGTCCGGGCTAAATCCATAATGCACACATATTTTTCGGGAGGCCCAATCACTCAAGGAACACTCGTCCAGGCTAGATCCTTTCTATGTTGAGATCAACGAATTACCCGTCCGGGCTAAATCCTTTTCTGCAACACATGCAGGATATCAAGTCATGTAAGCCATGGTTTATCCATCGAATTTCCCTTTTTGACTTCAACTGGGACATTTATTATCATGTCATTATTATTAACACAATTCATGGATTTTCATACCATCATTACAACCAATTATCATACATTCATAATACATGCAATTAGGCATATTAAGAGTTTACTTTAAGTTATTCGAACTTACCTGTCACTCGTTTTGGTTTCGCGTTTCGGTTATTCTGAAACCTTCCGTTTTCCTCGATCGACCTCCAAAATTTGTTCCTTGAGGTCTATAATAATAAAAAATAAATTATTAACACCTCACATTATTCTGTTCGAGTCTAAATTTCACCCTCAGATAAAATGATTGTTTTACCCCTAACCTTTTACATTATTTACGATTCAATCATTAAGCTTGTATAATGAAATACATGAAATTCCTTGGTTACCTAAACCTAGCCGAATGTATTATGAACTCATACTAGCCCATATTTTTCTCTATTTCACATTTCTACCACATATTTTGTACCTTTTGCAAAAAGGTCATTTTAGGGGTTTTTTATGAAAATCACTTAGGAAAAGATGTTTAACACACATCCAACTTTCATATTCCTCCATAAATCATCAAAGAATAAACATGTCACACATGGGTCACTTTACATACATGAATCCTAACTCAAAATATGGGTAGAAATGGAGAGAGTAAGCTACCGGGATTTTAAAAATACGAAGAACATTAAAAACAGGGCCTGGGAGCACTTACTATTGAGCTTGAAAATATTGAAAACACTAGCTATGGAGGGCTTGAGAATTTTGGCTGCAAGAGGGAGAAGAATGACTGATTTTTGCCTTCATTTTCCCTTTTTATTTCATTTATTACCAAATGACCAAAATGCCCTTCCTTACTAAACTTCTAAAATTTTCCATGCATGCCCATTTTTGTCAAAAAACTTAGAAATTGGGAAAATTTCTATTTAAGGCTTTCTAATTAATAATCTAAAGCAATTTCATGAAAATTGCTTCTAGAATCCAAGTTTTGCAATTTATTCAATTTGGTCATTATTTTCCAATTGGACACCTTACTCATAGAATTTCTTCATGAAACTTTAACATATGCATATTTTCATATTCTAGGCTTCGTAATAATCATAAAATAAATATTTCAACGTCATTTTTGTGGTCCCGAAACCACTGTTCTGGCTAGGCCCTATTTCGGGATGTTACAATTTGTATCCTATCTATTCTTAAGGTTCAACTGGGATTTATACACTGTTGATAACTCAAGTTTGAATGGAGATGAATTTTACAGTTCGAATAATTTGAATAACAGATTGGTGTAAATACCATTTTGGCCCTGTCAAGTTTGAAAATGAGTAAATTGGTCTCTCTCAACAAAAATTACAAAATAATTTTGAAAATTTAAAATATTCATGAAAATTTCAAAAAAGATTCTAAAAATATATATAAAGAAAGTTAAAAAATTAAAAAATTTTAACAATAATAATTTTGGGATCTAAATAAATTTATTAGTGATTCAAGTTTATCATACTAAAATATTTTTTTTATTTTGCTTTTAAAAATTTTTCAAATATATTATATATATGGTTTTAAATTTATTTCCTCTAATATGGAATTAGTTATACTGTAACAAAATTTTAATTTGACATGTTTAATTCTTTAATTTCACTCAGCTCGATTCGAGAAAATTTCAAATCGAGTTAGTATAATAAAATATGACTCGTCAACTTAATTAATTCAAAATTTTTTCACTCAATTCGACTCTATTCGATCGAATACTCAACCTTACTTGTGATATCAATTTAACAAAAGACTTAAATAAAATTATAGATATTATTTGAATTTTTTATTATTATTTACAGGATTCATCCCTAACGAAAGGAAAGCAAAGTATCAAGGCGTCCTATTCCTTCACTGCCCTTAACAGCCAATTCATCCACCAACAAAAAGTGAGAAAACCGCATAAATTAACCGTCACCCGCCCATTTCTTTTCATTCCCAAGCAACCTCTCTCTCTCTCTCTCTCTCTCTCTCTCTCTCTCTCTCTCTCTCTCTCTCTCTGTTAATGTTTTCTTTCTTGTTTTCCATCAAGTGAATAACCGTTCTAGAAGATTATCAGGGCAACATTACTATTACCGATATGTAGTATACTATACGGTAAGTTTTCGTTTTCGTCTACGTTCGCTTTTGCTTTTGCTTTGATTTGACCTCTAATGGCTCCTTATCACATCTTTTTCTATATCTTGCTTTGAAGTTGGAAAGATGTAGATTCTGTTTTTCTTTCTTTCTTTCTTTTCTTAGTCTAATTATTTATTATTATTAATGTGCCGGCCATGTTTGTTTAGGAAATTCCATGCGTCGTTGGTGTTTGAATCTTTGAATCTTTAATCTCTGAGTTCCATTTTCACACCGGTTATGGCTTGGAACAAACTCGGATCGCTTTTCTCTTTTCTCAAATTCCAGGGCATTTTGCAGGTTAGTTTCCTTTTATCAAAATCATTTGAACTTTTTTTTTTTTACCTCTGTCCAAATATATTTTCAAATCTTCCTAGAATTATTTTTCATGATTTGCTCTGGTTTTTTACTTTCCTTAATATGAGTGTTCCTTTATTTGTTTTGATGATTCCTTTCTTGTTTTGTAGCCATTACCATGAACCACGGCCTTTCCTGTTGTGTACCTTTCTTGTTTTCAGGAAATTTATTTAAGTAAAATTATAAAAATGTAAATGTTAAAAGACTTTAGTTTTTTTTTTTAAAAAAAAAAAACTTAAATTTAATTCTTAATTTTTCGGAGGAATTAAAATTACAATTTCTTCATTTAATCAAAAAAATTTAAAATTGAATAAATTAACTTTTGAAAGAGACTAAAAAAAATATTTTTTTTCAATTTAATCTACCCTTAGCTTCACTTCAGTCTAATACAATAGAAATGTCGGAGAAATAATGATAAATTAAAAGAACAAAAATAAAAATGGAGAAGATAAAAATATGATCAAAACACAGCCAATATGTCCAGACATGTGATATATATATATATATATATATATATTAATCTTTGTAATTTTGTCTCAAATGAGTACTTTGATTTTATTCTTATATGCATGTTAATATGCAACTAAAAATATTAATTCCACATTTTTATTGGTTATTATTGTAGAAAACTAGTTTTATTACCGTATATATTTTTCATATTATTAATATGTCAAGGTTTTGTAGTGCTCATATCTAATATGGATAAAGTTGAAACTCGTCTAATCTTAGAGTTTGAATCTTCAGCGGCTGCGACAGCAGCAGCAGCAGCAGGCGCCACCGCAGTCGGAGAGAGCTAGGGAGGCGGCTAAGCGAGCCGAATACCCTATTAGAACATATGGAGCGAAAGTGGCTTGGAATCATTTACATGATTGGTTAATATTAATGCTTCTGGTCATCATAGAGGTTGGTTTGTTTGTCATCCATCCATTTTATCGATTTGTTGGAAAGGATATGATGGGTGATCTCAGGTATCCAATGAAAGACAACACCGTCCCAGTGTGGGCTGTTCCTGTAAGTATTGATTTCTGCTTATTAGAGCATTTGCTGTTTCGTTTTGTATAAAAATATGCTTTTACTTACGGGATTCATTGATTACATGTGTTTGATCAGATTTACTCGGTTTTGTTACCGATCTGTGTGTCCATCTTCTTCTATTGTCGTAGGAAAGATGTGCATGATCTTCACCACAGCGTTTTAGGTAATGCCCATTCTGCTTTAAGGAGTAAACAGAAGAGTCCAGTGTGTGTGTGTGTGTGCATATTTATATAACGGATTTTGATGATGTTGAAGGGCAGGCCTGTTGTTTGCTGTACTAATTACTGCTGTTATCACGGATGCAATCAAAGATGCTGTCGGTCGGCCTCGACCAGATTTTTTCTGGCGTTGCTTTCCCGACGGAAAAGATGTAAGTCTTGGTATTTTTGTAGTCGCAAGGATAAATTTAGCTTTTATTTATTTTGTTATTTCTTTTAGGGTCATTTCAACTTTTAATTTTTAAAATTTAGTTAAATTAGTTGCTTTTAGATGAAAATTAATTGAACCATTAACAGTTGAAGTATAATTCATAAAAAAATTTAAAAAAATATATATTTAAAAAATTAACAAATTTCAAAAAGTTGATAAAATCTTTTAAAAAATTTGTCCATGTTAATAAAATTAAAAAAAACAAAATATTTTATTAATATATCAAATATTAACCTATATTTAATTTACTGAATTTTTTAAAAAAACTAGTCTTCAATATTTATATTTAGACAGGAAAAAGCATGATTATCTAAATCTAAAAATAAAATTAAAACAGAAAAATCTTCTGAATGTGTATATTCAATATAAATAGCTATGTATTTGATAGACATGAACATCATTCCTCAGGTTTATGATAAATGGGGTAACGTTGTGTGTCATGGAAACAAAGCGGACATAAAGGAAGGACATAAGAGCTTCCCAAGCGGTCATGCATCCTGTAAGTACTTCTCTCAGAACCATTTTTATGCTTAGGATTGATAATCCAGAAAACAATAAAAAGAAGATATATTGCATTGCAGGGTCATTTGCAGGGTTAGGCTATCTGTCACTGTACTTAGCAGGAAAAATCCATACATTTGATCGCCAAGGACATATCGCCAAACTCTGCATCACTCTTATTCCTCTGCTCGCTGCATCTCTTGTCGCCATTTCTCGTGTTGATGACTATTGGCACCATTGGAACGATGTCTTCGCTGGTGGTTTTCTAGGTATTCTTCTCTACACCTCTTATAGATATACATATCGGAAATGTGGTTACATTGGAATTGTTCGATTTTTACAGGCCTTGTCGTCTCTGCATTTTGCTACCGTCAGTTCTTCCCAAACCCATACGATGATGATGGTAATGCTTTAATTCTCTTCCATCTTTCTTGAACTTAAATAATTTGATTTAATTTCGAGTCTCATGTATTGATATGTGTTTTACAGGATGGGGGCCTTATGCTTATTTTGATGCACTGTTGGAGGAATTGTCGGATAACAATGGAGATGGGGCTGCTCAAACTACAAATCAACTCACTGCACACCCAACCATGGGGGTTCATATTGTAAATCAAACACAAGGATCAAAAGGTGATTCAGATTATGGTCCAAGCTCAAGATTAGATGACATAGAATTAGGAAGAAGGTGAGATCTCATCTTTCCTGTCATAAAATTGGTTGGATTCCGCATCTTAGAGATTGTTCAAATTAAAAGTGAGTTTATATACATATGTATGTTAACTGTAAATTTCAGAATAGTTAAAAAAGGGGTTGTAAACTTACTAAATCTCAGATCTAAGTCTTGGACTCATCATATGCCATATGGAACTATGTGAATTATACATTGTGTTATTTTAATTTCTACCATCTCAAGATTCTTCAAGTTTTATCGATTTAGTAGTTTTTTTCTTCATATTTTAATTAATTAAGGGTAAATTACACCAATTGCTCTAAACTTTGTTTAAAATTATACTTTGATTATCTAACTTTCAAAAGTTATGTAATAGTCACTAATATTATTAAATTGTTATATTTTTGTCTCTTGATTGTTAACTTCCATTAAAAAAGTACAGTACATCTTAATTCAAAAGGTTAATAGTTAATTTGGTCCTTGAGCTATAATTAAAAAATCATTTTGATATTTTAAAATTTTCTTAGTAATAATTGTAAAAAAGTTTAAAAAAAAGTCTTTAAAATATTAAATAAAATTCATATAATAAGGCAATTGCAACAAGGATAAACCGAGAATTTTGCAGCCAATTTTTTCTATATCCAATCTCAAAAAAATTATAGTCTTTAAACTTCAGATAAAAAAAATTAAATACTCGTTTACTTTAATCCTACTTGTTTTTTCATTTGCTTTGTTGTTTTATACTCTCTTTATTTTCATCTTTCATTGTTTTTTTTTTATGCAAATCCTTGTCAATTCCACTCTTTCCAAATCATTAAATAATATATATGCTTTATTTATAGTTGAAAGTAAAATATTGACTTTGAATTTAAAAGAAGATATGGTGGGTTGGAGAAGAAGAAAAACACTTTGTATTATAAATTTAAAAAATCCAAAATTCCAAAACTTAAAAATACTTGTTATATAATAAATATATGTTTTATAGTCCAAACTCTTTAATCGTTTGATTAGAGCTACAAAATAGGATGATAATAAACAACCTATTTTGGCCGAGGAATTACCTAGAAGTGAAGGTTTTACTTCTATGTGCATGTGGGTGAGAGAGAAGGCGCAAAATTTCAAGCATCTATATGGTATCTAGCTAGGAAGCAAGTTCTTTTGTTGGTGAGTGATTGAGGATGCAAGATTACCTAATAGTGTGAACTCAGAATCTATTAAGCTAAGCTCAGCTGGTTCCTTATAAACAAATCCAACTTCATTGCATGCCAATCCAAGTCTAAATGCTCCTACACAAATGCACTTTAATAAGCCTGAATCAAAGTTGAAAAAAGGGTGAGTGAAAAAAAAAAGAAAAAAAAAGGTCATATTGCAAATTCCATTCATAAATAGACATGATCATGGGTCGAGCCACTCGCTTAGGTTTGAAAGTCCCTCCGAAAAATGAGAGGATTTAGGTAAAAGTATAGGCCCAAAAAATGGGCTTGGACAAAAAAATAAAGCCTGTTTTCTAAACTGGTCGGGCCTCAGGTAAGATTTTTTCGCCTGGCCCAATTTTGCCTAAATTTTTTCATTGTCGTTTATTGCTTTTCTTTTATGTTGTTTGCTGTCATTTTGCTATTATATTGCTACTATTTTGTTGTTATTGTTTGGGTATTGTATAACTCTTGTTTTATTATTAACTTTGCTACTATTTTAGAGGTGTTTGTCTGCTAAATTGCAATTATCTTAGTGTTATTTAAGTATAAAGACCTTTTTAATGTATTTTCAATTTGTTGAGAAATATTTATTTTAATTTTTTTAGTGTATTTGATGTATTATATTTTTTAAAACCATGATCAGGTCTATTCATAATTCATAATTTTTTATTTGATATATATTAGAAAAAGAAAAGATAAATTGTACCCAATGTGGTTCAATTATTAGTAAGTTTACATTTTGATCATTCAATTTCAAAAACTGACAAATTGTTCACTAAACTATTCAAAACTTATCATTTAAGTCAATGCGCCATTAAGTTGTTAATAGATGTCTGATGGATGTTAACTCACTATTCATCATAAGGTAAACTACACTCAAGCTTACTCATCTATTAGTAAGTTTACAGTTTGGTCACTCAATTTCAAAAAAGTTACAAGTTGGTCCTAAACTATTTAAAAGTTTTAGTGCTTTAGGGACCTCTTTCACAATTGTATTCCAATAACCTCGTTGTCATCCTATCTCCTCCTTCGGCAAAGAAACATTCCAAACCAAATTTTCCCGCCTCTTCTTTCAACTTTATGGTTTAATTTTTCTTGAAATGGTCTGAAAGTCCGCTAATTTAAACTTGAAACCTTAACGGAAAAGCTCTCTAATCTCCATTTGTCGTTGTTGGATGACTACCTAACTCCAATATGTTCCTATTCTTAGTGAGATTTTATCCTTGACCTTTTGGATTGATTGACTGAATCTAAAACATTTGAGTCTCCTTTTTTATATTTTGATTATCTTTTCATTGATTTTATTTTGTCCTTTTGCTTCTATAAGTCTTGGTTGGGGCTTGCTAAAATAGGAACTATCTTCCTTCTTTTATTTGTATTTTTCTTTGCTTTTGATTGTGGTGATATTTGGTTGTTGGTAGGGTAAGGGTGTGTGAATAACTTGATTGTGGATTTTTTTTTAAAGTTATGGTTTTGGCCAAAGGTGAAATGGTTAGTAGGTTAAAAATGAAGGATTGCTTAATTGATTAGGTTAAATATGAGGCATGGGGTTGACAATGGCTTTGTTAGGGTTTAGGGCTTAAGTTATTGTTGATACTATTTAGAGTATGGGTTACAAAGTAATGGTGCAAAAATTAAGTGATCAAAGTGTAAACTAGTAACCTTACTATTATTTTAATGACCAATTTGTAACTTTTTGAAATTGAGTGACCAAATCGTTAACTTACTAATAGTTGAGTGATCCAAATAGTTAATTTACCCATCCCCTCATCTAACGTCCACTAGCAACTTAACAAGACAATGACCAACTTGTAACTTTCGTACAATTTAGTGATCAATTTGTAACTTTTTGAAATTAAGTGATCAAAGTGTAAACATACTAATAATTGAATAACAAAGAAAAGAGACTGTGGATATGCAAAGGCGAATTTCAGGGTAGGCAAGTGCCTTACCCCCTAAAAAATGAAACATTTCAATTTAGTCCTCTTATAAATAGAGAAACTATAAATTAATATGTAGTGAAATTACACTTTGGCCCCTTAAAAATAAAAGAATTTCTATTTAATCCTTTTATAAATAAAGAAATTATACATTAATATATAGTAAAATTATACTTTAGATCTCTTAAAAATGAAAAAAAATTGTTTAAATCCTTCAAAAATGATAAAATTATAAATTAATACATAATAAACTTATATTTTGATTTATAAAAATAATATAATTAAAATTAAAAAACTTTTTGGATTCCCCCTTACATGGTTGGATGAAAAGAAAAAAGTGGAGATTGAAAAATAACTTTAAAAAGTGCATCAATCATTAGGTGGAGTAGTGTTTATAATAATCGTTATTACAATTATTTTAAAATGGATGAAACTAAACTTGTTTATAAATCGATTTTTACCTTCATTTAATTATATGTTATTTTTATTAGAATTTAATCATTTTTATTTATTTAATTAAAATTACAATTAAATGAAAAAACTTCGAATTGTCTCATGTTTTCAAAACTAGTTTAAATTAAGTTATAAGACACATTTCAATGTTTTGCTCTGGATGAAAATTTAAGTTAAAGATTTCCTGAAGTAGAAGTAATTTGTTTAAGCATAATAAAAGTATATTATTTGAATAAAATGTAAAAAATTAATAAATTATTTATCAAAACTAGGAACATTGGTGATAATATTATGCTTGCTTAGGAAATTGTCACTGACTATCATACAAAAATAATTTCATTATATCGATTAAGTCTTAACTCGTTAACTCGATTGGCATAGGTATTATTGTCAATGTAGGAGGACGTGAGTTTGAGTGTGCTGAAGTGCATTATCCTCCTATTATGGGTTAAGGAAGGGCTATATGTGATTCTAGGCATTGTGTCAAAAAAAAGAAGGCAGATATAATCAAAACCTATAATGAGATTGTTTCTCAACCCATAAATAGAAGAATAATGCACTTCAGCACGCTCGAACTCATGTTCTCCTACATTGACAATAATGCTCATTCTAATCAAGTTAAGATTCAATCAACCATTATGAATTAGTTAAAATGCACATTTAGATACAATAGTAAAAAAATAAATTAATTTAAATTATATTAAAATGCACATTTAGATACAATAGTAAAAACTAAATTAATTTAAATTATATTTAAATTTACTAATATTATAATATATGAAATATTAATTTTAAATATTTTTAAATAATTAATATATTTTTTTGTAAATTTTAATTTCAATATATATCATATTTTAGATATTAAAATCATATATAAACATAATTATAAATAATTAATAAAAATTTCATATGTTATGAAACAACTGATTTAAATATTTGTTGGTATTGAAGGATGCTCTTTAATGTAATAAGTTGTTTTTAGGTAAAAGTATCGTGAAAGCTTCTATATTAGGAGTTAAATTGCATTTTGTCCTATTTATTAACAAATAAGTAAATAGTCCATGTACGTTAGATTAAATAGCAAATCGGTATTTTTTATTTAAAATTTTATTCATTTCTATTGTTAAAAATTGGTGTGGTAGATAGAACAATCAAACAATTACATGTGACAAGTCACGTGTACCTCATGTTGACGTACAAGGACCAGTTCTTAACATTTAAAATGGATGAAATTTATAACAAAAGAATCAGTCTGCTCTTTGATTTAATGTACAGGGATTAATTTGCCCATTTTCTTAGGAAAGAAGGTAAAATGTAATCTGACTCTTAATACAAAAGCCTCTATGATACTTTTACGAAACAATTTATGTTTCTTTTGGAAAAGGTGAGGGCATTACAAATGTCAGTTGGGAAGTAGTATGGTATCATGTTGTTTGCTTTCATTCCACTTTAAATGTTGAGCTAGTTGGAGGACTTTTTTACCTGTATAATACATTTTAAAAAATTAAATACTTAAATGGTATGTCAATACTATTATTTATCAAAATGGGGTATTTGAAACAGTCTCAAGGGGTGGAGGGAGGGAGATGGGCGGCATCCAAACTTCTCCTGACACAATCATTAACACATCATTACATGATGTATTTTTTAAAAAAATTATTTTTTTAAGAGTGGACGGGGAGAGATGGGCACTAGTACAAAAATGCAAATATTGTTAATTATACTGTTTGATAAAATAAATTAATAATTTAAAATAATTTAAAAAGTAGTTGTTAAGAAGTAGGTGGCATCAAGACTTAGAGGGCTGTGGAAGGGTCCCCATCAGTAGCACCGTCAGATGGAGGGCTGGTAGCAGGCAACACTGGTCAGGTGGAGACTGGCAGTAGGTGACACCACTAGTCTAATGTGACCACTCGGTCACAAAGCCAAACCCAAGTGTTTGTATTATTTTTTTTTCATTTTTCATGCCTATATAGATGGACCACTATGAAGAAAGAAGAAGGAAGAAAAAAAAATGGTTATGCTTGGTTCACTGTGAAGAAGGAGGAAAAAGAAGGTTTGTTTGTGAATTTTTTTTATTTGTTTATTTTATAAATGATTGTGTTAATTTGTTTGCTTTTTTTTTATGTTGTAGGAAGGGTGTATTTGAAAAAAAATGAAAGGTATGTTTCTATTTGTTTTTTATTTTGTAATTTTGTGGATAGTTTTTTGTAAATGCAAATAACAATAGTTTGTTTTGTTGATAGTTTATTTTAACATTAATTTTTTTTTGTTATTTACTACTAGTATAAAGACGATTATTATGTTCAAGAATGTAATTATTTCAAATTTTTATTTGTAATTATTATATATTTGTTTGTTAGTTTTGTTATTCCATAAATACAAAAAGAAAAAATTAACTAAAATGGTATGCCTAGGCGATTATCTATCAAAATGATACATTTGGTAGAAATAAATTACCGAAATGGATAGTTTTCTTAAAAAAATCGAAATGGGTTATTTGCTTCAAATTTTTATGGTGGTCCATTTTGATATTTAATCTTTTTTTTTGAATTATTGTGGTAAAAGAATTACATTTTACAAATGTTAAAAATATGTTACGTAATAAAATTTAATTAATTTTCTTGGATTATTATGGTAAAAGAACTACATTTTACAAATGTTTAAGATATGTTGTGTAACAAAAAAATTGTTATTGGGATAAAAAATGAATAAATAAATAAATGAGATTATTTTGAAAAAAATATGTGTAAAATAATTAGTAATTCTTCAAAAAAATATTAGTAATTCTTCAAATTACATTGTTATTAATTTGTTTATATGTGTAAAAATATTAGTAATTCTTCAAAAAAAAAATAAAAATAAAACTATACATAATTCATTTCTTTATTTGTTAAGACGATGATTAAATTTTTTGTGTGAAACTGCAAATATTGAAATGGCTTCTTTGATCACAGAAACAGATTACACATCAAATGCGATTGATTTATCAGTAATAAAATTATTATTTGTTATTCAGGGGTCACCTTATTTTTCGGATAAACGTATTATGCCATACTTGGAGGCATCTAGATTCGGATTGGCGGCATTGATCTGCATGTTTGATTTGAAGTACGACCTGATCTTTACGTTGGTTGAGCAGTGGCGCCTAGAGACCCACACATTTCATTTGTCGTGTGTGGAGTGCACCATCACGCTAGAAGATGTTGCACTGCAATTGAGGCTTCCCATCGATGGTTTTGCTGTCACAAGTTTTAGTACATTCTTTGATCCGATGACCCTTTGTGATGACTTATTAAGGCTCTTGCCCGATGTTGGTGATGATAAATTAATGACTTTAAGATTTTCATGGCTAAAGGTGAATTTCAAATATTTATTGAATAATGTCACTAAGCGGGATTTGATGTGCGTCGCTCGAGCGTATATAATGCATCTCATAGGGGGTACTCATGCCAAATGCAAACAACAATAAGGTACATTTGATGTACTTGCGCTTGTTGCAGGATTTATACGTTGCCCGTTCGTATAGTTGGGGCTCAGTAGTACTGGCTACATTGTATCACGAGCTTTGTCAGACGATAAAGCACTGTGCCATGAACATAGGCGGTTGCCTGGTATTGTTGCAGTCCTAAGCGCTTTACAAGATGCCATTCTTGGCATCAATTAAGCGTCAATCATATGTCTTCCCACTCATCAATAGGTGATAAAATTTAACCATCACAGCAAGAATTTTGCTTTGTCCAATATGGAAATTTGTTCTCACAAGTTTAAATATTTCGTAGATGGAGTAATCCTCAGGGTATTAGGAGGTCATATACACTTCCCATATACCGATAGATGATCGAAAAACGTGCCAAGGCCAGGGTAATTTTTGGTTAATATTCAATTCATGTTATTAATTGTGTTACTACCTCTATGTTATTTTAATCGTGTTATTACATCCATGTTATTAATTGTGCAGTTTATATGAATGTCATACTCATTACCAGACATTGTGCGAGTTATTCGCTTGTCTGCTCACATCCGCTCACACTTATGGTGCATTAACGTACCATTGCAGAATTTCCAAATGGTTGAGTGGTATAATGGGGATCGCGTATTGCGACAATTCGGGTGCGCCCAACCTATTCCAGATCCTCCATAGAGATTAGGGGCTATTGTACATGGAATTAACAAAAGGGGCAAACACAACAAGAATTGGGTATTAGAGCATGAAGAATTTATTATATTGTGGAACAATCGGATGGGGCGGATACTTCGGATGGATTATGCATTTGATTTGTGCCCCTCACTGGAATACACTACTTGGTACATGGCATGAGGGAAACCTTTTTTATTTGGTGGGAAAACGATGCTAGTCCCTTAACACATAGAAAGAGTAGAGCATCTCTCCCACTACGTGTGACAAGATCCTCCTACACTTGAATCGGAGCCCACACCCGAATCGAACCCTGACCATGATAGGTTTTATTCACATTTTTGGGGGTACTTCTTGTAACACCCTTAACCCATCTCTGTCGCCGAATTAGGGTTATAGAGCATTATCTAACAATTGAAACAACATTAACATCAAACCATCCTCAAACAAATAATGTAACATTGAATAAATAAATCTTGTTAAAAACCTATCAAACATAAGCATTTGGTCCCTAAATCGAGCCTTTAAGGCCCTAAAAATAGTTTTGGAACAATTTGAAACTAATTTGAAACAAATTAGAATATTTGAGAAAAAGTTGTAAAATTTGAAAACAGAGGTCACATGGCCATATGACATAGCCCAGGTAGTGTAACTATCGAACAAAGGGACACACGGTCGTGTCCTCACCCGTGCCTTCACCCATGTAACTCACTGATTTAGGACACACGGTCATGTGCCAGACCGTGTAACTCTTTAACTTGCGGTATACGGTCGTGTGCTATGCCGTGTATCTCACTGACTTAATACACTAAAAAGTTTACAAATAACACACAGTTGTGTGTGTCACATTGTCGTGTGACAGGTCGTGTGATCCATAATTTGACCCTAAAAACAAGTCATTTCAAGGCCAAAACACACTTAACTATCCATCCCATTTGTGCACACATTCAATTGACCTAAGCATCATTCAAACACTTATAAACATATCATTTCAACAACCTATTCCATCTAACCAATATAACAATCAAAGGCACCATATATATATCAAAACATCATTAACCAAACAAATCAATATAACCATACTTCAAGCATAAAAACCTAGTTCATTTATCTACCAAATGATATCACATATGACCTTTTACATGCCATCACAAACATACCAAAAAGAATATTATATACAAGCACTTAAGAATGGCCAAAATGACCTAACTTGTCAAAGCTCCAAAGTTCATCAAACCAAACATAAACTTCAAAAGCATATACATACCAAATAAACCATTGCACATTCAAGAATTGGCATTATAAAAGGGTTTTATACATGCCATTTATAACCTCGGTCAAAATACACAAAAACTACCAAAATGGTTGGTGGATAGTGTGATAGATCTCCGACAAACTTCCAACTAATCGAGTTTCTAATAATCTATAAAACAAAGGAAAGTAACTATGTAAGCAACTAGTTTTTAGTAAGCTCGTATAAACTCAAACATAACTTACCATTTTTTTTAGTACAAACTATAAAATAAACATAATATCATTATCAAGACCAAAAGCTTAGTAAAAGCCTATACAAGCACCATCAAACTCACAAGTTAGTAGGTTCATCCATGATACATATGAGTTCAATCATATAGTAAGTAGATTTCATTTACACATCATTTAACTCATTAACACTTTTATAAGATCATGAACCATTTCAATTGTATACTTACCATGCCATTTCCTTTACTTACCTACTGAACCATCTAGAATTATATTGGATGCCCGGGAATGCTCACACATAGTGTGCCTTTCCATATAACCATAACCTTTCCTTTTCAATAGTGTTCACACGAGCTGTGAAATGGGCATGCTTACATGAACTGTAGGTCAGAATGTTAGCTACACGATACTACTCACACAAGCTATAGAGAATCTGCAATATTTCAGGACCTCAATCATTGGTAGAACATTCAAGACTAGCACCCAAAACATGAAATCCCTAATGACATGTCATTCATATCCTAAAAATTCTTAATATTCAAACGAGATTTGTTATTTTTCAATTACTCAATACATCGATACATATGCAATTTCAAGTCCATTTATATTAACACATATAGCAAATACTCAATTTAGCTATCATTAAAACGATCATAATTCATATGAACTTACCTCGATAACTATAGTCATAGAAGTAGGATCTGAAACTAATCTAAAACTTTCACCTTTTCTCAATTTAAGTTCGGTTGTTATTTATCTTGATCATGCAATGAGAAATGGAGCTTGAAAAACCCTAGCTAAGCTTTCATGGTAGAATTGGTTTTGGAGACAACCAAATGAGGAATATGATGATTTTAGCTTATTAAATTTTATGTTTATTTACTAATTTACCATTTTACCCTTATTATTAATAAAAAATTTCAATAAAACCTTGTACATAACTATCCACTAACTTAATTATAGAATATTTACTATATAAGCACATTAACTTTCCTTTCCATAGCCATTTAGCCCTATTAACTAATAGAATTCAAATTTTGCACCTTTTTCAATTTAGTAATTAACCATTTAATCTTCAATATTTCTTAACGAAACTTTAATACAACTTTAAAATAGCCCGTAGACATTAAATAAATAATAAAATATTTGTTCTCTAGTCAAAATCGTGGTTCTGAAACCACTATTTTTGACACCACTGAAAATGGGTTGTTACAACTCTCCCCCTAAAGGAATTTTCGTCCCCGAAAATCTTTCCAAAAAATAAGTTCGAGTATTGCACTTTCATAGCTTCTTCCTATTCCCAAGTAGCTTCCTCGACTCCATGACATTGCCAAAGAACTTTAACTAAACCTATATGTTTATTCCTTAACTCTTTAACTTCCCGAGCTAAAATTCTGATTGGTTCTTCACTGTATGACATATATGGTTGAATCTCAACATCAACAAGTGAAATCATGTGTGAAGGGTGTGATCGATACTTCCGTAACATCGACACATGAAATACGTTGTGTATTTTCTACAACTCAAATGGTAAAGCTAAATGGTAAGCTACTGACCCAATTCTCTCGATGATTTATATGGCCCAATGAATCGTGGACTAAGTTTTCCTTTTCGGCCAAAACGGAGAACTTTTCTCCAAGGCGATACTTTTAAGAATACTCTGTCGCCATCTTGAGATTCAATGTCTTTTCTTTCCAAATCTAAATCTGATTTCTGACTATCAGAAGCAGCTTTCAAACAATCACGTATTACTTTGACCTTTTCTTCGATTTCTCGAATCAAATCAACATCGAATAGCTTTTTCTCACCAATCCAGTCCAGTATAATGGAGTTCTACATTTGTGACCATATAAAACCTCATACGACACCATTTTAGTACTCACATGATAACTATTATTATAGGAAAACTCAACCAACGGAAGAAATTTCTCACAGCTACCCTCAAACTCTAAAATACAATAACAGAGCACATCTTCGAGTACATGTATCACTCGCTCAGACTAACCATTAGTCTCTGGATGGAATGTTGTACTAAAATGTAGTCGAGTACCCAGAGCTTCATGTAATTTACTCCAAAATTGAGAAGTAAACTGTGGATCTTTATATGAGATAATAGACACTGGCACACCATGCAGTCTAACAATCTCAGAAACGTATAGTTCTGCCAACTTCTCAAGTGAATAATCTGTACATACAAGAATGAAATGTGCGGATTTAGTTAACCAATCAACAATAACCCAAATAGCATCTTTCTTTCTTGGAGACAAGGGTAACCCTGATACAAAATCTATTATAACCCATTCCCATTTCCATGCTGGAATTATCACAGGCTGTAATAGTCCAGAAGGTACCTGATGCTCGGCTTTAACTTGCTAACAAGTCAAACATTTCGATACAAACTCTAAAATCTCTCGTTTCATACTTGTCCACCAATACATCTGTTTCAAATTATCGTACTTTTTGTTACTACTAGGGTGTATCAAAAAATTACTACTGTTAGCTTCCTATAAAATCTTCTGTATAATATCATAATACCTTAGAACACATTTTGTTTTAGAAATACAAACTACCATCAGGACTAACGTGAAATTCTGAACCAGGTGTCTTTTCAATCTGCTCCCGTTTAACAATCAACTCAGAGTCACTTTTTTTATCTTCACAAATCTATTACAGAAATGTTGGTCTAGCTTTTAGTTCCGCTGAGTATTCAAAGCTCACAAAACAAATAAAGATTTTCTACTTAAGGCATCAGCAATAACATTAGCTTTTACTGGATGATAATCGATGATCAAATCATAATATTTGAGTAGTTCCAACCATCTACGTTGTCTCAAATTTAATTCTTTTTGTGACACCAAATACTTCAATCTTTTGTGATCCGTGAAGATATGACATTTTTCTCCGTACAAATAGTGTCGCCAGATCTTTAAAGCAAACACAATAGTTGCAAGCTCTAAATCATGAGTTGGGTAATTTTTCTTGTACGGTTTCAACTAACAGGAAGCATAAGCTACCACTTTGCCTTCTTGCATCAAAACCCAGCGTAAACCATTCAGTGAAGCATCACTATAAATCACAAATTCCTTGTCAGACTTTAGCTGAATCAACACAAGGGCTTCGGTCAGCAACACTTTCAACTAATCAAAGCTTTGCTGACATTTCTCGGACCATTCAAACTTGACATCTTTTTAAAGTAGCTTTGTCAATTGTGTGGAAATCATCAAAAACCCTTTTACAAATCTCTGATAATATCCGGCTAGACCCAAGAAACTTATGATTTATGAAATATTTCTCGAAGGCTTCCAGTCTACTATAGTTGATATTTTACTCGAATCCACTCTAATTCCATCTGCCATACGTGTTCCAAAAATCTAACTTCTTAGAGCCAGAACTCACACTTGCAAAAATTAGCAAATAACTATTTCTCACGCAAAGTCTGTAAAATTATTCTCAAATGTTGTGCATGCTCAATTTCATCTCAGGAATAGATCAAAATATCATCAATGAATACAACCACAAATCTATTTAGATACGGCCAAAATATTTTGTTCATCAAATCCATAACTACAACACATATTTTGGTTAAACCAAATGGCATAACTAAAAATTCATAATGCCTGTACCTAGTTCTAAAAGTAGTCTTTGGCATATTTGAATCTTTAACCCGTAACTGATAATATCAAGAACGGAAATCAATCTTTGAAAATACTGTCGCACCTTTCAACTGATCAAACAAATCATTGATACGTGGCAAAGGATATTTGTTTTTAATCTTGACTTTATTAAGTTGTCAATAGTCGATACATAATCGCATTGATCCATCCTTTTTCTTAACAAATAGTACAAGTGCACCCCAGGGAGAAAAACTAGACCGAACAAATCCTTAATATATCAATTATTGCAACTGTTCTTTCAACTCTTTCAATTCTATAGGTGTCATTCTATACGAAGATATCGATATCAGAGAAGTTCCTAGTACTAACTCAATGGCAAATTCAACCTCTTTAACTGGCGGTAACCCTGGTAACTCTTTTGGAAATATTCGAGAACTCACAAACAGTCATAACTAACTCTAATTTCAATTCTGAAGCCCTGGAATCAAATATATAAGCTATGTAACAACTCGATTTAGACCCTATTCAGAACTGTGGTTTCGGGACCATGAATTCGAGTCAGAAAAAATTTTAAAAATTATTTTCAGTGTTTATTATGTGTGACTTAATATCCGTGAAATTTTTGTGTTTTAATTCTATCGTTTGAGTGCCCGATTTAATAAAAGGGCCTAATCGCGTAAAATGAAAATTTGATGGTTTAATTTGTAATAGCCGAATTGTGGTTGTCTTTATAATTTGAAGTATTTATGTTGCAACTAGACCATTTAATTATAGCATGGACGGTTGTGGACAACCATTATAAGTTTTAGTTATTAATTAATAAAGGTTAAAAATGTAAAATGTAAAATAATATATATGATATAATAAAGCATATAATAAAACATCATGCATCCATCTTTTATTTTCCATGATCAAATACTAAAAGAAAAGAGAAAGAAAAATGCTTTGAAAGTTTCGGCCATTTGGTAGCATAATTAAGGTATGTAACTAGCTCGATTTTTTATCATTTTTACGTTTTTGATATCGTTGCAGTGTAATGTACAAAGCCCATGCTTGAATTTTTTATTTTGATGAATATTTTGAGTTATGCCATTGATGAATAATTGATCTTTGTGATGTTAGTTGATGAATTATGAAAGATATGTTTTGGATTAATATGTTTTGTATTGGAATTTTTGATAATCTTGAGTAATTAGGACTAAATTTCAAAAATAATAAATTGAGGGACTAAAATGTGAAATAAATGAAATGTATGGACTTGTATGAACATGGGTATCATTCGGCCTAAGCATGGTGTGTGCAAATTTTGCATGTTTTGTGTTTTGTGCAATTTGGACTAAATTGTAAAAAGTGTAAAATGTCAAGGGTAAAATGGTAATTTGCCCATTTATGTGTTTTTGGACTAAATTGAATATAATTATATTTTAATGAGCTTAATTTGAATATGTTTAGATCAAGAACTAAAGAAATCGGATCTGGATTGGGGAAAAACCAAAGTTGTCGAATAGTCGTTCCGTTCTGATTACTGTTGTACAAGGTAAGTTTATAGGCAAATAGATGTTGTAAATTTCAATATATGCATATTATAAATGTTGAATTGAATTATTATAATTGTTTGAGAATCTGCTGAAACGATATATGTTTGAGAGCAATGGTTACGAGTTCGATTCGATCGAGTTACGACATCCAAAAGCCCCGTATGAGCCTTAGGAATAGATAGGATATATATGTCATGACATAGGATTTCGATATGTGATGTACGAGTAAGACCATGTTTAATACATTGGCATCGATATGTGATTCCGATATATGTGTGAGAGTAAGACCACGTTTAATACGTTGGCATCGATATGTGATTCTGATATATGTGATTACATGTAAGACCACGTCTGGGACGTTGGCATTGTACATTATGTGTGATTATCCGATTATCCCATTCAATTTTGAATGGTTCAACAGGCAAGGGTAAGTTGTGATTGAATGTGTAATGGAGTTAAAGTGATCAGGTATGTGTTAGTTAATTTCCTATTTGAAGTTAAAGTAAGTTGGCTATTTGGTATGTGATACAAATTGTATATGATACAAGTGAATATATATGTGATCTTTGAAGTGAAAAATTAATTGTGTTATAATTTATATGTGCATTTGGCCAATTTGAATTTGTGGAAAAATTATATGTTTGATAAATGTAATTGCAAGTTTGAAATTGTATATAAACATAATAGCATAATTCGATTTAGTTGTATTGATTTATAATGCCATTGATTTGTTATTTTCTTATAACTTACTAAGCTGTGATAACTTATTATGTGTGTATGTTTGTTTCTGTTCTATAGATTTTGGAGTCAAGTACAAGCTCGGGGATCGTCAGTGAAGTTCATCACACTATCGATTGTTTTCGGTACTTTATAAGCTAAATTTCGAATCTATGGCATGTATAGGCTAGATTATATTTGGATATGTCGATTTTGTTATGTGTATATATATATAAGCCATGCGAAAATGGCTTGTTTATTTTGTTAAGTTCGGTTTCAAGGTTTGATCAAATTATGGTTATGTTTGGTTGTGGTTTTGGTGATTCGGCTATGGTTTATACATAGACAAATATATGTGAATTTGGTTCATATGATTTGTTAAGGTTTTGTTATGTGAGTTGGTATTAAGGTAAATTCAGTTATGGCATATAGAGGAAGTGAAATTGATATGTTTATTAACATTGAGGTTTAGTAAGTTTGATTATGGTTGAGTTATTTTGGCAAAAAGATTAAAGATATATGTATATTTGATGAATGTATGTTTGGCTATGATATTTGACTATCTATGTTCGGTTTATGATGGCTAGAATGGATATGTTTTAACTATTATATGAAGTCATATTAAATGACCGAATATATATATAAATTGATTTAGTTGTGTATATGAAATTTTGGCATGATTTATAGCACATGGAATTGACATGTTTTGATTTAGTAAAATTATATGAAAAATTATTAATGTTAGTCGAGTGAGCAATGTATGAATTGATTATGTTACAAGTGAAATTCGGTCATTTAGATATGATTATATGTATTTGTAAAAATTTTGCTTTGTTAACCATGAGGTATAATTCAACTTAGGCTATTATGCACATGTAGGAAAGATTATAAATGAATGTATTGATGCAAGTTGAGTACATGAAAATGAATTGTGATTAATGTTTATATTAAGTGTTCAAATGCCATGTTATTTAGTTACTATGTTCGGTTAATAGAAATATAAAGTATATGCGATATGATATGTTTTATGTTAATAAAGTTATTAAAATGATTAAATAAATATTATTGATATGTTTAATTTCTAAAGCATGATCAGTATATGTATTATAAGTGGTAAAAATCATGTTGGTTTTTGTTTGGTTAAGAAATGCAAATGTGTGAATAGTGTAAGTTGAGAACTATATGGTTTAAATTAATATGGTCTTATGCGCATAGTCTTGTGATGAGTTAATATGGCTAGGCATATTGATTTGGAATGTTTTTTTTTTAGTATTCGGATTAGGTATGCTATGAAATGTCTTTGATGTTTGAAAACAATTAAAGATATTATAGTGGATTACACATGAATTAGTAATGCACATGATTATATTTGATTATTTGATAACAATATTGATATCATTAAATTTTATAGCGTGAATTATTTTTGTAATATGATTAATAATGTATGTTTGATTTGTATCGGTTATGTGCTTGGTATATGTAAACTCAACTTATATGGATGATTGTTTAATTGCTAATTGAGTAAAAAATTATTATAAAGAAGTTGATATAATATTGTGCATGATTTGTGATAAGTGAATGTGATGAACTATGCTTATGTTTGGTAATGCCTCGTAACCCTAATCCGGTGACGAATACGGGTTAGGGGTGTTACAAGGTAGATACGCCTCACAACCCTTTCTGACATATTTTTGTGCTGACATAGCTGAAATAATAATAGTTGTACTATCAAATCTATCATATTCAACCTGGACTATTTCACCATTCTGACATTTCAACAAAATTTGCTTTCGTCTACAATTCACAATATTATCATGCAAAGTCAGCCAATCCATACCAAGAATTACATCAAGCTCATCAAATGGTAATAGCATCAAATTAGCCAGAAAGGTACAATCCTGAATCATTAGGGGACAGTTTCCACAAACTTTATCAACTAACATATACTAACCTTAAGGATTCGTTACTTTGATTACAAATTCAATTGACTCATAAGGTATTTTCTTATCCAGCACTAAGGTTGTGCATATATATAAGTGCGTTGACCCCGAGCCAATCAAAGCATTAATATTAGTATCAAAGATAGAAAATGTACCAATAATCACATCAGGTGCTGAAGCTTCCTCACGAGCTCAAATTGCATAAACCCTAGCTGGTGCCCGAGCCTCAAATCTAACTGTAGAATCTTTCATTCCACTTTGACTATTTCCCGCATTACCACTATTTCTAGATGGCCTTCCTCCTGTAGTAGTGTCACTCAAACGAGTGTTCTGAGTTTTCTCTCTATTAGATCTTTTAGGACAGTCTCGAAGAAAATGATCATAGGAACCACATTTTAAGCACTATCCATCTCTCAATCTGCACTCCCCAAAATGTCATCTATTGCACTGTTGACATTCAGGCTTATTATTCCAAACACTCCCTACGCTCTTTACAGAAGTAGCTTAAGGTCTCAAATTTGAATGTTGCTTCCCTTTATCTCTTCATGAAAAGCCTACTAAAGTTTATGTACGACCATGAAATTCCTTTGATTTCTTCGATAGTGATGAAAATAATTTCCCCATAGGTCGTTTACCAACGTCACAAGCTTCAAAATCTGCCTTTCTTTTTGCTTTACTAAGTTCTTTATCTTTATGCGCTCGATCTACCAATACCACGAATTCTTTCAATTCTAGAATCTCTACTAACAGTTTGATATCTTTGTTTAAACCATCTTCAAACCGAGTGCACATAACAGCTTCTGTTCGTATACATTCCCAAGCATACTTGCTAAGTCACATGAACTCTCTTTCATACTCGACTACAGTCATACGACCCTGTTTTAACTTAAGGAATTTTTTTCGCTTTTTGTCAAAATATTGCTGACTAACATATTTCTTCCTGAATTTTGTCTGAAAGAAATCCAAATTTATATGATCTTTTAGTACCACCACAATCAAAGTATTACACCACTAATACGCTGAGTCTTTTAGCAACGATATCGCATATTTTAAACATTCAGCGGGAGAACAAGACAATTCATCAAAACCCTCACAGTATCTTCTAACCAAAATTCAACTTTTTCAAAGTCGTCTTTGTAACACCTCTTACTCGGATTTGACGCTAGAACAGGTGGAAACACGGAAATTTACGCATTTTTACATGCCCTTTTTCACTTAAAATCACACTGTTTCAATTAAATTCGTGTCGAAAAATAATTAATTTTTATAAAATAATTAAAGTACACTTAAAATATGAACATATTTAAATTTAGTTAATTTTATAATTATTTTTGATAAATTTTGGTTATTTTCTGCAGATTTGCACAAAGGGCAAAAAATGGCTCGGTAGGCACTACTAAAAGCACAAAACCATGAGGCAATTTGACGTATCGAGGCGAATTAATTTCCAGCCTAAGATGGTCCAATTATGTGTATTAATTCATAATATAATTAATTTTAATTTATACCCAATTTAATTTGGGATAAATAAATTATTATTAATTAATTATGGAAAAAGTGGTCTAGTTGAACCGAACCGATTGAACTGAACCAGCCAAGGATTGGGCAGCCCAAAACCGTCCATATTTTGACCCAAATCAGCTTATTATCTGATTAATTAAGCTTGCAAAGAAGCCCTTGAAGACTTGTCAAAGTTGCATTCAAGCCCTTCCACAATTGGTGGCTTTACGGATTTGCCCCAAGCTATATTTAGCAAAGTTGAAAGCATCAACTTTGCCACTTGTGTGGCTGGCCAAGGAAGGGCTCTTTGGCTGATAATTTCAGATATTTTTAGCAGCCCTCTTCAGCTATAAAAACCCCCTTGGCTGATCATCCAAAGTATCTCATTCATTCCTCATTCATTTCACAACACTTCTCTCCTCTCCCATTCTTTTTCTCTCATTTTTCCATTTCAATTTCCTTGCTCTTGGGCTGATTTCTTCCCATGGAAATGGGGTGTTCTTCAACCATTTTAGAGCAACAATTGAGTGTTTATCGAAGCCTTGATCGGCGAGGACAACAAGAAGGAAGAACGGAGCAACCTAGTCAAGCCTCAAAAAACCACCGGATTTGATTCTTGTTCCCTATCTCTTTAATTTTTGTTGTTGTTATGATGAACATATCTATGAATATTCATGTTGTTGGAATGTTAATTTAATCAACTTAGCTTGAATTTAATTCGTGTCATTAAATATTGGCACGGCATATTATCTTAAAGCTCTATCCCTATCATCAACAATAAGGATAGGATTTTGGGCAGGGTTTGCTCCATTTCCTTGATTCGGATTTTCAAAATTCATCTCTTTGGCCCTTCTCTAATTTGCTTGTCTTCTTCGCTCTCGAAAAGTTCGTTCTATCTAAGGGTCTACAGGGAGTAGCTCAATAATCCAGTCAATACTCATAAACACCTGAAATAATCACAAAAAATTAATTAAGTTAAAAAATTAAATAAAAAAATAAACCAAAATGTAAACTAACAAATTCACAAATAACTTTTTAAAACAGTCCCCGGCAACGGCGCCAAAAACTTGGAACAACAGAAATGTGCAAGTGTACACAATCGCAACAAGTAATAAAGTGACAAGTAAATGTCGAGTTATCGTACTTACAAAGGATCGTGAAAAGGATTATTTATGAATGCAATTTAAAACACTTTGGTGAAGAAAAATATTTTGTTTTGAAAAGGGTGATTAAGAAAAATAAGATTTTAAACTAAATAAAGATAAAAGTTCTAATGCAAGATTTCAAAATATGATTTAATCAAGATGACATAATTGTGTTCGGTTGATTGCATTCCGTCTTCTTAATTTTTTGAAATTGTGCTTATGCTGTTATAGGCCTCGGTAAAATGTTTGATTAAGTAAAATCATGCCTAATTTATTCTTGCGTTATGACTATGAGGTAACTAATGAATTAATTATTTAAACGGATTGAAATTGTAATTAATTGACGCAGTACTTAATCAGTGCATGTTTATTCTTCTAAGGTAGCTGAAGGTTAAATTAGCACTGTATCTGGCGACATTATTGCCTTGCATAACTTGCAAGATTATTGTGATTAAACTATTTCAAGGTAGGGATACTTGGTTACCTCACATAGTCTTTTATATGCTTGTTAGATTTAATAAAACGTTTGAATTGACATAGGGATATGCAAGAGATTAGTTCAGTTTAATGAGTATGTATGTGCAATAACATGTTTGCTTACTAGAATCTGTTTAGTCGGTTGAATTGACATAGGGATATGTCAAGAGATGAATGGATTTTGGTATGTAAGTATGTTCATAAGTTAGCAAATTACCGAGTTGCCGTGAATTTATTCGTAACGACATAAGCATGATTTTAATAATTTTAAGTTAAAGAAATGTAATTAATCCAACACAATTATGCCATCTTAATTAAATCATATTTTGAAATCGTGCATTAGAACTTTTATCTTTATTTAGTTTAAAATCTTATTTTTCTTAATCACCCTTTTCAAAACAAAATATTTTTTCTTCACCAAAGTGTTTTAAATTGCATTCATAAATAATCCTTTTCACAGTCCCTGTGGCTACGATAACTCGACATTTACTTGTCACTTTATTACTTATTGTGATTGTGTACACTTGCACATTTCCGTCGTTTCAAGTTTTTGGCGTCGTTGCTAGGGACTATTTTAAAAAGTTATTTGTGAATTTGTTAGTTTACATTTTGGTTTTTTTTATTTAATTTTTTAACTTAATTAATTCTTCTGTGTTTATTTTAGGTGTTTATGAGTATTGACCGGATTATTAACCTACTCCCTGTAGACCCTGAGATAGAACGGACTTTTCGAGAGTGAAGAAGACAAGCGAATCAAAGAAGGACCGAAGAGATGAATTTTGAAAATCCGAATCAAGAAAATGAAGCAAACCCTGCGCAAAATCCTATCCTTATTGCTGATGATAGGGATAGATCTTTAAGACAATATGCCGTGCCAGTATTTAATGATCTTAATCCAGGTATTAAGAGACTCAAAATTGAGGCACAACAGTTTCAGGTAAAGCTAATCATGTTCCAGATGCTTCATACAGCGGGCCAATTCAGTGGAATGCCTACCAAAGATCCTCAACTACATTTAAGACTATTTATGGAGGTGAGCGATTCTTTCAAGTTAGCCGGAGTACCCGAAGATGCATTACGATTGAAGCTGTTCCCATATTCGCTGAGGGACAGAGCTCGAGCCTGGTTGAACTCATTACCACCGAACTCAATTTCCATATGGCAAGAGTTAGCAGAAAGATACCTTATGAAGTATTTCCCACCTTAGCAAGAATGCTAAGTTGAGGAACAAGATCACTGCATTCCAACAAATGGATGATGAGTCCTTGTATGAGGCATGGGAAAGGTACAAAGAGTTATTACGAAAGTGCCCTCATCGTGGAATCCCACATTGCATCCAACTTGAGACATTTTATAATGGTCTCAATGCTCACACGAGGATGGTATTGGACGCTTCTGCTAACAGTGCTCTCCTTTCTAAGTCTTACAATGAGGCTTATGAAATTATTGAGAGGATTGCCAACAAAAATTACCAATGGCCGACCAACCGAGTAACGTTAGGAAGACAAGTTGCTGGAATACATGAAGTAGACGCTCTTACTTCACTCGCATCTCAGGTATCATCAACATCCTCAATGCTTAAAAATCTTACTACTAATGGGTTTAACAGTTTTGTAGCACAGCCACCAAATCAATTTGAAAATATAGTCTGTGTTTATTATGGGGAAGGACATTTGTTAGAAGAATGTCCATCAAACCTAGAATCCATGTACTACATAGGAAACCAGAACCAAAATCGAGGAAGGCAAGGATTGCAATCTAATTTTTATAACCCATCGTGGCGAAATCACCCGAATTTTTCTTGGAGTAACCAAAGAGCTGGAACCAGTAACACTTACGCCCAACCTAGATCGACCCAGCCACCAATTTTCCCCAACAAGTTCAGAAACCAACTCAAGCTGAACCATCTAATGGCTTAGAAAATCTGTTGAAGGCATACATGGCCAAGAATGACGCTTTAATCTAAAGCCAAGCAGCTACATTGAAAAACTTAGAAAACCAAATGGGCTAGCTTGCAACTGAACTCAAGAACTGACCACAAGGTGCTTTACCTAGTGATACGAAGAATCCGAGGAATTCGGGGAAGGAGCATTGCAAAGCATTAACATTCAGGAGTGGAAAGACAGTAGAGCCCAACACCATTGAAGCTGAAAAGGAGCAAGCTGATGCTCAAGAATTAGAGGAAGTTCAACCAAGTGTTGAAATTTCAGTATCATAAGAACTAAAATCTACAAAACCCGACAAGGTAATTTTAGAATAGCTAATTCTGATCAACTAACAACCCTGTCAGATGTAGAATTGCCACAGAAGACGAATCAACCAGTTCCAGTAAAGAAACCACCACCACCCTACCCTTAAAAACTTCAAAAGCAGAAGCAGGAGATTCAATTCAAGAAGTTCCTAGACGTACTCAAGCAACTTCATATCAACATTCTGTTGGTTGAAGCATTTGAGCAAATGCCGAACTACGTCAAATTCATAAAGGATATCCTGTCCAAAAAATAAAGACTTGGAGAATTTGAGACGGTAGCTCTGACGAAGGAATGCAGTGCATATCTTCAAGACACACAATCCCCAAAGTTGAAGGATCTTGTATGTTTTACCATACCTTGCAACATTGGAGCAACATATTGTGGTAAGGCACTATGTGACTTAGGTGCGAGTATTAAGTTAGGGATAGGTGAAGTTAGACCTACTACGGTTACACTTCAACTAGCAGATCGATCCTTAGTACATCCAGAAAGAAAAATTGAGGACATATTGGTACGTGTAGATAAATTTTCTTTTCCCTGCTGATTTTGTTATTCTAGACTTTGAAGCAGACAAAAAAGTGTCAATTATCTTAGAAGACCATTCTTAGCAAACGGAAGGACCCTTATTGATGTGCAAAAAGGCGAGCTTATTATGTGTGTTCAGGATGATCAGGTAACATTTAAAGTCTTTAAGTCTATGTGATTTCCTGACGCAATTGATGATTGTTCTGCAGTATCCGATTTAGAGGATTTAATAGTAGAGAAGGAGCTTATGAGGATCTGTTGGAACAAATTTTGACATCAGATCCTCTGAATGATGAAGAGGAGGATGAATACTTAGCTTTGTTAAAAGCTAATCAAAGGGGGTTTAATCCATAATCCTGCTTTGAATCTTTGGATTTAAAGAAAAGGAATTATGCCCAACCAAATGCGTCAATCGAGGAGCTGCCTAAATTAGAACTCAAGGTACTACCTTTACATCTAAAATATGTTTATTTAGGTAACTCTTCTACTCTGTCTGTGATTGTTTCAGTAGAATTAACTACTAAGCAAGAAGAGAAACTCATCTTGGTGTTGAAACAATTTAAGAGGGCTATCGGATGGACCGTAGCCGATATCCGCGGTATTAGCCCATATGTATGCATGCACAAGATCATACTAGAAGATGGTGAGAAAGGGACGGTTGATGGACAACGAAGACTAAATATAACACCCCTAACCCGTATCCGTCATCGAAATAGGGTTACGAGGAATTATCAGACTTATACACTAGCATTTGTACAAAATCGAGTCATAAATTTTCATTCCAAATAAAAACTTTACATATTTCACCATAAAGTCCCTAATATGGGCCTACGGGGCCCAATACTTGCTTTAAAAGTGATTCGGGACTAAACCGGCAACTTTGGAAATTTTACCTTGAAGATAGGGGCACACGCCCGTGTGGCCTGGGACATGGAAGTGTGGCCAGCCCGTAGGGTTCCCATGGCCGTGTAGCCAGCCCGTGTGGAATTTTGACTTGCAATTTCTTAAGCATCAAAGGGGTACACGGCCTGGGCACACGCCCATGTTGCTAGGCCGTGTGGTAAATTGATTTTTCACCATTTTTAACCCATTTTCATATGATTTTGACACAACCATGCTTGAAACTCGTGTCCCTTATACGACTAAGGCACACGGTTGTGTCTTTTGACCGTGTACTATCCTGACTTCATATTTAAGGATGCAGGGGACACACGGCCATTTCACACGCCTGTGGGCTGTCCGTGTGTCACACATGCCCGTGTGTCTTACCCGTGTGGACGAAATAAGGCCATTTCCTAGCCCTATTTCTCACCCAAACTTAACCATTTTCCTGCATGAAAACTGACAAGCATATACCATTCATTTCAACCAATTTCCAATATTCAAATTAATATGTTCCTATTTTCAATCATGCTTCTAAACTTACTCTTACATAAAATTTGACAATTTATGTTCATGGATGGTTTTACTTAACTTGATTAACCAAAAACAACTCATAATACAATACCATACCATATCATCATTAAAAAATACATTACTAGCCATTCCAATGGCTAGATTACAAACCAACATTTTTAAGTATTGCTTGTCTACATTAGTCTATACATGCTATTATATCAAAATAAGTCTAACGTTTATACCAAAATCAATGGATTGATAGTGTGATGATAACTCTGACCCCAAATCCAACCTTCACGAGCTTTGAGCACTATAAAACAGGAAAAATAAACCTAGTAAACATTATATGCTTAGTAAGTTTATATAACCAAACTACACTTACCATTCATATATAACAACTAAATCACACATAAGACAATTTATCTATCAATTTAGCAAACTAGTAAATATGGCCTATACACAATCATTCAACCAAATTGGTTAGTACAAAAAGTTAATATGCATAGATGAGCTCATCATGTCATTTCTTCTTATTTCACTTGTTAATACATTTCCGTTGAATCTTTGAATTTCCGATGGACCTTTCCTTTTCTAATTGTACACCCAAGATGTATGTTCCTTTCCAAGTGGTAAACATAAAGTATGCCTTTCCTTTTCATATGGTATACACAAAGTATACATTTCCTTTTCATATGGTATACACAAAGTATACCTTTTCTTTTCAAGTGTACACACAAAGTGCACATAACCTTTTCAAGTTGTACCATTTGGGTACATAAGTCCTTTTCAAGTATTACCCTTTCGGGATACATTTCATTTTCATAATGAGATCAAAAGATTATCCTTTAGGGACAACCTTTATTACAACATATGCAAGATCTCATATTCACGGTAATCACCTGTCCAATCGGAAATCAATATTCAAACGGATTCATGCACCATTTCATCATTTATATAAGTCACAAATCAATAATTTTTTATTACATGTACTTACCAATTACAAATCATGATGCACATAATTCAACAATCAGTTCAACACATTTTCATACTTAATTTAGTTATACGAACTTACCTTGACAATTGATCATACCTACTAATCCGAAACTTTTTCTTTCCCTCGATCTTTTTTTTTGTTCGACACTTCTGGATCTATATAAATAAATTTAATCATCAATTCTAAGATTTTTTACATTCAATCAAGTCCATTTCACATTTTAGGAAAAAGTACCATTTTGCCCCTAAACTTTTAATTAATTCCAATTTCGTCCTTAGGCTCGGAAATTGAAATTCATGCAATTTACTCCTTATTCCAAGCTTATTCAAAATTCCAATATAACTTTTACAGCACATGTATTTCATAAATTTCAAATTTTTTTTAGAATTTCACTACTTAGCAATTTAGTCCCTACACATGTTTTCACTAAAAATCACTTTGTAAAAGTGGTTTATCTATCAATAATCTTTCATTTTCTATCAAAAAATTTCAATTTACAGCATATTCTTCCGTGGGTAATTTTTTAAACTTTGGTTTTCTTTCAATTTAATCATTCAAATAAAGAAATTAAGCTTTCCCGATCTTAAAAATATAAAAATTACTAAAAATGGGACATAGAACTTACCAATTCAAGCTTGAGAAATTTCTTTTCTCTTTCCTAGGGTTTCCATGCATTATATGGAGAAGATGATGATATAAAATGAGTTTTAATTCTATTTAATCATTTATCACATATTATTTAATTTAATTTCCAATTTAATCCTTAACCTTTTTCAATTTTTCCATGGATAACTCATTAAAAATATCTACATGTTTTTCATCAATGGCCTAATTGCCATATAAGGACCTCACATTTTAAATTCCCTAGCTATATAATCCCTCTAGCTATTAATATGCAACTTTAACATTTTACTCAACTCAGTCCTTTTTGCAATTAGATACATAATTGATAAAATTTTTGTATAAAAATTTTCATGCAATATTCCTATAATAATACCTATCATTTTATGGAATTTAAATAATTTTATTTTTTAGACTCAGATTTGTGGTCCCGAAACCACTATTCCGATCTCACTATAATTGGGTTGTTACACTAAACCCCATCATGAAGGACGCAGTCAAGAAAGAAATCATCAAGTGGTTAGATGCGGGTATAATTTACCCCATCTCAGATAGTTCATGGGTAAGTCTGGTCTAGTGCGTGCCAAAGAAAGAAGGTATGACGGTCATTAAAAACGAGAATAATGAATTGATACCGACTAGAACGGTTACGGGAGGGAAAATTTACATCGATTACCGGAAGCTGAACAAGGCGACTAGGAAAGATCACTTTCCTTTGTCGTTTTTGGACCAGATGCTGGATAGACTCGCAGGGCGAGACTACTACTATTTTTTTGATGGATACTCGGGGTATAATCAGATTACAGTACCACCAGAAGATCAACACAAGACAACATTCACCTGCTCGTATGGTACATTTGCATTTAGGCGTATGCCATTTGGGTTATGTAATGCACCTGCTACATTACAAAGATGTATGATGTCTATTTTTACTGACATGGTTGAGAAGTATTTGGAAGTTTTTATGCATGATTTTTTAGTATTTGGAGATACTTATGAAGATTGCTTAGCCAATCTAGCGAAGGTACTAAGGCAATGCGAAGAAACAAACCTAGTACTCAACTGGGAAAAGTGTCATTTCATGGTACGAGAAGGGATTGTTCTAGGGCATCATATAACGAGACATGGAATCGAAGTAGATAAAGCAAAGGTAGATGTTATTGAGAAACTCCCATCTCTAACACCTGTAAAGGGTGTTAAGAGCTTTTTGGGCCACGTCGGTTTCTATCGAAGATTCATCAAAGACTTCTACAAATTACTAAACCTTTATGCAAATTATTGGAGAAGGACGCGACGTTCAAATTTGACGAAAAGTGCTTAAGAGCTTTCAATGATTTGAAAATTCAATTAGTTAAGGAACCCATAATAGTCACACCAGACTGGGATTTGCCATTTGAATTGATGTGTAACGCGAGTAACTTCGCGATAGGAGCCGTTATGGGTTAGCAAAGGAACAAAGTTTTTCATCCTGTCTACTATGCAAGTCGAACTTTGACAGGAGCACAACTGAATTATACGGTAACAAAAAAAGAGTTACTTGCTATTGTGTGTGCTTTTGACAAGTTTCAATCTTATCTGGTAGGTACCAAAGTGACTGTTTATACAGACCACTCAGCGATCAAGTATTTACTTTCTAAGAAAGATGCTAAGCCGAGATTAATCCGATGGGTACTTCTACTTCAAGAGTTTGATCTAGAAATTCATGATCGAAAGGGAGTGGAAAATCAAGTAGCAGATCACTTGTCCAGATTGGAGCCGCAAGAAGGGAACTCTCCTCTTATACCAATTCGAGAGACGTTTCCGGATAAACATGTAATGTAGGTAAATCATGTCCATAATACCCCTTGGTTTGCTGATATTGCTAACTATCTAGCTTGTGGTTTGATGTCGATTGATAAGACGTATCATCAAAGAAAAAAAATTTCACGATGTGAAGTACTATTTCTGGGAAGAACCATACTTGTTCAAGAAGTGTGCAGATCAAATGATCAGGAGATGTGTGGCAGAAGATGAAGTACAAAAGATTTTATACCATTTTCACTCAGCTCCAAGTGGGGGACACTTCGGAGGTACTCGTACTACGGCCAAATTATTGCAAGCCGGATTCTTTTGGCCAACACTATTCATGGACGCATACGCTTATGTAAAAAGCTGTGATCGATGTCAAAGGGTTGAAAATGTCACCAGTAGAAATGAGATGCCTCGAATAAACATCATTGAGGTAGAATTATTCGATGTTTGGGGTATTGACTTCCTGGGTCCTTTCCCTCCATCTTTTGGTCACAAGTACATCTTGGTAGTTGTAGACTACGTGCCTAAGTGGGTCGAGGCTGAAGCATATCCAAAAAATGATGCTAGAGTTGTAATAAAGTTTTTGCAGAAACACGCGTTCATAAGGTTTGGAACCCCAAGAGCTATTATCAACGATGAAGGGTCCCATTTTGTGAACAAGTGGTTGAAATGGTTGTTAGATAAACATGGAGTGAAACACAAGGTTGCTATAGCTTATCATCTGCAGACAAATGGGCAAGTGAACTGGAAAATAAGGATATCAAAGGCATACTTGAGAAGGTAGTTTATCCGAACCGACGAGATTGGTCCAAAAGACTGGATGATGCTTTGCGGGCTTACAAGACAACATAGAAGACACCTTTAGAGATGTCACCCTACAGCTTGGTCTTTGGGAAAGTTTGTCATCTGCCTTTGAAGTTAGAACACAAAGCTTACTAGGCCCTTCGACAACTCAACTTGGATCTTAAGCTTGCTAAAGAGAAACGGATGCTCCAACTCAATGAGCTAGAGGAATTTCGAACGTTCTCGTACGAAAATACCGAACTACTCAAGGAGAGACTTAAGAAATAACATGACAAGCACATTCGAGTTCGAGAATTTGAAACAGGTTAGCAAGTTTTGTTATTTAATTCCAGATTAAAGTTCTTTCCAGGTAAACTAAAATCACGTTGGTCCGGTCCATTTACGATTCATCACGTCTATCAATACATAGTTGTCGAACTCCAAGGTAAGGGAGGTAATTTTCAAGTTAATACTCAGCGTCTGAAACATTACTAGGGAGATAAGACTGAACGGAATCAAATTTCGTTCATTTTATCAGATGTTTGAATTTTTTTATTTTCCTTTTTAATAAATGATTTATGATATATTTTCGGGATCAGTATGTTTAAATAAATTCTGTCTAGGAGATTGGAACTTAAACGGGACCGCTTGTGACCCCTCCAATCTTTCTTGGGAATTGATTTTAACATAATTTTCCGAGAAATTATTCCCTAAATAGAAAATTAAAATTTTAGTTTTTCAAATAAAAAGGTCAATTTTGTCCCAAGTTTTAAATTGCAACTCAATTTCAAATTTTCATTAAGCCTAAGGACTTAATTGAATTATTTTTTAAAATTTGGTTGCTCTTTTTTGTAAATATTAAAACTAGATGCCTCTTTTTGTAAATATTTTCAAAAGGCTTCTAGAATAAATGTTTTTAATTTTAAAAAAAAGATGATAATTATTAATATATAATTATATCTATTATAATATATATTAATTATTATCAACTTTATATAGAGTTAGGATTAGTGTTAATTTAATCATATTTTATTTGATAAGTTTTTAATAATAATAAGATGATAACCTTTAATATATAATTATATCTATTATAATTTATATATATTATTTTTTATCAATTTAGCATAGAATTAGGATTAGTTTTAATCATATTTCATTTTTGTTAAATAAATTAATAGCATTAATAATTTAATATGCATATATTTAATTGTTGTTAACTTGGATTAGAATTAGAACTTAGAGTTTTTAATTATCAAATTTCTCTAAGAATTCTACTTTAAGTCCTATTCATTTCATTATAAATACCACCTTCTCCATTCATTCATCACTAAAAATCCCAAACACCAAAACCCTTAAAGTGTCGCAAGTCCCTAGCCTAGTAGCCATTCGGCCAGCAAGCACCCAGCAACCCAGCTCCATCGCACGCCTACGCCGTGCACACCTGCCCCCAATGCACATTGCATTGCGCGCCTTGTCCTACTCCAGCACCTGCACACGTTCAGCTCTAGCACTCACCAGGCCCGCACCTTGGCGCTGCATCTGCTCCAACTCCAGTGTGCGCGCGCCTAAGCTGTTGCCCACTCAACGTTGCGTCCTGCTGCCCGTGCAGCTCATCGCGCCAAGCTGTGTCGTTTCTTGCTCCTGCTTGATGAGTTTGCTTGCTGTTCGGCACTTATGTGGCACACACCTACACCAATATCCTAAGCCGAAATCTTCCAACCTACCCTAAGTTGACCTCTTTTGTTTATTAATTATTTTTAGGAGTTCTGAGTTTTATAAATAAATAAAAAGGCGCTAAGACAAATTTGTTTTCTCCTAAATTTTAATTTTATTCAATTATTTAATTTTTCAATTTACTGAATTATTAATAATTTTTGTGAAATAAATTTTTGAGAAAATAATTTTCACTATCTTTTGTTCAGGTTAATCAAGCCTCGCAAGAGAACTCATGCTTGTGCCCAAATTGATGAAACTCAAAACAAGTTCCATTGTGAAGAAGCCAAAGCAAGATACGAGAGTATCTTCAAAAAATCAACAGATGCATCTAGAGAAAGGCTTTACATTGAAAGAGAGCAACTACAAAGACTTTATGGCACGTATTCGGCATGTTGCTGAAGCCCTCAAGTGGGAATTGTTTTGTGAAATGAGGCTTAGTGTGGATGAGGAACTAGTTCGTGAATTCTAAGCAAATTTAACCTCAAGCGATTTGACAGAAGTTCCAATTCACGGAATCAATGTACCAATAAGTTCAAATGCTATTAATGAGTTCTTTGAATTACTTGATTTCGAAAACGATGAATATTCTTCTTTGATAAGCAACATCGAGCCTAAAAATTTGCAAGAAATTCTTGAGGAACTTATAGTTCCAGGTTCTAAGTGGATTGTGTCAAAGCAAGGAATCCACACTTGTCGAAGAAAACCTTTGACACCACTTGCAAAGGTATGGTTCTATTTCATCCGTTTTAGCCTTATGCCTAGTTCGCATGGGACTACAATCTCGCTAGAGCGAATGGTCTTATTATATTCGATTTTAACTAGAAAGACCATTGATGTAGGAAAAATCATCCTACGAGAGATGAGGAATTGTGCCACTAGATGTTCTGGCCCCGCTTATTTCCCCTTTACAATAACAATTCTATGCTTAAAAGTTGAGATTCTTGCAAATGTAAAAAAGACAGGGTATAGCCAGGCCACAATCACAGATTGGGAACTCTACCGAGTAGCTGGAGATTCTGTTCTACAACAGTGAGTTGAAGAAAGTGAGGATCTTAATGAAGAGGAAGAAGAACCCACAAAGATCGAGCCAATATGATCGGCTAAAATCCCTGATAGGGTAGAACCAATAGAACTAGAAGTTGAACCTAATAACGAAACTTCAACATTTAGAGCTCAACCGCTAAGCCCAGGTCTTTGAGATGAACTGTCAAAGTTAATGGACATAATGCAGCATATGCAATGGCAGCAACAAGCTTACTGGAGATACTCAAAAATAAGGGATGACTTGATGAAAAGTGCTCTTAAGAAAATTTACAATGACCCATTTATTTTTGTGCCTGAATTTTTAGATTTTATATATGAACCATGGAGTCCATTATCGAAGAAGGAGCGAAGCGATTCATGCAAAGGCAATAATGATGGAGCAAAAGATGAGTCAAATTCGGAAGGGTCTGCAAATAAATAAATAGGGGATCTTGACTTTATTTTATTTCTATTCTTAGGTCATTTTAGGATTAAGTTAATTAGGAATTATTTTTATTTATACATAATATATCAAGAGAGGAAAATCATTAATAAAATGTGAACAATTCACAAAGTATAAAGTGTGGCAATAGGTATATACATGTCTAGGATTGGATTTAGAAAAAGCTTTGTACTTAAGCAGTCAAATTGACTCACCTCTTTTTTTCTAAAATCCTACATGGTGTATAGTATCTATTCACTTTAAACAATGAGGACATTGTTCATTTTAAGTTGAAGGGACCAAAAAATTCAATTATTTCCACTCAAAATATTTTTTTCTGTTAATTATGATTAGGATATATTTTGTTCAATGATTTGAAATTTTGTTAAGTATGCTAAACTTTAGTATGAATAAAGTTCTATTATTTCAATGAATTGTTATGTTAGCTTAATAATGATATAAATATATTTTTAATAAAGCATGCAAATCGCACCATAAAATTTTAGTTCCTTACGAAAGTTAGGCATGCATGAAAGTTTAAGTCTTTAGAATTGACTTAGTAGTTTCTTGAGGCGAAATCCTAGGAAGCATGGAACACTGAAAATGATTTAGGCAACTTTTGTTTGGACCGTTTAAGCCTTTCAAGCCAACCATGATGAAATTTTTATCGTTTGAAACCCAACTTTGAGACTATATGGCCTAATTTTATTTTGAACCCTTGCAAATTTAGCCATCACTTCTCTCTTAACTATCTTAAAATTGTCCCAAACACTAGACTCAGTACTATTCAAAGTATTCTTTAAAAATAAGTTTGGGGGAGTTGAAAAGAAGTATTGAATGCTCTAAAATTGTAGTACATTCAGCAAAATGCTCGAATTTAAAAAAAAAAAAAAAAGAGCATGAGTTGTTAAAATAAGATGTACAAAAGAGCATGTGAAAGCAAATAAAGTTGATGTATTAAAGGTAATTATTTCGAAGGTCCGATACAAGCTAAGTTTACGGTTTAAAAGCCTAAATTTACCTATCTTTTACCTACCCTTAAGCCCAGCCACGTTACAACCTTGTTAAAGACCTATTGATTCAAAAGTTTCAATGCTACCTACATTAGTGAAGAGAAATTGCTACGTACAACATACGAAGACATAAGTTAAACTTGATGATTGCAGCTTAATCTTAAATAAAAGGTGTAATATCCCGAATTAAGGCCTAATCGGAATAGTGGTTTTGTGACCACAAATCTGAGATAGAAATAATTATTTTATAATTATTTTGATGTTTATGATATGATTGCATGATTGTGTGAAAATATCGTGACGAAATTCTATGCATAAACTGCTTAAGTTGAAATTAGGGACTAAATCGAATAACTTGCAAAACTTGCATTCTAGAAGTTTTTAGTATGAAATTACTTTGGAATATTAATGAGGAGGTCTTAACTAGAAATTTGACCAATTTCTAAAATTTTGGACAAAAATGGGCTTGTACATGAAAATTTTCAAAGAAAGGTATTAAGGGTATTTTGGTCATTTGGTAATTAAAAGATTAAAAAAAGGAAAAATATGGCAAAATATGTCCATCTTCTTCATTAGGACGAAAATTAAAGGGCTCTACATAGCTAGGGTTTGTTTCAAGCTTCCAAGCTCCATAGTAAGTGATTCCAAGCCCCGTTTTTAATGTTCTTTATGTTTTTGGAGTCTCGGTAACTTGATTTAGCTTATGCTAGCAATAATTCAACCTAGGGTTCATA
The DNA here is from genome assembly GCA_025698465.1 of Gossypium longicalyx. NCBI lineage: Eukaryota > Viridiplantae > Streptophyta > Magnoliopsida > Malvales > Malvaceae > Gossypium > Gossypium longicalyx. Next base: position 26,922,648 of record CM046999.1, read on the forward strand.
TTTGGAAAAATACCCATAGGTTAAAATTTGTGTATTTTGGTGTTTATTATAAAATATGAAGTTTTAAATTATGTCAGACAACTTGTACTACTCGGTTTTAAGCGAAAACGAGTAAAAGGACTTAATCGGTAAAAATACCTAATAGTCATAAGTACATGTTAGAGTGTGAATTTGATGCTGCCATAGAAGGGAAAAATGATCAGCATGTCATAAAATATAATAATAAGGGATGAAGTTTAATTCCCGAGCCTAGGGGCAAAAGTGTAATTATGCAAAAGTTTAGGGGTAAAAATGTAATTTTGCCAAAGTTCGTATTAAATGTTGTTTTGATGAATGTATGTATTAAATAAGATTAATTTGGCATTATAGATCAAGAGAAACGAGATTCAAGTCGCAATCGAGGGAAAAATAAAGTTTACGAAGAATAGGCTCGATTGCTAATAATTTTATACCGAGGTAAGTTCATGTGTAAATGTAGTAACATAATTGTCATTTTAAGTAATTTAATGTTATTTATGTGATATGATGATTAATATCATGAAATATTATGCTTTATGGTTATTATTGAATAATATGTAAATTATGATTTCCTACCGAGTATCGGTTTCGATGTTCCGTGGAAGACGGCAAAGATGTGTAATCGAGGAAAAAGCCCGTTTGAACCTTGGGAATAGATTAGAATACAAGTGACATGTCACTAGGATGGTTGGGCATTCAAACTCGTTGAGTTGAGTCCGAGTTCGTGAGATGTAACTAGGCATCCGAGCTCGTTGAGTTGAGTTCGAGTTCACTTATGGATGCGAACGCCCGAGCTCGTTGAGTTGAGTCCGAGTTCACTTATGGGCGGGTTACATGGTAGCTTGGCTACATATGTGGTACTTATGTACAAACCTTCCGTGTATTCGAATTATATTCCGATGTGTTCAACGGGTGAATCTTTAGAGAATAAGGCATGTTGGTAAGTGTGGTAAATGAGAAAATTTGACAAGTATGATGAAATCGTAGCATGATATTAAATGCAAATGTAACATGAATGTCTTGGTGTTATTTATGCAAATGATGTTTTTATGTGGAATTGCATGATTATGTTACTTACTATTTGCATGTGAACTTACTAAGCATTTATGCTTACTCCCTCCTTTCCTTTCATTGTAGTTTTGACAAGCCGGCTTGAGAATCGGGATAGGTCGAAGACTCGTTCACACTATCCAAAGGCTTAAATCGGTAAAATGGCTTATATATTTTGAATGTGGCATGTATGGCAAAATACTCACTTTCTGTAAATGATCTTATGATATGATTATGCTTTGGCAAGAAAAGATTTTTTGAATGATTAGCCATTGGAATGGCCAATCTAAATCATATTTGGTACCATGTATGTTTAAAATGCTATTTAGTCCATGAAAATTTATAGTAAAGTAAAATTTTCTATAAAACAAAATATTACTGCAGCGATGACGTGAATTTGAAAAATCACTAAAAATAGTATAAATGGAATTAAATGATGAGTAAGTTATTAAATTGAAGCTTAATGAGTCTATTTTCATATGGATTAAACAAAACAGGTATATGAATTATAATTTATGAGACATTTGAATTTTTGTGAAACAGGGCCAGAGTGATTTCTGGATCCCCTGTTCTGACTTTGGAAATTCGCCATAAATTGTATAAAAATAATTAGAAGTCAATCTTTATATGTACAGATTTATTATTGAGTCTAGTTTTAATAAAAACAAACTTCATAGTCATTTAAATTCTGTACAGAGAGATATCTGATTCATAATACACAGAGTTTAGAGTAGTTGAACCCTGAAACAGGGTAGAATTTAACTAATAAAATGTACTAATTGGCCCAGCCAAAAATTCTAGAAATAAATTAGTAAATAGATATATGAGTCTAGTTTTAGAGAAAATTTACGAAATTGGAGTTTGAGTTTTGGAACACAAGATATGAATTTTTAAGTGACTGTAATGCAGATTGCTAGCTTGACTGGAAATTTTAAAAATAAATTGTTTGAGCTGTTTAAGCAATGAATTAAGTCTGTTAACACCTCGTGTTCGACTCCAAAAACGGTCTCGGGTACAAGGTGTTACATTTGGTTGTATCAGAGTAGATTTATTCGTTTCTCGGGCTAATGTGTTGTATGTACGGGTTTTGCTATACATGCTATATATATATATATATATTGTGATAAAGTGACGACTTCTGACCTTTCAAATGATTTTTTTATAGTAAATGGATCCCGATCCAGTTGCGACTGATGATGTAGAGAGTAATGCACCAGCTCCGGCTGAAGGGGCGGTGTCAACTGAAAATCCACCTCCTACTGTTGGTCAAGGAGGAGGAGAAGGGGCTCGGGAAGCCTTTCTCCAAATGATGAATGCTTGGTATACAGAGTTCGTTCGTACGAACCCGAATGTACAACCTCCCCCACCTCCCCCGATTCCTCAACCTGTACCCCCGATGTCTCAAGGTGTAGATCTGATGAAATTTCATAGAACTCTAGTTGACAGAATCCGTAAGCAAGGGGCCGAAGAATTTAGGGCAAATATTGATGATGATGCCGAGAAAGCAGAGTTTTGGCTTGAGAATTCTATTCGGGTATTTGATGAATTGTCGTGCACACATGAAGAATGCTTGAAATGTGCTATATCATTGTTGAGGGATTCAGCTTATCATTGGTGGAAGACATTGACTTCAGTAGTACCGAAAGAGAAAGTAACTTGGGAGTTCTTTCAAGAAGAATTTCGGAAGAAATATATCAGTGAAAGATTTATTGATCAGAAGCGTAAAGAGTTTCTTGAATTAAAGCAGGGGAACATGACAGTTACTGAATACGAAAGAGATTTTGTCAGGTTGAGTAAGTATGCTAGAGAATACATTCCTATAGAAGCTAAAATGTGCAGACGATTTGAAGACGGACTCAATGAAGACATCAAAGTATTTGTTGGGATTCTTGAATTAAAAGAAATGGTAGTACTGGTTGATCGAGCTTGCAAGGCTGAAGAACTACTTAAAGAGAAGAAAAAGGCAGAGGTTGAGACTAGAAATTGGAAGAAAAGACCAACGAGCAGTTCATTCTCATAGCAATCCAGAAAATCTAGAAATATGAATCCTCGTTCACAGGTTTCGGGTGGACAATCATATGGAAATTCTAAGAAGCAAAATGTGGGTCTTAAATCTTAGACTACTTCTGCGGCTAGTGTGGGAAATACGAGATTTGTTAAGCCCGAGTGCCAGCAGTGTGGTAGGAATCATTTTGGCCCATGTAGAGCGAATGAATGTTTTCAGTGTGGTTCTCCGAATCATTTTATTAGAGACTGCCCAGAGAGAGTTGAGAAAGAAAAATTTCAGAATGTAAAAGCTAGTGGTGCAGACTCGAGGGGAAGATATTCGAGAAAAGCTAGAAATGAAGCAAGCAGTAAGAATGTAGTCAGAGATTCAGCAGTTAAACCTGAAGCAAGAGCTCCAGCTAGAACTTATGCCATAAAGGCACGTGAAGATGCTTCATCACCCGACGTAATTACTAGTATATTTTCTTTTTATGATGTTAATGTTAATGCTTTGATTGATCCCAGTTCTACTCATTCATATGTATGCATGAAACTGGTGTCTAGTATGAATATACCTATTGAGAACACAGAATTTATGATTAGAGTGTCGAATCTGTTAGGCAAATGTGTGATAGTTGATAAAGTATACAAGAAATGCCCTTTAATGATTCGGGGTCATTACTTTTCGGCCGACTTGATGTTGTTTCCATTTGATGAATTTGATGTTATTTTGGGTATGGATTGGTTGACATTGCATGATGCTATGGTAAATTGCAAAGAAAAGGTTATAGAATTAAAGTGTGAAAGTGGTGAAATTCTGCGGGTTGAACCAGACAAATCAGAGGCATTATATAGTATGATTTCTTCGATGTCGTCTCAGAGATATTTGAGAAAGGGTTATGAAGCTTATTTGGCGTATGTAATTAATACAAAAGAAGTTGAAAAGAAAGTTGAATCAGTGTCGGTTGTGTGTGAATTTACGGATGTATTTCCAGAAGAATTGCCGGGTTCGCCTCCAGTCAGGGAAGTAGAATTTGGTATTGATTTGATACCAGGAACAGCTCCGATCTCGATTGCTCCATATAGAATGGCACCAGTAGAGTTGAAAGAATTAAAGTCACAATTGCAAAAGTTGACTGATAAAGGCTTTGTGAGACCGAGTTTTTCACCTTGGGGTGCTCCCGTATTATTTGTAAAAAAGAAGGATGGTTCTATGAGATTGTGTGTTGACTATCGGCAATTAAACAAGGTAACAATCAAGAACAAGTATCTGTTGCCAAGGATTGATGATTTATTTGATTAGCTGAAAGGAGCAACATGGTTTTCAAAGATTGACTTGAGATCTGGGTATTACCAACTGCGAGTAAAAGAGTCGGATGTGCCTAAAACTGCTTTTAGAACAAGGTACGATCATTATGAATTTTTGGTCATGCCATTCGGATTAACAAATGCTTCTACTGTGTTTATGGATTTAATGAATCGCATATTTCGGCCATACTCGGACAAATTTGTTGTGGTGTTTACAGATGATATTTTAATTTATTCAAAAGATGAGACAGAGCATGCTGAGCATTTGAGGATAGTTTTGCAAACTTTGAGAGATAAGCAGCTGTATACTAAGTTTAATAAAAGTGAATTTTGGCTCCAGAAAGTTGGATTTTTGGGTCATATTGTTTCAGGTGATGGTATATGGGTTGATCTTAGTAAAATTTCAACTATTGTTGATTGGAAACCACCGAAAAATGTAAATGAGGTTAGAAGTTTCTTGGGGCTAGCTGGGTATTATCGGCGGTTTGTAAATGGATTTTCTATAATTGCTGCGCCTATGACTAGATTACTCCAAAAGGATGTTAAGTTTGAGTGGACGGAAGAATGTCAACAGAGTTTTGGAGAATTGAAAAAGTTATTAACTGAAGCACCAGTGTTGGTACAACCCGAATCAGGTAAAGAATTTGTGGTGTATAGTGATGCTTCTCAAAATGGTTTAGGATGTGTACTTATGTAAGAAGGAAAAGTGGTGGCTTATGCTTCGAGGCAGTTAAAATCTCACGAAAGAAATTATCCGACTTATGATTTGGAATTAGCTGCTATAGTGTTTGCTTTGAAGATTTGGTGATATTATTTGTATGGTGAAAAGTGCCGAGTATATACCGACCACAAAAGTCTTAAGTACTTGATGTCACAAAAAGACTTGAATTTGAGACAGCGAAGATGGTTGGAGTTATTGAAAGATTACGAGCTTGTTATTGATTACCATCCGAGAAAAGCAAATATGGTTGCCGATGCTTTAAGCAGAAAATTACTATTTACTTTGAGAGCTATGAACACTCGGTTAAAGATATCAAATGATGGTTTGATTCTAGCAAAGTTAAGAGCAAGACCGATGTTTTTACAGGAGCTTTGTGAAGCTCAGAAAAGCGATGAAGATTTGCAAGCCAAGAAAAAAAAGTGTGAAGCTGATACGGGGTCAGATTTCAAAATAGATTCTGATGGTTGCTTGATGTTTAAAAATTGGATTTGTGTACTGAAAAATAATGAGTTGATTCAAAAGATTTTACATGAAGCACATAATGGTTGTTTGACGGTTCATCCGGGCAGTACGAAAATGTATAATGACTTGAAGAAAATGTACTGGTGGAGTGGAATGAAAAGAGATATTTTCGAGTTTGTATCAAAGTGCTTAGTTTGTCAACAAGTGAAAGCTGAACACCAAGTACCTTCGGGATTACTCCAGCCTATCATGGTTCCTGAATGGAAATGGGATCGGATTACTATGGATTTTGTATCAGGGTTGCCGTTAACTCCGGAGAAGAAAAATGCCATCTGGGTAATAGTTGACAGACTAACTAAATCGGCTCATTTTATTCCGGTACGTACGGATTATTCTCTTAATAAGTTGGCTAAATTGTATATCAGTGAGATTGTTAGACTTCATGGAATACCTTTGTCAATCATTTCGGATAGAGATCCGAGATTTACTTTACGGTTTTGGCAAAAGTTGCAAGAGGCATTAGGTACAAAGTTAAATTTTAGCACTGCCTTTCATCCACAAACTGATGGACAATCAGAGAGAGTAATTCAGATTCTTGAAGAGATGCTCAGATGTTGCGTATTGGAATTTCAAGGTAGTTGGGAAAGGTACTTACCGTTGGTAGAATTTGCTTATAATAATAGTTATCAGACGAGTTTGAAGATGGCACCTTATGAAGCATTGTATGGTCGTAAATGTCGGACGCCATTGTATTGGACTGAACTTAAGGAAAATCAGATTTATGGAGTTGATCTAATAAAAGAAACCGAAGAAAAGGTGAAAGTGATTCGAGATTGTTTGAAAACTGCTTCGGATAGACAGAAGTCTTATGCGGATTTGAAACGAAAAGAAATCGAGTTTCAAGTTGGTGATAAGGCATTTTTGAAAGTGTCTCCATGGAAGAAAGTCCTTAGATTTGGACGGAAGGGCAAGTTAAGTCCACGTTTTATTGGGCCGTATGAAATAATTGAAAAAGTTGGACCGGTAGCATATCAGCTATCATTACCACCTGAATTAGAGAAGATTCATGATGTGTTCCACGTATCCATGCTACGTCGGTATCGTTCGGATCCCTCACATATAATTTCATCGACAGAAATTGAGCTACGACCGGATATGACTTATAAAGAAGAACCGATTAAGATTTTATCTCGAGAGGTCAAGCAATTAAGAAATAAAAGTGTCGCTCTCATGAAAGTATTGTGGCAAAAGCACGGGGTAGAAGAGACTACATGGGAACCTGAGGAAACAATGAGAAATCAATACCCACACCTATTTACTGGTAAGATTTTCGAGAACGAAAATCCTTAAAGGGGGAGATTTGTAATATCCCGAATTAGGGCCTAATCGGAATAGTGGTTTCGTGACCACAAATTTGAGATAGAAATAATTATTTTATAATTATTTTTATGTTTATGATATGATTGCATGATTGTGTGAAAATATCATGACGAAATTCTATGCATAAACTGCTTAAGTTGAAATTAGGGACTAAATCGAATAACTTGCAAAACTTGCATTCTAGAAGTTTTTAGTATGAAATTACTTTGGAATATTAATGAGGAGGTCTTAACTAGCAATTTGACCAATTTCTAAAATTTTGGACAAAAATGGGCTTGTACATGAAAATTTTCAAAGAAAGGTATTAAGGGTATTTTGGTCATTTGGTAATTAAAAGATTAAAAAAAGGAAAAAGATGACAAAATATGTCCATCTTCTTCATTAGGACTAAAATTAAAGGGTTCTCCATAGCTAGGGTTTGTTTCAAGCTTCCAAGCTCCATAGTAAGTGATTCCAAGCCCCGTTTTTAATGTTCTTTACGTTTTTGGAGTCCCGGTAACTTGATTTAGCTTATGCTAGCAAAAATTCAACCTAGGGTTCATATTTTGAAAAATACCCATAGGTGAAATTTGTGTATTTTGGTGTTTTATGCTATAATATAAGGTTTTAAATTATGTCAGACAACTTGTACTACTGGGTTTTAAGCGAAAACGAGTAAAAGGACTTAATCGGTAAAAATACCTAATAGTGATAAGTACATGTTAGAGTGTGAATTTGATGCTGCCATAGAATGGAAAAATGATTAGCATGTCATAAAATATAATAATAAGGGATGAAGTTTAATTCCCAAGCCTAGGGGCAAAAGTGTAATTATGCAAAAGTTTAGGGGTAAAAATGTAATTTTGCCAAAGTTCGTATTAAATGTTGTTTTGATGAATGTATGTATTAAATAAGATTAATTTGGCATTATAGATCAAGAGAAACGAGATTCAAGTCGCAATCGAGGGAAAAATAAAGTTTACGAAGAATAGGCTCGATTGCTAATAATTTTATACCGAGGTAAGTTCATGTGTAAATGTAGTAACATAATTGTCATTTTAAGTAATTTAATGTTATTTATGTGATATGATGATTAATATCATGAAATATTATGCTTTATGGTTATTATTGAATAATATGTAAATTATGATTTCCTACCGAGTATCGGTTTCGATGTTCCGTGGAAGACGGCAAAGATGTGTAATCGAGGAAAAAGTCCGTTTTAACCTTGGGAATAGATTAGAATACAAGTGACATGTCACTAGGATGGTTGGGCATCCGAACTCGTTGAGTTGAGTCCAAGTTCGTGAGATGTAACTAGGCATCCGAGCTCATTGAGTTGAGTCCGAGTTCACTTATGGATGCGAATGCCCGAGCTCGTTGAGTTGAGTCCGAGTTCGCTTATGGGCGGGTTACATGGTAGCTTGGCTTCATATGTGGCACTTATGTACAAACCTTCCGTGTATTCGAATTATATTCCGATGTGTTCAACGGGCGAATCTTAAGAGAATAAGGAGAATGCCTAAAACGAAGGTGACATGTTGGTAAGTGTGGTAACTGAGAAAATTTGACAAGTATGATGAAATCGTAGCATGATATTAAATGCAAATATAACATGAATGTCTTGGTGTTATTTATGCAAATGATGTTTTTATGTGGAATTGCATGATTATGTTACTTACTATTTGCATGTGAACTTACTAAGCATTTATGCTTACTCCCTCCTTTCCTTTCATTGTAGTTTTGACAAGCCGGCTTGAGAATCGGGATAGGTCAAAGACTTGTTCACACTATCCGAAGGCTTAAATCGGTAAAATGGCTTGTATATTTTGAATGTGGCATGTATGGCAAAATACTCACTTTCTGTAAATGATCTTATGATATGATTATGCTTTGGCAAGAAAAGAGTTTGTGAATGATTAGCCATTGGAATGGTCAATCTAAATCATATTTGATAACATGTATGTTTAAAATGCTATTTAGTCCATGAAAATTTATAGTAAAGTAAAATTTGCTATAAAATAGAATATTGCTGCAGTAATGACGTGAATTTGAAAAATCACTAAAAATAGTATAAATGGAATTAAATGATGAGTAAGTTATTAAATTGAAGCTTAATGAGTCTATTTTCATATGGATTAAACAAAACATGTATATGAATTATAATTTATGAGACATTTGAATTTTTGTGAAACAGGGCCAGAGTGATTTCTGGATCCCCTGTTCTGACTTTGGAAATTCACCATAAATTGTATAAAAATAATTAGAAGTCAAGCTTTATATTAAACAAAACAGGTATATGAATTATAATTTATGAGACATTTGAATTTTTGTGAAACAGGGCCAGAGTGATTTCTAGATCCCCTATTTTGAATTTGGAAATTCACCATAAATTGTATAAAAATAATTAGAAGTCAAGCTTTATATGTACAGATTTCTTATTGAGTCTAGTTTTAAGAGAAACAAACGTCATAGTCATTGAAATTCTGTATAGAGAGATATCTGATTCGTAATACACAGAGGTCAGAGCAGTCGAACCCTGAAATAGGGTAGACTTTAACTAATAAACTGTACTAATTGGCCCAGCCAAAAATTCTAGAAAACAATTAGTAAATAGATATATGTGTCTAGTTTCATGGAAAATTTATGGAATTGGAATTTGAGTTTCAGAACTCGAGATATGAATTTTTAAGCGACTGTGACGCAGATTGCTAGCTTGACTGGAAATTTTAAAAATAAATTGTTTGAGCTGTTTAAGCAATGAATTAAGTCTGTTAACACCTCGTGTTCGACTCCGGCAATGGTCTCGGGTACGGGGCGTTACAAAGGAAATAAAGTTACATTGGTAAGGTTTAATATGATTTTATTAGGAAACATTGAGTCTGATTTTTTCTATCATAATAGTTGTTGAGATTAATTTGAACAATATGTATACTTAAGTAGCATAACTATTAAATTTCTTGTCTTTGAGCATAAGAATATTAAATTCATAATTTTGGGAAAAATATTGTTCTGAAGGAGTTTTTCAAAGGTGTTTTCGAGAAATTCTTTTCAAAATTTGTGCATTACTCGGGACGAGCAATGGATTAAGTTTGGGGTGTGGAAACACGAAAATTTACGCATTTTTACATGCCCTTTTTCACTTAAAATCACACCGTTTCGATTAAATTTGGGTCGAAAAATAATTAATTTTTATAAAATAATTAAAGTACACTTAAAATATGAACATATTGAAATTTAGTTAATTTTATAATTATTTTTGATAAATTTTGGTTATTTTCGGCAGATTTGCACAAAGGGAAAAAAATGGCTCGGCAGACACTGCCAGAAGTACAAAACCGAGAAGCAATTTGACGTATCGAGGCAAATTAATTTCCAGACTAAGACGGTCCATTTATGTGTATTAATTCATAATATAATTAATTTTAATTTATACCCAATTTAATTTGGGCTAAATAAATTATTATTAATTAATTATGGAAAAAATGGTCCAATTGAACTGAACCGGCCAAGGATTGGGTAGCCCAAAACCGTCCATATGCTGACCCAAATCAGCTTATTAGCTGGTTAATTAAGCTTGCAAATAATCCCTTGAAGACTTGTCAAAGTTGCATTCAAGCCCCTCCACAATTGGTGGCTTTACAGATTTGCCCCAAGCTATATTTAGCAAAGTTGAAAGCATCAACTCTGCCACTAGTGTGACCGGCCAAGGAAGGGCTCTTTGGATGATAATTTCAGATATTTTTAGCAGCCCTCTTCAGCTATAAAAACCCCCCTTGTGTGATCATTCAAAGCATCTCATTCATTACTCATTCATTTCACAACACTTCTCTCCTATCCCATTCTTTTTCTCTCATTTTTCCATTTCAATTCCCTTGCTCTTGTGCCGATTTCTTCCCTTGGAAAAGGGGTGTTCTTCAACCATTTTGGAGCAACAATTGAGTATTCATCGAATTCTTGATCGGCAAGGACAACAAGAAGGAAGAACGGAGCAACCTTGTCAAGCCTCGGAAAACCACCGGATTTGATTCTTGTTCCCTATCTCTTTAATTTTTGTTGTTGTTATGATGAACATATCTATGAATATTCATGTTGTTGGAATGGTTAATTTAATCAACTTAGCTTGAATTTAATTCATGCTGGGTTGATTGCATTTCGTCTTCTTAATTTGTTAAATTTGTGTTTATGTTGTTATAGGCCTCAGTAAAATACTTGATTAAGTAAAATCATGCCTAAGTTATTCTTGCGTTATGACTGTGAGGTAACTAATGAATTAATTATTTAAACAGATTGAAATTGTAATTAATTGACACAGTACTTAATCAGTGCATGTTTATTCTTCTAAGGTAGCTGAAGGATAAATTAGCAATGTATCTGGCGATATTATTGCCATGCATAACTTGCAAGATTATTGTGATTAAACTGTTTCAAGGTAGGATACCTTGTTACCTCACATAGTCTTTTATATGCTTGTTGGATTTAATCAATCATTTGAATAGACATAGGGATATGCAAGAGATTAGTTTAGTTTAATGAGTATGTATGTGCAATAACATGTTTGCTTACTAGAATCTGTTTAGTCGGTTGAATTGACATAGGGATATGTCAAGAGATGAATGGATTTTGGTATGTAAGTATGCTCATAAGTTAGCAAATTACCGAGTTGCCGTGAATTTATTTGTAACGACATAAGCATGATTTTAATAATTCTAAATTAAAGAAATGTAATTAATCCAACACAATTATGTCATCTTGATTAAATCATATTATGAAATCGTGCATTAGAACTTTTATCTTTATTTAGTTTAAAATCTTATTTTTCTTAATTGCCCTTTCCAAAAAAAAAATTTTCTTCACCAAAGTGTTTTAAATTGCATTCATAAATAATCCTTTTCACAGTCCCTATGGGTACGATAACTCGACATTTACTTGTCACTTTATTACTTGTTGCGATTGTGTACACTTGCACATTTTCGTCGTTCCAACAGGGTACGAGGTATTATCGGACTTAAACATAAGCAAGCAAACAAAATCGAGAGGTAAATTTCCATCCAAATTTAAAAACTTTTCATTTACATTCGTATTGTCCCTAAAATGAGCCCATAAGGACCAAAACATGCATTAGCAATGGTTCGGGACTAAACCGAGAATTTTAGAAAACTTCCCAACACTTCAAAAATACTTTATCCCCAACTTGAAACTTAATCTCTTTTCTTTTCAAATCCGTGTATGATTTTTGTCTATTGGAAGCAGCTTTCAAACTTGTCTATTGGAAGCAGCTTTCAAACAATCTCGAATTACTTTTACTTTCTCTTTAGTTTCCTTAACCAAGTCAACCCCGTGAATCTATTTCTCGTTAAGCTCGGTCCAATACAAAGGCGTTCGACACTTGTGGCCATACAATGCCTTATAAGGTGCCATTTTTATACTCGACTGATAGTTGTTGTTATAGGCAAATTCAACCAATGGTAGATCTTTTCCCAACTACCCTCAAATTCTAGAACACAACGTCGAAGCATATCTTTAAGTATCTGAATTACCCTTTCAAATTGACCGTCGGTCTGTGGATGAAATACAGTACTAAAATTCAATTTCGTACCCAAGTCTTCTTGCTACTTTTTCTAAAACCTCGAAGTAAACCTCGAATCTCTATCCGAAATAATAGAAATAGGTACCCCGTACAATCTCACAATCTCAGCAATGTACAGCTCAGGTAGCTTATCAAGTGAATAATCAGTATGTATCAATATAAAATGAGCCGATTTCGTCAATCTATCAACCACAACCCATACGGCATCTTTCTTTCTCAAAGTCAAAGGCAAACCCGTTACAAAATCCATCGTAATCCTATCCCATTTCCACTCGGGCACCATCACTGGCTGAAGTAAACTCGAAGGCACTTAGTGTTCAGCTTTCACTTGTCGCCAAGTCAAACATCTCGAAACAAACTCGGAGATATCTTTTTTCATGCCTGACCACCAATACATTTTCTTCAAGTCATTATACATTTTTGTACCACCCGGATGTATAGATAAACAACCATTATGTGCTTCATGAAGAATTTTCTAAATAAATTCATCATTTTTCGGTACAAAAACCCTATCTCGGAACATCAAACAATCATCGAATCCGACATGAAAATTTGAATCACTAACCGATTCACAATGAGCTCTCTAGGCTTGCAATTCACTATCACATTTCTGGGCTTCACAAATCTGCTGAATAAACATCAGCCTAGCTCTCAACTTGGCTAGAATAGAACCATCATCGGATAGGGTCAACCTCGCGTTCAATGTTCTCAAAGCAAACAAAGTCTTCCTACTCAAGGCGTCTGTGACTACATTCACTTTACCCGAGTGATAGTCAATCACCAACTCATAATCTTTCAGCAACTCGAGCCATCTTTGTTGCCGTAAGTTCAAGTCCTTCTGAGTCACCAAATACTTTAAACTCTTATGGTCGGTAAAAACATGACATTTCTCACCATAAAAATGGTGTCGCCATATCTTCAAAGCAAACACAATAGTGGCTAATTCCAAATCATGCGTCGGGTAATTCTTCTCATGCGGCTTCAATTGTCTCGAGGCATAAGCTATCACCTTGCCTTCTTGCACCAACACACATCTTAGTCCATTCAGTGATGCACCGCTATAAATCACAAACTCTTTTCCCAGTTCAGGTTGCACTAAAACTAATGCCTCAGTCAATAATGCCTTCAACTTCTCAAAACTTTGCTGACATTTTTTGGACCATTCAAACTTGACGTCTTTTTGCAACAATCTCGTCATAGAAGTAGCAATCATCAAAAATCCTTTAACAAACCATCGGTAATAACCAGCTAAGCCCAAAATGCTTTTGACTTCAGACACATTTCTCGACGGCTTCCAATCAACAATTGCCGAAATTTTACTTGTATCAACCCGAATACCATCACCTGAGACAATATGGCCCAAAAATCCAACTTCTCTGAGCCAAAACTCACTTCTACTGAACTTAGCATACAACTGTTTGTCTCTCAAAGTTTGTAAAACAGTTCTCAAATGCTCGGCATGCTTGGTCTCATCACGAGAATAAATTAGTATGTCATCAATAAAAACAACTACAAACTTATCCAAATATGGTCGAAAAATTTGGTTCATCAAGTCCATGAAAACAGCAGGGACGTTAGTTAATCCAAATGGCATAACAAGAAATTCATAGTGCTCGTACCTTGTTCTGAAAGTAGTTTTTGGCACATCTAACTCTTTAACTCTCAACTGGTAATACCCGGATCTCAAATCAATCTTAGAAAACATTGTTGCTCCTTTCAACTGATCAAACAAGTCATTTATCCTCTGCAACGGGTACTTGTTCTTTATGGTTGCCTTATTGAGCTGTCGGTAATTTATACAAAGTCTCATAGATCCGTCTTTCCTCTTTACAAACAATACCAGAGCACCCCAGGGAGAATAACTCGGTCTCGCAAAACCCTTATCGATCAATTCTTGCAACTGAGCTTTTAATTCTTTCAATTCAATCACAACCATTCTATACGGAGCAATAGATATCGGTGAAGTACCAAGGACTAACTCAATGCCAAACTCAATTTCTCTAATTGGAGGTAACCCAGGTAACTCTTTCGGGAACATGTCCGGATATACACAAACTATCAACACGAATTTAATTTTTAATTCAGACTCTTTTGTATTCAGCACATAAGCTAGATAAGCTTCACAGCCTTTTCTTATACATTTCTAAGCTAATATCAAAGAAATCACCATTGGCAATCTATCTGACTCATCTGATTCAACCCGAAGAATTTCACCATTTTCACATTTCAATTCAATAACTTCTTGTCTACAATTTACTATAGCATCATGTAACGTCAGCCAATCCATACCCAAAATAACATTAAACTCATCAAATGGCAACAACATCAAGTCAGCCGAAAAACAGTAATCTCTAATCATCAAAGGACATTTCTTACATACTTTTTCAACTAAAACATGCTTACCTAAAGGGTTTGGCACCTTAATCAAAAATTCAATAAACATGACAGGCAATTGCTTATTATTTACCAGATTCATACAATAACAACACAATTGAAGCATAATTAATAATACATTATTTACAAACGAACTTACCTCGGTACCAAAAATAGTAGATAAGGATTTAATCATCAAACACCTTATTCTTTTCCCGATCAAGGTCCGAACTTTGTTTTTCTTGATCTATAATAACAAATTTAACTTATTTAATATTCACATTACTCAAATTATTCCAAACATCACATTATGGCAAAATAATCTTTTTGCCCCTAAAGTTTCACATTTTTACAAATTAGTCCTTAGGCTCATAAAATTAAATGTATTCAATTTCTTTGTTACCCAAGCCTAGTTGAACCATAAACATGCTCATATCAGCCCACATTTTTCATCAAATCAATTTTTTACTACCCATTTGACAACTAGTTACAAATAGGTCCTTTTTAGGTATTTTCATGAAAAATCACTTAGTAAAAGTTGTTTATTACACATCAAACTTTCATTTTCTACCATTAAACATCAAAACACATGCATGTCACACATGGGTAAATTTTTAAACATGCACCCTACTTCAAAATAATGGTAGAAATGGAAAGATCGGGTGAATACGACTTCAAAAACGTAAAGAGCATTAAAAATGGGGCTAGGATGTACTTATAATCAAGCTTGAAAGTTTTAGAAAGCCCTAGCTATGGTGTCTCCAAATTTTCGGCCAAGGGTTGGAGAAGATTTATTTTCCCTTTTTATTCTTTTATTTACCAAATGACCAAAATGCCCTTTTGTCAAACTTTATAATTTTATCTCATCATGTCCATTTTTGTCCACTAACTTAACAAATGGTCTAATTATCATATAAGGACCTCTAATTTAAAATCTCATAGCAATTAGACACCTTTAACATATAGAACTCAACTTTTGAACTTTTTACAATTTAGTCCTTTTTACTGAATTGAGTGCCCAAACGTCAAAATTTTCGAATGAAATTTTCAAGAAATCATTCCTTAAAACTATAGACCATAAAATTAATAAAAACAAATTTTACTGCGTCAGATTCGTGGTCTTGAAACCACTATTCCAACTAGCCCCAAAATTGGGTTGTTATAGTCTTCAGCTATTCCATGAAACTCTTCAGCTTATATTTACGAATTTTATCAACCGGAGGTCTATTTACTCGTATCAGCTCTAAAACTTGAGGAATAGTGGGGATAGGTTGGGGTGAAAAAGGGGTAAGAGGTCGTTGAGCCATAGGATTCGCTCTAACAAACTCAGAAAACCACTTAGACATCATTTGGAAGAAGACTTCTTTCGCCTCACTTCCCCGGCCCTCAGCAATAGGCCCACTACTAACTACTCCATGAACGAAGGCTTGCCCATTACTATCAACCTCATCAGAATCAGCTTGGTTGGCTGACATCTTTTATCTCTATATGAAAACATAATTCAGTTTGAGTTAAGAGATAACACTATTACAGGTTATATAATGGCATGTATTTCTAGACTCCATAAATGCTACGTTCAATCTGAGAATTAACTAAATCTTAGCTCTGATACCACTAAATATAACACTTCTAAACCATTTTCGTCACCAAATTAGGGTTACAGAGCATTACTGAACAATTGAAATAACATTTAATATCAAACCATCTTCAAACAAATCATATAACATTGAATAAATAAATCTCATTAAAAACCTATCAAACATATGCATTTGGTCCCTAAACTGAGCCTTCAAGGCCCTAAAAATAGTTTAGAAATAATTCGAAACTAATTTGAAACAAAGTAGAAGGTTTGAAAAAAAGTTGCAAAATTTGAAAACAAGAGTCACACAACCGTGTGGCCAGGCCATGTGACATAACCCAGGCAGTGTAACAATCGAGCAAAGGGACACACGGTCATGTCCCCGCCCGTGTTTCCACCTATGTAACTCACTGAGTTGGGTCACATGATCGTGTCGCAGGCCATGTGCCAGACCGTGTAACTCTCTAACTTGCGACAAACGGCCATGTAACTCACTGACTTAATACACTAAAAAATTTACAAATGACACACAGGCTGTTACAAATGACACATGGGCCGTGTAACCACTGTTTTTGACACCACTGAAAGCGAACTATTTCAATTCTTATCATCCAAACTTAGGGTAATAATTATTTTTTGGGCTCATCACACTACCCATATCGGATAGAGATTATCTATTCCAATTCAAATCATCTAGATCCAAGATCATCTATGATGTTTGATACCTTCAACTCGAACCCACTTGAGTACTCAACCCCTCCGAGGCAAACCTTCAGGTCATAAGATTTTTCCATTATGTTTAGCACACCCCTAGGTTTCCCTATGGAAGCCCTGAATGATGACATCCACAAGCACTCTCAACGTGAACGTCGATCGTCGCACTGATATACCCCTAAGACGACACCTTCCAATCATCAGTTTTAGAACTTGTAATTATATTTACTACATGTAATTTGTCATTTAAAATTTCAAGATTCTGTTAATTTTGTTTGAATTAATTTATTAAATTATAAAAAATGCTTGACTTAATTTTGTTTGTATTAATTTATTAAACTATAACAAATGCTTGACTTAATTTAAATTTTTAACTAAATTAACACAACTTTTCCATCAATTTTTTTAACAAACCATTGTTTTTTTTTTAAATAATATACATGCCAAAATATAAAAATGAAAATGCCATCACATTTATAAAACTTTTATTACAAGCCCAAACAAGGAGAAAACAATCTGGTCATATACCACTCGATTGCGACGATTGTCTAATATGGTAAAGGTAGATGCAGGAATTTACTTTGGTTATGATCAGCTACTCTACACACGGCATAAAGTTTATCATCGGTTTTCTTCCTCATGTCCATTTCATTATGGATTCTAATGACATAAGGATGACCTTTCGGCTTCCTACATAACCTCTTGTCGGGGATAAGCTCGAAAGTCAACATAGACACTTCTCATGTATATAGATCACACAATGATGAGGAACTCATTTTCCTAGACACGCAATGTGTGCTAGAGAGTGTACACTTCATCGATATATTGTTCAGCATTCGTCGAGACGCGAGCACAAGTTGCAACGACGTGCACACAGGGGTAATGAAGTGACTGGAACTTTCTGCAATTACACCGTCTGTTTTGGAGATTAGATCTATAGGACCTAGGTGGGATACCTGGTCGACGGCTGGTGGACTCCGTAACTCAAAAAGTTTTGAACTATTGAGAATATATTTCTACATTTATCAACCTCGATCTCTGACGATTTGCATCCATTGCCTTCCTACATTTTCGATAAACATGTGCCCTGCCTCCATTTGGTTGACTTGTTTCAACCCCATTCTTGACATCAAGGTAGCCAACCTGTAGAACATAGCTGAGAACAAAGATGAAATTGGAAGATGTCACATTTTTCTCAACACGAAGTTAATTGAATTTACCAGGTTGGTTGTCATTTGATCATATCGAGCCCTGTCATCGAAACTTTGAGCCTATTGCTAAGGCTCCATGGTGCCTAACCACTCTCAGAAAGAAGTACTTGTTTCACCCTGCATGTCACCCTCAAGTCTAGTCATTCTTTTCCTGAAAAGGTGTGGCTCTAGCTCGTACACTGTATATGTATTAAGAAAAGACAAGTTACAGTATGCAAAATTAATTTTTTGAAGTATTAAAAACATTTAAATATATGTTGAAACTAAATTTTACCAATTTTCACAACTCGTTAGTTTGCATTCCTGTAGGCTTAGTGGAAGCTCGTCGCGATATGTCATATGCAGTAAATAGATTTTCATGGAACACTGGTATGCCTAATCATGGCAATTATTCCCTTCCCTCTGTCTGTAACACCCCTTACCCGTGTCCAACGCCGGGACAGGATACGAGGCATTACCGGACTTAAACATGCACATACATGTAAAACTAGGCCATAAAATTTCAATCATATTAGAATCATTCGATCACATGCATAATGTCCCATACACAAGCCTTCAAGGCTCTAAACATGCATTAAAAGCGGTTTGGGACTAAACCGAGAACTCACGAACATTTTTACAACACTTAGAAAATTTTCATGTTTGGAGAGTCACACACCCATGTAGATAGGCCAGGTGGTCTCACACGCCCGTGTCCTCAGCCCGTGTAACGCTCTGTTTATGACGTCAGCAAACATTTAGGGTCACACGGCCAAGTCACACGCCCGTGTGCTAAAGCCGTTTTCTCCACACGGCTGAGACACACGTCCGTGTCTCTGCCCGTGTGGTCAACACTTAGGCTATTTTCCAAGCCTTTTTGTTGCCTTAACCTTTCACATATTTAAATACTTTAAAGACACATATCATAGCATCATTTTAATGATATAGCATGCCTCATTAAAGCACATTTTTAACAATCAACCATAACATATTACCCAATAATTAATCTCTACTTATTCAACAAATGTCCATGTTCAATCATTATCAACTTAATGCCAATTTACGTGTTTATTCCATAGCCATGACCACCCCGAATGATCCTAGGGCATTCTCGTGCACATATGTTATTTACTATTCATTCATGGCAGAAAACTATAATCATATCACAAAGCATCAACACATGGCAAGGATAATTAGGCTTACAAGCCAAAACATTATAAGCCATATCTCATAGCTATATACAATGAATCAATATAAGCCAATACATTTAGCTAAATCATAAGAACACATATCAATAACTAAGCTCATATACATGCCACTCACTTGAAGATGCTAAAGACTTATCGATATCCCCTATTGATAGCTCGATAGTGTGATGCTGCCTCCGACGATCTCCACCCCCGAGCTAACCTAACAACACTAAAGAAATGAAAAGGAGGGGGTAAGGTATATAGCTTAGTAAGTCCATATGAAAATAATAAGTAATTTATCAACATGATTCCATCAATTCTTACAACACGACTCCAAGGTAAAATAATTATAGTTGCACTTTTACTTATGTTCAAGTTAAGCTGTTTGCTCGAGTCATAGTCACTCAGTTACTTATAACTTGAGCTACGGAACTCCAAATCAAGATCCGCTAATTTTCCCTGAAACTAGACTCATGTATCTGCTTATCATAAAATTTTTAGAATTTTTTTTTTACCCAATAAGTACAGTTTTTTCTTTAAACTCTCCCCTGTTTTGCTGTCCAATAGTTCTGACTCCTTTGCACTAAAAATTAATTATCTCTTTGTTAAAGATTTTGATAATGTTCTCGTTTGTTTATTTCAAAAATAGACTCATTAATTATTTTAAAAATATAAATTATAACCCATAACTATATTTATACAATTTTTAATAATTTTTCCAAGTCATAATAGGGGATTCCAAAATCATTCTGACCCTGTCTCATAAAAATTCAAATATCATAGAGTAAAAGATTCTTTTACTTTCACCATTTCTTTTATGCGAAAATAGACTCAATAAGATTTTATTTCATATCTTATTCAACTTCTAATTCGATTTCCACCATTTTTGGTGATTTTTCAAAGTCACACAACTGCTGCTGTCCAAAACTATTTTATTACAAATTTCACTCTTACATAATCTCACTTACTCCATTCCATCTTACCGAAAGTTTGCTCAACTCTCGAGCACATTGCTCATAAATTTTCACACACATATACCTGCACTTATTCATCACATATTCATATTCAATTACACTAGTCATTACATGATCACATGTAGTTTCACTAAGTCAATTTCCCGTTGAACTCATCAGAATAATAACAGATACACGGTGGCCTGCACATATTACCACCCTTGTAACCGAAGCTATTTGGTGCACATAGTAGCCTGCACTTAGTACTACATCTGTGACCAAAACCATCTCTTACATATAGTGGCCTGCACTTAGTACCACACATGTGATCGAAGCTATCGGGTACGCATACTAGCCTGCACTTAGTACTACACATGCGACCTAACCATCTGGTACACGTAGTAGCCTACACTTAGTACTACACACGTGACCTAAAACCATCTTAAACATATAGCAGCCTACACATAGTACTACACATATGTTTTCACAATGGATCATTCGTATCTTTTCTATTCCGAAAGTCCAACCGAGAAATTCCTCACTTTTCAACATTTTACCAATTCACCCATAATTAACTTCAATTCATAATTTACATCAAGTGATCATTCAATATATAACCACATCTCATATAATAACAAAATATTATAACATAAGTAAAAACGATATATTATTTACATACAAACTTACTTGTTTCCAAGAAAAAACATGTTCCATCAAATTTCCATTATATTCAATCATCCCATCACATGTTATCAACATTTGAGCTATCGATTACTTCATGGGTACATCACGTTCCTATACACAATATCATTAACATATAAATCAATACAACCATAGCAAAATAGATTTCAAGTGTAACAACAATAACATGAATATCATGCTTATTCAATCACATGAACTTGCAATTACGGCCAACTATTCCAATTTAGTCCATAATCTCGAACTTTTTCGATTTAGGCCCAAATCTCAGTTTTCTTGATCTAACATTTCAAATATAGCTCATTTATTTTTCACATTATTCAAATTGACCCAAAAATCATTCTTTTACAAATTTGCATTTTTACCCCTAAGCAATTCATTTATTTTCAAACCAACCTATTTCCTATCTATTATTTGATTGACTAATCCTTTATATTGTAATGTGTGAAAGGTCAAATGTTTTGGCAATCCCTCATTGGTGGATGAATCAAGATAATTTTGAATCAGAGTTCTAGATTTTTGTTCATCCCTCGCTGAAATAATATCTCGAGGTTTGCAGTGATAACTTGGTATATCTACTGTACGCCTAGGAACAATAGCTAGAAACGGCTGCTAATACCCCGTAGGCTGAAGAGCAAAAGGAGGAATCTGCCTGAGGAGGGCCTCACGTCTAATTAGCTAGTTGGTGAGGCAATAGCTTACCAAGAGGATGATCAGTAGCTGGTAGGACATCCTATGATTTATATCAAACTTTTTTGAGGGGAATTCTTTGTATTTTTATCGATGTATCTAACTTGTTGTAAATAGAAATTATTTTAATATGTAATAATAAATAATAATTGATATTTTCAGAAAAATATTACTATAATGAAAAAAAGAATTCAAAACCAGTATTCTTAAGACCAAAGAGTCGGAGGGGGGAAAGATCTCCGCCGTTCTTGGTTTTCCTATAGCAGGATCCTCCGGAACTACAAGAATCCTTAGTTAGAATGGGATTCCAACTCAGCACCTTTTGAGATTTTGAGAAGAGTTGCTCTTTGGAGAGCACAGTACGATGAAAGTTGTAAGCTGTGTTTGGGGGGAGTTATTGTCTATCGTTGGCCTCTATGGTAGAACCTTTTGGGAGGCCTACGCCCCATAGAAACTGTCTACCTGAGACTGTCCCTTGGCCCGTAGGTCCTGACACAAGGTTAGAATTCTAACTCTTCCAGAGTGGTATCTCACTGATGGCTCAGGCCCCCCGGAAGGAGGCCTTCTTCGCCTTCCACCTAAACTGCGCAGGAAAAGCCCAAAGCCAATCCCAAGGAATAGTGAAGCTTTATAGGGTCTTTCTGTCCAGGTGCGGGTAGTCCACATCTTCACAGACATGTCTATTTCACCGAGCCTCTCTCTAAGATAGTGCCTAGATTGTTACGCCTTTCGTGCAGGTCAGAACTTACCTGACAAGGAATTTTACTACCTTAGGACCGTTCTAGATATTTTGATGATTCAGAAGGATTTAACTCTTAGAGAATTAATGAAAAAAGGAATATTGATTATCGATCCAGTTCGTCTATCGGTAAAAAATGATGGACAATTTATTCTATATCAAACTATAAGTATTTTAGCGTTTTCACCGAAAACTACTTAGTAAAAGTCGTTTCTCTAACCATAAACATGCATAATCTACCATTAAACATCAAAATGCACAAATTTCTAACATGGGTCAAACTCTATACCTTCATCATAACTCAAATAAATGGTAGAAATAGGTAAATCTTGTTACGAGGATTTCAAAAATGTAAAAATCATTAAAAACGGGGTAAGAACGGACTTACAATCGAGCTTGGAAGCTCGAAAAAACCCTAGCTATGTCTTCTCCATGCAAGCTTTGGCCATGGGGTTGAAGATGGACAAAAATTGGCTTTTAATTTTGTTTTTAATTCATTTTAATAACTAAATAACCAAAATGCCCCTAACTTAAAAATATTCTATTTCACCAATTTCATGTCCATTTTTGTCCAAAAAACTAACCAATGGTCTAATTACCATTTAAGGACCTCCAATTTAAAATTTCATAACAATTGGACACCTCTAGCATGTAGAACTCAACTTTTAAACTTTTTACTATTTAATCCTTTTGACTAAATTGAGTGCTCAAACGTCAAATTTTTCGAACGAAATTTTCACAAAACAATTCTATTGAATTTTAGACCATAAAAATATAATAAAAATTAATTTTCTTACATCAGATTCGTGGTCTCAAAACCACTGTTCTAACTAGGTCCTAATTCGGGATGCTACACTGTTGGATATGATGCAAATATTTTCCTCCTTAACTACATATGTCCTCAAGTTTTTCAGGAAGATTCTCATGATTCCAAGTTCTCCTTGTCCACGATGGAAAGTGATATCAGGATTAAGTTTCAATTCCTATCTTGAGCAACCATAATAAGTAGGATCTGCGTGTATTTTTTGTATAATCAGGTCCCATCAACCTGCACAATTGGCTTACTGTGGGGAAATGCTTGCACGCATAGATCGAACATCTAGAACATCCATTGGAAAACTCTTCTTCCCAGTTGTAGTTGATCGTCTGGGCCATAATAAAGTCGTGTCTGTAACTCAATTACAATCCCTAGCACGTACTCACACATAACGGCTATCCACTCTTGTATCTTATTGTACAACGCATCCCAATCTCCATACAACTACTCCATGGCCATCTGTTTAGTTATCTATGCTTTCTGGTATGACACTCGGTACTAAAATCACTATTGCATTTTGGCAATCAGTACGAAAATAGGAATGGTCGGCATGTCCTTCACCATTGGTATAACACACGTGCAGATAGTTTTGGAATCAAGTTTATAGTGATCTTGCATCATATGTGTTGAAGTGCATGTGTGAGGCCCAAAAAATTTTCAAATCCCCTACATTTACGACCTCTGGATAAATACGGCTCATACTTGCCAATTGCAGTCTTTTATCAACCTCTAACACTCCCCAATATACAATGTCCATTTAAACACAGCGGCTTTATAGTCAACTGGCACATTCATGCTATACCGCTTAATGGAAAATATAAACTCTTCTTTGGTTGCAAATTTTTGCCCCATGAACAACTCCTCACGTTTGGAATCTGTGGCCAACTGGTGAGTAGGTACTATATCAGGGTACTTCAGGAACTTGGACGCATATGCCACATTGGGATCTATGTTTGACATGTGTGCCCCAGGATCATTGTGTATCACAATGCCTCAATTCGGGTTAACATCTCCATCGTCATTTGTGCCTTCATCATCGATATCATCCTGGACTTCGTCTTGACAGGGATAACTATAATCTTCAACCTCGTGATCAGAAGAACCATTATTATCATATACATCATCACCATTCGCTTCAGTCTTAATCACCACCGGATGTATTTCTAAACGGGAACCTGGGTTAAGGTTCTCAAACGTAGGTGGAACATTCAGATCAATAACGATACCGTGTACAGTCAATTGCCCATCAATGTACACAATCAGAACCACTGTACATGGACCTTGAACTCCATGTTCTTCACCCAATGGAGTGAAATCTTCAACTGGCTCTACATCAAATAACTTAGCAAACAACTTAATTTGATCAGTTTGCTGACTCTGATCCTGGGAATAAAGTACGACCATTGTCTGCACATTATCATTATCTACAAGTTCCATCTTAGTGAATTTTATGGCATCTGTCACTACTAGAATTTGTAGAATAGTATCAAGATCCTCCTCCGATAGCCTCTAACAATTTTTGCACTGATCCTCTCTTTCATGTCATCAACCAAGACATTTCTATTAAATCTCATTGCTATTTGTTGGCGACATTCAAAAATAATCCAACTGTTGTTGTCAAAATTTCTCCATTGAAATAAACGCATACGAAAAATTGATTATCCATCTTCAATAATAAATCTATAAAAATATTTAAATTTTTAAATACTTTATTTCAAAAAAAAAATACATATACTAACCTTGAATTCTTATCTATTTTCCCTCCTTCTACAATCAAATTTGTTTCCCTTCTATCCTTCAAAAATGTTAAGAGAAACGTTGTCAATAAATAATTTTAGATCACCAATGCCGCCTCTCTCTCACCCTCCACTGCACCAATGTCAGCTCTCTCTCATCCTCTACCAGTCAACTCATATTTTTGCTCCAAAAAATACTGGTGCTAGCCATCTCTCTCGCTCCACTAAAAAAAAATATTTTTTTATACTAGTGTCGTCCAACTCTCTCCCTCCACCCATAAAAAATTATTTCTTTTATATCGGTGCCACCCATCTCTCTCCCTCCACCCATAAAAATTTATTTTTATTATGAATATTTTATTAAGTGGATGTCCATCAAGATCTATATAAGTTTTGATGTACTTTAAATTCAAATATTCATTAGAAGTAGATCTCTACTTCATTTATACTTCTTATGCCTATAAATAGAGACTTTGGAGAAGCTTTGTAAATATTCCGATTGATCAATAAAATACGCTCTCTCTTTACTCTCACATTCTCTTTATTCTTTATTCTTTATATTTTATTTTATAATATGTTATCAGCATGATTCTCTTTTATTTTATAAAACGGTCACTCCAAATCTGCTACTCAAGTTGTTATCGATTACCTTCTAGAGCTATTGTAATTTCAGTATTCAATTGAGGCATGCGCACTATGGGTAATCATGAGTGCCTTTAACCACTCAGATCTTCAGGTATATTTTATTATAATTCATTTATTATCATGTTTATTATAATTGGAGACTAATCATGACAACATGAATAGATAGATTTTGATTTGAAATCCACACATGTTTGCAATGGTGATTATGAAATAAAGAATCTATTAGGATGATTATAAGTTCGTCCTAGTAAATCTATTGCATTCCTAGAAGTGAACGCAAACATAAAAGAAAATAAAAACCAATATTATTTCAATATTTGGTAGTACAAAATTAGTCAAAAGCTCTAGAAGAGCTAATATTTAATATCTTATGATGGTTAATCCATTGGTTTTAACAGATATTTATAATGGATCTCATATTGAGATTGTGAATGAAGAAAAGATTATATTTCATATGAGTTAGTATTGATATAAATATCTATTTTGAAAGGATGAAAAAAAAAGATGATTGAGTTATTGATTACTCTTGTTCTTAAATTGAATTGACTGTGACTATTTTTGTTACCTTCTTTTTTCATCATCCCTATTAAGGGACTGAAACCAAAATATTTGACTGTGAAAGATCTACTTATGAGTAATATAATATGGTAATTCTATCTAAAGATCGTTATGGTTGGATGCACTTGAAATTGCAAAAAAAATTTTGGATATTTGAAGATTTTGGCATATTCCCTTAAACGAATATTGCATATAATTATTTGAAAATTATATTTATTTTGTTGACTTAGTGGCATTATAAAGTTCACATTGATTTAGACATTTCCAGTAGTAAATGTCACAATAGTACTCATATGTGGATACAAAGTAAAATGAATAACAGTAAAATTATCAATTTGTCACAATTTATATTGGTATTATTAGTACAATTGAAATGTAAAGTAACCAGAATTTTACTGATACAAATGCATTTACTACTTGGTGTGACCAGTTAGACCATCATGGATCATATATGATGCGAAAATTATTTGAGAATTCATATGTACATTCATTAAAGAACCAAAAGATTCTTTAATTTAAAGAATTCTCATATGTTGCTTGTTCTCAATGAAAATTGCTTATTAGAAACTCACTAGCTAAAGTTGAGATTTAATGTCTTGCATTTCTAAAATGAATATGGGCTCATTCATCCACCGTATGGATGGTTTTTATATTTTATGATTTTGGTGGATGCATCTAGAAAATAATCACATATGTGTTATCAAGTTGCAACCTGTCGTTTGCAAGATTACTTGTTTAAATAATTAAATTCTGATTATGCAATTAAAACAATTAATATTGTTAAAGCTGATGAGTTTATATCTCAATCATTTATTGATTGAGTTTGAAAAACTTTCATAAAAGCTTGTTATTTATGCGCATAATAGTTTAGAGAAATAATTGATTGAATGCATCTGATTAATATCTAAACTATTACTTATGAGAACTAAACTTCCTATTTCAACATGAGATTATGTTGATTTACATGTTGTACGCATTAAGCCAATAAGTTATAAATATTCCCCATTACAATTGGTTTTTAGTCAATATATAGCTAAATATTTCTCATCTTTGAATTTTTTTTATATCTGTATATGTTCCAATTGCTCCACCACAACGCACAAAGATCAGTGAATCCTCAAAGAAAGTTGAGAATATATATTAATTACAAGTCTCATTGTATTATTAGATGTTTTGAATGTATTGAAAATTCAATTATGACATAATTTGTGATTACTATTTTGATTCGATAGTTTTCTTGACACTAGGGGGAGAGAATAATAACTTGTAATGAGTTAGGGGGGAGAGTAATTTGAACCAAAAGTTCAACAATGATAACTCATTTCAAGTTTCAAATATGAAAATTCTCATAAAAGAAGATAATAAATCTAGAAGGTTATATAGTGAAGGAGGGTGCTCTAGAAGAGAGCCAAGGCATAACTAATAAGTGAAACTCCAGAAGAGATTCAAGTACCTAAAACTAAAAATTAAAATAGTGAAAATAAATAAATCTCGATAAGTTATGTCAATTCAAGAAAATGTTGAACCGATAATAAAAGTGGTCGACAATGGTTTTGCATGCAATATTTTTGTTGAAATAATGAAATAAAAGGAGGATTTTGAATAAATCTAATGAGAAATATAGATATGGAATAAATTGGTCAAAATAGAAAGACGTAACTCAAGTGCAATTAAATACGTGGAGTTTTTGGACCAGTAGTCCAAATATCTAAAAGTATAAAGCCAATAAGGGTACGAATGAAGTAGTTTTGCAAAAACGAAATAAAATATGAAGTTTTTGCTAAGTTCTAGCATTGATTATGAAAAGATATAATATTCTTTTATGATGTACATAATAAATTTTAGATATATTATTAAACTGACAGTTCATAAAAGATTTAACTTGCGTCTAATGGTTGTTATTACAACCTTTTGTGAATCACTATGTAGTAAAAATTATATTAAAATCCTTGAAGGATTTAAAATGTCAGAAGTATATTGAAATTATTGGGAAATTGTTCATTTATATGAATTGAAATAATTGAACATATGTGGTAAATTTGACTTAGTCAATAGCAGTTGATTATGAAATAATTAAAGTTTGTTATGATTATTGTTGAAACTCTTGAAAAGATCAAAATATATTTCTTCGAAAATTTCCTCACTCATGACTTTCAAAAGAATGGTGATATAAATGCTTAGCAAATACATTCAAATGCTCATTTGAAAAGCTAGTATTCAAGATTGAATACGTAGAATATGAGATATTATGTGATGTTTTCATGAGGGCAGTAAATACGTGTTGTACTCTTTTTCCCTTAACCGAGGTTTTGTCTCATTGGGTTTTCCTAGTAAGGTTTTTAATGAGGCAGCATATTATGCGTATTATAGATATGTGTACTATTTTCCTTCATTAGGAATTTTTTTCCTACAGGGTTTTTTATCTTAGTAAGGTTTTAACAAGACAAATTATTTACAAATGAACATCCGAGGAGGAGTGTTATGAATATTTTATTAAGTGAATGTCCCATTAATATTTAGAGAAGTTTTGATGTACTTTAAATTCTAATAGTCATTAGAAGATGTAAATATGTCAATTGATCAATAAAATACGCTCTCTCATTCTCTTTATTCCTTATTCTCTATCTTTTATTTTATAACAATTTTTTTTTATATTGGTGTCACTCGTCTCTCCCACTCCACCCTTAAAAATTATTGTTTTTAAAATATATCATTTTGTAATGATGTGTTAATGATTGTGTCAAGAAAAATTTGGCTGCCGCTCATCTCTCTCCCTCCATCTTTTGGGATTGTTTCAAATACTCTATTTTGATAAATAATGATATTGACATATCATTTCAGTATTTAATTTTTTAAAATGTATAGGTAAAAAAGCTTGGTTGGAGTCCTTACAATCTTGTTTTACGTGGTAATGTTGAGACCATCTATCCTTTTGTCTTCTACTTTTTCATTATAGGTTTGTAATAAGGTATTGCAACAATCATCAATTAACAGCCAGGCAGCCTACCTATTGGAATCATCAACTTTAATTCAATGTTTCTATCCAATTGAATTGTCCAATTTATCTTTTTTTTTTAATATTCATTGTTAAATAAAAATTTTAGTTGAATTAATGTAACAAGTTAATTAGATAATAATTTAGTTGAGAAAAGATTAATTTTTTAATAATAATTAATATTATTAGGGAGAATATTTGATACATTATTAGTGTAGTTTTTAGACTCTATAAATAAGATTATGGGGTTGACAAGTATTCAGTAGAAGTATAGTAAAATATTTATAAAAAAAACACATGAAAAATTTTTAAAATTATTTTAGAATAAAAAATATACTATCAATATATCAAATACTAACCCATATTATTATGATTATAATTTTATAATTTTATCTTTTTATATAATTTTTAAATAAAACTAAAAATCAAATATTTAAAGATTGACATGTATTCAATAAAAGATAATATATATAAATGTTTTTTAACATTCCATTTAAAATCATTGCTGAATAAATTTTAAAATAAAATATTTTTTACATACTAATGTATAACATAATCTAATAATTCTTTCAAAATTAAATCTCAAGTTAAACTATAACTTAAAATTCAAAATCATATTTAAATGCAATAAAATTTTCTTTAAAAAATTGACAAAATCAAAGTTTTTTTTTATTTTAATTTCTGTATTTGGATTGAACCTCGTCAAAATAGATGGCACGCTCGATAAAACCTTTGCTTTTTGGTTCGCCTACACTTTAGGATCTATTTTCCGAAATTTGGGGAAACATAATAATTAAGAAAACTGGGCAAGGTTTCAAGGATTAAGGCAACGCAACTTTCTTCTTCAGCAATTCATGATGTGTTCCCATTTGTTTCCTTTCCTACTTCCATACCCTCTGGTAACAGAGAAAAACACTAAATAATTTAATAAAGGGTAAACTTACGCTATATTTTAAGCATTTAAAATAAAAAAAATTACAATTTAAGCATTTACATTATATTATTCGATCATTTTAGTTATTCTCATTAAAAGTATAAACCGTAAATGATGTGGAAGTTAAAAAAATTGATATAATAATAAATTTAACCCTCAACTTTATATATTATATCAATTTAGTCATAATTTTAGAAAATTAATCTTAAAATTTATAAATATTCTCAATTTGATCCTAATTATAAAAAATTTAAATACATAAATATTTTTAATATATAAAATAAATTTAAAATTGATATTAATAGTAATAGTAATATTAAATAAATATAATTATATTAAGAGTAGATAAAATAAACCTCCCCACTGGACCTCCCCCACCATTTTCCTATTTCTGTTAAAGGCTATTAGAGGACTAAAACCTAAGTAGTGAGTATTCAAGGTTTTTCGGTCTCGATCATATTCATTAGTAATATTATTTCCATTTTTATTCCTTTATCTATAGTTACTATTTTTTAAATATTGCTTTAATATTTTTATATTAATTATATTTCTTTAACCCACTCAGGTGTTTTATAAGATTAGTTTTGTGTCACAAACCAATTAAATATCAACTTAATCAGTTAAAAATTTAAAAAAAAAAAACTTTTAAAAATAACAATTTTATTATAAAAATATTTAATCCTTTCAATAATTTCATAATTTTGTTTTATATTAAATAATCTCAAACTATAATTTTAAAAGAAATTTTAAAATGAATGAAAGATTAAGTTGAGAAATTTAAAATATTTTGGATGTTAGTTCCATCATAACCTTCTTCTTTTGTTTTGATGCCCCTTCTTTTTTCATTGAGGGCATTCAAATTTGATATGACCCAGCTTTTTGCACTCATAGCATATAATAGAGTCATTTTCTTTCTTACGTGATTCTCCTTTGATGATGTCTCACCTTTAAAATCTTTTAGTTTTGTTGAATTTCATGAACCATTTAATTTTTTTTTTTTTGCAAACATTGTATCTCCACCTCATCATTGCTAGAGTTATCATATTTCTCATGAGTTGTATACTTGAATGTCACTCTAACTTTCTTTGGAGCTTCTTTGGTCTCTTAAGCATTATGGTTGATCTTCATTTCATATGTCAACAAGGACCCAATGAGCTCATCAAGAGAAAGGGTTTCAAGATCTTTTGACTCTTATATGGTCGTCACTTTAGCTTCCCATGGTTTTGGGAGGCTATTCAACATCTTCTTCACCATCTCCTTATTGGCATAGGTCTTCCCAAGGGCCTTGAGACCATTGATGATGTTAGTGAAGTGTTTGGCTTGATTCCTTCATCCAGTTTAGCTTTGAAGAGCTCATAATCAAGGGTGAAGAGGCTAATCTTAGATTTTTGGACTCTACATGTACTTTTCTGAGTGACTTCAAGCTTGTTTCATATCTCCTTGGCATTGTCAAACAAAGAGACTCTATTGTATTCACTGGGACCAATGACACAAAATAGAATGTGTATAGCTTTGTCACTTAGTTGCACCATCTTAATATCAAATTCATCCCACTCATTTTCCTCTTTAATGACAATGACATGGTTAACTCTTTATTTTTTTAATGGATGACCCATTTGTAACTACCCTCCATACTTCATAGTCATTTGCTTGGATGAATAACTTCATTCTTGTCCTCTAATATGAATTGTTGGTGTTATTGAATGGATGAGGCCTCATAGTGGAGTCACCTTCTTCCAACATGGAGACAAACTTCTTGATTTCTTACTTCCATCTTGAGCTTCTTAAAGGTCTTTTCTCTTGGTTGTTATACCATCTTTAGAGATTAAGCTTTGATACTAATTGTTAAGCTCGATAATCACCAACAGGAGGTGAATTAGTGTTTTAAGAGCTCTAAAAAAATGGCAATCAAAGGAGACTCTAGAATTTATAGTGGTTCAACCCCAATTTTCTACCACCATAACCTTAACTTACCGCAATAAAGATTTCCAAAATTCCCTATATTTAAACCTTTCAAGGAAAGGTTTAACCTTTACAAAACATTATCTTCTCACTAGGCAAGATAGAGCCACTACCCTTAAGGTCTTTTACCCAAAAACCTTAAGCAAACCCTTACAAGAATAAGAGATAAGAAAATGGATTAAAGAATCCTCTTAAAGGAAGATATTACAATGATAAAGCTCATTCAATAATAATACAACACTTGAAAAGAATAAGAAAGACAGTTACTGATATGAGAAACTCAATCCAATTCAAAGGCCATAATAGATATGGGCTTAGTTTCCCTCAAGGCCCAATTATGATATCTAAATCTCAGCAGTTAAAGAGAAAACTCAACTTATTCGTTTAAGACTTTATCACCAAAAAAAATTCGAGAAGAAAAGTTGAAGCTTCAAGACGATGGATTTTGGAGCAATGATGAATTAGAAGGGACTAATTTTGTGCGTGGGCCTAAACTTTCAATCTATGATGACAAGCCCATATGGAAAATGTTAACAAGCTTAGGCACTTCACTTCAAGGACCCCAATCGGTCCCATAAGCCTAGGCGTTTCATATTGGGTTCAAGTTTTAGGCTTAATTTTTATTATATATGAGCCCAATATTATATTTATTATCTCTTATTATTTTATTCTAAATATTTTATAATTATTAAGAATTTTTAGTTATTTAGGAGTTTTATGTTAACAAGAAAGTTTAGTTTAAAACTACTTCTTGTTTAGATTAAAGAAGAGTTCAAGTATACTTAAGAGTTTTATTTAGATTTATTTAGCTAGCATATATATAGGCATTTGCATTGTACCCAAATCATTCAATTCATAATTATTCAACTTCTTTTTTGAGTTAAAAAATTCTCTTTGAGTTTTCTTTTCAAGAATTTCTCTTGAGTTTCTTTTAGAAGAGTTTTAACAATCTTTTCAAATTATGGAGATCATCTTCAAATTTTCTTGCTAAGTTTTCTTTCTTGGAGGGGAAATTAGAGCCGTTTGAAGGGGGTTGTAGATTCTTTGTGTTTCCAAGGCTTCTTAGGACTTCTAAATACTACATTCTATCTTTCCATCTATCTTCTTTAATTTCTTCCTTATTGTTCTATCATAGATTTATTATTCTATTTTAATTATTTTAATTATTTATTTATTTTAATTATTTTATCTAACTTGGATTTGATTACGTTTTAGGTTGTGACAAAAATTCAAGTTTCTTTTCGAACGTCTAGAGCCCTAAGCCAAATCCGCAACTTTGACAAACTTTACGATTTTCTTCCATATTCATCTGTCTTATTATTTATCATTTAGTATCAGATTTTAGAATTTTTAGGTGTTCTTTTTGTTCTTCTTATAAACTGATTTCCAACAAATAGTCTCAAAACATTTTTTTTACCTAGACAATTTTTGGGAAAAAATATTTTCAATGGGTAAATATTTTTTAAACGATCTAAAATTTTACATACTATTTCTTGGAACTATTTTCAAGTATAAAATAATATTTCTCACAAAAAAAGTGATTGAAAAATTACAGAAAAATTACAGAAAAATAGAAAATATGAAAAAAAGAAAAAAAAATTAAAAAATATTTTGTGGTTTGAATTTTGTGCCAAAACTTTCCAAATCAGATCTAGATTATTTGAGGAGGCTCCAGTTTAAATTTTGTGATTTTTGAAAATTGGGAACATCTCAAACAAAGTTTTTCAAGTTGTTTCACAATTTTTTGAGTTTCAGCAATTTTCATTGACTTTTAGCCTTAGGTTTTCGTTTGTTTTTTCTTTTTATTGTTTCTTTACGCATTCTAACACTCTATTATTTCTTGTGTTAGTAGGTTAAAGCACGTTGCACATTCCTTCCTTCGTGCGACATAATTTTTTGATGTCTAGCCGATTTTGGACTCATAGTGCTATTAGGTTTACTTTGTTAGTTGATTCTAATACATTCTGATTGATATTGACACTTTTTAAAAGACTCACATGGTTAATTCTTACCTTATTGATAATTTTTTTTTGAGTGCATAAAGGTGAGGTTTGCTTAATTTTTTTCTTTTAAAGTGTTGTGCTTTTCCAGGCTTTCACTATGACTTGTGACACTCATAACAGTAAAAACCATGATGAGATACCATCCAATGACAAAGAACAAGATGTTACATTGGAGAATATTGTGGGGATGGTAAAATTTCAACATTATCAATTGAACAAGGTACATGATACATTTAAGGCCAATTTGACTAAGTGTCGAATGGAACTACAAGAGAACATTAATCAACTTTCCAATCAACTTACCAATCAAATTCAAATGCTAACTCAAGTTGTTGCTTGTTTGTAGACTTCTTCGAATCGACGGTCTCATACTCATGATAATGATGATAATAGGGTCAATGACCAACTTCGTATTCATTCTAATACTAGTAGACGTGAATATCATCACATTGATGAAACTTTGGGTTTTCCTGATCGAAGCCAACCTTCTATCGCTAAACCAAAGTTTAACATTCCACCATTCCGAGGAAAGTATGATCCATATGCATATTGTGATTGGGAGGATAAAATAGAGATCATGTTCTATTGTTATAGATGTCCAGAGGAGGAGAAAGTTCCACTGGCTATATTAGCATTTTCGGATTATGCATTTAATTGGTGGACTCAACTTGTATTAAACCACCAAAAGAATCGTGAACGAGATATTGATTCATAGGAAAAATTGACCCAAATTATGCTAAAACATTTTATCCCACCTCATTATTATAGGGATATAAAACGGAGACTTTAACATCTTATTCAAGGTAATTGATCTATTGATGAGTACTTTAAGGAGATGTAGATGCTTATTCATAGAGCAAATGTTTGTGCAGATGAAAAGACTACCATGGTGCAGTTTATAGATGGCTTGAACGTTTCGATAGCCAATGTTTTTTATCTTTAAACCTACATTGATCTTGAGGACATGGTACGCAAGGCAATTGAGATTGAGTGATAGTTTCACCAACGTCAATCTTGTCTATTTGGTGCGTCACAATATTATAGAGGTACGAATTCTAATTCTACTTTCAAGAATTTGAAACCTCCTTATGCTACTAATAAGTTGCCGCCAAAACATGATGAAACTAAATCTTTTGAGTGGAAAAATGGGGCTCCTACAAAACCTTCTTCTACATCTTCTAAGCAATCCACTTCTACTAATTCTTCACCAAAACAACAAAGAGCTCATGAAATTGAATGTTTTAAGTGCAAAAGGCATGGGCATTATAGTCGTGATTGTGCCAACACAACACTTTTATTGATCAAAGAAGATGGTGACTATACCTCTGATTCTGATAAAATAGATCTAGATATACTTGAATTGATTGATGATGTCAATGATGGAGGTGAGTTTTATGGTGAAAAAGAGTTGGTGGAACCACTAACTCATTTTCGTTGTCTAATTGTGAGGCTCACCCTCAACATCCAATTGAGGGATGATCATGATCTTCAAAGGAGTAATATATTTCATTCAAGGTGTTTGATTAAAAGTGAACTTTGTTCATTTATCATTGATAGTGGAAGTTGTGCTAACATTGTGAGCAGCTACCTTCTGGATTCTCTTACTTTGCCAACTAGCAAACACCCTACACCATACATCTTCAATGGCTTAATAAAGGTTCGGAGGTCCGTATGGTAAAACAATGTTTGATCACTTTTAAACTTAGGACTTACATTGATGATGTTTGGTGTGATGTCGTTCCCATACATGCCGCCCACTTGTTACTTGGTAGACCATGGCAGTACAATTGTTGTAACGCCTTTAACCCATATTCGATGCAAAAATAGGGTTACGGAGCATTACTGGACTATTAAATCAAACAATCATACATTTCACATTCATTTCTCATTTTAGCTAATACCATTCAAATTCATTCATATAGTCCCTAATACGAGCCCTCGATGCCCCAAATAGACATTAAAAATAGTTCGGAACTAAACCAAGTACTCAAGAAATTTTTTGGAAAACATGTAAAATTTCCAAAGATACAAGGGCACAAGCCCTTGTGGCCAGGCCGTGTGAGCATCCGAAATGGGGCCACACGCCCGTGTCCTAGACTATGTCTAAACTAATGGGCATATTGACTTTAGTTACATGGCCAGACCACATGCCCGTGTGCCAGGCCGTGTACCTTTCGAAATGGCCTCACACGCTCGTGTGTCAGGCCGTGTACTAGGCTGTGTGAAAACTGGAAGTATACTAACTTGTGCCACACAGCCAAGCCACACGCCGGTGTGCTAGGCCATTTGAAGCTACTAACTTGCTTTCTAAAGAAGTTACAAGGGACACATGACCGTGTTACCTGGCCATGTGTCACACACGGCTGAGACACACGCTTGTGTCTCTGCCTGTGTGGACAAAAGTAGGCCATTTTCCAAGCCATATTTCTCACCCAAATTGGTACCAACCTACACACATCAATTTGCATATAACCATAACATATCTAGGAATTCGAAACCAACCAATA
Source organism: Gossypium longicalyx (assembly GCA_025698465.1). Lineage (NCBI taxonomy): Eukaryota > Viridiplantae > Streptophyta > Magnoliopsida > Malvales > Malvaceae > Gossypium > Gossypium longicalyx. The sequence continues at coordinate 26,959,426 of CM046999.1, forward strand.
TCAAGTTTATAACATGTAATAATATCACATACCATTATGATACATATAGGCTGTAACACCCCAAACATGGCCTAAACGTTATGGCCGAATCTGTGATGTCACATTGGAGTAAGTTTTGAAAAGCATAGTTCTATTAGAAAAGTCTATTTGTGTTAAAACCTCGCTTGTGATCTTTATGAGAAGTTAACTTATTTTACTCAATTGTTAAGTTACAAGTTTGTTTTTCAAAACATGTTTCATACCGAATCGTTATTACACTTTAAAACATTGTTCATTACAGAAGCTTTTAAAACAAGTTACGTAGCGTGGTAGTTGAAAATCATTTACCTTTTGTAAACTCAAGTCCTACTGCTAACAGATTTAAGTCGATTTAAATAAATCCCCAAATAAAAATAAAAACTTAAAGCGGCCTTATTACATAAAATTTACCCCAAATGAAATTACTTTTCCTAATAATCAAATACGAAAACACAAACAGTGGTGTGGTTATCTCTGAGTCCCTTGCAATACCGACCCACCTGGGGATTACCTACACAGATAAGCAGAAAAGGTGAGTTTATGAAAACTCAGTGTGTAATCCCTATATCAAATAGTCATACATACGATGTCATACAATCTAGGCCTAAGCCCATATCCGTAGCAATATCAGTGTGGCCTTATCCCATTACAGTAGCAGTTTCGGTGTGGGCCTTAGCCTCAAACCAGTACAGTATCAGAGATGCATACAGGGATCCTACCCATCCATCCTTTACATTCTACTCCGTCCAGCCCTACACTCCATGTGGAGATAAAATTGACCCACCCATCCCTACACTCCAGAATATAGCACCGGTTTGGCACTAACAGTATTTGCAACAGAGCTGCCAGTAATAGGCTTATAGCCTTTCAGTACACTTCCTCCAATATCATATATCCCACCCCATGTAATGCAACATAATATAAATGTTCATACAGTAAAGATGGCATGCTCAATAGTCATACAACATATAGGGGTATATCCATCATTTACCTCATAAGGGTATAATAGTCATTTCATAGATTAGGGTCTAGGTACACTTACCGACCCAATAGTAGGTCCACAGTCGTCTCAGGCGACCCGTGCAACCTTAACAATTAAACAGCGAAAATGGGCCTAAGCCCATAATACGGACCATGTGGGCCCACACGCTCGTGTGGCCCAATAAGCCCAAATAATGGCCTTGGCCGTGTAACTACACAGTCAGCCCAACAATCTCTACATATCCGTGCAGATTTCTCGTGCAAGCCCATTCCGCCCATTTCGGCCCATCGTGGCCCAAAATCGGCCTAAACCCATGAAATCGTTCATGATGGCCTCTTCGATCGAATGCCAATGTTTGTGCATTCGGCTCACCACACGAGCGTACATACCCTCGTGTAGTGCCAACAGTCGTACATTTTTGGCTTTTACCGATCTATACTACTAGCAGTGTGATTACACAACTGTTGCGAACGTGCGCCTAGCCTAAGAGTTTCCCAAACCTATGTTCAGTCACGATAATCCATTAGTCGATTAACACTAGGGCTAAACACCCTTCCCTATTCCCAAATTAATTTACCATTCGATACTTGCCTTAATCGTAGGAGTGATTAACCCTACTAGAACCGTCGACGAAGGTTTGTTAAAGAACTCCTTGATGAACACTACAATAATAAGTGATTTTTATTACTCATGTTTACCTATACATGTGAGTCGAATCCACTAATAGAGAAAATGGGCATTCAGCCAATACTAAGGCATCAAAGCCAAAATACCCCAGTTTAAAACAATAACAACGTATAACGCTAGCTTTGGTTGAGAGACAAGCAAAAGATTCTAATCATTCTAAAATACTTGTGCACTTCTCTACTCCTCGAGAAGTGTTACCCCTAAAGAATACCAGAACCATTAGAGAAAGAAATGAGATTCGGCATTCAAAAAAAGAAGGGAAAACCGAAAAAGTAGAGATAACTAGGGACTTACTAGTCAATATTCGGCCAAACACCAGAGAAAAGGGAGAGAGAGTTGAGAGAGAGCCGAGAATATAACAGAGAAGGAGAGGATACAAAGTATTCGGTCCAAAACAAGAGAGAAAGTAAATGTTAGGGGCCAACTGAGAGAAAAGAAGAAGATAGGAGATTTGGCAAAGGTAAGGGAATAAAGAAGGGATGTGAGAAAAAGGGAGAAAAATTGATCACGCAAAACACACAACTGAAAATCCACCCAAAAACATCCAATACAAGAATGCCCAACAGGTCACAAGTAGCATTCGGCTACCAAAAAAAATAGCAAAACCAAAAGATGATGTAACAGCCCGATTTTGGGGCTAGTCAGAATAGTGGTCTCGGGACCATAAATTCAGAGTCAAATAAATTATTTTATTATTATTTTGGAGTCTTAGCATGTTTATAATAGTGCATGAAAAACTTGGTGAGCTAATTTTAACGTTTGTGAGCCCAATTGCGAAAAAGGACTAAATCGCATAAAATGCAAAAGTCCTAAATTGATAGCTAAATGTGTCAGATAGCTAGAGAATAAAAATTTGGGGTCTTTAAATGGAAATTATACCCTATTGTGATAGCTTTTCCGGCCATAGGGACAAAAAGATAAGAAAAGTCAAAGATTAGGTGATATTTGGTAGCTTAATTGAATAGAAAATAACAAAAAGAAAAAAATTGACATTTCCATTTCTTTCTTATCTATTTCCTACTGAAAATATCAGCCACTAGAGGGGTTTTGAAGCTCAAAAATTTCAGCCACTTAGCATCTCTACAAGTAAGTGACTCTAATGACTTTTCTTGAATGTTTTTGTACTTTTGAGACCCTTGAAGCATGAGCTTTCAAATGAGGGTACTATTTTGCAAAATGATTAAGAGTTTAGGATTTTTTCCATGAAAGTATTTTTAATTTTTTCTGAGTTTTTATGGAATAAAATGAGTCTTGGGTGTCTTATAAACAACTTTTGTGAAGGGTGTTAGCATGAAAACACCTAAAAGGACTATTTTGCACAAGTTGTAAAATAATTGATAAATGTGTGAAATGTAGAGAATTTGGGGTTACTATAAGAGTAAAAAGAGTTTGGCTAGGCTTAATATATGAAGAAATTTGATAAAAATTGATTTTCGAGCATAGGGGTAAAATGGTCATTTTGCCAAAGTCTAGGGGCAAAATGGTCATTTTATCGAAAATGTGAAATTTTAATGGCTTAATATTATTTAGTGATCAAATGTATGCATTTTACTATTTTAGATCAAGAATTGCCAAATCCAAACCTAGATCGGGGGAAAGCCAAGCAAATTGACTAAACCTACTAATCGCCACATTTTGTAATCTGAGGTAAGTTGTATGTAAATAATACAACTACATTGCTAATGTAGGTATTGAATGAATATAGCATGAACTGTTTGATTGTGGAATTGAGAAGGTATGATGATAATAGAGATAGAAGAGTTCACGTTAGAACCTAGGAAATAAATCGAATATTCACACCATGACATATGGGTTATTGTTGGTTAGTCTAAGACATGTCTGGGACATGCATCGCCTCGAGACGTAAGCCAGTGTAAGAAATGTTTGGGACATGTATCGACTATGAGATGATAGCCAATGTAAGACATGTCTGGGACATGCATCGGCTATGAGATGATAGCCAGTGTAAGACATGTCTAGGACATGCATCGGCTACGAGATGATAGTCAGTGTAAGACCATGTCTGGGACATGGCATCGACTTGAGATATGAGCCAGTGTAAGACTGTGTCTGGGACATGGCATCGTTACCTTACCCATGTTTGAGGCTTAATAAATATCCGGTGGTGTTCCAAATGGTTCAATGATGAACGTTATGTTCTTAAGCTAAAAAGGAAAGTACAACCGTGCTGTGAGTGGTACAAGTACTTAATTGGTACGTATGAGATATGAGCTCATGGTATAATATGTGACTTGTATGGACGGTAATGGGTAAGTTATGCTTATGCCTACCTTGGTATTATGAACATGTGGGTTATTGATAAATTATTGTTGTTGTATACTTACTTATATGCAACTTACTAAGCTTTTATGCTTACTCCCTTTTCCTTTCCATTTCCTTTCAGTGTCGCCTAACTAGCTCTAGGATCACCAAAAGTCAGAGATATCAGTCATACTATCAACCAAAGCCTTTGGTATAGTTGGATTTGTATTTTTGAATATGGCATGTATAGGTCTTAGACTTTATTATTTTGCGTCTTTGGGAATTGGCCAAATATGTTGGCTTGGGTTGGAAACCCTTCAATTTGTATTAAGCTTTGAATGATGGCTAATATTCATTTTTAATTTGTAAAATATGCATTATCTTGGTTGAATGCAAGTCTATTGTGGCTGATTTGATTATAGAAATTATGTTTGTCTTGGTATTGGTTGGCATTTGTATGGAAATAGGTATGTAAGGGTCGTAATGAGGATTGGTAGATAGCCTTATATTGTCCACATGGGTAGACACACGAACGTGTGTGTAGGCCGTGTTTGACACACGATCTGCCTCATGGGTGTGTAGTCCGGCCGTGTGTCCCCTGCACGTAAAAATTTCAAGTCAGTATGCATGGTAATAAACACAAGGGCAGAGACACGGTCGTGTGTCTCAGCCGTGTGAAGGACACGGCCCAGCATAGGGGCGTGTGTCTTGGCCGTGTGAAATTTTGAGTATGCTGACATCAGAAACAGAATGTCCATGCTTTCGCACACGGCCTAGGACACAGGCGTGTCGTGGCATGTGAAGGATACGGGACATTAACACGGGCGTGTGTCTGGCCGTGTGAAAACCTCTGTAGGTGTGAATTAGAAATTAATTCTACATGGGTGTGAGACACGGGCATGTCTCATAATGCTTAGGCCGTGTGAGCCACACGGGCCATCAGCACTACCATGTCGATATGGTCGCATAGGCGTGTTACCCTTCCACACAGGCGTGTGCCCTATTTTTGAGGTAAATTTCTTAAGGTTGGTTAAAGGACCCGGAATGGTCCCGAATAGTTTTCAACGGTTAAATTGGGGCCGTAGACCCCTAATAAAAAGTTTAAAGTAGAAATTGAAAAAGTTTTAAATTGGACCAAGTCTCGGTGACTTGAGGTTGTTGTATGTATGAGATAAGTTTAGGTAATGCCTTGCACTCCGACCCAGCGTGGGTTACGGGTATAGGGTGTTACAGATGAAAAGAGACAGAAAGGAAGAGAGCTATCGAATTTGAGAGCACAAAACCAAAAGCAATTCTGGCACCAAGTTGTCTAACCATCCTATGACCGAATGGCCTAGGAGAATCCTTATTCGGCACCACTACTACCACAACTTCCCACTTCCTCGATTCTCTCCTAATTTCCCTTCTTACCCTACTCAAACCGATCCCCCTCTATCTAAATCCCCAAAACTCCTCCTAACAAATCAGCTACACACTCCCTACTCCCCTCAACCACTCACTTAAACCCATTCAAACCACAATTTCAGTCTACCTCAAACACTTCAACGACCCATGCAACAAAATAGTATGCTCTTGCTCCAATGCCAAGCCTTGAACCTCAGACCTCAAGCATCACCCACATGCCATTTACCACTAGACTAGCAACCTTCTTGTGACAAGTTTTACCAACAACATTTTAGAAGACTACTACCAACAAGTAAGGGTTATACTTAAAAAAATAACTAAAGTTTTTGCAATTGCCCAAGCTTGAACTCAAAACCTCTCCAACACTCCTCAGGACACTCAACCACTGAACCAAGCACACATTTATGCAACACAACATACAAAAGTAAATACCTACATTTTTGGGGTGTTACATAGGCACCTCAAATGGCCACTTATAATCATGCAAACTATGTCTCCAAATATCCCTACTTAGTCAAGCACATATATGCAATCTTTGTGCCTAAAACTTAACATGTATGCCACTTACAAATCTCAACCATTTGGTTCCCAAAATACCAATACACAACCAAGTCATTCACATAGCAACCATACATCATATACTATAAGGCTATTTACATATTTACATAATCAAAATCAAGCCAAATTAAATGGCTGAAAACACAACAAAACATATGGGCTTCGAATAGCCAAAAGACCTATACATGCCATTTAACCTAAAATATAAAGTCAAAAGTACCAAAATATCGTTCGATAGTATGATGCGATCTCCGATGACTTCCAATCCAGACGAGCTTTTAAAACATTATAAAACACAAAAAAATACACAGAATAAGCAATTAAGCTTAGTAAGTTCGTATAGCACAGAATTAAACTTGTCATTTAACCACAATTTAGGTAAGTAACTCAAAGCATAACACAATTCAATTTGGCCAAAGCCTATCACATAATCAATAACCAAGTTAGCCATGTATTCGTATAAAAACCAAGAATCATGCATGAATTCAACAATAATTAAATTCCATGTACATGTAACATCTATACCGTGTATTCGTATATCATATACAAATCATTTCCATGTAAATACCTGTATTAGTTCGTATCGAACTTGTATAATCTCGTAATAACACTATTCTCATTTTACCACTTAGAATATCATTAGATACGAGGGTGATATACACAAGTTGTACTAAATTATAATCCGTCAATTCTTGTACATGTATGCTCATACGAGCGATAAACGATAAGCTCTTCTGAGCTAAATATCGGTAACCTCATACGAGCTAAGTATCGGTAAGCTCATAAGAGCTGGAATCGGTAACCCTAATGACATGTCATTTGTATCCTACGAATTCCTAAGGTTCAAACAGGGCACAGAATTCTTCGTATGTCGTCGGTTATGCGCTTGATAATTATACATAATAATTAAACCATTCATATACATATATTTCAATTAAAGCATATAAAATGCAATTTAATTACACGAACTTACCTCGAACTTGTACGGAAAAATACAATCGTTTAGTCCACGACTTTATCCTTTCCCCGATTTAATTCTGAATGTTGCTTTTCTTGATCTATATAATCAAATTTACCTAATTTAAGCATCATTCTATTCAATTCAATCCAAAATTCATATTATGACATAATTACCATTTTGCCTCTATACTTTTGACTTCTTTACAATTTAGTCCCTAGGCTCGTAAAATGAAATTCATGCAAATTCATCCACACCTAAGGCTAGCTGAATTATATAGGTGCTTATAGCAGCCCATATATTTCACAAGTTCACCCATTTACCACACAATTTTCATATTTCACAAATTAACCCCTAATTGACAATTTCAACAAAACTCACTTAACAAAAGTTGTTTATTTAACAACAAAGATTCATTTTATTCCATTAAAATTCAAGAGAAAATAAAATGGTCTCATGGAAAAACCCTAGACTTTCAACCATTTTGCAAATTAATCCCCTAATTAGCTAGGTTAAGTTACAACAATTTTAAAAACATAAAAATCAACAAAAACGAACACCAAATTCACTTACATGCAAGAGATTTTTGTGGCTGAAATTTTCAAGCTCTCAAAGCCCCTTAGTTGCTGAAATTTTCAGTGGAGAGATGCATGAAAGATGATGGATTTTGTTTTATTTAATTTTTCATTTATTACCTAATTACCATTTTACCCTTACTTAACTTTATAAATTACTCAATTACTAAGTCATTCGCATCCACTATCACTTTTAATGGTCTAATTATCATATAAGGACCTCCACTTTAATATTCTATAGCTATTTAACACTTTTAGCTAATAGAACACAACTTTCGCACTTTACGCGATTTAGTCTTTTTTCACAAATTGAGCATACAAACGGTAAAATTTCTTAACAAAAATTTTATACTATCATATTATCATGTAGTAGATATTAAAATAATATTAAAATGAATTTTTTGACTTCAGATTTGTGGTCTTGAAACCACTGTTATGATTTCACTAAAAATAAGCTATTACAATCGTGATGTTTTTCATCATGGTAAATTAAATCAATATTTCTTTGTTTTCCATGGGAAGAAGTACATTTTTACCCCTTTGAATCCGAAAGATGTTCACAATGATCAAATCAAGATGATGCAGTTCTGTAAGGAGGTTATGGGAAGTAAGACATAAAATTCAAAAAAAGGTTAAGAGAAAAGAGGTCTCTAGTAAAAATAGCCAAATTAATGATGGCCCAATGGTGAGTGCATCCTCTTGTGAGAAAAAAAGAGTGGTTCACTGTAACACCCCGAAAGTTGCTACAGTAAGAAAGTGAGATATTGTCCTTGATATAGCAAGACAACTAATCACCAAAACAAATGAAGCAAATGCCAACAAAGCTAAAAATAGGCACAAGCAAATTATCTTTAAGCTCGGTGACTAGGTTGGGGTCCATATGCGAAAAGAACGATTTCCAACTAAACGAAAAACAAAATTGGACCCATGTGGTGATGGACCTTTTCAAGTACTCAAGCGCATTAATGATAATGCATATCAAATCGATCTTCCCGGTGAGTATAATGTTAGTGCCACTTTTAATGTCGTTGAACTTTCTTCTTTTGATATTGCAGATTCGAGGACGAATCCTTTTGTGGAAGGGGAAATGATACTAACAACTTAGTCCAATTCAAATGTCATAATAGAGATGGGTTTAGTTTCCCTCAAGGCCCAATTATGAGATCCAAATCCAAGCAGCTAAAGACAAAACTCAACTTATTCGTTTAAGACTTTATCACGAAAAAAATTCGAGAAGAAAATTTGAAGCTTCAAGACGATGGATTTTGGAGCAATGATGAATTAAAATGGACTAATTTTGTGCGTGGGCCTAAACTTTCAATCTATGATGACAAGCCAATGTGGAAACTGTTAGTAAGCTTAGGCACTTCACTTCAAGGACCCCAATCGATCACACAAGCCTAGACGTTTCATATTAGATTCGGGTTTTAGGCTTAATTTTTATTATATATGAGCCCAATATTGTATTTATTAACTCTTATTATTTTATTATTATTTTATTCCAAATTTTTTATAATTATTAAGTATTTTAGGTTATTTAGGAGTTTTATGTTAACAAGAAAGTTTAGTTTAAAACTACTTCTTGTTTAGATTAAATTAGAGTTCTAGTATACTTAAGATTTTTATTTAGATTTATTTAGTTAGCCTATATATAGGCATTATTTGCATTGTACACAAATCATTCAATTCATTATTATTCAACTTCTTTTTTGAGTTAATAAATTCTCTTTAAGTTTTCTTTTCAAGAATTTCTCTTGAGTTTCTTTTAGAAGAGTTTTAACAATCTTTTCAGATTGTGGGGATTATGTTCGAACTTTTTCTTGCCAAGTTTTCTTTCTTGGAGGGGAAATTAGAGCTACTTGAATGGGGCTGTGGATTCTTCGTGGTTCCAAGGCTTTTTAGGACTTCTACATACCGCATTCTATCTTTCCATCTATCTTCTTTAATTTCTTCCTTATTGTTCTAATTGTAGATTAATTATTCTATTTTAATTATCTTAGTTATTTAATTTAATTATTTTATCTAACTTGGATTTGGTTGCGTTTTAGGTTGTGTCAAAAATCTAAGTTTCTTTTCGAACGTCTAGAGCCATAAGTCAAATCCGCGACTTTGACAAACTTTATGATCTGCTTCCGCATTCATCCATCTTATTCTTTATCAGTTACTCAAGTGTGGAACAAAGAGAATATCAATGAAAATATCAATTTTTTGTGCAATTGACTTTACAAACTAGTTTCTTGTCATCAAAGTAGAGTTGTTGACTTGTATTTATACCTTTTAACAACCTTGGAGTCGTTTGGAGACGTTGGAAGTCAATTAGAGCCGTTACTGCAATTAGTTCGTGTATTAATTACAGACTGTAGACCACTTGTATTTATACAAGTGGAATTGTGCCAATAGAAGTTTAAGGGTTTCAAAGGTTTAGACTTGTGCCAATAGTTGTATGGGTAGAAGGTGCAGGGGAGACAAAAAATTGCTCACTAACTTAATTGTATCAATAGAAATCCCCCTAAGTATCGGTTGAAGTTTGATACTTAGCTTGAAATGCTATCTGACTTACTTCTACTAATAGAACTCAACCCAAGTATCGATAGAAGTCTGAAAGAATTCTTGGGGTGTTCACTGACTTGTATCGGTATAAGTCTCCCAAAATTGTAAAATTTATTTTGAATCAAGGTTTTTTAAAAGCATTTTGTAATTTTAAGTTTCTAAACACTTTTAAAATAATATTAAGAGCTTTATATCAATTAATTATAAATTTAAAAAGAATTTATAATTTAACTTTATTATATCAAAACATTTAAGAAAATAGGGATAACATTATAAATCCAACTTTATCAGCTAAGCTCGATCGAAAAAAAGAAAGTTACGAATAATACTAATAAATTGTCACATGTATTAAATATTTTCAGCTTTTTTAAATATAAGTCTACAAATATGTATAAATTTCTTTTATGAATCCTCAATTAGTTAATATCATCATGAAGTTTAAAATAATTTTTTTTGCCAAAGAGTTTAAAATAAATTTAAAAAGATTATATATTTTATTATATTGTATAATTTGTAATCTATGAATATTGGGATGTTGATATTTATATTATATTCAAATTGTTTATCGTATTATCTTTACTATATTTAAACATTAATTAGGTTAGTATTACTATTAACTGTATTTTTAATTAGGATGTAAAATAACTTTTTATAAAATAAATTATTTTATTATTATGATGTTATTATTTTATATTTTTATATTAAATCAATAAAAATCTACATGTACTAAAGTTTGAATTTCAGCTAATAATCCTCCATTTATTTTTTTATAAACTTTTAATAAATATATTCAATATAAATGTATTTTATAATATATTATATTTATAAATAATTAAAATTATCTATTTTAATTGAAAAATTAATTTTTCAAATATAACTAAAATCACAAGTACAAATTATGCACCAATGATTATCATTTTGATTGACAACTTTACGATTTAGTCTTTAAACCTTCATTTCGAAATTAAAAGAAATTTGCTTGTTGTTTTGAATCGTTTCTTTCAAATACTATCTTAAAATAAATGTTATGATTTGTATGTATAGTAAAGTTGAGAATTTATGAATGTTTCGTATGATGCATGTTAAGTGAAGTATTTACCCTTGATGTAACTTTGATCAGAGTGGTGTTGCGGAAGCATGATTTAGAGTTTATATATTTATCCTGGATTATGATTGATGTTTATGCATGTATGTTGCATTACTATTGTGTAGTGCGAACGGTAATTTTATGGTGTGTTTAAATGACTTGTAAAAAAAGTTATATAAGTAACTAATGTAACGTTTTGAATTTGGATCGGATGATCCCAACTAAATTTGGGGCACCACATTGTACAAATCTTTCATTTTAATATTTTATAAAATCTATTTGTATTTTTATTATATTTATAAATAGTTAATTTTAATTTCATGAGTATAACTAAAATCACAAGTACAGTTATGATTAAAGTAATTGAAAATGACCCAAAACCTAGTTTTTATAAGATAGAGCTTGAATATCCAAATTCGAAATTTCCGGTAGGCAATTATATACATAGGTATTCAAATTAGCCTAATTCATTTGTTGTTGTAATTATTTAATTTGTTGTAGTTAATATATTAAAAAAAAATCTCACTAGTTCCGATATTAATCAAATTATCAATACAACAATAATTGTTAATTTTAATATAAATTATCATTTCATCTGTCACTTAAAAAACAATAAACTTATTTAATAATATTTTCGGCTTTGATTTGATTTTTCGTGTTGTTTGTCGGTTCACCAACTTCAATATTTATAAAACAAATTAAAAAAGTGCCGCTCCATCCCCATCAGTTCCTCCTCGAATTTGACGCGATTTTCTTTTCAGAAAAGGAAAATCCTTTTTTCGCATGCCATAAATATTCAACGCGATTCAAATTTTAAAGCTTCTAGAAAACAGAGGAACAGCAACAACAAAAGAGAATATAGCGCGCTTTTTAGTTCGCTGTTGACTGAAAAACTCCGTTCATTTCTTCGATCTGATCATTATTCTCAGAAGAAGTTCAAATTTTCTGACGGTCAGTTCATATTCTCCTACACTTTCTGATCGATCAACTTACTTTTACTTCAGTTTTCCTCTTCTTTTTAATAAGTTGTTTTTTTTTTTTTGTTTGCTGCGAAATCGAGGTAAATAAAGGGAAAGACGAAGGTTAAAAAAAAACCGAGTTTTGCTTGTTTTACTTCTCTGGATTGAAGACAGTTCAGTGCGAGAAGGTGTTAGGTTTTTTTTTTTTTTTTCTTGTTTTGGATTTTTTTCCAAATCTTTTGGTTCGGTAAAAGAAGAAAAAAGAGCACATACGATAGAACTGCTTGAACAAGATTCCGATTGATGTTCTTTTTTTTTTTCCCTTGGTATTTGTTGATGTTCGTTCTGGAATTGAATCCGCAACTTTTATTAAAATTTTACGAACCTTTCGAAACAGGCTTCATTTGGCTAACTGATTTCAATTTTTATTGATAAGGAAGGGGTTTAGATGAAGTCAGAAGCTTTGATTTTATATTTTCAACAGCTGATGAAGATATGCCTGTTGTTCTATAGTCTACTTTGCAGGATAATGGTGTTTACTCCAATTAGCACTGCTTTGGATTTGTGAAGGTTTTTTTTATGAGGAACACCGATTTGTAGAAATGTCTGAAGCGGAGTGCCCTTTGTTAAACCAAAGTAACCAACATTGAACTCTGCTGAAACACCCTTTGTTGAACTCGTTGCGGAGGCTACTTTTACATTTAGATAAATGTTGCATTTGCAACTTTAGCATTTAGGTGAACATTGCCTGTGCATCTTTCTATGTTACTTGGGTTCTGGTGTCGTTGGTTATGGGTATATGTTCAACTTGGCTATCTTCAAAATTTTTGAAGTTTATCCTCATACCTATGTACAGATATGCGTTGGATATGATTGTCGGACACAGCACTTTAAAAAAAAAAAAAAAAAAAAAAGAGTTGGAGCAATATTAATATTTTGTCAGTCTGCACGATTTAGTTCTATTAGTACCGAGACAAGAATGAATTTCGTGGAGTTGCACTTGATTTCTCATCTGCACTGCAATTCTCATGGGGTTTGAGGTCCTTGACCCATCTGTGCGAAAGCAAAGCTGTAGTGATTTGTTAGCTGTCTAGGTTGGGCCCCTGATGATTAGTTTTGTCCCCATAGTGAATTATGTTTTCTGTGAAACTGTCTGTCCACTTATTCATCTTCTTATGGAGATACTATACATCCACTGGACAAATTTGATTTGTCCACCCTAGAAAATTTCTTCTTACAGTTAGTGAGTGGACCAGGAGCATTGGAAGAAGGAAAACAAACGGTTTATCTTTTTCTCTTCTTTTTCCTTTGGTTCTAATTTTTCCTGATATACTATAAATTATGAATTTTGCTTCTTTACCGGGTTACAATGCATCTATTACATATTATTAGATTCTATGGTTTATTTTATGAAACAATCCCTCCTTTAGTTCTTCATCATCTTCTACGGATATCATACTTCCACTTGACAAGATTGCTTTGTGCACCCTAGAAAATTCATGTTACAGCTAGTGAGTGGAGGCATAGGGAAAACAAAGGCCTTTCCCCCCTTTGTTCTCCTTTGATTTAAATAAGTTTGTTTTGCTTTAATTTGATTTATATACCCTCTTTGTACTTTAAATTATGAATTTTGCTTCTTTACCATGTCCCAACTCATCTATTACTATTATAAGATTCTATGACATACTTTTACATTATTTGACCTTTACTTCCTGCAAAATTAGCATTTTCTTTCGTTGTTGTAGCTAGTTTCTAGTGTGATATTATCCTATTATTGTGACTCATGCTCATGATCCATTTTTTCTTGTTTGCTGTCTTGGTAATTGTAGTCTTAACTGTATTTCAGTATCATCCTCTCTCTTTTTCATCGCACATCAGTTTCTTTTTGTTTTCATGTATTAACCTTTTCTATATGTTCTAAAATCAGTGAGGATGCCAGAGATTCAGTTGGGTGCTCATACTGTAAGGTCTCATGGGGTTAAAGTTGCAAGGACTCACATGCATGACTGGATCATTCTTTTGCTTCTCATTGTGATAGAGGTCATTTTAAATGTTATAGAACCATTTCACCGCTTTGTCGGAGAGGATATGATGACTGATCTGAAATACCCAATGAAAGACAATACCGTTCCCTTTTGGGCCGTTCCTGTATGTTCTAGCTTTGAGATATACTGTCATACTAGAATTACTTTCTGGCAGGAGAGTTTGTTCTGATTCAGTCAATGATGATGACACTAAGTATAATGTTTGTGTTCTTCCTGGTAACAGATGCTTGCGATAATGCTTCCACTTTTTGTCATTCTTGTATACTATTTCATCAGAAAGGATGTTTATGATCTACACCACGCCATACTGGGTAACACTACATTTCCCCTTGGGATTTTGAAAGCTCATCATCTTTTGTCTGAATGTGATAGCATTTAGAAACTGCTGGTACTTGATTGTATATTCAGGCCTTCTGTTTTCTGTGCTTATCACCGCTGTTATAACTGATGCTATTAAAGATGCTGTTGGTCGGCCTCGTCCAGACTTCTTTTGGCGTTGTTTCCCTGATGGAAAAGGGGTTAGCCTCCTATTTTCCGATTTTCTTTTTAAGTCTCGGTCAGTCCTGTAGTTTGCCAACATGCATTCGTTGCATCAATCATGCAGGTTTTTGACCCTGTGACAAAGGACGTTATGTGTACTGGAATAAAGAGTGTCATCAAGGAAGGACACAAAAGTTTTCCCAGTGGTCATACTTCAGGTAAGCAGTCTAATTATTTCCAGCTTCATGGCCTTTTCATCATGGTTACACTTTGTATAAGCACTACCCGGGTTTCCCCTTAATCTTTGTCCGCCATTTCATTATCATTTAGTGTGCCAGCCTGCATGAATGGACTCATTTTTAATCTTTTCTTGTAGACCCACACATCCATTACAGCATTCTCATTAACATAGATTTATTAGAAGGGAAAGAATTCTGATTGCCTGTAAATAGTGTCTGGATGTGCCTTTATCTGATTGAAAACGTAATGTTATATATGCATATATAATTATCATATATGATGATGAAAATATAATACTATTTAGATAAATAAGGTTGTATAATTTATTTTACAAAAGAGAGAATAAAAGATGCAGGTATGCATGTTTGTGATGATCACAACTTACCTATATTGGATTGTATTGGATAGAGATTATGCCCCTAGAATGCTGAAGTTTCTGTGGAGCAAGTTAGTGTCACTATCCCACCTTAGTCATACTCGGGTGTGTGTCGGATCTGGGTATGTGTCCAGAATGTGTCTTTCTTGGACACAAGTGTGAAGCAAGGTATTTCAAGAAAAATAATGAGTTGAAGTAGCATTGGAGCTATCCACTTGTTTTTGGAATGGACATAATGTGAGGTTTTCAGTGCTATTACATGACAACTTTCGTTCTTATTTTGATCTCTATTATTATAGCTGTTGTTATTAATATTATGTACTACTTTATCATTGGGAGTGCATACAAGCATGTTGGTTTAAATATGAGCTCCGCTGTTTTTTTTATGCATTATTTTACCTCTAGTTTATCTAAAAGTGGCTTTTTGATCAACTTTGTTTTTCAACATGCAGGGTCATTTGCAGGTCTTGGATTTCTTGCATTATACTTGTCTGGAAAAATCCGGGTATTTGATCGCCAGGGCCATGTGGCAAAGCTATGCATCGTCTTCTTACCATTACTTATTGCTGCTTTAGTGGGAATTTCTCGAGTTGATGACTATTGGCATCACTGGCAAGATGTTTTTGCTGGGGGTCTTCTAGGTTTGTCTTTTGGGCACTTCATTTTTCCTATTAATTTCCTCTTTATATTCTTTACGTTTTGTGATAAGCCCTTTTCCCTTTGTTTTTTACCTCTTTTTTACAGGGCTAACAGTTTCATCATTTTGTTACTTGCAATTCTTTCCGGCACCATATGAAGTAGATGGTATGTTCCTTCCCTATGTTCTTTAGGCTGTAACTATGTTACTTGGTTGGGATTTGGCATCTGATATGGGTATCTATCCAACTTAAATTTGTTAATTTATTATTATATGTAATAGGAGGGTTATTGGAAGGTTATATCCTCATACACGTTAGGATTCGTGTTTGACGTAGGTATTTCAGAAGAAAAAAGTAGGAACTGAAGCAATAAAGTGTTATACACGTCTTGTTGGACATGGGTATGAAGTATGGTTCTCCAAATAAATAAAACAACTTAGGGCACTTTTTGCCATACCCTGACGTTTTGGTACCTCTAGCTATGTTACTTTGATTTGGATGTGATATAAGATACGGATATGTGTCTTAAGACTTGCGTGTTCATTTTTTTTTCCTGTTATGTTCTTTTATGTATTTTGAAGGTCTTGAAACGTCATATCTCGTACCTATGTTGGGGCATGCATCGAACTGGGATACTCCAAAAAAATAAGAACCAAAACAACATAGTTATAAACATCCTGTTGGACATAAGTATGAAGAGTGGTCATCCAAATATATGAAGAAAACTTGGGAAAAAAAAATTTGAATATTAGGTGTTGGGTACATACTCGTATTCGACTCTTGTTTAACTTCATATTCTAAATCTAGTTAACCTTAATTGTTTCTTCGCAACGGACCATACAGGATGGGGGCCTCATGCATATTTCCAGATGTTAGCAGAGTCTCGAAATGTGAATGCATCCAACGGCTCAAATGTACAAGAAGCAGAACTCGAGAGTGTATATGTGGATTCACAGCATTGCAGGGAGTTATCGAGAGTGAATACACATGACTCGAGCCCTATTCTTGAAGGAACGAACGGTAGGATGGGATATTGAGAGTATTGAATGTTAAGAGTGAGAGTATTGAATGTTAAGAGTGTACATACAATCATCAGATGTCCATAGCGTTTGAGATTAAGTACAACTATTTTGGGGTTACACATGGTTTTACTTAGATATTGAAATATGGAACTGGGATTATATTAGAATTTGATATTTGTTAATTCATTTTCATGATTATGTTGATCTCACAAATCTTGTGATATTTGTTAATTCATTTTCATGATAGCGTTGGGATTTTGCTTGTATTTATAGTCTTGCCTATTTGGAAGATCATAATTTTCTACTTACCAGAGATGGGTACGGGTTTTCTATGTTTATATATAAATTTCAATGCGTTAATGTATTATTTAGATTTTGATATGTTCGTTTTCTTGATATATGTTAGATAATTGTTTGTTAAGGTATTATGTAAGTTTTTTTTTTTAATAACATTGTATTAATACAAGTTTTTATCATGTCAGTGATCTGTTATACAAATTATGATACCTATTCAGGCTTTGTGTGCAAAACTATAATGTTATATTTTGTATTTTTATTTTTAAGAATTTAAGAATTTAGTTTTGTTTTTTAGATTAGTTTTATTAAATTTTTTGTTGTGATATTTTAAAATTAAAAAAATACTTATTTTTCTGTAGTAATGTGATAAAAAAAATATAGGGAAAATATTTAGTACAAGTGGCGTGTGTTAATTTTTAAAGTTATATTTTTAAAGTTGTATGTGAAATAAAAGAAAGTATATTGTATATGCCAAAATATTAGAACACATTAAATCAAAGTGATATGCAATAAGTCTAAATTTAATAAAGATATTTAATGATGTTAAATTTGATGTTAATATTTTATTAGGATAAAGCATTTAGGTTAATTAATAATATTATAAAAGTTGAGGTATGAAATTATATTAAGAGTTAAAAGTATAAAGATTAAATTTTAAATTTAGAAATAATATAGAAATTTAAATTGAAATTTAATAATTATCTTCAATGTTATTCACATGTGTGTTGTGTAAGAAAGGTCTTACATTATAAAAGTTGAAGTGTCAAATTATATAAAAAAAATAAAATACATAAATTAAAATTTGAGCATAATATAGAGGTCAAAATTGAGATTTAATTATTGTTGTGTAATTTAACTTATTATATTGAGGTAAATTTTCTATGTTAGAAAGGAGATTTAAGAACAATTTATGTCAATATCTTAATCGAAATAATTAAATATAATAACTATATGAAGTAATTGATATGATTGTAAAAATAGATCTACAAATTATGTTTGATTAAAATATAATAATTAAATCTCAAATTTTAAATCTTATGAGAGAAATAAAAGTGAAATTTTATTATCATTTTATCATGATAAAAAGAAAAGGATAGTGTAGAAATACACATGTAAGAAGGCCCAAATGCCTTCCTTATATATATAATTTATAGATTTGTCAAATATTTCGAAGTCAACAGCATGGCATACCATTTTCCCTTCATTTCAAGGATTTGTATTTAATATAATATGATTGGATAAATACCATAGGTATACAATTGTTATTCATAAATATTTTGAGTTATTATCTTTCATATCCTCCCTATGCCATAATAATTTTATATATTATTGTTACGCATCATGGCATGAAAGGCATCGTATACATACCTTCAAACGACCAAAGAAGTCTCTCCTCCTAGTTTTTCATCTTCTTTAATGGAAGAACTTCCATTTTTGAGGATTTTACGAACACCAAAGATAATTAATCTATTTAGAAATGCTAAAGCTTCTTCCCTCCTTTATCATTCTACTTTCAATTGGTTTCACAACTTTTTGTCATTCAAAGTAAACCCAAAGCTTGTATCAGTAATTATCATTGTATAAATATGGTATATTATCAATAAATAATATATCTATTTTTTTTTTGGTATAATGATAATTTAAATTTAAGCTATTTTTTAAATAAATAAACATCCGAATAATAGACCACAACTTGGGTTCAATATATTCATCACTTTATTAGTGCACAAAATTAGAAGTTGAATACATTAAAATTAAATAATGTAAATGTTAAATTTATATTTAGTTATTTAGGAGTAAGAACTAGACCTGATCATGAGTCAGGCCACCTGATCAGGTTTGAAGGTCCACTCAAAAAATGAGAGGATTTAGAAAAATATATAGGCCTGAAAAATAAACTTGTACAAAAAAACGAAGCCCATTTTTTAAACAGCTGGGCCTCAGGTAAGCTTTTTTCAGCTCGGGCCCGACTCGAATACAATGCTACCCTTTCTTTTCTTTTCCTTCTGACACCCCAATTTCTAAATTGTAATCCCTAACACTATCACCCCTTTCCCATAGCCGACTGTCACCCCTTTTCACACAACAACTAATTTCTTTTCTTTTCTAAATCCCTTAATTAAGCCAATTTACCAAATTTTCCTTAATACGACTCACCTCCACACTTAACTTTTTAAGCAAAAATATGTTCAAACAAGCAAGTTTGAGCTTTAATTTTGATTTGCACGTTCCTCCTCTTGATGTGGAGCTTTAACAGAACAAAGTATGCATTACAAACTAACAACGGTAACAAGAAACACGAAATTTGATAAAGTATACGAACCTAAATTATTACTCTAAACTACCTTACCGATGTTGCACAACTAAGCCGAAATATGGAATTCCTCAACTCAACTCAACTCCCTTTTCAGCACCTCAAACCACTTTTAATCTTCATTCCTAGTCCAAGCACATGTATTCTAAGTGTTAATTTCATCATTTAATTCGTTTCATAATTTTCCAAAAAAATATCCATGTTCTTGATCAAATTCGAATTTCTCAAAAATGATCCATAAAACGTGTTTGATCTTTTGGTTTAAGATTAAAAACCTCTTATTCCATTTTGATCTTAGACATCCATTAATATTTGGATTCCAACTCAAAATTAAAGATCCACCATTGTAGATCCTCCAGTTCAAGAAAGAATAAATTAAAGTTGAAAATTCATTATAATCACTATTAACAAATAATGATTGAAATCAACTTAAAAACAAGTTTAGAGATAAGGATTACCTTCAATTGAACTCAAATCATTGATTGAGAAGTTAGAATCAAAATGCTTGAAGAAATTTGAATGACTTTTTGCCAGAGAGAGAGAGAGAGGGATCTCAATTCGGGTGAAAAATGAGTGAAAAGTGAAGTAGTTGCAGAGTTTTTAAAATTAAAAACCCCCATTTGATTTTCAAAATTTGGAGAATTTGCCATCAAGCCACTCCCTTTTTTGCCTTGTTTTACAATTTGCTCCTTTCCCTCCAAAATTCTGAAAGTATGGTTTATTTTGTAATAGCTCGATTTGGGGCCTAGTCAGAACAGTGGTCTCGGGACCACAAATATGAAGTTAAAAAGATTATTTTATTATTATTTTGATGTTCTAGCATTAATATATTAGTGCATGAAAAATTTGGTAAGTTAATTTTGACGTTTATGAGCCCAATTGCGAAAAAGGACCAAATCGCATAAAATGTAAAAGTTCTAGATTAATAGATAAATGTGTCAAATAGCTAGAGAACCAAAATTGGGGGTCTTAAAAGGGCAAATAGACCCTTAAAAGAAAGCATAGCTGGCCATGAGACAAGGAAATCAATTAGTCAGAGTGTTAGGTTTTGATGACATCAGCAAATTGATTTAAATAAAGAAAACTTGTCATCTTTTCTTTTCTTCTCCTATACACCACCGAAAATCAGCCATTGAAATGGGTTTGGAACCTCAAAATTCTCAGCCACTTAGTTGACTCATAAGTAAGCGATTTCTATGTCCTTTGTTGATGATTTTTGTATTTTTGAGACCCTTGAAGCATGAGCTTTCAAATGAGGGGTCTATCTTACAAAATGATTAAGAGTTTAGGGTTTTGCCATGAATCGATTTGTGATAGTTTTTGAGTTTTTATGGAAGAATATGAGTCCTAGTTGTATTATAAACAATTTTTGTGAAAGGTGTTCACATGAAGACACCTAAAGGGGTTATTTTGCATAAGTTGCAAAATAGGTGATAAGTGTGTGAAATAGTGAAAATTTGGGGTAGCTATAAGAGTAAAAAGAGTTTGGCTAGGCTTGAGATACAAAGAAATTCGATAAAAATTGATTTTCGAGCATAGGGGAAAAATGTTCATTTTGCCAAAGTCTAGGGGCAAAATGGTCATTTTACCCGAGATGTGAATTTTAAATTTTCTAATTGTGTTTAGTGACTAAATGAGTGCATTTTGTTATTATAGATCAAGATTTACCGAATCCGAACCTAGACTGGGGGAAGGCTAAGCAAATCGACTGAACTAACTAGTCGTGTGTATTTTGTAATCCGAGGTAAGTTGTATATAAATAATACAACTACATTGCTGATGTATGTGTCGAATTGCATTTAAATTTATAGCATGAATTGCTTGATTGTAGAATTGAGAAAGTATGATGATAATAGAGATAGTAGAGTTCCCGTTGAACATAGGAAATAAACCGGATATTCATGCCGTGACATTAGGGTCATTTGTGTGAGCTAGTGTAAGACACGTTTGGGACATGCATCGGCCACATTATGAGAGCCAATGTAAGACCATGTTTGGGACATGTCATCAGCATCGAGACGAGGGCTAGTGTAAGACATGTCTGGGGCATGCATCGGCCTTGAGACGTATGCCAGTGTAAGACATGTCTGGGACATGCATCGGATATGAGATGATAGTCAATGTAAGACCATGTCTGGGACATGGCATCGACTTGAGATATGAGCCAGTGTAAGACCATGTCTGGGACATGGCATCGACACCTTACCCATGTCTGAGGCTTAATGAATCCCCGGTGATATTCTGAATGGTTCAACGGTGAATGTTATATTTTTTAGCTAAGGTGGAAAGTATAACTGTGTTGTGAATGGTATAGGTACCTAATTGGTACGTACGAGATATGAGCTCAATATATATAAAATATGACTTGTATGGATAGTAGTGAGTAAGTTACACCTATGCCTACTTAGGTGTTACGAGCATGTTGATTATGAATAAATGTTGTGGTATACTTATTTATATGCGACTTACTAAGCTTTATGTTTACTCTCTTTCCTTTCCCTTTTCTTTCAATGCTGCCTAATTAGCTCAAGATCGCCGAAAGTCAGAGATATCGATCACACTATCAGCCGAAACATTTGGTATAGTTGGATTTATATTTTTGAATATGGCATGTATAGGACTTAGACCTTATTATTTTGTGTCTTTGAGAATTGGCCAAATGTGTTGGCTTGGGATAGATCTCACACTTTACATTAAGCCTTGCATGATGGCTAACATTCATTTTGAATTTATAGAATATGCATCTTCATGGTTGAATGAATGTCTATTGTGGTTGATTTGATTATAGAAATTATGCTTGTTTTGGTATTGGTTGGTATTTGTATGAAAATAGGTATGCAAGGGTGGCAATGAGGCTTGGTAAATATCCTCATATTATCCACACGGGTAAACACACTGGCATGTATCTAGGCCGTGTGTGACACACGGTCAGCCCCATGGGCGTGTAGTCCGGCCGTGTGTCCCCTGTACGTAAAAATTTCAAGTCAGTATGCCTGGTAATAAACACATGGGCAGAGACATGGCCGTGTGTCTTAGCCGTGTGGAGGACACGACCTAGTACACGGGTGTGTGCCAAGGCTGCGTGACCTTTTGGGGATACTGACGTCAGAAACAGAATACCCAAGTTTTTGCACACGGGCTAAGATACGGGCGTGTCATGGCCGTGTGAGGGACACAGGCCATTGACATGGGCGTGTTCCTGGCCGTGTAAAAACCCCTGTAGGTGTGAATTAGAATTTAATTCCACACAAGTGTGGGACACGGGCGTGTCCCAGAGTGCTTAGGCCGTGTGAGCCACTCGTGCTATCAGCACGACCATGTCAATATGGTCACACAGGCGTGTTACCCTTCCACACGAGAGTGTGCCCTGTTTTAAAGACAAATTTCTTAAGGATGGTTTAAGGGCCTGGAATGGTGCCGATTAATTTTCGACGGTTGAATTGGGGCTCGTAAGCCCATAATAAGAAGTTTAAAGTAGAAATTGAAAAATTTTTAAATTAGACCGAGTCTCGGAGTCTTGAGATTGGTTGTATGCATAAGATCAAGATAGGTAATGCCTTGTACTCCGTCCCGGTGTGGGTTACGGGTATAGGGTGTTACATATTTGCTATAAAACCTCTTATATATTTCCCTTATTTTTTAAATTAGTCCCATATAATTAATATTTTAAATCACCCAATTAAACCCCCATTTTAAATTATTTTTAAATTCCAATTTAACCTAAAATATTTATTTTTACCCAAAAATTATTTAAAATCATAAAATTAATTTTTCTAAAAATATTTTTATTTTTCGAAATATTATTTATCGATTTTTAGATGAAATTAAGCTAACTAATTAAGAATATAAATTGCTAATTAACTCGATTAATTCCCGATTTTCACTCGGAACTCGGTAAACTTACCCGAAACTACTAGACCTATTTTCAGGGCCTTACATATAAATCAGGATTTCCTTGAAAGTTTTTTAAGAAGAAGGCAAAGAACATAACAACAACATAGCCTAATCCTCGTCGCTGATATCTGCTTCAAGATTCTTTAGTTCACTGATGTGAGCCCTAATGGTCTCACCTTTGGGCATTTTAAACGTGTATTAACATTGTTTTAGAGCTAACCTATTGGCCAAAGATTTTTCATATATAAGGCTTCTAGTTTCCTTCATAGTGTAGATGTTGTTTTCTCCATCAAAACCTCCTATAACACATTATTCGTGATGCATAGTTGAATTGTAGATAGAGCTTTTTCATCAAGCTCTTTCCATTGTAATTGATCCATATTCATGGGCTTCTTCCCTCTAACAACCTTTTTCAAACTATTCTGAACTAGTATTGCCATCATCTGAACTTGCCATAGATTGAAATTTGCAATTTTATTGAACTTCTCAATATTGAATCTTATCACTTCCATCTCTGAACGGGTTAAATGCGAAAATCGAACCAAGCTCTGATATCAGTTTGTTGGGGATAACTAATGTACACAACGAACAAGAATAATAATGAAAAAATTGAAAAGATCGAACAAATTTATGTGGAAAAACTCCTCAAAAGAGGATAAAAATATCACTAATAAAAAGAGATTTCACTAATATAAAATAAATACAAATATGAAGATAATAAAAAAAGAAAAGAAAAACTCAAAACCTCAAAAGAAAAACCCTTCAAACTCGAAAAACACAAAATTCTCCCAATTTGCATATTTTATGTTGTTTTATAAACCTAGGGTAACTATGGCCTATTTATAAGCTGGAATTCGTAGTCTTTATCACTAGAATATTCGTAGGTTAATCAGAGTTTAAGCGGAAAACTAAAACAAAGCTTAACTAATAGAAGAAAATTGAGAAACTTAAGGAACATGTCGTCATGTCGTGACGTGGCTTTTGCATCATTGGGACGAAGAATGATCATGTCGTCAGGATGAAGATTCTCTTCTCGTCGTAACATCAGTTGCTCGTCACAACGTCAAGCTTTATCTCGTCGGGATGTCACCTACTGTTGTGGTCAAAATGTGAGGCAAACATTCGTAAAGGGTAAATTGTACAAATTAAAAATTTTATCACACGCGTATGTGACTTAGAATATAGAATTTGTTTAAAAATAATATATAATAAATAATGAAATGTATGGTTTGAAACTAATTAATAGTAATAACACATGTAGAAAAATTAGATTAAATTGTGAGTAAAATAAAATTTAAACACGTACATACATTAGATTAAGAATACTAAATGCATTACAATTGTTTATCATGGTGTTGTCATTAATCTTAAGCTAATGTCGAGTTAACTTGTGATACCGACTCAACCAATAGCATTGTCAATATATACAATTGATGAAGGTAATAAAATGTGCATAATAAAATTAAAATGTACAATACATTTCAAGATAAAGCATTGGTTAAATGGTAAAATCAAAATTTTATCAACGCAAATGTCTTGGATTAAAATCCTACCATATGCAATATTAATTGAATTTTTAATAAAAGACTAAAGTTCTTTTATTTTAATTATGGAAAGATATTTTTCTAATTTTCCTAATCAAGTTGTGATACAAACTTGCCTCGATGATGATTCGAGTCGTTTGTTGCCCGATCGTTAAAATAGAGAAGTATCATCCTTGAACAGAGTAATGGTTGTTAAGTGAGGCTTTAAACAAAGGGGTATGTGATAGTTTAAGATAATTAAGAACTAGTACTAAATAGAATTTTAACCCAAATCTTATAGGACACTTAAAGGTGGATAGAAAGATAAATAAATCGTGAACCACTATCTATATGGAGATAGGAACCAGTCGGTATAAGGCTGAATGCCACACTCTGTTTAAGAGTGATAAGTTCGGAAAGAACAGGATAACACCACTAGCAAACTAGATAAGTCATGCTGACTCTAAAACAAAATAGGAGAGTTGAAAAACTCACAAAATGTTATAAACATTAATCAAAGGATCAAAAGTCTTTTTTACAATAGGCTGATTACAACTATTTATAGTGTTAAAAGAGGCTAGCTGAATAGTCACTTTTATTCAGCTTAATGAGCTGAAATGAAAAGTCACAACTTTTGAAATTCTAGCCTAAGTAACTCCTTCCTTTAAAAAGATTCAATTCTTCAATTTAGGTGATTTCAATTCACTTGAATGCTTTAAGAAAAAATTTTGAAGTCTCTTGGGCCAGTCGAATGGACACCAGCAACTTGGATGGAAATTAAGCTCATGAAGTGATCATTTAATCAACAACCGGTTATGGAAGATGGAAAAGGTTGTTGCCGATTTTAAGGATGTGTAATGCTCCTTTTAATTGATGATAACAGCTCCTTTTAATGCAGAATAATGTTCCCCCTTGTATGTAACAGAAATCCACTTGAAAAGTCACATTAATCAATTTGTAACAGCCCTTAAATGTAACAGTTTTCAGCTGAAAAGACACATGCAATTAAACACATTAAAACAAACATATTAAACACATTTAAACACTTATTAAACACAAAACACATTAAACACTTAACGTAATTAAATAAACTCAAAACTCATGCATCAATAAATTATTCTAGCAGCTATATTAATTAAGATAAATATTTATTCTAACAACTAAATTAACTAAGATGCTTAAATGCATGGTTAATAATGCAAACTAAATAAACAGATGAGTTATTTAATGCAAGACTTAATTTAATAATGCAGACTTAAACTAACATGGATACTTAACTAACATGAAAGTTACACAATGCATTACTTTATTAAATGTAGAACACAGAAAGTACAAGTTAAAATTAAAATATGCCCCTCAAGTTTAGGCCAATATCGATGGCGTCGAGTTGCATCATAACATGATGCGACCGGGTTCGCATCAAGTTGGTGTCCGGTTGACTCATAATACCAACTCAATCAAAGGTTTAAATTATAATATAGATATACAACTGGTGGAGATAATAAATTATGCATATTAAAATAAAAATATATAATATGAAGTTTTGGTTGAGTGATAAATATATCTAATTGGTGAGGGTTCAAATCCTATTTTTATTAAAATGAAAAGATTAAAATACTCTCAAATAATATAATGTATTTTAATTATAAAAAGATATTTTCATAATTTCCTTAATCGTGTTGGTGACGATTGACACGTGACACCAACTCAATTGGAGTTTAAATAATAGTATAAATAATCACTCAAGTATTAGTTGTCTCTACTTTCGTCACTTAAGTTTAAAATTTTTTATTTTAGTCATTAATGTTATTGAAATTTAATATTTTGCCCACTCCTCCGTTAAGTCATTAACAAAAGCTTTTTTAATTGGCATAATAAAAATATTAACCCTCTAATATCTATATGTTCTATCAATTTGATCTTAATTTTAAAAAGATTAACAAATTTAACCCTCAACCTTACACATTTTATTAATTTATTCTTTATTATTAAAAATTAAAAGTTAAAAAACTTTAAAATTTAAAAAATAAAACTAAAAATTTTAAAATTTATTTTTTCATAAAAATAAATACAAAATTATAAAAATATTTATAAACAATTAGAACGTACAATTAAATTCATTGAGAATTGAAAGACTTTGCCCTGATGCTTTTTGTACGAATAAGTGCTTAGAAGATTATGCTGGCATCCCGACAAGGCAAATGCACGACATCTCAAGAGCATAAAGGGCACCGGTAATGGTCCTATCTCAGGCGCCAAGAACAAATTTCCGATTTCCCATGAGCGATTATGAAAGCGAAAGGAATATTGGTTTGTAACTTTTTTTTAGTATATATCTTTCTCTTACATTGCGGAGTGGCCTATCCATCCATCTTACTTACTTTGTAATTCTTTTTTTTTTTTTTTTTGTAAAACCGATTTCATATTTTAAAGAAATGCAACTGCTATTTTCTAAAAAACACTGTTTTTTTTTTCTTTTTTAAGATTAGACTTCTTCAATTGTTAAATACATTTTATAAAATAATAAATATAAACATATTAAAATGTTTATTATTTAATAATTACATATACCAGTTGGTTCTTAACCCACACTTTATATTCGGCTAATTATTTTTAGATTAAATAGTTAAAATTTTTTAGTCTTCATTTTTTTTAAAAATTTAGTTCCTCTATTTTTTGAATTTCAACATTAGGTTTAGTTGTTAACACTGTTCAAATTCTCATGTTAAATTTATTGGTGTGACATTTTAATTTTTTTTAACAAAGTACTTACTTAATAATCAAGTCACAATAAAAAAAAGGCATTATAGTGGACTTGGATTTAATAAAAAAATTAACAATGTCAACAATTCTTTAAATTTACATCTACATTTTAATTAGAAGAAAATATTTAGACTAACTAATGACATTATAAACATTGAGATATTAAATTATATTAAAAATTAATTATAGAGATCAAATCTCAAATTTTAACATAGTATAGGGACTAGATTTGAAATTTGACTATTTTTATATAATTAAAAATAGGGAGACCAAAATTGAAAATTAACCATTATTATTAAGAATGTAAAAGATATATATAAAAACAAGCCTTCGTTTCATACGTAGTAGTGTAGATAAAAAGTAGTGGGACCAAAATTAAAAATTAACCATTAGCGTTGCGAATATAAAAGAAAAAGCAAGTTTGGTGTCATAGAAGGAGGATTGCTCATGTATATTATTCAATTATTTTTTAATCAGTAATATGTTGAAAAAATTCGGCATATTACAAGCAAATAAATTCACATAGATAAAAATATGTTTATATTTTGATATAAAAATAAGGATTGAAAATATTATAACTTCACTTCGTTTACAAATTATTATTTAAATGTTTTGATAAAAAAAAAGTAAATTATTTTAATTACTGAAAAATAGAGAATTCGTTAAAGGAATTAATATAAATTTTAAACCCAAAATATATATTTTTTAAATCATGTGAGGAATACTTACTTATTGTGATTTAATGCAAATAAACTTATGCAATAAAACATTAATTTTTAAATTTAAAATTATTTGAATTTTATTTTTTCAACTGATAAAAAATTTAAATAAATCTAATGTCACATATAGCAAAGTACGTCACTTACGCTGAAACGTTGCTATATATGTATTTTTATGGTTTACTATAATTACCATAAGTTGAAAATTTGTTAAATGCGTCGCAAATAATTTCTTTTTGTTAAGTATATTAATAAAATTAAATTATATAAACATAAATAGTATAGTGCATTTTAATATTGAGAAAAAGAAGATGTCAAAATCCGATTTACTCATACTAAAGTTAAAGTAAAGATATTAAGCAATTTATATCGAAATAAATCATTATAATTATTGTTAATTGTAATATTATTCAATTTTTAAGTAAAATTAATTCATTAGGAGACATTAATTAATAAATTATATTATATTTACAATAATAATATTTTGATTAATAAAATTAAATTTACTTGATAGTAATATAAATGTTAAAGCATATGATATAATAAAATGTTTAAGTAAATAAAATCATAATTAAAGTACTATATTCGATTTAAATTAATTTTAGAAATTATTTGCATTTTAATTATAATTTTATAATATATGTAATTAAAAATAATTATTACTTTTATTATTTTAAAAAATTGATATTTATGATTATTTTATTTAAAGAAAAAAGTTTCATATACCAAGGATGTTGAATGGTAAGCTTTCTTTCTTATGTTATGTTGGTTGTTATGGAAAAGTTGGAATAATTTTGTTTTCTCCATAAGTCATATGTGTGTCCATGAGATTATGATTTTAGGTGTTGCGTGGGCAAGGAGTTTTATGAGTTGGAATACCACTCCTTTGCACTTTATTCCAATGGTAATTGGTAGGTGTTGGTTACCATCAGATAGAGGATGGATTAAACTCAATATGAATGGGGTAAGGTCATCGAATGTTTCTAATGCTTGTATTGGAGGAGTGTTTAGAGATTCTAATGCAAACTGGTTATATGACTATTCGATGGTGGTTGGTAAGGATTCGATTTTTAAAGTTGAGGCAAGTGCGGTGTCAGAAGAGTTGCGCATAGTTTGGGAGAAGAGTTTTAGACAAATTAATGTGGAGTGTGACAATGTCCTACTAGTGAAAACTATTTTTGCTAATGGAGATGCTAGTAGTAGAATGGTGGAACTACAACTTATTCATCTTATACTAACTAGGAATTGGAAAGTCCATTTTCGTCATATTCCGATATCTCAAAACGAAGTTACATATTAATTGACAAAATGTGGGTTTAATGGTGACATGGAATTGATCTCCTTTGAAGAAATTCGAATTCCATGCATAACTTCTTGTTGGTGGATAGAATTAATTTTATATGAGTTTACTACGTACTTATTAATATAATCGCCTAAGGCGGTTTAAATTTTTTTTTCCATATTAAAGAATGTAAATTTGATATAATAATAATTATCTCAATTAATAACAATTTTTATATTTGCAACAAAACCTTGTTATAAAATATATATCTATATATAATGTATATACATATATATGATGTATCGAAAGAAATACACATATATAATAAGCACAAAGCTAATCCAATAAAAAATATAAATACCGAAAAAAAAAGCTCAAAATTAATATAAAATTACAAATTAATAAGTAATAATTATTTTAATAATAATTAAGATCTAAATTATATAAATAAATTTAACTTATGCTAAATTTCCTTTAAATTTTGAAATTCTCAATTCTTTCTTACCTCTAGACCTGCTCATGGGTTAAGCTACTTGGCTGGCTCGGCCCGAAGGCCTGCCCGAAATGTAGGAGGGTTTGGACAAAAATATAGGTCCGAAAAATAGGCTTAGATAAAAAAATGAGGCCCGTTTAAAAAATAGGCCGGGCCAATGGTAAGACATTTTTGGCCCGTGCCTGACCCGGCCCGAATTCACTAAATGACATAAAAAATCTGCTATTTTTTTTATTTTTAAATATTATTTTCTTATTGTTTTCTTCATATTTTGCTACCATATTACTATTAGTTGCTACTATTTTGTTATTATTATTTTAGAGGTATTTTCTTATTAAGTTGCATCTATCTTAGTGCTATTTAACTCTACATATTTTTTAAAATTTATTTTTAATTTGTTAGAAAATATTTATTTTAATTTATTTTAGTATTTTTAATATATTATATATTTAAAAATTATATAAAATAATATAAAAATAAATACGAAGGACCGGGCCAAACCGAGCCTGAATTTTAATATTTTTATTTATGTCATGCTTAGGCAAAATTTAAACCTATTTTTTTGAGCCCAGCCCGATCAGAACCCAATGAATAAACTTAAATTTTTAGTTGAGCTCATACCGAACCCGGCCCGGGCCATGAGTAGCTCTACTTACCTCTCTTCGCTAAATTGAAATTTCAGTGCCTGACCCAAAGCCAGTCCTCTCTCGCCTTCAGGTTTCTGACAGACCATGAACTTAAATCAGGTAACCTTTTAAACCCTAAACTTGTCTTCCGCATTTCTTTCTTCTCCACTCATCAGATTTTGAGTTATCTCCGTCTCTGCATCACGCTGCTATGTTTCGATCCTACTGCTTTTACTGTCTCCCTGTTTACTTTGTTGGAAGGAGAATGGCGGACCGTTATTGCCGCTATTGAGATCTTTAGTGGTGGCGGACGGCGCCGGTACTGCGAAATAGCGGCCGCGTCACTGCTACGCCACCTGTATTTGAAACCCTTTTCTTATTATTTGTTTGTTTTCATGGAAAAAAAACGATTTGTTTTTGCAGGCCGATTCCACTACGGATGATCTTGAGCCTCTGTTCGATTACCGCCGTGTTCAGCCTCTGAACATTGTTTGCTTAGACGGTAAAAAGAACTTTCAAGTCCGGTTTAGTTTTTATTAATCTTGATTAAATACATTTTGTTATGTCTCTTATACTGTTTTCGAGTTTAATTAACGTGTGGTTTCTTGTTTTTGTACTGCGTTAATGAATTTCAATAATAGCAAACAATATGTATTTAGTTTCTGACTTTTAAAATTTAACTCGCTGGTAATTAATTTTATCATGTTGCGTTTATTATACCCTGCTCATGTTTAGCAAACACGTCAGTCATGTTTGGTAAAAATTGTTGTGTTGTGTTCTCTTTTCATATAGCAATCCAAAATTTCATAATTAGGTGTACACTGTTTTGTTCATTATACTGTTTCCATGCTTGATAAACATGCGCCATTTCAAGTTTTTATATGGTGTTCATGAATTTCAGTAATGTCATATATAATTCACATTTAGGTTTTGAAATTTAGCTCAATTGTTCTTCAAACGTATTCTGTTGTGCATATTATACTGTTATTGTGTTTAGTAAACATGTATTTTGACTTGTGTTCGTACGGTGTTCATGAATTTCAGAAATGGCACATACACTTTGCATTTAGATTTAGGAATTTAGCTCAATTAAACGTTTTCTGTTGTATTTATTATACCACTTTCGTGTTTAATAGACATGCATTTGACTTGTTTACATAGGGTGGTCATGAAATTCAATAATAGCACATACAATTCACATTTAGGTTTCAAAATTTAACTCAATTGTAATTAAACGTATTCTGTTGTGTTTATTATACTGTTTTCATGTTTGACAAACATGCATGATGTCTTGTTTTCACATGGTGATCATGAATTTCAATAATAGCATACAGTTCACATTTAGGCTTTGCAAAATAGCTCAACTGTAATTTTAGTACACAAGTTGTTATAGTTATCGTTTTGAGTTCCATTGTAGATGACTGTTCAGATACTTCACCAGTTCCGTCACCAAAACGGAGGAAATTTGCTAATCCCGATGTAAGATTTTTGCCTCTCTTCATTTATGACATATGAAAGTAAATTTGTTTAATAAGTTATTATTATTATTTTTAATTTTATGAAATTGGAAATGGATTAGGTTGCGGAAGTAGATTTGGATAAAGATGTTGAAGTGATAAAAGTGGTGAATGTTGAAGAGGAGGATTGGTTGGCTCCCCCTCCTGTGGTTTCAACTAAAGCTTATAGCAAGATTGGTGAGGATTCAACCATAAAGGAGTTAAGGTATTATACTTGGCAGTTTGGAGGTTTTTTTTATGTTCGTATAAGGAGCTAAAATCTACAATGACTTGGCAGACTTTTGCAAGTCTTTATGTAGACATTGCTTATAATTATCTGAGATGAAATATTTTATACCCATTTCTAATGTTTCAATTGTGTTTAAATTGTCTGACTATTAGACATGAACAGGTAGTCTATGATTCAACACTGTTGTTTTCTGCAAGAGAATTGTTGGTTTTGCCTGTTAAACATAATTGTAATATTTACATTATTAAGACTCATTTTTCTTGAAATATTCAGTGTCCAGTGTATACCTGGATATAGGTATGGGGATATGACTTCCCAAGAATCTTCCAAATAAATGAGAGAATACTTGAGAACGAGTGATATAGTGTAATATATTTTATTTCTAGTCTCAGGATTTAAGAGCTATGAAAGAAATTAAGGGTTAAAGGATTTTGGGATGTTGTGGGATGTTTAGTGCTTTAATATAAATACTTTTTCTGTGGAACTTGTTTTACTTATTTTAATGTCGAATTATTCATGCAGGCGAAGGAAACAGGAATTGCTTTCGTTTGCACAATCTGCAAAAAGCATGTTGCAAGAAGTGGAGGAATCTGCAAAGCAAGAACTGAGTGGTTCCTCGAAACCTTCTTTAGATGCTGTAGCTGAGCAACCAAAAAATCCTGCTCCCGAAAGGGCCAAAATAGTTATTTCGATCCAGAACAAGGATGAAATCAAGCAATTTCGTATATACATGGTATAGTTTTCTGCTGCACTTTTTGCTTATTTGTTAGTAATTGCATACAGTCAGGCTATGAAATAGGTGGTAAATGAAAACATTTAACCCCTCTGTTTTGCACTTGCCAGTTTCCAGATATGGGAATAGAAATAGCTCTGGCTGAGATCCTGTTCTTTCCTATGTTACTTAGGTGTAAGTGTTGAACATGGATTTGTGTTTGACATGGGTCTGTTTGATTTTATTCTAGGATTTCCATGTAGTTTTGGAGGGTATTTGGAGAATCATAATCCTCTACCCATGTCTGGATATGCTTTAGATATGAGTACTTAAAAAAAATAAAGAATCAAAGCATGGTAATTCTGTCATAGTGTTGACATGTATATAAATCCCTAGGTACAAGCAGTGGAGAAAATAAGATAAATGCATGGTGCATAAACATGGTGAAAATGCAATCCCCAGACTTAAAATATCACTTTAAAGTGAATTCTGCTCTAGTTTCATCTCTTATTTATGCTGGAAAAATAAAGATTAACAAGTGGTAGAACTTAATTTGATATCTTGCCATTTATGCATGGTTCATGTTCATATTTGTGTTATTTTCAATGGTTCTTCTAAGGACTTCTCTTTTCTTGATTGCTGAATCTTTAGATTGACCCATTTCTTCCTTTCTTTGCATAGATTAAGAAAACTTGCTAGAATCTTTCACACTCTATGGAGTGCACAAAACCCCTGTTCATAGGTTGGCAGCTGCCAACGCTGTATCTTTCTGTTATTGTGTTTTTTTTTTTTTTTAAAATATGGAGAGTTAATGTAATCAACAGGTTTAAATCCAATCACATCTTAAGTATCTCATGTTTGTTTTGTGTTAGCTTGAACTTATTTCTTAAACTCTATGTTTTAGATTTGTTTTGCTTGATTTTGCTGTATGATTGAACGATTTTTTTGTTATATATTGGTCTTCCCCCCAATTTTCCTTTGGAATATATTAAGCTTACGTGACATCTCATTTTTTTTATAATAGGATGACAAGTTTGAGAAGCTCTTCAGCTTGTATGCCAATAAAGCTAAGCTTGACCTGCAAAGCTTAATATTTTCTTTTGACGGCGATAAAATTAATCTGGCTGCAACCCCTGCAAGTCTAGGAATGGAGGATGATGACATTATCGAGGTGCATGAGAAGAAGAGCTGATCAAGGTATGTTTCTGCTTTATTATACAAAAGCATGTAAACATTAGAAGTTTGTCCGAGCCTCATGTTTGTTTTCTTTTATAAAAGGTTATTTATTTATTTATTTTCTTTTTGGTTGCAGACATTTTGTTTGAATCTCGATATGTTGACTATGAAATGATTTTAGGATGTTAAGAGTCCGAAAGGTTTCAAGACATTGATTAATACATTGAAGCAGCGCGTTCTTCTGTATCATCCTTTCAATGATAGTTTATGTTTCACATTTCACAATTGTACAATGGGATGGTGAAAATGTTTTGGAAAAGTATCACAAACTTTCTTTATCAAAGCTTTTCCCATAGTCTTGATGTGGGGAAATGATCCATAGTTTCACAAAATGTAACTCATTGGCTGTGCTCTGATAAACTCGCTTTTGTGAAACCATGAAACGTGATGTTATTTTCATTCTTCATATCTGGTATTCGTGTTCTGATTTAGATATGGAGTTATGACCTTCCATCTACATGGATGGGATATATACTTGTATGATCTGATAGTCACATGAGTTTTAAACATAGCCTAGTAGACTGCTTTGATGAACTTTTTTTTTGTGAAGTGAAGCCATGAATGCCTAAATGCTATGTTATTTTGACTCTTGTCGGGCACTGATATAGAAATATGATCTTCAAATGAATGACTAGATAAAAATAAAAGAGTATGAACACTTGATTTTAGTAGCATGACAGACTGCAGCTACAACTTGAGCTGGCGGCCGGAGCTCCATATGAAAATAGCAGGTATTATACAGTAATAAATTGTTTCATGTAGATTTAGATTATTAGTGGCTTAGTTGACTTATACTACAAAATTTTAAAAATCAATAAAATAAATAAAGTTTTATTTGATCCGGTTTGAATGATTTTGATTTTGATTTTATGAATTGAAAATTGAAACACAATCTTGAATTATTATTTAAACTGAAAGTGAATCAAATTTAATAAAATTGAATGTAAATGGAATAAAAAACTAATCTTTAATTTTTGTGTTAATATATATATATAGTTTTCCTTCAACTTATTCATTTATACTTAATTGGTACCTAATTTTTTTTGATCTAGTTAGTACTTGAAATTGTATTCTGTCACATCTTTGCACTAATATTGTTAATTTGTGTTGATGGGGAGTTGATAATCAATTTGGTGGTAATTGAATTATGTTACATCTTCGCACTAATATTGTTAGTTTGTAGGAATGGGAAACTAATAATTAATATGGTGGTGTCACGTGACAATTTATCACTATGTCATGTGACAAACATAGATTAAAAAATTAAAAAATCTTTAAAAAGATATAAATTAATAAAAAAAGTATAATTTTCTTTACATCAAGAATAAATATGGACAAATTGTTGTCTAGATACATCTAAATTTGGACATCTATTTTCTAAATTCAAATAAGATGCAATCAAGTTTATATATTTTTAATTTTTTTTATAAAATATCAAGTTATTTATATCATTATTTTTTTAAAATTAAAAAAATACATATATTGAATTTAAATTTTTAAAAAATATATCCCTTCAAGAAAAAAGTTTTTAAAATATATAAATTAATAAAAAAACATAA
This sequence comes from Gossypium longicalyx, assembly GCA_025698465.1. NCBI lineage: Eukaryota > Viridiplantae > Streptophyta > Magnoliopsida > Malvales > Malvaceae > Gossypium > Gossypium longicalyx. Next base: position 26,995,431 of record CM046999.1, read on the forward strand.
AAATTTAACATCAAGAGTGAACTTAGACAAATGGTTGTTCAAAATTGTTGTTTTTAATCTTACTACTATAGTAATTAATCTCATCGCCACCATTGTTTTAATCTCATGCAAATACACTATTAGTGCGTTTAGCTTTGATGAGATTAAAAATAGTGGTGTTAATAAGATTAGTTATTGTAGATGTGAGATTAAAACTAGCGGTAAGATATGTGTTTGGATTCAAATGTAGCGTTAACGGTGAAATGATAATAAAAATGATTATTAAAAATATTAACTTAAAATATATATAATAATGTATCAAAATATTTTACAAATTATATTTAGATCAAATAATAAATTATAAATATAAATTATATATATGCTAAATTATAAATAAATTTTATATTAAATGATGATATATTAAAATTATGTTATGAGTATTAAATAAAATAAATAATAAAGGAAGAATTGGAAGGGTAAAATATTTACCCCTATTTTTGGACTTTCAAAGCAGTCCATCCAATATTTTGAATTTTAGTGAGATGAGAAAATGGTTTTTATGTGTTCAGATTTAAATATAACTGAGGGGGAGAAAATAAAAAAAATATTATTATAAATAATAAAATAGAAATTTATATAATAAAAATTTTGAAATTCATTTACTTCTATGAAATTATTAAAAATGTAACAGGCCGATTCTGGGGCTAGTAGGAACAGTGGTTTCGAGACTACAAATTTGACATAAAAAAATTTATTTTTATTATATTTTTATAGTCTAAAATTTCACGGAATGATTTCGTGAAAAATTTGTTCGAAAATTTTGACATTTTGGCACTCAATTTAGTAAAAAGGACTAAATTGTAAAAAGTACAAAAGTTGAGTTTTGCATGCTAGAGGTGTCCAATTGCTATGAGATTTTAAATTGAAGGTCCTTAGATGATAATTAGACCATTTTACTTTAAGTTGGACAAAAATAGACATGGGGTAAAAGAATTTTTGTGTTTTGAGAAAAGGGCATTTTGGTCATTTGGTTAATAAAAGAATAAAAAAGGGGAAAATAAAGCCAAAATTGTGTCCATCTTCTTCTACCTTAGCCGAAATTCTCAAGACACCATAGCTAGGGTTTTCTTCAACTTTCAAGCTTGATTGTAAGTACATCTTAGCCCCGTTTTTAATACTCTTTACGTTTTTGAAGTCGTTATCACCCGATCTTTCTATTTCTACCATTGTTTTGAAGTAGGGTTCATGTTTAAAAATTTACCCATGTGTGACATATCTGTTTTGATGTTTAATGGTAGAAAATGAAAGTTTAATGTGTAATAAACAACTTTTACTAAGTGATTTTTCATTAAAATACCTAAAAAAGACCTATTTGTAAAAAGATATAAAATGGGTAGTAAAAATCTGATTTGATGAAAAATGTGGGCTGATATGAGCATGTATATGGTTCGGCTAGGCTTGGGTAACAAATAAATTGAATACATTTCATTTTACGAGCCTAGGGACTAATTTGTAAAAATGTGAAACTTTAAGGGAAAAAAGATAATTTTTCCATAATATGATGTTTGGACTGATTTGAGTAATGTGAATATTAAATAAGTTAAAATTTCTATTATATATCAAGAAAAACGAAGTTCGGACCTTGATCAGGGGACAGAATAAGGTGTTTGACTATTAGATCATTTTCTACTATTTTTGTACCAAGGTAAGTTCGTATGTAAATAATGCATCGTTATTTACGCTTTAATTGCTTTAAAATCTATGAATTGTAATTTACTCTTTGAACGTAATTGACAAAGTTCGACAAGCGAGAAAATCCCAGTTGAACCTTAGGAATAGTTAGGATACAAATGTCATGACATTAAGGTTAGTTGAGATTACGTGTAAGACCATATCTGGGATATGACATCGATATGAGACTTCGTGTAAGACCATTGCTGGGCTATTGGCATCGATATGAGATCCCATATAAGACCATATCTGGGATATAGCATTGGTATGGTACTATGTGTGTGAGATATCCCAAGTATCCTTTAGTATTCTAAGTGGTTCAACGGAAAACTTAACGGCAATGTTTAAGTTGTGAAAGACTATGATATGTTGCGAAAGATTATGGTAAGTTACAAGTTGGTACATGTATGTACATAAAACCCATGCTTAATGAACTCGATATGTGATGAACCCTCAGTGTGGTATGATTGAGTAAGTTATGATGTTAAGGTTTTAATAACATCTATGTTAAGTTTGATTATGAAATTTTACAATGATATTTATGTTAATTTACTTCATGTTAAATTTATGCTAAAGTGTGTATGATGCCTATTATTTGCATAGAAACTTACTAAGCTTTAAAGCTTACTCCCCTTTCTTTTTCCCTTGTCTTATAGTGTCACCAAGCCAGCTCGGGGATCGAAGACTGTCGGAGATCCATTCACGCTATCAACTTAACATTTTGGGTATGAATGACTTTAATATCTTGTGTTATGGCATGTATAGGGATTTGGTTATTTTGTTTTTTTTGTCATGATTGATTTGGCCAAATGTGTTGGTTTCAATGATTGATTATTCATTTTGTAAATGACCATTTGATATTAGCTAAAATTTGATTACTTATATAAACATACGATGATGTCTTTCATGGATATGGATTTTGCATGGTTTGAGATGATAAGTATGAGATGTTGTATTTGATAGAACATAGCATGTAATTGATGTGTGGATGACTTGGTTGTGGTTGAACTAGTTGTGTGTATATGCTTGGATTGGAGTTGCTTGTTGTTGTGTAGGTTGGTGCAAGTAAAGATGGCAAAATGGCTTGGTAAATAGCCTTATTTTTGTCTAGATGGGTAGACACATGGGCGTCTGTTTAGGCCGTGTGTGACATATGGCTAGTCTTATGGGTGTGTGATCCGGCCGTGTGTCCTTTGTATTTTGAATTTTTGCTTCGAATTGGCCACACAGGCAGAGACGGCCGTGTGAGGGACACGACCTAGGGACATATGCGTGAGCCCAGGGCGTGTGAATTCTGCACCTATTTTATGAAAAATTATGAAAATTAAATCGCCCACACGGCCTAAGCACACGGACGTGTGACTTGGCCGTGTGACTTAAATTTTGATGACGTCATAAACAGAGAGTTACACGAGTTAGGGACACGGGAGTATATGACCACACGGCTTGCCAACACAGGCTTGTCCCAAAGCCACACGGGCGTGTAACCCCTGTTTTGATGAAAAAATTTCTAAGTGTTTTAAAAATTTTCGAAAGTTCTCGGTTTAGTCCCGAACCACTTTCAATGTATGTTTTCGAATTTGTAGGCCCATATTAGGGACGATATGAATGTATGCGAAAAGTTTTAAATTTGGGTGGAAATTCATGTCTTGGTTTTGAATTTTTTTTTGTGTTTAAGTACGGTAATGCTTCGTACCCTGTTCTGGCGTCGAATACGGGTAAGGGGTGTTACAAAAAATATCTAAATTTTTATTTTTATTTAATAAAATATTAATGTTTACCACAATATTTTTATAAAGATTTTAAATTAATTATTATATTAAATTATAAATATTTTTAATTACGAGGAGTATTATTTTCACTAATAAAAAACTATACTTGGATTTTTTTTTAGTACAAATACTTTGATCAAATTTTAAAATATATACCTTCATATTATTTAATACATGAATCTATTGAAATTAAAACCTAACAAAATTTCTTTATATATATATTTTTATGCATTTTATAATATTTAAAAATTTAAAATTTTATTCACTCAATAATATTATCATATTTATATTAAACTAATCATATATATAATTACAATATTCATTTAATTATTAGCTCCTTTATATAATTATATAATTTATAATTTCTTCTTTTTATATAATTAAGCATTGAAATCTCAGATTATTTATCTTTTTTAAAAAATAATTTAAAAATCAAAATCATAAAAGAAATAATAAAAATAAAAAAGAAAGGACAAAAAAGGTGATAAGCTGCAAAACGCAGCATGGGTGTTTTGGCCGGTGGGAAAAGTTGGGCGTGGCAGTCTTATCCAAATAATTCTCTCCACTGCAGTTGCACCCAATCGTATTCAAATGTGGATAAATTGAAATCCTTTGTTGAATTTTATTTTAGATGAATTTTTAATTCTTTTATATGTTTATACATTTTTATAAATTTATAAATATATTAGGTTTTTTAAGATATTAAGGACCTTTTATATATTTTTATAATTTCATATATTTTTTCAAAATAATAATAACCTAAAAATTAATATTTTATAAATATATATAATTACTAAAATATATTAGAATGTATCTATATCTGAATAATTATTTGTCCAAATTTATTCTTGATATGAAAAATAATTTTATATTTATATATGCCATCGACATATTGAGAGGCTACCACATTAATTATTAGTATCAGGTCAGAATAAAGTGATCGGTTACAAACATGAATTTCTATAAATTTATTAACATAAAAATATATATTTTCTGTAGACAATTTACACACATAAAATTTTTTATAAATAAATAAATAAATCTTAAAAACAAAACAAAACCAAAATTAAAAAAAACTTATCAAATCAAACAAAAAATGTTTAATTTGGTTATTTTGGTTTTGGTAATATATTCAATTTGTTTCGGTCAATTTTTATGGTTTAATCAATTTATTTGATTACCCGTATCTAAAATGAATGATAGATAAAGCGAATTTTTTTAGTTTAATATATTCTTTTGTACGTAAGCAATTTAAAAAACAATCGTATGTGTAATTATAATATTGTGACAAGTGAAACTTGTAATTTAATGCCATATCATTATATTATTTTTTTAAATAAATTAAATGAATAATATTTTTATTTAAAATAAATAATTATTTAGATAAATTAAAAGATGTAAAAAAACATTTTAAATAAATTAGATTAGATGGAGAATATTTTTATTTACCTTAAAAAAAATCAACAAATTTATAAATTTATAAATAAAACATAATAAAATTTCTTTTTATCATTTTAGAGTAGCATAGTGACAACTTTTATAAAGAGAATCATAGCAACCCAAACATTATCAACCCTTGGATCAAAATGATTTTTTTTTAAATCATAGATTTATTACTTATCCTATCATTAAAATAAAATGTATAACACCTAATTTTTTTTATTTTCATTTTATTGTTTAAATAAGGATATAAAACATTGCAGAATTCTAATTTTTAGTAATTTTTTTATTTTTATTTTTTCATTTGAAATCAAAATTTTTGGATAAAATTAAATGTACGAAAAAAAAAAACTATCTTCCAAAGTTAAAGCTTCTTTAAAAAATAAATAAAGCAAATCAATCAATGTTTGTGTAACTTAATCGATTAGACCATTGATTTTCGGTTTAATTGATTAGTCTAATTTGATTAAATAAATTATTAAAAATTATAAAATAAAAAGTATTAAAATAGAAAAACTTGTTTCAACTATTTCATACTGGTTCACAAATCAATCAATTTAACCTCTTTTTTTGGATCGGTGTATTGACTGATTTTCGGTCCAATAAATTCAACTGACTAGTTTAATCTCATTCTAATAAACTTGAAACACAAATTATATTCATCAGGAAAGTAGCAAAAAATTTTAAAAAATAACTAATCAATAAAAATAAGAAATAACTGAAGAGTAAAACAATCACCTATGAGTTTTTTTTTTTTTTCATATTTGTAATCAATTTGAATTTATAGTTCAACAAAATTTTTTATATCCTTATTTAAATAAACAATAAAAGAAAAGGAAAATAAATTGAGTGTTAGGCATTTTATTTTAATGAGATATGATAAGTGATAAATTTATGGTTTAAAAATATTCATTTTGATCTTAAGTGTTGATAATATTTTAGTTCTCATTATAGTTGTTACTATCATTTCAAAAAGAATGTTTACGTTATGAGATAAAAATTAAGAATCGACTTACGTAATAGAGCTGATCCCCTAAGTTATTGAGCAGCGGTGTAGCATCAGATCCTAAAGACAATAAGCCTTTTTTATGAGGAAGAAGTTTTTTCAAGGGTCCTATATAAATTTCTATATGATACGAAACCAAGATAGTTATCTTTCAGAAAAATCTAACGGATGACAGTCCCAAAATGCCTATGCTTTATTTTTCTGAAGATGGGAGAAAAGATTAAACTTATTATTAATTTAATCCAAATTAGTGTTTGAAACTCAAGTAATTAACCATTTTTGGTTAACCCAAGACAAATCGATAGATCTATGAGAAATCTCATTCAATTGGATATATGGTAGGGTAAAAAATGGGACACCAAAAGATTGATTGCCGAGTCGTGTGAGGTAGGAAACTCTCAAGTATGATTCTAATAGAAGGACTTGAACTGCCTATTTCGACCAACGAGAATCGGCCATTCGACAGGGGGATTCTGAAATAGCGAAGGCTTGGTTCGATCAAGCCGCTGAGTATTGGAAATAGGCTATAGCACTTACTATTGGTAATTATATTGAAGTGCAGAATTGGTTAAAAATCACGCGGCATTTTGAATAAGAACAAGAACTCTCTGTTTATTTATTTATTATTATTATTATTTTAGTTTTAGGATTCGAAGTTCGAATTAGAAATTAGAAAATTCTATTACTATTAAATTCTATTCTTATTCTATTTAATTTCTATCAAATCCATTTATTTAATATTTAATTAAATAAATTACCGAACCATTTAAATTATTAAATTTGATTTTCTAGTCAATTTAAATATTTAAATAGTAAAATATATTAATTTAATTGGAATTGTTAATTGTGAAATAGCGGAGTAGCTACAAGATCAACCTCATATTCGCCTAGGATAATATTTTCATTTAAAATAAATAGTTATTTAGATACATTAAATTAAAATGGGAATAATGAGAACCAAAATGACTTTAGCAATTTCTAAGCCTTAGTATTACAATAAAACCAACAACACCTAATCTTTTCACCATGTAATTGGAGTATTAGGGAGAATTTTTTTTGGACAATCTTTACTTTTAGATTTAATTTTTTTTGAGAAAAAAATGGAATGGAAAGAAAAAGATTAGGGTTATTATGGTTAATCAATTTGAGTATTAGGTTTTTGTTTTTCTTGATTGAAAAAAATAGTTGATCATTTCATTCTAAAAAAATAGATTTTTTTTCTGGGTTGATTTCAAATACTCACTTTTTACTCAATCAAGGAAAAATTTCTAATTTTTTTAGAATGAGATTGTCTACCAACCTTTTCAATTAAGAAAAACAAATACCTAATACACAAATTGATTAATCTTAATAATCCTAATATCTTGCTTTTTGTTTTAATTTTTTTCTAATTTGAAAGTAATAATTATCCAATTTTTTTCACCCTAATATTTTAATATACAGTGAAAAAAGAAGAAGAGAATGATTGGGTGTTTTTGGTTTTATTTTAATAAAGTAAGATAAATACAAAAAATCTAAGGCTTAGAATCATTTATTTTGATTAAATGGCTAAGATAATTTTATTTATTATAATTCTTATTTTAAAAGTTCTTACTATAGTTGCCACCTATTTTAATATTACCGAAAAAATGTATTTTAAGTAAATTAGATTAAATTGAATGTAACCTCCTCAACCCGACCCAAACATTATGGCCGAATCGTAAAAATTACATTAACCACCGAATGGCCCAGAAAAAACATTCAGATTCAATATAATGATTTTAAATGGTCAAATCTCAAACTTATTTAGAAGAAAAATACATATATTTAATATTCATCACTTTATAAAACTAATGAAGATCACCTTGTAGAAAAAAAAAACAATTATGCTTGGTTTCCAAAAGTCACATTTATAATTTTTTTACTATATTTTAAGAAATGCTAGTTTATTTAATTATCTCATTCATTTTGATTTTAGTTTCAAAGTTGAAAGAAAAATAATATTGTAACACCCCTTATCCGTATTCAACGCCGGAACAGGATACGAGGTATTACCGGACTCACATCTCAAGCGAACATATAACTCCGAGTCATAAATTTGCATCCAAATTAAAATAATTTGCATTCAATCATAAAGTCCCTAATACGAGCCTACGAGGCCCAAAACATGCTTTGGTAGTGGTTTGGGACTAAACCGATAACAGAGGAAATTTTTACGAAACTTAGAAAAATTTTGCTATAAACAGGGGTCATATGCCCGTGTCCCTAACCCGTGTAACTCTCTGTTTTGCAAAGCGTGAACAAATTGAGGTCACACGGTCAAGTCACACGCCCGTGTGCTAGGCCGTGTGGTTAGTTTAATTTTTCATAAAAATAGGTGCAGACTTCACACGGTTGGGACACACGCCTGTGCCTGAGGCCGTGTCCCTCACACTGTTGAGACACACACCCATGTCTCTGCCTGTGTGCTCAATTCTGAGCATTCTGTTTCTCCAAATTAGGGTGTAGGGGACACATGACCGGAATACATGCCCATGGGGCAGACCATATGTCACACACGGCCTAGACACACGCTCGTGTGTCTACCCATGTGGACAAAATAAAGGCTATTTACCAAGCCATTTGCCACCCTCAATTACACCTACACTTACACCAATTCAATGGCACAATTTATAGCATACTTAGACAACCAAAACATTCATAATCATAGCTAGAACATGTTAATGCAATACCATCATCTATAATGTTCATGACTTTCCATTACGTCAAATCAAACATATCAATTTCACATTCAAAAGCATCCACATACATGCTTTCATCATGCATAATATTTTAATTAGATTTTCTAGAAAACTAATGAACTATACTTAACCCTTTATCAACAACCCATTAAGCCACACTCAACCATTTGCCAAGCATTAATAAACCACATCACCAACAAGGCATTGGCCCATGCATGCATATAGATATAATATATAAACTTACAACCAATTCAACTAAAATGAGCCAAGTTACATGGCCAAAGGCCACATCAAACCTTTGACAATTACAAACTATTACATTTGACCAAATTCATAATGACACATATAACAAAATGACCAAGTCCTTATACATGCCATATACTCAAAATGCTAAATTTCATCAATACCCAAAATGATAGTTTTGTAGTGTGAGGCGAATCTTCGACGACCCCCAATCCGAGCTAGCTTGACGGTACTATAAAACATGGAAAATAAATGGAGTAAGCTATATAGCTTAGTAAGCTCGTATGAAAGATATAAGCAACCTTACCATACATTAATCATGCAAATAACAGATATAAGCAACCTTACCATACATTAATCATGCAAATAACATAACATAAGATAATGTAATTTACCAAATTCTCATGATCATAATCCATTCCATCACCAACTTACCTTGTAATCGTTATTTCACAAATTAATAATCATAAGCTTAAAGTACATACTTGTACTATCTCGAAATGAACTTACACGTATTCTCATATTTGACATACCCGTGAACCACTCGGAATAATAATGTCGGATACTTGAGAATTTTGCATACTAAGTGCCACATATGTAGCCAATGCTACCTAAGTCTCATATCTCATAATTGCTCGCTCTCGAGCTATCAACGGGCCTGCTCACACAAGCTGTTAGTCTAGACGTAGCTATACGGTGCTGCTCACACAAGCTGTCAAGTAACCGCAACATATGCCGGTATACTCAGCCACCGGTAAGACGTACAAGACCAACACCTGGATTAGATAATCAAATAACACATGGTAACCCTAGTGACATGTCACTTGTATCCTAATCTATTCCTAAGGTCCAAACGAGATTTCTTACTTGTCAAATCATCGTCGAACTCGTTCGTAAAATTAAACTCTTCCACATAGTCAATCATACAGTTCATGTAATATTAAGAAATTTAAATACAATTATTTTAAAGCTTATTTAACATACAAACTTACCTCGGTTACAAAAACGACTATTAGTTCAATTTAGTCCAGAACCTTGTTCTTTCCCCAGTCTAAACTCGAACTTTATTTTTCTTGATCTATAATATCAAATTTAACTTATTTAATCATCACATTATTCAATTCAGCCAAAAAACACACTATAGCAAAAAAAATTACATTTTTTCCCCTAAACTTTTGACATTTTACATTTTAGTCCCTAGGCTCGTAAAGTTATTTTCACCCAATTTCTTCATTACCCAAGCCTAGCCTGACCTTTTTCATGCTCATGAAAGCCCACATTTTCCATTTATTCACATTTTACCTCACATTTTACAACCTTTTACAATTAGGTCCCTTTTTGACATTTTCATAAAAAATCACTTTGTAAATGTTGTTTAACTAACAACAAACATGCATTTTCTAACATTAAACATCAAAATACAAGCTTATTCAACATGGGTAAAATTATAGACTTTGATTTTCTTTCAAATTAGTTCTTAGAATAGCTAGATTAGGTTGAAACAACTTCAAAAACATAAAAATCATGAAAAATGTGGTAAGAACGGACTTACAATCGAGCTTGAAAGTGGCCAAAACCCTAGCTATAGGCTCCCTTGAAATTTTGGCATAGGAGGATGAAGATGAATAAAAATTTTGACTTATTTTTAGCTTATTAAATTATTTAATTACTAGTTTACCAAAATGCCCTTAATGCAAAACTTTGGAATTTTATCTAACCATGTCCATTTTTGTCCACTATGAAGTATAATGGTCTAATTACCATTTAAGGACCTCTAATTTAGAATTTCATAACAATTAGACACCTTTAATTTATAGAATTCAAGTTTTGCACCTATTGCAATTTAGTCATTCTAGACAAATTGAGCACTCAATCGATAAAATTTCTAAACGAAATTTTCACACAATTATTCTATCATGCTGTATACCTTAAAGAAATAATAAAATAAATATTTTTACTTCAGATTTGTGGTCCCGAAACCACTGTTCCGATTTGACCCAAAAACGGCCTGTTACAAATATTTTCACCCTTTTTCAAACAATTTAAAATAAAATATTATAAATCTTATCCAAATTTGAGTTTGTCATTAAAAGCATATAATATCAAATCCCCAATCCAAACACCCAAATGAAATATTGAAGTCCATGCCATAGTTCTTTTAAAGCAATGCAAAATCTAAAAGAATTAATAAAACAATTCAAAAATACATTTTTAAGGAAAACAGACGACAATGATCTAAATGCCGAGCCCGAGCCCTAACCTCAAGAGCTATCTGAAAAGATGGAAAAGTAAGGAGTGAGTTATGGTCTTAACACACAAGCAGTGGCAATTAAAATAATATATAACAACATATAGTTTTGCATTATATAGTGTAAATCAAATTATAAATTTCATAGAGATATCAGTAAGTATGCAGTATGTAAGAATAATAGTAAAATTTTCCTACCATCCATCCATTACTGTAACGACCCGAATTTGGGCCTAGAAGTATTGGGCCTTGAGTTTGGGTCCGTAAAGAGGTTGTATATAAGTATTTAATTGTGCAAGGAAATGACACAATTAAATGTCTACTTTGGTGGTTAATGGCTCTAAGAAGTGTTGGAGGAATCTGGGTTCAAACCTGGGCTTTAGCAAAAATTTTGGTATTAAGTGAATAAAACCCTGGATGCTTGGAGGATGGCATTTTAAATTATTGTGTTAAATAAATGACATAAGGAAACATGTGGTCTAGTGATTGTGGCATCATTAAGGTTGTAAGGGAGCCTAGGTTCAAGTCTTGGTTCTTACAATTAATTTTGGTTTTTCTCTTAAGTGAATCTGGACGCTGGCACATATGTCTTAAAGTTAATTGTGGATGTTTTTATCACAGAAAGAGCTTGTGGTGGAGTGGCAAGGTGGCGTGTTGTGTAACTGTGAGGTTTGAGGTTCAAGTATTGGGATGCGCAGTGGAGTATATATTTTGCTATTTGAGCTGTATGGAAGGTGGAGTTGGACTGGAACTCTGTGGTTGAAGTGGTCATAGGAATGAGGAATTTTCCTAATGGTTGAAAGTAATCCCACATCGGGAAGCTAACATGAGAATTGGTGAGAAGCTGGCTTTAAATAGAGTGAACCAGATGAGTTGGGGGCGCGTTCTCATAAACAGGTGTGTATTCGCTTCTTTGTTAGAAGTAGGCAAAAGCCGAAAAGTCGAAACTTCGACATTTGAGGCTTCACGAGAGTGCGATCGCTCGTGTGGTAAATCGAGCCCATAGATCTTGGGCGATAGACTGTAGAGGCCACCATGAGCGTTCTCGTGTTCTAGGGCTGTTCTGGGCATCGATGGGCCCGTGGGCCTGCTTGTGTAAATCTAACTGTTAGGTGGGAAGTAGTTGGGCCACATAACCGAAACTAAATTTGGGCTAAATGGGCCACACGAGCGTGTGGGCCCATTTAGGCTGAGTAATGGGCCTTAGGCCTATTTGCACCGTTAGGTCTGTTTAGGTTACTTAAGTCGCTCGAGGTGACGGTGGATCTTCTGTTGGGTCGTTAAGACCCCCGATTTGTAAAATTATCGAAATACCCCTGATTTGTAAAATTACCGAAATACCCCCAATTTGTAAAATTATTGAAATACCCCTAATTTGTAAAATTATCGAAATATCCCCAATTTATAAAATTACCAAAATAGCCTTGATTTGTAAAATTACTGAAATACCCCTAATTTGTAAAATTACTTAAATACCCTCGATTTGTAAAATTACTAAAATACCCTCGATTTGTAAAATTACTGAAATACCCCCGATATGTAAAATTATCGGATTACCCTTGTAGTGAAAAATTACTGAAATACCCCATGTAGGGTAAAATGACTATTTTGCCCTTGTGGGTAAATGACTGATTTGGACTATGAATTTGACTGATTGACTGGGATTGTATGATTGTGTTTTAACTGACTTGACTGTGGTAGTAAAACTGATATGTTTTTAATATATGTTTAAATGATTGTTACTGAGCATGGCCATTTTGCATACACGTGTGATGATTGAGCATGACATACATGACATATTGCATGGGGTTGGAATTATGAAATGGAAGAAGAAATTGAGGATCGCATGGTTGCTTGACGATCGTGGATCCACCGATTGAGGATCGCATGGTTGCTTGACGACCGTGGATCCACCGATTAAGGATCGCATGGTTGCTTGACGACCGTGGATCCACCGGTGGCTTTTAAGCCCAATATATGATTATTGACGACTCTGTGTCGATCATATTTACATGAGGCTATGTGCTGACTGTATTACCGTCACTGATGGCTATGTGCCTAACATGAAACAACTACCGATTGCTTAAAGCCAATTATTCTGATTGTGGCTTTGTGCTAACCTAAAAATGGCTCTGTGCCATCTTGACTATGGGTTTGTGCCAAACATATTTACCTGTGGCTATGTGCCTAACATACTTATGTATGACTCTGTGTGGATCATATTTACCCAAGGCTGTGTGCCGTTTATATTATCAAATCACGATGGCTATGTGCCAAACATAATACAGTTACCGATGGCTTTGTGCAAATTATAATGCCACTATTGAAGGCTTTTTAAGCCCAATATATGATTAGCAGCTTTGCTATAATGTAGGTAGTACCGCAACCGGGCTACCATTGATGTGTATCAGATGGGTGGATCAATATTTATATCCCCAAATGATGTGTACCAGGGGACGGAGTTGATGTGTATCGGTTGGACTATTGGGATGGGATAGCATGCATCCATGCATTCACACATTCAGTTCTGTTATTGGTTTGGGCTGGGCCCAATTGATTCTGTTATGGGCTGTGACCCAAATGACATTGTAATAGGCTTTGGCCCACGAATGCTCTGAATCGGATGTCTTTATTATTATTAACGGGCTCTAGCCTGCATCATTTCTGCTTTTTGTTTACATATCTTGATTTACTACTCTGTAAGTGGATTACACACTGAGTTTTCGTAAACACACCCCATTTATTAACTGTGCAGGTAATCCCCAGTATTAGGTGGATCGGTGTCGCAGAGGGACTTGGAGACGACCACACAACTGCACATGTTTTTCTATTTTGTTCATTTAGTTAAGCACTTTGGTTTTTGATTTGGGTTGTAATAAGGCCTCTTTATTTCCTTAACTTTTTATTTGGAAAGTTTATTTAGTATGTCTAATATCTGTTAGAAGTAGGACATGATTTTCCAAAATAATAACTGTTTTCAAAACACTACGTTTTCACGACTTAACTTTTAAAACATCACGTTTTCGTAAATCGGTTACTTTTAGAATTAGCTTTCACAAAGTAAAAAGGAGTTTTGGAAATAAAATTAAGAAGTTTTCAATGTATTACGTTTTAAATAAGAAGGGTTTCTAATGAAAACATGATTTTCGAAAAATACTTCAATGTGACACGGCAGATTCGAGTCTAACGTTTGGCCGAGTTTGGGGTGTTACATTTAGTGGTATTAGAGCTAGGTTGCAAACCATGGGTGTGGTATGGGTTTTAAAATTGGATTTCTGAAAGAAGTGTTTCAAAAAGGTTCAAAAAGATTTGAAGTATTTGAAATATTTTCTAAATATTTTCCTGAAAGTGTGGTTACCGAGTCTCCGGCGCCGAATCTGTAAGTTTTCTGTTAGACTGTACTTAAAGTTAGATTTTGTATTTATTCAGTGTAGGTTCTGGAAATCAGATTTTGTTTAAGTTAGAACAGTACTGTGATGGATTCCGAAGGCAAGCAAGGTCGCGAAGAGTTGCCCATCTCCCCGGAACATGTGATGGTTCAGGAAACTGTAGTCAAGGTAAGTCCGCTAACTTTGAGTAACAATAACCCGGAGCTTGGTACGGAGGTACTGATTCGGTTGGTAAAGGAAGTGCTGGAAGAAGTGTTCGAGGCAAGAGTTAAGTCGTATGGCGAAAAACTTCAAGCTAGGCGCTTGGAGTGCAGCAGGAAGAGGGATCACAGTCCTTTGAAGTAGAAGCCCGTCCTGTGAAACGCGTTACGATGCGTCTGAACTTTTCGACTTGCGAGCGTTGTAAAAGGCGCCATCCGGGAAAATATTGGAGGAAGTTAGGAGCGTGTCTCAGATATAGGTCTAAAGAGCATCAGGTTCGGGATTGCACAGTTCCTTTTAAGTTAGGTGTGTTTTGTTTGGATGTGATGTTTGAATATAGAAATTGTATGCATGTGTGGTAAATATCTGTTTGCTTCTGTGGTTAGATGTTTGGTGGGGTGTGAGAGGTTTTGAGATTAAGTTAGAATTGTATTAGTGTAGTTTGGAACTAGAGTACGCAGTGGGAGCGTAGTGGTGTAGGTTGAGCTAAACACTTGTTCAGATAGTTGGAAATTTCGAGGACGAAATTTCTTTAAGGGGGTAGAATTGTAACGCCTCGAATTTGGGCCTAGAAGTATTGGGCCTTGAGTTTGGGTCCATAAGGAGGTTGTATATAAGTATTTAATTGTGCAAGGAAATGACACAATTAAATGTCTACTTTAGTGGTTAATGGCTCTGAGAAGTGTTGGAGGAATCTGGGTTCAAACCTGGGCTTGAGCAAAAATTTTGGTATTAAGTGAATAAAACCCTGGATGCTTGGAGGATGACCTTTTAAATTATTGTGTTAAATAAATGACACAAGGAAACATGTGGTCTAGTGGTTGTGGCGTCATTAAGGTTGTAAGGGAGTCTAGGTTCAAGTCTTGGCTCTTACAATTCATTTTGGTTTTTCTCTTAAGTGAATCTAGACGTTGGCATATATATATAACATATTACTAATTTAATAATAAATATAAATCATTCTACATAAATTTTTCATATCTTAAAGTTCAATCGAATTCATATCGAACATACATCATGTTCTCAAGTTAATAAACATATCTCAATGTCTTATAATATACATTTTATAAATACATAACTCAACCTATATATTCATCATTATAATTTATTCGATTACCCAAATAAAATAAATCAAACATTTTCCCATTTCATAAACAGAAATTTCATTTTAATACTCTTACACATGTAATCATTGAAACTAATCAAATATATATATATACAACTTAATGTCTAATCATAAATATATGACATTAAGCAAAATTACTATATGACCTTACCTACCTTTAATATTACTATAATATATATGCATTTTAACCTATTCCATTATTTAAGTCATGACTATACCAATTCATATATTATGCATGTGGCTTGATTTTAAAAAATTCACGCAGCATATAAGGCATGTGTATATAATACACATAAATAAGCATATTCATTTAACCACATACAATTATGATTATAATCAATTTTAAACACTAGTACCGGTGCAAATCATACCAATGTACCTATCAATTATATACCAAATTATTTAATCACAATTATGACACATTTTCGACTCAATACATAACCTAACATTTTGATCTTTTATTATCGAATCTCGTACAAAACATATTAACCAAAACAATCATATAACATACACATTATTTTTCTTCATCAACCGTACTTAATTAACTAATCATTCAAGCATAATATATGCACATACATTCCCATTACAAATCGAATCAAAATGACTAATACACATTCGAATGTATATATATCATTAACATTTTACTCCATTACTAAGCCTGATTAATAAACCATTTACAAAGACAGAACATACTATACATCCAACTTAACAGAAGTGAGCTAAACATAGGCTATTTGTGATACCTTAACAAAGCATAACAACCAAGTTCTCAAATATTTTTATCTATGTATGAACTATAACCGAATCAATCAAACTCATATCCAAAATTACCAGTCATTTTTCAGTGCATTAACACATATAAATTTGACTAAGTTTCATATATTCACATCATATATTAGACAACCAATTAATCCTAAAACATGCAACTACATTACCATTCATTACATCTTCTATTCGGCCAATATATATATTTATATATATATTAACCTATATTATAACATCCACACAGCATGATAATCATACATTTATATTTATTTTACATAACAAGCAATATATTAAGATCAAATATTCATTTTTGCTCATTACAAATCTATGCACATATAATCATATCAAATTGAGTCATATTTGAACAATCATATTAAATCATATCATACACATATAGCATAAACTTTTCACCTATTTAATCATATCAACTCACATAACTATATCATCAACAATATGCCAAACATACCATATACATATTGCATGCATGATTCTTTCAAAATAGACTTAAACCTTAACCATAATTACACAACCATTAGCAAACATATCAAACACCTCACACTTATGTACATACCAATACCGAAATTTGCTTAAACTTAAACATTATACTTAGCCATTTTCGCATGGCTTTATTTACATACACATTCAAAACCAAATATATCAAAATTAGCCTATACATGCCACATAACCAAATCTCAAAATATTATTTACCAAAATGATAACCGGATAGTGTGATAACGTCTCTATCGACTTCCAACCCAAGCAGATCTCCAAAAAATTATAAACATAGGAAAAACACACAGCATAAGATTCGAGAGCTTAGTAAGCTATAAGCAAATAAATAACTCAATATTAATGTTAACTTAATTTAATCAAACTAATTTATACTATCATAATCCCAATTATTTTCAAGCTTATAATTTCATTTATAACATATACTTTCATGTACAAATTTTACCTTGGTTGAATATACATGTATCTATTATCAAAATAACATACACTTTCAAAGCCATATTATCAATATATATATAACCGAATATTTAAACACTTATATGCGTATCTTTATAAATCAAACCTTAATATCACATGTTTATACATAATATATGGCCGAATGTACTTCACAATTGCCCAAATATGAAAACACATACATTTCATTTACAAAATTACATTTACTTATCATTTGGCCAATCATAGATTTTCATATACATATATACTCTCATTTATGTCATGAATACAAAAGTTCACCGAATGTATACTTTCACATATGCATACATATAATTCATATTAACATGTAACATTTATATCATCAATTCAAACATTCAACTTACTATAATTTCATAACTTAATATGAATACATACCTGAGCCTTTTAACTCAAATTTTTTATTCGTCTTAACTTATTATTGCCCGTTGAACCATTTGGAATTGAATAGGATACTCATAATCACACATATCGTACAATGCCAATGTCCCAGACATGGTCTTACATGTAATCATATATCGATGCCATTGTCCCAGACAGGGTCTTACTCGTAAACACATATCTAAATAACATATGGATGCCAACGTATTAAACGTGGTCTTACTCGCACACATATATCGGAATCACATATCAATGCAAACATATACGTGCCATGGCCTTACTTGCACATCACATATCGGAATCCTATGTCATGACATATTTATCCTAGCTATTCCTAAGGTTTGTACGGGGATTTCAGACGTCGTAACTCGGTCGAATCGAACTCGTACACATAGATTCCAAGCTTATACATATTCAACTTTCATGTATATATACTATCACATTATACATTTCAGCATATATTATTCGTATTTAATCAAATAAATAACATCTATTTGCTTATAAACTTACCTTGTTCTAACACGAACGGACCGAAACGACTATTCGACAATTTTTGACTTTTCTCGATCCAAATCTGATTTCCATATTTCTTGATCTAATTCCATACAAATTCAACTTATTTAATAATATATTCAATAAAATTTATCCAAAAACTTATAAATGGGCTAATTACACTTATACCCCTAACATTTCATATTTTTCCCAATTTAGTCTCTATTTCACAAAACACAAAATACACAAAATTTCTATGCACCCATGCTTAGCCAACACTTTATGGTGTTCAAAAAAGCCCACATATTTCATTTGTTTCTCATTTTAGTCCCTTAAAATCTCATTTTTACAATATAGCCCAAATTACACAAATTCATCAAAAATGCAAAGACAAAATATATCAACCCAATACATATATTTTATTTTCCAACAACTAACATCACAAAGCTCACAATTTCATCAATGGCATATTTCAAAATCATCAAATAAATTAGATATTGAGACATGGGCTTGATAGAACACTAAGCAACGATCACAAAAAAGTAGAAATTATAAAAAACGAAACAAAACTCATACCTTAATCAAAGAACAACCATGGCCGAACCTTAAAACTCCATAAATGGCTTTCTTCTTCATTAAATTCGGCTAAAGATGATAAAAGATGAATGAAATTCATTTTGGTTTTATTTATTAACCTTTAATAATTATTTTACTGATATAACCTTACTAAAATAATCTTTAAAACATATAAACCAAGGTCATAAATGTCCACTAGCCTTTCAAATGATTTAATTACCATTTGAGGACTCCCACTTTAAAAGCCATAACTAATAAACACTTTTATCAAATAGAATGCAACTTTTACGCTTTACGCGATTAAGTCCTTTTTAATAAATCGGCACACAAACGATAAAATTTTCATACGAAATTTTCACAGATATTAATTCACATATTATAAACACAAAAAATAATATTAAAATATTTTTTTGACTCAGATTTGTGGTCTCGAAACCACTGTTTTGAATAGGGTCTAAACTGGGCTGTTACATGCTCGGCTAACTTTTGTCAGCTTGTTTGACTAGTGCTGGGCACACAATCATCGATATAACTAACTAGTGCTGGGCATAAACATCATTGGTTTATCCAACTAGAGCTGGGTTCACATTTGATATTGTCGTCTAATTCGACTAGCGCTGGGTGCAAACTCCTTTGCGGTTTATTCGCTAGACACCGAGTGCCACATAGATAATAGACCATACGATAAGGTTACATGAATTATCGAAAGAGTTGGTTATAGGTATCATTAAAGAAGAATTGAAAATTTTCTTTGGTTGAGATATAAACTGATATGATTTGGTTATTCTTGTGGTTAGTTATATAAATGAAATCTATCAAATGTAAATTGGTTTCCATGTTTGTAGGTTAGATAAATAGTAGACTCAAACTTGGCATCCTACAAGAATCCCATACTCAACGTTGGTGATATTTTCTTTTGTGATTTTGGTATGTACCTAGGGTGTGAATGGATATTAGAAGTTGAATGTTTTGGATATGTGATTATAGGTTTGTATATATATATGTTCATGTAGCATGTTTTGGTGATTGTTGGTTTTGCTTGTATATATATGTTTCATGTGACAAGTTCAATACAATTAGTTATTTTGGGAATGAGTAGTATAGTTTATGCATTTTACATATTTAATTATTTGATTTCTTGAATTTTATTTGAGGTACCTATGAATGGTATATTGGTTGTGGATGGATGATTTAAATGTGGTGTCAATTATGGCACATTGGTTAGGTATTTAAGATGTTTGTTTTGGTATGTTTTATGGCAAGATTGTATGTTCAAATGGCTTGTAGGTGTGTGCTTTAGTTGGGTGAAAGAAAAGGCTTGAAATTAACCTATTCCTTCTCCACACGGCCTAAGACACGGGCGTGTGTCTCAGCCGTGTGTCACACACGGCCTGGCGATAGGGTCGTGTGTCCCTTGTAGGTTCCTTTGCATGTAAGTCAGGCAGTTACGCAGTCTAGCACACGGCTTGGCACACGGGCATGTGTGGTGTTTTTGAAAGTTACATGGCCTGGCACTCGGGCGTTACCCTACTCACAGAGTTACACGGGCAAGGACACGGGTTGGGACACGGTCGTGTAATAGCCTAGTGTAGACCCTAGTCAGAATAGTGGTTTTGGGACCATAAATTCTAGTAAAAAAATATTTTAATATTATTTTCTGTCCCTATAATATGTGAATTGATATCTGTGAAAATTTCGTGCGAAAATTTTATCGTTTGTGTGCCCAATTTAATAAAAGGACCTAATCGTAGAAAATGCAAAAGTTGTGTGCTACATGAATAAGTGCTGAATTGATGTGTCTTATTAATTGTGAGGTCGTTATGATGATATTAAACCATTGATAATGTTAATGGACAATAATGGATATTATATCATGAAATTTTGGTGGTTTCAATTAAGGTTAAATTTGTAATTTGGTATTTAAGTTATAATTAAATAAAACAAACATGAAAATAAAGGCCATTATCACTATTAATAGTTGAAAATAGAAGAAAATAATAGGGTTTGGATGCTTAGAACATTCGGCACTTGTAAGGCTAAATTGGTATGTGAATTTTGCTTGGTTTTTGATAATTTCTACATTTTTGTGATCGTTGCTTTGTATTCTATCAAGCCCATGTCTCAATTTCTGAATTTGATGATGATTTTAAATTATGCCATTGATGCTTTTGTGAGTTTTGTGATGATAGCTGATGAAAAATGAAATATATGTGTTAGATTACTATGTTTTGTATTGGGATTTTTGATAAATTTGAGTATTTTGGATTAAATTGTGAAAATAAGAAATTGAGGGGCTAAAATATGAAATAAATGAAATATATGGGCTTATATGAACTCCATAAATATTCAGCCAAGCATGTGTATAAGGAAATTTTGTGTATTTTGTGATTTTGTTAATTAGGGACTAAAGTGTTAAAATGTGAAAATATGAGGGCTAATTTGTAAAATGCCCTAAATATGTGTAAATGGATTGAATTGAATGATTTGGTGAATAAAAGAGTTAAATTTGAATGTGTATAGATCAAGAACCAAAGAAAACATAATTAGATCGGGGAAAGTCAAAAGTCGTTGAATAGCCGTTTGTTTCTATTCATATCCGTATGAGGTAAGTCGATATACAAATAAATGTGTTTGAGTTGATTAATTTATGCTTATATGTGTTTGAATTGTGGTGGATGAATATGGAAGATGAATGTATGAAATCCAAGAAAGTTTCGATAATGCGACGACGTCTGAAAAGCCCCGTACGAACCATAAGAATAGTTAGGATACATATATCACGACATAGGATTTCGATATGTGATTTCATGTAAGACCACGTCTGTGATGTTGGCATCGATTTTAGATTTATGTGTAAGACCATGTCTAGGACATTGGCATCGTATTTGATTTAGTGTAAGACCCTGTCTGGGACAGTGGCATCGATATTTGATTACATGTCAGACCACGTCTGGGATGTTGGCATTGTACGGGCTATCCAAGTTATCTGAGTTTCCTTAATGATTCCGAATGGTTCAACGGGCATTTCGAGAAATGAATAACTAAGTGAATGTGTATCCGATTCAGGTACGTTTGAAATGTATATTATGATTGAGAATGAAAAGTAAGTATATGTGCAAGTGATGAAATGTGATATAAGTATGAGAATTATGCTATATGTACAATGAATTGAGAAAATGTGAAATGTATATGAACTATGTGGTTTGTGATAGTATTTGAGCTACGGAGTATATGTATTTTATGATGCTTATATGCTTGAAATGATAAGTTTATTTGTATATGGCTTACTAAGCTTTTGGAAGCTTACTTTGCGTGTGTTTGCATTGTATTATAGATATCGAAGCTATTGGAAGCTCGGGGATCGTCGAGGATCATTACCACACTATCGAACTCTATTTTGGTACCTTTTAAAAATGTATATATCAAAGTATGGCATGTATAGGCTAGTGAACTTTGGATATGTTTTGAGATGTGTATATCTAGCCATGTGATATGGCTTAGTTTTGGTTGTGTTTATGAATGATTTTTAAGTATAAACTATGTGATGTAAAATTTCCAATATGGTGTGTTCTTAGATGGCCAAAGAAAATAGGTCAATTTGGTAAGATTTTGGTTTATGCTTATTTGAGGAATTGGTAAATTTATGGCATGAGATTGAATGAATAAATTGAGATTATGAAAGATATGTTTTGGTATAAATCTAGTTTACGATTTGGCATGATTTGGTTTGGACTATAAGCATGAATAGGTTGATAATAATATGAAATGAATGACATATGTTTTAGGGCTGAAATTGGTTGAAAGCATGGTACATTTGATGCTTATTTTGTACTTGTAGGGAGGACCCTAAATGGGTGGCAATTTGGCTTTTCAAATGGCCTATTTTTGTCCACATGGGTAGAGACACGAGCATATGTCTCAGCCGTGTGCGACACATGGTCATGTTGCACGGTCATGTGTCCCTTGGGGTACCCTAAATTTAAAGTCAGTATACCCTATAGTTTTGACACAGTCTAGACACATGGGCATGCTTATTGGTCGTGTGTGGTACACGAGTTGGCACATGGGCGTGTGGTCAGCTGTGTGACCCAAGTCAGTAACCTCCTTAATTTTCACACGGTCTGGTACACGGGCGTGTCTTGTGGCTGTGTGGATAAGTCATTATGTATGCCTTATTTCGCCATGGCCTAGACACATGGGCGTGTCTAATGCCGTGTGAGGCACACGGTCTATTCACACGAGTGTGTGACCTTTGTAACATTGAAAATTTATTAAGTTTCTAAAAAAAAATGTATGTGTTTGGTTTAGTCCCGACCTCTTCCTAATACATGTCTAAGGTCTTGTTGACCTAAGAAAGGGACTTTATGTTGATATTTGATTTTGATATGATATCGTATGACTTTTGAATTTGAAATGATTGTGAAATGTTTCGATATGTCTGGTAATGCCTCTTAACCCTAGTCCGGCGACAGATACGGGTTAGGGGTGTTATAGTTGCGTGTCTCCAGTTCGAAGGTTACATGGCCTGGGCACACGACCGTGTGACCCCTGTCGTAAAAAAAATTGCAACTTTTTCTTAAACTTGCCAAATGATTTCAAATTGGTCTCGAATTGCTTTTTGGGTCACGAAGGCTCGATTTAGGGGCGATATGCATGTAAATGAATGGATTATAATATGTATATTTTATATATGAAATGTATGTTAAATTTTTGGACTGTATAGTAACCCTCCGTAACCTTAATCTAGCGAAGGATACGGGTTAGGGGTGTTACAGGTACATGGCCGTGTGTCCAAATCGTGTAGCTCTCTTTGGCTGTGTGATCAGTAAACAAAATCCCCAATGATAGCCACACGGCTGTTTGGCTGGCCGTGCAGCTAGTTGTGGTTGTGTGACAGTGGAAATACTGTAAAGTTACAATAGCACATGGCTGTGTTAACCGATTGTGGGGGACACATGCCCGTGTGGTAGATTATGTGACCCTAAAATCACACACGGTTTGCCACCAATTTTCATGGTTAGGACACACACCTTTCACCACAAGTTCATTTGGCACTCCACACGTTTAGACCTAATTCGATACCCCTAGATCTAATCCTTCAAATGACATATTCACACAAAATACACAAGTTAGCAATCAATATTAAGGCTTTCAGCATAAATCTGAAAGAGATTGGTTAAGCCAAACAAAAAGAACAACATAACTCATTCATACAACCAAAATTGAGATTTAACCATTGAAATAGATCATACTTACCACCCTACGGCCAAAGATAACAATAGTTTTTATCGACGGAACTAAAGCACCAATGGAATCCGAACGGAAAGAGGATGGTTTGGTAAAGGAAAGGGATTCGGCGGTTTAAGAAATGTAAAGAGTAATGCCAAATAAATGATGGTGGATGAATACGGTGGCTACAATGGTGCGACGATCGAGAAAAAGGAAGAGGGAGAGAATAGGAGAAACGTGAAGAGAAGAAAAGAAAAAAAGGAAGAAGAAGAGGAAGAGGGGGCAACACAAAATTAGGGAAAAAAAAGTTGGCCACCCTAGAAAAATTATGTATTTATATCTAGGGCTAGCAACATCCTAGGGTTTTAACCCTAGCGTGAGTGGCATATAAGAAAAATATGGGGAAGGGAAATTTGGGCTTTCAGAGTCCTTATAAGAAAATTAAAAATAAAGGCTCGAAAACATGGCTAAAGAGAAAAATAAAATATTTTCAATATTTACCAATTTAATCCTATAAAAATTTACCCATATTTTGGGAGGTGATATTGAGAATATTATGTTTTTAAATAAAATTTTATTTACCTTTAAAAAACCAATAAGCTTAAGAATTTAAAAATAAAACATAATAAAATTACTTTTTATCATTTGCCCAAACATGTAGGAGAGGTCTCCTTTTCTATTGGTATGGTATGGTAGGATATACATTTAGCCTCGAAAAATACGTAAAGGATAATCATGCCCGTAAATCATGAGACTTTATCAGTACAAGGTAGCTATGTCTAAATAGATTCCTTATTTTCTTAGAAGTGTGTTCACACTAGGGGAGTGCTCACACTCAAATATAGCTAGGTGCTTTCTTCTGAGTTGAGCGAGTAGTTGAGGATGTGTGGTCTATGGAGGTACAACTTAAGGTGAAGTAAACACCTAACCAACGATATGTTTGGTAACGACACATGTTTGAGTGGTATAGGGGTATTACCATTTTATATAAAAAACTTTCAACCATTCAATAAATGTTAATATATGCACTTTATATTGGTATGATAAAGATATCTGATTGATTAAAAAATTTACATGCATGAAAAATTCAATTATATCAATAAATTCAACGGTTAGATTGTTAAAATATTAATCGTACAAAAATATAAGAAAGGGTGTAAAACTACTTGCCCAAGCCCAAGCTAAAAATATTTGGAATAGACATGTTATTCTTGATGTCTCGATATATAAGCCTTATTATCTTGACAACAAATGACAATTTCACCTATTGTGTAACACCTTTATCCTGTCTTCGTTGTCAGATTAAGGATCGGAGTGCTACAGAACCAAACAGAACAATATATCTTAATTCAAAACAAGTATTCAATTAATTTATAAACATATATCATTTCATAGAATACATATGCATATGGGCCTTAATTCGGGTTTTCAGGGCCCTAAAATTAGTTTGAAAACAATTGGGGATCAAAATGAATCAAAAAATAAATTTTAGGAAAAACTTGAAAATTTGGTAATAGGGGTCACACGGCTTGTGACTAGGTCGTGTGACACAGCTCACGTGTGAACATTCGAATTAAGAACACATGGTTGTTTCCCAGCCTGTGTCATAGGTCGTGTAAATCACTAACTTGGTTCACACGGTCGTGTCACAGGTCGTGTGCTAGCCCACGTAACTCACTGACTTGAGACACACGACTGTATCTCAACCCGTGTCTTAGATCACGTGAAACTTGCACTAAAACTAAAGATCACACACGACCATGTGACAGCTTGGGTTCCAGGCTGTGTGCTGCCAAAGTAACTCCTTAAACAAACTAAAATCAAGCCAAAACTTGCCCAATAAGGTACATCTAAAACAAAAACCATTTCACGACCAAAACAATCAATACATACACTTAAAACATATCAAAATCAAAACCTAAACTTCTAACCAGTGTACCATTCATAAGTACCTCAATTATAACCAAACATTACACCAAAACTTTATCTATTAACACACCTTAATTCAACATTCATAACTAACCACACTATTATCTTCTAAACATGCTATTAAAATTTACCATTCAACAACACATAACATAAACACAAATACTAAATAACTTTTCATATCTTCCAAACTTCTAATGTTAAATTTCTTACAACAAAACCTATATACATGCCACAACCCAAAAAGAGATATAAAAGCTACCAAAAGTAAATGGATAGTGTGAGCTTTGATGTCGATCCTTCGAGCCGTCTGCAATCGTTAACTGCAAAATGACATGAGGAAAATTGTTAAGCTTATATGGCTTAGTAAGATCATAGGGTAAATTCTACTTGACTTACTTTTAGTAAGGGAATAACTTAAAAATTATAACATGATAACTAAAATTCTCAATTGCTTTGTTTATAAGTTTTTAAGAATTCATCATAACTAGAATATGTCAACTCCATGTAATTCTTCATATCATTTGATCAAGTTCATCATTACCTGGTTCACATACTCGAACCTCACTCATTTTCAGGGGCATCATAGATGCAAAATAGAGGCACCAAAGTGCAATCAAGAGCACGAGTGTGCAATCAGGGGCACAGTTGTGCAAATAGGGACACCGAAGTGTTTACAGGGGCATCAAGGTGCAATGAAGGAACTTTAACATTTCCGTATACATATTAGAACTCATTACAGTCTCACACAGTTCATATCATATGCAAGAAATATTACTAATAACCATTTCTCAATTTCATATATATATATGTAATACTTGCATTTCTAACAATTATATAATTAACTAAATTATATTCACATGTACATACAAAGAGATCAACTAACAAGATAATAATGATATAAATTACAAGTGAAACACATTAAATAGCAATATCTATGAACTTACCCCTAAAACACTTCCGGTTTAAGCATAAGGACTACTCCACAATTTTTCCTTTTCCTTGGTTATTGTCTTTTCGATTAAAATATTGATCTATATAGTAATTAAATACAATATATTAAAGTCACATTCATTTCAATACACATGACCCTTAAATTTTCATTAATTACACATTTTCTTTAAACTTTTACATTTTTCACAATTTAGTCCCTAAACTTAAAATCTCCAATTTTAGCAAAATTTGCCATTTATTCATGCTAGCCCAATATTTATCCTCTTATTTCCAGCTCCAATATATTCTAAATTCAGGCCATCAACTAATTTTCTATAGTTGTAAAACTCAATTTACTAATAACAACTAACTTTCACCACTTTTACGGTTTAATCCTTTTTACTTAATTAACTATCTAAACATTAAAATTTCTTAACCATATTTTAATATGACCCTCATATAGCCCTATAAGCATTAATTAAATAATAAAATACTTCACATATCAGAGTTGTGGTCCCGAAATCACTATTTCTGAAACTACTAAAAAATGGGATATTATATATTATGCACATTTTAATACATGCAAATGAATTCTGATATAAGCCTAAGGCAAGCATAATACCTATTCATAATACGTATATCGATTTAATGTCTAAAACATATATAGACATTCAATAACATAACATTCAATGTGTTATACCTTAGCTTGGTTAATTAAGTGATTTAATACCTATGAACATGCGTACTAGTTCATTAATCAAACATTAAAATTCATTAAGTAACACTTCAGAGATCCAAAATTGACCAAAACATAACATATATGAAAATATCTTATAGGACTCATAATTCATTTTACTAACTTAAGTACATGTATTTTTACAACTAAGTTTAAAAGGAAAATCACCAACATTAGTTGAGCTAAGGATAAAATTTTTGGATGATTTCAAACTCACGATCAAATTAACATTTGCATTTACCTGTGCGCGAAAAATGAACAATTTTGCACACTAAGCAAAGAAGCTTAGTGGTGCTAATCATAATTTGATTTCATTACATATGCACATTAATACATAAGCATGCTACTAATTCATTATAACATATTATCTGGTTAAATTCGCAATGTAAAAATCAATATTTCATAGTTTCATTTTCTTAAGTAATCACAAGATTATCATAATTTAGTTCATGTTTCGTATATTATCTTTTTTTATACACCCTTTAGGCTTTGTATTCTGATTTCACATATCAAATAATTTAATTCGTATTCATAGTTACTGGAAAATGAACCTCAAGGATACAATGAAGCCCAATGACTATTTACGTTTTGCACTAATGGTAACTGTAACACCCCAAACCCGGCCTAGACATTATGGCCGAATCTGGCGTGTCACATCATAGTGTTTGCAAAATCTTATACTTGTTCATGAAAACTGTTTTTAAGTTAAAACCCATTTAGTTTGTAATGCTTGAGAAAACTCATTAAATTTTGTTATTACATCTATAATTAACTTATCAAAACGTTTGTTATCCCTGACTTCCTAATCCGAATTAAACCACAGAAGCTTCTCTATTTGAAAACCTTAAGGGTAAAAATGCAGGTTTTTCTTTGGAAACATTATTATTTTGAAAACTCGATGTTCCTACTCTAGCAGTTTAAAATACGAAATCAAAAGCCAATTAAAAGTTAAAAAGAAATTCCCCAAATGACCTTATTACATAATTAAAACCCAAATATGAAAACTTGAATAAATTAAGTCATTAACAAACAATCTGCGGACGTACGGCCACCACTGAGTCCCTTGCGGCTCCAAATTGTCTAAGGCTGGGGATTACCTGCACAGTTAAAAAGAAGGGTGAGTTTACGAAAACTCAGTGTGTAATCCCCTACCGATCAAACGATGAAATGATGCATCTGATGCAGTCCGGGCTCTCGGCCTATTCAATAACAGTATAGTCTGGTCCTTAGCCCTATACAGTGACAGTGTGGGCCTAAGCCCAAAATAGTATTAGTACAGTGCAAGTATGCAACCCATCCCAATCCAACCAACACACCACCCGTACCAACCAACACATCATGTGGGGATTAAATCGACCCACCCAGCCAGCACACCAATATCACAGCGTAGCTACTAACAGTAACGTAGCAAAGCTGCTAATAATGGTAACATGGCGTAGCCACTAAGATTAGAATACGTGGCAAAGCCATCGGAACAGTAAAAAGTGGCAAAGCCACTAGTACAGTACTTCCTCCAAATCAGAATCCCAACCCCAATGCAGAATGTCATGTCAGAAATATTACGTGTATGCAAGGTTTCATACTCAGATACAATCATGCATATATCATACACTCATCAATCAACCTACCTCTAGGGTATAATGGTCATTTCCATCCATTAGGGGTAAAATTACTATTTTACCCCTCAAGGGTATTTTGGTCATTTAACTAATTTTAGGGTCTTGGTACAGATAACGACCCTTCAGAAGGTTTGCATTCGTCTCGAATGACTCAGATAGCCTGCATGGCCGAAACAGTGTACATGGGTCCAAGGACCATTACTCGGCCCAAGTGGGCCCACATGCTCATGTGGCCCTTTCAGCCCAATTTCAATCACGACTATGTGATCCTCATAGTCCACTCCATTATTCGGCACTTACCGTAAACTTTATCTGTGCAGGGCCCACGAGCCCATTGGGCCCTCACGGCCCATCTCGGCTCAACGAGGCCTATGATGACCCAAGCCCACGAGAACACTCGTGGCGGCCTCTACAGTCTACCACCTCTTGTTTGTGGGCTTGGATTACCTCACGGGCATTCGCGCGCTCGTGAGGCCTCAAATGCCGAAGTTTCAGCTTTTAGGCATTTTAGCTTTTGCCGATTCACAGCAACGTAATGGTGTGAATACACACCTTTGTCTAGGGTTTTGGTAGTAGCAGAAGTTTGGGTGTACGATCACACACCTCAATTTGTGAAAGTGAGAGAATCCCCTACTAGTCCAAAGCCTACAATCGATCCAACATTCAGTTAGTCTCCACTACCATCAATCACAACAACAAATCTCTAACCCAACTCTTCTGTTTACCTTGATCGAAAAGAAGGTGGCCATCTGTGTTTAGATTATTAAGGGTCAATCTCTCAGATCCTGGCACCTAACTGCATATTCGACAGATTAATATAGAACTAATGAAAACGTAATCTACGCCCCTAAAGATAACACTTTTAAGAACAAGGAGTAGCCGTTCTACCTAAGTATTGGAAGACAGGGTTCCGATGGCTTGAGAACATTCTGCACCCTTCGTTCCTCAGTGATATCTGGAACCCATGACATGCATCAAAGAAAAAGAAGTCACCACTCGACAAACATAGAGAAATAAAAGAAAATGGGTATTTGGCTTTAGAGAAGTAATAAAACAAACAGGGTTGACAGCCCCTACACGATATACTTACCACTAGCAGAGAAGCACAGAATTCGCCCAATCCAACTAACCGAGTAACACAGAGATTTAAAAAATGAATAAATGAAATAGGGAAGTGCTTGAAGAAAGGGGAAAGAAGTTTCGGCAAAGAGAATGCTAAGTTTGATAGTAGGGTTCGGCCAAAGAAAAGTGTAAAGAGAAGTAAGGCAATATGGGGTATTTGAGAAAACAATAATCGATCAAGCACCAATAGAAGGATTGATGGCCTAAGGTAATCGGTTTAGAAGGGAGGAAAAGAATACCAATTCGGCAGGGAGGGAAATATGAAAAAGAAAGGGAAAGGTCTCCACAAAAGGGTTCGGCACTTGTTTTCTTATCTTTGATAAAACAAATGAGACTACAGTTGAAAAGAAAAACCCGAATGGTCAAAATAAACCACAGCTACCAAAACTTCACAAAACCAAAATAGGAGAAAAAGCAAATGCAGAAACTCAAATGATAAAAACCTATTCGGCACTAAATGGCATGACTAAATAGGTACCCTCAACTATAACACCCCAAACCCGGCCCGGACGTTATGATCGAATCTATTTCGTCACATTGACGTGTCTTATCGAAAACTTTGTTTTCATTGAAAACCCTTCCTTAAAATGAGAAACCTTCATTAACTTATAAAAACTCCTTTCAATCGCGGAAGCTAGTTTAAAACATATGATTTATGAAAACCTGTCATTTTAATAAAATTTAGTTGCGGAAACATAGAAAAACAAATTATGATTTAGGAACCCATGTTCAACTTCTCATGATTACAACGCATAAAAATAATAATCCACATAAGAACAAAAGAAAGGTCTTATCACATTCCAGTCTGAAATTACTTAATAACCTAGAAACTATATGCTTTTTTAAAAAAAAAAAACAAGTCTAAGTCGTCTTACTAGCTGGCCACCTTAGAGTCCCTTCGAACATCGAATCTTCTACTGAGCATCACCTGAGAAAAATAAAAAAGGGGGAGAGTTTTTGAAAACTCAGTGTGTACAACCCTCGACGAGTAACTAGCATTCATCAGTCACCATAAAATCATACTTGCAATGCAATGCAGTGCAACCCACCCCAATAATCCATCCGCTATACACTAATTCCATCCCCCGGTACACACCATGTGGGGATATAAATATCGACCCACCCAACTGATACACATCAAGGGTAGCCCGGTTGCGAAACTATCTTTATTGCAGCAAGCTGCCAATCACATATTGGGCTTAATAGCCGTCGGTGGATCCACGGCTGCTAAGCAACCATTCTATCGTCATATACTTCCTTCGGTCCGCAATTTCCAACCCAGATGCAACCTAAACAGAATATCATATGTATGCAGTAGACATACATGTAACATCCATAAATCTTACCTTAAACACATAAGGGTATTTTGGTCATTTTTGCCCTTAGGGGCATTTTGGTAATTTTCCTCTATTACGGGTTTTTACTTACCTTGGCCCATTAACAAATCCCGTGAGCTAAGATGAACGAATACTATGCACCAGGTAGGATTCCAGAGAAGAGGAGGTGAGTCATTAAGACCGCTTAAGTACCAAGCTCTCTCTAGATCCAATCCTAGACATGCATATACTCGTTGCTACACCTTAACCCTGTGACTTGTCCACGGTCTCAATAAATTAATTAAGTTTTATGTCTGTTTAAGCAGTTATCAGATACTAGGCCCAAAACCCTTTACAATGCCCTAACAAGTCTACATACATGCATATGGCCCACTAGACCCAATCTTATTCATATGGCCCATTAGGCCCAAATCACATTCATTTGGCCCATTAGGCCTAAACCACATTCATATGGCCTATTAGGCCCAAATTACATTCATATCATGCTTTCATATGATTTTCCATCACTTAGTATCAAATTGCCAATTTTGCCAATTATGGGCTCTACAGCCCATTGGCCCATTTAGCCCATTCTGGCCCGGTTGGCCAAAACACAACTAAGTCCATGGAATCACCCATGGGGTCTCAGATAACCTATCAGTTTCCACCTCATGAGTGTTTGCTCACTTGCAAGTCTGTTGTAGCCAAACTTTCGACTTTTTGGCATTTCATCTTTTTAACATTTCAGCTTTTCGGCATTTCGGGATTTGCCAATCTATTGTGTGTGTGCAGTGTATGTACACACCTGGTAATAAAGCATGCTGCGATCCCCCTTACCACGAACCTAAAATCGATATCACTCAATGGTTACTCACATATACTTATCAAATACTTTACCGAAAGCCGAAGTCTCACCTTAACCTTACCTGAAAACGCCAAGCCTTAATAGCTTTTCCTTGATCACTAATCACGAGCACTTCTCAGATTTTCATTAACCTTTATCGTTAAAAACATAATAGGTGACTTGTATCGAACATACGTCACCCTTTTCTACTAAAGCCTATTCGGCCAACCCTTACCAAAGTGAAGAACACTTACCAAAATCTCACACCTAAGGAGCAAATCGGCAGGGATCCAAAAGGCTGGAATTTGATACTAATCCTACCAAAACCGATTAGAAGAAGTGAGGGACAGAGTAATCAATACTAGCAAAACTGATTAAGAGAACAAAACACTTACACTATATTTGGCCGGGTGGAAAGGGTAGTATCAGCATAGAAGATATTCGACTCTTAAGACTTGTATGGTGAAAAGGTTATTCAGCACAAAAAGAAGTAGAAATTGTTTAAACCAGAGGCGAATCCAAAAAAAACTTGAGTAAGGGAAGAAAGGAAAACCTGCACAAAGAAAAAGAAGGAAGAACAAGGGATTTTCGGCTTTTAGATCTTTGGAGAAAAAAGGTGTTTTCTGGAAACAAGGTGAAAGAGAATTCGGTATTAGTCTGACAACCTCACATTCGGCACATATATAGCGTCTAGCCGAATTTCCTATCCCCTAATTCCCAATTCGACTCCACCTCTTCACACTCCTCATTTTCTAATTTTACTCCCTGATCACCCCTCAATCTCCTCCTCAAATTTCTCCTCTTATCACTTCCTACAGAGTTCATATCCAATGCCACCACTGTCCATCCCTTAAGCAGAGGATTCGAAACCCATACCTCTTTGGCTTGTATGTGGCGCCACTTGCCACTCCACCACAAGGCTTCCTTGTGTCCAATTCTTCATTTATTCAAAAAAAAAAACTGCCTTCTTGCCATCAAGGTTCTTTATTTATTAACCCATAATTTCCTTCACCCCTAAGTTCGAACTCAACCCTTAACCAAGACCTAGTATCACATAATTAACACTTGAATAGGAATGTTAAGCACAATTTTTATCGAAACCGAAAAAAAGAAAGTTTGGGATTTCGAGATTTTGATATTTTTAGGGAGTCACATCAACTCCTAATTTTGACTACACTCCACTCACAACTCAAATTCATTGAAAAACTCCTTGAATCTCTCCCCTTATCCCTCCTTGATATCCTCCACAATAAACACCAAGACCAGTTCAAACTCTTGCCGTCCCAAGTGGCAAAATAATCATCCCTTTCCTGCCAAGGGATTTTAATCCCAGCCTTCACAGTTGCCAAATCACGCCAGTTGCCACCAAACCACAAGGCTTTTTGTGTCATCAGTCAAACACGATTATTCATAAAGCCTAGGTGCTAGTGTCCAGGTTCTTTTAAGAATAAAAACAAAAATTCTGCAAAACCCGGAGCTTGAACCCACTCAAACATCCCCAAACACACC
This sequence comes from Gossypium longicalyx, assembly GCA_025698465.1. Taxonomy (NCBI): domain Eukaryota; kingdom Viridiplantae; phylum Streptophyta; class Magnoliopsida; order Malvales; family Malvaceae; genus Gossypium; species Gossypium longicalyx. Next base: position 27,029,712 of record CM046999.1, read on the forward strand.
CAATTCACTTAACCACCACACCAAGCATGCAGTTTGTGCTAACCCACGCAAAATTAAAGATCCTATATTTTTGGGGCGCCACAGTAACAGTCCACTGAGCATTGAACGAAGCATAGAAAGGATATCAATTTCTATAAAGTGTTTATATAGTAATTCTTTATAGTACAATCTAGAAATATAAAAGATGGTAGGAGAATAGAAAGAAATTTTGATGTGTTTTTCTAGTGTGTCATACAATTGAAATTCCACTCTTTTTATAGGAGGTCTTATGTGTGTTCATAGAGACATAACTACCCAAATGACATATTTATGACTATTTTTTAATAGATATGTACTCAAATAATTATGACTATTTGTTAATAACCAAGTGACATATGTAACGACCAAGTTTTTAGTAGTGTCAGAAAATGCGATTTCGGAATCCCATTTCTATAAACTGAGTCCGTAATTATTAAATAAGAATATTTATGGAGATAGTATAAAATTTATTGAAGATTGATTGTGATAGTATAAAATATATTGAAGATTGATTGTAACACCCCATGCCCGACTCGATCTTCAGATTCAGACTATAGGGTGCTACGCTTCATGTTCAAATTTAACTAACACATTTATTAATAGATTCCGCAATTCATATTCATATCATTAAAAATTATTATTTAAACACAGTTAGTTAATTAACTTCACCACATACGTGAATTTATTTCGCTTATATACTTCTAGCTTAAGATACAAAAATTCCACAAAGTAACTTTAACATATTAAATATTTACTTAGTCTTGAAATTAATCTTCTAAAGATATCTAATTACAAATTCGACTTTGACCTTGAGGCTTCGCCTCTAGGTCGCCCTGCTGTATGCATATTACAACAAAGAAGCATGTCCATCTAAGCATGACAAATTCTAGCCTGGTCCCTCATCGAATCCTCGAATTCCCCTTTTTACCTACAGTAAAATAACACATAGGTAAGTTCAAATGAACTTAGTGAGTTGTTCATACCCTTTTATTGGCATAATGTTACCAAGCTTGTACTATATAATTCCAATTTCATGTTTGACTTCCTACACTAGGACAGTTGACCAATCATTGGCGTAGTCTTGACGATGCACAAATTGGCTCAACTTGTACTTGGTACATTATCTTTAATGACACCACCGATTGTTCCCTTGCACATCTTGGCAAACAATTTAGCTGGTTCAACTGCATTGGATCTGGTATGGACAATTTGAAATTAGGAGATTTCAAATTTAGACTATACATAATCTTACACATATTAGGCTTCCATTTATTAGAATTCCATAGATATATAATTGGGGATAAAAAAGTATAGACATTTATCATTATGGTAGATAATACTTGTGGATTCTTTCTCCAGTCATTGTCCTTGCGGACTCTTGTGCAAATACGTAGTTGAGATAATCCTTATGGATTTTAGCTTGTTGAGTTATGAAAGAAGACCCATAGATAATTCCCATAGCACGTCTTGCACTAACAAATACAGATAACCAAATAAGATAGATCTTGGTGAATAGTTCTTGTTGCGAACTGTTATTAGTAGCTTGTCCTAACGGACTCAGATCCATAGAATGATCCTTGTGGATTCATGTTTCAAACCCAGGTATGCAGATTCATACTTACAAAAAATATCGGTAGATTCATAATGGGCAGGACTCTAGTCAGAGAAGAGGTTTCTAGGCACAAAGCTACTCTAGGAAAAAGTCGACACTAGGGATTTCAAACATCACTTTATGCTAATTCAAACCAGACCCCTCAGTGGATCTTGAATTGAGTTTGAGTTAAAGGAGATGCCTTCCTTGTTTTGAAGGGTTGATAAAGAAAATCAATTCATCTCAATCAAATAGGCAAAGATGATGGACTATCATTTCTCACATATGAGTTGTATAAATGGATAGCTCGTACCTTTGGATTCATACATAGAAATATATTACAAGTAAACGAACTTATATACACAGAACATAAATGCGAACATATACATAGATTTACATATGTAAATTATCTTGCGGACCTCCACTGGATTATGCCTTAGGCAAGTCCGGTGGATTCTTAAACGTAAACTGCTTCGTAGACCTCCCTAGATCATGTCATGGCCATGGACTTGCATTCACATATACAGCTTAAAGCCTCCTACTTTGTAGAGTCTTTTACCACCTTTAAAGGGATTTTGTATACTACTCATAAATGTCTTTCATATACTAGTGCACACCTTTCTCCGTACAGTCCGTCTGAACCTTCGCAAATCCAAATATCATTAATACTCATTTTCTGTATAGTTTGCCCGAACCTTTGTAGATCCTCCTTTTAAATTTAACATATAAGTGTTCCCCTGCAAGGCCGGGGCCATTTGCCAATCTCAGTTTGCATTCACATGCCATATCGAAGGCAAAAACGTGTAACATATCATATTCTTCGCTCTTCCTCCAATCGTAACCACACTTCGACTAACCTCCACAACTCTGCTTATCATTCATAAACATGCATTTCATACATAAGTAGTCAACCAATACTACTATTCATGCACAATACATATTACGCCAAACATTTCATCTATTCAATGTGGTTAAACTTACAACCAGTTTGATTTTCATATCTACATGATAAACCGTCATTTATACATATTTTACCCTATGCTTAGCGTAGTTTATGGATGATTTTTCCTTAGAATTGATGAATTCGATGCTCCTAATGCCTTAATTTCATGTTTTATACTTAGGTGAGCATATGAGAGCTAAAGGAATGAGAAACAGGCCAAAAACAGAGAAAATGGGCCAACGTACGAGATCAACACGGCCTGGACTTCCTCACACGGGCAGACCACACGGCTGTGTCAATTTGGCAGAATTGAAGCACGAGTCACACGGGTAGACCACAAGGCTGAGCCATTCTGACAAGCTCGAACACGGCCTGAAGTAATCCCACACAGTCGTGCCATTCTAACAGGCTTGACCACGGCCTGAATTAAATCGTACACGGGCGTGTCACACAGGCGTGTCACACGGGCGTGTCCCTACCGAACCCAAGTTGAGTCCAATTCAAAAAAAAGCTAATTTTGAGGGCTTTTAGGCATTCTAAAGCCTATAAATACACATTAAAGGAGGAGAAGAGGGGACACACACAGAAGAGGGAACAATGAATTGCTCAAGGAAAGCTGATTGATCCATCTCAGAAGCCGGATTCACCGTCAAGACTAAAAATCTCCCTTCAATTCCCCTTTAGGAGTTTTGGGTTTTTTTCTTTATGTTTTGTACTCATTATTCTTCTGAGATGTTTTCTCTTTTAGTTATGAATTAAATTCCCTAAATACCTAAGGGGGATGAAACCTAAGACGAATCTTGTTATTATTTTCTAAATTGTATGATAAATACTTGACTTGTTCTTAATTATGTGTTCTTAATTCTTGTTTTGATATTCCAGGATATTGATTCAAGTTACGCTCTTATTCAGAGGAGAAATAGACCCTGTCTAAGAGTACAATTGTCGTAATTAAGCGGAGTTGATTGTGCGCCTAGAGATAGGGTGACAAGATTTTGCCTGATTAGGGTGAAACCTAATAAGGGGATTCATAGATCGAGTTAATGTAACCCTAGGAAGTTAATTAGAAAGATATTTCAATTATTCAACCTAGGGTTAGACTTTGTTAGTCTCGAGAGAGATAATAATATAACTTAGGGATTTCTATGGGTCAAGTCAAATGAATAAATCGTCCGATTCGGAGTCAGAATAACAAGTAAAGTCTAGGTGGATTCTTCCTTCGGTGTTGTCCTAATTCAATCATTTTCCAAAAGTAATTCCCCAATTCTATTTTCTATGAATTCTTAGTTTAATTAATTAGTTCGTTAAAACAAATCCTCTTATTCTTAGGTTAGTTAATAAAAAGGCAGTCATTTACTAGTACTTTTAGTTCCTTTGGGTTCGACAATCTGGTCTTACTAAAACTATACTATTGTTCGATAGGTACACTTGCCTACATTGTGATAAAATTTAGTTCCAAGAATGAGTAATTATAAATATTTGAAACCTGTCACAAAATAACACGATCACTACACAACATGCGTCATGATACATCAATATCCAACTGTAGAGTAACTCATTATTTGCACAACATTCACTTAGACATACCTAGCACACGATGTCAAAAATATATGAACAACAATTTAAGACCTGAGTTTTGGAAATCACTTGGAGGTTGACGCTAAATCCATCTACTTAACTTTTCCCTTGCTACTTGAGCCTCCTTAGTCAACAAAACATAGCAACCATTTTAAAATTCCAACGAAGATAATTTATCGTCATAAGAACCATAATTTGTTTGCATGCAGAGGCCATTTAAATGATTATCTTCAACCTTATCTAATATAGAATAGAATCAATGGATTAACTGAAATCCTTAATTTTCTTCCCTTTTCTTCAACCCGTAAATATTGAAAGATTAGGAAGCTTACCCTTGATAAAATCTCAGTTACTTATGAACAAGCTTTAGCTTCTTTCTTCCATGCAAATCGTTCTTTAATCTTTCTATCTTACAACTAGACCAATAAAGAAGATGAAGAAATAAAATAAAATAAAATAAAATAAAATAAAATAAAAGAACAACACCGGAGAATAACATCTCTCCCTTATATAATACTCCCACACTTCCTTTACCAATATCAATTCAATAGCCAAGTGTGGCTATCCCTAGTCATCATGTCTCCCTCAAAGAAATTTCTAGTTCAAATGTAATGGAATTGTAGTTAAAATCCAATCTTTTATTATCCAGTTTGACAATTGCTTTTATTTACGTTAGAGCCTGCCCAGATAGAAAAGTTCTCAATTTAGCACCTAAAGTCACTATTACAACTTAAGCTTTAACTTTTTCAAGTGTGACATTGATAGGAAAATTTTGTTAATTTAATAGTTAATTAAGACTAAGGGACTAAATTGTAAAAGTCCAATCGCTATAGAGTTTTAATTAACAAAAGATTTAAGGGCTTAAATTTCAATTAAGTAAAGGTCTAAAATGGTAATTAAACCATTTTAAATTTGAATTTAATGGATAGTGATGTCAAAATCCACTAAGAATTATTTAAGTTAGATTAAATTAGCTTAAAACATGTTTATGTTAATTAAAATAATTTAATTAAACTATATAAGTTAAGTTAGTGGATGTGTCATCATCTTCAACTATTATTCCTCTATTGTTGTCCCAAATAAGCAGAAAACCTAAAGAAATTTATATACCATTTGACCATCAATTGGTGAGTAATTTCAAGCCTTTTTTTTTTATTGTTCATGGATTTGGGGTTATGGGACCTTGATTTAGCTGCCCATGTACCAGTTTGTAAAATTGTTAAAGTTTTAAAAAGTTTCCATTGTTGATTTCTTGAAGAGGAATTAGGTTTGAAATTGATAGATTTGTAATGCCCCAAAAATCTTGAACTTTTTTTTTCGATTTTGATAAAAAGTGTGCTTAATATTCCTAGTCAAGTGTTATTTATGTGATAATAGGCCTTGGTTAAGGTTTGAGTTCAAACTTTGGGGTGAAGGAAATTATATTTTAATAATTAAAAGAACCTTGTTGGCAAGTAGTTTGGTTTTTAAATAAATGAAGGAGGAATTGGACACAAAGAGCCTTGTGTTGGGGTGGCAAGTAGCATCACATGTGGGGATTAGAGGTGGTGTCACATGCATCGCAAGGAGGTTTGGGGTTTGAATCCCTCCTTGCTCAAAAGAAAGGTTTATTTTTGCTCAATGAATGGCCAGTGGTGGCATTGGATGTGAACTCTGAAGGGAGTGATCAGAGGAGAAATTTAAAAAAGGGATTAAGGAGTTATCAGGGAGAAAAGTTAAGAGATGAGGGGTGTAGAGAAGTGGCGTCGAATTGGGAATTTGAGGATAGGTAAATTCAACTATAGTATATATAGGTGTCGATTTTGGGGATTCTAGGGTAATGCCAAAATTATTTCTCTTCCTTTAGCCGAATTCCTCATTTTTGTGTTGCCGAAACATTTTTTTCTCTCTAAGTGCTTAGAAGCCGAATTCCTTGTTCCTTGCTTGCCGATTTTCCATTCTTTCTTTTCTTTCTAATTGTGCCGAATAACCCCTTTCACCATACAAATCTCAAAAGCCGAATACCTCTTTGGCTGAAGACCCTTTGTGCCGCCACTACTCCCTCTACTTCGGCCAATTCTTGTGTAAGTGCTTTGCTCTTTCAGTCAGTTTTTTGTTCCTAGTACCGATTCCTTCTCTCCCTCACTCTTTCTAAATTGGTTTGGTAAGGGATTAGTATCGAATCTCGGAGTTTAGATCTCTATCGAATTGCTCCTTAGGTGTTTTGGGGTTTTGGGTAAGTATTTCTTTTTTATTGGTTAAGGTTGGCCGAATGGTCATGGATGATTTAAGAGTGACTTAAGATGATTGCGAGTCACTTGTTGTTTAGTTCTTAATGATTAAGATTGATGCAGATTTAAGAAATACTCGTGATTACTGATCAAGGAAGGGCTGTTAAGGCCTGTCGTTCAAGGTAAGGCAAATATGAGATTTTCAGTTTTTGGTAATCGTATTTGATAAGTTTGTGATTAATCGTTGAGTGACATCGTTTGTAGGTTCGTTGCTAAAGAGGTTGCAGCACGTTTTAGTACCAAGTGTGTACATACACTATACACACAGTAGACTGGCAAATCCCGAAATACCAAAAAGCCAAAATGCCGAAAAGCTAAAAGTTTGGCTACGGTAGTCTTACGAGTGCGCGAACACTCGTAAGGGGGGAACTGAGACGTTATCAGAAGCCTCATGAGTGATCGTATGGTCTTGGGCTATGTTTCGGCCAACAGGGCCAGAATGGGCTAGATGGGCTTGATGGTTTGTGGTCCCATGATAGGCATAATTGACGATTTGATGCTAAGTGTTGTAATAGTCATGTTGGTTGCGTGGACTGGAATTGATTTGGGCCTGATAGGCCATATGAATGTGATTGGGCTTGATGGGCCGTATGAATGTGATTGGGCCTGATGGGCCAAATGAATGAGATTGGGCCTGATGGGCCAAATGAATGAGATTGGGCCTGATGGGCCAAATGGATAGGTGTGGATCTGTTAGTGTTTAGTAAGGGGCTGTGGACCTAGTTTTTGGGTAACTACCAAATTAGACATAAAGCTTTAATAATTAATTAATTGTGACCGTGGACAAGTCATAAGGTTAATGTGTGGAAATGGGTATATACATGTCTAGGATTGGATTTACGGAGAGCTTGGTACTTAAGCGGTCTTGTTGACCCACATCCTCTTCTCTGGAATCTTACCTGGTGCATAGTATCTGTTCACTTTAGCTAACGAGGACTTGTTAATGGGCCAAGGTAAGTAATGAACCCATCATAAAGAGAAAGTACCGAAATGTCCCTAAGGGAGAAGATGACTAAAATACCCCTATGTGTTGAATGTAAGATTTATGGATGTTACATGTATATCTCCTGCATTCATATGATATTCTGTTTAGGTTGCATATGGGTTGGGAATTATGGAACGGAGGAAGTATATGAGGATTGCTTGGTTGCTTGACGACTGGGGATCCACCGATGACTTTTTAAGCCCAATATATGATTAACAGCTTTGCTGCAACGTTAGGCAGTACCACAACCGGGCTACCATTGGAGTGTATCAGATGGGTGGGTTGATATTTATATCCCCACATTGAGTGTTTCGGGGGATGGAGATGGTGTGTAGCTGTTTGATGGGTGGGGTTCGTGCATATTTGATTGCTTTACATCTATGCTGATATTGAATTGGGCTTAGGGCAAAAGACTTGCTATTGCTTGCTTTTCTTTTTGCCGAGGGTTGTGCACACTGAGTTTTCAAAAACTCACCCCCTTATTTTAATTTTCTCAGGTGATCCTCAGTAGGTGGTTCGATGGTTGGAGGGATTCCGAGGTGGCCAGCTAGCAAGATGACTTGGACTTGTTTTTTTAGGCCTATAATTTCTAGTATTTAAAGTTATTGCAGTCCAGATTGTAATAAGGCCTATTCGCTGGATATTATTTCAAACTAAGATTATTATTATTTTTATGCTTTATACTTGCTAGAAGTAGAACATGGTTTTCCTAAATCATAACTGTTCTTAAATACTACGTTTCTGCAAATAAATTTTTAAATGACAAGTTTTCATTAATCATCTATTTTAAATAAAGCTTTCGCAACTGAAAGGAGATTTTACAAAGTAATTATTATCATACAAGAATGAATAGTTTTTTTTTAAACACACCTCGCTTTGGAAGCAGCAAATACAAGTTGGGATTTTACTCAAGGTTTTTATTTTAAAGAAGGGTTTTTCAATAAAAATAAGGTTTTCGATAAAACACTTCAACGTGACACACCAGATTTGGCCATAACGACTAGGCCGGGTTTGGGATGAGTGCTAGAAGAGTTGCAAGAGGTCGCGAAAGTGTTAGGTCTAAATCATCGATATCGGTCCATATGCCCAATTTTGGAGTAGAAGAGGCTCCGGCCTCACCTGTGGCTGAGACTGAACCCTTGGGTGATATGTTTGTGGTTTAGGGGTTACCTTTTTAGCGGATTTGATGAAACTGTCATTTAGTGAGTTTGATTTAATCTTGGGTATGGATTGGCTGGTGAAACACCGAGCAACCTTGGATTGCGCTACAAAGCGATTGATGTTAAGAACGATGGAGGATAAGGAGGTGGTGATGATTAGTGAACACCAGAATTATCTGTCAAATGTGATTTCAGCATTAAGGATGAGAAGTTGGTACGAAAGGGATGTGAAGCCCATTTGGCTTATATTAGCGATGCGGAGGCTAAGAGGCCTACAGTTAAGGAGTTGAGAACAGTTAGGGAATTTCCTGATGTTTTTCCTAAGGAGCTGCCAGGGTTGCCGCCCAACAGAGAAGTAAAACTTGGAATTGAGTTGTTACCTAGTACGGCTCCAGTGTCCGTCGCCCTTTATTGGATGGCACTGAAGAAGTTGGTAGAATTTAAGGCGCAGATTCAGGAACTGTTAGATCGAGGAATCATCTGACCAAGTGTGCCTCCTTGGGGAGCACTGGTGTTATTTGTGAAGAAGAAAGATGAGACGTTGCGAATGTGCATTGACTACCGGCAGTTGAACAAGTTAACTATTAAAAACAAGTACCCTTTGCCGAGAATCGAGGATCCTTTTGATCAGTTTAGGGGAGCTTCTACTTTCTCGAAGATTGATCTGCATCGGGGTATCACCAATTGAGGGTTAAAGAGGCGGATGTTTATAAGACAGCTTTCAAAACTTGATATGGGCATTATGGGTTCTTGGTGATGCCATTCGGGCTGACGAACGCACCTACCACTTTCATGGATCTCATGAATCAGGTCTTCCAACCCTACCTGGATTGGTTCGTGGTGGTTTTTATAGATGACATCTTAGCATGCTCAAGAAATAAGGATGAGCATGATGCACACTTAAGGATTGTGTTGCAGATTTTGAGGGAGAAGCAGCTGTATGCCAAATTCAGTAAGTGCGAATTTTGGCTAAGGAAGGTTACTTTTCTAGGACATGTGGTGTCAGCTGAGGGGATTAAGGTGAATCCCCAGAAAATTGAAGCAGTTTTAGACTGGAAAACACCTAAGTCAGCATCGGAAATCTGAAGTTTTCTGGGCTTGGCAGGGTACTATAGGCGGTTTGTTGATAGCTTTTCATTAATTGTTGCACCTTTAACTAAGTTGTTGAGGAAGGGGGTACCGTTTGAGTGGACGGACAAGCAGGAAGAGAGTTTTGGAAAGCTTAAGAAGGTTTTAATTGAGGCTCCGGTGTTGATACAAACAGAGCCTGAAAAGGAGTTTACGATTTATAATGACGCGTCGCATGTGGGCTTGGGATGTGTATTGATGCAGGAAGGAAAGGTGGTTGCGTATACGTCAAGTCAACTTAAGACTCACGAGATGAATTACCCAACCTATGACTTGGAGCTAGCTTCAATGGTTTTCGCGCTAAAAATATGGAGGCATTACTTATATGGAGAGAAGTGCGTAATTTATTCGGACCATAAGAGTTTGAAGTACCTCCTTACCCAAAAGGAGTTGAACCTTAGGTAGCGTAGGTGGGTGAAATTATTAAAGTATTATGATTGTACGATTGAATACCACCCTAGCAAAGCAAATGTGGAAGCCGACATGTTGAGTCGTAGGGTTAAGTTGGACTTGAGGGCTATGCTCTCCCGTTTAAGCTTGTTGGATGATGGTAGCTTGTTGGCTGAGCTTTAGGTAAAGCCGGTGTGGGTCGAGTAGATAAAAAGTAAGCAGTTAGTGGATGAGACTCTGGGTGCTCGTTTTAGACAAGTAAAAAATGGGGAGACGTCAGACTTTGGGATAAATAGTGAAGGAGTGTTGTATTTTTGTGGGAGGATGTGTATACCAAAGGACGATGATCTAAGGCAGTCTATTCTATGGGAAGTGCATAGCAGTCTCTATGCTATGCATCCTGGCGGAAACAAGATGTATCAGAATTTGTGTGAGCTTTATTGGTGGCCTGGACTTAAGCGCGAGGTTATAGAGTTCGTAAGTAAATGCTTGATTTGTCAAAAGGTGAAGGCGAAACATCAGTTGACTTCAGGATTGCTTTAGCTAGTAAAGATTCCACTTTGGAAGTGGAAAATGATTACTATGGACTTTGTTAGTGGGCTACCCTTGACGCCTACTAAGAAAGACTCGATATGGGTTATAGTGGATCAGTTAACCAAGTCTGCCCATTTTGTACCTGTCCACACCGATTACTCGTTACAAAAGCTGGCTAGGTTGTATGTGGCGGAGATTGTAAGATTGCATGGAGTGCCAATTTCCATAATATCTAATAGGGACCCATGTTTCACTTCGCGATTTTGGAAGAAGCTGTACGAGGCGTTGGGTACTAGGTTGAACTTTAGTACGGCATTCCACCCTCAAACTAATGGACAGTTGGAAAGGGTGATCCAAGTTTTGGAAGATATGTTGAGGGGATGTGTAACTGAGTTCCGAGGTAGCTGGGAAGACTATTTGCCGTTAGCAGAATTTGCGTACAATAGTAGTTATCAAGCAAGTATTGGAATGGCTCTGTATGAAGCACTGTATGGACGAAGGTGTCAAACTCCAACAAGTTGGACGAAATTGGGTGAACGAAGAGTTTTGGGCCCTGAGTTAGTAGCAAATACTGAAGGTAAGGTAAAATTGATTTGGGATCAGTTGAAGGAGGCCTCGGATAGGCAGAAATCATATGCTGACCTTAAGCGTCAAGAGATATAGTATGCAGTGGGGGACTTAGTTTTTCTTAAAGTCTCTCCGTGGAAGAAGGTATTAAGGTTTGGACGGAAGGGGAAGCTAAGCCCAAGATTCATTGGGCCATATCGGGTTGAGAGGCGGATTGGGCTTGTCACTTATCAGCTAAAATTACCTTCTGAACTAAGCCAGATCCACTACGTGTTTCTTGTTTCCATGCTAAGACGGTATCACTCGAATCCTTCACATATCGTGTCGGTTGAGGAGATCGAGGTTAGGCCAAACCTAACATTAGAGGAAGAGCCCATACAAATAATTGGACATGATGTTAAGGCACTGAGAAGGAAGTCCGTCGCATTAGTCAAAGTTCTTTGGCGTAATCACAAGGCTGAGGATACTTGGGAACCTAAGGAAACGATGCGACATCAATATCCTCAACTATTTAAAATTTCGAGGATGAAATTTTTTTTAGGGGGTAAGTTGTAACGCCTCAAAAATCCTGAACTTTTTTTTCGGTTTTGATAAAAAGTGTGCTTAATATTCCTAGTCAAGTGTTATTTATGTGATAATAGGCCTTGGTTAAGGTTTGAGTTCGAACTTTGGGGTGAAGGAAATTATAGTTTAATAATTAAAAGAACCTTGTTGGCAAGTAGTTTGGTTTTTAAATAAATGAAGGAGGAATTGGACACAAGGAGCCTTGTGTTCGGGTGGCAAGTAGCGTCACATGCATGGCAAGGAGATTTGGGGTTCGAATCCCTCCTTTTTCAAAAGAAGGATTTATTTTTGCTCAATGAATGGCCAATGGTGGTGTTGGATGTGAACTCTGAAGGGAGTGATCAGAGGAGAAATTTAAGGAAGGGATTAAGAAGTTATCAGGGAGAAAAGTTAGGAGATGAAGGGTGTAGAGAAGTGGAGCTGAATTGGGAATTTGGGGATAGGTAAATTCGGCTATAGTATATATAGGTGCCGATTTTGGGGATTCTAGGGTAATGCCAAAATTGTTTCTCTTCCTTTAGCAGAATTCTTCATTTTTGTGTTGCCGAAACACTTTTTTTCTCTCTAAGTGCTCAGAAGCCGAATTCCTTGTTCTTTGCTTGCTGATTTTCTATTCTTTCTTTTCTTTTTATTTCTGTTGAATAACCCCTTTCACCATACAAATCTCAAAAGCTGAATACCTCTTTGGCTGAAGACCCTCTGTGCCGCCACTACTCCCTCTACTTCAGACGGTGTTCCTAGTATCAATTCCTTCTCTCCCTCATTCTATTTAAATAAATTTGGTAGGGGATTAATATCGAATCTCGGAGTTCAGATCTCTGCTGAATTGCTCCTTAGACGTTTTGGGGTTTTGGGTAAGTATTTCTCTTTTATTGGTTAAGGTTGGCGGAATGGTCATGGATGAGTTAAAAGTGACTTAAGATGATTGCGAGTCACTTTTTGTTTAGTTCTTAATGATTAAGATTGATGTAAATTTAAGAAATACTCGTGATTAGTTGTCAAGGAAGGGCTGTTAAAGCTTGTCGTTCAAGGTAAGGCAAAAGTGAGATTTTCAGTTTTTGGTGATCGTATTTGATAAGTGTGTGATTAATCATTGAGTGACATCGTTTGTAGGTTCGTGGCTAAGGAGGTTGTAGCACGTTTCAGTACCAGGTGTGTACATACACTACACACACAGAGTAGATCAACAAATCCTAAAATGCCGAAAAACTAAAATGCTGAAAAGCCAAAAGTTTGGCTACGGTAGTCTTACGAGTGCGCGAACACTTGTAAAGGGGGAACCGATATGTTATCAGAAGCCCCATGAGCGATCGCATGGTCTTGGGCCGTGTTTCAGCCAACCAGGCCAGAATGGGCTAGATGGGCCTGATGGGTTGTGGTCCTATGATAGGCATAATTGACGATTTGATGCTAAGTGTTGTAATAGTCATGTTGGTTGCATGGCTTGTAATTGATTTGGGCCTGATGGACCATATGAATGTGATTGGGCCTGATGGGCCATATGAATGTGATTAGGCCTGATGGGCCAAATGAATGAGATTGGGCCTGATGGGCCAAATGGATAGGTGTGGATCTGTTAGTGTTTAGTAAGGGGTTGTGGACCTAGTTTTTGGGTAACTACCAAATCAGACATAAAACTTAAATAATTAATTAATTGTGACCGTGGACAAGTCATAAGGTTAATGTGTGGCAATGAGTATATGCATGTCTAAGATTGGATATAGGGAGAGCTTGATATTTAAGCGGTCTTATTGACCCACCTCCTCTTCTCTGGAATCCTACCTAGTGCATAGTACCTGTTCACTTTAGCTAACGAGGACTTGTTAATGGGCCAAGGTAAGTAATGAACCCATCATAAAGAGAAAGTACCGAAATGTCCCTAAGGGCGAATATGACTAAAATACCCCTATGTGTTGAATGTAAGATTTATGGATGTTACATGTATATCTGTTGCATTCATATGATATTCTGTTTAGGTTGCATATGGGTTGGGAATTATGGAATGGAGGAAGTATATGAGGATCGCTTGGTTGCTTGACGATCGGGGATCCACCGATGGCTTTTTAAGCCCAATATATGATTAGCAGCTTTGTTGCAACATTAGGTAGTACCGCAACCGGGCTACCATTGGAGTGTATTGGATGGGTGGGTCAATATTTATACCCCCACATTGAGTGTATCGGGGGATGGAGTTGGTGTGTAGTGATTGGATGGGTGGGGTTCGTGCATATTTGATTGTTTTACATCTGTGGTGATATTGAATTGGGCTCAGGCCAAAAAGACTTGCTATTGCATGCTTTTCTTTTTGTCGAGGGGTGTACACACTGAGTTTTCGAAAGCTCACCCCCCCTCTTTTAATTTTTCTCAGGTGATCCTCAGTAGGTGGTTCGACGGTTGGAGAGATTCCAAGGTGGCTTGCTAGCAAGACGACTTGGACTTTTTTTCTTAAGCCTATAATTTCTAGTATTTAAAGTTGTTGCAGTCCGGATTGTAATAAGGCCTATTCGCTGAATATCATTTCAAACTAGGATTATTATTATTATTTTTATGCTTTATACTTTCTAGAAGTAGAACATGGTTTTCCTAAACCATAACTGTTCTTAAATACTACGTTTCCACAACTAAATTTTTAAATGACAAGTTTTCATAGGTTATTTGTTTTAAATAAAGCTTCCGTAACTGAAAGGAGATTTGACAAAGTAATTATTATCATACAAGAAGGAATAGTTTTTTTTAAACACACCTCGCTTTGGAAGCAAAGTAATTATTATCATACAAGAAGGAATAGTTTTTTTTAAACACACCTCGCTTTGGAAGCAACAAATACAAGCTAGGATTTTACTCAAGGTTTTTATTTTAAAGAAGGGTTTTTCAATGAAAACAAGGTTTTCGATAAAACACTTCAATATGACATGCCAGATTCAGCCATAACGACTAGGCCGAGTTTGGGGTGTTACAAGATTTTAGGTTTAGATTATGAAAAAGGACTAGATTGTAAAGTTATTTAGTTTGTTAGTTAGCTTTGTTATATTAGGGACCAAATTGAATAAATGTGAAATTTTCATGAAATTATGTTATATTTAGAAAGTGTAAGATCTCTAATGAGAATAGATTAAATAGGATTTTAATCCGAAGCTAGGAATTGAAAGTTATGTCTATCCTGGTTAAGGGACTAAATTGAATAAAATGTAAAATTTTAATGATATAAAAAATGAGTTCATATAGGTTCATTCATATCATGGCATAAAATGAAAATGTTTGGTATTGATTTGTTATATTAAATAATTGTATAGATCAAGTTTTGGATCAAAATGAAGCTAATAGGGGAAAAGTTAAAATTACAAATTAATCCTTGAAGTATCCACTCTTTTCACATTCTAGTAAGGTAAGTTCATATGAAACTTACTATCTCACTCTGTATAATATGTGTATGCTTGTTGTAACACCCTAAATCCGGCCTAGACGTTATGGCTGAATCTGGCGTGTCACATCGAAGTGCTTTTCAGAAATAGGACTTGTCGTTAAGAATCCGGATTTAAGTTAAAACCCTTTTAGTTTTTATTGCTTGAGAAAATTTGGCAAATTAAGTTGTTACTAATTGAAATCAATTTGTCAAAACGATTGCCATATTTATCATCATTGATTCCTTAAACTGAATAAAATCGTGGAAGCTTTTAAAAACATTGAAGTTTAAAATGCGTGCTTTCCTTGAAAACAGTTATTATTCTGAAAACTCACCTTTTCCTAGTCTAGCAGTTTAAGGTAAGAAATCAAAGCCCAAATAAAAGTTAAAACCACAAATGGCCTTATTATATAACCAAAAACGCAATATGAAATTTAAATAAATAAAGTCAAAAGTAGAACATCAGCAATCGTGTGGCCACCTCCGAGTCCCTCGCGGCTCCAAACCGTCTAAGGCTGAGGATTACCTATACAGTTAAAAGAAAGGGTGAGTTTACGAAAACTCAGTGTGTAATCCCTTATCAGTCAAATTGTAAACAATGCATGCGATGAATGATGCGGGCTCGAGTCCTATTCGGTAATAGTACGATCGGGCCTTAGCCTATATACGAAATAGTGTGGGCCTAAGCCCAATCTGATGTCGATCAAGGCAAATATACAATTATGCATCCAACCCAAACCCAGCCAGCACACCACCCGTACCAACAACCACACTATGTGGGGATATAAATCGACCGACCTAGCCAGCACACCAATATCGCAACAAAGTCGCGGTAATAATAATTCAAAGATAGCCGCGAATAGTAAATGTGGCAAAGCCACCAAGATATAAATAATTGTGGCATAGCCACGATGTGATGAATGTGACATAGTCACCAGTACAATATTTCCTCCATTTCAAAATCCCAACCCCATGCAGTATGTCATGTCATAAATATTACGTGTATGCAAAGTCATACTCAGTACAATCATATATGTAGATAATAAGCACATCAGTCATACGGAACATAAGGGCATAATCGTCATTTTACCATACATGGGTATTACGGTAATTTTACCCTACAGGGGCATTACAGTCATTTTACCTACTTTAGGGTTTCAGCTCAAGTAACGACCTCTTCGAAGGTCTACAATCGCCTCGAGCGACATAGATAACCTAAATGATCGTAACGGTGTAAATAGGCCCAAGGCCCACTACTCGGCCCAAGGCCCACTACTCGACCTAAGTGGGCTCACACGCTCGTGTGGCCTATTTAGCCCAGATTTAGTCATGGCTTTACTAATTCCATAGCCCAGTCCAATATTTTCTATCTTTCGTGAATTTTAATCCTTGTGGGGCCCACGAGTCTATTTGGCCCACATGGCCCATTTCGACCCATCGAGGCCCATAACAACCTAACCTAAGCCCATGAGAACACTCGTGGAGGCATCTATAGTCTATCGCCCATGATTTGTGGGCTTGGCTTACCACACGAGCGATCGCACGCTCGTGAGGCCTTAAATGCCGAAGTTTCGACTTTTTGGCTTTTGCCGATTCACAGTAAAGAGGGGTGTGAATACACACCTCTTTGGCTTTTGTTAGTAACAGATTGGTGTATGATTGCACACCTTTTTACGCAACCACTTCAAACTCCTTAAGCGCCCAACCTACAACCGTCCCAACATACAATCAGTCTATTTTTTGTCAATGTTTAAAACACTTAACCCAAGTAGACAATACTACAAACCTCGATTGTACGAACTACGACTTGTTCCTTTAGATTGTAGTTTAAATCGATCACACCTTTCTTTGCTGAGAAACTATGATAAAAAAGATCTTAATAGGTGGAATTGATTATAGTTGAGGCTTAAACTCATGAATAATAACCTTACAAAAAAATAGGGCCATCCGACCTATGCCTATAAGGCAAGGTACCGAAATTACCTTAATCGATTAGTGGGTGACAGGGTTTCGGTAGCTAGAGAATTTCTACACTTTCACTCCTCGAAAACACCTAAAAACAACAAACACACATTAAGGGGAAGGAGTCACCATTCGAAAATCACAGAGTACTAAGAGAAGGAGTATTCTGTTTTTAGAAGAAGACAAAAGAAATGGATTTGTCAGATCACTTAACAGAGCACTTACTGATTTGTCAGAACACTTGCAGACCGAAACGATTTACCAATACTAGAGAAGAATAATATTTGGCCAACCACTTCCCAAACTGCTTGAGAAAGATCAAAGAAAAATAACTTTCGGTTTAAAAGCAGAATAAAATAAAAAGGGAGAAAAATAAGTGAAGGGGGAAGAAGAAGGAAAGCTGGCTATGAAAGAAAATTGAAAGGATAATGGGGAAGAGGAGGAAGATGTGTTTGACAATGTCAAGAGAGTAGTGAAAGAAGAAGAATAGTGTTCGGTAGAGAATGAGAAATGACTAAAAGAAGAACAATGTTGCGAGAGGCACAAACCCGAAACAACCAAATACTAAAATTGATTAAAGGAATTCGGCTACCACTTGCAAAAAGGAGAAAAGAACCCTCTTCCAAAACACTCACAAATACCGAAAATGGTCAGTTTTTTTCCCAATGCTGAATTAAAGATACCAAATTGCACCAACACCCCCACACTCATCAAACTCCTAATTCCTCTCCACAAATCTCTCCCCAATCCTCTCCATGATTTCCTCTTTGATATCCTCCACCTATCACTCCACCACTCATCCATCAGAATTTTACTGCAACACAACCACTGGAGGAACAAAGCTGCAAAATAAATGCCTCATTTGTGCTATGCCAACGCTCGAACCTCAGACCTCAAGGTTCTTTTACACGCCACCTTGCCACTAGACCACAAGGCTTTTTGTGACTTAAAACAAGCGCAATTATTTATAAAGCCTATGTGCTAGAGTCCAGATTCATTTAAGAGCTAATTTAAAAATTTTGCAAAGGCCAAGACTTGAACCCAGGCTTCTCAAACACACCAAATTACTTTAGCCATTAAAGCAAACATACAATTTGTGTCACTTTTTTGCTTAACTAAAATATTTATGAGCAGTCTCCTAACTGCTCCCATGCTCAAGGCCCAATACTTCTAGGCCCAATTTTGGGGCGTTACACTTGTGTTTAATTTAATACATGAATGTTTCTATATAGTTGAAATATTATGGAATTTGCATATTTGGCTAATAATGGGATATATTGCAAGATTGTGTGATGACCGATTATTATGTAAGGATACAAGGTTCAAATGTGTAAATAAGAATGATTACATGATATGGAATGAAAGATGTAATCCCTTTACAGGGTGTGATATGTACATGCAAATGATTATAGAGACGATATCGAAATTTATGAAATTGAAGCTCGTGTGAACTTAGTAAAAGTTAGGATACGATTGGCATGCCAATAGGGTCTTGTGTGCACTTGTACGAGATTTATTATAGATGTTAAGAAGACCCAACATTTAATACAGATTCTTGGGTATTATGTGACATAGATTTAGCTCGGATGAATAACCTGATGTGTCGTGATATAGGTTTAGCTCAGATGGGTAACCTGATATATATATACTCAACTTGGACAAGCAACTGGCTTGGAGTAGTTTACCCGTGTATCCTCCTGGAAAAACGAGTTTGGAAAACACAACGGAACATAGATTTGAGGAAAAATCAAAGTTTTAATTTTTTTTCCAAAACTAGCACTTGGTTGTGATATCTAAGGTAATAAACACTTAATCAAAATTGAATCTTTTTTATTCATCTGGAATGAATGCTTCGACAGAGTAGTCTTCTTAGATATCCTCAAGCTCATGTCTGTCGATTGTAGGCACTCTTCGAATAAAATTTTTTTCCAACAAATGACCAGTGGGGTAATTTCATAAATTCTCTAAACTTTTAGGTCAAGCTGTAAATAAGAAAAAATTCTCTAAAAATTTTCTGAAATAATTTCTTCAAAGAATTTTCTCCTTACAACTTTCTCTTGAATTCAAGTGTGTAAAATAATGACCCAAAGTTTTCTTTATATAGGGAGAGTTTAGAGAGTTCAACTATGATTAAAGTTAATCACTTTAATATTAAATTAATATAATACTTATCAAGATAAATATTGTTAAGTATTATATTAATTTAATATTAAATCTATTAAATTAGTAAAATATTATCAAGATAAATATTAAATTTAATTTAATATTAAATTTATTAAAACAATATTATTTTTGGAATAGTTAATTTGAAATCAAATTATTTGGTAGAGTCCTAGTAGGAGTGTAATTCTTCCACTGCTCAACCACCGAAGAACTGTCGCTCCCGCCAATCCGTCGGCCACCAGAATCCCATCGTCGGTAGCGTCGTGTCCAGTGGTGTAAGTGCGACACCTTCATGGCATCTTGAACCTATTTGGGTGTTGTTGGTTTGGTCAGGGCCAATGACGGCTCGATCGGTCAAGTCCAGCCACTAGTTGGACTGTTGGCCCGATTTCACATACCAGGCCTAGTTCGACTAATTTTGGGTCTCGGTCTTGATTTTTTATTCTCAAGCCTAATTTTCAATCTCATGTCCTATTTTCAAGTTTAATTACCCATTGGGTCAATTGTCTGACTTAAAAATTAATTTCCAAAAATATCATATTAATTTTAATTAATTTGATTAATTTAATTTTACTTGATCAAAATTAATTTTCCAAAAATTACTAAGATTTTTCAAATTAATTTTCAATAAAATTCTTTAATCGAATTCTCTAGTTGAGTAATTCTCAAGGGTTGAGCCAGAAGAAGAACTAGTCAGGCTAAGTGTTGAACCTGAACCCACAACTCCTATGCTGACTTCTGCAAGTACTTCAAGGAAATCAGAGTTGTCAATTTTGATGGATATGTGCAAGTTAATGCACAATCAACAACAAACTTACTGGAAATATGCAAAAATTAGAGATAACTCAATTTGAAATTATTTTAAGAATATCTCTAATACTTTTGTTCCTGAGTTTCCAGATGCTATCTTTGAGACATGGATGGAAGATATTGATGATGGAAGCGGAGATGGAGCTGAAAAAGACAAGGGGAATAAGTCAAGAAAATAAAAGAGGGGATTCTTGTCTTATTATTTATTTATTTTTAGGTCCTCAGGAATTTATTTCTTTCGTAATTAGGATTTAATTTCTATAGAATGAAACATAGCAAGCATGAATAAACTTAACACTTCTTTAGAAAAAAAAGACTAAGTTATGTGGCAATGGGAATGAACATGTCTAGGATTGGGTTAATAGGAAATACTTGATATTTAAGCAGTCTTAATGACTCACCTCTCTTTCTTTACAACCCTAACTGGTGTTAAGTTTTCATTCATTACTTTGTTCTTGCAATGGGGACATTGCTTCTTTTTAAAAGGGGGTAAGGCAAATAAATTGCTCAAAATTTTAAAAATTTTCAAGTATGTTTCAATCATTGCTTTCATAAGTATCTTTTAATAAATGAATGTTTAGAGATATTTTTTTTTTGTTTTTGAGATAGTTTGTATGCAAGTATGAATGATGATTTTATCTGAGTGAAAGTATTTTATCATAAAGAATGGAATGCTTGTGTGATCTTTGCCTTAGTAATATTTGCCATGAAAACTTAGTTTCTTTTGAGATTAGACATGCATGAAGGTTTATATCTTTAGAATTGACTTAGTTACTTTTTTTGAGGCGAAATCCTAAGAGACATAAAAATCTAAAATGATATAGGCACTATTTCTTTGGATCGTTTGAGCCTTTTCAAGCCAAACCTATGATGTTTGACCCTTGAAACTGAAATTTTGAGCTTAAAGGCCTGTTTATTGCAATGAACCTACATTATAAGCCACATTACCATCTTTTAAAGTTGTCCTAATTTTGTGCAGCTATCTTAACTAAAATTTTCTTGGTAATCAACATTTGGGAAAATTTTCATAAAGATGTATGTGCTCATGCTTAAAAAAAAAAGAGCGAAGAAAAGTTTGCTCAGTCTTCAAAAAGGAAAAATGTATGAGCTTGAGTTCAAAATAAGTTTGGGGGGTTCCAAAGGTTTACTTAAAGAAAAAGGTTGTATTTTGAGAAAACCAAGACAAAGTTAAAGGTTAAGATTTTTAAAACCGAAATGTCCTATCTCTTAAAATCCCTACCTTTAACCGAGCCCCATTACAACCTTATAAAAAACCTATTAATTTGATGATTATGTCACCTACATTAGTGGAGAGGAAGTCTTAAGTTCAACATATCAAGATCATAAATAAGCCTTATGATTGTTTGCTTGATTGATAGGAAATTATTGTAACGCCCCAAAAATCCTGAAATCCTGAATTTTTTTTATTTTCGATTTTGATAAAAAATGTGTTTAATATTCTTATCCAAGCGATAATTTTAGTAGGTCTTAGCAAAGGTTGAGTTCGAATTAAGGGGTAGAATAAATTATAATTTAATTATTAAAAGAATCAGGGCTAACAAGTAGGTGGACTTTTGAATAAATGAAGAAACAATTTGACACAAAAATAGCCTATGGTGGAGTGGCTAAGTGACGCCGCATAAGGTGTAGTGAGGTGGCGTTAGTAGCTAGCAAGGGAGCCCAAGGTTCGAATCCTAGCTTAGTATTTTTTAAGTTTAATTTTGGCCTTCTAGAAGGATGGAAGTGGTGTGAAGATGGCCTCCAAGGGGAGTATTCAGAAGAGAAAATTAAGGAAAGGATCAAGGGGTTATCAAAGAGAAAAACGAGGAGATGAGAAGTGAGGAGTACGTAGAGCCGAATTGGGAACTTGGGCTTGAAGAATTTGACTATAAGGCTACAAATAGGTGTGGAATAGGAGGTTTGAAAAGCTAATGACAGATTTCCCTTCACTTTGTGCCAGAAACCCTTTTCTCTAAAAAGTCGAAAACCCTTTTTTGTTTTCTTTCTTTGTGCAGAATTCTTATCCCTTCTCTACTCTATATTTTCTTTGCTTTAGCCTATTCTTCTTCCTCACTTCTTTGGTGTCGAGTAATCGATTGTTGCCATTCAAATATCTAAGAGCCAAATATCCTTTGGTCGAATACCCTTGGTGCTGCCACTACTCTTTCCACCCAGTCGATTCTAGTGTAAGTGTTTGCTCTCCCAATTGATTTTTGATAAGTATCGAGTATTCAGTCCCTCACATTTTTCTAATTGACTTTGGTAGGGAATTAGTGTCAGATCTCAGTTTTGGATTCCTGCCGATTTGCTTTTCAGATCTGAGAAATACGCGTGTTTAGTGATCAAAGTAAAAGCTAGTAAAGGCTTAGCGTTCAGGTAAGGTTAAGGTGAGATTCTGGCTTTTGATAAAGTAATCGATAAGTACGTGTGATTAATCTTTGAGTGATATCGATTTTAGGTTTGGGCTAAGGAGATCGCATCACGCTTGCTTAACAGGTGTGTACATAAACTATACACACATAATGAATTGGCAAAAGTCGAAAAGCTGAAAAGCTGAAAAACTGAACGGTAGTCTTGCGAGTGTGTGAACACTCGTAAGGGGGAAACTAATAGGTTGCCTGAGGCCCACGGGCGATTCCGTGGACTTGGGTTGTGATTTGGCCTTATGGGCCGGAATGGGTTAAATGGGTCCAATGGGCTGTTGGGCCCATAATAGGAAAAAACTGAGTATTGATGCTTTGTGATAGGAATTTGTATGTGAGCATGAATATGAATGTGACTGGGCCTAACGGGCCATATAAAAGTGACTTAGGCCTAATGGGCCCTATACAGGTGATTTGGGCCTAATGGGCCATACGGAAATGATTGGGCTTAATGGGCCAGATGCAGGTATGTGAAATTTTTAGGCTTTGTAAGGGGTGTTGGGCCTAGTATATGATATCCACATAAGACTTAATTAATATATTACGACCGTGGACAAGTCAAAGGGTTAAGGTGTGGCAACGGGTATATGCATGTCTAGGATTGGGTCTAGGGAGAGCTTGGTACTTAAGCGGTCTTAATGACCCACCTCCTCTATTCTGGAATCCTACCTGGTGCATAGTATTTGTTCATTTTAGCTCACGGAACTTGTTAACGAGCCAGGATAAGTGAAAATCGTAATTAAGGGAAAATTACTGAAATGCCCTTAAGGGCGAAAATTACCAAAATACCCCTAGGTGTTGAATGTAAGTTTTGTGGATGCGACATGCATACATATGATATTCTGCTTAGGTTGCATATGGGTTGGGAATTATGGAACGGAGGAAGTATATGAGGATCGCATGGTAGCTTGACAATCGTGGATCCACCGATGACTTTTAAAGCCCAATATGTAAATGAAAGTAGTTCCGCAATCGGGCTACCACGATGTGTGGGTTGGGTGGGTCGATATTTATATCCCCACATGGTGTGACGGGGGACAGTACCGGTGTGTAGCGGATGGATAATTGGATGGGATTGCATTGCATGAATGATGAATGATGAACGATGAACGATGAATGATGTTTTTTTTTTGAATGCTTGTTTTCTTCGAGGGTTGTACACACTGAGTTTGCAAAAACTCACCCCCTCTTTTATTTTATTTTCAAGTGATGCGCAGTAGAAGGTTCGATGTTTGGAGGAACTCTGGGTGGCCAGGTTGCAAGATAATTTGGACTTGTTTTTTTTCAAGCGATAAGTTTTTATTTAATTAAGTATGTTTCTAATCAGATTGTAATAAGGTTTTCATTATGTTATTATTACTTGAATTATTACTATTATTTTCATTGTAATTTACAGGAAGTTGAACATGGGTTTCCTAAATTATAGTATGTTTTCTACGTTTCTGTAATTACATTTTTAAATGATAAGTTTTCTTAAATCAAATGTTTCAAACAAGGTTTTCGCAACTGAAATGTGTGTTTTTTTAAAGTTAATTAAGGTTTCTTTTATTTTAAAAAGGGTTCTTAATGAAAACACGGTTTTCGCTAAAACACTTCAATGTGACACACCAGATTCGGCCATAGCGTCTAGGCTGGGTTTGGGGTGTTACATTTAGTGGTATCAGAGCCAATTTGCAAAACTCGAGATTTGAAGTGGGCCTTATTATTATTTGGCTTCTTTTTGGATTTTAAAAATATTTTGGACCACGATGCTTTGGAAAAAGAGAAATCTTACTGAGCGGCACACCGAGTCTCCGAAGTCGAACCAAGTAAGTACTTTTATTTTTAAGTTTGTTTTAATTGTTATACAGTAGATAGTTAGAGGGCTACTTTAGATAATGGTTGGAATGGAACTAAAGCCCGTAGGATCTGGAAACTGTAGAGGATTTTCGATAACAATCTTCTCTTTAAATATTTTCATAAAACATCAGTGTAATTGTTAAACTAACTAAAACTTCTTAAAATTTCTAATCCAGATAATATGCGAATCGACGATGAGTGCTAGAAGAGGTGCAAGAGGCCGTGGCCGAGGCCGCGGAAGTGTTAGGGCTGAATCGTCGGCATCGGGCCATATGCCTGATGTTGGAGTAGAAGAGGCTCCGGCCTCACTGGTGGCTGGGAATGGACCGTATGATCGGGCTACGGGAGAAGATGCGTTGTCGTAGGCAATGCTAAGGATTTTAGAAAGGGTGGCTGGGCCCAATAATGGTAGCGAAAATTGGGGGTCCATTCCGAAACGATTTCGATCGAACGGGGCTGAAATCTTCATGGGTGTGGCTGACGTGGCTCCTAATGTGGCAGAATATTGGTTAGAGGCCATTGAAAGTATAATGGAGGATTTGGACTACTCACTTGAGCAAAAGTTGAAAGGGACAGTGTCATTGTTTAGGGTGGAAGCCTACCAGTGGTCGTTGATAGTGAAAGAGGGCACCCAACCGGAGCGGGTCACCTGGGATTTTTTCAAAGCTGCATTCCAAGGGAAGTATGTGGGTGCAAGCTATGTGGATGCTTGGAGGAAGGAGTTCCTGAACTTGACCCAAGGCAATAAATCGGTGGCGGAGTACGAAGCGGAGTTTTCACGCCTTAGTAGGTATGCAAGGGTAATGGTGGCAACAGAGTATGAGTGTTGCGTTAGGTTTGAGGATGGGCTTAGAGATAGCCTTAGGGTACTGATAGCTCCACAAAGGGAACGAGTTTTCTTGGAGATGGTGGAGAAAACAAAGATAACAGAGGAGGTAAAGCGCACTGAGCGCCTAAACCGGGAGAAGGAAAGGGGTAAGAAAAAGAGGAAGGCTGAGACCCCGGGTGTTGGACAGAGGCCTAGGGCTAGGGCCAGAAATAATGGGCCAGTTAGAGCAGGGCCCCCTGCTGCTAATGTAGGGGTGCCACCTTGTGTTGATTGTGGGAGAAGGCATGGAGGCGAGTGTTGGAAGAGAATGGGAGCTTGTTTCGCTTGTGGGTCTATAGAGCATATGATCAAGGATTGCCTTCAAACGTTAGGTCGAGAGCCAGTAGTGGGTCAAAGAGGTGCTTAGCCACCTAGGGGTGGACAGCTGCCGCCAAGGGGTCGTGGATAGGCCAAGGGAGGTAACGGAAATGGACGTGGACGCGGTGCACCAGGCGAAAATGCGGGCCATGCTGAGGTGAGACAGCCAGCTTTGGTTTCTGCTGCTCGTCGTCGAGAAGACAGGGATGTCCCAGATGTGATAACGGGTATGTTCTTTATATATGAGTTATCTTACACAGCCTTGATTGATATTGGATCAATGCATTCATATGTTGCATGCAATAAGAGTGAGTCTTTGGGTGATATGTTTGAGATTATTGCAAATGAGATAAGTCCATTAGGGTAGTTGGTAGGAGTGATTAAGATGTTTAGGGAGGTACCCTTAGTAGTCCAAGGGGTTACCTTTTTAGCAGATTTGATGGAACTGCCATTTAGCGAATTTGACTTAATCTTAGGTATGGATTGGCTGGTGAAGCACCGAGCCACTTTAGATTGTGCCGCAAAGCGGATGGTGTTAAGAACGGCTGAGGATAATGAAGTAGTGGTGATTGGTGAACGCCGGAACTATCTATCGAACGTGATTTCGGCGTTAAGGGCTGAGAAGTCAGTACGAAAGGGATGCGAAGCCTTTTTGGCTTATATTAGTGATACAGAGGCTAAGAGCCTTACTGTTAAGGAGTTGAGAGCAGTTAGGGAATTTCCGGATGTCTTTCCTGAGGAGTTGCCTGGGTTGCCACCCAGCAGAGAAGTAGAATTTGGAATCGAGTTGTTACCTAGGATGACACCGGTGTCTATCGCTTCTTATCGGATGGCACCAAAGGAGTTGGTAGAACTTAAGGCACAGATTCAGGAATTGTTGGATCGAGGGTTCATTCGACCAAGTGTGTCTCCATGGGGAGCACTGGTGTTATTCGTGAAGAAGAAGGATGGGACCTTACGGATGTGCATCGATTATCGACAGTTAAACAAGTTAACTGTTAAGAATAAGTACCCTCTACTGAGAATCGATGATTTTTTTGATCAGTTTAGGGGAGCTTCGGTGTTCTTGGAGATTGACCTGTCTTCAGGGTATCACCAACTAAGGGTTAAGGAGGCAGATGTTCATAAGACAGCTTTCAGAACTCGTTATGGGCACTACGAGTTCTTGGTGATGCCATTCGGGTTGACGAACGCACCTGCCACTTTCATGGATCTCATGAATATGGTTTTCCAACCCTACTTGGATCGATTCGTGGTAGTCTTTATAGATGACATTTTGGTGTACTCAAAAGATGAGGATGAGCATGATGCACACTTAAGGATTGTGTTGCAGACTTTGAGGGAGAAGCATCTGTATGCCAAATTCAAGAAGTATGAATTTTGGCTAAGGGAGGTTACTTTTCTAGGACATGTGGTGTCAGCCGAGGGGATTAAGGTGGATCCTCGAAAAATTGAAGCGGTGTTAGACTGGAAAACACCCAAGACGGTATCGAAAATCCAAAGTTTTTTGGGCTTGGCAGGATACTATAGGCAGTTTGTTGAGGGCTTTTCCGTAATTGCTGCACCTTTAACTAAGTTATTATGGAAATGGGTACCGTTTGTTTGGACGGACAAGCAGCAAGAGAGTTTTGGAAAACTTAAGAAAGTTTTAACTGAGGCCCCTATGTTGATCCAGCCTGTACCTGGGAAAGAGTTTACGGTTTATAGTGACGCGTCGTATGTAGGCTTAGGTTGCGTATTGATGCAAGAAGGAAAGGTGGTTGCATATGCATCATGACAACTTAAGACTCACGAGGTGAATTACCCAACCCATGATTTGGAGCTAGCTGCGGTGGTGTTCAAGCTCAAAATATAGAGGCATTACTTATACGGGGAGAAGTGCATAATCTATTCGGACCACAAGAGTTTGAGGTACCTCCTTACCCAAAAGGAGCTAAACCTTAAGCAACATAAGTGGGTGGAGTTATTGAAGGATTATGATTGTACGATTGAATAACACCCTGACAAAGCGAATGTGGTAGCTGATGCGTTGAATCGTAGGGCTAGGTCAGACTTGAGACCTATGCTCGCTCGTTTAAGCTTGTTGGATGATGGTAGCTTGTTAGCCGAGCTTCAAGTAAAGCCAGTATGGGTCGAGCAAATAAAGAGTAAGCAATTAGTGGATGAGACTTTGAGTGCTCGCTTTAAACAAGTGGAGAGTGGGGAGACATCAGACTTTGGGATAAATGGTGAAGGAGTATTGTGTTTTCGTAGGAGAATGTGTATACCAAAGGACGATGATCTAAGGCGGTCTGTTATATGAGAAGCACATAGCGGTCTCTATGCAATGTATCCTGGCAGAATCAAGATGTATCGGAATTTGCGTGAGCTTTATTGGTGGCCTGGACTTAAGCGCGAGGTTATGGAGTTCGTAGGTAAATGCTTGGTTTGTCAAAAGGTGAAAGCGGAACATCAGTTGCCTTCGGGATTACTTCAACCAGTGAAGATTCCACTCTGGAAGTGGGAAAGGATCACTATGGACTTTGTTAGTGGGCTACCCTTGACGCCTATTAAGAAAGACTCGATATGGGTTATAGTGGATTGGTTAACCAAGTCTGCCCATTTTGTACCAGTTCGCACCGATTACTCGTTGCAAAAGCTGGCTAGGCTGTATGTGGTGGAGATTGTAAGATTGTATGGAGTGCCAGTTTCTATAATATCTGATAGGGACCCGTGTTTCACTTCGCAAATTTGGAAGAAGCTGCATGAGGCGTTGGGTACTAGGTTGAATTTCTGTACAACTTTCCACCCTCAAAATGATGGATAGTCGAAAAGGGTGATCAAAGTGTTGGAAGATATGTTGAGGGGATGCGTGATTGAGTTCCGAGGTAGTTGGAAGGACTATTTACTGTTAGCCGAATTCACATACAATAATAGCTACCAAGCAAGCATTGGGATGGCTCCGTATGAAGCACTGTATGGGTAAAGGTTTTGAACTCCAACATGTTGGACGGAGTTGGGCAAACGGAGAGTTTTGGGCCCTGAGTTAGTAGCAAATACTGAGGATAAGGTAAAATTGATTCAGGATCATTTGAAGGAGGCCTCGGATAGGCAGAAGTTGTATGCTGACCTTAAGCGTCGAAAAATAGAGTATGCAGTAGTAGACTTAGTTTCTCTGAAGGTCTCTCCATGGAAGAAAGTGTTAAGGTTTGGACGAAAGGGGAAGCTAAGCCCAAGGTTCATTGGGCCATATCAGGTGGTAAGACAGATTGGGCCAGTCACTTATCAGCTGGAGTTACCTCCTGAACTAAGCCAGATCCACGACGTGTTTCATGTTTCCATGCTAAGGCGGTATCACTCAGATCCTTCACATGTCGTGGCGGTGGAAGAAATTGAGGTTAGGCCAGACCTGACATTCGAGGAAGAGCCCATACAAATAATTGGTCGAGATGTCAAAGTACTGAGAAGGAAGTCCATTCCATTGGTTAAAGTACTTTGGCAAAATCACAAGGCTGAGGAGGCTACTTGGGAACCTAAAGAAGTGATGCGACGTTAATATCCTCAACTGTTTAAACAAGGTAAATTTCGAGGACGAAATTTTTTTAGGGGGTAGAGTTGTAACGCCCAAAAATCCCGAAATCCAAAAGTCCCAAAATTCTGAATTTTCTTTATTTTTGATTTTGATAAAAATTGTGTTTAATATTCTTATCCAAGCAATAATTTTAGTAGGTCTTAGCTAAGGTTGAGTTCAAATTAAGGGGTAGAAGAAATTATAATTTAATTATTAAAAGAATCAAGGCTGACAAGTAGGTGGGCTTTTGAATAAATGAAGAAACAATTGAACACAAAAAGAGCCTGTGGTGGAGTGGCTAAGTGACACCACATAAGGTGTAGTGAGGTGGCGTTAGTAGCTAGTAAAGGGGTTCAAGGTTCGAATCCTAGCTTAATATTTTTAGAGTTTAATTTTGTCCTTCTAGAAGGATGAAAGTTGCGTGAAGATGGACTCCAAGGGGAGTGTTCAGAAGAGAAAATTAAGGAAAGGATCAAGGGGTTATCAAGGAGAAAAATGAGGAGATGAGAAGTGAGGAGTAAGTGGAGCCGAATTGGTAACTTAGGCTTGAAGAATTTGACTATAGGGCTATAAATAGGTGCCTAATGGGAGGGTTGAAAAGCTAATGACGAATTTCACTTCACTTTGTGCCAGAAACACTTTTCCCTAAAAAGCTGAAAACCCTTTTTTCTTTTCTTTCTTTGTGCCAAATTCTTATCCCTCCTCTACTCAATATTTTCTTTGCTTTAGCCGATTCTTCTTACTCTCTTCTTTGGTGATGAGTAATCAATTGTTGCCATTCAAATCTCTAAGAGCCGAATATCCTTTGGCCGAATACCCTTGGTGCTGCCACTACTCTTTCCACCCAGTCGATTCTAGTGTAAGTGTTCACTCTCCCAATCGATTTTTGATAAGTATCGAGTATTCAGTCCCTTACTTCTTTCTAATCGAATTTGGTAGGGAATTAGTGTTAGATCTTAGTTTTGAATTCCTGTCGATTTGCTCTTCAGATCTGAGAAATACGCGTGTTTAGTGATCAAAGTAAAAGCTAGTAAAGGCTTGGCGTTCAGGTAAGGTTAAGGTGAGATTCCGGCTTTTGGTAAAGTAATCGATAAGTACATGTGATTAATCTTTGTGTGATATCAATTGTAGGTTTGGGCTAAGGAGATTGCATCACGCTTGCTTACCAGGTGTGTACATACATTGCACACACACAATGAATCAGCAAAAGCCGAAAAGCCGAAAAGCGAAAATGCCAAAAAGCCAAAAGTTTGGATACGGTAGTCATGCGAATGCGCGAACACTCGTAAGGGGGAAACTGATAAGTTGCCTGAGGCCCTCAGGCGATTCCTTGGACTTGGGTTGTGATTTGGCCATATGGGCCGGAATGGACTAAATGGGCCCAATGGGCTGTTGGGCCCATAATAGGCAAAAACTGAGTATGATGCTTTGTGATAGGAATTTGTATGTGAGCATGAATATGAATGTGACTGGGCCTAACGGGCCATATAAATGTGATTTGGGCCTAATGGGCCATATACAAGTGATTTGGGCCTAACGGGCCATACGAAAATGATTGGGCTTAATGGGCCAGATGCAGGTATGTGAAATTGTTAAGCTTTGTAAGGGGTTTTTGGGCCTAGTATATGATATCCACATAATAATTAATTAATATACTGTGACCGTGGACAAGTCAAAGGGTTAAGGTGTGGCAACGAGTATATGCATGTTTAGGATTGGATCTTGGGAGAGCTTGGTACTTAAGTGGTCTTAATGACCTACCTCCTCTGTTCTGGAATCCTACCTTGTGCATAGTATTCGTTCATCTTAGCTCATGGGACTTGTTAATGAGCCAGGATAAGTGAAAACCGTAATTAAGGGAAAATTACCGAAATGCCCCTAAGGGCAAAAATGACCAAAATACCCCTAGATGTTGAATGTAAGTTTTGTGGATGCGACATGCATACATATGATATTCTGCTTAGGTTGCATATGGGTTGGGAATTATGGAACGGAGGAAGTATATGAGGATCGCATTATTGCTTGACAATCGTGGATCCACTGACGGCTTTTAAAGCCTAATATGTAAATGAAGGTAGTTTCGCAACCGAGCTACCATGGTGTGTGGGTTGGGTGGGTCGATATTTATATCCCCACATGGTGTGACGGGGGACGGAGCCGGTGTGTAGCGGATGGATAATTGGATGAGATTGCATTGCATGAATGATGAATGATGAACGATGAATGATTTTTTTTGAATGCTTGTTTTCTTCGAGGGTTGTACACACTGAGTTTACGAAAAATCACCCCCTCTTTTATTTTATTTCCAGGTGATACTCAGTAGAAGGTTTGATGTTTGGAGGGACTCTGGGTGGCTAGCTAGTAAGATAATTTGGACTTGTTTTTTTTCAAGCATATACGTTTTTATTAAATTAAGTATGCTTCAGATCAGATTGTAATAAGGTTTTTATTATTTTATTATTACTTGAATTATTATTATTATTTTCATTGTAATTTACAGGAAGTTGAACATGGGTTTCCTAAATTATAGTATGTTTTCTACGTTTCCGTAATTAAATTTTTAAATGATAAGTTTTCTTAAATCAAATGTTTCAAACAAGGTTTTCACAACTGAAATGTGTGTTTTTTTTAAGTTAATTAAGGTTTCTTTTATTTTAAGAAGGGTTTTAAATGAAAACACGGTTTTCGCTAAAACACATTAATGTGACACACCAGATTCGGCCATAGCATCTGGGACGGGTTTGGGGTGTTACAACTATGATTCATGTTGGCATATTTTGAAGCTTAGTATAATCTTAAGGAATGTTTGCATATGAATTACTTGTTAATAAAGAAGATTGATGAGCATGAAGTTATTAATGCATGATTATGAGACAAAGATTGATGCTACTTACACAATTAGCAATTTTGCCTTAGCAAGACCTTTTGCTGTGCATGAATATTACTCGGGACGAGCAATAATTTAAGTTTGAGGGTGTGTAAACGGTAAAATATATAGGATTTTTCCTGTGTAATTTATCACCTTTTTACTTAAATTGTTGTTAAAACTAAGTAATTGTTTAATAAATTAATGAAATATGTGAAAATATGAAATTAGGACGTAGAAATTATTAAAACATGATTTTATGCTTTATTATATAGTTTTCATGCAATAAATGGCTTATTTTATATTAATTTGAATATATTATATTTTTAAGACATAAAGGGGGCCATGCATGATTAAATAATAAAATATAAAATTATATTTAATAATTCATTTTAAAATATTTCATTAATAATTTGGGTTTTAAATTAATTAATTAAATTGGATAAATTTTATTCTTCGGTCCTCTATCTTGTTGACTTATTCTGGACAGGTCTAATAGCTTTGTTGGATTACAAAACCATCCAAATTGGGGACCAAGTCAACCCAAAATTCGGCTGCACATGGCTGTCCATAAACCACTTTTTGGTTTAATTGCATAATGTCCTTGAAGAGTTGAAGAAATTAGAGATTTACCTGAAAATTTGCACATGACTGAGTCTTAGTCCTGAGTTTTTGTGGCACTCAAATTGACCAAAAATCAAGCAAAAATCAGCTCAACTTCCTCCATTTATGGCTGGCCACCCATGGAAGATGCTTCAAAAGATGAAAACTTCTATTTTTAGTAACTATCCCCCTCTCCTCACCTATAAGTAAGACCTTATTCTCACATTTCTAATCATCCCTCATCATTCATCATTCTCTCCTCTCTAAATTCCCTTAGCATTTTTCTTTTCTCCCCACACCTATCATCATCTTTTCATAAATATTTTAGCATTTGAGCCTCTTAGAGAGCCCTTGGTCAGCCACCTTGGAGAGCCATCTGTAAAGGAGTAAAGCAAAGGAACGAATGAGCCTCGTCAGTTAGAGTCTTGGGTGACAGCCACTCTGAATTGGGTTTAATCTTTCTTTTCTTTAATTTAATTTAATCTGTTTGCTATGTGTTCTTTGTTCTTGTTTACAACAATGTTAGCTTAATTTTATTTAAGCTAGGATGATTGCTTTGATTAAATAATATTTATTTGACTTCATGTTTATAATGTTTGTGCCTCAATCGATCATATTTTCAATTAAAATCAAGTCTGTATTTCGTTCATACGTGATTGAAATGCACCTGAATTAGTTGAGAGATCCTAAGCAGACGACGGCTAGTGGACGCATAATTGAAATGTACATCCTCAATTTAGATCCTAACCCGATTAAATTGTAGGTTGCATAACAACCCTAACCAGACTCTGTTATCTACATAGTTTTAAGATTTGTGTGATTAAACTATTTCGAACCTAACACATCCCTGTTACCTGTAACGCTCGGGTTTTTGCAAGTGTACACAATCGTTATCAAGTAATAAGTAAGTATTGAGTTATCATCTCCACAGGGATTGTATTCGTGCTAAGTCACTCAATTATAAAAATATCATTAACAAATTGGTAAGTATTGAGTAAAATTATGCAAAATTAATCTAGATGCAATAATCCCTAATGTGATTTATCCTAACATGAAACTATATGAATGAAATATATTTTAGCAGAATTAACACAATAAGTAACAATTATAACATAAATAAGCTAGGACAATTACTTTAATTAAACTCAAATTATTATCAACATGCTTATCAATATTCGGAAAAACATTCCATGGCAACTTGATCTTTCATGAGTTTGGAAACCACATTAGGTCCTTTCGGAATCTTTTACTTAGTAAATACACATTTTACTGATCCTTATTTACTAAGGGTTTCCTAGTATTCGTACGAGGTAACAGGGACGTGTTAGGTTTGAAACAGTTTAATCACACAAATCTAAAAACTATACAGATAACCGAGACTGATTAGAGTTGTTATGCGACCTGCAATTTAATCGGGTTAGGATCTAAATTGAGCATGCACATTTCAATTATGTGTCCATTAGCTGTCATCTGGTTAGGATCACTCAGCTAATTCAGGTGCATTTCAATCACGTATGAATGAAATATAGGCTTGATTTTAATTAAAAACATGATCGATTGAGGCACAAACATTATAAGCATGAATCAAATAATTATTATTTAATCAAAGCAATCATCCTAACTTAAATAAAGTTAAGCTATCATTGTTGTAAACAAGAATAGTGAACACATAGCAAACATTCTTGAATTAAGTTAAAGAAAAGAAAGATTAAACCCAAATCAAAGTGGCTGTCACCCAAGACTCTGACTGACGAGGGCTCCTTCGTTCCTTCACTTTGCTCCTTTGCTGATGGCTCTCCAAGATGGCCAACCAAGGGCTCTTTAAGAGGCTAATTTAATAAAAATCCTTATGCAAAAAAGATGATAGGCGTGAGGGGGAAAGAAAGCTAAGGGAGTTGAGAGAGGAGAGAATGATGAATGAGTGAGGGATGATTAGAAAAGTGAGAAATGGGGTCTTATTTATAGGTGAGGCAAGGGAGCTAGTTTGCTAAAATAGGAGTGTCCATCATTTAAAAATTCATCCAAGGGTGGCCGACCATGATTTGTGGAAACATGACTGATTTTTGCTTGATTTAAGTGCCACAACATCATCAGGATCAGAACTCAGTCAATTGCAAATCTCTGGGTAAATCTTCAATTTCTTCAACTCTTTAAGGGCCTTGTATAATTAAACCAAAATTTGATTTATGGACATCCACATGTAGCCGAATTTTGGGTTGACTTGGTCCTCCATTTGGATGGTTTTGTAATCAATATAAAGCTCTCAGACCTGTCCAACAATAGTAGATAATTTAGAGGACCAAAGAATATAATTTAACCACTTTAATAAATCAATTTACTTACTTAATTAAAACCCAATTTATTAATGAAATATATTAGAATAAATTATTAAATATAACTTTATATTTTATTATTTAATTTAATCATGCATGGCCCAATTTAAAGCTTGAAAATATAATATGCTCAAATTAATATAAAAGAAGCCATTTTCTGCATGAAAACTATATAATAAAGCATAAAATCACATTTTAATAATTTCTATGTCCAATTTCATATTTTCATATATTTCATTTACTTATTAAAAAATTACTTGGTTTTAACAACAAATTTAAGTAAAAAGGTGATGAATTATATAGGAAAAATCCTATATATTTTTCAGTTTACACACCCCCAAACTTAAATCATTGCTCGTCCTGAGTAATGTTCATGCACAGCACAAGGTCTCGCTAAGGCAAAATTGCTAATTGTGTAAGTAGCATCAATCTTTGTCTCATAATCTTGCATTAATAACTTCATGCTCATCAATCTTCTTTATTAACAAGTAATTCATATGAAAACATTCCTTAAGATTATATTAAGCTTTAAAATATGCCAACATGAATCATAGTTTGCGTGTTTGTCACAGTCATAGATAACATTCTTCATTCAACATAATTTCCTATCAATCAAGCAAACAATCACAAGGCTTATTTATGATCTTCATATGTTGAACTTAGGACTTCCTCTTCTCTAATGCAGGTGACATAATCATCAAATCAACAGGTCTTTTATAAGGTTGTAATGGGGCTCGGTTGAAGGTAGGGATTTTAAGAGATGGGACATTTCAGTTTTAAAAATCTTAACCTTTAACTTTGTCTTGGTTTTCTCGTAATACAACCTTTTTCTTTAAGTGAACCTTTGGAACACCCCTAACTTATTTTGAACTCAAGCCAATACATTTGTCCTTTTTGGAGACTGAGCAAACTTTTCTTCATCTTTTTTAAGCACGAGCACGTACATCCTCTGAAAATTTCCTCAAATTTCATTTACCAAGACAACATTTGTTAAGACGGGTGCACAAAATTAGGATAACTTCAAAACATGGAGATATGGCTTGTAATGTAGGTTCATTGAAATAAACAGGCCTTTTAAGCTCAAAATTATATTTTCAAGGGTCTAATATCATAAGGTGGGCTTGAAAAGGCTCAAACGATCTAAAGAAAATGGTGCCTATATCATCATAGATTTTTATGTCTATTAGGATTTCGCCTTAAGAAAGTTACTAAGTCAATTTTAAAGATATAAACCTTCATGCATGTCTAATAATCTCAAAAGAAACTAAGTTTTCATGGCAAACATTACCTAAGACTAAGATCATACAATTATTCCGTTCTTCATGATAACATACAATCACTCAGATAAAATCATCATTCATGCTTGCATACAAACTATCTCATTAACAAAGAATTTCTCTAAACATTCATTTATTAAAACATACTCATGAAAGAAATGATTGAAACATACTTGAAAATTTTAAAAATTTTGAGCAATTATTTGCTTTACCCCCTTTAAAAAGAAGTAATGTTCTCATTGTAAGAACAAAGTAATGAATGAAAACTGAACACTAGGTATGGTTAAAAAAAGAGAGGTGAGTAAGACTGCTTAAATACCAAGTCTTTCCTTATAAATCAATCCTAGACATGTTCATTCCCATTACCACATCACTTAGCCTTTTTCGTTTTAAAGAAGCATTTATTCATGATTGCTATGTTTTATTTTGCAAAAATTAAATCCTAGAAACAAATTCCTAAAGACCTAAAATAAATAAATAAAAAGACAAGAATCCCCCCTTTTATTTTTCTAACTTATTCCCCTTGTCTTCTTTAGCTCCTTCTCCGCTTGTATAATCAGTATCTTCCATCCATGTCTCAAAGATAGCATCTGGGAACTTAGGGAAAAAATGTTAGAGATATTATTAAAAGTATTTCGAATCGAATCATCTATAATTTTTTACATATTTCTAGTAAGTTTGTTGTTGATTGTGCATGAACCTGCACATATCCATCAAAATTGACAACTCTGATTTCCTTGAAGTACTTGCAGAAGTTGGCATGGGAGTTGTATATTCAGGTTCAACACTTAGCTTTACTGGTTTTTCTTCTGGCTCAACCATTGGTTCAGGGTTTTCAGATCCTTCAATTGGTTTAGGACTATTAGTTTCCTTATCAGATTCTTCTTCTTCAATGACTGTAACTGATTCAGTTTCAGTTTCATCTTCTTGCTCACCTTGATTCAGCTCATGCACCTTCTTTACTAACTTTTCAAGATCATGACTTGTAATGCACCCTTGGACATATCGCCCCTTCAAATTTGCTTGTGTTTTAACACGGGCCCTTAAGCAAAGTGAAGTGATTAATGATGGGAAATAAACACTTGTCTTTTTTTTTAGCACAATCATAAATTTCCTTGAGAATAATTTTCCCAACATTAATGGACTTTTCCGTCAAGATTGCATATAACAAGAGCATTCGTTCCATCGAGATGGTGGAACTATGTGAGATAGGCATAAAATTGTAGTGAACAAAATAAAACCATACCTTTGCTACTAGTTTTAGGTATTCCCTTCGGCAAGAATGGTCCCATACTTTCTTATAATCCATTGGGATCCCGAATTGGTCACAAAATCAACCACTTGTTGAAGAAAATCCCAATTGATGTTATTCATCATAGAGTATGTAACACCCCAAACCCGACCCGGACGTTATGGCCGAATCTGGCACATCACATTGAAGTGTTTTAGCAAAAATCGTGTTTTCATTGAAAACCCTTCTTAAAATAAAAGAAATCTTAATTAACTTATAAAAACTCTTTTATTTTTCAATCACGAAAACCTATTTAAAACATATGATTTTATGAAAACCTGTCATTTTAAAATTCTGTTGCAGAAGCTTAGAAAAACATACTATGATTTAGCAAACCCATGTTTAACATTTCGTAATTACAACGCATGAAAATAAAAACCCAAATAATAACAAAATGGAAGCCTTATTACAATCTGGCCAGAAAAGTACTTAATAAAATATACACTTGTATGCTTTTAAGAGAAAAACACATCCATGTTGCCTTGCTAGCTGGCCACACAGAGTCCTTCCAAACATCGAACCTTCTACTGAGCATCACCTGAAAATAAAATAAAAGAGGGGGTGAGTTTTCGCAAACTAAGCGTGTACAACCCTCGACGAGCAACAAGCATTCAATAAACACCATACATCACATGCAATGCAATCCCATCCCAATAATCCATCCGCTACACACTAGATCCGTCCTCTGTCACACCATGTGGGGATATAGATATCGACCTACCCATCCGACACATCTATGGTAGTCCGGTTGCGGAATTACCTACATTTACACATTAGGCTTAAAAGCCGTAGGTGGATCCAGGATTGTCAAGCAACCATGCGATCCTCATATACTTCCTCCGTTCCATGATTCCCAGCCCTTATGCAACCTAAGCAGAATATCATATGTATGCATGTCACATCCATAAAACTTACATTCAACACCTAGGGGTATTTTGGTCATTTTTTCCCTTAGGGGTATTTCTGTAATTTTCCCTTTCTTTACGATTTTCACTTACCTTCGCCCGTTAACAAATCCCATGAGCTAAGATGAACGAATAATATGCACCAGGTAGGATTCTAGAGAAGAGGAGGTAAGTCATTAAGACCGCTTAAGTACCAAGCTCTCCCTAGATCCAATCCTAGACATGCATATAACCGTTGCCACACCTTAACCCTTTGACTTGTCCACGGTCGTAATAAAATAATTAAGTTTTATGTAGTCATCATATACTAGGCCCAAAACCCCTTCATACATGCATATGCCATTCATATGGCCCATTAAGCCCAAATCACATTTACAGTCATGTACTCAGACGATTTCCATCACGTAGCAACAATAATCAATTTTCGCCTATTATGGGCCCAACAGCCCATCAGGCCCATTAAACCTATTCTGGTTTGGTTGGCCAAATCACATCTCAAGTCCATGGAATTGCCCATGGGGCCTCAGACAACCTATCGGTTTCCTCCTTACGAGTGTTCGCGCACTCGTAAGACTACCGTAGCCTAACTTTTGGCTTTTCGACATTTTGGCTTTTTGACTTTTCAGCATTTCGGCTTTTGCCGATTCATTGTGTGTGTACAGTGTATGTACACACCTGGTAAGCAAGCGTGCTATGATTCCCTTAGTCACCAACCTACAAACGATATCACCCTTCAATTAACCACATGCTTAATACATATCTTTACTAAAACCGAAACCTCACCTCAACCTTACCTTGCGGGATAAGTATAACAACCCCTTCTTGAATCACTAACCACGATCAACTCCTAGATCTGTATCAATCTTAACTATTAGAAACCAGAATAATAGGTGAATCGTATCCAACACAAGTCCCTTTACCTTAACTCTGACTATTCGACCAACTAAGATTAAGAGTACTTACCAAAACCCCTTACTTGAAGAGCAAATTGCCAAGGATCGAAAACTGAGATTCGATGCCTATTCCTACCCAAAATCGATTAGAAAAAGTGAGGAAAAATAATCGATACTTTAGTAAAAACCGATTGGAAGAGCAAACACTTACACTAGATTCAGTCAAAGAGTATTTGGCCAAGAAAGTTTCTGCCCTTTGCGATTTTGTATGGCAAAAGAGAGTTATTCAGCTCTGAGGAAAAAGAAAGACAAGTCGACAATGAAGTAGAGGAAGAATGGAAGTTGGCACAAGAAAAGAAAGAAAGAAGTATGGCTTTTCGGCTTTTTTGATCTTGAAGAGAAAAGGGTTTCTGGTAACAAGGTGAAAAAGATTTCGGCATTAGCTTGGCAACCTTGTATTCGGCGCCTATTTATAGCCCTTATAGCTGAATTCCTCATGGCTGAATTCCCTATTCGGGTCCAACACTTCCTCCTTCTCATCTCCTCATTTTTCTCCCTGATCACTCCTCAATCTATTTCCTAACTTTTCTCTTTTGAACACTCCCTTTGGAGTCCATCTTCACGCTACTTCCAATCTTTTAGAAGGCCAAAATTAAACTTCTAAAAATACTAAGCTAAGATTCGAACCTTGGATCTCCTTGCTAGCCACTAATGCCACCTCCCTACACTCTAAGTGGCGTCACTTAGCCACTCCTCCATTTGGCTTTTTGATGCCCCTTTTCCCTTATATTTATTTAAAAGCCCATCTGCTTGCCACCAGGGTTCCTTTAATAATTATACTATAATTCCTTTTACCCCTAGATTCGAACTCAACCCGTAACCCAGACCTACCATCGCGTAATTAACACTTAACCTGAATGGCTAAGTACAAAAAGAAAAATTCTAGATTTCGGGATTTTTGGGGCGTTACAACTCTACCCCCTAAAAGAAATTTCATCCTCGAAATTTTACCTGATTCAAACAGTTGAGGATATTGACGTCGCATCACTTCCTCAGGTTCCCAAGTAGCCTCCTCAGCCTTGTGATTTCGCTAAAGCACTTTGACTAATGGAATGAACTTCCTTCTCAGTTGTTTGACATCTCGACCAATTATTTGTATGGGCTCATCCTCGAAAGTTAGGTCTGGCCTGACCTCGATTTCTTCAATCACCATGACATATGAAGGATTCGAGCGATACCGTCTTAGCATGGAAACATGAAACACGTCATGGATTTCGCTTAGTTCAAGAGGTAACTCCAGCTGGTAAGCAACTGGCCCAATCT
Source organism: Gossypium longicalyx (assembly GCA_025698465.1). NCBI lineage: Eukaryota > Viridiplantae > Streptophyta > Magnoliopsida > Malvales > Malvaceae > Gossypium > Gossypium longicalyx. The sequence goes on from CM046999.1 coordinate 27,070,267, forward strand.
GCCTTACAAACCGATATGACCCAATGAACCTTGGGTTTAGCTTACCTTTTCGTCCAAACCTTAACACTTTCTTCCGCGGAGAGACCTTCAAAAAAAACTAAGTCTCCCACTGCATACTCTATTTCTTAATGTTTAAGGTCAGCATACGACTTTTACCTATTCGAGGCCTCCTTCAATCGATCTCGAATCAATTTTACCTTATCCTCAATATTGACTACTAACTCAGGGCCCAAAACTCTCCGTTCGCCCAACTCCGTCCAACATGTTAGGGTTCGACACCTTCGCCCATACAGTGCTTCGTATGGAGCCATCCCAATGCTTCCTTGATAACTATTATTGTACGCGAATTCAGCTAACGGTAAATAGTCCTCCCAGCTACCTCGGAACTCAATCACGCATCCCCTCAACATATCTTCCAATACTTGAATCACGCTTTCCGACTGTCCATCAGTTTGAGGGTGGAATGCCGTACTGAAATTCAACCTAGTACCCAACGCCTCATGTAGCTTGTTCCAAAATCACGAAGTGAAACGTGGGTCCCTATCAGATATTATGGATATTGGCACTCCATGCAATCTTACAATCTTCTCCATATATAGCCTAGCCAGCTTTTTTAACGAGTAATCGGTGCGAACCGGTACAAAATGGCAAGACTTGGTTAACTGACCCACTATAACCAATATCGAGTCTTTCTTAGTAGGCGTCAATGGTAGGCCACTAACAAAGTCCATAGTGATCCTTTCCCACTTCCAGAGAGGAATCTTCACTGGCTAAAGCAATCCCGAAGGCAACTGATGTTCCACCTTCACCTTTTGACAAACCAAACATTTGCTTACGAACTCCATAATCTCGTGTTTGAGTCCTGGCCACCAATAAAGCTCTCGCAAATTCCGATACATCTTGTTTTTGCCAGGATGCATTGCATAGAGACCGCTATATGCTTCCCACAGAATGGAATGCCTTAGATCATCGTCCTTTGGTATACACATCCTCCCACGGAAACACAATACTCCTTCACTATTTATCCCAAAGTCCGATGTCTCCCCACTCTCCACTTGTCTAAAACGAGCACCTAAGGTCTCATCCACTAGTTGCTTACTCCTTTTCTACTCGACCCACATCGGCTTTACCTGAAGCTCAGCTAACAAGCTACCATAATCCAACAAGTTTAAACGGGCGAGCATAGCCCTCAAGTCCGACTTAGCCCTGCGACTCAACGTGTCGGCTACCACATTCGCTTTGCCAGGGTGGTATTCAATCGTACAATCATAATCCTTCAACAATTCCACCCACCTACATTGCCTAAGGTTTAGCTCTTTTTGGGTAAGGAGGTACTTCAAACTCTTATGGTCTGAATAAATTATGCACTTCTCCCCGTATAAGTAATGCCTCCATATTTTAAGTACAAAAACCACCGCAGCTAACTCCATATCATGGGTTGGGTAGTTCACTTCGTGAGTCTTAAGTTGCCGTGACGCATACACAACCACCTTTCCTTCTTGCATCAATACACATCCCAAGCCCACATGCGACGCGTCACTATAAATCATAAACTCCTTCCCAAGCACTGGTTGAATCAACACAAGGGCCTAAGTTAAAACTTTCTTAAGTTTTCCAAAACTCTCTTGCTGCTTGTTCGTCCAAACAAACAATAAGGGTGCAGTAATTACTGAAAAGCCTTCAACAAACCGCCTATAGTATCCTACCAAGCCCAAAAAACTTCGAATTTCTAACACCGACTTGGGTGTTTTCCAGTCTAACACTGCTTCAATTTTCTGGAGATCCACCTTAATCCCCTTCGCTAACACCACATGTCCAAGAAAAGTAACCTCCCTTAGCTAGAATTCACACTTACTGAATTTGGCATACAACTGCTTCTCCCTCAAAGTCTGTAACACAATCCTTAAGTGTGCATCATGCTAATCCTTATCTTTTGAGTACACCAAAATGTCGTCTATAAAGACTACCACGAACCAATCCAAGTAGGGTTGGAAAACTCGATTCATGAGATCCATGAAAGTGGCAGGTGCGTTCGTCAGCCCGAATGGCATCACCAAGAACTCGTAGTCCCCATAACGAGTTCTGAAAGCTGTCTTATGAACATCTCCCTCCTTAACCCTCAATTGGTGATATCCCGAACGTAGGTCAATTTTTGAGAAAATAGAAGCTCCCTTAAACTGATCAAAAAGATCATCGGTTCTCGATAGAGGGTATTTGTTTTTAACAGTTAACTTGTTTAACTATCGATAGTCGATGCACATTCGCAAGGTTCCATCCTTCTTCTTCATGGATAACACCGGTGCTCCCCATGGAGACACACTTGGTCGTATGAGTCCTCGATCCAACAATTCTTGAATTTGTGCCTTAAGTTCCACCAACTTCTTTGTTTCCATCCGATAAGGAGTGATCGACACCGGAGCCATCCCAGGTAACAACTCAATTCCAAATTCCATTCTCTGCTGGGTGGCAACCCAGGCAGCTCATTAGAAAAGACATCAGAAAAATCCCTAACAATTCTCAACTCCTTAATAGTAAGATTCTTAGCCTTTGTAGTACTAATATAAGCCAAAAAGGCTTCGCATCCCTTTCGTACTAACTTCTCAGCCCTTAACGCCGAAATCATGTTCGACAAATAGTTCTGACGTTCACCAATCACCACTACTTCCTTATCTTCCGCCGTTCTTAACACCATTAGCTTTGCAACATAATCCAAGGTGGCTCGGTGCTTCACCAGCCAATCTATACCTAAGATTAAGTTGAATTCGCTAAACGGCAGCTCCATCAAATCCGCTAAAAAGGTAACCCCTTGGACTACTAAGGGTACCTCCCTAAACAACTTATTCACTCCAACTGATTGCCCTAACGGACTAATCACAGTCATCTCATTTACAGTAACTTCAAACATATCACCCGAAGATTCAGTCTTATTGCATGCAACATATGAATGCGTCGATCCAATATCAATCAATACTGTGTAAGGTAACTCGTATATAAAGAACATACCCGTTATCACATTTGGGGCATCCCAGTCTTCTCGGTGACGAGCAGCATAAACCAAAGCTGACTGTCTCACCTCAGCAGGGCTTGCATTTCTGCTTGGTGCTCCACGTCCATTCCCATTGCAGTTACCACCCCTGTCCTGCCCACGACCCCTTGGCGGCAGCTGACCTTCCCTTGGTGGCTGAGCACCAACTTGGCCCACTGCTGGCACTCGACCTAGCATTTGGGGGCAATCCTTGATCCTATACTCCATAAACCTACAAGGGAAGCAAGCTCCCATCCTCTTCCAACACTCGCCTCTATGGCTTCTCCCACAATCAGCACAATGTGGCACCCCTGGATTAGGAGCAGGGGCCCCTACTCTAACTGGCCCATTATTTCTAGCCCTAGCCCTAGGCCTCTGTCCAACACCGGGAGCCTCAGCCTCCCTCTTATTCTTACCCTTTTCTTTTTCCCGATCTAAGCACTCAGTGCGCTTTACCTCCTTCGCTATCTTTGTTTTTTCCACCAATTTCGAGAAAACTCACTCCCTTTGTGGAGCTATCAATACCTTAAGGCTATCTCTTAGTCCGTCCTCAACCCTAACACAACGCTCATAGTCCGTTGCCACCATGACCCTTGCATACCTACTAAGGCATAGAAACTCCATTTCATACTCCGCCACTGATTTGTTTCCTTGGGTCAAGTTCAGGAACTTCCTCCTTCTAGCATCCACAAAACTTGCACCCACATACTTCCCTTGGAATGCAGCTTTGAAAAACTCCCAAGTGACCCGTTCTGGTTGGGTGCCCTGTTTCATTGTCAACCACCATTGGCAGGCTTCTTCCCTAAGCAGTGACACTGTCCCTTTTAGCTTTTATTCCGGTGAATAGCCTAGGTCCTCTATTATCCTTTCAATGGCCTCCAACTAGTATTTCGCCACGTTAGGAGCCACACCAGCCACGCCCTTAAAGATCTCTGCCCCATTCGATCGAAGTCGCTCCAGAATGGACCCCCGATTTTCAGTGCCATTTTTGGAGCCAGGGACCCTTTCCAAAATTCTCAGCATTGCTTGCGACAATGCATCTTATCTCGCGGCCCAATCATACGGTCCATTCGCAGCCACAGGTGAGGCTGGAGCCTCTTCTACTCCAACATCGGGCATATGGCCCGATGCCGACAATTTAGTCCTAACACTTCTACGACCCCGGCCACAGCCTCTTGCACCTTTTCTAGCACTCATCATCGATTCATGTATTATCTGGATTAGAAATTTTATGAAGTTTTAGTTAGTTTAATAATTATATCAACTAATAATTATATCGATGTTTTATGAAAATATTTAAAGAGAAGATTATTTTCAAAAATCTTCTACAGTTTCAAGTTCCTACGGGCTTCAGTTCCACTCTAAAAAAATCATCTAAAGTACCCCTCTAACTATCTACTGTATCATAATTTGAACATACTTAAGAATAAAAGTACTTACTTGGTTCGACGTCGGAGGCTCGGTGTGCCGTACAACAAGATTTTCCTTTTTCCAAAAAATTGTGATCCAAAATATTTTTTAAAATCCAAATAATAAGTAGAAAAATAAACCAAATAATAATAAGGCCCACTTCACAGCTCGAGTTTTGCAACCTGGGCTCTGATACCACAAAATATAACACCCCAAACCCAGCCCAGACGTTATGGCCGAATCTGGCGCATCACATTGAAGTGTTTTAGCGAAAACCGTGTTTTCATTGAAAACCCTTCTTAAAATAAAAGAAATCTTAATTAACTTATAAAAAAATCTTTTTATTTTTCAATCATGAAAACCTGTTTAAAACAAATGATTTTATGAAAACCTGTCATTTTAAAATTCTGTTGCGGAAGCATAGAAAAACATACTATGATTTAGCAAACCCATGTTCAACATTTCGTAATTACAACGCATGAAAATAAAAACCAAAATAATAACAAAATGGAAGCCTTATTACAATCTGGCCAGAAAAGTACTTAATAAAATAGACACTTGTATGCTTTTAAGAGAAAAACACGTCCATGTTGCCTTGCTAGCTGGCCACCCAGAGTCCCTCCAAATATCGAACCTTCTACTGAGCATCACCTGAAAATAAAATAAAAGAGGGGGTGAGTTTTTGCAAACTTAGTGTGTACAACCCTCGACGAGCAACAAGCATTCAATAAACACTATACATCACATGTAATGCAATCCCATCCCAATAATCCATCCGCTACACACCAGCTCCGTCCCCCGTCACACCATGTAGGGATATAAATATCGACCCACCTATCCAACACCTCTATGGTAGCCTGGTTGTAAAACTACCTGCATTTACACATTGGGCTTAAAACCCGTCGGTGGATCCCCGATTTTCAAGCAACCATGCGATCCTCATATACTTCCTCCGTTCCATGATTCCCAACTCCTATGCAACCTAAGCAGAATATCATATGTATGCATGTCACATCCATAAAACTTACATTCAACACCTAGGGGTATTTTGGTCATTTTAGCCCTTAGGGGCATTTCTATAATTTTCCCTTTCTTTACGATTTTCACTTACCTTGGCCCGTTAACAAATCCCGTAAGCTAAGATGAACGAATACTTTGCACCAGGTAAGATTCCAGAGAAGAGGAGGTGAGTCATTAAGACCGCTTAAGTACCAAGCTCTCCCTAGATCCAATCCTAGACATGCATATACTCGTTGCCACACCTTAACCCTTTGACTTGTCCATGGTCACAATAAATTAATTAAGTTTTATGTAGTCATCATATACTAGGCCCAAAATCCCTTCAAACATGTATATGGCCCACTAGGCCCAATCTCATTCATATGGCCTATTAGGCCCAAATCACATTTATACGACCCATTACGCCCAAATCACATTTATACGGCCCATTAGGCTCAAATCACATTTACAGTCATGTACTCAGACGATTTCCATCACATAGCAACAATAATCAATTTTTGCCTATTATGGGCTCAACAGCCCATCAAGCCCATTAAGCCTATTCTGGCCCGATTGGCCAAATCACAGCCCAAGTCCATGGAATCGCCTATGGGGCCTCAAACAACCTATTGATTTCCTCCTTACGAGTGTTCGTGCACTCGCAAGACTATCGTAGCCCAACTTTCAGCTTTTTGGCATTTTGGCTTTTTGGCTTTTCGGCATTTCGACTTTTGCCGATTCATTGTGTGTGTGTGCAGTGTATGTACACACCTGGTAAGCAAGCATGCTGCGATTCCCTTAGTCACCAACCTACAAACGATATCACCATTCAATTAACCACATGCTTAATACATATCTTTACTAAAACTGGAACCTCACTTTAACCTTACCTTGCGTGATAAGTATAACAACCCCTTCTTAAATTACTAACCACGATCAACTCCTAGATCTGCATCAATCTTAACTATTAGAAACCAGAATAATAGGTGACTTGTATCCAACACAAATCCCCTTACCTTAACTCTGACTATTCGGCCAACTAAGATTAAAAGTACTTACCAAAGCCCCTTACCTGAAGAGCAAATCGGCAGGGATCTAAAACTGAGATTCGATACCTATTCCTACCCAAAATCGATTAGAAGAAGTTAGGAACAATAATCGATACTTTAGCAAAAACCGATTGGAAGAGCAAACACTTACACTAGATTTGGTCAAAGAGTATTCGACTAAGAAAGTTTCTACCCTTTGCGAATTTGTATGGCAAAAGAGAGTTATTCGGCTCCAAGGAAAAAGAAAGAAAAGTCGGCAATGAAGTGGAGGAAGAATGGAAATCGGCACAAGAAAAGAAAGAAAGAAGTAATGCTTTTGGCTTTTTGGATCTTGAAGAGAAAAAGGGTTTCCGGTAACAAGGTGAAAAAAATTTGGCATTAGCCTGGCAACCTTACATTCGGCACCTATTTATAGCCCTAATAGCCGAATTCTTCATGGCTAAATTCCCCATTCAGCTCCAACACTTCCCCCTTCTCATCTCCTCGTTTTCTCCCCTGATCACTCCCCAATCTCTTTCCTAACTTTTCTCTTCTGAACACTCCCATTGGAGTCCATCTTCACACTACTTCCAATTTTCTAGAAGGCCAAAATTAAACTTCTAAAAATACTAAGCTAGGAATCGAACCTTGGATATCCTTGCTAGCCACTAACGCCACCTCCCTACACTCTAAGTGGCGTCACTTAGCCACTCCTCCATTTGGCTTTTTGATGCCATTTTTCCTTTATATTTATTTAAAAGCCCAACTGCTTGCCATCAGGGTTCCTTTAATAATTATACTATAATTCCTTCTACCCCTAAATTCGAACTCAACCCTTGAACCAGACCTACCATCGCATAATTAACACTTAACCTGAATTGGTAAGCACAAAAAAAAAATTTGAGATTTCAGGATTTTTGAGGAGTTACAGGGTAGTACTCATCTTCTTCAACATCAGGTAGGTTAAACAAATCATTGATGGACTTAGAAGTGAGAGGCACCTTTTTCTTCCGAACGAGGACTTCAGTAGCATCTTGTATGGTCAAACTTGCATAGAACTCTCGAACTACTTCATCATCAAAAAGTGAACGAGCATCACAAAATCGTTCCCACTTAAGAGCATTGATTGTCTTTCTAATTGGCACAGGGACAACCCTCAAATCATTACTCTTCAAGTCAAAACCTTTTTCCGACATCATAGGTTGATGCTTGAAAATTGAATCAAATCTCTCTTTCACCTCTTCATCGATTACAATCGTGTTTTCAGGAGTAGTCTTCGACGATCTTGTTCTTTTGTGAGACATGGTATTTTCCTGAAAATTTGGAAAAGTTCTACTTACAGGGGAAGAAGAGAAATCAGCAAGTGGGTAGGATTTGCTTTGGCGAAGAGGTTGAGGCAGCGAAGGCAACGTGTGGCAGCAATGGTGGTTTGTGGCAGCAGTAGCGGCTACGTGCAGCAGTGACGTTGATGCTCTGTCGATTCTCTTATAGTGGCACTAGGTGGTTTCGGTAAAAGAAAAAAATGGACTAGGGGTTTCTTTCGGGATTTGAGGCTAGCGGCGCAAGAAGGGAGTTTATGGATTTTTAGGTTTAAGCAAATTGCTTTAAGGGATATAAAAATTAGTAAAACGAAGAGGGGTTTATAAAGGGAAAACTAGGGCAACATGTAGCAAAAATTTAGCTACATTAAGGTTACTTGGGCGGCAAGCAAGGAAGTGGTGACAATAGGTGTGGATTTTTCCCTCCTATCTGTTGTCTTGGGCCTCAAATTCAGACTATATTTACAAACTTATTCAACAAAGAGAAACTGATTAGTACTTGGGCCAAATTTGACCCCCTTTATTAATATAAACAAAATAAATTAAACTTAGAAAAAAACTTTTTAAATCTTAATTAGAAAATTTCTTCTTAACAAATTACATTAAATTAATTCCCAAGAAAGGTTGGAGGAGTCACAGTAGTCCTGCTTAAGTTCCAATCTCCTTAGACAGAACTAATTAAATATACTAAATTAAGAAAATAAATTCTAACTATTTATTTATTTACAAAACAAGTTCATGAAAAATCAAGGGTCTATTAATTTGAACGAGGATTCAACTCACTCAACATCACCATCCCAATAATGTTTGAGATGTTGACCATTAACTTTAAACGTACCTCCGTAATTATCGTATAATTCAATAGCTCCATAAGGATAAACTCGATAGATGGTATACGGTCCTTTCTATCGGGATTTCAGCTACCCAGGAAATAACTTCAACCTTGAATTAAACTACAACACCTTTTGACCTTTTTTAAATTCGTGAGGTTGTATATGACTATCATGCAATGTTTTTTTTATCTTTCTTTACACATTTTGGCATTCTCATAGGAAAACAACTTCAGCTCTTCCAACTCATCCAATTGTAACATCCTTATCTCACCGGCTTGCCTGAGATCAAAATTCAACTTCTTCAAAGCTTAGTGAGCTCTATTCTCCAACTCTAATGGCAAATGACATGCCTTCCCAAAAACTAACTGATAAGGGTCATTCCTAACGGTGTATTAAATGTTATTTGATACGCCCATAATGCATCATCGAGCCTTCAAGACCAATCTTTTCTGCTAGGGCATACTACCTTTTCAAGGACACCTTTGATTTCATGGTTCAATCTTTCAACTTGTTCATTAGACTGAGGGTGATAAGCAGTAGCAATCTTGTGTTTCACATCATATTTTTCAAGTAACCACTTAAGCCATTTGTTCACAAAGTGAGATCCTTCATCACTAATAATAGCTCTTGGTGTCCCAAATCGTGTAAACATATGCTTATGTAGGAATCGCATGACTACCTTAGCATCATTTGTAGGGTATGCTTTAGCTTCAACCTATTTGGACACATAATCCACAACAACTAAGATGTATTTGTTCCCACTCTAAGAAGAAAACGATCCTAAGAAGTCAATGCCCCATACATCAAATAATTCAATCTCCAAAATATTTGTTAAGGGCATTCCATTCCTCCATGATATATTTTCGGTCCTTTGGCATTTATCACAGTTCTTCACATAAGCATCTTTAAATAGCGTAGGCCAAAAGAAACTTGCTTGCAAAATCTTTGCTGTAGTATGTGCACCACCAAAGTGTCCCCCACTTAGAGATGAATGGCAATGATATAAGATCTCAGCAATCTCTAGCTACACACTTTTAGATTATATTATCTGCACACTGTTTTAACAAGAACAGGTCCTCCCAGAAATAATACCGACTATCATGAAGGAATTTCTTCCTTTGTTGGTATCTCATTTCTTGAGGAATTATTCCACATGCAAGATAATTGGCAAAACCAGCAAACCAAGGTGTTTCATGAATTCGACTCACCTCAAATAAGTGCTCATCTGGGAAATTTTCGTTGATAGGCACATGTGATTGAGTTACCTCATTTTGCTCCAACCTCGACAAATGATTAGCTACTTTATTTTCAACACCTTTTTTATCTTGGATCTCAAGGTCGAATTCTTGGAGTGAAAGTATCCAACGAATTAGCCTCGGTTTCGCATCTTTCTTCGTGAGCAAGTATTTAATGGCCGCATGGTCAATAAATACTGTAACTTTGGTACCTATAAGATATGAGCAAAATTTGTCAAAAGCAAAAACTATAGCAAATAGTTCCTTTTCAGTTACTGTATAATTGAGTTGGGCTATTGTCAAGGTTCTACTTGCATAGTAAATGGGGTGGAATGCTTTATTTCTTCTTTGACCCATCACAGCTCCAACAACATAGTCACTTACATTGCACATCAACTCAAAAGGTAAGTTCCAATTGAGTGTAATGATTATTGGGGTTGAGATTAATCGTTTTTCAGCTCTTCAAAAGCTTCTAAACATGCTTTGTTAAAATTGAAGATTGTATCTTTCTCTAACAACAAACACAACGGTTTAGAAATTTTAGAAAAATCTTTGATAAACCTTCTGTAAAAATCGGCATGGCCTAAGAAAATTTTGGCTCCTTTCACATTCATTAGGGCCGGTAATCTTTCAATTACATCCACTTTTGCTTTGTCGACTTCAATTCCTTTCTTTGAAATTCTATGCCCTAAGACAATCCCTTCCTTAACCGTAAAATGGCATTTTTCCCAGTTAATGACAAGATTCATCTCTTCACATCTCTTCAGTACCTTAGCCAAATTACTCAAACAAATATCATAAGTGTTACCCAAAATAGAAAAATCATCCTTGAAAACCTCAACAAAATTTTCAACCATATCAGTGAATATTGCCATCATGCATCGTTGAAAGGTTACAGATGCATTGCATAAACTAAAAGGCATTCACCGAAAAGCAAACGTACCATACGAACAAGTAAATGTTATTTTATGTTGGTCTTCCGGAGCTACAATTATTTGGTTATATCCCGGATAACCATAAAAAAAAAATAGAATTCATTACCTGCCAGTTGATCTAACATCTGATCCATAAAAGGCAAAGGAAAATGGTCCTTCCTAGTGGCTTTATTTAGCTTTTCTGTAGTCAACACAAATTCTCTAACCAGTAACAGTTCTTGTAGAGATCAATTCGTTACACTCATTCTCAGCAATCGTAATTCCATCTTTCTTTGACACACACTGCACCAGACTTAGCCACGAACTATCTGAAATAGGATAGATTATTCCTGCATCTAGCTATTTGATCACTTCCCTTCTCACAACTTCCTTCATAATATGATTAAGCCTCCTTTGCCCATCAATTCGACCTCTATCACCTTCTTCTAAAATAATTTTATGCATGAAAAAAGAAGGACTTATACCTTGAATATCAGCTATGGTCCAACCAATTACTTTCTTAAATTTCTTTAGAACAGTAATTAGTTACTCCTCTTGATCTTTTGTCAGTTCTACTGAAATAATCATAGGCAAAGTGGAACAGTCACCTAAATAAACGTATTTCAAATGGGAAGGAAGTACCTTTAGTTCGAGTGTAAGTGGTTCTTCGATTGACAATTTCAGTTGCACCAATTCTCTGACTTCCAACTCCAACAGTTCAAACCGTGTGGATTAAATAAAATTTCTCGGATTAGCTTCCATCAAAGCCATGTTTTCTTCACCTTCTTCATCCTCCAAAAGGTCAAGATCTAAGGCTTTCTCCAATGGATCTTCTACAGAATGGCTTTCCATAGAAACCAAGGTTTCTATTTCTTTCATAACTGAACACTCTTCTGTCAGATCGAGAAATTTCATTGCTTTAAGAATGTTAAAAATTTCCTAATCAACTTGAACTCGCATGGTGAGTTCACTTTTCTACACATCAATTAACGTTCTTCCTGTGGCTAGAAAAGGTCTCCTAAGGATAATTGGCACTTCCTTATCTACTTCAAAATCTAGAATAATGAAATAAGTAGGAAAAATAAATTTATTGACTCTTACCAAAACATCCACGATCTTTCCCTCAGGATATGCTAAAGATCGATCTGTTAGTTGGAGCATCACAGTTACATGTCTTACTTCTCTTATCCCTAGCATCTTGAAAATAGACTTAGGCATCAAGTTGACACTTGCTTCTAAGTTACACAAAGCTTTACCACAATAAGATTCACCAATGTTACAGGGTACCGTAAAGCTTTCTAGATCCTTCAATTTCGGTGGCAGCTTGTTCTGCAAGAACGCACTGCATTCCTTCGTCAGGGCGACAGTCTTATACTCACTCAAACGTTTCTTCTTGGATAGTGCATCCTTCATAAACTTCACATAATTCGAGATTTTTTCTAAAGCCTCTACCAACGGAATATTGATGTGTAGCTGCTTCAGAACATCCAAAAACTTCTTGAATTGCACCTCCTGTTTCTGCTTGTGTTGCTGCAATCTTTGTGGATATAAAGGTGATGGAACTTTTGGTTGAACCAAACAACTTTTCTGAGTAGGTAAATCTACATCCAAAGAAGATGTTAAAGTATCTGAATTCATTAAGTTAGGATTTACCTTATCAGTCTTTACAGATTCTGATTCCTTTGGTGTAGGAATTTCAACAGCTAGTTGACTTTCCTCATTTTCAACAAGCTCGTCTTCGACATCAATCAATTGGGGTTCCAAAATTTTACCATTTTGTAATGCCACTGCCTTGATATGTTCTTTACCCAAGTTTCTTGGATTCTCAGTATTGCTCGGCAATGTTCCTTGCGGTCTATTACGAAGCTCCGTAGCTAACTGACCCATTTGGTTTTCCAAATTTTTTAGTGTTGTTGCTTGGCTTTGGATCAAGCGTCATTCTTTGCCATGTATGCTTTCAACAAGTTCTCCAAAATATTTGATGATTCAACTTGAGCTGGTTTTGGAGCTTGCTGATTAAACCCTTGAGATTGGTTGAGTCTATTTTGCATAAAGTTGTTGATTACTCCATTTCCTTGGTTGCTCCAAGAAAAGTTGGGGTGATTACGCCACGGAGGATTATAGAATTTGGACTGGGGTCCTTGTCCACTCCTATTTTGATGTTGGCTCCCCACATAGTACACTGACTCAGGATTCAATGGGCAATTCTCGAAAGAATGACCTTCCCCACAGTACACACAGGAAACTACTTCAAATGGACTTAGTGACTGAGCTACAAAATTATTAGCACTATTAGCGGTAAACTGCTTTAACATAGAATAAATAGATGATACTTGAGCTGATAATGAAGTGAGGGCATTAACTTCTTGAACTCTAGCTATACGTCTTCCTAAAGCTGTTCGATTTGTTGGCCATTGATAGTTATTGCTTACGATCCTCTCGATGATCTCATAAGCCTCATTATAAGACAGACAAAATTATACCATTCACAAAAGCATCTACCATCAATCTTGTATGTGCATTGAGACCATTATAGAATGTCTCCAACTGGATACAATGAGTAATCCCATGATGAGTACACTTACGAAGTAACTCCTTGAATCGCTCCCAAGCCTCATACAAAGACTCGTCATCCAATTGTTGGAAAGTTGTGATCTCGTTCCTCAACTTAGCATTCTTACTAGGCGGGAAATACTTAACCAAAAATATCTCTACTGATTCTTGCCATGTAGATATGGAACTTGATGGCAATTAATTGATCCATGCTCGTGCTCGATTTCGCAACGAGTATGGAAGCAACTAGTATGGAAGCAACTTTAACCTCAGTGTGTCTTTAGTCGCACCGGCTATCTTGAATGAATCACTCACTTTCATAAACAATCAAAGGTGAAGATGTGGATCTTCTGTTGGCATACCACTAAATTGGCCCACTGTTTGGAGCATTTGAAACATCACTAGTTTCAATTCAAATTGGGTTGCCTCAATATCTGGCCTTCTAATTCTTGGATTTAACTCATTGAAAAATGGCACAACATATTGTCTGATGCATCGATCCCTATCATCAGCACTGAGGATGGAATTTCGTCATGATCACCTTCATTACCTTGTTCTTGATTCTGATTTCCAAGGTTCATCTTGACTAGTCTTTGAGTTGTTCGTCCACATCTTCTTTGTCTGAAAGTTCGCTCAATTTCAAGGTCTACTGGGAGTTAATCAATAATCTGATCTATTCTCATAAACACCTAAAAAAAATCACAAAATTAAAAAGAATAAGTTAGTACTATTATAAATAACCAAATTGAAAATAAATAATTTCACAAAAAATGACTATGGCAACAGTTGACAATCCTTGGCAACGGTGCCAAAAACTTGTAATGCTCGAGTTTGTGCAAGAGTACACAGTCGTTATCAAGTAATAAGTAAGTATCGAGTTATCGTCTCCATAGGGATTGTATTCGTGCTAAGTCACTCAATTATAAAAATATTATTAACAACTTGGTAAATAGAAACACAATTTGATTTGGAAGTATTGATTAAAATTATGCAAAATTAATCTAGATGCAATGATCCCTAATGTGATTTATCCTAACATGCAACTATATGAATAAAATAGATTTTACCAGAATTAACACAGTAAGCAACAATTATAACATAAATAAGCTAGGACAATTACTTTAATTAAACTCAAATTATTATCAACATGCTTATCAATATTCGGAAAAACATTCCATGGCAACTTGATCTTTCATGAGATTGGAAACCACATTAGGTCCCTTCGGAATCCTTTACTTAGCAAATATGCATTTTATTGATCCTTATTTACTAAGGGTTTCTTAGTATTCGTGTGAGGTAATAGGGACGTGTTAGGTTTGAAACAGTTTAATCACACAAATCTAAAAACTATACAGATAACAGAGCCTGGTTAGGGTTGTTATGCAACCTGCAATTTAATCGGGTCAGGATCTAAATTGAGCATGCACATTTCAATTATACATCTATTAGCCATCGTCTGGTTAGGATCGCTTAGCTAATTCAGGTGCATTTAAATCACGTATGAACGAAATATAGACTTGATTTTAATTGAAAACATGATCGATTGAAGCACAAACATTATAAGCATGAATCAAATAATTATTATTTAATCAAAGCAATCATCCTAACTTAAATAAAATTAAGCTATCATTGTTGTAAACAATAATAGTGAACACATAGCAAACATTCTTGAATTAAGTTAAAGAAAAGAAAGATTAAACCCAAATCAAAGTGGCTATCACCCAAGACTCTGACTGATGAGGGCTCCTGGGCTCCTTCGTTCCTTCGTTTTGCTCCTTTGATGATTGCTCTCCAATGTAACCAACCAAAGGGCTCTTTAAGAGGCTAATTTGCTAAAAATCCTTATGCAAAGATGATGATAGGCATGAGGGGGAAAGAAAGCTAAGGGAGTTAAGAGAGGAGAGAATGATGAATGAGTGAGGGATGATTAGAAAAATGAGAAATGGGGTCTTATTTATAGGTGAGGCAAGGGAGTTATTTTGCTAAAAATATGAGTGTCCATCTTTTAAAAATTCATCCAAGGGTGGCCGGCCATGATTTGTGGAAATGTGGCTGATTTTTTCTTGATTTAAGTGTCACAACATCATCAGGATTAAGACTCGGTCAATTGCAAATCTTTGGGTAAATCTTTGGTTTCTTTAACTCTTCAAGGGCTTTGTGTAATTAAACCAAAATTTGATTTATGAACATCCACATGCAGCTGAATTTTGGGTTGACTTGGTCCACCATTTGGATGGTTTTGTAATCAGCATAAAGCTCTCAGACTTGTCCAATAATAGTAGATAATTTAGACCAAAGAATATAGTTTAACCACTTTAATTAAACAATTTAATTAATTAATTAAAACCCAATTTATTAATGAAATATATTAGAATATATTATTAAATATAACTTTATATTTTATTATTTAATTTAATCATGCATGGCCCACTTTATAGCTTGAAAATACAACATGCTCAAATTAATATAAAAGAAGCTATTTTCTGCATGAAAACTATATAATAAAGCATAAAATTACATTTTAATAATTTCTATGTCCAATTTTATATTTTCATATTTTCATTAACTAATTAAACAATTACTTGGTTTTAACAATAAATTTAAGTAAAAAGGTGATGAATTATATAGGAAAATCCTATATATTTTTCAGTTTACAGTACCTCGAACGAATACGAAGAAACCCTTAGTAAATAAGGATCAGTAAAATGTGTATTTACTAAGTAAAGGATTCTGAAAGGACCTAATGTGGTTTCCAAACTCATGAAAGATCGAGTTGCCATGGAATATTTTTTCGAATATTATTAAGCATGTTGATAATAAATTGAGTTTAATTAAATTAATTGTCCTAGTTTATTTATGTTATAATTGTTGCAAATTGTGTTTAAATTTTGCTAAAATCTATTTCATCCATATAGTTTGCATACTTAGGTTAAATTACATTAGGGATCATTGCATTTAGTTTCATATACTTAATTTTTCATCACTTCTCAATTATATTATTTTTATTTACCAAATTGTTAATATAATTTTACAAATTAAGTGACTTAGCACAAATACAATCCCTGTGGAGACGATAACTCGATACTTACTTATTTCTTGATAACAACTATGTACACTTGTACAAACCTACGTGTTACAAGTTTTTGGTGCCATTACCGGGGATTGTCAACTGTTGCCATAGTCATTTCTTTCGTGAAATTATTTATTTTCAATTTGATTTATTTCTAACATTACTAACTTATTCTTTTTAATTTTGTGAATTTCTTTTCAGGTGTTTATGAGCATAGATCGGATTATCGATTTACTCCCTGAAGACCCTGAAATTGAGCGAACTTTCAGACAAATAAGACATGAACGAACAGCTTAAAGACAAGTCAACATGGACCTTGGAAATTAGAATCAAGACCAAGGTAATGAAGCCAATCACGTACGAAACCCTATCCTCATTGCCGATGATAGGGATTGATGCATTAGACAATATGCTGTGCCACTTTTCAGTGAGTTAAATCCAGAAATTAGAAGGCCAAATATTGAGGCAACCCAATTTGAATTAAAACCAGTGATGTTTCAAATGCTCCAAACGGTGGGCCAATTCAGTGGTATGCCCACAGAAGATCCACATCTCCACCCTCGATTGTTTATAGAGGTAAGTGATTTATTCAAGATAGCTGGTGTGACTGAAGACGCATTGAGGTTGAAGTTGTTTTCGTACTCGTTGTGAGATCGAGCACGAGCATAGCTTAATTCACTGCCACTGAGTTCCATGTCTACATGGCACAAATTAGCAGAGAGATTTTTGGTTAAGTATTTCCCACCTAGCAAAAATGCTAAGTTGAGGAACGAGATCACAACTTTCCAACAATTGAATGACGAGTCTCTGTATGAGGCTTGGGAGCGATTCAAGGAGTTACTTCGTAAGCGTCCGCATCATGGGATTCCTCATTGTATCCAGTTGGAGACATTCTATAATGGCTTGAATGCACATACTAGATTGATGGTAGACGTTTCTGCGAATGGTGCAATTTTGTCTAAGTCTTATAATGAGGCTTATGAGATCATCGAGAGGATCACGAGTAATAACTATCAATGGCCAACAAATCGAACAGCTTCAGGAAGACATATAGCCAGAGTTCATGAAGTTGACGCCCTCACTTCATTATCAGATCAGGTATCATCTATTTCCTCTATGTTAAAACAGTTTATCGCTAATAGTGCTAATAATTTTGCAGCTCGGCCACTAAGTCCGTACGAAGTTAGTGTACTATGTGGGGAACCAACATCAAAATAGTAGTGGACAAGGACCCTAGTCTAACTTCTACAGTCCTTCATGGCATAATCATCCTAACTTTTCTTGGAGCATGTAACGCCCCAAAAGTTATATTTTTGTTTCTGGGAATTTATGACACAACTATGTATTTGCTTCAGTTGTTAACTACTTTGGGTGTGTGTGTGAGGTCCCAAGTTCAAGCCCTAGCTTTGGAAAATTTTGGTTTTTTCCTGAATTAAGCCTTAACTTCTATTACAGCAGGCTTATATTAAGTTATTTGTAACTTCATATCAGAATGGGCTTATTGGTCTGGTGGTTAAGTGATGTGTTGGTATGCTAGAGGTCTTGTGTTCGAATTCCAGCATGAGCAAAAATGATATATTTTTGCTCGGTTCTGTGCTAGAGTTCCGGTGGAGCCAAACTCTTAGGTAGTTGTGATTGTGTGGGTTAGTGGGGGATAAAAATAAGGATTGTGCCATCTATTAGGTTCCTTTCTTTCTTCTCAATTTCGGTTCCTTCTTCTTTTTCCCTAAATTTTTTAACGCCGTTCTTCTTTTTCCCCTCTTTGTTTTTACCTCTTTTCAATTGTTGATTTCTCCTTTTCGTTTCGCTCGTTCTTGCTTTGCTAAGGTCTGCACTTCGCTCTGTTGACAGTGGTAAGTGATTTAGGAGTAGTGTCATTTCGGTTTTAAGTTATTGAACGGAGGTTTTATTTTTTGTTTTGCCAGTAAGGAATTTGGTGGAATGGGGCTATTACTGTGCTGATTTGTAGTCGAATCGTTAAGTTGTTGAGGGTAAGTTGAGCCTTTTTTTAAGCGTTGTCATTGGTTTCATTATTGCATGTTCAATCATGATTAAGTTCGATTCTTAATTTTGGTGTGGCAATTATAGGTTTTGGAGTGCTCAGGATTGCTTTCACTGTGAAATCTAATCAGGTGTGTACTCAGAAACACGAAAAATGGGAATCGAAGAAAGCTAAAAAATGAAACTGTCGACGCCACACGGGCGTGTGGTTGCCTGTGTGGTAGGCCATGTGGCAGCACACGGGCATGTGATTGACGAGCCAGGCTGTGCGCACAAGGCACGGGCGAATGACACGACTGTGTGATGGGTGATGAGGTCGTGTGCAACACGGCCATGTTGATTATATCTCAACATGGTGTATAAGGTTGGATAGAGATGGTGTGTAGAGGCTGGTCGGTAGGATTCTAATATTCTGATCTGCATTCTGTATCTAAGTTAGGCTAAGGCCCTAATTTATGCCTGATTCTGTAATGGGCGTAGGCCCAAACTGTATATACATGATTGATTTCTGATATTCTGTTGTGTGCATCTTTTTAGTGGGGATAACACACTGAGTTGTGAAACTCATCCTCTTCTGTTTAATCTGTTTAGGTAATTCCCAGCAATAGAAGATCGGTGTAGCGAATGACTCGACGGTGGCCACATGTAATAACTTTAGACCATTTCCATTGGCTTTTTCGGTTTTGGAGTTCCTATTTATTTGGGGTTTTGTTGTAATTTTGGACTTTGGAATTTTTGGCTTTAATTTCGGCTTTTGAATTATTGATGATTTTATTACTGATAAGCACGACTAAAATCTAGTTTTCTCTAAAGCAAATAGTTTTCCTAAAATAAAAGATTTTATAAAGCTTCCGCGTAAAAAGGATATGTTGTAAAGCAAACCAGCGTGAACACATTTTTTTTCAGTCTAAGTAAAGGATAACAACTGAAACGATTTTTATGTATCGATGCGTTTAAAAAATACTCTCATGTGACATCGCCAGATTCGGCCATAACGTCTAGGCCGGGTTTGGGGTGTTACATTTAGTGGTATCAGAGCCAGGTTACAAAACTCGGCTGTGGATTTGGATTTTAAACTTGGTTTTAAAGAAATGAATTGTAAATGTTTTGAAGTATTTTTGGGAATAAGTGGTACACCGAGTCTCCGGGGCTGATCCTGCAAGTTTTTTAAAACTTTGTTTAGAATTGTCTTAAAATATGATTTTAATATTCTGAAACTACTTCAGGTATTATACCATATGAGAACCACTATAGTTAGTGTATACTGAAACCTATAGAGAGACTTCGACTTACAAAAACAAACTCTGAACTACTAATACTGTACTGCATAAAATATCTGTTAATAAAATATTGAAACTATTAACTAATGCATAAAACTGTTAATACAGATAAATTTTGAAATTTACGATGAGCGCACATGGTACTCGTGGACGGGGTACTAAAGGTCGTGGCAGAGGCCGTAGAGGGGCTCAAGCAGGGTCCTCATCATCTAGGAATCTGCTGAATTTGGACACGAGTGAGACGCCAGTGTCGCCTGCTGCTGAGACTGGGTCTCGTGATCGCATGGTTGGGGACAGTGCATTGTCCCAGGCTATGCTCAGAATTTTGGAGAGGGTCGCTGTGCCCAATGCTAGATCTGGGGAAGAGGGCTGGTTATGGAATGACTCCAGTCCAATGGGGCTGAGTTATTTCAGGGTGTCATTAGAGTCGCCCCTAATGTGGCCGAGTATTGGATGGAGGCCAGAGAAAGAATTATGGATGATTTGGACTTTACTACGGAGCAAAAGCTTAAAGGGGTTGTTTCTCTACTTCGTGACAAGGCATACCAGTGGTGGCTGACAGTTAAGGAGGGCGCCCAGCCCAAACGATTGACTTGGGAGTATTTTAAGACAGCATTTCAGAGTAATTATGTGGGAGCTAGTTATATTGATGCTAGGAGACGTGAGTTCTTAAATCTCACCCAGGGTGATCGATCGGTGGCCGAGTATGAGGCCAAATTTCTGAGACTGTGCTGTTATGCGCGAGGCATGGTGGCGATTGAATATGAGAGATGTGTTTGTTTTGAGGATAGCCTCAGGGATAATCTAAGGGTGCTGATAGCTTCGTAGAGGGAGCGTGAGTTTGCTATTCTGGTCGAGAAGGCCAAGATTGCTGAGGATGTTAAGCGCGCAGAGCGCCAGAACAGGGATCGCGAGAGGGGTAAGAACGAGAGGGATTCAGAGCCCTTGAGTTCTAGGATGAGACCTAAGAAAAAGGCCAGATTTGATTGGCTAGTTAGAGTTAGGCCACCTGTTGCGCTTACTAGGATCTTATCTTATGGGCGTTGTGGTAGACGCCATTCGGGCTAGTGTTGGAGGACTACTAGGGCATGTCTGAGATGAGGGTCCACTGAGCATCATGTTAGAGATTGTCCACTGAGAACTGATCAGATGCAAGCTCTGGTTACTGGGACTGCACAGTCGCTGAGGGTAGTTCAGAAGCCATCTAGGGGCTGTGGGCAGGCTAGAGGTGGTAACGGCATGGGCCAAGGATAAAGAGCACCGAGCAGAGGTGCTGGACATACAGAGAGGCGAGCCAGCCTTCTCTTATCTATGCTGCTTGTCCCTGAGAGGACCGAGATCCTCTAGATGTCATTACGGGTATGGTTTTAATTTATAATGTACCTTATCTTGCATTGATAGACATAGGCTCTACACACTCTTACTTTGCTAGCACTGTGTCTAAAACTTTGGGGACTCCAGCTAAGAATACCGATAGTGAGGTGACTGTGTTGAGCCCATTGGGACAATCTGTCCGGGTTAGTTGGTTGTATAGAGACGTTCCGTTAGATGTTCAAGGGATAGTATTTCTGGCTGATCTGATGGAGCTTCCATTTGGGGAGTTTGATTTGATATTGGGGATGGATTGGCTGGTAAAGCACCAAGTAAGTCTGGATTGTGCGACGAAGAGAGTCGTCTTAAGAACCGAGGAGGATATTGAGGTAGTTGTAATTGGGGAAAGCTAGAATTATTTGACTAATGTGATTTCTGCGCTGGTAGCAAAAAAGTTGGTTCGGAAAGGATGTGAGGCATTATTTAGCCTACATTAGTGTTTTTGATTCTGGGGACTCTTCGGTTATGTAACACCCCTTACCCGAGACCGTCCCCGGAGTCGAGCAAGAGGCGTTACCAGACTTATCTTACTTATTCGGGGCATAAAAAAATTCTACTTTTAAAAAATTAATTCACTCACATTCATCCAATAAATCCCTAAAAAGTTCCCTCGAGGCCCTAAATGTGCAATTAGAACGGTTCGAGACCAAACCGGGAACATAAAAAAAATTTCAATTACTTACACAAATCAAAACGATTTATTTCACTATTCATAATAAAATTGTCCACCTGCGTAACAGTTGCTAAATTAATTATAAATTTAAATCCGTAAATTTTCCTTAAAACTAGACTCATATATCTTCTTACCATAATTTTTTCAGAATTTTTGGTTTGGCCAATTAGTACAGTTTATTCATTAAAAGTTCCCCTGTTTTGCAGTTCAGCAGACCTGACCTCTCTTCACTTAAAATTGATTATTTAATTTTAAAGAATTTTGATAATGTTTTCATTTGTTTCTAATAAAAACAGACTCACTAAGGAATCTATATATATAAACTATGACTTATAATTATTTTTTTACAATTTCTAGTGATTTTCCAAAGTTGGAACAGGGGATCACAAAGTCACTCTGAACCAGTCTTACAAAAATTTACATATCTCAGAATATAGACTTTCTTTTCTTGCTATGTTTCTTTTTTATGAAAATAGATTCAATAAGATTTAATTCTATATCTTATTCACCATTTAATTCCATATCTAAAATTTTTAGTGATTTTTCAAATTCACGTCACTGATGCTGTTTCCTAACTGTTCCATGGCCAACTCTTACTCTTTCATAATTTCTTTGCATCAAACCTCATTTAGGCATACATAATACTATAACATATTATTATTTAGCTATATCATAAGCTAATCATTACCAAGTATTCACATGTCATTCTTTAATCATATCATAAGGACACACACAAAAAATAGCCAAGTCCCTATATATGCCATAAATTAAATTATTTCTAGTCACAAAATATCGAGATAGCTCGTTGATAGTGTGAGGCGATCTTCGATGTCCTTATGATTTTTTGAGTTGGCTTTGCGATAATATATAAAAAAAAGAGAAAAGAAAGGGAATAAGCATAAAGCTTAGTAAGTTTGCACGTAACTAAATAACAACATTCTAAATGAATTATCTCTTTCTTATCTTATCAAAACCACTATAACCTTTAAACCCATATGCATAAGTCTTGAATTCTTACCTGAACCTCTCAAACATGTACTTATCTTACCTTTCCCTTGGTACACTCTTTGAATTTCCAGTTGAACCACTTGGAATACTAAGGATACACGGGTACCTTTCCTTTTTAAACTTACCATTGCCATGTCTTGACATGGTCTTACATCCTTGCCTTATGAACTCACCATTGCCATGCCTTGGCATGGTCTTACATGGGATCTTTGCCTTATAGTAGTTTATCAATGCCATGTCTTGACATGGTCTTACATGATTTCCTTGCCTTGTAAAACTTACCAATGCCATGCCTTGGCATGGTCTTACTTGGTATCCTTAAACCCTAATGTCATGACATTTGTATCCTACACATTCCTAAGGTTCAACCGGGACTTTTAAGTACCATTTCTCCGTCAATTCTTACTTGAATCATCAAGGAGTAAATTCACAAAATAAATATATAGATGCTGAAAAATAACATCATTAATTATAAATAACAAAACATTGTATTTATTTACCGCAAACTTACCTTGATACAAAATATGATAAAATATTTTGATTTAGTCCTCAACCTTTTTCTTTCCTCAGTCTAACCCTAAATTTCATTTTTCTTGATCTATAATAGCAAATTTAACTTATTTAATATTCACATTTATCAAAATAGTCCTTAACTCTAACTTTGGCAAAATTATGATTTTGTCCCTAAACTTTTGCATATTTACACTTTTTCCCCAAAACTTGGAAATGAAACTTTATCCCTAAATCTTATGTTTTATGACATGCTGATCATTTATCTACAGCAACATCAAATTCCCACTCTAACATGTACTTATGACCATTAGGTATTTTTACCGATTATGTTATTCTACTCGTTTTCTCTTAAAATCGCTTAGCTCAAGTCGTTTAACATAATTTCAAGCTTCATATTCTATCATAAAACATCAAAATAAACACATTTCACCTATGGGTATTTTTCCAAATATGAACCCTAGGTTAAATTATTGCTAGAAGCTAAATCAAGTTACTGAGGCTTCAAAAACGTAAAGAACATTAAAAACGGGGCTTGGAATCACTTACTATTGAGCTTGGAAGCTTGACAAAACCTTAGCTATGGAGAACCCTTGAAATTTTAGCCTAATGAATAAGATGGGCACATTTTGCCATCTTTTTCCCTTTTTTAATCTTTTAATTACCAAATAACTAAAATACCCTTCATTAAAACTTTAGTTATTTTTACCTATGTATGTCCATTTTTGTCCATGAAAACCTAATTATCTAATTACCATTTAAGGACCTCTACTTCAATTATGCTCTTCAATTTAATCCTTTAGCATCTAAAACTCATATTTATCAACTTTTACAATTAAGCCCTGGTAGGCAAATTAAGCATGCTATCTATAAAATTTTCCATCGATACTCTAACACATGCATCTAATCATTTGGTAAATTATAAAATTAATAAAAATAAAATTTTCTATCTCAGATTCGTGGTTTCATAACCACTGTTCCGTTTAGGCCCTATTTTGGGATGTTACAGGTTAAGGATATCAAAACCGTGAGGGACTTTCCAGATGTGTTTCCTGAGGAACTACCGGGTTTGCCTCCTAGCCTAGAGGTGGAGTTTGGGATTGAGTTGATCCTTGGTACAGCTTTGGTGTCTATCGCGCCCTACCAAATGGCACCGAAAGAGCTGACGGAACTTAAGTCTCAGATTCAGGAGCTGTTAGATCGCGGGTTCATTCGTCCCAATGTGTCTCCGTGGGGAGCACCTGTTCTTATTGTAAAGAAGAAAGATGGAACAATGAGGATGTGCATACGCTATTTTTAGTTGAACAAGCTAATGATCAAGAATAAGTACCCACTCCCGAGGATAGATGACTTATTCAACCAATTCAGAGGGGCCCCTGTATTTTTTAAGATTGATCTACGTTCAGATTATCATCCATTGAGAGTTAAGGAGGTCGATGTGCATAAGACGACATTTAGGACTCGATATAGACATTATGAGTTCCTAGTTATGCCCTTTGGTTTGACTAATGTACCAGCGACATTTATGGATCTGATGAACTGGGTATTTCAGCCCCACTTAGATCAGTTTGTAGTGGTGTTCATCAACAGCATCTGGGTATATTCTAAGGTAGAGGATGAGCACGACGAGCATCTCAGAGTGGTTCTATAGATTCTTCGTGAGAAACAGTTGTATGCGAAGTTCAGCAAGTGTGAGTTTTGGCTTCAGAAAGTAACATTTCTAGGACATGTAGTTTCTGCGGAGGGTATACAAGTTGATCCTCGTAAGATTGAGGCAGTGTTGGATTGGAAACGATCGAAGAATGTGTTTGAGATCCGTAGCTTTCTAGGGCTGGCAGAATATTATCGACGTTTCGTAGAAGGGTTCTCCTTGATCGCATCTCTGTTGACTAAGCTTCTGCGTAAGGGAGTTCCTTTCACTTGATCAGATGCATAGCAAGAGAGCTTTGATAAGCTCAAGACTTTTTTAACTCAGGCTCCTGTTTTGATATAGCCTGAGCTCGATAAAGACTTCGTGGTTTACAATGATACGTCACATGTGGGTTTAGGCTGCGTACTGATGCAAGATGGAAGGGTGGTTGCTTATGCATCTCGTCAACTCAAGGCTCATCAGGCTAATTATCTGACACACGACTTGGAGTTAGTAGCGGTAGTCTTCGCTCTGAAAATCTGAAGGCACTATCTGTACAGTGAGAAGTGTACTATCTACACTGATTGTAAGAGCCTCAAATATCTCCTCTCCCAGATAGAGTTGAATCTTTAGCAGCATAGATGGGTTGAGTTGCTTAAGGATTATGACTGCACCATCGAGTATCATCCTGGAAAGGCCAACGTGGTGGCTGATGCGTTGAGTCGTAAGGCTATGACTGACTTGAGAGTGATTCGACTCAGTTTATTTGACGATGGGAGTCTATTGGCAGAACTTCAAGTGAAACCAACATGGCTTAATCAAATCAGAAGTAAACAGATGGGGGATAAGTTTCTTGAGTTGCATTTCCGTCAAGTTGAGACTAGTGTGACTATTGATTTTGGGATGAATAAGGATGGGGTATTGTGTTTCCATGGTTGGATTTGTGTACCGAATGATGAAGACTTGAGACAGTTGATTCTGAGGGAAGCGCATAGTAGCCCTTATGCTATGCATCCCGACAGAAATAAAATGTATCAAGATCTGCAAGATTGATATTGGTTACCAGGGTTGAAGCGAGAGGTTATCGACTTCGTGGCTCGCTGCTTGACTTGTTAGCAGGTTAAGGCTGAGCGTCAGCTACCTTCGGGTTTGCTGCAGCCAGTTAAGATATCGATGTGGAAATAGGAGTGAGTAATGATGGACTTCGTTAGTGGGTTACCTCTAACACCTACTAAGAAGGATTCTGTATGGTTCATCGTGGATCGATTGACCAAGTTTTCTCACTTCATTCCGATCAGAACGGACTTCTCTCTGCAAAAATTGGCTAAGCTCTACATATCAAAAATAGTGAGACTTCATGAGGTATCCATGTCAATCATCTCTGGTAGGGATCCACCTTTCACATCTTGATTCTGAAAAAAGCTTCACGAGGCTCTAGGTTTAAGGTTAGACTTCAGTACTACTTCCATCCTCAGACAGACGGTCAATCGAAGAGGGTGATTCAGATACTAAAGGACATGTTGAGGGGTTGTGTTATAAATTTTTAAGGCAGTTGGTAAGAGTACTTACCATTGGCGGAGTTCACCTATAATAACAACTACCAGTCTAGTATTCAGATGGCACCCTACAAGGCCTTATATGGTTGTAAGTGTCGCACTCCCTTATGCTAGACTAATTTGGGTGAGCGACGTATTCTGGGTCCGGAGTTGGTTTCTAAGACTAAGGACAAGGTCTGTTTGATTCAAGATCTCTAAAGGTAGCTTTCGACAGACAGAAGTCTTATGCCAATTTGAAAATATGTGAGATCGAGTATTCTATGGGAGAATTTATGTTTCTGAAGGTCTCGCCATGGAAGAAAGTTTTGAGGTTCGATCGCAAAGGCAAGCTGAATCCTCAGTTTATTGGGCCGTACCAGATTCTAAAGCTAGTGGGGCCAGTCGCATATTAGTTGGAACTACCTCTAGAGTTGGATCGCATTCACGATGTGTTTTATGTCTCGATGTTGAGACGCTATTGCTCTGATCCCACGCATATAGTCCTAGTTGAAGAGGTTGAGGTTCAACCAAATCTAACTTTCGAGGAAGAACTGGTTCAGATTCTAGATCGCGACATTAAGGTTCTAAGGAGGAAATCTATTCCTTTAGTGAAGGTGTTATGGCAGAATCATAGGATTGAGGAGGCTACGTGGGAGCTTGAGGATGTGATGCATCAGCAGTATCCTCATCTATTCTGATCAGGTAAATTTCGAGGCCAAAATTTTCTTTTAGGGTGGTAGAGTTGTAACACCCCAAAAGTTATATATATTTTTTTAGAATTTATGACACAACTATGTATCTGCTTCAATGGTTAAATGTTCTAGGTGTGTGTGAGAGGTCCTAAGTTCAAGCCTTAGCTTTGACAAATTTTGGTTTTTTCCTGAATTAAGCCTTAACTTCTATTACAGCAAGCTTATATTAAGTTATTTTTAATTTCATATCAAAATGGGCCTGCTAGTCTGGTGGTTAAATGATGTGTTGGTATGCTAAAGTTCTTGTGTTCGAATTCTAGCACAAGCAAAAACGATATATTTTTGCTCGGTTCTGCATTAGAGTTTCGGTGGAGCCAAACTCTTGGGTAGTTGTGATTGTGTGGGTTAGTGGGGGATAAAAATAAGGATTATGCCATCTGTTAAGTTCTTTTCTTTCTTCTCAATTTCAGCTCCTTCCTCATTTTTCCTAAATTTTCTGACGTTGTTCTTCTTTTTCCTCTATTTTGTTTATGCCTTATTTCAATTGTTGATTTTTCCTTTTCGTTTCGCTCGTTCTTGCTTTGCTAAGGTCTGCACTTCATTCTGTTGACAGTGGTAAGTGATTTAGGAGTAGTGTCATTTCGATTTTAAGTTACTGAATGGAGGTTTTATTTTTTATTTTGCCAACAAAGAATATGATGGAACGGGGATATTACCGTGCTGATTTGTAGTCGAATCGTTAAAAGTGTTGAGGGTAAGTTGAGCGTTTGTTTAAGTGTTTTCGTTGGTTTCATTATTGCAAGTTCAATCGTGACTAGGTAAGTTGAGCATTCGTTTAAGTGTTTTCATTGGTTTCATTATTGCAAGTTCAATCGTGACTAAGTCTGATTCTTCATTTTGGTGTGGCAATTATAGGTTCTGGAGTGCTCGGGATTGCTCTCACTGTGAAATCAAATCAGGTGTGTACTTGAAAACACAGAAAATGAGAATCGACGAAAGCCGAAAGACGAAACTGTCGACTACACACGGGCGTGTGGTTACCCAAGTGGTAGGCCATGTGGCAGCACACGGGAGTGTGATCGACTAACCAGATCGTGCGTACAAGGCACGGGCTGATGAAACTGTCGTGTAATGGCCAGTGAGATCGTGTGCGACACACGGGCTTGACCTATTGGGCCGTGTGGGCCACACAAGCATATGGGCCCACATGGGTGAACCACATAGGCGTGTGGGATTTTAGGCCTGGCTGTGTGATCCACACGGCCAAGGCCAATTTGGGCCGTGCAGGGCACACGAGCGTGTGGCCCTACACGGGCAGATCACATGGGCTTGTGAGCTCATCTTTCTGAAATGATCTGTAAGGTTGCACGGGTCGCCCAAGTCAACTGTGGACCTACTATAGGGTTGGTAAGCGTTACTTAGACACCTATTTATGTGATCTGATTACATGGTGTCTGACTGAGCATGATATGTGTATTGAACTGAATGTATGATCGGTTATTTGCATGCTGCATGTCATATTTGGTATGTTGCATTGCATTGGGAAGGGTTGATGATATTTCGGAGGAAGTGTCTGAAAGGCTTCTAGCCTATTATCTGGCAGCTCAGCTGCATTATTCTATTTATGTGCCGTATTTTGGTATAGTATGGTGTGCAGGGATGGGTGGGTTGATTATATCCCCACATGGTATGTAGGGCTGGACAGAGATGGTGCGTGGAGGGTGGTGGGTAGGATTCTGATATTCTGATCTGCATTCTGTATCTGAGTTGGGCTAAGGCCCTAATTTATGTCTGATTCTGTAATGGGCGTAGGCCTAAACTATATATACATGATTGATTTATGATATTATGCTATGTAAATGTTTTTTTGTGGGGATTACACACTGAGTTGCGAAATTCACCCTTTTCTATTTAATTTGTTCAGGTAATTCCCAGCATTAGCGGATCGGTGTAGTGGAGGACTCGACGGTGGCCACACGTAATAACTTTAGACCATTCCCATTGGCTTTTTTGGTTTTGGAGTACCTATTTATTTAGGGTTTTGTTGTAATTTTGGACTTTAGACCTTTTAGCTTTAATTTTGGATTTTGAACAGTTGATGATTTTATTACTGATAAGTACGACTAAAATTCAGTTTTCTCTAAAGCAAACAATTTTCCTAAAATAAAATATTTTCTAAAGCTTCCGCCTAAAAGGGATATGTTGTAAAGTAAACCAGCGTGAACACATTTTTTTTGGTCTAAGTAAAGGATAATAACCAAAACGATTTTTATGTATCGATGCGTTTCGTAAACACTCTCATGTGACATCGCTAGATTCGACCATAACGTCCAGGCCGGGTTTGGAGTGTTACAGAGCAACCAAGGAAATGGATCGAACCACAACTTATTGCAACATAGACTCAAGCAATCTCAAGGGTTCAATCAGCAAGCTCCAAACCCACCTCAAGCTGAGGCATCAAACAGTTTGGAGAACTTGTTGAAATAATACATGGCAAAGAATGATGCTTTGATCCAAAGCCAAGTAGCAACATTGAAAAATTTGGAAAACCAAATGGGTCAGTTAGCTACAGAGCTTTGTAATAGATCGCAAGGAACCTGACCGAGCAATACTAAGAATCCAAGAAATTTGGGTAAAGAACATATCAAGGCAGTGGCATTGTGAAGTGGCAAAATTTTGGAACCCCAATTTATTGATGTCGAAGATAAGCCCATTGAGGAGAATCAACCAACTGTTGAAATTCCTACACCAAAGGAATCAGAATCTACAAAGACTGACAAGGTATATCCTAACTTAGTGAATTCAGATACTTTAACATCTTCTTTGGATGCAGATTTACCTACTCAAAAAAGTTTCCCGGTTCAACCAAAAGTTCCATCACCTCCATATCCGCAAAGATTGTAGCAACACAAGTAGAAATAGGAGGTACAATTCAAGAAGTTTTTGGATGTTCTAAAGTAGTTACATATTCATATTCCGTTGGTGGAGGCTTTAGAACAAATGCTGAATTATGTGAAGTTTATGAAGAATATATTGTCCAAGAAGAAACGGCTGAGTGAGTATGAGACTGTCGCTTTGACAAAGGAGTGCAATGTGTTCCTGCAGAACAAACTGCTATTGAAATTGAAAGACCTAGGAAGCTTTACTATACCTTGTAACATTGGTGAATCTTACTGTGGTAAAGTTTTGTGTGACTTAGGAGCGAGTATCAATTTGATGCCTAAGTTTATTTTGAAGATGCTAGGGATAGGTGAAGTAAGACCTACAACTTTGACGCTTCAGCTAGCGGATCGATCTTTAACATATCCGAAGGAAAGATCGAGGATGTTTTGGTAAAAGTCGATAAATTTATTTTTCCTGCTAATTTCATTGTCTTAGATTTTGAAGCAGATAAGGAAGTATTGATCATCATTGGGGGACCTTTCTTAGCCATGAGAAGAACGTTAATTGATGTGCAAAAAGATGAACTCACCATGCGAGTTCAAGACGATCAGGTAACCTTTAACATTCTTAAAGCAATGAAATTTCCCGATTCGGCTGAAGAGTGTTCAGTTATAGAAGATATAAAAACCTTGGTTTCTATGGCTAGTATTTGAAGAAGATCCATTGGAGAAAGCCTTAAATCTTAACCTTTTAGAGGATGAATAAAGTGAATAAAAAATGGTTTTGATGGAAGCCAATCCGAGAAATTTTATTCAATCCACACCATTTGATCCGTTGGAGTTGGAAGTCAGAGAATTTGTGCAACCCAAGTTGTCAATTGAAGAACCACCTAAACTCGAACTAAAGGTACTTCCTTCCTATTTGAAATATGTTTATTTAGGTGATTGTTCTACTTTGCATGTGATTGTTTCAGTAGAACTAACAAAAGATCAAGAGGAGAAACTAATTGTTGTTCTAAAGAAATTTAAGAAAGCAATTGGTTGGACCATAGCTGATATTCAAGGTATAAGCCCTTCTTTTTGCATGCATAAAATTATTTTAGAAGAAGGTGAAAGAGCTTCATTCTGATAATTCACAATTTACTTAATCATGAAGTCAGCCCATAAGAAGTACCATGATTGAAAACTTCTTATTGTATACTGATTTTTCGTAATTCAGTGTAGTATATTAAACTAGTTTTCACACTTTAGGAGCTTGAACATAAGCATTTTAGTTATGTTTTAATTACTTTTCAACAATTTTAGTTAAGTGTAATAAAATGTGTTATTCGAGTATTTTATTGACCTTAGCGGCCGAATGAGGCCTAAGGGTGAGCTAATGTATGTTGTGAGTGTGAAAAAGACCATTAGAATGCATACTAACTTGATATTGGTCGCTAGGTTGTAACACCGAGCATTTGAGGTCACAACATAGGCAGCAAAGTAAGAAAAATCCAAGACTGTCTTCAATGTCATGACACAGCCTGAAGATGTCGCGACATTCCCCTAAAAGCACCTTGAAGCTAAGCATACTACCCTCGATGTCGCGACATAGGACCTGATATTTTGTGACATCCATCTGCACAGGAAGTTAATACGAGCAAGGGGCGTTTTGGTTTCCACAATCCAAATTTAAGCTCGGAATAGTAATTGACCTAGGGTTAAGGACGACAACCATTCTAAGTCTATAAATAGGCTCAGCTAACTGAATTTTTATAGTTTTCTCCATAGATCTAGACTTTAGATTTTCTCTTTTCTTAGGTTTTATATTTTCATTCTTATTAGTTTTTGTTGGGAATAAATTGGATTTTAGAATTATTCTCAAACTTTATGAGGATTCTGCACTTAAATTCAATACAATCAGGCTTTTTCTAAACTTTACTCTTGAAACTATTCTTTATGTTCATTCTTTCATTCAGGTTTATATTGTTTATTAGATCAGTGAAGAACTAATCCTCCTGTGGGGAATTAGTGAGTGGAGGTATGAATAATTAACTGTTTTGTAGAGATTTCTTAACTTATCAGCAATTTAGGAAAGGAAAAACCTAAACTCTAGGACTAACAACCCTAGGAATTCATCAAGGTTGGAATTAACCCAAAATTGGTATGACCTATTTGTGAACACCTTAAACCTGAACTTGTCTAGACTATGAGGTTGAAAGATATGTAGTTATTGCCGAATTAGTATTTCAATGGATGTATCAGAAGATCTTGTTGGGGTACTAACTAGTTGATTGAACAAGCAAACTTGAGACGATAGTTGCTTAAGATTATCGAAGCGAGCTAATCATCTATTCCCAGATTTAATACATATTTCTTCATTTGATTTCTTGCCTTTCATTTGTTTAATTCCTTTTATGTTTTTAGCATAGTTTATTAAACCTCTTTTCTTTTGATTCAACGTACTATAAACTGATTAGAGTATTAATTAGATCTATTTATGTTTAAGTTAGAATTAATCTACTGCTCGCTTCCTTTTGGTACGATCCTTGGCGTACTTACCTATTTCATTGTAACTATATTACAACCTGAACCATATACTTGCGAATACCATTTGTTCACATGTTTTGTACAGGATTTCTACTATGGACGTTGGTACGTCGGAGGCTATCACATTGTTGGCACTATTGTCGGGGAGGCAATGTCACTATATTAGTTTTAATTTTTGCATCCTAATAGGATAATTAAGAAATATTCAGGTTATAGCTATGATCTTTAGTTATTTTGTTATTTTTTAAACATTACTGACATGTTTCTGCTAGAACTTAAGCATACACTCTTGTTCAAGAAAGTCGTAGAAGCAACCATAGAAATCAGTCAAGAATAAATAATGGATAACTTTGATTATATGTGGTTGGATGAAGAATTAGATTATGACGATGATATCTATGAGGAAGGTGTTTATGAGGAATGAGAGATCCAAGAGAACTAGCGATTATTAATGCTTGAACTAAGCCAACTACGAGGAGAAATTCCAACTTCTCTACCAGATGACAATGCTAGCAGTGATACAAATTAGATAAAACATCAAAACAAGATAGGCCAAGAACCAAATAAGAAAGGAAGCTTAATCATAAATGCTTGTGAGGAAAGGGAACTTCTGAACAATTGGTTAACCCTAGGGACGGAAGAAAATCAAAGTAGGCTAGGAGAAACAACATCACGGATAGTTACAGAGCCAGTTGAGGAAATGGTGAAAGGGTAGCGAAATCAATTAGGAGTTGAAATCACCAGCCCAGCAACGGTACGGTCTCTCGAGGAAATTAACGTGCAAAATTAGGATATTATGGATATACCCCAATAATCAAAGATAATGCTACTTACTACTAATCTAGTGGAGGAATACTCAAAACCTTGGAACTAGTGGAAGAGAGCGAGAACAGACATGCAATTCTGGGGGATACATTCAACTTGAATGTATTCTACAAGATACTAATCCTTAATTAGGCAACTCAAAAGTTTAATGATTTACAGATATTCCAGATGCTAAAATAAATTGAAAAAGTATACATTGACAAGATTCATGACCACAAGGTCAGCATCAAGCAACAGATAGCACTGGAACGTATAGAGATAGGATTCAGTGTGAATCGCCTAGCGATTCAGATTTTCAATTTGGGGCTGATGATTGTTTGATGCTCTGAGCTAGGATTTGTGTACCGAGAGATGCTGAGATTATTCAAAAAATTCTTCATGAGGCACACAGTGGTTGTCTGTTTGTTCATCTAGGAAGTACGAAGATGTATAATGATTTGAAGAAATTATATTAGCGGTCAGGAATCAAACGAGATATCTCTGAACTTGTATCGAAATGTTTAATCTGTCAATAAGTAAAGGCTGAACATCAAGTACCTTTATGATTCCAGAGTAGAAATAGGACAAAATTACGATGGATTTCGTAACTAGATTACCTCTGACTCTGAAGAAGAAAGATGTCGCTTGGGTTGTTGTTGATAGTTGACCAAATCGGCTCACTTTATTCTGATACGTATCAACTATTCACTTTATTAGCTAGCTGAGTTGTACATTGCTGAAATTGTTAGATTGCACGGGGTGCCTATTTCTATTATTTCAGATAGAGATACGAGTTTTACGTCTCGATTTTGGAAAAAGTTGCAAGAGGCTTTGGGCACAAAGTTGAATTTTAGTACCCTATTTCATCCGCAAACCAACAGCCAGTCTGAAAGAACGATTTAGGTAGTCGACGATATGCTTCGTTGTTGTGTATTAGAGTTCGAAGGTAGTTGGGAAAAATATCTACCTTTAGTCGAATTTGCTTATAACAAAAGTTTCCATTCGAGTATAAAGATGACACCGTATGTGTGACAACCCGAATTAGGGCCAAATCGGAATAGTGGTTTTGTGACCACAAATCCGAGATAAAAATAATTGTTTTATAATTATTTTGGGGTTTATGATATAATTGCATGATTGTGTGAAAATTTCGTGATGAAATTCTATGCCTAAAGTGCTTAAATTGAAAATAGGGATTAAATCGAATAAGTTGCAAAATTTACATTTTAGAAGTTTTTAGTATGAAATTGCTTTAAAATATAAATTAGGAGCTCTTAAATAGCAATTTGACCAATTTTAAGTTCATGGACAAAATTAGGACATGGAAGGAATTTTTGAAAGTTTAGTAAGGAGGGGCATTTTGGTCATTTGTATATTAAATGAAATAAAATGGGAAAAATAACACAAAATTGGTTATCATCTTCATTAGTTGCTGCCGAAAATTGCTCTCCTCCATAGCTAGGGTTTCTTCAACTTTGAAGCTCCATAGTAAGTGATTTCAAGCCCCGTTTTTAATGTTCTTTACGTTTTTGGATTCCCGGTAGCTCGATTAAGCTTATGCTAACAATAATTCAACCTAGGGTTCATATTTGGAAAAATACCCATAGGTGAAATTTGTGTATTTTGATGTTTTATGATAGAATATGAGGTTTTAAATTATGTTAGACAACTTGTGCTACTCGGTTTTAAGTGAAAACAGAGTAAAATAAAGATAATCTGTAAAAATACCTATTGTTCACAACTATGTGTTAGAGTGAGAATTTGATGTGGTCATAGAAGATAAAAATGTTCAGCATGTCATAAAACATAAGAATAAGGGCTGAAATTAAATTTCCGAGCCTAGGGGCAAAATTGTAATTTTGTAAAAGTTAGGGGCAAAAATGTAATTTTTCCATAATGTGATCTTTGGATTGAAATAAATAGTATGAGTGCTAAATGAGCTAAATGTGTTGTTATAGATCAAGAAAGGCGTGGAATTGACCTCGAGCGAGGGAAGGAAAAAGTTTTGGACTAAATCGCAAAATTTCCACATTTTGCACCGAGGTAAGTTTGTATGTAAATATTATATTATTTTCATTTACATTCCTATATATTTCAGCCTATTATATGAATATACTAGCTGATGTTAAAATATAAATCGACTATTGGAAGAATAGAAATAAATAATAGAGAGGATCCCGATTGAACATTCTGAGAGATCGAATAAAATAGAGGAGCGTAGCTAGGTCACATGTATGATGCTTT
Organism: Gossypium longicalyx; assembly: GCA_025698465.1. Lineage (NCBI taxonomy): Eukaryota > Viridiplantae > Streptophyta > Magnoliopsida > Malvales > Malvaceae > Gossypium > Gossypium longicalyx. The sequence continues at coordinate 27,105,812 of CM046999.1, forward strand.
GAGTGCACATCATGTGTACAAGAAAGCTACGAAAATACAATGTAGTAGCTAGGTCACATGTGTGTGATACGGGATGTATCCCATGTAGACAAGAGAGCTACGTAATAGATAAATGTAGCTAGGTCACATGCGTGATTCCAAGTGAAGGACACCATGTAGACAAGAAAGCTACGAGACAAATCGGCTAGGTCGCATGAGTGGTACTAAGTGTTCACCATGTGTACAAGAGAGCCGAACTAAATGAAGTATGATGGTGGGGCTGTGTGCTAAAACCATTAAATATCGAGGATTGATCCGAATTGTTCAACGGGATGGTTTTGTGGTGACGTTGTGGTTATAGACCTATACTTGTGATGAATGAATTGTGGTGAAAATGATTTGTGGCATATCTATATATGTAAGATAAAATGAGGTTAGCATAAAGAATGTGTGAAAGAGTGAAATTAGCATTAAAACTGTTTTGGACGATAGCAGTGACGTGATTTTGAAAAATCACCAAAAATAGGAGGAACATAATTAGAGGTTGAATGAGATGTGCAATTAAATTTTAATGAGACTACTTTCATATAAAAGAATCAGAACAAGCAAAGGAATTTTATATTTTGAGATATTTACAATTGTGTGAGACTTGCTCAGGATGAATGTGTGATCCCCTGTTTCAACTTTGAAAAATCATTAAAAATTGTACAAAGAAAATTAAGAAATATAGTTTACATGCATAAATTCCTCATTAAGTCTAGTTTTAAATGAAATAAATTTCAGGGTTATCTGAATTGTGTACTGAGAGAAATTCAATTCGTAGTGAACAGAGGTCAGACTAGTCGAGCTGTGTAACAGGGGAAGCTTTAACTAATAAACTGTACTAATCGGCTGAACCAAAAATTCTAGAAAAAAATTAACAAAAATATTTATGAGTCTAGATTCATGGAAATTTTACGGATTTGAATTTCGAGTTTTTCAACTCGAGTTATGAATTATTTAGTGAATATGACGCAGGGGGGACAGCTTGATCAAATTGGAATAAACAATAAAAGTTAAAAATATTATATAATTGAGTTATGTTGTAAACTTGTTAGATTTCTTATTTGTTATTTATATACTTACTTACTAAGCTATATGCTTATCTTCTTTTCTTTTTCTTGTCTTATAGAGTTACTAAGCCAGATCGGGAATTGAAGATCGTCGGAGACCCATCCACACTATCAATACTTTTTGGTACATTGTAAACACTATTTTGAAATATGGCATGTATAGCGGAGATTTGGTTATTTTGTTACGTGTCATAAATGTCTAGGTTTAAATTACTACTTATAGTATCAAGCTAATCATTTTGTATGAAACCTTTGGAATTAGTTTGTATTGTTAATAGCGGATGTTATAATGATCAAATTGCACGCTATATTTTTGTTGGGTTTTATTTAATAGTATTTACTATGATTTGTTAATACCTCGTACTGCTGTTCAAATACGGATACGGGTAAGGGTGTTACATTTAGTGGTATCGAGCTATGGTTTAGTCGGTTCTCGGACTAATAAAGTGTGTGTAAAAGTCTAGCTATACATGCCATAAAAATATTGTGATAGTGTGGTGACTCGACTATTCTAAACTGTGTTTTGTTTTAATATAGTAATGGATCCTGAAGGAATTGCGTGATGATGTTTGCTAGTAATGCGCTGCCCCCGCACAAGGGACCGTACTGTGGAAAAGTAGACCGAGACGTTGAGACAGGGAGATGAGGCTCGGGATGCCTTTCTCCAAAGGATGAACAATTGGTATACTGAATTTATTCGAGCAAATCCAAATACTCAACCTCCTCCACCCCTCCTATACCTCGGATGATTCCTCAGTGGCTGCTCAAGACGTAAATTTGGTAAGGATGAACAAGCCTCCAGTTGACAAGATTCGAAAACAAGGGGCCGAAGAGTTTAGAGCAAAGATCGATGATGATCCTGAGAAAGCGGAATTCTGGCTTGAAAATTCTACCCGTGTATTTGATGAGCTCTCATGTACACCCGAGGAATGCTTAAAGTGTGCTGTATCACTTTTGAGAGACTCGGCCTACCATTGGTGGAAGACTTTGGTATCGGTGGTGCCAAAAGAAAAAGTTACTTGGGATTTCTTCCAGAAGAATTTAGAAAGAAATACATAAGTCAACGATTTATGGATCAAAAAGCGGAAGGAGTTCCTTGAATTGAAGCAAGGCAAGATGTCTGTGGCAGAATATGAACGCGAATTTGTGAGACTTAGCAAGTATGCCCAGGAATGTGTGTCAACCGAGGCCATTATGTGCAGAAGGTTTGAAGATGGGCTGAATGAGGACATTAAAGTGCTTGTAGGAATTTTGGAATTGAAAGAATTTGTTGTATTGGTTGATAGAGCTCTTAAAGTCAAGAATTGAACAAAGAAAAAGAAAAGTCGCTATTGAGGCTCGAGATGCGAGAAAAAGACCGATAAAAGCAAGCCATTTCAATCTCAATCAAAGAGGTCCAAAGAGGCAAACCCTCGAATGACGCTTTCAATTGGGGAGTCACACGAGAGATCGTGGTAGAGCGTATTCGGGGTCTAAAGCTCAAGCTACTTGGTGGCAAGTGTGGGTAATGTGCGACCTAGAAAGCCCGAGTGTCGACAATGTGGCCGGCAACATTATGGTGAGTGTTGGGGAACCGAGCGAGCTTGTTTCAAAGCGGTTCTCGCGAGCATTTTATTAGAGATTGTCCAGAGAAAGTTAAAGAAGAAAGATTTCAGAGTGCTAGACAGAATACCACCGCTAGTAGAGGTAGACCACCGAGAAATACTGGAGGTGGGACTAGCAGTAAAGCTGCGATGAAAGACTCAGTGGCAAGATTAGAAGCTAGAGCACCTGCTAGAGCTTATGCTATACGTGCCCGAGAAGATGCATCATCTCTCGATGTCATTACTGGTACATTTTCTCTCTATGATACTATTGTTATTGCATTGATTGATCTCGGGTCCACTCATTCCTATATTTGCATGAATTTAGTATCTAATAAAAAGTTGCCTGTTGAGTTTACTGAGTTTACGATTAAAGTGTCGAACCCCTTAGGCCAATATGTGCTAGTTGACAAGGTTTGCAAGAATTGCCCATTAATGATTCAAGGTCACTGTTTTCCGGCCAATTTGATGATGTTACCATTTGATGAGTTTGACGTTATCTTGGGAATGGACTGGTTGACATTGTATGATGCTAAGGTAGATTGTAAACAAAAGACACTAGAGTTGAAATGTGAAAATGGAGAAATTTTGTGGGTTGAAACAGATTTAATCAAATAAATTGCCTATGGTGATTTCGCATATGTCCGCATTACAAAATACATGAGGAAAGGGTGTGAAGCTTATCCGCTTATGTAATGAATACCGAGTTGCCTCAATCAAGTTTGAATCGATGCTGATAGTTTGTGAGTTTCGAGATGTATTTCCAGAGGAATTGCCTAGGTTGCCTCCGAACAGAGAGATAGAGTTTGCCATTGATTTGTTGCCGGGTACTGCACCGATCTCGATTGCTCCATATAGAATGGCTCCGACTGAATTAAAAGAATTGAAGGCTCAGTTGCAGGAATTAACAGATAAAGGGATTTGTGAGACCGAGTTTCTCTCCCAGGGTGCTCTGTATTATTCGTAAAGAAGAAGGATGGTTCAATGAGACTTTGCATTGATTATCGTCAGCTCAATAAGGTGACTATAAAGAACAAGTACCCATTGCCGAGGATTGATGATTTATTCGATCAGTTAAAAGGGGCTATAGTGTTTTCAAAGATTGATTTAAGGTCTGGTTACTACCAGTTGAGAGTTAAGGAGTCAGATGTGCTGAAAACCGCCTTTAGGACAAGGTATGGACATTATGAGTTTCTTGTAATGCCTTTCGGCTTAACAAATGCTCCAGCTATATTTATAGACTTAATGAATCGGATCTTTCGGCCATATTTGGATAAGTTTGTAGTAGTGTTCATAGATGACATTCTAATTTATTCTCGGGATGAGTTTAAACATGCCGAACACTTGAGAACCATATTGCAGATCTTGAGAGAAAAGAAATTGTTTGCCAAGTTTAGTAAAAGTGAGTTCTGGCTTCGTGAAGTCAGATTTTTGGGACATATAGTCTCAGGTGATGGTATTCGAGTGGATCCAAGCAAGATTTCTGCGATCGTTGATTGGAAACCGCCAAAGAATGTATTTGAGGTTAGAAGCTTTTTAGGCTTAGCGAGATATTATAGACATTTTGTTGAGGGATTTTCGATGATTGCCTCTCCTATGACTAAGTTGCTGCAAAAGAATGTTAAGTTTGAATGGACTGATGAATGTCGTGAGAGTTTGAAAAGTTGAAAGCACGATTGATTGATCAAGCACCAATTTTAGTACAGACCCGAGCCAGGAAAAAGAGTTCGTAATTTATAGTGATGCATCGTTGATGGCCTTGGATGTGTGTTGATGCAAGAGGGTAAAGTGGTAGCTTATGCTTGAGACGCTTAAAACCGCATGAAAAGAATTATCCTACACATGATTTGGAATTGGCTGCTATTGTCTTTGCTTTGAAGATTTGGCGACATTATTTGTACGGTGAAAAATGCCGAATTTTTACTGATCACAAAAGTTTGAAGTATTTGATGAATCAAAAGGATCTGAATCTACGACAGCGAAGATAGCTTGAATTATTAAAGGATTATGATCTAGTGATTGATTATCATCCGGGAAAAGCAAATATAGTTGCTGATGCCTTCAGCAGAAAATTTCTTTTTACTTTGAGAGCCATGAATACGGGATTAGCATTGTCCGATGATGGGTCAATCTTAGCGAGAGATGAGAGCTAAACCGTTATTTCTCCAGCTTGATTTGTGATGCTCAAAAGAATGATAATGAGTTGCGGACCAAAAGAACTCAATGCGAATCGAAGTTACGACTCAGATTTTTCGAGTTGGACCGACGATTGTTTAATGTTTCGAGACGAGAATATGTGTGCTGAAAAATAATGAATTGATTCGAAAAATATTACATGAGGCGCACAATGGTCGCTTTATCGAGTTCACCACGTAGCACAAAAATGTATAAAGATTTAAAGAAGTTGTATTGGTGGCCAGGTATGAAAAGGGACATTTCTGAATTTGTAACCAAGTGTTTGATCTCACAACAAGTAAAAGCCGAACATCAAGTGCCTTGGGACTACTTCAAATGTAATGGTGCACGAGTGGAAATGGGACAAGATTACCATGGATTTTGTAACCGGTTTGCCTTTGACTCCTAAAAAGAAGGATCTTTATGCAGGTAGTGGTTGATAGATTAACAAAATCAGCCCACTTTATACCAAAGACGTGCCGATTACTCACTTGATAAATTAGCCGAATTATATATTGCTGAAATTGTGAGGTTGCACGGGGTACCTATGTCTATAATATCAGATAGAGATTCGAGATTTACCTCGAGATTTTGGAAAAAAGTTACAAGAAGCTTTGGGTACAAAATTGAACTTTAGTACCGCGTTTCATCCACAAACAGATGGTCAATCGGAAAGAGTAATCCAGGTACTCGAAGATATGCTTAGATGCTGTGTTTTAGAATTTAGAGGTAGTTGGGAGAAATATCTATCTTTAATTGAGTTTGCCTACAATAACAGTTATCAGTCAAGTATACAAATGGCACCGTACAAAGCCTTGTATGGTCGTAAGTGTCGGACTCCTTTATATTGGACTGAACTTAGTGAGAAACAGATTCACGGAGTTGATCTAGTTGAAGAAACCGAAGAGAAAATAAAAGTAATTCGGGATTGCTTGAAAGTCGCTTGAGGCCAGACAAAAGTCATATGCAGATTTGAAAAGAAAAGAGATTGAGTTTCGTGGGTGATAAAGTGTTCTTGAAGGTGTCACCATGGAAAAAGATTCTGAGATTTAGTCGAAAAGGCAAGTTGAGTCCGCGTTTTATTGGGCCGTACGAGATTACTGAGAGAATTGGACCAGTGGCATATCGGTTGGCCTTACCGGCAGAGTTAGAGAGAATTCATAACGTGTTTCACGTATCAATGTTACGACGTTATCGTTCTGATCCTTCACATGTTATCTCCCAACGTAAATTGAGATTCGATCGGATATGACCTATGAGGAGGAACCAATAAAGATTTTGGCTCGAGAAATTAAACAGTTAAGAAATAAAAGTATAGCCTTAGTGAAAGTATTGTGGCACAGACACGGAATAGAAGAGGCTACGTGGGAACCTGAGCAAGCTATGAGGAAACAAGACCCAAACCTCTTTATCGTAAGATTTTCTGGGACGAAAATCTCTAAAGGGGGAGAAATTGTGACAACCCGAATTAGGGCCAAATCGAATAGTGGTTTTGTGACCACAAATCCGAGATAAAAATAATTGTTTTATAATTATTTTGGGGTTTATGATATGATTGCATGATTGTGTGAAAATTTCGTGATGAAATTCTATGCCTAAAGTGCTTAAATTGAAAATAGGGATTAAATCGAATAAGTTGCAAAATTTACATTTTAGAAGTTTTTAGTATGAAATTGCTTTAAAATATAAATTAGGAGCTCTTAAATAGCAATTTGACCAATTTTAAGTTCATGGACAAAATTAGGACATGGAAGGAATTTTTGAAAGTTTAGTAAGGAGGGGCATTTTGGTCATTTGTATATTAAATGAAATAAAATGGGAAAAATAACACAAAATTGGTTATCATCTTCATTAGTTGCTGCCGAAAAATTGCTCTCCTCCATAGCTAGGGTTTCTTCAACTTTGAAGCTCCATAGTAAGTGATTTCAAGCCCGTTTTTAATGTTCTTTACGTTTTTGGATTCCGTGAGCTCGATTAAGCTTATGCTAACAATAATTCAACCTAGGGTTCATATTTGGAAAAATACCCATGGGTGAAATTTGTGTATTTTGATGTTTTATGATAGAATATGAGGTTTTAAATTATGTTAGACAACTTGTGCTACTCGGTTTTAAGTGAAAAAACGAGTAAAACAAGATAATCTGTAAAAATACCTATTGTTCACAACTATGTGTTAGAGTGAGAATTTGATGTGGTCATAGAAGATAAAAATGTTCAGCATGTCATAAAACATAAGAATAAGGGCTGAAATTAAATTTCCGAGCCTAGGGGCAAAATTGTAATTTTGTAAAAGTTAGGGGGCAAAAATGTAATTTTTCCATAATGTGATCTTTGGATTGAAATAAATAGTATGAGTGCTAAATGAGCTAAATGTGTTGTTATAGATCAAGAAAGACGTGGAATTGACCTCGAACGAGGGAAGGAAAAAGTTTTGGACTAAATCGCAAAATTTCCACATTTTGCACCGAGGTAAGTTTGTATGTAAATATTATATTATTTTCATTTACATTCCTATATATTTCAGCCTATTATATGAATATACTAGCTGATGTTAAAATATAAATCGACTATTGGAAGAATAGAAATAAATAATAGAGAGGGATCCCGATTGAACATTCGGAGAGATCGAATAAAATAGAGGGAGCGTAGCTAGGTAACATGTATGATGCTGAGTGCACATCATGTGTACAAGAAAGCTACGAAATACAATGTAGTAGCTAGGTCACATGTGTGATACGGGATGTATCCCATGTAGACAAGAGAGCTACGTAATAGATAAATGTAGCTAGGTCGCATGCGTGATTCCAAGTGAAGGACACCATGTAGACAAGAAAGCTACGAGACAAATCGGCTAGGTCGCATGAGTGGTACTAAGTGTTCACCATGTGTACAAGAGAGCCGAACTAAATGAAGTATGATGGTGGGGCTGTGTGCTAAAACCATTAAATATCGAGGATTGATCCGAATTGTTCAACGGGATGGTTTTGTGGTGACGTTGTGGTTATGGACCTATACTTGTGATGAATGAATTGTGGTGAAAATGATTTGTGGCATATCTATATATGTAAGATAAAATGAGGTTAGCATAAAGAATGTGTGAAAGAGTGAAATTAGCATTAAAACTGTTTTGGATTTGTAGCAGTGACGTGATTTTGAAAAATCACCAAAAATAGGAGGAACATAATTAGAGGTTGAATGAGATGTTCAATTAAATTTTAATGAGACTACTTTCATATAAAAGAATCAGAACAAGCAAAGGAATTTTATATTTTGAGATATTTACAATTGTGTGAGACTTGCTCAGGATGAATGTGTGATCCCCTGTTTCAACTTTGAAAAATCATTAAAAATTGTACAAAGAAAATTAAGAAATATAGTTTACATGCCTAAATTCCTCATTAAGTCTAGTTTTAAATGAAACAAATTTCAGGGTTATCTGAATTGTGTACTGAGAGAAATTCAATTCGTAGTGAACAGAGATCAGACTAGTCGAGCTGTGTAACAGGGAAAGCTTTAACTAATAAACTGTACTAATCAGCTGAACCAAAAATTCTAGAAAAAATTAGCAAAAATATTTATGAGTCTAGATTCAGGAAATTTTACGGATTTGAATTTCGAGTTTTTCAACTCGAGTTATGAATTATTTAGTGAACATGACGCAGGGGGGACAGCTTGATCAAATTGGGATAAACAATAAAAGTTAAAAATATTATATAATTGAGTTATGTTGTAAACTTGTTAGATTTCTTATTTGTTATTTATATACTTACTTACTAAGCTATATGCTTATCTTCTTTTCTTTTTCTTGTCTTATAGAGTTACTAAGCCGGATCGGGAATTGAAGATCGTGGAGACCCATCCACACTACCAATACTTTTTGGTACATTGTGAACACTATTTTGAAATATGGCATGTATAGCAGACTTGGTTATTTTGTTACATGTCATAAATGTCTAGGTTTAAATTACTACTTATAGTATCAAGCTAATCATTTTGTATGAAACCTTTGGAATTAGTTTGTATTGTTAATAGCAGATGTTATAATGATCAAATTGCACGCTATATTTTTGTTGGGTTTTATTTAATAGTATTTACTATGATTTGTTAATACCTCGTACCCTGTTCCGGCTACGGATACGGGTAAGGGGTGTTACAGTATGAGGCATTGTATGGCCGCAAGTGTCGAACTCCGTTGTATTGGACCAAGCTCAGTGAGAGACAGATTCAGGGGATTGATTTGGTTAGAGAAACCAAAGAAAAAGTGAAAATAATTCGTGATTGTTTGAAAGTAGCTTCGGATAGATAGAAATCGTATGCAGATTTGAAACAAAAGGCGATTGAATTTCAAGTCGGTGATAAGGTATTTTTGAAAGTGTCTCCATGGAAGAAAATTCTTAGATTTGGTCGCAAGGGTAAACTGAGTTTGCGCTTTACTGGTCCGTATGAGGTTATTGAAAGAATAAGGCCGGTGTCATATCGATTTGCTTTACCATCAGAGTTAGAAAGGATCCACAATGTGTTTCATGTAACGATGTTGCGCCGTTATCGATCAGATCCTTCGCATATAATTTCACTGACAGAGGTTGAGATTTGACCCGATATGACTTATGGTGAGGAACCGATCAAGATTTTGGCTCGGGAAGTTAAACAGTTAAGAAATAAAAGCACAACCCGAGTGAAAGTGTTATGGTAAAGACATGGGGTCCCGAGGAAGCTATGAGAAAATGGTACCCAAACCTCTTTTTCGGTAAGATTTTCGAGGACGAAAATCCCTAAAAGGGGAGAGTTGTAATAGCCCGTTTTAGGGTCAAGTTGGAACAGTGGTTTTGGGACCACAAATTTGAAGTAGAAATGTTAATTTTATTATTTCTTTAAGGTCTGCAGTATGATTGAATGATTGGGTGAAAATTTTGTTAAGAAATTTTATCGATAGAGTGTCCAATTTGACTAATAGGACTAAATTGCAATAAGTGCAAAATGTGTGTTCTAGATGCTAGAGGTGTCTAATTGAAATGAAATTTTAAATTGGAGGTCCTTAAATGGTAATTAGACCATTATACCTTAAGTTGGACAAAAATGGACATAGATGGGTAAAATTTTGAAGTTTGACATTAAGGGCATTTTGGTCATTTGGTAAATAAAGACAAATAAAACTAATAAAAAGATGCCATCTTCCCCAATTTAGTCCCCCCATAGCCACTTTCAAGCTCGATTGTAAGTCCGTTCTTGTCCCGTTTTTAATGATTTTTATATTTTTGAGATAGGTGTAACCTAATCTAGCTATTTCAAGGACTAATTTGAAAGAAAATCAAAGTCTAGAATTTTACCCATGTAGAATATTTGTGTATTTTGATGTCTAATGATATAAAATGCATGTTTGATGTTAGAAAAACAACATTATAGAAAATGCATGTTTGATGTTAGAAAAACAACATTTACCAAGTGATTTTTGATGAAAATGTCAAATAGGGACCTATTTGTAAAAGTTATAAAATGTGTGTAAAAATGTGAATAAATGAAAAATGTGAGTTGTTATGAGTACCATTAATATTCAGCTAGGCTTGGGTAATGAAGAAATCAAATGAAAATCATTTTACGAGCCTAGGGACTAAAATGCAAAAAGTTGAAAAGTTAGGGGTAAAAATGTAATTTTTTCCATAAGGTGTTTTTGGGATTAAAATGAATAATATGATAATTGAATGAGTTAAATTTGATATAATAGATCAAGAAAGATGAGGTTCTGACCTAGACTGGGGAAAAAACAAGGTTATGGACTAAATCGAACAATTATCCATTTTGTACCGAGGTAAGTTCGTATGTTAAAAATAAGCTTTAATATGATTGTATTTTATTGCTTTAATATTGCATGAATTATATGTTTGATAATGTGGATGAGCTTAATCTTATGAACGAGTCCGAAGATGAATCGGCAAGCGAGAAATCCCGTTGAACCTTAGGAATAGGATAGGATACAAGTGACATGTCACTAGGGTTAGTATGTATTTTGTGATTATGTGATCCGGGTGCTGGTCTTGTACATCCTACGAGTGGTTAAGTATACAGGCATATGTTGCGGATACTTGACAGCTTGTGTGAGCAGCACTGCGTAGCTACATCTTGACTAACAGCTTGTATGAGCAGGCCCGTTGATAGCTCGATGAGCGAGCAACTATGTGATATGAGATTTAAGGCAGCATTGGCTACATATGTGCACTTAGTGTGCAAGAATCTCGAGTATCCGACATTATTATTCCGAGTAGTTCATGGGTATGTTAAAGATGAAATTATGTGTAAATTCATTTCGAGATGGTATAGGTATGTACTTAAAGCTCATATCTAATAAATGCTTGAAATGATGAATATGAGGTAAGTTTTGTGATGGAATGAAATATGATTATGAGACCATGGTAAATGTACATTTAATTATGTTATATTATTTGAATGTTACCCATATGGTAGGTTGCTTATTTCTTGCATACGAACTTACTAAGCTATATTCCTTACTCCATTTATTTTCCATGTTTTTATAGTGTTGCCAAGCTAGCTCGGATCGGAGATCGTCGGAGATTCGCCTCACACTATCAAAATTGTTATTTTAGGTATTTGATGATTTTAGTATTTTGGAAGTATGGCATGTATATGGCTTGGTCATTTTGTTATATGTGTCATTTGATTTGGCCAAATGTATTGGCTTACATTTGTTTAAGATGTTTGATAATTGGCCATGTAAATTGGCTCATTTTGGCTAACATGGTTGTAAGTCAATTTATATGCATGTATGTGCTAATGCTTCTTAGTGATGGAAATTATAATGGTTTGTTACTTTTTGATTGTGGTTCTATGCTTTGTTGTGAAATGGATGAATTGGTTTATTAGTATGCTATATCACTTTGATGAGTGAGTACAAGTTGACATTAGTCTTAGTAGTATTTTGGAAATGAGAAAAATGGTATGTTTAGTTTGGCTTGTTAAATTTTCATGTGTATGTTTGATGATGGTATTGTATTGGTATGTATTAGCCATGATTGTGGATGTTTGGTTGCCTACGTATGCCATGTTTTGTGCCATTGAATGGGTATAAGTGTTTTTGCTAATAAGGGTGGTAAATGGCTTGGTAAATAGCCTCTATTTTGTCCACATGGGTAGACACACGGGCGTGTGTCTAGGCCGTGTGTGACACACGGTCTGCCCCATAGGCATGTGTTCCGGTCGTGTCCCCTCCACCATAATTTTGAGAAACAAAATGCTCAAAATCGAGCACACGGGTAGAGACACAAGTGTGTGTCTTAGCCGTGTGGATGACACAGCCTCAGGCACGGGCGTGTGTCCTGGGTGTGTGAAGTCTACACCTATTTTATGAAAATTTATTTTCCACACGGCCTAGCACATGGGATTGTGACTTGAACGTGTGATCTTAATTTGCTCATGGGTTACAAGTCAGTAAGTTACACGAGGTCGGGACGCGGGCGTGTGTAGCCACATGGCCTGCCCACACGGGCGTGTCCCAAACCACATAGGCGTGTGACCCCTGTTTAGAGAAAAAATTTCTAAAGTTCTCGGTTTAGTCTCGGACCACCCCCAATACATGTTTTGAGCCTCATAGGCTCGTATTAGGGACTTTATGATTGAATGTGAATGGTTTTAATTTGGACGTAAATTTGTGACTTGAAATTGTATGATTGTTTGTGTGGTAAGTTCGATAATGCTTCGTAACCGGTTTCAGCATCGAATACGAAAAAGAGGTGTTACATAATTTCCCAAACCCCTTTTCATCCCAAACCCTATCTACACAAATTTCTATTGCTATTTTGAAGGTTAAATTAAGGGCAAAATTATCAAGCATTCGGAGAAGAAGAAGGGAGGTTAATGTTTAAAGTGTCTCTTTCTCAGTTTTACTATTTCATTGATTACTTATCATTGTTTCTTGTTGCTTAAAAGAAGAATAATAGAAAATGCCTCCTAAGAAGAGTAAGAGAACTTCGGTGCTAGAAAATCTGGTAGTTTCGGACCCTACAAAATTTGAGAACCCAAATGCTGAAAAATATTTTCTTGAGTTACAAGGTAGGCCTTTTATCCAAGAGTGAGGGTTCAAACCCTCAATGTTTTTTTGTAGTGAAATTTGGACTTTAGTTAGGTACCATCGTTGGGAGAGATTCTGTGTCATTCCCATTGAAACTGCAGTGATCTCGGTAGTGCAAGAATTTTACGCTTCCTTTAGAGACCAAGAAATATGAAAAAGACTAAATTGAGATACTGTAACAGTAAGAGGTGAAGAGGTGCCGATTACACCTAGGGAGATATGTGAGTTCTATGATGTACCTTTCTATAGCAAAGACTTTCTTAATAGCACTAGTTTAGACAAATTTGAGAATATATATATATGAAGGATGTTATTAAGTACTTAGCTCAAGATAGAGGTACATGGAACTGTAGGCTAGATATAGATTTTCCAACTAACTTCAACTAGGCAATTATCTTCCCGGTAGAAAAAAAATATGGATGTAATTCATAGGCACTAGAATTCCACCCGCATTTTCGATCTATTTTGTTATATGACATTTTGCAGTGCAAGCAGATATGTGTGGGTAAATTGATTTACCATGAAATGACGAGTTGTGCGCACAACCAAAAAGTTGGAATCTTCTTTCCTCATTTGGTAACAAAATTGCGTCAAAGGGTAGGAGTTCCAATGGGAAAGAACGAACAATTCATGAAACCAATAAAAAGCACCATTGGGGATTCATTGTATACACAATACTTCGAGCTTCAAAGGAAACAAATCATGAAATGGAATGAAAGGAGGAAAGAGAATATGGATGTTTCACTGTCACTTAAACAGAAAGAGAAGGCAAAAAGCTCGAAGAGGGGCAAGCGGGAGCACAAAGGAAAAAGCTTGATGGAATGATTAGGTGGATGCAGGAAACAAGCCCAATACTCTAAGAATTTACTCGACTAAACATGTTATAAGCTCCAAATTACTCACCGAACATGTTCGAGCAAACACAGACACATCATGGAAATGTAGAGGAGGAGGCAACTCTAGAGAATGGGAGCGAAGAAAGCCTCCCAAGAGAAGAAGCTAATTATGAGACGGCTTTTCAGCCGTAATCTTCTACACCAAAAGGGCCCATCATTAGAAGCCCAACCCACCATGCACTTTCAAAAGGTCGGAGCTCTCATCGAGAATATGAAATAGGAAAGGGAAAAGCCCTAATTGAAACGAGGTATTTGCCAAGTTAGGATGATTTGGATAAAGATTAAACTGAACCTTTATTTTTCAGGTATTGTATTAATTTGGAAAGATTTTTTTAGGGATAATAGTAGATTAGTAGTTTTTTTGTGTTATTTTTTTTGTGAAGGAACCCCATGGAGGAGGCACAATAATTAGAGCTTTAAACGGTCAAAGGAGGAGGCACCCATCAATAGCTTATGGAACTACCATGATCAATCAGGTAACTTCCTTCCTTATCTTTTTAGGGGCTACATATTGAGGACAATGTGTTATCTAAAGTGTGCGGGGTGACAGAAAATTTGTTTTAAATTTTTATGCTTTTCTTTTATTTTTCTTGTCATTTGTATGCTTGAGATTTTAGAAATACAAGTGACTAGTTAGGAGCATGTACATAGGTTGTTTGTATTTACAATAAATTTGGCATTAGGATAGGTGATTTTAAATTTTTTTTGTTTTATTTTTAGGCTAATAAGGCTAATAAGTTTTATATATTACAGTGTAAATAGACATTAAAGCAATTGAAAGTGTAACAGCCTAATAAATATTTACGAAGTTAGTTATGTGGTTAATTAGGTTTGGTTAGGTGAATTTGCATGAATTAAGAGTAATTAAGTAAAAGGACTAAATTGTATAAAGGGTGAAAGTTGAATTATTGATTAAAGAAAAATTAAAGGGACCAATGAAGCAATTATGCCATTACTTATAAATGAGGCGGCATAAGTAAAAATACATGTATAAAATTTAATATATATTAATAAAATAAGTTACTTAATATTTAAGTATATATATTATTTTATATAATAATAATAATAATAAAACAAAAAGAAAGAAATAGAAATAGAAATAGAAAGAAACAAAAGTAAAAACGAAACAGAAAGGGAAAGGGAAAGAAAGAAAAAAAGGAGAAAGAATGAGACGAAGGCCTTAAGGGGTTTCAATTGGTTAGTCAATTTAATCCCTTTTTCTTGTAATTTTTATATTTTTAGAGTCCCATTATTAAATACTACCGACCCATGTTAAAATTTTAGAAATTATTGAGTTTTTAGATGTTGTTAATGTTGAATAATTTTAGTATTAGGGACTAAATTGATAGATTTTTAAATTAGAAATGAAAAAGGATTGAATTATAGAATAAATAGTAAATTTTGTGTAATAGGGGCTAAGTTGTGAAAATTTCAAAATTTAGAAATTTATGTGAAAATAGGGAGTTGAATTTAGTCTAAAATGGAATTTGCATGAAAATAAAGAATTAAATGTGAAGAATAAAAGTTAGTCTCGATTTAGGGACTAAATTGGAAATTAGGCAATATTTGAGTAAAAATTGAAACATTCAATATGAAATTGAATTGTGTTGTATTGATGATTTTTAATTGTTTTAATTTCGTAGCTAACGTCGTACCGGAACCCTCAACTAAAAATGGGAAAGATAAAGTAGACGAGGAATAGCTCGAAATTTCCAATTTGTATTTCTATAATCCGAACTTAGTTATTAATTTTTGTATTTTGATTAAATGTTTATGGTAAGTGATTGAGGTGAGTATTTGGCATTTTGATATTGAATTGAATTTATATGTATATGTGATTATATGAAAAATTGATATTGGATATTAATTGTTTTTAAATTGTGAGATTTGAACTCTATTAACTGTCTCGGGCTGAGTCGGATATAGATGACATGCCATAGGATTGGAAGAGTTTTGGGATTTCTTTGATTTTGAGTCTATGAGACACTAGGTGTCAGTCTATTACTTTAGATTAATTCAATGAGGCACTAGGTGCCAATTTACTTCGATTTAGCCGATGAGACACTGGGTGTCAATTTATTACTTTGAATTATCTGATGAGGCACTGAGTGTCAGACTGGTGTGTTTTCGTTGGATCTGTGTATCCATCCAAGTCCGAATTGTGTTAATAGGGAAAATGAATAATAAAGTTTTATGATTGTGACATGGTATGAGGAATGAAATGTGAAATAAATTGTGGAAAGCTATTAATATAGCAAGTATGAGAATTGAGATACTGTGAAACAAATGAAATGTAATATGGTTGTTGTAATATTTAGATTATATATTTGTGATTTCATTCTTTTGATATTCGAATTATAGAAATACCATTGAGTTTATACTCAGCGTACGGTTTTATTTTCCGTGCGCAAGTTAGGTACTTAAGTTTGATTGCCGATTCAGCATACAACAACGATCCCAATCTCAAACATGGTGATGTTTATCCTTTTGTATCGGCATGTACCTAGGGTGTTTAACTATTAATCATTTTGTGAATTGATTGTAAATGAGGTTATAAATTTAATATTGATTTGGTATACATATACATGTGTTTGTTTTTGAAATTTTATTATGGCATTTTAATTTGGTGTTTAAGTATTCATAAGCTAGGTAAAATGGATTAAATTAGGTATGTTTATAACTTGGATTTGAATGATACTTTGATGATATGATTTGATGATATAATTGTGGTACCAATGAGGGTACATTGATTAGGCACCTAGGATGATTGTTTTAACATGTTTTGGATATGTTTGATCGTGTTTTGAATTGGTTAAGTAAATCATTTTTTAGTTGCTTATTGTCCAAGCTTGTAGGAATGGTAAACTTGTTGTTTAAGGTTAATTTTGAGTCCATACGGCCAGACACACGGGCATGTGACTGGACCATGTGAGACACACGGCTACTACACGGGCATGTGAGGCTATTTTGAAAGGGCACACGGCCTGGCACACAAGCGTGTGGCTTGGCCGTGGGGACCCAAGTCAAAGAGTTACACCGGTATAGACACAAGCTGGAACACGGCTGTGTGTCCCTATTTCGAATACCCACATAGATTGATACACGGGTATGTCTCCTGACCATGTGAGTCACATGGCCTGATCACACAGCCGTGTAAACCCTACAACTTTGAAATTTTTTTAATATTTCACGAAAAAATTCTCTGAGTTTCCGAATTAGTCCCGACTTGTTTCTAACATGTATTTTGGGCTCGAGGGCTCAAATAAGGAACAATATGTATAAGTTTGATTGGTTTTGACTTGAATATTATATGATATAAAATGTCTTAAAATTATGTTTGTTTGATCAATAATGCTCTGAAACCTTATTCCAGCAACGGATGTGGGTTAAGGGTGTTACATAAAAGACCAAATGATATAGAGAATACAAGGTAATGAACATGCTAATATGAGTGATAAATTGTGAATTTTTGGTTGTTTGGTTGATCAAAGTTGTGAATATTGAGATACCTAGGGATGACCTAAGTCATTGTTTGGAATACATCCAGAGCAAAAAAGCTAACCCTATTAGTTATCTTTAGTACCTATTTTTGAGCCAAAAAACACTTCTTAATGAACCTTTATACAAAATTCGAGCCAAAATATAAATTTTCACTTATCCTTTTTCGTTGGTCCTGAAGTGCACGACTATAGACGTCTGGCTATAAGTATTGAGGGATTAAGTAGATACATTATGGCGGATTTTTTAAAAATAGAGTCAAATAGGAGGGATTTTTTATATAATAATCATGGGTTAGCCAATATGTGCAACAAAAGAAAAAAGTTCAAAAAGAAAATCAAAACGAGTAAAAAAAGTACTTGAAAAGTAAAAGCATTTGTGAATGAGATGTAGTGAAAAAAGAAAAAATTGTGGCAAAGCCACAAAAGTAGAAAAGCTCATTCATTAGTGCACAAAAACTCATGAGTTAACCATGATTGTTGTATTAGACTGTGACTTCCTATGTGGAGAAATAAGGGAGGTGAGAGAATGAGACATAAGCCGGTGAGTGGGAAAGGGTTACTAAGGGGAAGAATAAGGAACAATATGATGTGCATAACTATTTTTGTGCTTGAAATATTTTATGCTTACCATTCTTGAAATCCACACCTGTCCTAAGCCTCAGTACATTACAAGCCAAAAAGTCCTATGTCATTCTAGGTAGACTTGTTCACAATTTGAAATCATATTGAACAATTGCATTTATGACTATTTGTATTTTGTTATGATAATTAAATTACTTGTATAATTTATTGATGGATTCTTACG
The DNA here is from genome assembly GCA_025698465.1 of Gossypium longicalyx. Classification (NCBI taxonomy): domain Eukaryota; kingdom Viridiplantae; phylum Streptophyta; class Magnoliopsida; order Malvales; family Malvaceae; genus Gossypium; species Gossypium longicalyx. The sequence continues at coordinate 27,123,942 of CM046999.1, forward strand.
TTTAAGACCTTTAATACTTGTATGTTTTGTAATATCATGAAATTAGGTGTTTGATATCAAGAGTGGTAAGTTAGTTATATCTCATGTCAAGATTATATGTAAATATAAAATGTATATTCATGTGCTCTAAAGTGAACATTTGTACCATACTTGCTCAAGGGTCGTTGTTTCATTTATTTATTTTTATTTTTGTAGCTTGAGAACAACCAATAACTTATGTGTGGGGGAGTTTGATCTGCCATAATTCAGTATAGTAGATTAAACTAGTTTTTGCACTTTAGGAGCTTGAACATAAGCATTTTAGTTATGTTTTAATTACTTTTCAACAAATTTAGTTAAGTGTAATATAATGTGTTATTCAAGTATTTTATAGACCTTAAGGTCTGAATAAGGCCTAAGGGTGAGCTAATATACGTTGTGAGTGTGTAGGAGACCATTAGAAGGCATACTAACTTGATACTGGTCGCTAGGTTCCAACACGAAGCATTTGATGTCGCAACATAGGGAGCAAAGTAAGAAAAGTCCAAGACTACCTTCAATGTCACAACACAGCCTAAGGATGTCGTGACATACCCCTAAAAACACCCTGAAGCTGAGCATACTGCCCTCGATGTTGCGAAATAAGACCTGATGTTTCATGATAGCAAATCTGCACAGGAAATTAATACGAGTAAGAGGCGTTTTGGTTTGCACAATCCAACTTTAAGCTCGAAAATGGTAGCTAACCTAGGGTTAAGGACAACAACCATTCTAAGTCTATAAATAGGCTCAGCAAACACATGTTATGGACACCTTTTGACTTGGTATAATTTTCTCCTTAGATCTAGACTTTAAATTTTCTTTTTTCTTAGGTCTTAGATTTTTATTCTTGTTTTTTTTTTTGTTGGAAAGAAATCAAATTTTGGAATTGTTCTTGTAATATCCTGCTTTTGGGCCTAGTCGGAATAGTAGTTTTGTGACCAAAAAATCCGAGATAGAAATAATTATTTTATGATTATTTTGAGGTCTATGATATGACTGCATGATTGTGTGAAATTTTCATGAAGAAATTTTATGCATAAAGTGCTTAAATTGAAATTAGGGACTAAATCGAATAATTTGCAAAACTTGCATTCTAGAAGTTTCTAGTATGAAATTGTTTTGAAATATTAATTAGGAGGTCTTAAATAGTAATTTTACCAATTTCTAAGTTTATGGACAAAAATTGGACATGGATGGAATTTTTGGAAAGTTTAGTAGTAAGGGCATTTTGGTCATTTAGGGGTAAAATGAATTAAAATACAAAATTAAAAGCCAATTTTGCTCATCTTCAACCCCATGGCTGAATATAGCAAGGAGAAACCATGGCTAGGGTTTTTCAAGCTTCCAAGCTCGATTGTAAGTCCATTCTAGCCCCGTTTTTCAAGTTCTTTACGTTTTTGGAGTCCCTGTGGCTCGATTTAAACATGCTAGCAATAATTTAACCTAGGGTTTATATTTGGAAAAATACCCATAGGTGAAATTTGTGTATTTTGATGTTTTATGATAGAATATGAGGTTTTAAATTATGTTAGACAACTTGTGCTACTCGGTTTTAAGTGAAAACGAGCAAAAGGGATTAATCGGTAAAAATAACTAATAGTCATAAATACATGTTAGAGTGAGAATTTGATGTTGCCATAGAAGGGAAAAATGATCAGCATGTCATAAAACATAAGAAAATAGGCTTAAGTTTAATTTACGAGCTTTGGGGCAAAAGTGTAAATATGCAAAAGTTTAGGGGCAAAATTGTAATTTTTCAAAAATATGATTTTGGGTCAATTTGAATAATGTGAGTCCTAATTAGACTATATTTTAAATGATAGAGAAAGGAAAACTGAAATTCGGGCTAAAATGGGGAAAATACCAAGTTGTGGACGAAATGGTAAAAGTAGCCATTTTCGCATACTAGGTAAGTTCATATGTAAATGTTGGTAACATAGTTATTATTTTAAATGTTTTTATGTTATTTAAATGATATGATAATTATTATGAAATATTATACTCGTGATAATTGTTTGATAATATGTCAAATTATGTGATATACTTGGAAAATGTGAAATACTACCGAGTATCGGTATCGGTATTCCGTAGAAGGTGGTTGAGACACATGATTGGAAAAAAGGTCCCGTTGAACCTTAGGAATGGATTAGGATACAAGTGACATGTCACTGGGATATTTGGGCATCCGAACTCGTTGAGTTGAGTCCGAGTTCACTTATTGATGCGAATGTCTGAACTCGTTGAGTTGAGTCCGAGTTCGTGAAATGTAACTAGGCATCCGAGCTCGTTGAGTTGAGTCCGAGTTCACTTATGGATGCGAACGCCCGAGCTCGTTGAGTTGAGTCCGAGTTCGCTTATGGGCGGGTTACATAGTAGCTTGGCTACATATGTGGCACTTATGTGCAAACTTTCCATGTATCCGAATTATATTCCGATGTATTCAATGGGTAAAGTTCTACTCAAATGGAGGAATACTCAAGATGAAAGGGACGTATTGGTAAGTGTTGTGAAATGGATACTTTGAACAGGTATGTACTTAACCCTCGGGTTGAAAAATCGATATAACAACAATATGGTAAGATGATAAATGAAAATATGATATGAATGTCATGGTGATGATTATGCAAATGATGTTTTATGTTTGCTTATATGGTTATGTTACTTGCTATTTGCATGTGAACTTACTAAGCATTTATGCTTACTACCTCCTTTTCATTCATTGTAGTGTTGACAAGCCAGCTCGAAAATCGGGAACGGTCGGAGGCACGCTCACACTATCCGTATACCATCTTGGCATAATGGCTTGTATATTTTGAGTATGGCATGTATAGTATTATAATCATTTTGTATATATGGTCTTATGATATGGTTATTGAGTAGTATAAAAATGCTTGGTAATGATTAGCCATTGGAATGGCTAATTATGATCATATTTGGTGTTATGTATGTCAAATTGCTAGTTAATCCATGGAAATCATGAAATAGGTAAAATTTATCATAAAATAGATTCAGACAGCAGTAGTGACGTGAATTTGAAAAATAATTAAAAATAGTAGAGATATAATTAGATGATGAATAAAATATGGAATTGAAGAATTATGAGCCTATTTTCATATGGAAGAAACGAAACAGGTATATGAGTTATATTTTATGAGATGTTTAAATTTTTGTGAAACAGGGCCAGAGCGATTTCTAGATCCCCTGTTCTGACTTTAGAAATTCACCATTAATTGTATAAAAATATTTAGAAGTCATAATTTATATGTACAGATTTATTATTGAGTCTAGTTTTATTAGAAACAAACTTCATATTCATTGAAATTCTGTACAGAGAGATATATGATTCGTAATACACAGAGGTCAGAGCAGTTGAACCCTGAAACAGGGGAGACTTTAACTAATAAACTGTACTAATTGGCCGAGCCAAAAATTCTATAAAAAAATTAGTAAATAGATATATGAGTCTAGTTTCAGTGAAAATTTACAGAATTGGATTTTGAGTTTCATAACTCGAGATATGAATTTTTAAGCGACTGTGACGCAGTTAGCCAGCTTGTCTGGAATTTCTAAAATTAAATTGTTTGAGCTGTTTAAGCAATGAATTAAGTCTGTTAACACCTCGTGTTCGACTCCGGCAACGGTCTCGGGTACGGGGCGTTACAGTTCTCAAAATTTATGAGGATTCTATGCTTAAATTTAACACAATGAGGCTTCTTCTAAACTTTCCTCTTGAAATTGTTCTTTATGTTCATTCTTTCATTCAAGTTTATATTTTTTATTTGATCCATGAGGACCTAATTCTCTTGTGGGGGATTAGTGAGTGGAGGTATGAATAATTAAATGTTTTGTAGGGATTTCTTAATGGATTAGTTGTTCAGGAAAAAGAAAAACCTAAAACGTAACACCCTAAACCCGACCTGGACGTTATGGCCGAATCTGGTGATGTTACATAGAAGTGCTTTTCGTAAAGTGGGATATCGTTGAAAAACCTATTCTCTATTTATCCACTTTGTGTGATCTTTAAGATGATTTTAAGACGTGTCGTTGATTTTCAAAATGTGAGTCATTTGTCAAAAAGTTAATCATATTAAAATGTCATTAATTTTTAGCACGTCATTTCTTGCTGAAGCTCTTAATACAGGTTGCGTATTTATGGTATCTTTGAAAAACATTTATCTTTTTGAAAACCCATTTCCTACTGCTAGCAGTTATAAATCAAAACAAATAGAAATCCCAAATTAAAAATAAAAATCCAAAGAGGCCTTATTACAATAAAAATACTCCAACTAATAATACTTATAATCAAAATCAAATGCGAGAATAATAGCAATTGTGTGGCCACCTCTGAGTCCCCTACTGCACCGATCCACCTAAGTCTGGGGATTACTGCGCAGATAAACAGAAGGGTGAGTTTACAAAAACTCAGTGTCTAATCCCATAACAAACAACCATACAGTGAGCAAATACAATCTGGGCTTAAGCCCATTTCAGTAATGGTTCAGTTTCAGTTAGGGCCTTAGCCTATTACAATATCAGTATTAGTTTGGGCCTGAGCCCATCTCAGTGACAGTAACGGTACAGATATGCAATCAAGCAATCCTACCCAACCAGCCTCTATACTCCATCTCCATCCAATCCTACACTCCATGTGGGGATATAATCAACTCACCCATCCCTACACTCCAAGTAGTACCAGTTGCGGCACTAAACAGTATTTGCAGCAGAGCTGCCAGTAATGATATTAAACCCATCCCTATGCAATGCATCATGCAACATGTCATGTCATATCATAATGTTACACATGAACTCAATGCAATTAAAATAGAATGCTAAAATATAATTATACATGAATGTAGATCCATACATTACATAGGGGAAAAATAGTCATTTTATCAAATAGAGGGTCTAGGTAAACTTACCGACCCAACAGTAGATCCACAGTCGTCTCGGGCGACCCGTGCAACCTTAATAGTCAAACAGTGAAATTAGGCCCACGGCCCATATTGTAGGCCCACAAGCCCGTGTGGCCCACACTGCCCATAATGGCCTTGGCCGTGTGTATTACACAGCCTGGCCCAATAATTTCCACACGTCCATGTGGTTTACCCGTGTGTGGTCCACATACCCATGGGGCCTACACGGCCAAATTCGGCCCAATATGGCCCAACTCATGATTTCGCACATGGTCGACCTTGTCAATCACACTCCCATGTTTAGTCACACAATCTACCTAACGGGTAGTTGCACGCCCGTGTGGTGTCGACTATACACACTTTTTGGCTTTTTTCTGACTTATGATTAGGGGCAATGTTTTCACACACCTGGTTAAAGTGTACTTACCTATTCCGTTGCAACTATACTGAAGTGAGCTAATCACCCATGCCCAAATTTGATACATATTTCCTTATTTGATTTCTTGTTTTTCATTTGTTTAATTTCCTTTTATGTTTTTAGCATAGTTTGTTACAACTCTTTTCTTTTAATTCTTCTTACTATAAACTATTTAAAGTGTTAATTAGATGTATTTATGTTTAAGTTAGAATTAATTTAGTGCTCACCTCCCTTGGATACGATCCTTAGAGTACTTACCTATTCCATTGCAACTATATTGCAACTTGACCCGTATACTTACGGAGACTGTTTGTTCACATCTTTTGTGCATGATTTCTACACTGGACATTGGTACGTTGGGAGGTGGTCATATACTTTTTACGAAAGCAATGCATCCAACTGCTTTTTCCAAAAATCTCATCATGTGTGTGTTACCCTCATATGATATCCTTTATTCTTTTGAGTTAAATTCGTTTACTCAATACAATACTTTTTATTTCATTGCCACCATTGTGTCTTCTTAATGATTAATTTGTTCACTGTTAACAAATTACGGTGATAAATTGCTTGTTCGAGAATAAGCAACCCGTTCGCATGTTCCATATTTATCAATTCACACAATATCAATGAGAGGATACTGTTAACTTTTTAATCGAGCTATGAATTCCATTGTTGCTAGTAAAACCATGTCATACACAAGTCATGTACCCAACATACCGGATATGGGCTCGATCGTCTTTGGAGCATAAGCCTCCACTAATATCAAAGCACATGAGTTACATAAGCATGGTCAGTGACTAACTCAGGATTTAGAATATTTCAATTTTAAACTCATTATATTTGCTGTAACAGCTCGTTTTTAGTCAAATCAGAACAGTGATTTTGGAACCACAAATTCAAAGTTTAAATAATTATTTTATTATTTTAATGACTACAGTATGAATATATGATTGTGTGAAATTTTCACTAAGAAATTTTATCGTTTAAATGTTGAACTTGATAAAAAGGACTAAATCGCATAAAGGATAAAACTTGTGTTCTATTAGCTGAAGGTGTTTAATAGCTATAGAACTTTAAAGTAGAGGTTTTTATGTGGTAATTAGCCCATTTATGAGATAGTGGATGATTGTGGCATGGTATTTGGTGTAATTATTACGTATTTTTAAGGTTAATTTTGGTAATTTGTAAATAGTGTTAAATTAAATAAAACAAAACCAAATTTTTATCCCATTATCATCTCTTTCAACTGAACATAGGGCAAAAGAAGCCATTTTTCATCTCCTTCATTTGGCCATGCTATTCTTGCTAAATTAGGTATGATTTTTGTCTCGTTTTTAATGATTTCTATGTTTTTGAGATCGTTGCAACTTACTCTAGCTAGCCCAGGGACTATGTTGCAAAACTGTTAAAGATTTAGGATGTTGACATTGATGAATAAGCATGTATTTTAAGGATTGATGATAGGTTATGAATGTTTGATGACAGTTATACAAGTTTTGTTAAGTGATTTTTATGAAAATGCAAATTAGGGATTAAATTGAGAAATATGGAAAATTTATGGGTAAATTATAAAATAAATGAAAAATATGGGTCGATATGTGTACTAGGAAAATTATGCTAGCATGGGCTGGTATTAAATTGCATGAATTTGTGATTTTATGAAATAAAGACTAAATTGTAAAAGTTGTGAAATACTTGGGGCAAAAGTATAAATGTACTTTAATGAGTGTTTTGGACTAAATTGAATATAAAGATTATTAAATAAGCTAAATTTGATTACATATAGATCAAGAAAAGAGAAATCAGGATCTAGATTGGAGGAAAAACAAAGTACTCGACTAATCGACCTATTTTATCATTTTTGTGAACCAAAGTAAGTTTGTATGACTAATAAGCTTAATGTTATATGTGTTTATATACTTAAACATTATAATTGTGATATTACGACACTGTGAAAACTATCGATAAAGCATTGACACAGCAAGAATCTCGGTTGAACCTTAGGAATAGATAGGATACTAGTGACATGTCATTAGGGGTTATTGTGATTATGTGATCCGGGTGTCGGTCCTGTATGTCTTATCAGTGGCTGAGTATACCAGCATGTGTTGCGGTTACTTGACAACTTGTGTGAGCAACACCGTGTAGCTACGTCTTAACTGACAGCTTGTGTGAGCAGGCTTGTTGATAGCTCGAGAGTGAGCATATATGTGATATGATATTGAGATAGCATTGGCTATGTATGTGGCACTTTGGTGCGAGATTCCTGAGTATTCGATATTATTCCGAATGGTTCAATAGGAAAAGATGATGGTACAAGGATGTAAACAATGATACGGATCAGTTCAGGTACCCGTGATAAGTTTGGCAAGTAAGTGATAATTGATAAGTTTATATGAAAAGTAAGTGAAAGTTGATGAATTTATACATGATACCAATAATTATGGTAATGTGCAAATTGTTGAATTAAATGTATTACTTTTGTTCTTTAAATTATGAATGAGTTGGCAATTATACTTATTAGTCATATGAGCTTACTAAGCTATAAAGCTTACTATGTTTATTCTTCCGTGTTTTATAGTGATTTCAAAGCTAGCTCGGATTTGGAGTTCGTCGGAGATCACTTCATACTATCCAACTATCATTTTGTTACTTTTGAGCTTATGTTTTGGTTATATGGCATGTATAGGATTATGGTCATTTTGACATGTAGTTTGGTTATGAATGTAGTCATTTGTAATGGCTTGTAAATGTTAAATGTTTTGGTTTGCATATATATAGCCATGAGAATTGGCCTATTTTGGTTGAGGTTGTTATGTATATATCAATGTGCATATGGCTTAGTTATATGTTTGATGATGGATACATGATGCTGGTTGATAATAGATATTGTAGACATCAAATGGTTGATGATTTGAGAATTTGTATGCTTGTGAGTTTAGGCAAATTGATACTTGTTTTGAAAGTGTCAATTTAGTTGAATTTTGAATATAAATTTGGTATATATTGAACAAACATATTGTGGTACAAGTGTACCTTATAACACCCTAAACTCGGCTTAGACGTTATGGCCGAATCTGTGATGTCACATTGGAATGTTTTTCCAAAACACAAGTCGTCGAAAAATCTGTTTTTCATAAAACTTCTTTAGGTTCTTAATAAAAAGGTTTGGATGTATAGTTCATTAGAAAAAAAACTCTCAAGTTATTCAAACAAAATATTAATTATACTAGTTTATTAAGTTTTAAAACAATGCTTCTTGTGGAAGCTTTTAAAACGTATTGCGTAAGCGTGATGTTTTCAAAAAAAAACTTTTGTTTGTATTTTGTTGAAAATCTGAGTCCTATACTAACAGATAATTTGAAATAAATAAAAATTCCCAAATTAAAATAAAAAATTTAAAGCAGCCTTATTACATAATAAAAACCCAAAATAAAACCTTAATTATAGTATAAAAAGTAACAATTACGTTGAGTGGCCACCACTGAGTCTTCCGCCGCCTCGATCCGACTATGCCTGGGGATTTCCTGCACAGTAACAGATGGGTGAGTTTACAAAAACTCAGTGTGTGAATCCCAAGAATAACAAACAAACACAGTATGCGTAAACTGGGCCTGAGCCCTTTTAGTTCCAGTTAGGGCCTTAGCCCCTTTTTGGTAATAGTCACAGTCTGGGCCTTAGCCCGTTTCAAATCCGTATGCAAACAAGGAACCCTACCCAATCCATTCTCTACACAACATCTCCATACCAATCCTACACACCATGTGGGGATAAAATCGACCCACCTAACCCTACACACCAAGTCGTACCAATTTTGGTACTAAAACAATAAATGAAGCGAAGCTACCAGTAATAGGCTTATAGCCTTTCAGTACACTTCCTCCAAAATCATACATCCCACCCCATGTAATGCAACATAATAAGATACGTGTATGCAGATATAACATGCTCAGAAACAGTCATACATAATACAGGGGTATTTCAGTCAATTTACCTCACAAGGGTATAATGGTCATTTAATCAGTATGGGGTCTAAATATACTTACTGACCCAACAGTAGGTTCATAGTCGTTTTAGACAACCCGTGCAACCTTAACAGTCAATCCAGTGATAATGGGCCTATAGTCCATCCTGCGGGCCCATGTGGGCCCATACTTTCCTATGGCCCACATAGCCCAGAAATGGCCTTAGCTATGTAGTTTACACAGCTTAGCCTCCATTTTACAACACTTTGCGTGATTTTTTTGTGTGGGGCCCACAGGCCCATTGGGCCTACACGGCCTAGTTCGACCCAAAATAACCCAATTCTGTTTTAGCCCGTGAAGGTGATCATGGCCATCTCGTCGACCACACAGTCATGTTTCATTACATGGCCTGCGACACGAGCGGCCACACGCACGTGTGGTGCCGACATCCCCTTTTTTGGCTTTTGCAATCACACATCTATTGGTAGTGTTCACACACCTGTTTGCGAAAACTGATACGAGCCCACGAGCACTACAACCTACACGTATACACGACATTCAATCAGTCTTTATTCATTAAAGTTAACACCCTTAACAACTCTCAAATCCCAACTGGTAACTACTACCTACCTTGACTAGACGAAGATGGTTTGTTCGCCTTAAACCGCTAGTTAGGATGAATTTCTAGATCCTTGTGTAACTCTGCATTACGACTGCATCATGTTAATCCATACCATATAATCGAATAAGATGAACCATCTGAGATAACATAACAAAATGTGAAACTCAAATGGTAGGTAGAAGTATTCGACTTACACTAACACACCCACAATCGAGGCACAAGATGGATGGTTACACTCTTGTTAGAGACGACAGACAAAGCAATGCTATTATGAGAGAGAAAAGAAAGAGAAAATGAATCACCCGTGAACCCCCCACAGAGTTGACAGCAATAGCAAGGTTCGGTTATGGCCAATGATTCGGCAACCTGAAACGAAAGCTCAATTACCTTAACCAAGGTAGGGAGAAATTCGGCTAGCAATGTAGAGAGGACTTGAAGAAAGCCTATCAAGAAAAAAGGGAGAAGGAACAAGGATATTCGGCACAAGCACAAAAGGTGGTAATGCCGGCTTAGAACCAAAAGAGAGAGAGAGAGAGAGTTATCAAGAGTTCAGCAAAGGCTTATAGGGGAATAGGGGAATGCTCGGTCAAGGAGAGGAACGACTGAGAGGTAAAAGAGAAAAGAAAGGTATCCAGTTAGAGTTTGTAGAAGGAAAGAGAAGAAAATATGCCAAAGGTCAATTCTGCCGCAACTTCAAAATGCCAAGAAAAGACTAGAGAAACCTGACGCAAAGAGAGCAACACCCCCAAAACCAAATTTGGCACGCCCCTTCCTATGACCGAATTGGTACTAAAGAGACCCATACTTTCGGCCACTACTACCTCCCCCTCTCCTTGATCCACTCCCCCTATCTTTCCACAAATCTCTCCCCTTTTTCCTCTCTTAACCAATTCAACTCTCTCAACTACTCCCCAAATTCAGCTACACACTTCCCATTTCCCCCAACACTCTCAACCGCCCAAGAGCCAAGGTCTCCCACTATCAATCAACCTCTTGCACGACCAGAAGCAAAAAACATGCCCTTTTTGCATGCCACAGAACTTGAATATTGGTCTCCTAGCAGAAGTAACAGGCCACTTGCCACTAGACTAACAAGCGCCTTATGCTATGCAACCCTCACATAATCTTAAAAGTCTACTAGCTATGGACAAAGGTTTATTCACTTAGAAGCAAAATTTTGCTCAAGCTAAGGCTTGAACCCCTGACTTCCCAGACACTCCCAGAGCATTAAACCACTAAGTCAGACATACATTCACATCACACCACACAAAAATAATTTTAATAGGGTTTTCGGGATTTGGGGCGTTACATGCCTTGTCATTGTTGGTATTGAAATGGTATGATTTATTCTTGATTAAGGTTATGAGAATGTCTCTTTTTACGCCTTGTATTGTGCCAAATGGATTGGTTTAGGTATGTGCAAATTGAGGGGCAAAACAGCTTGGTAAATAGCCTATTTTTGTCCACACAGGTAGAAACACGGGTGTGTGTCTCATTGTGTGTGATGCACGATTAGGTTACATTGCAGTGTGTCCCCTAATGTTGAATTAAAAACCAAGTCTATGCTCCACATGGCCCAGCACACATGCGTGTGACTTGGCCATGTGGCATGAATCAGTATACACTACAGGTTTGGCACGGCCTAGCACACGGCCTGGCACACGGGCTTGTGTGTTGGCTGTGTGACCCAAGTCAGAGAGTTACACGGTGTCGTACACGGGCTGGGACACGGCCATGTAATCTCATTTCGAATGTCCACACGGTCACCAATAAAGCTGTTTCAGATCATTATTCATCTTTGTACTACATGGGTGAATAGATAACCGACTACTATGAGCTTCATTCAAAATCATCTTTATCAACTTTGAATTCCTCTAAACGCATATTCGATTTCTGAATCTCAAACAGTCATCAGCATCTATCCTGAATTCTAAATCAGCATCCGTTTCACACTGAGCTCATTTTGCGATCAACTCATTATCAACCTTCTGGGCATCACAGATTTGTTGAATAAATAACGGTCCTGCTTTCAATTCAGCTATTATTGAACCATCCGAAGACATAGCCATATGCGCATTCATTGCACGTAAAGCAAACAGTGATTTCCGGCTTAAAGCACCAGCAACAACATTAGCCTTTCCCGGGTGATAATCAATCACAAGCTCGTATTCTTTTAGCAATTCCAACCATCGACGTTGTCTCAAATTCAGATCTTTATGAGTCATCAAGTATCTCAGGCTCTTGTGATCAGAATAAACATGACATTTCTCGCCGAACAAATAGTGGTGCCATATCTTTAATGCAAACACAATAGCTGCCAATTCTAAGTCGTGTGTCAGATAGTTTCTTTCATGTGGCTTTAACTGTCTCGAGGCATAAGTTATAACTTTTCCTTCCTGCATCAAAACATATCCCAAACCATTCAAAGATGCATCACTATAAATAAAAAATTCTTTACCCGATTCTAGCTGAACTAGCATCGGGGCTTCGGTCAATAGGGCTTTCAACTGATCAAAGCTTTTCTGGCACTTCTCTGACCACTCGAACTTAACATCTTTCTACAATAGCTTTGTCATCAGGGCTGTAATCATAGAGAAACCTTTCACGAACCATCTATAATAACCAGTAAGTCCCAGAAATCTTCAAACTTCAGAAACATTCTTCGGAGGTTTCCAATCCAATATAGCTGAAATTTTGCTCGGGTCCACCCAAATACCTGATGCTGATACTACATGGCCCAGAAAACTAACTTCACTTAACCAGAACTCACATTTATTGAATTTCACATACAACTGTTTATCTTGCAATGTCTGTGAAAGGCATAACCAAAAACTCATAGTGTTCATACCTCGTTCGAAAAGCAGTCTTTGGTACATCGGAGTCTTTAACTCGTAACTGATAGTAGTTTGATCTCAAATTTATCTTTGAAAATACTGTAGCTCCTTTCAGTTGATCAAACAGATCATCAATCTGTGGCAACGGATACTTATTCTTTATAGTCACCTTATTGAGCTATCTATAATCAATGCACATTCTCATAGTTCCATCCTTCTTTTTTACAAATAGTACTGTGCACCCCATGGAGAGAAAATCGGTCGTGCGAAACCTCTATCTGTCAATTCTTACAATTGAGATTTCAATTCTTTTAATTCTGTAGGTGCCACTCTGTATGGAGCTATAGATATCGGAGTCGTCCCAGGCATTAACTCAATACCAAACTCCATTTCCCAAATAGGTGGCAAACTCAGTAATTCTTCAGGAAACACATCCGGATACTTGCACACAACAGGTGCTGATTCAATGTTTCTTTCAGCCACTTTGTTGTCGAGCACATAGGCTAAATAAGCTTCACACCCTTTTCTTACATGTTTTTGAGCTAGCACCGAAGAAATCACTGCCGGTAAACCATACAAAGCACTAGATTCAATTTGAATAACTTCATCATTCTAGCTTCGTAGATCAATGGTCATTCTTTTGCAATTCAAAACAGCATCATGTACTATCAACTAGTCCATACCCAGAATTATATCAAACTCATCAAATGGCAGCAACATCAAATCGGCCGGAAAGCATAAATCTCGAATCATCCAGGGACAATTTTTACATACTTTATCAACCATAACACATCGGCCCAAAGGGTTTGACACTCTAATCACAAACTCAGTAGACTCAACAGGCAGAGTCTTACTGAATACTAATGCCTCATACACATAAGAATGAGTAGAACCAGGATCAATCAATGCAATTACATTAGAATCATAAAGAGTGAATGTACTAGTAATAACATCTGGGGATGAAGCCTCCTCTCATGTGCAAATAGCATAGGCTCTGGCAGGTGCACGAGCCTTAAATCTGATTGCCGTATCTTTAGTCCCTCTCTGACTGCCACTCGCATTACATGGATTTCTGGGTTGTCTACCTCGAGCTGCAGTATTACCCGATCTCGTATTCTACACTGGACTTTCCTCAGCTAACATTGGGCAATCTCGAATATAATGATTTGTCGATCCGCATTTAAAACAGGCTCGATCATGCAATCTGCAACTACCGAGATGTTTTTTACCACAGTTTTTACCCTCGGGTTGATTCAATCTGATATTACCCACACTCGCTACTGAGGTTGCTCTCGAGCTTACTGGCGATCTATTCTGATCCCGTCTGGAGTAACCTGAAGTGGCTTTAGAACGGCTGAAATAATCTTAGAACTTCTTTGATGCCGACTGGAATGACTTACCAGATGTTCTTTTGCGTGCATCTCTAGATTTAAAGTCAGCTTTTCTTTTCTCTTTCCTGAGCTCTTCAGCTTTGCAGGCTCGCTCAACAAGTACCACAAACTGTTTTATCTCAAGTATGCCAACTAACAGTTTAATATCTTCATTAAGTCCATCTTCAAATCATTTACACATTATGGCTTTAGTGGAAATACACTCTAGGGCATACCCTATCACTATCACCCGCCCCTGTTTCAGTTCTAGAAATTCTTTACGCTTCTGATCGATAAATCTCTGACTAATATATTTCTTACGGAACTCAGTCTAAAAGAATTCCCAGGTCACCTACTCTCTCGAAATTGCTGATACTAGGGTATTCCACCAATGGTATGCTGTGTCTCTAAGTAAAGATATGGCACATTTCAAGCACTCATTTGGGGTACAAGATAACTCATCAAACACACAAATGGTATTCTCAAGCCAAAACTCAGCCCACTCAGCATCATCCTCATCGGTAGCTTTAAACTTTTTAGCCCTATGTTTTCTGATTTTATCAACAGGTGGCTTATACAATCTCAACGGATCACTTACTTGAGGTACAGCAGGCATAGAAGATGGATTAATTGGGGGTGGAGGTTGTTGTGCAACCGGGTTAGCCCGAATATATTGAGTGAACCAGTCATTCATCATTTGATAGAAGGCTTACTTAGCCTCACTTTATTGATTACTTGAAGTCGGTCAAGAATTAGCTGGCTTTGTCCCTTGCGTAGGAGCAGGTGCTACACTCTCGACATCATCAGCTACAGCTCTATCAGGATCCATTTACTATATGAAAACACATTTCAAATGTCAAAAGTCATCATACTATCACAGAATATAATTATGGCATGTACATCTAAACTCACACACGCTATGTTAGTCCTAGAACCGCTAAACCATAGCTCTGATACCAATAAAATGTAATCCCCTAGCCCGTATCCGTTGCCGGATTAGGGTTCTGAGGTATTACTGATCATGATATAATTCATACAAACGTTCATTATAAATTTCAATTCAAGGTTCAAATCACATTTATGCTTATAACTCAATTCAATATCAAATCTTAAAAGAAATTTATTATGCACAACACAACATAAATAATGTATAATCCAAAATGTATGTATAAGTTAAACATTGTATACGTATACAGAACATGGTACACATCCATAGCTTAATTATTGAATATTTGAATTGTTCTATATATGTTGCGCGTATGCACAAGTTCTGCATTAAATAAAACAAATGTCATTACCTTCCTTTTTATTTAAACATGTGGCATTACTATTTTAATTATTATGTTATTCATAGGTCATGCATTAAGGTTGTCTAATTCACTCATTAAATATATAAACATGTAAGTAGGTATAACTAAACATAACCAATTAATACTATAAGGCAAGTTATAATTTCAATTTAATAATTCACTATCACATAAAAGACGTAATATATATTATAAAGCTCAAACACTTTTTACCATTTAGCAAAAATCCTTTACAGAACCCTAATGATAATTTAATATCAATCATGCAAATTTCAATATATTATCAAACTGCTATTAAATCACAAATAACAACCTTTGCATACACTTTTATATAAACTAGAAGAGTTCATAGTACATAATTTAAATAAAGATTGCATATGTGCCATTGGTGCTATAATATATGGCCAAACCTACTAACAATACATATATACATAACTAATGTTCATTTATCCAAAAATTTTAATACCACACTTAACTTATGCGCACATGCCAAATAATTAACCAAAACAATTTCTTTTAAGATGTATTTAGTACCTGTTACCTTTCTCCACCGAATGGTAATACTTAAATCTAAGCTTACTAAGAATTATGTCTATGCATATACGAGCCTAAACCAAAGCGTAAAAGCAAATTCATATGTGTATATTTCATTTTAACTCAATCACATCCAATTTAATCTAACCTGCTTATGATTGAATCTACCGTGTCACTTACTAAGTAATAATCCAACCTTGGTATACAAACATATAGCACCACTTATAAATATTCATAACATACGGCATATTTCCCCATACCTCATGCAAAGTCATTAACCTAATTCAACATTCAAACACATAACTCATACTATATCCATCCATGGCACACAGCATATTAATCAAAATGAATTTATACCATTATCAAACTAGAACCGAACACAAGTATAGAAATAAGCCATTTTTGCATGGCCTTAATACAAAATCAAAGTTCAATATTTTCCAAAACACATTCCAGCCTATACATGCCATAATTCGAGTTTGACTTATAAAGGTACCAAAATAGTTGATAGTGTGATGAGCTTGGCTGACAGTCCCCGAGCTTGCAGCTTGACTTCAAAATCTATAAAACATGAACAATATAAACCGTAAGCTATGATATCTTAGTAAGCTATAAGCAAATAAACATTTCAGTAATATAATCAACTCATTTTAACTAGTCGAATTACATTAACACTACTATACTTGACCTCAAACCTACAATATGCATAATTAATACATTTTCATAGACATTTATCTACCTAAGCTGAATACACACATAATCATCTAACACATTATAACCAACTCTGAAACCCAATAGACATAATAAACCATTCAACCATTTACTCTTATGTACGAACCTAAGATTCATCAAATGACATCATATGTATACTTGTTACCTATATGGTCGAATATGCCATCTCACATATGCACATATTTTATAAAGAAAAACATTTCAATGATACACAAATTATTCGTTCACAAGCCAAATACATATACCAAATACACACGAATTCTTCATTTGTATTACACATGATTTATAAAAAAAATTCATAGTATTTTCATACCTTAGCTCAAGTAGATATCAAGTTGATTCATACCTGGCCATTTAACTCGTATTCACATCCGTACACAATTTACCTTTGCCCGATGAACCATTCAGAATCGGATAGGACACTCGGATAATCACATATATCATACAATGCCAACGTCCTAGACGTGGTCTTAAATGTAGCCACAGATCGATGCCACTGTCCCAGACAGGGTCTTACTCATAACACATATCGAAATCACAAATCGATGCCATAGACTTACTCGCACACATATATCGAAATCCTATGTCATGACATATGTATCCTAACTATTCCTAAGGTTCATACGAGACTTTCGGACGTCGTAACTCGGTCGAAACGAATTTGAAAACATGGTAACTAAGTTTATTCACATTCAACTTTAACATGTATAAATCATACAATTCATTTCAACATATAGATATTACATTTACTTAAAATTAAATACGTCTATTTGCTTATAAACTTACCTCGGACGTCGTAAAACTGGACGGGGCTGCTAGTCGACAATTTTCGTTTTTCCCCTGTCCAAATCCAATTTCTTTGGCTTTTGATCTTGATTTTAGCTTGGTTTTTGGCCGAACCCTAACTTGTCTCCTTTCTTTTTCCTTTCCATGTTTCAGCAATAGAAGATGATAAAATAATAATATGAATTTGATATCTTATTATTAACTTATTATAAGTTTATTAGATAAATTACCTAAATATCCTTTATGAAATAATAATGAAATTTTATACCTATGTCTATTACCGTCCAAACATCTAACTAATGGCATAATTACAACATAAATGCCTCAGCTTTAAAAGCCATTAATAATTCGGCCATCATATAAGTTACCACTAACTTTTTCATTTTACGCGATTAAGTCCTTTTATTTAATCGGACACCTAATCAACGAAATTAAATCACGAATATTTCACAGATATAAATTCACATAAAATAAACACGGAAAATAATTTAAAAATATTTTTCTGACTCAGATTCGTAGTCCCAAAACCACCGTTTCAATTAGGGTCTAAATCGAGCTATTACAATTAACCCTTTTTTAAAAAGAACAAATAAGCAAACTAAGAAGTAATCCTTACAAGATCAGATTGTTTGCCAATTAAGCACTAATACAAAGAATGTAACAGCCCGATTTAGACCCTATTCGGAACAGTGGTTTTAGGACCACAAATCTGAGTTAGAAAAATATTTTAATATTATTTTTGGTGTCTACAACATGTTAATTTATATGTGTGAAATTTTCATGATTTAATTTTATCGTTTGAGTGTTCGATTTAATAAAAAGGACCTAATCGCGTAAAATGTAAAATTGGCTAGCTATTTGTTAAAGTGCTTATTTGCTTTGAGGAATTAATTATGGGGTCCTTATGTGTCAAATTAGCCATTAACTAATAGCATGGCCGGTTTTGGGCTTGAAATATCGGGTTTACTAATTAAATTTATAAGGTTAAAAAGGTAAATTATGTATTAAAATGTAGTTAAATAAAATAAAACATAAAACCATGCATTATGTTCATCATTCTTGCTGAAAATTTAAAGGAAAAAGAAAGAAAATAAGCTAGCTACATTCGGCCTTGTCCAAGCTTGATTCAAGGTTCTTTTTTTTCAGTTTTTGATAATTTTTACGTTTTTGAGATCGTTGCTTCGAGTACTGGCTAGCCCATACTTGAGAATTTATAATGTTGAAAGCTTGATGATTTTCATGTTTGATGATGAAAAATAAATATATGTTGTTAGATTTTCATGTTTAATTAAGTGATTTTTAGTAAAAATGCCTATTTAGGATTAAATTGTGAACTTTGTAAATTGAGGGGTCAAACTGCTAAATAAATGAAAGAAATGGGCTGCTATGCCCTTAGTGAAATTCGGCCAAGCATAGGTGTGGTGAAATTTTGAATGTTTTGTGTTTTGTGAAATAGGGACTAAATTGTGAAAAATGTGAAATGTCAGGGGCAAAAGTGTAATTAGCCCATTTATGTGTTTTTGGATGCATTAGATTGAATATATGATTAAATAAGTCGAATTTTTATTGAATTAATCAAGAAAAGAGGAAATCAGATTTGGATCGGGGGAAATCTATAGTCGAATAGTCGTTCCAATTTATTCATCTTCGTCCGAGGTAAGTTTATAAATAAATAAATGTCGTTAAATTTGAATGTTTATGTAATATATGTGTCAAATTAAATTATTACCTATATATGTGTTGATTCCAAATTAATATAAGCAAGGGAGAAATACATACAATATGGAATCGATTGGTTTACAACGTCAGAAAGCCCCGTACGAACCTTAGAAATAGTTAGGATACATATGTCATGACATAGGATTCTGACATGCAATTTTGTGTAAGACCACGTCTGGGACGTTGGGATCAATTTTTGGTTTACGTGTAAAACCATGTCTAGGACATCGGCTTCGTATATGAGTTCGTGTAAGACCCTGTCTGGGACAGTGGCATCGATATGTGATTACATGTAAGACCACGTTTGGCATGTTGGCGTTGTATGAGCTTTTCAACTATTCGAGTATCCTTATTAATTTTGAATGGTTCAACGGGCAATATCGAGTTAAGATTGAATTTGAAATCAAGCTAAAAGGTTCAAGTACGTGCTAAGTTTTATGATTATGAAAGTAAGGTAAGTATATACTTATATACTTGAAATGAATACATAAATCATGCATTATAAAAGAGAGATTTATATATGCTTATGAGCATGTTTGTATTCAGTCAAGTTTAGTATAATTCTAATGTTCATGTGTTGATATATGAATTTGTAAGTATGATAAATATTTATGTGGTTAAGGTTTGCATATGATAAATATTTATGTGGTTAAGGTTTGCATGATTCGGCCTAGTTTAATTGAATTATATGTCATTGAAATGATTTAATTGCTTATGACTTACTAAGCTATTCAAGCTTACTGTGTGTGTTCGTTCAATGTTTTATATATTTTTGGAAGCTAATTACAAGCTCAGGGATCGTCAAGGGAATTCATCAAACTATCGATCTCTATTTCGATATTTTATAAGTTTGAACTTTGAACCTATGGCATGTATAGGCTAGATGGCATATTTAATCTTGGAGTATGTATATATATTTAGCCATGCAAAAATGGCTTGATCATAATGTTAATGTCTATGTGTATTGTTTGTGACTTAAACTTATTTTGGAGGTAAGTTTCATGGTTAATATGTTTGGAGTGGTTGGTTTATGTTTCGGCAAAAGGTGATTAAATTATGTAGCTAATTGTTTAGTTATATGTAAATGTTGAATTTGGTGGTATTCACTATGTGTGGACTATGTTATGCTATGGGCATTTGATTATTAAATATGGTTTTTTTTAGTTAGTTTGTAATGGTAAAATTTTATTGATGAATTCATTTGGAAATAGTGGATAATTTGCACATGAGTTGTAACGCCCTGAATTTCTGGGCCTAGATGTATTGGGCCTTGTGCGTGGGAGCCACTAGAAGACTGCACATAAAAGTTTATGTATGAAAAAAATATCACAATTGATTGTCTGCTGCAGTGGTTAAGTGATTAGGAGTGTTTGGGAGTGTTGGAGAAGTCCTGGGTTCAAACCTGGGCTTTAGCAAAAATTTATGTTTGTCTCTTAAAGGAGCCTTGATGTTAGTGGGTAGGATTTAAGAATATTTTTGATGAATTTATATCACAAAGAGTAATGTGGTCTAGTGGAAGTGGCGTTACAAGTGAGCTAGTGGTCTAAGGTTTGAATCCCCGCTTGTGCAAATAGAGATTGTTTTTACTGATGGCCATTGAAGAGGTGGAGTTGGACTGAGACTCTGTGGATGACTTGGTCATGAGTGTTTCAAGGAAATATTGAATTGAAGGTTGAGTGATTTAGGGGAGTGATTCAGGGGAAGAAGATTTGGATGAAGGAGTTTGTTTGTAATTCAAACTCGGTTGGTGGCTTAATTCAAGGAGAAAATCAGGGAATTTGAAATGGGAAGGGTTGGTTGCCGAAATTTAAACTTCCCATTGTGCAAATTCGGTCATAGGAATTTTTTTTCCCAGAGTGCTGAATTCTTTTGTGCCATTTTGGGGTTTCTTTGTTTTCAGTTTTTTCTTCTTTTCTCTGTATTGCCGTGCATATTCTGGAATTTTATCGTTCGTGCAACCTTTCTACCTCTTTGCCGTTTTAGTATAGAATTGAAAGGCCGAATATAGGAGTTGTTCTTACGTGTTTGTGGCTATTCTTTTCTTTCATTTCTGAAGCAAACTTCTCCACCCTCTCCCTCTCTCATTTGTTTTGCGTGACCGAATAACTTTTGGTCTCTTCTCCTCTTTTCTTCTTTCTCTCAATTGCATTTTCCTTCTTTGTGGTTTAGCCGAATAGCACTTGCCTCCTCTCCCTCGCCACTCATTCGGTTGTCTTTCTATTTAGAGCCGAATCCCTCTACACTTGATTTTGTTTGGGTTCACGGCTACTCTTCTCCCTCTTTCTCTCTTTGTCGATATAAGTTTCCTCCTTAACACTATCTTCATCCACCGTTTCCGATAGGAGTGTGACTGTTTTTCACGGGACTCAAATCCTAGAGTGTACCTTAGGAGGCCGAATACTCCTAAGTAGTGGTAAGTTATTGTTCTTTTGTTTCTAATCTTTGTCATTCACAGTCTTAGTTAACAAGGTGGTAATGCTATACAGATTTTGTCAAGTTTTGGAAGGCAGCTTTGATCGGTGGTTAAAGAGAGGAACCGGTTGCTATTTAAGGTAGGCAGTCAGTACCATTTTGGAATTAGGTGCTATGTAAGGGTGTTAATTTTAACAATTAAAGGACTAACGTGGGGTTATGATTGAATCTAGGTTTAGCGTCATGGGATTTGCTCACTTATCACAAACAGGTGTGTATTCGTACTCTGTAAGCGGTAATAGGCGTAAAGGTCGTAGATATGTGTGTAACCGTATGCCTTGTTTTGATAATTGACTGAAAAACCGAAAATGTGTGTGTTGTTTACTCTGCTATGACTGTAGATTGACAAAATGCCAAAAAGCCAAAAATAGGGCGTATGATGCAATACGAGCGTGCGATCGCGCGTGTGGTAGACCGAGCTCACAGAACGTGGGCGTACGATGAGGAAGGCCACCATGAGCAAATCCGTGGGCTCAGGTCGTAGTGGGCCACTTGGGCTACAAAATGGGCCGAATAGGCCCAATGGACCTGTGGGCTCGCTTGTGTCAAATTAGCTGCTAGGTGGAATATGGCTGGGTTTTTTATGTCGCGTACATGGCATAGGCCATTCAAGGCCACGTTGGGCCAGACTGGGCCGTGTGGGCCCAATGGGATTGTGGGCCCACATGGATAAAATGTATGTTATGTGGTAAGTTTTCAACCGGGCTACATCGTTCGTATAGCTGTGAATAGTTCTGGATTAAATGGACCGTATGGGCCCAATGGGCCTATGGGCCCGCATGGGTAAATTTCGCTATTAAGCGGGAAGTAGATAGACTTGTCATGTCGCGCACATGACTTAGGTTGTTTTAGGCCTCGATAGGCTAAAATGGGCCGTGTGGGCCCAATGGGCTCGTGAGCCCACACGAATAAAATCTGCGGTAAGTGACTATTAATGAACTAGGTTATGGTGTACACATTGCCGTATCTAAATTTGGGCTAAATGGGCCACACGAGCGTGTGGGCTCACTTGGGCCAAGTAATAGGACTTAGGCCCACTTGCACCGTTATGTCTGTTTAGATTACTTAGGTTGCTCGAGGCGACAATAGACCCTCGGTTGGGTCGTTAAGGCCCCCAGTTTGTAAAATTACTAAAATACCCAGGGGTTGTGAAATTATCGAAATACCCCTGATTTGTAAAATTATCAAAATACCCTCGATTTGTAAAATTACTGAAATACCCCTAGTTTGTAAAATTATTGAAATACCCTTGTAGTGTAAAATTATCGAAATACCCCGTAGGGTAAAATGATTGTTTTGCCCTTGAGGGTAAACAACCGACTTAGACTATGAATTTGACCGATTAGACTGTGATCGTATGATTGTGTTTTAACTGACTTGACGGTGGTTGTATGACTGATATGCTTTTAATATATGTTCAAATGATTGTTACTGAGCATGGCCATTTTGCATACACATGTGATTATTGAGCATGACATACATGAAATATTGCATGGGGTTGGGACATTGATATGGAGGAAGTTTTGATAGGATCGCACGGGTTGCACGAGACGACTGTGGATCCAGTATTGATCTGTTAAGGTTGCACACATCGCACGAGACGATTGTAGACCGATGGACGGCTTAGTGCCGCTTAATCTGATTATGGCTCTGTGCCAACCTAAAAATGGCTCTGTGCCATCTTGACTATGGCTTTGTGCCAAACGTATTTACCCGTGGCTATGTACCTAACATACTTATTGATGACTCTGTGCCGGCCATATTTACCCAAGGTTGTGAGTCAATTATATTACCGTCGTTGATGGCTATGTGCCAAACATAATACAGTTACCGATGGCTTTGTGCCAATTACAATACCGCTACTGAAGGCTTAAAGTAGCATATATACTAGCAGCTTTGTTGCAATTTCGATTAGTGCCGCAACCGGTGCTAACATTGGTGTGCTGGCTGGGTGGGTCGATTTTATCCCTACATAAGTGTAGGGTTGGTACGGGTGGTGTGTTGGCTGGATCAGGGTGGGATGCATCCTCATGCTGTTGCATATCTGCCTATGAGATCTGTCACTGTATTGGGCTTAGGCCCACTTGTTCTGTAATTGGTTTGGGCTAGGCCCAATTGATTCTGTTATGGGCTGTGACCCAAATGATAATGTAGTAGGCTTTGAGCCACGTAAGCTCTGAACTGGACTGGACTGTCACTATTAAAGGGCTCTGGCCCAGACTGTTTCTGTTTCGGTATACTAATTGTTACTCTAGTAAGGGGATTACACACTAAGTTTTCACAAACTCACCCCATTTATTAACTGTGCAGGTAATCCCCGACGTTAGGTGGATCGGTGTCGCAGAGGGACTCGGAGACAACCACACAACTGCATATGTTTTTCTATTTCGTTTATTTAGTTAAGCACTTTGTTTTTTAATTTGGGTTGTAATAAGGCCTCTTTATTTTCTTAACTTTTTATTTGGGAAATTTATTTAGTATGTTTAATATCTGTTAGAAGTAGGACACGATTTTCCAAAATAATAACTGTTTTCAAACACTACATTTCCGCAACATTTTCGAAATGGTTTAGCAACTTAACTTTTAAACATCAAGTTTTCATAAATTGGTTACTTTTAAAATTAGCTTACGCAACCAAAAGAGGAATTTTGGGAATAAAATTAATAGTTTTTCAAAGTACCACATTTTAAAAAAATAAACTAACGTAACTGGGATTTTACTCAAGATTTTTTTGAAATAAGAAGGGTTTTTAATGAAAACATGGTTTTCAAAAAACACTTTAATGTGACACACCAGATTCGGGCTTAACTTCTGGGCTGGGTTTGGGATGTTACATTTAGTAGTATCAGAGCTAGGTTGCAAAACTCAGTTGTGGATTGGGTTTTAAAATTGAATTTTTGAAAGATTTTTTCAAGGGATTTGAAAAGATTTGGAGTATTCAAAATGTTTTCTGAATTTTTTCTTGAAAGTATGGGTTACCGGGTCTCCGGTGCCGAATCCGTAAGTTTCTTTTAATATTAAACTGTACTTAAAACTAGATTTTTGTATTTATTCTGTGTGTGCTCTGGAAGTGTAGATTCTTAATCGAGCACCAGTACGTAATGGATTCCGAAGGCAAGCAAGGTCGCGAAGAGCTGCACGTTTCCCTAGAACATGAGATTGTTCAAGAGACGAAGGTCAAGGTGAGTCTGCCAACTCTTAGTAGTGATAACCCAGAGCTTGGTACAAAGGCACTGACCCGGTTGGTAAGGGAAGTGCTGGAAGAAGTGTTTGAGGCAAGAGTTAAGGCAAATGGTGAAACACTTCAGGCTAGGTGCTTGGATTGTAACAAGAAAAGAGATGGCAGTCTGTTGAAGCAAGAGCCTCATTCTGTGAAACATGTTAAGACGCGTCCAAACTTTTCAACTTGCGAGCATTGTAAAGGCGTCATTCGGGTCAATGCCGGAGGAAGATAGGAGCATGTCTTAGATGCGGATCTAAGGAGCATCGGGTTCGGGATTGTACAGTTCCTTTTAAGTCAGGTGTGTTTTGTTTGGATGTGATGTTTAGATATAGAAATTGTATGCATGTGTGATAAATATCTATTTGGTTATCTGGTTAGATGTTTGGTTAGGTGTAAGAGATTTTGAGATGAAGTTAAAAGTGTATTTGTGTTATTTGGATGAGAGTGTGCAGCGGTAATATAGCGGTGTAGTTGTTACACAACTACCCTGTTAGTTGGAAATTTCGGGGACCAAAATTTCTTTAAACAAGGGTGAATTGTAACTCCCCGAATTTCTGGGCCTAGAAGTATTGGGCCTTGTGCGTGGGAGCCGCTAGGAGACTACACATAAAGGTTTATGTGTGGAAGAAATATCACAATTAATTGTCTACTACAGTGGTTAAGTGATTTGGAGTGTTTGGGAGTGTTGGAGAAGTCCTGGGTTCAAACCTGGGCTTTAGCAAAAATTTATGTTTGTCTCTTAAAGGAGCCTTGATGTTAGTGGGTAGGCTTTAAGACTATTTTTGATGAATTTATATCACAAGGAGCAATGTGGTCTAGTGGAAGTGGCATTACAAGTGAGATAGTGGTCTGAGGTTCGAATCCTCGCTTGTGCAAATAGAGATTATATTTACTGATGGCCATGGAAGGAGGTGGAGTTAGACTGAGACTCTGTGGATGACTTGGTCATGAGTGTTTCAAGGAAATATTGAATTAAAGGTTGAGTGATTTAGAGGAGTGTTTCAAGGGAAGAAGATTTGGATGAAGGAGTTTGTTTGTAATTTAAACTCAGTTGGTGGCTTAATTCAAGGAGAAAATCAGGGAATTTGAAATGAGAAGGGTTGGTTGCTAAAATTTGAACTCCCCATTGTACAAATTCGGTCATAAGACTTTTTTTCCCAGAGTGTCGAATTCTTTTGTGCCATTTCTGGGTTTCTTTGTTTTCAATTTTTTTCCTCTTTTCTCTGTATTTCCGTGCATATTCTGGAATTTTACCATTCATGCAACCTTTCTACCTCTTTGTCGTTTTAGTATAGAATTGAAAGGTCGAATATAGGAGTTGTTCTTACATGTTTGTGGCTATTCTTTTCTTTCATTTCTGAACCGAACTTCTCCACCGTCTCCCTCTCTCATTTGTTTTGCGTGACCGAATAGCTTTTGGTCTCTTCTCCTCTTTTTTTCCTTCTCTCAATTGCGTTTTCCTTTTTTGTGGTTTAGCCGAATAGCACTTGCCTCCTCTCCCTCGTCACTCATTCAATTTTTCTTGGCTAGCCGATTGTCTTTCTATTTAGAGTCGAATCCCTCTACACTTGATTTTGTTTGGGTTCACGGCTACTCTTCTCCCTCTTTCTCTCTTTGTCGATATGAGTTTCCTCCTTAACACTATCTTCATCCACCATTTCTGATAGGAGTGTGACTATTTTTCGTGGGACTCAAATCCCAGAGTATACCTTAGGAGGCCGAATACTCCTAAGTAGTGGTAAGTTATTGTTCTTTTGTTTCTAATCTTTGTCATTCACGGTCTTAGTTAACAAGGTGGTAATGCTATACAAATTTTGTCAAGTTTTGGAAGGCGGCTTTGATCAGTGGTTAAAGAGAGGAATCGGTTGCTATTCAAGGTAGGCAGTCAGTACCAATTTGGAATCAGGTGCTATGCAAGGGTGTTAATTTTAACGATTAAAGGATTAACGTGGGATTATGATTGAATCTAGGTTTAGCATCGCGGGATTTGCTCACTTATCACAAACAGGTGTGTATCTGTACTGTAACACCCCTATGACCCGTATCCGTGCCAGAATGGATTATGAAGTGTTACCAACCCAAAATACCACATTTGTACAATCACATTGATATTAGAACATTAACTTTTATATGCATTCAAAAACTTTATACAAACAACCAAAAGATACCATTTTCGCATGGCTTATATATAAGGACATCTCAAAATATCATTCACTTAAGTCTATTCTATACATGCCATATTAGCTTAAAAATATAGTAGTATCAAAATGATAGATAGTGTGACAAATTGCTAACGATCCCCTCCCTGAGCAGGTGACTGTAATCAACAAATCTATAAAACAGGAAACATAATAAACAGAGTAAGCTTTCATAAGCTTAGTAAGTTTTAAGTATTGCAACAAATAAACTCAATTATAGATCAATTATCCAATTTCTCAAGAGATTATTTTCTAGATGTATTACCATTTGGCCGAATATACATAAGCACATTATGCACAATTACATAATCATTTCACTAATCTGAATTCATATGGCATAATCAATAAATCGAATAATTTCACATACTTTCACACCTTAACTGAATGTATCATGATCATAGATATAGGTATAACATTTATTCACATATGTATCACATTATACACTTATGATTCAATTCAAATCATACTCACATATAAATACAAAATACGTACCTGGCCAACTTAACGTATTGAATGTATTCATTTTGTCGTTCTAACACGAGGTATCTTAGTTTTAGACTTTTATCAAATCACCGGCATTTAGCCTGCTAGGTTTAAAAACCCGAATTCAATCACTGGCATTTCTCCTGCTAGGCTTGAAGCCCGTATAGTATCTCACCGGCATTATAGCCTGCTAGGCTCAAAGGCCTGAGTAGTATTTCACTGGCATTATAGCCTGCTAGGCTCAAAGGCCCGAATAGTATCTCACCAAAGATCATAGCTCACTGAGGCTCAAAGGCTGAATAGTACTGCATGCGATATTCAAATCACAAATTTTATATAACACAATCACACCAAATTGGATACAAGCATCATTCGAATATACATCATTTAATCATAAAAGTATATCACATTTTACTTCTATTACAATTGCCATTCAGCCATATACATATATGACAAGTAATACTTAATTCTTATAATATGTCATATCATTATCAAAATTTATATATATATAAACTACTTAAAACTTACCTCAAATATATTCGAACAGTCTCGGATCGGCTATTCAACTACTTTCTCTTTTCCCCTGTCCAACCTCGGTTCTCTATGCTCTTGAGCTAATTCAAACAAAATTTAACTTATTAAAGTCCCATCATTCTAGCTTATGGCCGAATATGACAAGAAACTTAATAGGCCATATAGTTACTTTTAGCTCAAGTATAAAATGGTCATGCACATTTTTAATCACATTAAGCAATTTACCTTAACATATAACTCACATAGCCAAAGTACATGTAACCCTAATGACCGAATAATTTGAATATGTATATCAACAAAGTTCCTATAATTTAACCCTTAAACCTTATAGCCGAATATTCATTGTATATTAACTCTCATGCACAAGCACAAAACTCATATGGCTATTATATAATTTGATAAACAATCAGACATACAACCTAATATACATATATGACATGTTGAATATGCTATTATAAATTAAATAAATATTGCATTCTTAACATAGATTTCAAGGCTACAATCAACAATTGCATTACTCCCAAATAATAGACTAAAACCATCATGGAACATTTTACTAACTCAATACCTTGCATATCCGAATTTCATTAATTAATATACATACAACTCCAAATATTATATCATGGAACAAGTGCCGAATTACAAATTGTAATAAAATCAAAACATAACTCTTATCATATTTCCATATACATCATTTCATTCCATATAAATAACATATACCATCATGTCATTTATTCATTTATCTGCAGCAATTACATAACACAGATACATATACGTATAATATCCTACTTATTACAAATTGAATATATCATCAAATTAACCAATTCTGCTACTTAAATATTTGACCAATACTTTCAATTAATATGCCATTTGAAGACCGACACAAAAGTCAGATGCATTAATCAAAATGTCATAGCCCAACTAAGTCTACAATTATTCAATACTACAAATATAGCATTATCATATAAATAAACCCATAATGACCTAATATGAATACTTGTCAAACCACAATTAAGGCACAAACCTAACATTTTAGTCTTTTATTATCGTACCTCAAACAAGGCATATTAATAAAATCATTCATATAACATATTTATCATTTGTTTTTATCAACCGTACCTAATTAACTAATCATTCCAATGTAAGATACAATCACATACATTGTCATTACATCAATTTCATAATAATTAGTACCCACTCAAATATATATATTTTTGCATTTTAGCAAAAACACATTCCCAACTAAAGCACTACTCAAACCGATTCATTTACCCAAGTATATCACGCACTTACACATTACACAAAATTTTCAAATTGAGCTAATTACATGACCGATTATACCTGATAACTATCATCATTATCAAACCATTTCCAAAACATATAACACCTTCAAAGACACCCAAACAACCCATAACCGAATGCATCACTTCAAACTAATAACAAAAATTAAGTCATGGGCTATGAAAGGAGCTTAGCAATTAACTCAATTTCACATAAATTATCAAGAAATAAAATCAAACATACCTCCAATTAGAAACACCAAGGCCAAATATCCAAGAACCTTTTGTTTTACTTGTTCTTTAAATTTCGACAAAATGAAAGAAGAATGGATGAAAACTTTGTTTTTCTCACCTATTTTCTTTTATTAATTTATATAATTCCTCTTATAATATCATTAAATATTATAATACTAATATGGAATGCATATAATATTCATTAGGTTATTATTTTACAATACAAAATACATATTTTACTTATCAACTATCATCATTGCTGTCCACTAATTTAATAGTGGTCCATTTGACATGCAAGTCCTCCTTGTAATATACCATGCATTATTCGGCCCTCTAAATTCTTCCTATCACATTTTTAAATTTTAACACACAAGTCCTTTTTAACTAATTCCACATTCAGATGACAAAGTTAAGACACGATACTTTCACACATACACTTTCACATATAATAAGCACAGAATATAACATTTAATTATTTTTATGACTCGGTTTTGTGGTCCCAAAACCACTTCCCGACTAGGGTCAAATTAGGGCTGTCACAACTCTCCCGCCTTAAGAATTTTCATCCCCGAAAATCTTACCAGCGAAAAGGTTAGGATAACTTTCTTTCATTGAGTCCTCTGACTCCCAAGTCACTTCTTCAACCCCGTGTTTGAGCCACAGTACTTTCACTAATAGAATTTTCTTATTTCGTAGTTCTTTTACTCCACGAGCCAAAATACGAACTGATTCCTCTTCATAACTCAAATTAGACTGAATTTCAATCTCTGATGGTTTAATCACATGAGAAGGATCGGATCTGTACCAACGGAGCATCGAAACATGAAAAACATTGTGAATCTTTTCAAGTTCAGGTGGCAAAAGTAGTCTATAAGCAACCGGCCCAATCTGTTCTGTAATTTCGTACGGTCCGATAAATCTCAGGCTCAATTTGCCTTTACGGCCAAATTTGAGTACCTTTTTCCACGGTGAAACTTTAAGAAACACCTTGTCTCTGACTTGATACTCTATATCTTTCCCTGTCAAGTCTCAGATACGATTTACGATTTATCCGATGTCGCTTTGGACTTTCATGGATCACTTTTACTTTCTGTTCAGCCTCTTTAATCAAATCAACTCCGTAAATCTTATTCTCACTGAGTTCAGTCCAAAACAAAGGTGTACGACATTTACGACCATACAAAGCCTCGTAAGGTGCCATCTTGATGCTCGATTGAAAACTATTGTTATATGCGAATTCAACCGAAGGTAAATATCGTTCCCACGAATTACTAAACTCAAGGATGCAACATCTCAACATATCCTCGAGTATTTGAATAATTCGCTCAGATTGACCATCGGTCTGGGGATGAAAAGCGGTGCTAAAATGCAACTTAGTACCCAATGCTTCTTGCAATTTCTTCCAAAACCGCGATGTGAATCTCAGATCTCTATCCGACACAATAGAAGTAGGTACCCCGTGTAACCTTACAATCTGAGAAATATACAGTTCAGCTAGCTTATCAAGTGAATAATCCGTACGTACGGGAATAAAATGAGTCGACTTCGTCAATCTATCAACAATAACCCATATCGCATCTTTCTTATTCTGAGACAATGGCAACCCAGATACAAAATCCATCATGACTCGATCCCATTTCCACTTTGGTAACATGATTGGCTGAAGTAATCCTGAAGGCACTTGATGTTCCGCTTTCACTTGTTGACATATCAAACACTTC
Organism: Gossypium longicalyx; assembly: GCA_025698465.1. NCBI lineage: Eukaryota > Viridiplantae > Streptophyta > Magnoliopsida > Malvales > Malvaceae > Gossypium > Gossypium longicalyx. The sequence goes on from CM046999.1 coordinate 27,155,308, forward strand.
GAAACAAAGTCAGAAATGTCTCGCTTCATACCATGCCACCAATACAGACGTTTCAGATTGTTGTACATTTTCGTACTACCCGGGTGAACTGACATTCGACTGCTATGAGCCTCATTCAAAATCATCGGAATAAGCTCTGAATTTCTCGGAACACATAATCGACTTCTGAACCTCAAACAATCATTGCTATCAATCAAAAACTTTGAATCTTCTTTCGAAACACATAATGCTCGCTTTACAACTAATTCATCATCAAGTTTTTGAGCTTCACGGATTTGTTGCATCAATAACGATTTTGCTTTTAATTCCGCTACTAACACATCATCAGCAGACACAGATAGATGCACATTCATTGCTCGCAAAACAAACAGTGATTTACGGCTTAAAGCATCAGCAACCACGTTAGCCTTTCCCGAATGGTAATCAATGACAAGCTCGTAATCTTTTAATAATTCTAACCAACGTCTTTGCCTCAAATTCAAATCTCTTTGAGTCATCAAATATTTGAGGCTTTTGTGATCGGAATACACATGGCATTTTTCCCCGAACAAGTAGTGGCGCCAAATTTTCAAAGTGAAAACAATAGTAGCTAACTCGAGATCATGAGTCGGATAATTTTTTTCATGTGGCTTCAATTGTCTCGAAGCATACGCTACTACTCTACCCTCTTGCGTCAACACACAGCCCAAACCATTCAGAGATGCATCAGTGTAGATCACAAATTCTTTACCGGATTCTGGCTGAACTAACACTGGGGCTTCAGTCAAAAGAGTTTTCAATTGATCAAAACTTTTCTGGCACTTTTCTGACCACTCAAACTTGATATCTTTCTGAAGCAACTTTGTCATCGGTGTTGCTATCATCGAGAAACCTTTCACAAACCGTCTGTAGTACCCGGCAAGTCCCAAAAAACTTTGAACTTCTGAAACATTTCTCGGAGGCTTCCAATCAAGTATAGCTGAAATTTTACTCGGATCAACTCGGATGCCCGATGCGGATACAATATGCCCCAAAAAGCTGACTTCCCTCAACCAGAACTCACATTTACTGAACTTCGCATATAATTACTTGTCTCGCAAAATCTACAATACTAACTTCAAGTACTCGGCATGTTCAGTTTCATTGCGTGAATAGATCAAAATGTCATCTATAAACACGACTACAAACTGATCCAAATACTGTCTGAAAATCTGATTCATTAAATCCATAAAAATAGCAGGGGCATTAGTGAGCCCAAACGGCATCACTAGGAACTCATAATGTCCATACCTCGTTCTGAAAGTAGTTTTAGGCACGTTAGAGTCTCTAACTGGCAACTGATAATAACCCGATCTCAAGTCTATCTTCGAAAATACTGAGGCTCCTTTCAGTTGATCAAACAAATCGTCGATTCGTGGCAATGGATATTTATTCTTTATCGTTACCCTATTAAGCTGACGATAATCGATGCACATTCTCATGGTTCAGTATTTCTTTTTCACAAACAGCACTAGTGCACCCCAGGGAGAAAAACTCGGTCGAGCAAAACCTCTATCTGTCAACTCTTGCAACTGAGATTTCAATTCTTTTAATTTGGTTAGTGCCATACGATACGGAGCTATCTAGGTGTAGTCCCTGGTACTAGTTCAATACCAAACTCTACTTCCCGAACAGGTGGTAATCCAGGTAATTCCTCAGGGAACACATCCGGATATTCACAAACCATGGGCACAGTCTCGAGTTTCTTTTCTAATTCTTTACTATCCAGTACGTACGCAAGATATGCTTCACGCCCCTTTTTCATATATTTTTGAGCCAGCATCGAGGATATCACTGCCGGTGATCCATTCAAATTGGTAGACTCAACTAAAATTATCTCATTATTTGAACACCTCAAATCAATTGTCTTATGCTTGCAATTCACTACTGCATCATGCACAGTTAACCAATCCATACCGAGAATGACATCAAACTCGTCAAACAGTAATAACATTAAATCAGCCGGAAAGCAAGAATCTTGGATCATTAGGGGACATTTCTTACATACTTTATCAACTAGCACATAACGGCCCAAAGGATTCGACACCCGAATCACAAACTCAGTAGACTCAACAGGTAAAGTCTTACTGGATGCCAAAGTTTCACATATATACGAATGAGTAGAACCGGGATCAATCAAAGCAATAATATCAGTATCAAAAAGAGTGAAAGTACCGGTAATAACATCTGGCGAAGAAGCATCCTCGTGTGAGCGTATAGCATAGGCTCTGGAAGGAGCACGAGCCTCAGAATGTATAGCAGTATCTTTGGTCCCTCTCTGATTTCCACTAGCATTACACGTCTGTCTAGGTGGTCTACCTCGTGTTGCAGTGTTACCAGGTCTCCCACTCGGATTAGTATTCTGTTCAGCTGATCCACACTTGAAACAAGAGCGGTCATGAAATCTACAGCTTCTTGAATGCCATTTACCACAATGCTTGCACTCAGATCTGTCCTGACGATCATTGCCGACACTGGCAACCAAGGTGGCTCGCGTACTCACAGGGGGTCGATCACGGCATCTGGAAAAACCTGAAGTATTCTTAGATCTGCCTGAGTCATCTCTAAATTTCTTCGATGATTGATGAAAGGATTTTCCCAAAGATGTTTTACGGAACTCTCTAGCTCCATCATCATCTTTTCTTTTCTCTTTACTGAGCTCTTCGGCTTTACAAGCTCGCTCGACAAGCACTACAAACTCTTTGATTTCCAGAATACCCACCAACAGTTTGATATCTTCATTCAACCCATCCTCGAAGCGTTTACACATGATAGCCTCAGACGAAACACGTTCCCGAGCATATCTACTAAGTCTGACAAACTTCCGCTCATAATTAGTAATTGACATAGAACCCTGTTTAAGCTCAAGAAATTCTTTCCGTTTTTGATCGATGAATCTTTGACTAATATATTTCTTGCGGAACTCGGTTTGAAAGAATTCCCAAGTAACCCATTCTCTCGACACTACTGAAACCAAGGTATTCCACCAATAGTAGGCAGAATCACGTAACAGAGATATAGCACATTTTAAGCATTCATCAGGTGTGCACGATAATTCATCGAACACGTGAATGGTATTATCAAGCCAAAACTCAGTGTAACATCTCGAAATAGGGCCTAAATGGAATAGTGGTTGCGAAACCAAAAATCTGAGATAGAAAAGTTTATTTCGATTAATTTTTATGATTTAGTGAGTGATTAGATGTATGTGTTAGAGTACTGATCAGAAATTTTATAGATTGCATGTTTAATTTGCCTATTAGGGCTTATTTGCAGAAATTGCTGTAACAGCCCGATTTAGGGCCTAAACGGAACGATGGTTTTAGAACCACGAATTCGAAGTCAAAAAATTTATTCTGATTAAGTTTTAAGATTTATTTGTTGATTAAAATATTGTGTAAAAATATCGTTAAGTAATTTTACTGATAAAGTGCTTAATTGGACTTTTAGGACTAAATTGCAAAAGTTGCAAAATATGTGTTGTAGTTCATAAGTACTTGATTTAAATGGGGGTTTAAAGAGGAGGTCCTTAAATGGTAATTAGACCATTATATTTCATTTGGACAAAAATGGGCATGAATAGGACAAAATTTTAAAGAAAGGCCTTAAGGGCATTTTAGTCATTTGGTAATTAAAAGAAATAAAAAGGGAAAATAAAGCCAAAATTGACTCATCTTTTTCATGGAGGCCGAAATTAGCATGGGGGAAGCCATGGCTAGGGTTTTCAAGCTTTACAAGCTCAATAGTAAGTCCGTTCTAGCCTCGGTTTTCAAGTTCTTTACGTTTTTGGAATCCCGGTAACTTGATTAAGCTTATTCTAGCAATAATTTAAGCTAGGGTTCATATTTGGAAAAATACCCATAGGTGAAATGTGTTTATTTTGATGTTTTATGGTAGAATATGAAGGCTGAAATTATGTTAAACAACTTTTGCTAAGCGGTTTTAAGCAAAAATGAGTAAAACGGCTTAATCGGTAAAAGTTGTTATTGTTCATAACTATGTGTTAGAGTGAGAATTTGATGTTTCCATAGAAGGGGAAAATGATCAGCATGTCATAAAACATAAGAATAAGGGATGAAGTTTAATTCCCGAACCTAGGGGCAAAAGTGTAAATATGCAAAAGTTTAGGGGCAAAATTATAATTTTGCCAAAGTTTGAGTTAAGGACTGTTTTGAATAGTAAATTAATTAAATAAGTAAAATATGATGTTTTAGATCCCGAAAAATGAGATTTGAACCTAAAATGGGAGAAAAACGAAAATCAAGAAAGTTGGTAAAATGGCCGTTTTAGTATCGAAGTAAGTTCATATGTATAATAAGCATTAATTTATGCATGTTTCAATGTAAAATTGATATATTTAATATGATTTCCGAGGTGTTGAAAATAAGTATAATTATGATGATTTAAATGTTCAATATTAATTCAACATGGAAATGAGAAAGTATGTAAGTTTGTATGTAAATAATACATTATCTTTATTATCTTTTTATATTTCAGCATAATTTTTGTATTGTAGCTAACTTTTGAATCATAATTTACTATTGGAAGTATAGAATCAAGTATTAGAAAGAGAGAAATCCCGGTTGAACCTTCAGAAAGATTAGAGGATACAGATGGTATGTAGCTAGGTCACATGTATGGTGCTGAGTGCACATCATGTGTACAAGAGAGTTACGAGACATTATGATGTAGCTAGGTCGCATGGGTGATACTATGTGTACACCATGTAGACAAGAGAGCTACGGGATATATGTAGCTAGGTCGCATGCGTGGTTCCAGGTGAAGGACACCATGTAGACAAGAGAGCTACGAGATAAACTGGCTAGGTCACATGGGTGGTACTAAGTGTTCACCATGTGTACAAGAGAGCCAAAATTATGTGTAAAATCGAGCTAGGTCACATGAGTGACGCTAAGTGAAGGCCATTATGTGTACAAGAGAGCTTCGGTTTTAAAGGTGGGTTGTGTGCGATACCATCACAGATATCATATTATTCAAGCATTCAACTGGGAAATTGATTAAATGAAATTGTGTATGACTTTGTGATGATAAGTGTAAGTATATACGTGTGTAACTTATGAGCAATATGCTCGATATGTGATTGGAAATTGGAAAGATTGTTATGGGTAAGTGATGAATATAACTGAAGTATGAAAGATCAAAATTGACAATAAAACTGTTATGGATAGTTGCAGTAACGTGAATCTAAAAATTTACCAAAAATAGTAGAAATTGAATCAGAGACTGAATGAGATATCAAATTAAATTTTAATGAGTCTATTTTCATATAACAGAAACAGAGCAAGCCAAGGAATTCTATATTATGAGATATTTAAGTTTTTGAGATACTGGTTCAGAATGACTACGTGATCCCCTATTCTGAATTGGAAAAATCATTAAAAATTGTACAAAAATAATTATGGGATATAATTTATATTCTTGAAATCCTTAATGAGTCTAGTTTCAAATGAAATAGATAAAAACATCCTTTGAATTCTTTACGAGGATAAAATTGATTCGTAGTGAAGAGTGGTCAGAACAGTTGAGCAGTGAAACAGGGGTAACTTTAATGAATAAACTGTACTAATTGGCTAGACCAAAATTCTGAAAATTTTATGGTGAGAATATACGTGAATCTAGTTTCAATAAAAATTAACGGTTTGTAATTTGGAGTTCTGTAGCTCTAGAAATAAATAATTTAGCTTCTGGTACTCTGCTAGACAGCTTATTTTGAACCTGTTTATGATTATAATAGTAAAAGTATGTGTGTTTGTGATGATAATATTCCGGGACCATATTGTGACTTTGTTTAAAGTATGATAACGTATTGTTTATTAATATTTACATACTTACTTACTAAGCTATAATGCTTACTCCCTTCCTTTCCTTTTTCCTATAGTGTCATGAGATGTTAGCTCGAGTTGGAGGTCACGGGAGGTTAAATCACACTATCAAACTATTGATCGATATATAAAGGTTTTAAAGTATTTTTAAGTCTTTGGCATGTATAGAGACTCGTTTAATTGTTATTAAGTTGCTAGGAATTGGCCTAAAATACTGACCTATGTTATTTGAAGGTCTCTATTATATAAAGTCATTTAATTTAGATAGTCTTGATTATGTTATTAATTAAATGATGCAATTTATGAATGTGTTTAAAAAAGTTTTAAATTAGAGTGAAATTATGAACCGGTTTTTATACGATGATTAGTGATTAAGTCCGATAATCCCTCGTACCCTGTTCCAGCGTCGAACACGGGTAAGGGGAGTTACACTCAGCCTGCTCGGCATCATCACTGTTAGTAGCCTTGAACTTAGTAGCCTCGTGCTTTCGAATTCTATCAACCGGGGGCTTGTTCAACCTCAACGGGTCCTCTACAGGAGGTACCACAGGTGCAAGGGTTGTATTAGTTAGGGGTGGAGGATGTGAAACAGCCGGATTAGTCCGAATATACTGAGTAAACCAATCGTTCATCATAGCATAGAAGGCTTGTTTAGCCTCATCATTTTGATTACTAGCATTTGGTTGAGAGTCCAACAGCGCTGTCCCTAGTACAAGAGCAGGCGCTAAGCTCTCTACATCATCATCTACTGCTCGATCGGGATCGAAATTCATTACTATACGAAAAACATGTTTCAATGGTCAGAAATCATCACACTATCATATTAACACTTTATGGCATGTATAGCTAGACTCACACACGCTACGTTAGTCCTAGAATCGACTAAATCGTAGCTCTGATACCAATAAAATTGTAACACCCCTATGACCCGTATCCATCGCCAGAATGGATTATGAAGTGTTACCAACCCAAAATACCACATTTGTACAATCACATTGATATTAGAACATTAACTTTTATATGCATTCAAAAACTTTATACAAACAACCAAAAGATACCACTTTCGCATGGCTTATATACAAGGACATCTCAAAATATCATTCACTTAAGTCTATTCTATACATGCCATATTAGCTTAAAAATATAGTAGTACCAAAATGATAGATAGTGTGGCGAATTACTGACGATCCCCTCCCGGAGCAGGTGACTGTAATCAACAAATCTATAAAACAGAGAAACATACTAAACAGAGTAAGCTCTCATAAGCTTAGTAAGTTTTAAGTATTGCAACAAATAAACTCAATTATAGATCAATTATCCAATTTCTCAAGAGATTATTTTCTAGATGTATTACCATTTGGCCGAATATACATAAGCACATTATGCACAATTACATACTCATTTCACTAATCTGAATTCATATGACATAATCAATAAATCGAATAATTTCACATACTTTCACACCTTAACCGAATGTATTATGATCATAGATATAGGTATAACATTTATTCACATATGTATCACATTATACACTTATGATTCAATTCAAATCATACTCACATATAAATACAAAATACGTACCTGGCCAACTTAACGTATTGAATGTATTCATTTTGTCGTTCTAACACGAGGTATCTTGGTTTTAGACTTTTATCAAATCACCGGCATTTAGCCTGCTAGGTTTAAAAACCCGAATTCATTCACCGGCATTTCACCTGCTAGGCTCGAAGCCCATATAGTATCTCACCAGCATTATAGCCTGCTAGGCTCAAAGGCCTGAGTAGTATTTTACCGGCATTATAGCCTGCTAGGCTCAAAGGCCTGAGTAGTATTTCACTGGCATTATAGCCTGCTAGGCTCAAAGGCCCGAATAGTATCTCACCAGCATCATAGCCTGCTAGGCTCAAAGGCCCGAATAGTACCGTGCGATATTCAAATCACAAATTTTATATAACACACACCAAATTGGATAGAAGCATCATTCGAATATACATCATTTAATCATAAAAGTATATCACATTTTACTTCCATTACAATTGCCATTCAGCCATATACATATATGACAAGTAATACTTAATTCTTATAATATGTCATATCATTATCAAAATTTATATATATATAAACTACTTAAAACTTACCTCAAATATATTCGAACAGTCTCGGATCGGCTATTCAACTACTTTTTCTTTTCCCCTGTCCAACCTCGGTTCTCTATGCTCTTGAGCTAATTCAAACAAAATTTAACTTATTAAAGTCCCATCATTCTAGCTTATGGTCGAATATGACAAGAAACTTAATAGGCCATATAGTTACTTTTAGCTCAAGTATAAAATGGTCATGCACATTTTTAATCACATTAAGCAATTTACCTTAACATATAACTCACATAGCCAAAGTACATGTAACCCTAATTACTGAATAATTTGAATATGTATATCATCAAAGTTTCTATGATTTAACCCTTAAACCTTATAGCCGAATATTCATTGTATATTAACTCTCATGCACAAGCACAAAACTCATATGGCTATTATATAATTTGATAAACAATCACACATACAACCTAATATACATATATGACATGTTCGAATATGCTATTATAAATTAAATACATATTGCATTCTTAACATAGATTTCAAGGCTACAATCAACAATTGCATTTATTCCCAAATAATAGACTAAAACCATCAGGGAACATTTTACTAACTCAATACCTTGCATATCCGAATTTCATTAATTAATATACATACAACTCCAAATATTATATCATGGAACAAGTGTCGAATTACAAATTGTAATAAAATCAAAACATAACTCTTATCATATTTCCATATACATCATTTCATTCCATATAAATAACATATACCATCATGTCATTTATTCATTTATCTGTAGCAATTACATAACACAGATACATATACGTATAATATCCTACTTATTACAAATTGAATATCTCATCAAATTAACCAATTCTGCTACTTAAATATTTGACCAATACTTTTAATTAATATGCCATTTGAAGACCGACACAAAAGTCAGATGCATTAATCAAAATGTCATAGCCCAACTGTAACACCCCGTACCCGAGACCGTCGCTGGAGTCGAATACGAGGTGTTAACAGACTTAATTCATTACTTAAGCTCAAACAATTTAATTTTAGAAATTCTAGACAAGCTGGCTAACTGCGTCACAATCACATAAAAATTCATATCTCGAGTTTTGAAACTCAAAATCTAATTACGTAAATTTTCCCTAAAACTAGACTCATATATCTATTTAATAATTGTTTTCTAGAATTTTTGGCTAGGCCAATTAGTACAGTTTATCAGTTAAAGTCTCCCCTGTTTCAGGGTTCAACTGCTCTGACCTCTATGTATTTCGAATCAGATATCTCTCTGTATAGAATTTTAATGACTATGAAGTTTGTTTCTCTTAAAACTAGACTCAATAAGAAATCTGTACATATAAATTATGACTTCTAATTATTTTTATACAATTTATGGTGAATTTCAAAAGTCAGAACAGGGGATCCAGAAATTGCTCTGGCCCTGTTTCACAAAAATTTAAACATCTCATAAAATATAACTCATATACCTGTTTCGTTTCTTCCATATGAAAATAGACTCATAATTCTGCAATTCCATATTTTATTCATCATCTAATTATATCTCTACTATTTTTAATGATTTTTCAAATTCACGTCACTACTGCTGTCTGAATCTATTTTATGGTAAATTTTACCTATTTTATGGTTTTCATGGATTAACTAGCAATTTGACATACATAACACCAAAATGATCATAATTAGCCATTGCATTTTTATACTACTCAATAACCATATCATAAGACCATATATACAAAATGATTATAATGCTATACATGCCATACTCAAAATATACAAGTCATTATGCCAAGATGGTATACGGATAGTGTGAGCGTGCCTCCGACCGTTCCCGATTTCCGAGCTGGCTTGTCAACAGTACAAGGAATGAAAAGGAGGGAGTAAGCATAAATGCTTAGTAAGTTCACATGCAAATAGCAAGTAACATAACCATATAAGCAAACATAAAACATCATTTGCATAATCATCACCAAGACATTCATATCATATTTTCATTTATCATCTTATCATATTGTTGTTATATCGATTTTTCAACCCGAGGGTTAAGTACATACCTGTTCAAATTATCCATTTCACAACACTTACCAATACGTCCCTTTCATCTTCAGTATTCCTCCATTTGAGTAGAACTTTACCCGTTGAACACATCGGAATATAATTCGGATACATGGAAAGTTTGCACATAAGTGCCACATATGTAGCCAAGCTACCATGTAACCCGCCCATAAGCGAACTTGGACTCAACTCAACAAGCTCGGGCGTTCGCATCCATAAGTGAACTCGGACTCAACTCAACGAGCTCGGATGCCTAGTTACATCTCACGAACTCGGACTCAACTCAACGAGTTCGGACATTCGCATCCATAAGTGAACTCGGACTCAACTCAACGAGTTCGGATGCCCAAGTATCCCAGTGACATGTCACTTGTATCCTAATCCATTCCTAAGGTTCAACGGGACCTTTTTCCCAATCATGTGTCTCAACCATCTTCTACGGAATGCCGATACCGATACTCGGTAGTATTTCACATTTTCCAAGTATATCACATAATTTGACATATTATCAAACAATTATCACGAGTATAATATTTCATAATAATTATCATATCATTTAAATAATATAAAAACATTTAAAATAATAACTATGTTACCAACATTTACATATGAACTTACCTCGTATGTGAAAATGGCTACTTTTATCATTTCGTCCACAACTTGGTATTTTCCCCATTTTAGCCCGAATTTCAGTTTTCCTTGCTCTATCATTTAAAATATAGTCTAATTAGGACTCACATTATTCAAATTGACCCAAAATCATATTTTGGAAAAATTACAATTTTGCCCCTAAACTTTTGCATATTTACACTTTTGCCCAAAAGCTCGTAAATTAAACTTCAGCCTATTTTCTTATGTTTTATGACATGCTGATCATTTTTCCCTTCTATGGAAACATCAAATTCTCACTCTAACATGTACTTATGACTATTAGGTATTTTTACCGATTAAGCCCTTTTGCTCGTTTTCACTTAAAACCGAGTAGCACAAGTTGTCTAACATAATTTAAAACCTCATATTATATCATAAAACACCAAAATACACAAATTTCACCTATGGGTATTTTTCCAAATATAAACCCTAGGTTAAATTATTGCTAGCATAAGCTAAATCGAGCTACCGGGACTCCAAAAACGTAAAGAACTTGAAAAACGGGGCTAGAATGGACTTACAATCGAGCTTGGAAGCTTGAAAAACCCTAGCCATGGTTTCTCCTTGCTATATTCGGCCATGGGGTTGAAGATGAGCAAAATTGGCTTTTAATTTTGTATTTTAATTCATTTTACCCCTAAATGACCAAAATGCCCTTACTACTAAACTTTCAAAAAATTCCATCCATATCCAATTTTTGTCCATAAACTTAGAAATTGGTCAAATTGCTATTTAAAACCTCCTAATTAATATTTCAAAACAATTTCATACTAGAAACTTCTAGAATGCAAGTTTTGCAAATTATTCGATTTAGTCCCTAATTTCAATTTAAGCACTTTAGGCATAGGATTTCATCACGAAATTTTCACACAATCATGCAATCATATCATAAACATCAAAATAATTATAAAATAATTATTTCTATCTCAGATTTTGTGGTCACGAAACCAGTATTCCGACTAGGCCCAAAATCAGGATATTACACCAACTAAGTCTACAATTATTCAATACTACAAATATAGCATTATCATATAAATAAACCCATAATGACCTAATATGCATGCTGTCAAACCACAATTAAGGCACAAACCTAACATTTTAGTCTTTTATTATCGTACCTCAAACAAGGCATATTAATAAAATCATTCATATAACATATTTATCATTTGTTTTTATCAACCATACCTAATTAACTAATCATTCCAATGTAAGATACAATCACATTCATTTCCATTACATCCATTTCATAATAATTAGTACCCACTCGAATATATATATTTTTGAATTTTAGCAAAAACACATTCCCAACTAAAGCATTACTCAAACCGATTCATTTACCCAAGTATATCACACACTTACACATTAAACAAAATTTTCAAATTGAGCTAATTACATGACCGATTATACCTCATAACTATCATCATTATCAAACCATTTCCAAAACATATAACACCTTCAAAGACACCCAAACAACCCATAACCGAATGCATCACTTCAAACTAATAACAAAAATTAAGTCATGGGCTGTGAAAGCAATTAACTCAATTTCACATAAATTATCAAGAAATAAAATCAAACATACCTCTAATTAGAAACACCAAGGCTGAATATCCAAGAACCTTTTGTTTTACTTGTTCTTTAAATTCTGACAAAATGAAAGAAGAATGGATGAAAACTTTGTTTTTCTCACCTATTTTCTTTTATTAATTTATATAATTCCTCTTGTAATATCATTAAATATTATAATACTAATATGGAATGCATATAATATTCATTAGGTTATTATTTTACAATACAAAATACATATTTTACTTATCAACTATCATCATTGTTGTCCACTAATTTAATAGTGGTCCATTTGACATGCAAGTCCTCCTTGTAATATACCATGCATTATTCGGCCCTCTAAATTCTTCCTCTCACATTTTTAAGTTTTAACACACAAGTCCTTTTTAGCTAATTCCACATTCAAATGACAAAGTTAAGACACGATACTTTCACACATACACTTTCACATATAATAAGCACAGAATATAACATTTAATTATTTTTATGACTCGGTTTTGTGGTCCCAAAACCACTTCCCGACTAGGGTCAAATTAGGGCTGTCACACGTACTCTGTAAGCGGTAATAGGCGTAAAGGTCGTAGATATATGTGTAACTGTATGCCTTGTTTTGGTAATCGATTAAAAAGTCAAAAATGTGTGTGTTGTTTACTCTACTATGACTGTAGATCGGTAAAATGCAGAAAAGCCAAAAATATGGCGTATGATGCCACACGAGCGTGCGATCGCGAATGTGGTAAACTGAGCTCACGAAATGTGGGCGTACGACGAGGAAGGCCACCATGAGCGAATTTGTGTGCTTAGGTCGTAGTGGGCCACTTGGGCCACGAAATGGGCCGAATAGGCCTAATGGGCCCGTGGTCTCGCTTGTGTCAAATCAGCTGCTAGGTGGAATATGGTTGGGCTTGTTATGTTGTGTACATGGCATAGGCCGTTCTAGACCACGTTGGGCCGGACTGGGCCGTGTGTGCCCAATGGGCTTGTGGGCCCACAAGGATAAAATGTATGTTATGTGGTAAGTTTTGGACTGGGCTACGTTGTTCGTATAGCCATGAATAGTTCTGGGTTAAATGGGCCGTATGGGCTCAATGGGCTCGTGGGCTCGCGTGGCTAAATTTTGCTGTTAAGCGAGAAGTAGATAAACTTGTCATGTCGTGCACATGAATTAGGTTGTTTTGGGCCTCGATGGGCTAAAATGGGCCGTGTGGGTTCAATGGGCTAATGGGCCCACACGAATAAAATCTGCGGTAAGTGACTATTAATAAATCGGGCTATGGTGTACACATAGCCGTATCTAAATTTGGGCTAAATGGGCTACACAAGCGTGTGGGCCCACTTAGGCCGAGTAATGGGCCTTAGGCCCACTTATACTGTTATGTCTGTTTAGGTTACTTAGGTCGCTCGAGGTGACAATGGACCCTCGGTTAGGTCGTTAAGACCCTTAATTTGTAAAATTACTAAAATACCCCTAGGTTGTGAAATTATCGAATTACCCCTGATTTGTGAAATTACCAAAATACCCTCGATTTGTAAAATTACTAAAATACCCTCAATTTGTAAAATTACTGAAATACCCTTGTAAAGTAAAATTATTGAAATACTCCATAGGGTAAAATGACTGTTTTGCCCTTAAGGGTAAATGACCGACTTAGACTATAAATTTGACCGATTTGACTGTGATTGTATGACTGTGTTTTAACTGACTTGGCGGTGGTTGTACGACTGATATGCTTTTAATATATGTTTAAATGATTGTTACTGAGCATGGCCATTTTGCATACACGTGTGATGATTTAGCATGATATACATGACATATTGTATGGGGTTTGGACATTGATATGGAGGAAGTTCTTATAGGATCGCACGGGTCGCACGAGACAACTGTGGATCCAGTATTGATTTGGTAAGGTCGCGGGTCACAAGAGGCGACTGTGGACCGATCGACGTCTTAGTGACGCTTAATCTGATTATGGTTCTATGCCAACCTAAAAATGGCTCTGTGCCATCTTGACTATGGCTTTGTGCCAAACGTATTTACCCGTGGCTATGTGCCTAACATACTTATTGATGACTCTGTGTTGACCATATTTACCCAAGGCTGTGTGTCGATTATATTACCGTCGTTAATGGCTATGTACCAAACATAATACAGTTACCGATGGCTTTGTACAAATTATAATACTGCTACTGAAGTCTTAAAGCCGCATATATACTAGCAGCTTTGCTGCGATTTTGGTTAGTGCTGCAACAGGTGCTAACATTGTTGTCCTGGCTAGGTGGGTCAATTTTATCCCCACGTAAGTGTAAGGTTGGTACGGGTGGTGTGTTGGCTAGATCCGGTGGGATGCATCCTCATGTATCTGTTATTATTCCGATGAGTTCAACAGAAAATTGACTAAGTGAAAATTCATGTGATCATGTAATCACTAGTGTAATTGAATATGACTATGTGATGAATAAGTGCAGGTATATGTGTGTGAAAATTTATGAGCAATGTGCTTGATAGTTGAGTGAACTTTCGGTAAGATGGAATGGAGTAAGTGAGATTATGTAAGAGTGAAATTTGTAATAAAACAGTTTTAGACAGCAGCAGTTGTGTGAATTTGAAAAATCACCAAAAATGGTGGAAATCAAATTAGAAGTTGAATAAGATGTGAAATAAAAGCTTATTGAGTCTATTCTCACATAAAAGAAACGGTGAAAGCAAAAGAATTTTTTATTCTGTGATATTTGAATTTTTGTGAGATAGGGTCAGAATGATTTTTGAATCCCCTGTAGAATGATTTTTGAATCCCCTGTTATGACTTGGAAAAATCATTAAAAATTGTACAAATATAATTATTGGTTGTAATTTATATGCTTAAAATCCTTAATGAGTCTGTTTTTGAAAGAAATAAACAAAAACATTATCCAAATCTTGTATGAAGAGATAATTAATTTTTAGTTTAGAGGGGTCGAAACTTTAGACAGCGAAACAGGGGAGATTTTAAAGAATAAACTATACTTATTGGCTATCCAAAAATTCTAAAAATTTTATGATAAGTAGATACATGAGTGTAGTTTTAGAGAAAATTAGCAGATCTTGATTTGGAGTTCCGTAGCTCAAGTTATAAATAACTGAGTGACTATGACTTGAGTAAATAGCTTAACTTGAACATAAGTAGAAGTGCAATTATGATTATTTTACCTTGGAATCATGTTGTAAGAATTGATAGAATCATGTTGATAAATTGCTTATTATTTTCATATGGACTTTCTATGCTATATAGCTTACCCCCTCCTTTTCATTTCTTTAGTGTCAGGTTAGCTCAGGGTTGGAGATCGTCGGAGGCAGCATCACACTATCGAGCTATCAATAGGGGATATCGATAAGTCTTAAGCATCTTCAAGTGAGTGGTATGTATAGGAGCTTAGTTATTGATATGTGTTCTTATGATTTAGCCAAATGTATTGCCTTATATTGATTCATTGTATATAGCCATGAGATATGGCTTACAATGTTTTGGCTTGTAAGCCTAATTATCCTTACCATGTGTTGATGCTTTGCGATATGATTATAATTGTCTGCTATGAATGAATAGTCAATACATATATGTACGTGAATGCCCTATGAACATTCGGGGTGGTCATGGCTATGGAATAAACGCGTAAATTGGCATTAAGTTGATAATGATTGAACATGGACATTTGTTGAATAAGTAGAGATTAATTATTGGGTAATATGTTATGGTTGATTGTTAAAAATGTGTTTTAGTGAGGCATGCTAAATCATTAAAATGATGCTATGATATGTGTCTTTAAAGTATTTAAGTATGTGAAAGATTAAGGCAACAAAAAGGCTTGGAAAATAGCATAAGCGTTGACCACACAAGCAGAGACACGGCCGTGTATCTCAACTGTGTGAAGGACACGTCCTTAGCACACGGGCGTGTGACTTGGCCGTGTGACCTTAAATGTTTGCCGACGTCATAAACAGAGAGTTACACGGGCTGGGGACACGGGCGTGTGAGACCAGTCGGCCTACCCACACAGGCGTGTGACTCTCCAAACATGAAAATTTTCTTAATGTTGTAAAAATGTTTGTGAGTTCTCGGTTTAGTCCCAAACCGCTTTTAATGCATGTTTAGAGCCTCGAAGGCTCGCGTATGGGACATTTTGCATGTGATTGAATGATTCTGATATGATTGAAATTTTATGGCCCAGTTTTACATGTATGTGCATGTTTAAGTCCGGTAATGCCTCGTATCCTGTCCCGACGTCGGACACGGGTAAGGGGTGTTACATTTAGTGGTATCAAAGCTATGGTTTAGTCATTTCTCGGACTAACCTTGCAAGAATGAGAGTCAACTATACATGCCACCAATCTATGATAGTGTGATGTCTCCCAACGCGAATGAGAACCATCTCGTTTAGACAGAGGTACTCTCCAACCGAGCTACATCGACCATGTTAAATGTGATGCTAAGGTATTCGGGTAAAGTATAGTCATGATAAGCCTGGATTCAGAAAATTATGAATAAAATTTCACGATATATGTGATAACATGTGAGATGAAAGTTTATGTTACGATGAATGTTCATGCTTATTTGATGTTCATATGATGATGTACACTAGGCTTATTTGATTAAGTGGATGTGGTAAATAGAAATTCATAAAAGTATGAATAAAGGGTTCATAATAGCATGATATTAGCAAAATGTTACTGCCCAATTGGACGTTGAATTTCGATGGATTATAATGATTTCTTGAAAAGGGGTATAATGATGCAAAATGGGATTTAACTCGGACGGGTAATCCTGAGACGAGCCTATCGAAAATATGTTTCAATTAGAATTTAGCCTGGACTAGTAATTATACTGTATGATACGTGATTCGAGAGAGTGTACCTGAAAGGTACTACTGGACATGAATTGATGAATGATTAACGTATATACCCTGAGTATACTACCTGGAAATCCATCGAAATTGTAATGTTGCAACGGGAGGCATCCTTGAAATATGGAAAAGTGAAATGAGACAAAATATTATGATGTAATGAGCCTACCTATGTTTAATCGATAATTCCATGATGTATATGATTGATTTACTTGAACGAATGCGTGTATTTTGGTAACTTACCAAAAATATTGATGGAATAAATTTCCACGTATACTTGTTTAAATAAGTATGACTGGCAAACTCTCATAGTCTAAGTAAATGTGCTAAATTGATTGAATTGAGTTATATGATTATAATGATATGCATATATTGATATGCTAGATGAAAGCTCAGATTGTGATACACTCATCCATGTTTGTTTGGCCCTCATATGATGTTATGTACCTGACCTGTTTGATTGAATAAAAATGATAAGTAAAGTAATTCAGAATTCATAGAATGTATGTATAAGTACATTTGTTTAAATAAGTAACTGGAAAGTCTGTGTAAAGCAAACTTTAATGTTAGCTTTTTTGAAGCGAATGATATGTTGGTAATAATATGACTATAATGGTGAAAGTTATATGGTATATACATGTGTATGAGAGACGAGTCAGGGATCTTACAACCCTACCCCCTTACCAGAGTGGTGTTTACAAAGGATTTCATGAGATTTGTGCTAAAATAAAATCACGAGTATGAGACCAAAAGAGTTCAACAGTAGAACGATTATAAATATGGTCAGAGTTTGAGAATGAGTTGATAAGTAAAGACAGAATTAGAAAAGGTATCAGATTGATTTAAAGATTTTTTTGGTTTACAAAATATCACAATGAGAGAAGAAATTAACCTTGGCAAATCTACTTGTTCAGACACGATGTTGAAAGAATGTAGTGATCGGAATCCCTTCTGAACTTATTTTCTTTAGTGAAAGAAATAGTATGGGATTAGTGATGACAGAAATAGTTGAAGGAATAATATTTGAAAGGTAAGACATTGAGTGTGACAATTATTGCTGAACAGATTTTGGACAGTCTCTTTTGAGGTTTAATGTTTAATTGTTCTCAGGAATATTCCTATAACTGTTACTCTTCTGATAAAATTCTTGTTATATGAGAATATTTTCTAATCATGATGTAACGCCCCCACGCCCGAGACTGTCACCGGAGTCGAGTATGAGGTGTTACTAAACTTAATTTAACATTTTAAGAACTTTAGATTATTTGTTTCTACATTCACAGCTTTTTAGCTACTTGCGTTACAGTCACAAGAAAAATCATATCTCGAGTTACGAAACTTGAAATCAAGATCCGTAAATTTTCCCTGAATCTAGACTCATATGCCTATCTACTAATTTTTTTCTAGAATTTTTGGTTGGGCCAATTAGTACAGTTTATTAATTAAAGTTACCCCTGTTTCAGGGCTTGACTGGTCTGACCTCTGTTTACTACGAACCACTTTTCTCTCTGTATAAAATTCATATGAATATAAGGTTTATTTATCCTGAAACTAGACTCAATAAGGATTCTGAGGATATAAAATAAGCCACCTAATTATATCTGTACTATTTATGGTGAATTTATAAAGTTGGAACAGGGGATTCAGAAACTGCTCTGACCCTGTTTCACTAAAATTCAAATATCTTCTAACATATAATTCTTTTACCAGTTTAGTTTGTTTCATGTAAAACTAGACATAATAAGCTTCAATTTTATTTTAATCCATCACCAAATTCAATTTCTATGATTTTTAGTAAATTTTCAAACTCACGTCAGTGTTGCTGTAATATTCTGTTTATGGCAAATTTCATCCTTTTTATAAATTTTCATGAACTAGGTAACTTATTAGCTTTCCATAACATCAAACATATTCTAAACTAACCATTTCCATAATTTATCATTATCAAGCACTTCCTCAACCATTTCATCACCATACCATAAGATCATTTACACAAAATAAGTATTTTGCTATACATGCCATACTTGAATTTACAAGCCATTTTACCGAAAAGTTCTTCCGGATAGTGTGATCGAGCTTCAGACAAATCCGACTCCTAAGCTGGCTTGTCCAAAACTACAATGAGTAAGAAAGAGGGAGTAAGCATAAATGCTTAGTAAGTTCATATGCAAATAATAAGTAACATAACAAAGCAATCATACCAAACAACATTAGCATGGTATCACCAAAACATAAATCACATTTCTAATCATCATTCATCATTTTACTACCTTATCGTTATCGTATCAATACTCAACCCGAGGGTTAAGTACATACCTGTCCGAAGTATCCATTTCACATCACTTACCAATACGTCTCTTTTCATCTCAAGTATTCCTCCATTTGAGTAAAATTTTACCCGTTGAACTCATCGGAATATAATTCGGATACGTAGGAAGTTTGCACATAAGTGCCACATATGTAGCCAAGCTACCATGTAACCCGCCCTTAAGCGAACTCGGACTCAACCCAACGAGCTCGGGCGTTCGCATCCATAATGAACTCGGACTCAACTCAACGAGCTCGGATGCCTAGTTACATCTCACGAACTCGGACTCAACTCAACGAGTTCGAACATTCGCATCCATGAGTGAACTCGGACTCAACTCAACGAGTTCGGATGCTCAACCATCCTAGTGACATGTCACTTGTATCCTAATCTATTCCTAAGATTCAAACGGGATTTTCCTCACATATCCTTGACGTCTTCCGTAGGATGCCGAAATCAATACTCGGTAACAATTTGTACTTAACAAGTAGCTTACATAATTAGCATATTATTTGAAATTAACCACAAAGCATACATCTCATAATAAAATTCAGCATAACATAATTGACATCAATAACTTAAAAATAACAATTATGCTACATTATTTACACATGAACTTACCTTGGTACCAAAATACAAAGGTTTTGCAATTTAATCCACAATCTTTTCTTTTCCTCGATTGGGGTCGTTTCCACGTCTTTCTTGATCTAAAATAACACATTTAGCTTATTTAATACTCACATTATCAAATTAATCCTTAATTCAAATTTTGGCAAAATTACAATTTTACCCCTAAACTTTTGCATATTTACATTTTTGCCCCTAGGCTCGGGATTAAACTTTATTCCTTATTCTTATGTTTTACAACATGCTGATCACTTTTCCCTTCTATGGTAACATCAAATTCTCACTCTAACATGTACTTGTGACTATTAGGTATTTTTACCGATTAAGCCCTTTTACTCATTTTTGCTTAAAATCGAGTAGTATAAGTTGTCTAACATAATTTAAAACATCATATTCTATCATAAAACATCAAAATACACAAATTTCACCTATGGGTATTTTTCCAAATATAAACCCTAGGTTAAATTATTGCTAACATAAGCTTTATCGAGTTATCGGGATCTCAAAACATAAAAATCATTAAAAACGGGGCTTGGAATCACTTACTATGAAGCTTGAAAGTTGAAGAAACCCTAGCTATGGAGACATGGAGCATTCGGCAGCAACTAATGGGGAAGATGACTATTTTGTGTCATTTTTCCCATTTTATTTCATTAATTATCCAAATGACCAAAATGCCCTTAATGCCTTTCTTTGAAAATTTTCATGTACAAGCCCATTTTTGTCCAAAATTTTAGAAATTGGTCAAATTGCTATTTAAGACCTCCTAATTAATATTTCAAAGCAATTTCATACTAAAAACTTCTAGAATGCAAGTTTTGCAACTTATTCGATTTAGCCCCTAACTTCAAATTAAGCATTTTATGCATGGAATTTCTTCACAAAATTTTCACACAATCATGCAATCATATCATAAACCTCAAAATAATTATAAAATAATTATTTCTATCTCGGATTTGTGGTCACAAAACCACTATTCCGATTAGGCCCTAATTCGGGATATTACACATGATGTATAGACAAAAGTATTGATAACTTGATTGGTTTATAATCAGCATTGCTCTATTTCTCTCTGGTATTCTGTTACAATCCATTCATTGGAATTTTATAAGAAATACACATGGTGTTATGTTTCTTGGATTTTTCTATCTTGGATTTCTTTATTTTGGTCTTCTTGTCATCTTTATTCTGAAAATTATTAATCATGACTCATATCTAAAGTGTATTCTTGGGCCTATGATGACTATGTCAATTATGATTATGCCTCTGGGTTGATAGTAGTAGCGTGATGATTCTAGTATTCAGACTTCTTTATATTTTGTGTAAAGTTTTGACCTCAACAAAAGCATAAGTGGCAAAACTGCGAGTTTCGATTTGTATGGTGGATTTCTTCTCCCGAGTAAGTTGATTAAAGTTAATGCCCTCAATCGGGATATTCTTGTTATTTTGAGATAAAACAATGGTAAAGGTCTTTGATAGGCATGATAAGTTAATCTTAAATGATTGCATGTTGAACGGTTTTGTCCTGAAAGGAAGGATTTCCTGAAGCTTTATCAAGTAATAATTAAGACCAACTTGGTTGCTCAGTCTGTATGGGTTATTGTTTGAAAGATTTAATGAAACAATTATGTCTGAATCATTTTTCTTAAGCCTTAGAATAAGATTTTACCTTTTTCGGGTAAACGACAGATAGTCTGAATAGAAAGTGTATGTATTTTAGAAGACTTTGATATGATTTAAAGCTGCTATGAATGATAAAATTTTCATTTTGTGAAAATTGAATGGTCTATTACATGTTAATTAGTAAAACTTTGAGTAGACAAGGACATTGTTAACCGAAGCCTTTGAACTGATTTAGTCTGCATTAAGCAAAGACTTTTTTATTTTCAATTATGTGTTTTAAGACAAGAAAGGTAGTGTGACAGCTCAACGTATCTGATGTTATAGGCAGCTCAACGTATCTGACGTTATAGACAGATTTAAGTTTGTGATAGTGTAGCTAACTTGAATCGTTAAAGGATGATAAGATAATTATGGTATGATCTATGAGAAAGAGTTACTATGATTTCATATATAGATTATTCTTGTCTTTAAAAAGGAAAGATGTTATGTGGCTTGTATTAAGTGTTTGATGAAATCTGCAAATCATTTCGGTATATGTTAAATTTTTGCCTAACGGGTTAATGGAATCATGTATCTCTAAGATTGTCAGATTCTTGGAATACTAGTCCTGGTTAATTGGATTGAGATCTGGATTCTATATTATGAGTTATTGAGACGCTAAATAAGACTCTGGTTTTAATGAAGGCTAAAGTAAAATTTCTTCAGTAATGTTTATGAGATAGTAGAGTTTATGAGGAACTAAATGACTCTTCTGAAAAGATTTTTGGGGACGAAAATCCCTAAATGAGGGGAGAGTTATAACATCTCGAATTAGGACCTAGTCGAAACAGTGGTTTCGAAACCACAAATTCAACGTAATAAAATTCATTTTTATTATATTTTTATGGTCTACAATTCTATGGAATTGTTTTGTGAAAATTTCGTCCGGAAATTTTGACGTTTGGGCACTCAATTTAGTCAAAAGGACTAAATCGTAAAAAGTGTAAAAGTTGAGTTCTACATGCTAGAGGTGTCCAATTGTTATGAAATTTTAAATTAGAGGTCCTTAAATGGTAATTAGACCATTGGTTAATTTGTTGGACAAAAATGGACATGAAATGGGTGAAATAGAATATTTTTAAGTTAGGGGCATTTTGGTTATTTAGTAATTAAAATGAATTAAAAACAAAATTAAAAGTCAATTTTTTTCCATCTTCAACCCCATGGCCGAAACATGCATGGAGAAGACAAAGCTAAGGTTTTTCAAGCTTTCAAGCTCGATTGTAAGTCCGTTCTAGCCCCGTTTTTAATGATTTTTACGTTTTTGAAATCCTTATAGCAAGATCTACCTATTTCTACCATTTATTTGAGTTATGATGAAGGTATAGGGTTTGACCCATGTTATAAATTTGTGCATTTTGATGTTTAATGGTAGATTATGCATGTTTATGGTTGGAGAAACAACTTTTACTAAGTAGTTTTCGGTGAAAATGCTAAAAAGGACTAAATTGTAAAAGTTATAAATTTTTTCATAAAAGTGTGATTTAGTGGAAATTATGAGCTTCTATAGTTATGAAAATGATTCGGCTAGGCTTAAAGTACAAAAAAATGAATAAAAATCATTTTACGAGCCTAGGGGCAAAAGTGTAAATATGATAAAGTTTAGGGGTAAAAATGTAAATTTGTAAAAGTATGATTTTTGTGTCAATTTGAATAATGTGAATAATAAATGAGCTATATTTGAAATGTTAGATCAAGAAAATCGAGATTCAGGCCTAAATCGAGAAAGTTCGAGATTATGGACTAAATTGGAATAGTTGGTCGTAATTGTAACACCCCTTACCCGTGTTCAACGCCGAAACAAGGTACGAGGTATTACCGGACTTAATCACTAATCATCGTATAAAAATCGATTCATAATTTCACTCTAATTTAAAACTTTTTCAAACACATTCAAGCTGTCCCTTAAAAAGAGCTTACAAGGCTCATATCATGCTTTAATTCAACCACACACATAGGCAAGCATGCACATTCATAAATTGCATCATTTAATTAATAACATAATCAAGACTATCTACATTAAATGAATTTATAGAATAGAGACCTTCAAATAACATAGGTCAGTATTTTAAGCCAATTCCTAGCAACTTAGTAACAATTAAACGAGTCTCCATACATGCCAAAGACTTAAAAATACTTTAAAACTTTTATATATCAATCAATAGTTTGATAGTGTGATTTAACCTCCGGCAACCTCCAACTCGAGCTAACATTTGAGACACTATAGGAAAAAGGAAAGGAAGGGAGTAAGCATTATAGCTTAGTAAGTAAGTATGTAAATATTAATAAACAATACATTATCATACTTTAAATGAAGTCACAATATGTTCCCGGAATATTACCATCACAAACACACACATACTTTCACTATTACTACCATAAGCAGGTTCAAAATAAGCTGTCTAGCAGAGTACTAGCAGCTAAATTATTTATTTCTGGAGCTACAGAACTCCAAATTACAAACCGTTAATTTTTCTTGAAACTAGATTCACGCATATTCTTACCATAAAAATTTCAGAATTTTTGGTCTAGCCAATTAGTACAGTTTAATCATTAAAGTTACCCTTGTTTCACTGCTCAACTGTTCTGACCACTCTTCACTACGAATCAATTCTATCCTCGTAAAAATTTAAAGGATGTTCTAGTTTATTTTATTTGAAACTAGGCTCATTAAGGATTTCAAGCATATAAATTATATCTCCTAATTATTTTTGTACAATTTTTAATGATTTTTCCAACTCAGAACAGGGGATCACGTAGTCATTCTGAACCAGTCTCTCAAAAACTTAAATATCTCATAATATAGAATTCCTTTGCTTGCTATATTTCTGTTATATAAAAATAGACTCATTAAGCTTTAATTTGATATCTCATTCAGTCTCTGATTCAATTTATACTATTTTTGGTAAATTTTTAGATTCACGTCACTGCAACTATCCATAACAGTTTTATTGTCAATTTTGATCTTTCACACTTTAATTGTATTCATCACTTACCCATAACAATCTTTCCAATTTCCAATCACATATCGAGCATATTGCTCATAAGTTACACATGTATATACTTACACTTATCATCACAAAGTCATACACAATTTCATTTAATCAATTTCCCAGTTGAACGCTTCAGAATAATAACAGATACGCGATGGTATCCCACACAACCCACCTTTAAAATCGAAGCTCTCTTGTACACATAGTGGCCTTCACTTAGCACCACTCATGTGACCTAGCTCGATTGTACACATAATCTTGGCTCTCTTGTACACATGGTGAACACTTAGTACCACCCATGTGACCTAGCCAGTTTATCTCATAGCTCTCTTGTCTACATGGTGTCCTTCACCTGGAACCACACATGCGACCTAGCTACATATATCCCGTAGCTTTCTTGTCTACATGGTGTACACATAGTATCACCCATGTGACCTAGCTACATCATAATGTCTCGTAACTCTCTTGTACACATGATGTGCACTCAGCACCATACATGTGACCTAGCTACATACCATCTGTATCATCCAATCTTTCCGAAGGTTCAACTGAGATTTCTCTCTCTTTCTAATACTTGATTCCATACTTTCAATAGTCAATTATGATTCCAAAATCAGCTACAATACATAAAATATGCTGAAATATAAAAACATAATAAAGATAATGTATTATTTACATACAAACTTACATACTTTCTCATTTTCATGTCGAATTAATATTGAACATTTAAATCATCATAATTATACTTACTTTCAACACCTCGAAAATCATAGTAAATATATCAATTTTGCATTGAAGCATGCATAAATTAATGCTTATTATACATATGAACTTACCTCGATACTAAAACGGTCATTTTACCAACTTTTCCAATTTCCGATTTTTCTCCCATTCTAGGTTCAAATCTCATTTTCCGGGATCTAAAACATCATATTTTACTTATTTAATTAATTTACTATTAAAAACAGTCCTTAACTCAAACTTTGGAAAAATTACAATTTTGCCCCTAAACTTTTGCATATTTACACTTTTGCCCCTAAGCTCAGGAATTAAACTTCATCCCTTATTCTTATGTTTTATGACATTCTGATCATTTTTCCCTTCTATGGCAACATCAAATTCTCACTCTAACACATAGTTATGAACAATAACAACTTTTACCGATTAAGCCGTTTTACTCATTTTTGCTTAAAACCGCTTAGCAAAAGTTGTTTAACATAATTTTAGGCTTCATATTCTACCATAAAAGATCAAAATTAACACATTTCACCTATGGGTATTTTTCCAAATATGAACCCTAGCTTAAATTATTGCTAGAATAAGCTTAATCAAGTTACCGAGATTCCAAAAACGTAAAGAACTTGAAAAACGGGGCTAGAACGGACTTACTATTGAGCTTGGAGAGCTTGAAAACCCTAGCCATGGCTTTCCCCATGCTAATTTCAGCCTCCATGAAAAAGATGAGTCAATTTTGGCTTTATTTTCCCTTTTTATTTCTTTTAATTACCAAATGACTAAAATGCCCTTAAGGCCTTTCTTTAAATTTTTGTCCTATTCATGCCCATTTTTTTCCAAAAGAAATATAATGGTCTAATTACCATTTAAGGACCTTCTCTTTAATCCCATTTCAATCAAGTACTTATGAATTAGAACACATATTTTGCAACTTTTGCAATTTAGTCCTAAAAGTCCAATTAAGCACTTTATCAGTAAAATTACTTAACGATATTTTTACACAATATTTTAATCAATAAATAAACCTTAAAACTTAATCGGAATAAATTTTTTGACTTTGAATTCGTGGTTCTAAAACCATCATTCCGTTTAGGCCCTAAATCGGGCTGTTACAGCAACTTCTGCAAATAAGCCCTAATAGGCAAATTAAACATGCAATCTATAAATTTTCTTATCAATACTCTAACACATGCATCTAATCACTCGGTAAATCATAAAAATTAATCGAAATAAACTTTTCTATCTCAGATTTGTGGTTTCGTAACCACTATTCCATTTAAGCCTTATTTCGAGATGTTACAGTAATTGCATTTAAGGTAAGTTCATGTGATTAAATAAACTTGATATTCATGTTATTTTTGTTACACTTGAAATCTATTTTTCTATGGTTGTATTGATTTATATGTTAATGATATTGTGCATGGGAACGTGATGTACCCATGAAGTAATCGATAGCTCAAATGTCGATAACATGTGAAGGGATGATTGAATATAATGGAAATTTGATGGAACATGATATTTCTTTGAAATGTGTAAGTTTGTATGTAAATAATATATCGTTTTTACTTATGTTATAATATTTTGTTATTATATGAGATGTCGTTGTATATTGAATGATCACTTGATGTAAATTATGAATTGAAGTTGATTATGGATGAATTGGTAAAATGTTGAAAAGTGAGGAATTTCTCGGTTGGACTTTCGGAATAGAAAATATACGAATGATTCGTTGTGAGAACACATGTGTAGTACTATGTACAGGCTACTATGTGTTTAAGATAGTTTTAGGTCACGTGTATAGTACTAAGTGCAGGCTACTACGTGTACCAGATGGTTAGGTCACATTTGTAGTACTAAGTGCAGGCTACTACGCGTACCCGATAGCTTCGATCAGATGTGTGGTACTAAGTGCATGACACTATGTGTAATAGACAATTTCGTCACAGATGTAGTACTAAGTGAAAATACATGTGATCATGTAATCACTAGTGTAATTGAATATGACTATGTGATAAATAAGTGCAAGTATATTTGTGTGAAAATTTATGAGCAATGTGCTCGATAGTTCAGCAAACTTTCGGTAAGATGGAATGGAGTAAGTGGGATTATGTAAGAGTGAAATTTGTAATAAAACAGTTTTGGACAACAGCAGTTGTGTGACTTTGAAAAATCATCAAAAATGGTGGAAATCGAATTATAAGTTGAAAAAAATATGACATAAAATCTTATTGAGTCTTTTTTCACATAAAAGAAACGGTGAAAGCAAAAGAATTTTGTATTCTGTGATATTTGAATTTTTGTGAGACAGGGTTAGAATGATTTTGGAATCCCCTGTTCTGAGTTGGAAAAATCATTAAAAATTGTAAAAATGTAATTATGGGTTATAATTTATATTATTAAAATTCTTAATGAGTCTTTTTTCGAAAGAAACAAACGGAAAAATTATCCAAATCTTGTACGAAGAGATAATTAGTTTTTAGTACAAAGGGGTTGGAACTGTCGGAGAGCAAAATAAGGGAGATTTTAAAGAATAAACTGTACTTATTGGCTATTCCAAAAATTCTAAAAATTTTATGATAAGTAGATACGTGAGTTTAGTTTCAGGAAAAATTAGCGGATCTTGATTTGGAGTTCCGTAGCTCAAGTTGGAAGTAATTGAGTTACTATGACTCGAGTAAATAGCTTAACTTGAACATAAGTAAAAGTGCAATTATGATTATTTTACCTTGGAATCATGTTGTAAGAATTGATGGAATCATGTTGATAAATTGCTTATTATTTCATATGGACTTACTAAGCTATATAGCTTACCCCCTCCATTTCATTTCTTTAGTGTTGTCAAGTTAGCTCGGGGTTGGTGATCGTCAGAGGCAGCATCACACTATCGAGCTATCAATAGGGGATATCGATACGTCTTAAGCATTTTCAAGTGAGTGGCATGAATTGGAGCTTAGTTATTGATATGTGTTCTTATGATTTAGCCAAATGTATTGGCTTATATTGATTCATTGTATATAGCCATGAGATATGGCTAATAATGTTTTGGCTTGTAAGCCTAATTATCCTTGTCATGTGTTGATGCTTTGTAATATGATTATAATTGTCTGCCTCATAATTCTCATGAACTCGGAATGCAACTCAACGAGTTCGGATCTCAATTTCCTAGTGACATGTCACTTGTATCCTAATCTATTCCTAATGTTCAAACGGGATTTTCCTCGATCATATGCCTTTGCCATCTTTCTCATGATGTCAATATCGATACTCCGGTGGCAACTCATATTTTTCAAGTATTCTACATAATTTGTATAATAATTCAACAATAATCATAGAATGCAACAATTCGTAAACAATAATCACCATACCATTATAAAGACATCAACAACATATAGTAATGTTACATCATTTACATAATATCAATTTATTCACATATATGTATACTTACAATTCATATAATATCATAACATTAACATTAAAATACACATTGCATTATTAAAATCATATGAACTTACCTCGTATGCGAAAATGATCATTTTTACCATTTTATCCACAACTTGGTATTTTACCGATTTTAGCCTGAATTTTGATTTTCCTTGCTCTATCATTTCAAATATAGCCTAATTAGGACTCATATTATTCAAATCAACCCAAAATCATATTTTGAAAAAATTACAATTTTGCCCCTAAACTTTCACATATTTACACTTTTTCCCCAAATCTCGTAAATTAAACTTCATCCTATTTTCTTATGTTTTATGACACGCTGATCATTTTTCCCTTCTATAGCAACATCCAATTCTCACTCTAACATGTACTTATGAACATTAGGTATTTTTACCGATTATGTCATTTTACTCGTTTTCACGTAAAATCGCTTAGCAAAAAGTCGTTTATCTAACACCCAACCTTCATTTTCTATCATTAGACATCAAAATACATACATATTATTCATGGGTAAATTTTTAGACATGAACCTTAGCTCATATTAATGGTAGAAATAAGTAAAAACAAGTTACCGGGATTTCAAAAATGTAAAGAACTTTAAAAACGGTGTTAGGGAGCACTAACAATCAAGCTTGGGAGTTTGAACAAACTCTAACCATGGCTGCTGCTGGTAGAAACAGTTGAATGAAGAAGATGATAGCTAATTTGGCTTATTTCCCTTTTTAATTCTTTTAATTATTAGTTTACCAAAATACCCCTAACTTAAAAATATTTTATTACACCCATTTCATGTCTATTTTTGTCCAACAATTAACCAATGGTCTAATTACCATTTAAGGACCTGTAATTTAAAAACTCATAACAATTTGACACTTCTAACATGTAGAACTCAACTTTTGCACTTTTTACGGTTTAATCCTTTTGACTAAATTAAGTGCCCAAACGTCAAAATTTTCGAACGAAATTTTCAAAAAATTATTCCGTAAACTCGTAGACCATAAAAATATAATAAAAATAAAATTTTCATCGTCGAATTTGTGGTCTCGAAACCACTGTTCCAACTAGGCCCAAAATCAGGGTGTTACAACTCTCCCCCCTTTAGGGATTTTCGTCCTCGAAAATCTTACCGGAAAAGAGGTTTTCACTTAGATTCCTCAATCTCATACTCGATACCAAAGTACCTTCACTCAGGTGGTGCCTCCAATACATCTCCTTAATTTCTCATATGATCTGAAAGCTTACAGACTCAACTCCCAATTGTTCTTAAATTTTCAAAGGTTTCTCAATTTCCCATGATATCATGACATAAAACTCGGATCTCAATTTGGTTTATGGAGACTAGAATTTCCAAGAAATCCAACAATCAAAGGAACCTGCACTTTCTCGAAATAATCATACAAATTTTCATCATCGATAAATCACAATCCAATAACATCTTAATCAAATTACGGTACACGTCATTACTCTCTGAATGAATAGACAAATTTTCACTGTGAACTTTGTACAATTCTTTCTGTATAAGCCTCGGAATAATAATACCATGAATCAGATCCAATCTAAAATTCAACATCAAAAGTCGATCTTTACTGTACTTTTTTAGCTTACTACTCACTATCACATTTTCCTCTTTTCGTTACGGAAATAATTCTGATATAGCTTCGAAAATAATCCTTCTCATTCTCATCCTAATATCAATACTGGCAAAGATAATTTTGGAAGATCCTGATGCTCAACTTTAACCCCATCAACAACTCAAATTTTCTGTGACATCAAATGCTCCAAACTATCACATTACTTTATTTTCTTGAAACACATCACCATTCATACAACAGTGCATTACTGAAAATTAGGAAATCTTTACTCAATGCAGACTAGTCCAGTTCAAACACTTTGGTTAGCAATATTCTCATTTGTCCAAACCTTGCTAACATGTAATAAACTTTTCAGCTTTCACAAGATGAAAACTTTATCATTCTTAGTAGCTTCTACTCATATCAAAATTTTCTAAGAGATATACACTTCTCGTTCAGATTATTTGCCTTTTACCTATAAAAAAATGAAATTCTATTATCAAAACTAGGAAAAATGATCCTGACATAATTGTCATATGAAATCTTTCAAATAAATAATTCACACAGATTAAACACTTGAGCTGATCTAAACACCGTTGAATGATATTTCAAGTAATCCTTTCTTCTAGTTACTAAACAATTCATCATGCAGTCCTTTACTATTCATTCCTTACGCTAATCAAAACCATCTCAATTACATTAGCTTAAGTAACCAAAATATCTTAATTGAAGTTATTAATTATAATTGACTTACTTGAGAGAAGTAATCCACCATACTGATTGAAACTTGCGCTTTTATCACTTATGCATTTACTGTTGTCAAATCCTTACATGGAAATTTGAGAAATCCCAATACTAAAATCATCACATTACCAAGATCAAATCGGAAGTATAGTCATGCTTGTCATAATTATCACGAGCTGAAGAACGCATTTCGAATATGAGTCATAATTGACAAATTATGGAATAAAGAAAACAAGAAAACCGAATAAAGAAATCCAAGATTGAGAAACCTAAAATAAAGAAATCCAGAATAAAGAGACCCAAGATACGATACTATGCCAGAAAATCGAAAACCAAAATAAAGAGACCCAAGATACGATACTATGCCAGAAAATCGAAAACCAAACTCATAGGAAAATATGGAAGATCTCGAAAATTCCTCAGAGAAAAGAAGTCCAGAAGAAAACATCATTTTATCCCACTGGAATCAAATATAACAAGAACAATGTATCTTCCAATACATATCCTCTCATCAATTCTTACAAGACGAAATGTAATAAAATGCCTGAGGAAATACAGCAATACAAATTATAAACCAGTTAGACTACCAATGCTTCTATCTAACACCAAGATTAGAAAACATTCCCATATAACAAGAATCTCTTAAAAAAACTCAACAGCCATAGAAATTTTTTTCTGAGAACGGATAAAT
The DNA here is from genome assembly GCA_025698465.1 of Gossypium longicalyx. Classification (NCBI taxonomy): domain Eukaryota; kingdom Viridiplantae; phylum Streptophyta; class Magnoliopsida; order Malvales; family Malvaceae; genus Gossypium; species Gossypium longicalyx. The sequence continues at coordinate 27,187,214 of CM046999.1, forward strand.
ACATAGAACATTTCAGAAGAAACTGTTAAATCTGTTCAGCCGTAACTGTCACACTCAAATATTTCACATTTCAAATATCATTTCCCACAACTAGTTCTGCCAGCACAAATTTCATGTTAGACCTTTCACTAAAGAAGACCAGTTCTGAATTAATTTTGATTTACACTTTTCTCGACCTTGTACCCGAGTAATTCAATTTACCAAAGTAAATTCATTCTCTAACTGGGACAGTGCATAGCTCCAATAATCTTTATGTCAACCTGATACTTTTCTAGCTCTGACTTTACTTATCAACTCATTCTCAATCTCTAATCATTCTTATAATTATTCTATCATTGAACTCTTTGGCTTTTCAACCGGGAACTTATTCAGTACAAATCTCATGAAATTCCATTATAAGCACCATTTCGATAAGGGGGAGGGGTTGTAGGGCCTCTGACTCGACTTTCTTATACATATACATATCATTACAATCATATAATTCAGTCCAAACAATTTAACATAGATAAGTTCATTTCGTTATAATTCTTTATCTCATAAAAATATCATTAACATTCATCAACATTCAATGTCCAATCAAGACAATGACATTTTCATTCGTATCATGATATTATGAACCCTTACTCATACCTCTACGAATTTCTATTTATCCCATCCAACTTATCAAGTAAGGCAAGTGCACTACATCATATGAGCATTAAGCAAGTATGGGTATTCATCACAACATAAACTTTCATATCACGTGTTATCACATATATATCATAAACTTTTATTCATACTTTTCTGAACCAAGACTTATCATAATCATAATTTTACTCAAATACCTTCAATCACCATGAACATGGACGCTGCAGCTCGGTTAGAGAGTACCTTTGTCTAAATAAGACGGTGTTCTTACGCGTCAGGAGACATTACACTATCATGGATCCATGGCATGTATAACTAGACTTTTACACATGCTAGGTTAGTCCAAGAACCAACTAAACCATAGCTTTGATACCACCAAATGTAACACCCCTTACCCGTATCCAAGGCTGGAACAGGGTGCGAGGCATTACCAGACTTAACCATACACAAAGACGAAAATCGGGCCATAAATTTTCATTTAATTCAAAACTTCTCAAACACATGCATATCGTCCATTAAACGTCCATGTCCAAGGCAACATCACTCATCTCCGTATTACACATTTAATTCATAATCCATAGGCATGCATTCAACTTACAGGATATATTACTAATCATGCATAATAAACAAACCTAACTATATCATCACATCACAAACATAAGACATAACATGTTTACTGAAATTTACAACCCATAATGAATAAAGGTCATATCTCATGACCATATAGGATGCTCAATGCAGACCGATACGGTTGGCCAAAGTCATAATAATAATACATATCACAAACTAACTTCCTATACATGCCACTCACTTGATATTTCAAATATTGAATTAATTCTCCTAAAAGTGATAGCTTGATAGCGTGATTCTGCCTCCGACGATCTCCAACCCCGAGCCGACCTGCCAAAACTGAAGAAGTGGAGAGGAAGGGGTAAGCTTTACGCTTAGTAAGTCCATATGAAATTAATAAGCAATTATCATCAAGCTTTTCTAAGATAAAACACCAAAATTGTACAATTTACACATGTTCAGGTTAAGCTGTTTTACCGAATTACAGTTATTAAATCATTTATATCTGGAGCTAAAAAACTCCAAATTAAGTTCCGTTAATTTTCCTTGAAACTACACTCATATACCTTTCTCCCATAAAATTTCCAAGATTTTTGGTTTAGCCAATTGGTACAGTTTATTCATTAAAGTTTCCCCTATTTCAGTTTTTAGCTACTCTGACCTCTGTTCACTACAAATCAATTTTCTCTCTTTACAGAATTCAAAGGGATATACCGTTTATTTCTCCTAAAAATATACTTAATAATGAATATATAAATGTAAAGTATAACTCCGAATTATTTTTTTATAATTTTTAGTGAATTTCTCAAATAGGAACAGGGGATCTCAAAGTCATTCAGACTCTGTCTCACAACAATTTAAATATCTCATAACATAAAGTTCAATTGCATGTACTGTTTCCTCAATGTAAAATTAGACTTATTAAGCTTTAATCTCATATTTTATTCAGCCCCTAACTCAATTTCCACAATTTATGGTGAATTTCCAAAGTTGCACCACTGCAGTAACCCAAAACTATCAAGGCTGAATTTACTCATTCACCACTATTATTCACCAAATCCATACAATATCATTTCATCCACATGGTAAGAACACATAATTATGCTTTATAAGTGTGGACTCATAATCACAAGGTCATCACAAAAGCATTCTCATAAGCATTCTTACCACACAATTACAACATACCGAGTTCTCTACTCGAGAGGTTACACACATACCTGTTCATCGTACTCATTCCACAACACTTACCAACATGTCGCTTTCATCTGGAGTATTTTACTTCGTTCACTTGAGATTTACCCGTTGAACACATCGGAATATAATTCAGATACACGAAATCAAGCTACCATAATTTCACCCATAATGAACTCGAAACGCAACTCAACGAGCTCGGGTGTTCAAATCCATAATGAACTCGGAAAACAACTCAACGAGTTCGGATGCTTGCATCCATAAGTGGACTCGGAACGCAACTCAACGAGCTCGGATGCCTCATAATTCTCACGAACTCGGAACGCAACTCAACGAGTTCGGATCTCAATTTCCTAGTGACATGTCACTTGTATCCTAATCTATTCCTAATGTTCAAATGAGATTTTCCTCGATCATACGCCTTTGCCATCTTTTTTGTGATGTCAATATCGATACTCCGGTGGCAACTCATATTTTTCAAGTATTCCACATAATTTGTCTAATAATTCAACAATAATCATAGAATGCAACAATTCGTAAACAATAATCATTATACCATTATAAAGACATCAACAACATATAGTAATGTTACATCATTTACATAATATCAAATTATTCACATATATGTATACTTACAATTCATATAATATCATAACATTAACATTAAAATACACATTGCATTATTAAAATCATATGAACTTACCTCGTATGCGAAAATGGTCATTTTTACCAATTTGTCCACAACTTGGTATTTTCCCGATTTTAGCCCGAATTTCGATTTTCCTTGCTCTATCATTTCAAATATAGCCTAATTAGGACTCATATTATTCAAATCAACCCAAAATCATATTTTGACAAAATTACAATTTTGCCCCTAAACTTTCACATATTAACACTTTTGCCCCAAATCTCGTAAATTAAACTTCATCCTATTTTCTTATGTTTTATGACACGCTAATCATTTTTCCCTTCTATATCAACATCCAATTCTGACTCTAACATGTACTTATAAACATTAGGTATTTTTACAGATTATGTAATTTTACTCGTTTTCACGTAAAATCGCTTAGCAAAAGTCGTTTATCTAACACCCAACCTTCATTTTCTATCATTAGACATCAAAATACATACATATTATTCATGGGTAAATTTTTAGACATGAACCTTAGCTCAAATTAATGGTAGAAATAAGTAGAACAAGTTACCGGGATTTCAAAAATGTAAAGAACTTTTAAAACGGGGTTAGGGAGCACTTACAATCGAGCTTGGGAGTTTGAACAAACCCTAACCATGACTGCTGCTGGTAGAAATGGTTGAATGAAGAAGATGATAGCTAACTTGGCTTATTTCCCTTTTTAATTCTTTTAATTATTAGTTTACCAAAATACCCCTAACTTAAAAATATTTTATTACACCCATTTCATGTCCATTTTTGTCCAACAATTAACCAATGGTATAATTACCATTTAAGGACCTTTAATTTTAAAACTCATAACAATTTGACACTTCTAACATGTAGAACTCAACTTTTGTACTTTTTACAGTTTAGTCCTTTTGACTAAATTAAGTGCTCAAACGTCAAAATTTTCGAACGAAATTTTCACAAAATTATTCCGTAAACTCGTAGACCATAAAAATATAATTAAAACAAAATTTTCATCATCGGATTTGTGGTCCCGAAACCACTGTTCCGACTAGGCCCAAGATCAGGGTGTTAAACCCTAAATGTTTGCTAACGTCATAAACAGAGAGTTACACAGGCTGAGGACACGGGCATGTGAGACCACCCAGCCTACCCACACGGGCATGTGACTCTCCAAACATGAAAATTTTCTAAGTGTTGTAAAAATGTTCGTGAGTTCTCAGTTTTGTCCCAAACCGCTTTTAATGCATGTTTAGAGTCTCGGAGGCTCACGTATGAGACATTTTGCATGTGGTCGAATGATTTTAATATGATTGAAATTTTATGGCCTAGTTCTACATGTATGTGTATGTTTAGGTCCGGTAATGCCTCGTATCTTGTCCCGGCGGCGGACACGGGTAAGGGTTGTTACAATATATATATATATACAAATATGAATAATGTTTTATATGGTCATGAAATTTTCTGATTTGTCTGGTAATGCCTCTTAACCCTAGCCTGGCGACGGATATGGGTTAACGGTGTTACATTTGATTGGTATCAGAGCACAGTTTAGTCGATTCTAGGACTAACGTAGGGCGTATGAGTCTAGCTATACATGCCATATTTATAAACTACGATAGTGTGATGATTCCTGACAATTAATATGTGTTTTCGTATAGTAAATGGTTCTCGATCGAGCCATAGTACATGACATGGAAAGTAATGCGCCCGCTCCTGCTCAAGGGGCAGCGCCGACTAATTCTAGGCCGATTACGAGTTGCCACGAGGGAGAGGCTAAGCAAGCCTTCTTCCAGATGATGAATGAGTGGATCACTCAATATATTAGAACTAATTCAGCTGTTCAACAACCTCCACCCCCGCCTAATCCTCCTCCGATACCTGTAATACCTCAAGTTATTGATCCGATGAGATTAAATAAGCCCCAGATTGATAAAATTAGAAAACACTGAGCTAAAGAATTCAAAGCCACTGTTGATGACAAAGCTGAGCGAGCTGAATTCTGGCTCGATAATACTATTCGTGTGTTTGTTGAGCTATTCTGTCCCCCTAACGAGTGTATAAAATGTGTTGTATCCTTACTTTGAGATTCTGCGTATCACTGGTGGAATATATTGATATCAGTAGTTCCAAAAGAACGGGTGACCTGGTAGTTCTTTCAGACTGAATTCCATAAGAAATACATCAGTCAGAGATTCATTGATCAAAAATGTAAAAAAATTTCTTGAGTTGAAACAGGGTCATATGACCTTAACAGAATATGAATGGGAATTTGTGAGACTCAGTAGATATGCCTGGGAATATGTTTCAACTGAAGCTACAATTTGTAAAAGATTTGAAGACGGGTTGAATGAAGACATTAAGCTGTTAGTCGGGATACTTAAAATAAAAGAGTTCGTTATACTAGTCAAGCGAGCATGCAAAGCTGAAGAGCTTGGGAAAGAGAAAAGAAAAGCTGACTTTGAAGCTAGAGATTCACGAAAAAGATCATCAGGTAAAACATTTTAGTCAGCATCAAAGAAATTTTGAGATGACTTTAGTCGTTTAAAGGCTACTACAGGTTATTCTAGATGCGATCGAGATAGACCACCTGTGAGCTCGAGAGCTACCTCAGTAGCTAGTGTTGGTAACATCTGACTGAACCAACTTGAGTGTAAACATTGCGATAAACGACATCCCAGCAACTATAGATTGAATGATCGGGCCTGTTTTAAATGTAGATCGATGGATCACTTCATTCATGAATGCCTTGAGTTAGTTGAGCAAAATACAGTGTAGAATACGAGACCAAGTAACATGGCAGCTTGAGGTAGACCACCCAGAAACACGGGTAATATGAGTGGTAACCAGAGGGAAACTAAAGACACTACTATTAGATCTGAGGCTCATACACTTGCCAGAGCTTATGCTATTCGCGCTCTCAAAAAGTCTTCATCCCCAGATGTTATTATCGGTACTTTCACTCTCTATGATACTAGTGTTGTTGCATTGATTGATCCTGGATCAACTTATTCTTATGTATGTGAAACTTTAGTATCCAGTAAGACTCTGCCTATAGAGTCTACTGAGTTTGTAATTAGAGTATTGAACCCCTTAGGCCGGTGTGTCTTGGTTGATAAAGTATGTAAGAATTGTCCGTTGATGATTCGAGATTCATGTTTTCTGGTCGATTTGATGTTGTTGCCATTCGATGAATTTGACATAATTTTGGGTATGGATTGGCTAACGTTGCATGATGCCATTGTGAACTGCAAACAGAAGACTATTGATTTACGATGCCAGAATGATAAAATAATTTGGATTGAGTCTAATGATCTAAATAGTTTACCAGTAGTGATTTCTTTGATGTTAGCTCAGAAATATGTGAGAAAGGGTTGTGAAGCTTATTTTACCTATGTATTCAATTCTAAAGTGACTGAAAAGAAGATTGAATCAGTAGCAGTAGTGTGCAAATATCTGGATGTGTTTTCTGAAGAATTATCGGGTTTGCCACTGATTCGAGAGGTAGAGTTTGGCATTGAGTTAGTGCCGGGGACAACTCTAATTCCGATAGCTCCGTACAGAATGGCACCGATTAAATTAAAAGAATTGAATGCTCAGTTGCAAGAATTATCTGATAAAGGCTTCGCGCGACCGACTTTTTCTCTCTGAGGTGCACCGATTTTGTTTGTGAAAAAGAAAGACAGGACTATGAGAATGTGCATCGACTACCGACAGCTCAATAAGGTGACTATAAAGAATAAATATCTTTTTTCCACGTATACACGATTTGTTTGATCAGTTGAAAGGGGCTACAGTGTTTTCGAAGATAGATTTGAGATCGGGTTACTATCAGTTACGAGTTAAAGACTCCAGTGTGCCCAAAACTACCTTCCGAACAAGGTACGGACACTATGAGTTTTTGGTTATGCCTTTCGGACTTACTAATGCACCTGCTGCTTTTATGGATCTAATAAATCGGATATCCAGATCGTATTTGGATTGATTTGTGGTTGTGTTTATTGATGACATCCTAATTTATTCCCGTGATGAATCTGAGCACGCCAAACACTTGAGAATAGTGATACAGACTTTGTGTGCTAACCAGTTGTATGCAAAGTTCAGTAAATGTGACTTTTGGTTGCGTGAAGTTGGTTTCTTAGAACATGTTGTATCAGCATCAGGCATTCGGGTTGATCCAAGCAAGATTTCAGGAATACTAGATTGGAAGCCTCCGAGAAATGTTTTTGAAGTCTGAAGCTTTTTGGGACTTGCTAGTTATTACAGACGGTTTGTAAAAGGTTTTTCTATGATTGCAACGCCGATGACGAGACTGCTTCAGAATGATGTTAAATTCTAGTGGTCAAAAAATTGTCAAAATAGTTTTGATCAGTTGAAAGTTTTGTTGACTGAAGCTCCGGTGTTAGTTCAGCCAGAATCGGGTAAAGAATTCATGATCTATAGTGATACATCTTTGAATGGTTTAGGCTGTGCTTTGATGCAGGAAGGAAAAGTCATAACTTGTGCCTCAAGACAGTTAAAGCCACACGAAAAAAACTATCCGACACACGATCTAGAATTGGCAGCTATTGTGCTTGCGTTGAAGATTTGGCGCCACTATCTGTTCGGTGAGAAATGTCATGTTTATTCCGATCACAAAAGCTTAAAATATTTGATGACTCAGAAAGATCTGAATCTATGACAGTGAAGATGGTTAGAGTTTTTAAAGGATTACGAGCTAGTGATTGACTACCATCTGGGAAAGGCCAATATTGTTGCTAATGCTTTAAGCGAAAAATCTCTATTTGCTCTTCGTGCGATGAATGCGCATATGGCTCTATCTGATGATGGCTTAATTGTAGCTGAGTTGAAAGCGAGACCATTATTTATGCAGCAGATTTGCAAAGCTCAGGAAGTCGATAATGAATTGTTAGCGAAACGGGCTCAATGTGATTTGAATACTGGTTTAGAATTTCAGATTGATGCTGATGATTGTTTAAGATTTAGAGGCCAAATTTGTGTTCCTAGAACTTCAGAGTTGATTCGGATGATTTTGAATGAAGCTCATAGTAGTCGATTATCTATTTATCCAGGAAGCACAAAAATGTCTAACGATCTGAAACAGCTTTATTAGTGGCCTGTTATGAAGCATGACATCTCTGAATTTGTTTTGAAATGTTTAATCTGTCAGCAAGTCAAAACTGAACATCAGGTACCGTCTAGGTTGCTTCAGCCGATTATGATTCCCGAGTGGAAGTGGAACAGAATCACGATGGATTTTGTATCGGGTTTGCCTTTGTCACCGAGTAAAAAAGATGCAATCTAGGTAGTTGTCACCAATTGACTAAATTGGCTTATTTCATTCCAGTTCTTACAGATTATTCACTTGATAAGCTTGTTGAGTTGTACATTTCTCAGATTGTGAGATTGCATAGAGTACCTATATCTATTATTTCGGATAGAGATTTAAGGTTCACATCGCGGTTTTGGAAGAAACTGCAAGATGTACTAGGTACGAAACTACACTTTAGCACTGCTTTTCACCCACAGACAGATGGTCAATCCGAGCAGATTATTCAAATACTCGAGGATATGTAGAGATGTTGTATTCGTGAGTTTGAAGGTACGTGGAAATGATACTTGCCACTAATTGAATTTGTGTATAATAATAACTTCTAATCGAGTATCAAAATGGCACCTTACGAGGCTTTATACAGTCATAAATGTTGAACACCTTTATATTAGACTGAACTCAGTGAAAATAAGATACACGGGTTCGATTTAATCAGAGAGACTGAAAAAAAAGTGAAAGTGAAAGTGATAGTCTAAAAGTAGCGCCAGATTGTCAAAAATCGTATGCAGACTTGAAACGAAAAGATATTGAGTTTCAGATCAGGGACAAAGTGTTTTTGAAAGTCTCACCGTGGAAGAAAATACTCCGATTCGGTCGTAAAGGTAAATTAAGCCCAAGATTCATTGAGCCGTATGAGATTATTGAGCGTATCAGACCAGTTGCTTACAGACTATTGTTGCCACCTGAATTAGAAAAGATTCATAATGTATTTCACGTATCGATGCTTCGACAATATCGATCTGACCCATCGCATGTGATTTCCCCATCTGAGATTGAGATTTGATCCGATATGACATATAAAGAAGAACTGATCCGAATTTTAGATCGCGAAGTTAAAGAATTAAGAAATAAGAAAATCTCTTTAGTGAAAGTCTTATGGCATCGACACAGGGTTGAAGAAGCTACATGGGAACCTGAGGATGCTATGAGAGAACGTTACCCAAACCTATTCGCTGGTAAGATTTTTTGGGGACGAAAATCTTAAGGGGGAAGAGTTGTAATAGCCCGATTTAGACCCTATTTGAAATAGTGGTTTCGAGACCACAAATTCGAGTTGAAAAAATATTTTAATATTATTTTTGGTGTCTACAGCATGTTAATTTATATGTGTGAAATTTTCGTGATTTAATTTTATCGTTTGAGTGTTTGATTTAATAAAAAGGACTTAATCGCGTAAAATGTAAAATCCAAATGTTTATGTAATATATGTGCCCAATTAAATTGTTACCTATATATGTGTTGATGCCGAATTAATATAAGCATAGGAGAAATATATACGAGATGGAATCATTGGTTTACGACGTTTGAAAGCCCCGTACAAACCTTAGGAATAGTTAGGATACATATGTCATGACATAGGATTCCGATATGTGATTTCGTGTATGACCACGTCTGGGACATTGGCATCGATTTGTGATTTACATGTAAGACCATGTCTAGGACATCGACATCGTATATGAGTTCATGTAAGACCCTGTTTGGGATAGTGGCATCGATATGTGATTACATGTAAGACCACGTCTGGGACATTGGCTTTGTACGAGATTTTCGACTATCCGAGTATCCTTATTAATTCCAAATGGTTCAACAGGAAATATCGAGTTAAGATCGAATGTGAAATCGAGCTAAAAGGTTCAGGTATGTGCTAAGTTATATGATTATGAAAGTAAGGTAAGTATATACTTGAGATGAATACATGAATCATACATGATAAAAGAGAGATTTATATATGCTTATGAGCATGTTTGTATTCGGTCAAGTTTAGTATAATGCTAATGTTCATGTGTTGATATATGAATTTGTAAGTATGATAAATATTTATGTGGTTAAGGTTTGCATGATTTGGCCTAGTTTAATTGAATCATATAAGTCATTGAAATGATTTAATTGCTTATGACTTACTAAGCTATTCAAGCTTACTGTGTGTGTTCGTTCAATGTTTTATAGATTTTTGGAAGCTAATTACAAGCTCGGGGATAGTCAAGGAAATTTGTCACACTATCGATCGGTATTTCGGTATTTTATAAGTTTGAACTTTGAACCTATGGCATGTATAGGCTAGATGGCATATTTAATCTTGGAGTATATATATATATTTAGCCATGCGAAAATGGCTTAATCATAACGTTAATACCTATGTGTATTATTTGTGACATAAACTTATTTTGGAGGTAAGTTTCATGGTTAATATATTTAGAGTGGTTGGTTTATGTTTCGGCGAAAGGTGATTAAATTATATAGCTAATTGTTTAGTTATATGTATGTAATAGCCTAATTTTCATGATGTCGGAAACAGTGATTCGAGATCACTAAATCCGACGAGTGAGTTGAAAATTTAATAAATTAATACCTATGAGTCAAGTGTGATTATAGAAGTATTTTTCTTAATTAGTGAATTTTGTGATTTAAAATAATTAATTAGGTAAATCGGGTTGAAAATGAGGTATCGAGACCTCGGATTCATAAACCGAGTCATAAATATTTTTATAAATATTTACGGAGTGTTATTAAGTTAGTATTAAAGTTTCGTTAAAAAATTTTAACGTTTGGTTAGTCAATTAATTAAAAAGGACTAAATTGAAAATAGTGCAAATTTTGGTAAAGTGATTAAATAGCTTAAGTGACTAATAAGGAGGGATTTAAAAGGAAATTAGATCCAAATTATATGGGCTGGACGGTTTGGGCAAGAAAATTAGAAAAAAAGACAAGGAGAAACAAGGGCAAAATTAGAAATTTTGCAAATTAAACATATAAAATAAAGACAAAATTGAAAAATCTAGAGATATCATCATTTTTCTTCAGCAAAAACGCCATGGGAGGTCTGGAAGTTGCTGGTTTTTCACATTTTGACATATGTGAGTTCAATTTTTATTTTTTCTTAGTAATTTTTATGTTTTTGTCACTTTTACAATTAGGTCCAACTTTCTAATTCATTAGTTTTTAATTTTGTGGGTGACTTTAAAAGTTACCCTGAATAAGTTCTATATGATTATGGTGAATTATTATGGAATTGAAGTTCTTATTTTATTATATGATGATTTTATTAAGTAATTTTGATAGAAATTAATTTTAGGACCTAATTGTGAAAAAGTTTTGAATTAAGGTTTGGTGCTGAAATTTTGATTTTCAAAGGTTTTGTAGTAGCTTATAATGAATAAATAAAGTTTTAATTAAGAAAAATTAGCTCAATTGATGGGTTGATTGAGTAGGGACTAAATTGCAAAAATTATAAAATTTGGGGCAAAAGTGTAATTTTTAGAATTAAAGGGTATAAACTGTGAATTAGAGTAAAATTGAAATGAATGCTAATAAATGAATGATTTTACAATTATAGATCAAGAACCCGAAGTGGATCGTGGAAAAGAGAAAATAGCCAATTAGTCCCTGAACTTGTATGACTTTTGCGAATTTGCTCAGGTAAGTTCATATGGCTAAATTTAATGTTTTGATATGAAAATTTCATGAATGATATAGTATATTATTGCATATGAATGTCATTAAACTGTGATAGTTGTAAAATGATATTTGAATAAAAGTACAAATTAAGTGGAACAACGGATTTGAGTACTTTCGTTCAATGGCTAAGACGAATTGACAAAAAAGACCACAGTTGGACCATGGCAACGTGTGATATGTGATTTCTGTATAAGACCATAGTTGGGCTATGGCATCAGAGAGATGTGATTATGTGCTTCCGTATAAGACCATATCTGGGATATGGCATCGGTGTGATATTTGCTACTGTACAAGACCATATCTGGGATATGGCATCAGTGTGATATGTGATCCGTGTAAGACCATGGCTAGGCTATGGCTTCGATGTGTAATATGCGACTATGTGCAAGACCATAGTTTTACTATGGCTTTGTGATAATGAAGTACTCAATTCCGTAATCGTTCCTTAATTTGACTATAAAAGTAAATGAGAAATGGGCCCAAAAGATCAAGAATTGGTGAACAGTGACATTGAAATCAATCAAATGAGTTTATTAATGATTTTGTGATTCACAAGAGGATTTAGTGAAATTAAATGTTATATGATTATGTGCAATGTTCGGTAAGATTTATTTTTCTATGCCTGTGAGCTTACTAAGCTTTCATAAGCTTACTCTAGTGTGTTAAATGTTCTTTGTAGATTGACGTTAAATCGGTGGATTGGATCAACACATCAGGGCACACTATCCAGATTACTTCAATAAATTTTATTATGCATCTTAAGGTTTATATGGCATGTATAGGGTTTGTAACACCCCCTTACCCGAGACCGTCGCTGAAGTCGAGCACGAGGCATTAACAGACTTAAAATATCACTTAAACAATTTCAAACAATTTATTTCACCTTTCGTAATAAACTGTCCATCTGCGTCACAGTCACTAAAAAATTCATATCTTGAGTTACGAAACTTGAAACTCAAATTCGTAAATTTTCTCTAAAACTAGACTCATATATCTATTTACTAATTTTTTTATAGAATTTTTGGTTGGTCCAGTTAGTACAGTTTATTAGTTAAATTTTCCCATGTTTCAGTGTTCTACTGCTTTGACCTCTATTCACTACAAATCACTTTTCTCTCTGTACAGAATTCAAATGACTATGCCGTTTGTTTCTCTAAAAGTAGACTCAATAAGGAATTTGTAAATATAAAGTATGACTCCTAATTATTTTTATACAATTTTTAGTGAATTTATAAAGTCAAAACAGGGGATTCAGAAATCGCTCTGACCCTATTTCACCAAAACTCAAATATCTCATGAAATACAACTCATTTACCTATTTTGTTTCTTCCATATGAAAATAGACATAATAAAATTCAACTTCATATTTTACTCACCATATAATTCTATCTCTAATATTTTTAGTGATTTTTCAAACTCACGTCATTGCTGCTGTATGATACTATTTTATAGTAAATTTCACCTTTTTATGAATTTCCACGGATTAGATAGCACATTAAGCATACATAACACCAAATATGATTTTTGATTAGCCATTCCAATGGCTAATCTTTACCAAGCATTTCCTTGCCACTCAATAGTCATATCATAAGATTATATACACAAAATGATTATTATGCTATACATGCCATACTCAAAATATACAAGCCACTATACCAAAATGATCCACGAATAGTGTGAGCGAACCTCCGACCGTTCCCGATTTCTGAGCTGGCTTATCAAAACTACAAAGAATGGAAAGGAGGGCGTAAGCATAAATGCTTAGTAAGCTCATATGCAAATAGCAAGTAACATAATCATGCAAACCAACACAAAACATCATTTGCATAAATATCATCAAAACATTCATGTTACATTTGCATTTACTATCTTACCACAATTTCATCATACCAAGTTCTCAACCCGAGGGTTTAAGCACATACCAACATGTCATCTTTGTTTTAGGTGTTCTCCTTATTCACTTAAGATTCACCCATTGAACACATCAGAATATAATTCGAATACACGGATTTCATGCACATAAGTGTCATACCCGTAGCTAGACAAACTCAATAGCCTGCGAAAATTATGCAGCCAAGCTACCATGTAACCCGCCCATAAGTGAACTCGGACTCAACTCAACGAGTTCAGGCATTAGCATCCATAAGTGAACTCGGACTCAACTCAACGAGCTCGGAACTCAAATATCCTAGTGACATGTCACTTGTATTCTAATCTATTCCCAAGGTTTAAACGGGATTTTCCTCGATCACATATCTTTGCCATTTTCCACGAAATGTCGAAACTGATACTTGGTAGCAATTTCATATTTATCAAATAGCTCACATAATTTGCATATTGTTCAATAATAACCACAAAGCACAATATTTCATTATAATAATCATCATACCATATAAATATCATTAAATTACTTCAAATGACAATTATGTTACCACATTTACACATGAACTTACCTCGGTACAAAATGCTAGAAATCGAGCCTATTCCTCGGAAACTTTATTTTTCCCTCTCACGACTCGAATCTCGTTTCTCTTGATCTAAAATACCAAATTAATTTATTCAATATACACATTCATCAAAACAGCCCCTAATACGGGCTTGGATAAAAATTATCACTTTACCCCTAGCTTTTCAATTATTTACGATTGAGTCCTTAAGTTTGTACAATGAGTTACATGCATTACCCATGACATCTAGGCATAGCTAAATTTCCTAGTGTCCATAACAGCCCATATTTTACACCAAAAATCAGATTTTTACCATAAATTTTACCCTTTTTACAATTAAGTCCCTTTTTAGGTGTTTTCACAAAAAACTACTAAGTAAAAGTTGTTAAACACACATCAAATCATCATATTCCTTCATTATTCATCAAAATACAATTATGTCACACATGGGTAAATTTTCATACATGCATCTTAGCTCAAAATATTGCTAGAAAATGATAGAGCATGATTTCTAGATTTTAAAATCGAAAACAGCATCAAAAACGGGTATGAAAATCACTTACAATCAAGGCTTAAAAATGTTGGAAACCCTAGCTATGATGAGAAGTGAAATTCGGCAGCCCTATGGAGAAGATGAGTCCATTTTGTGTTATTTTTCCCTTTTTAATGACTATATTTACCAAATGACAAAAATGTCCTTAATGCCTTTCTTTGTAATTTTTCATGTACAAGCCCATTTTTGTCCAAAATTTTAAAAATTGGTTAAATTGCTATTTAAGACCTCCTAATTAATATTCCAAAACAATTTCATACTAAAAGCTTCTAGAATGCAAGTTTTGCAACTTATTCAATTTAGTCCCTAATTTCAAATTAAGCATTTTATGCATAAAATTTTTTCACGAAATTTCCACACAATCATGCAATCGTATCATAGATCTAAAAATAATTATTTCTATCTCAGATTTGTGGTACCGAAACCACTATTCCGATTAGGCGCTAATTCCGGATATCACAGGGTTTAATTGAAAGGAAGTGAATGTGATATAAACTTAGTTATCAACATTTTTTTTCACTAAAACAGCTTTGGATAGCAGCAGTAGTCTAACTTTGAAAAATCACCAAAAATTTTGGAAATTGACTTATAGGTTTAATAAAATATGAAATTAAATCCTATTGAGTCTAGTTTTACATAGAAGAAATGGTGTAATCAAAATAATTTCATATTATGAGATATTTGAATTTTTGTGAGACAAGGTCAGAATGATTTCGGGTTCCCCTGTTCTAACTTTGGAAAATAATAATAAATTGAAGAAAAATAATTAGGGGCTTAAATTTATATGCCTAAAATCCTTAATGAGTCTATTTTCAAAATAAGTAAATAGGAACATTTTTGCTATGAACAGCAAATATCATGAATTATCTGAAATGTTTTGAAATTTTTGGTAATGCTCCATAACCCTATTCCAGTGTCAGATACGAGTTAGGGGTGTTACAATGTAAATGTTGAATTTGGTGGTACTCACTATGTGTGGACTATGTTATGCTATGGGTATTTGACTATTAAATATGGTTATTATTTTTTATTTTTTTTGAGTTGGTTTGTAATGGTAAAATTTCATTGATGAATTGATTTGGAAATAGTGGATAATTTGCACATGAGTATTCAGCTATGGCTTTAGGTTCATGTTGATGAGTATGTAATATTGGTATTTGGTATGTATATATATTTATGTGATGTTGCCGTATGCATGGTTATTTTTGTATTGAGTTGAAATGGAAATTTTAGCTTAATTTGAAGAATTAGTTATATTTGATTGCCGAATAGATAAGATGAGATTTGATTTTATGTATGTATTCTAGGCATGATAAGTAGCATGTGGTTTAGGTGAAATTCAAATTGTTATACATGTTCAAAATGTTTTGAAATGATATGGTAAATTTTGCTATGGAAATTAAGCCATGTAAATTGGATGGTTCGGTTACAAGTGAGCATAAATAAAAGTATGGAGTAATATGTATGATTTTAGTTATAAAATAAAGGTAATATTATATGCTTGGATGTATTAATGTATGCGCATATAATTTGTAATGTGTCAGTTATTAAGTTAGACATGTTAGGTTCGGCAATCGAGTTTGGATTTGGTTATTGATACCATGGTTAAATGTGCATATGGCTAATATGTTTAAAAAAATCAAACTTGACCATCTTATGAAGTTTTTTGTGCCGATTATAATATGATCAAAAGCTTTGAGTTATGATTCATTTGGTATAAAATGTGCATGAATGATTTATGAAGTAAAATAATTGTTTCTTTATTAGGTGTTCGAATATTATTAACATGATGAGCACATGATTTGAATGATGTATTATTAAAGCAATTATGATATGAATTTGAGACATGTTTATTGACTTGTAATTATGATATATGCTTGATATTGGTTTAGTTGAACTTTGTGATATGATCTGTATATGTAGTATGATTTATGTTAAATATTTAATTAATAATATATATATACGAATATGACTTATGTTTTATATGGTCATGAAATGTTTTGATTTGTCTGGTAATGCCTCTTAACCCTAGTCTAGCGACGGATATGGGTTAGGGGTGTTACAAAGAACACTTGAGCTAAATGAATACAATGAAAGCTCACAAGTGTTTACAAGAAAATATATGAAAGAATTAAGCTCTTAAGTTGTTTTTATTGATCTTTAAGCTTTGCACATGTCTTTTCTTGTTGTTAAACCTTTGAAAGATGGTATTTATACCATCTAATTGATTTCCAACCATTGTGGTTATTGTGAGAGTGAATAAAGCCGTTGGGATGAAAATACCAGATCATTAAATTCACCTGCAACAAAAGGTATCGATACTTTTTCTACGAGTATCGATACTATTAGCATTTAATGTCTAATTCGGTGACCGTTAAATTTAGTTTACAACGATACCAAAGTCAATGTATCAATACATGGTAAAAGGTATCAATACTTTTGTGAAAATTGAAACAAAATATCAATTTGGTATCAATTTTAGAATCGGTATCGATATCTTGAAAACTATCGATACTTGGACAAAAAGTATCATGGAGCAATACTAACTTGTTTGAAAACAGTTAAAACATAATTGAAAATGTTTGATTTAATTGAAACCATTTCAACTTGATTTTATCAATTTGTTCATCTTAACTTTTATTCAAAAACACTTTAATTTGTTATATCAAAACATATTATCAAATAAGGCTTAGTTTAACAATCTCCCCTTTTTTAATATAACAAAACATTTGGTAAATTTGTTTTTGAATAGATTGCTCCCACTTAATAGAAGTCATTTTCAATTTAAGGCAAAAAGATTTGGAGCATAAAAATTTAAAATAAGCTCAAATTTGACATTCATTTTGCTTTAAAAATTTGGTCACTAATCTTGGCATATAAGCAATCAATCAACCATAAAATTTACCTTCCTCTTCTCCCCCTTTTTGTTATATAAAAAAAATAATCAAGTAAAACTTAAGAGGAAAAGAATGTGGTTAATCAAAGATAGATATTTAAAATAAAGAACAAATTAACTACCATACCAAATAACATTAAGGTGCAATCACATAGAATTTCCATTTGTTCACCTTGAAGAAATGCACCTTACCTACAAATATAGAATTAATTTTTTGGTACCCAACTTCTTTTGGGTCCATAAGCATTAGTTTCCAAAATTCTAGTCCTTTTAGGTATCCATTTTGAAAAAGTTTCCTTGTCTTGAGTAGCACTAAGTCCTTTAGGGACCCATACACTCTTAACAAGTTTTCCCTTGTAAAATCTTGAGGGACCTCTATGTTTATAGCAAGTAAAGCTATTTTTAACAAAGTTTTGTTTTGAATTTT
Organism: Gossypium longicalyx; assembly: GCA_025698465.1. NCBI lineage: Eukaryota > Viridiplantae > Streptophyta > Magnoliopsida > Malvales > Malvaceae > Gossypium > Gossypium longicalyx. The sequence goes on from CM046999.1 coordinate 27,205,356, forward strand.
CTCCTTTTTCAAAAAATTTGTTAGAGTGAGCTTTTTCACTTTTAAGTAACACAAGTTACTTTTGATGATCCTCATGAACTTTTAAGAGTAAATTATGCAAGTTTAAATTTTTCGTTTCAAAGTCATTAATAATTTCTTTCATTTTGCTTATTTTCTCTTCAAGTTCATGATTGGTTTTGGAAAGTAAGTCATTTTCATTTCTCGATTTTGAAACATTTTTCTTGTATTTTGACGTCATGATTGCAAATTTCAAACCCAACTCATCATAAGCATCTTGCAACTCCTCAAAAGAATAATCATTTAAAGTAGATGACTTAGAAGTTACCTTAGGATTATTGATGGCCATAAGGCATAAGTTGGGTACTTCTTGATCTTCATCACTCTAAGCAACAACATAGGCTTTTTGTTTGTTAAACCCCTTCTTTTTATGTTGAGGACAATCATACTTGATGTGTCTCGGTTTCTTGCACTCATAGAAAATGATAGGATCTTCCTCCTTGGTAGATTGAAGCTTCAACTCCTCCATCTTTTGAAATATTCTTCCATTATTAGACTTTATGAACCTCTTGAATCTCCTAACAAACATCTCCATCTCCATCTTTTTGTCTTCATCCACCTCTTCACTTGATTCACCATATTCATTTGTGGTGGATTTTAAAGCAATACCAGCATTCTTTTTCATAACTTTTTCATATTTTTTTCTTCTTCACCCCCTTTGTTTAGTCTTGTCTCATGTGTAAGAAAAGAACCGATGAGCTTATCTAATGTCAAAGTTTCTAAATTCTTTACTTCTTCAATTGTGGTCACCTTGGCTTCCCATGATGTAGGTAAGCTTTGAAGCATTTTCCTTACCACCTCTTGAAACAGCCCGGCTTTAGCTTAAATCAGAACTGTGGTTTCAAAATCACAAATTCAACGTCATAAAAAAAATTTAATATTATTTTATGTTTTTACAGCAAGTGACTAGGTATGTGTGAAAATTTTGTGATCAAATTTTATTGTTTAATAGCTCAATTTGAGAAAAAGGACTAAATCGAGTAAAATGCAAAAGTTGCATTCTATATTTTAAAATTGTTTTATTGCTATGACTTATTAAATGTGAAGTCCTTATGTTGTAATTAGACCATGATTAGTGGATTTTGACATAAATGGACAATCATTAAATGTTTTGTCAATGTTTTAATTAAGGTTAAAATAGTAATTTGGTTATTAATGTAAATTAAAACAAAACAAAATGAAAATAAACTCCATTATCATCATCCATAACCAATTATTGAAGAGAAAATAAGGCTTTTACTGTAACACCCCTTACCCGAGACTGTCGTCAGAGTCGAGCACGAGGCGTTACCTGACTTAACTTACTAATTCGGGGCATAAAATTTACTTTTAAAATTAATTTATTCACATTCATTCAATATGTCCCTAAAAAGGGCCCTCGAGACCCTAAAACATGCAATTGAAATGGTTCGGGACTAAACCCGGAACATTAAAAATTTCCTGAATACTTAGACAAATCAAAACAATTTATTTCATCTTTCATAAATAAGCTGTCCATCTGCATCATAGTCACTAAATAAATCATAACCCGAGTTACGAAACTCTAAATCCAAATCCGTAAATTTTATCTGAAACTAGACTCATATATCTTCTTACTAAATTTTTTTCAAAATTTTTGGTCTATCCAATTAGTACATTTTATTAGTTAAAGTTTCCCCTATTTCAGTGTTCGGCTTCTCTAACCTCTTTTCACTACGAATTAATTTTCTCCCTGTACAGAATTCAAATAACTGTTTCGTTTATTTTATTTAAAATTAGACTCAATAAGAAATCTATAAATATAAATTATAACTCTAATTATTTTTTTAAAATTTTTAGTTAATTTCTAAATTCAGAATAGGGGATTTAAAAATTACTCTGACCCTGTCTCACCAAAATTTAAATATCTCTTAATATACACTTCTTTTGCTTATTTTGTTTCTTTCATATGAAAATAGACTCAATAAGCTTTAATTCTATATCTCATTCATCATCTAATTCCATTTCTACTATTCTTGGTGATTTTTCAAGATCACATCACTGCTGCTATTCAATATTGTTTTAATGTTAATTTCACTTTTTCATGATTTCTTTGTATTAACTACCATTTAGGCATACATAACACCGAAACATGTTATTCATTAGCCATTTCAATAGCTAATCATTATCAAATATTTACATACAATTCTTTAGTCATATCATAAGTACATACACACAAAATGGCTAAGTCCCTATACATGCCATAAACTAGAACGTTTGTAAACGAAGATACCCATTTGGTAACTTGATAGTCGATAGTGTGAAGTGATCTCCGACGACCTCCAACTCGAGCTTGCTTTTAAGTACTCTGAAACATGGGAAAGTGAAAGAAGTAAGCTTATAAAGCTTAGTAAGTTCACATGTAAAATAATAAGCATTAGCAATCAATATAGCTTACTACTATGCTGTCATAATTTGCTTAAATAATGTTTAGTTCTTACTTTCCCATCTTACTCATCGGTAACCTTACCAAAGGCTCAGAATTCAAAAGGCACCTTACTTAATAGCTTGCTTACATACCTGCAACATCTCACTTAACACATGAGTACTCTTTCATAATATAGGCATATTACCAATCATGTCATAAAGTGTCACAAGCATAACTGAAAACTCATCAGTTACTTAATACTTGATAATCTCAATTACATACAATCTCAATATTAAATAAGCCTTAAATGCATACCTGTACTCTTTCTTCATGTTCTCACCTTGTCATTTCTTTGACTTACTCCTTGGATTACTCGGGAACCTTTTCCTTTTTGAACTTACCATTGCCATGTCTTGACATGGTCTTACGTGGTATCCTTGCCTTATGAACTCACCAATGCCATGCCTTGGCGTGGTCTTACATGGGACCTTTTCCTTATAGTAACTCATCAATGCCATGTCTTGACATGGTCTTACATGATTTCCTTTCCTTATAGAACTTATCAATGCCATGCCTTGGCATGGTCTTACATGATATCTTTATCTTACCAAATGCCATGTTCCAAACATGGTCTTACATGGTATCCTTGTCTTACCAAATGCCATGTTCCAAACATGGTCTTACATGGTATCCTTAACCATCAATTCCTCCTTAAATTCCATGTTATGAACATGGACTTTTCCGTCAATTCTTCCTTAATTTCCATGGTACAACCATCGACTTTGAGATATCAATTCCTTGTCAAGTCATAGCTGAAACATACTTGCTCAAATTCTCAAGGTTAGCCGCATAACTCAATAATATCAATACTAATAACAATAATTGCATAATAATAAAATGCTACTCAACTTACATACTTACATTCTCAATCTCATCATATCATCAACTTAACTTATTCTCATCAAATTATGCTAGTCAATACTTTCTTGTTATCATACAAAGCCATAATACAAAATATGGTCTTACATATAAATTATATAAGTTCTCTTTCCAATATCGAATTATTATCGAACATTAATCATTATATTTGAAACTCAATACTAAAGTATTTATGGCCAAAATATCAATTTATCATTCAAATATGAATAATTAAATGCTTATGAAACATATGAACTTACCTCGATACCAAAACGACCATTTTACCAACTTTCCCGATTTTCAGTTTTTCTCCCGTTCTAGGTCCAAATCTCACTTTCTGGGATCTAAAAAATCATATTTAACTTATTTAATTAATTTAATATTCAAAAAATTCCCTAACTCAAACTTTGGAAAAATTACAATTTTGCCCCTAAACCTTTACAGAATTACGATTTTGCCCCTAGGCTCAAAAATTAAAATTTATCCATTTTCTTATGTTTTATGACATTCTGATCATTTTTCCCTTCTATGGAAACATCAAATTCTCACTCTAACATGTACTTATGAACATTAGGTATTTTTACCGATTATGTCGTTTTACTCATTTTCACGTAAAATCGCTTAGCAAAAGTTGTTTAACACAATTTAAAGCTTAATATTCTACCATAAAACATCAAAATAAACACATTTCACCTATGGGTATTTTTCCAAATATGAACCCTAGCATGAATTATTGCTAGAATAAGCTTAATCAAGTTACCGGGACTCCAAAAACGTAAAGAACAATAAAAACGGGGCTTGGAATCACTTACTATGGAGCTTGGAAAGCTTGGAAACCCTAACCATGGCTTCCCCCATGCTATATTCGGCCTCCATGAAGAAGATGGACCAATTTTGGCTTTATTTTCCCTTTTTAATTCTTTTAATTACTAAATGACCAAAATGCCCTTAAAGGCTTTTCTCTCAAATTTGTCCTATTCTTGCCCATTTTTGTCCAGACTTAAGTATAATGGTCTAATTACTAAACAAGTACCTCCAATTTAAGAAACCATTTCAATTAAATCCCCTTTATTATCTAGAACACACATTTTGCTAATTTTACAATTTAGTCCTAATTATCAAATTAGGCACTTATACATAAAATTTCTTCACGAAATTTTCACACAATTATTCAATCAATGAATAAACCTTAAAACTTAATTGGAATTTTATTTTTTTTATTTTTTATTTTTTATTTTTTTGACCTTGGATTCGTGGTTTCGCAACCACTATTCCGTTTAAGCCCTATTTCGGGATGTTACATTTACATTCAACTAGGGTTCAGCCATTGTTATTTTTTATTAAGGTATGATTTTTTATCAGTTTTTTTATAATTTCTACGTTTTTGTGATCGTTGCTTTGAGTACTAGCTAGCCCGTACCCTAATTTTTGAATTTGTTGGTGATTTTTTGAATTTCCATTGATGAATGCTATAGTTTTTTATGTTTTATGATGAAAAATGAGTATTTATTGATAGATTATCATGTTTTGTAAAGTGATTTTTAGTGAAATTTCATAAAAAGGGACTAATTTGTGAAATGTGTAAATTGTGTGGTTAAATGTGTGAAATAAATGAAAATATGGATTGATATGAAGCTATATGAAATTCAGCTAGCATGAAATTAGAAAGAAATTGTGTAATTTGTGATTTTGTGAAATAAGGACTAAATTGTAAAAATGTGTAACTTTAGGGGCTAAAGTGTAAAAATGCCCAAATATATGTATGTGGATGAAATTGAATGAATTGAGGAATAAAAGAGTTAATTTTGACTGTATATATATCAAGAACGAAAGAAATCGGATTTAGATCAGGGGAAAACGAAAGTTATCGAATAGTCAACCCGTCCGTTTATTCCGACTACGAGGTAAGTTCATATGCAAATACATGATTTTAAATTGAATTATATATGTATTATTTTTCATTGAATTACAATACGTATGAACGAGCAACTACGAACAAGAATCGACGAAGTTACGACATCCAAAAGTCTCGTACGAACCTTAGGAATAGTATAGGATACGAATGTCATGACATTAGGTTATCAAGATGTGATTACGTGTAAGACCATGTCTGGGACATTGGTATCATTAATTGATTTTGTGTAAGACCCTGTCTGGGACAACGGCATCGATATGTGATAACATGTAAGACCATATATTGGATATGGCATTGTACGAGTTATATGTAAATGTCGAGTATCCTTAACGATTCCGAACGTTTAAACGGGAAAAGATAAGTGAGAAAGAATGTGTTAAAGAGCTAAATGACTCAAGTACATACGAAGTTTATACGAGTATTGAAAAGTGAAGTAAGTGATGAGTTACATGATAGAATGAATATGTATTCAAAGAGAAAGGTTTGTGTATGTATATATATGTTTACTTGTACTTGACCTAGTGATGGAAATGTGGTGATTTATAAGATAGCATTATTTGTATATGGCTTACTAAGCTTTTAAAGCTTACTTTGTGTGTTCTTTCCATGTTTTATAGATTATCAAAGCTAGCTCAGACTCAGGGATCATCGGGAAACATCATTGCACTATCGATCATCTCGTTGGTATTTTTGGAAGCTTTGTATATATGGTATATGGCATGTATAGACTAGTGTCATTTTGATATGTTTTGAGTTGTGATTATAGCCATGTTATTTGGCTTATAAATGTTGTTGTGAATTTGACATTTAAGTTGGCTTAAGTTATGTGTTTAATAAGATAATCATATAATGTATATAATGCCTTATATGTTGGCTTATTTGTTATAATTATGTGTTGGTTATTTTGATTAGTTATTAATTGATATGCTTATGCTTAGAGGCTAGCATATGCATGAATTGGTAGGTTTTTGGTTGTTCAAAGATGTATTGAAATGGTGTTATATTGGTTGCTATATGTGCTTGTGATTAGGGTGGCAAATTGGCTTTGCAAATAGCCTATTTTTGTCCACACAGGTAGAGACACGGGCGTGTATCTCAGCTGTGTGTGACACACGGTCATGTTACACGACCGTGCATCCCCTAGGGTACCCTAAGATTTAAAGTCAATATACCCTATAGTTTTGACACGGTCTAGACACACAGGCGTGTCTACTGGCCGTGTGTGACACACGAGCTAGCACATGAGCATGTGGTCAGCCGTGTGACCCAAGTCAGTAACCCCCTTAGATTTCACACGGCCTGGCACACGGGCGTGTCCTCGGCCGTGTGGTACAAGTCAGTAGGTATGCCCTGTTTTCATACGGCCTGTGACAAGGGCGTGTCTAGTAACCGTGTGACCTGTGATTTCATGAAATTTTTTTAAGTATTCAAAATTTTTTTATATGTGATCAGTTTTGTTCCGAACCACTTCTAAGCATGATTTAAGGTCTCGTAGAACCTTTTAAAGGACATTGTGAATGTTTGTAAGTAGTATATAATATTGAATGCATATATGAATGAGAATGTGATGTATTGTTTGGTAATGCCTTGTAACCCTATTCCGGCGACGGATACAGGTTAGGGGTGTTACACCTCTTCATTTGGATAAGTCTTTCCATAAGATTTCAATTCATTTATGATGATTGTAAACCAATCGAACATCTCATTGATATTCTCTTCAAGCTTCATCTTGAAAGTTTCATAGTTGAGTGTAATGATTCCAACTTCTTCAATTGGCTAATGCCTTCATGGGTGACTTCAAGCTTGTCCCAACTCTCCTTGGTGTTTGAACAAGACAAAACTCTACTATACTCGTCCAGACCAAGTGCACAAAATAGAAAGTGTATTGCCTTGAAATTGAGTTGAATGCTTCTCTTATCTTCTCATTTCATTCATTCTTGCTTTTTGGAACTAAAAGTTCTTCTTATTGTTTGGATGGAACTGAAGGATCATCCATAATAATGTCTCAAACGGCAAGATTATTTGCTTGGATTAACAACACCATCTTTGTCTTCCAATAAGAATAGTTAGCACCATTGAAATAAGGAGGTTTGGAGATAGACTGAGACTCACCAAAGAAAATTGACCCGAAAGTAGACATCATTGTTGTAGGATGAGTTGATGATCATTTGAGCTTTCCAAGGATCTTCTTTTGGTTGTTAAACTATCTTTAGAGACTAGCTTTGATACCAATTGTTAGCTCGAAAGAATCAACTCGAGATCACCGATAAGGAGGTTGAATTGACCTTTAAGAAATTATGGTGGAAGCAATGAAAAATATGCAGTAAAGAACAAAAGGATTTATAGTGGTTCGACCCCAATTGCCTACTCCATTACCTTAGCTCTCCACAACTAAGGACTTTCTCCAAATTTACTAATTTGATAACCTTTGAGGATAAGGTTTAATATTATAACTCTCTTAAGATTTATGCCCTAAAATCTTAATATTGCACTCCCTTAAGGTTTCTACCCAAACATTAAGAATTAACCCTCTCTCAAAGAGAACAAATAAGCAAACTAAGAAGTAATCCTTACAAGATCAAAATGTTTTCCAATTAAGCACTAATATAAAGAAGAACACTTGAGCTAAATGATTACAATGAAAGCTCACAAGTGTTTACAAGAAAAGGTACGAAAGAATTAAGCTCTTAGGTTGTTTTTATTGATCTTTAAGCTTTGTACAATGTTTTCCAATTAAGAACTAATATAAAGAAGAACACTTGAGCTAAATGGTTACAATGAAAGCTCACAAGTGTTTACAAAAAACGGTACGAAAGAATTAAGCTCTTAGGTTGTTTTTATTGATCTTTAAGCTTTGTACATGTCTCTTGTTGTTGCTAAACCTTTGGAATATGATATTTATACCATCTAATTTATTTCCAGCCGTTATGGTTGTTGTGAGAGTGAATAGAGCCGCTCGGATGAGAATACTATATCATTAAATTCACTTGCAACAAAATGTATCGATACTTTTTCTACGAGTATCGATACTATTAGCATTTAATGCCTGATCCAGTGACTGTTAAATTTAGTTTGCAACGATACCAAAGGAAATTTATCGATACCTGGTAAAAGGTATCGATACTTTTTGTGAAAATTGAAAACAAAATGTCAATTTGGTATCAATTTTAAAATGGGTATCGATATCTTGAAAACTATCGATACTTGGACAAAAAGTATCCTAGAGCAATACTAACTTGTATGAAAACAGTTAAAATATAATTGAAAATGTTTGATTTAATTGAAACCATTTCAACTTGATTTTATCAATTTGTTCAACTTAACATTTATTTAAAAACATTTTAATTTGTTATATCAAAACATATTATCAAATAAGGCTTAGTTTAACAAATTCGAACCGAATCGAATCAAATATATTTGTTCGAGTTAAATTAAAAAGAATGACCTTGGTGTTGTTTATTTTTATGTAATTTTTTTAAAAATAATTTTTTTTAAAGTTTTTAAACATGATCATACAAAGAAAAATTGAAGCAAAAAAGTGAACAAATAAAAGCAACACAACATGAGTCTAAGTAAACTATATGAATCCAAGTAAACAATTGCAACAACACAACAAGATTATAATGGAAAATATAAGAAAAAGCCCAAAATATGGCAAAAAACTACATCAATCCAAACAACAAAACAAAAAAATTAAAACAACAAAATAAAAGTCCAATATACCAGCAACAATAACTCAACTACACAATAAACTAGTAACAATAACACATCAGTTTTAATTGTGGGTGGGGGAGTTGACATGCCGACTTAGGGTCCTTGTAGGTTGTAGCCATTGTCACCCACCGTAATCAAATTTGTTATTAACTTTCATCCCCTAATAATTTATTTATTAATCTTTTATATATGAATTAGTTTTGTTGATTGCTTTAATTGTCTTTTGATTATTTTCACTATGTATTTTGAAATTAAAATATATATTAAATGTAAAAAATGAGATTTTTTTAATAAAAGTTATTTTAAAGATAAAATGTAAAATTGATACCAACAAAAAAATTTAACACAAATATTTTATGGCATCATCAATAATTCAATTTTAACAAAAATTGATAAAGATTTAGCATGATTACAGATATAACAATTCAATAATATAAATAGTAGAGATAAATAAAATTATTACTATTTATTATTAATAGAAAATTCAATGTGATTAAACAATTTAATTTTAAGAAATTTTTGTAGATTCATGAAGGGGATGAGGAGTGAACAAATACGTAACAAATATTTTTTAGTTTCCAAACAATAACCTTTTAGGGATTTGATTTTGGGTTTACCGTTTTTAGTTTCCAGACCAGCTTCCTCAATCCTCAGAGTCGTGTGAAGCGTAACTTGGTAAGTGTAGGAGCTGGGCGAAGTAGTAGCGAAGCTCAGGTGGACGATAGTAATGAAAATGGATGAGGGATGGTTGGATGGGAGAGGGATTTCATTGGGTGGGATAGATAGGGGGAGCTGATGAAGAAGAAGATTGGGGGAACGTTTAGGGACTTTTTGGGGAAGATTTTAATTTGGGGGTAAAGGGTGGCTGGGGTAGTAAAAGGTTTTGGGGAAAAGTAAAAGGGTTGGAGGGTAAAAATGTAAAATAAATAGACTAATTAATAATATAAATTTAAAGTTTAAAATATTATAGTTTGATATTCGCATTATTTATGTTATTCAAATTCGAAAACTCAACTCTGCTCGAATTCAGAAAAAAATTGAGTTGATTCGATTGACTCGATTCAAATAATTCAAAATTCAAACTCTTTTTGATTTTTTTAAGTTAAACCGAATTTTGCTCACCTCTAATATAAAGTAATATATTGACCCAAAATGGAAACAAGCACTTCTAGCGGCACATATTGAAAACTAACAAATTAATTATTGTATATATGGAAATTAACAATTTTTAAGTATTGTGACAACTATATTTAGAAAAAACTTCAAAAAATTTTATTGTTTAGAAATTTAAAGTTGTATTTATTTAAAAATATTAATTTATTTCATATTGTTTTAGAAAATAATAAAATTTATTATCATTCATGAACATTTCTAGCAAAACTTTATTTAATTCAATTTTCATACATTACTTTTAAAATTTACATTTATCATCCTTAACCTCTCATTAGTAGTTCACTTTTATCCATGACCTTTACTAATATCTAATTTTCATCAATTACCTTTTGTGTTTGAAAACAAAAATTAACCCATTTACTTTTTTTGAATATAATTAATTTTTATGAGAAAATAAAAAAATGATATTAATAATATGAAAGGGTTGAGAAGTTGAATATAAAAAACTAATTTTAAAGGCATTAAGCTACATATATAAGATATCAAAAAAATAAGAGATTCGGGAGAAAATTTAAAAAAAAAAAAGAAATTTTTAAAAGTAATTTGAAGAAATTTTAATTAATTTAAAAAAATATAGATATACATGAATCTCATAAATATTTAAATTTTATTTCAGGTGGCTAAACTGATATTTTTGTTATTTTATTTTATTTTGATAGAAAACGGATGAATATAAAAATCGTTTAGAAGAATATGGATGAAAATAAAACAGTAATAAATATTTTGATGATAAATATAAGTTTTATGCAAGTGGTGGACGAAAAAGAAACATTAGTAAAAGACAGCGGATCAAAAGTAAATTTTTGCACTTGGCCATGTTGAACAAGGATTAATTTTCAGAGTTTTCACACTTCTTTTATTGGATGAACATAATTAATGGTTGTGTAGGTTGCAGCCGTCATTCGTAGCAACCGTTCGACCACGTGGCGAGGGGCTATTGGTGTGGCGGGTAAACTTCTGGATCACTTGATATGAGAGAACTGAAACGCCAAACGAAACAGTTTCACATGCACAATGGATAACGTTGGCGGGTCCCACAAAGGGCAACGTGTTAGTCCCACGTCAGCATAAAGTTCACGCTTTCGCTGCACACGTCAGCCGAACAAGGCACAAGGGATAGATAATTGAATGAAAAGAGCAAGCAAAGGAAAAACAAAGAAAGAAATGTGAAGATAAATGAGAACTCAATAAAAAAGCTCACCGCTTTCTTTTTCTATTTTATTCAGAACGTTCTTGGATTTTTTTTTAAAAACTTTCATGCTTTGTTTGTTTTTCTCGGGAAACAAACACAAAGGTATATATCGTTCATATTGGATTTGTTGAATTTTGGATCTTTGTTTCTTAGATCTCTTTTGTGTAATCGATCAGCTGAATAGATGTATAGTGTTATATCTGAGGTTTATTTATATTTTGATTGTTTCTTTTTCAATTTTTGTTAGAAGTTACTTGGCTGTGGAGATTTCTTAACACGGACAAAAAGAAAAAAATGGAGTTGCATGAAAGAATAATTCTGCTGAATTTGTCATATTACTGATTTTTATTTATTTATTTATTTTTCCTTTTGCAGTTAGAACTGATAGAAATTAAGGGTTCTTTCGTTCCTTTTCGTTAAGAAAATCGAATTTTCTGTATGCTGTGTAAGCTTGTAAGGTGCCTTTGATCTCTAAATCAGATTCCATATTCACACCGTTGAACATGAATACTTAAGTCTTTGGAGGATAATATTCGCACACCTATGTTTGGATACAAATACAAGTACTTCAAACACGCACACAAAATTGAACTCCAACATATATATTCTAGATTTCTCAGTATTTATTATAAACTTCTGTAGATCCTGAAAAGTGAAGTTGGAGATTTCTTCGTTAAAAGAATATACTATTTTTCTTCATTATCAAGCTCATGAATTTGAATTGACGATTTGAATATATATACATACCAGAATACATTTTTTGAATTTTGGAGCTTTGAAATGGAGAAAAGCTGTGAGTTCTGCACAACTTCAAGACCAGTTGTTTATTGCAAGTCTGATGCAGCACACCTGTGCCTTTCTTGCGACGCGAAGGTCCATTCGGCCAATGCACTTTCAAACCGGCATCTTCGTACCCTCCTCTGTGACTTGTGCCGGCACCGCCCATCACATGTTTGTTGTTTCAATCACAGAATGTTCTTGTGTCGTGGTTGTGACCAAAGCGTCCATGATGTTTCTTCTCACCACCTCCACCAGAGACGAGCAGTTAGTAGCTATTTGGGGTGCCCTTCGGCTAAGGATTTTGCAGCATTGTGGGGTTTTGAATTGAATGAATTGGATAACAATGCTACTCAAGACCAGGCTTTGTCCAATTCATGTATTTCTATGAATCCCAAAGCAGTTGAACCTGGGAACTTAAGGCAGTCTTCTTTGGGAACCGGAGTCTCTTTGAGTAAATCTGGCATGACTTCTCTCGCTGCTGCAGGACACAACTCTGGATCAAACTGTCAACGAACCAAGGTTAATTCATGGTAGCATTTACTAGCAAGTAGAGCTTGGTGATTTGTTTACATTTCTCTTGAACTCTTATATTTATAATCAGCTATGGCTATGCATGCACCGTTGACATTTTTATTGACAATTTGTGACCATGATCCCAGTAATATGCAGCAAACTTAAGTAACCTACGGTAAGCCGTTCTAAACTTTGTTGCTTTGACTCTTCATTTTTCTTGAAGTATTCATGTCCAAAAGATGTTCGAATGAGTATTTGGAGATGACCCTCTCTATGTATCTCCAAATACATGGAAAAACGTAAGAAAAAAAGAAAATCTGAACATATCCTTGTATTGGACCTGAAATTAGATAGCCTGAAGTTCACCAGTTGTCCTGCCTAAAATGAAAAATTATGCTAAATGCATTATATTGTACCTAAAACCATGCTTAAATAATACAACCCTGTCATCTAAAAAAGGAATCACTAGAAAGATGTGTTTTAAAATAATGACTCAAGTTTCTTAAGGGTTCTCACCTGCCTACTTAGGCCCTAGTTAACATCGATATGTCAGTAAATCAGAAAATCAGGTTATTTGATCAGTGAACTGAAAGAGTAAGTTACTCGGACTTCTGTGTGACTGTCAGATTCGGGTATTCGTCTGAAAGGGGTAGGTTCAATTTTCTCTAAGTTTTTTCATGTATTTGGAGGGTCCTTGGAGGATTTGTCTCTATACCCATATCCTAATATGTGTTAGATACTAGTATTGGACACATGTTTTTTTAATTAAAATGAAGACAGAGCAAATTACCTGAATGGAGCTGCCTGTCATTTGATAGCACCAGGACTGACTCCTTTTGCTAACCTACTGAAACTAATTAGTGATATTATACTCTGCTGCTGCTTAGTTATTGGTGCAAGGATGATAGCTCTTCATTTTAAGAGATATATACACACACATTAGTATCTGAAGTCCTATGAATACTTGATACACCATATAACAGAACTGTTCAGCCCAAAAGCAATGCACTGCATTGCATTTTTTTAACTATACTCTCTTCATTTTCAAATCTCCTTTTCTTTTCTTCCACATGGTGGTCTTTCCATCTGTAAAATGTTTAATCTACTGGGTTTTTTTTGTAAAATTTTGGATGTGCAATAGATTCTTCACTTCTACCTAAGACATGTTCCAGGGTACCACCTTCTTCCAACTCTTCATTTTTCTTGATGTACCCGCATCCAATGAATTTTGGATATGAGCTTCCAAGGAATCTCCAATATACGGAAAAACTTAGAAAAAACTAAACACATCCCTATCAAACACATAACCATAATTGACATACACCTATGTCCAAGTAACATAGCCTGGATAAACGAATGTAATGGATATTAAAACCAATAGTAACCTGTAGTCTTGAAATGTAATTGGATGACTTAAAACTACGATGAATTAGGTCATTTCAAACTTGGAACTCCTTTTGACACTAGGAGTTTGCTCTTTAGGGTATATATAATATAGATTAATTACACACTTCATAGTTCCTGAGGGCTAAGGAGAGATTATTAACCTCTTTTTTGTGTTCTTGTTATTGTTATTGCAGGTTATTAGCAGAGTTCAGCAAATGAAAAATACTTCACTGATTCTACAACAGATTATTGACCTGAAAAAATTTCAGTTCACTGAGGGAGATTGCCATTTGCCTCTCAATTGTAGCGTAGAACAAGCAGACACATCTTTTTCAATATACAACTCTTCAAAAAACGATGATAGTAATCTAGTCCAAGATACTGATACAAATATCCACCAAAGTGACAATCCGCTCGAGGAGCTGAATACGGATATGGAGAACCTATTGTCGTCTCCAACTTCCGGGATGCCTTTTTACGGAGAATCTATTTGGCAATGTAAAAGTCCGATCCGCAATAGTCAGGTTTGTTCCTCTAATCACACAAGTCATTGAAATAGATGGTTAATTATTAACTGTAGATCACTACTCATGTTTAATTCATAATTGATTGAACGTAGGGTTCTTTGAGGATAGAAAGCTTCTTTTATGGCTGGCAATTGCATAGGCCATACATAATTGATAGAACTTAATATTTTTCCTGATGTATCAATATATGATATTTGTGTTTGTGATGGGATATGATGCTATCTGGACTCTTTGTTTTCTTCGTTCAAACACATACGTTATCTAGAACTTGAGTCTGTGTAACATGCCTGATAGTTCTCATAGCCAGGCGTTTAACTTATATTTTAGGAAATTAGGAACGGCTACTTAATTATTTGAGAATGATCGGTCTTTGAAGTTAACAGTGTTTCATAATTGAATTCCACAGTTATGGTCCCAAAATATGCAAGATCTTGGAGTTTGTGAAGACACATTTTGCCAAGATGATTTTAACATGCCTGATATTGATTTATCTTTCCGCAACTTTGAAGACCTTTTTGGTGTTGATCAACACCTGACCAGGGGACCGCTTGCTAGTAAAGATGTTCCAAGCTCATCTATGGAGAAGGAGGCCTTCAACAACTCCAATAATGTTAATGCCATATCAATGGAGGTTAGGATCGTGGCTTTCTTTTTTTAATCTTCCGACTTTATAATACAAATATTCTGGTAGGAGACTTGTGTTTGATCTATATTCGGATATTTGTGCACTTGAGCATTAAAGAACCCTTTAAAACCAATTCAGTACCGGATGTGTCAAGTTGTGTCTTGACATTGTTTTGACCTAATCCCTTTTTTTTTTGTTCAACACATTTTTAGTCATTTCAGAATCATGTTCAACACTTAGAAAATCCCTTGACAGAGAGGTTTTTATGCTTTATAAGTTCCAAATGAACATAATCAGAAAAAAATATCAATAAACAATTTATG
The DNA here is from genome assembly GCA_025698465.1 of Gossypium longicalyx. Classification (NCBI taxonomy): domain Eukaryota; kingdom Viridiplantae; phylum Streptophyta; class Magnoliopsida; order Malvales; family Malvaceae; genus Gossypium; species Gossypium longicalyx. The sequence continues at coordinate 27,220,865 of CM046999.1, forward strand.
TATTATGTTAGTGATAATGTTATAGTTTTTCAAAATAATTTGAAATTTTTGTCTAGCTAGATAGTCATGGTTAAATTAGTACTTAAACATATTCTTCCCTTTTCTTATAATATTCATAGTTGGCATTCATGTTTGACACATATTTGGATGTATGTATGTATGTATGAAGAAACAGTCCTCTAACTTTTAAATACATAGAAAAACTTTGAGAATATAAAAAATAGTTATGTCAAACCCCAAGTTGTGGCCTATTGACCTAGTGTTCAACTTTCCCAGTAATAGTTTGGGTTGGGTTCAAATCTTTGTTGTACTAAAAAAAAGTTATGTTAGAACTTATCTACATTCATGTAGGATAGCTTTAAACCTTTTATTTGTGAGTTCCATTATCTTTAAATGATTTGAGGAAAAGGGAGGTTAGAGGCTTAAGTGACGATTCACATGGTGGTGTGTGAAGAGCCATGAGAGGTTGGGATCTGTTTGGTTTAATTCAAGTAGGACTGTAGAATGAGAGGTTGAAAGGGAGTAGTCAGCCCAAGATCATTTACCCGTAGTTAAAGAGAGGTATTTATAGGTGAGAGTGGCTCTCTCTTAACCTTGGGTCTTGAGACATGCATGGTGTAGACTCAATCATGGTTAACCACTTGGGAGACACAATACTACTCTAGGTTGGCAACGATGGGATAGAGATAGCCTAGGTGAGGTCCCATGTGCAAGATATGTAAGAAAGGGCCTAACACTTGTCCTTGGCGAGGTAGACTAAAAAAGCTCCATATTCTAAGCATATGTACGTTTATGGAGCTTGACCCCAGTGAAGTGTTACCCTTGGCTAGGTCTAGATGTTCGTGGTTATTGTGCAGTAAGCTTGTGGCGATAAAGTCTATATGGACGAGGTGCCTATAACAATATCTCTTCCCCCTCCTCAAATCGAAAGGGAGGTTATAAAGTAATATTTCTTGAGTTGATTCAATTTCTGTGAGGAGTAAAAGTGATCATGCATATGATGCATGCTTGGTAGAAAGAGAGTGCGTATCGTGTAGATGAAGACGTTGTGTCGTCGTTTATTTGAATTTGAAAAGGGCACTAGTTGATATATCACCAATAAATGGGGAGGACATGCATTTTCTCGAGATTGGAGGGGGAGTTGGTGTTTCATAATTGTGCACAACGTGGCACGAGGGTATTTGTGTTTTTAAGATTTTAGGATTTGGAGTTATGGCCAAGAATAATAGTTAAAGTGCTAAGGGAATGGGAAATAAGGGATTTGATGGTCGAAGGCAACAATACTCTAACAGGGTTGGTTCTAGTAGTTTTATAAAGACAAAAGCTCCTGACAAGTACAGGGAACTTTCAATCCCTACTGAAGGGAATGAGTGATCCTGTTCAACAAAACATGAAGAGATGGTATGAATGTTGGAAGTTAGGGCCATTAGGTTGTCAAATTATGCCTATGGATTTTCTATTCGTGACAGAGTGAACCCGTTAAGTGATGTGGTCAGAGGGTTTTTTCAAAACCACCATGGGATCATTTCTATATTTATCCAAAATTGCGCTCTCATTTGATCTTCATTTTTATGGTGTCTTTTAATAAGATACAATCTTCCATTTTATGCTCTAAGTTGTTGTGGAATTGACATTGATTCCTAAAGCTACCTTTAAAACTACTAGACTTCATAAGTGGTGTAGCTGTCAAACTTACAATATGGGCCCTGCCTTTTCCTATCCCTGAATGACTCAAAATGAGAAGAAATATTTCTTGGCGAATTGAAACTCCTTAGTGAATTGGGAGAGCGCGAGTGTTGTTGGCTATTAGAGTATGTAAATGTGTTAGGTAAGTTGTTAGTCAGTTATCAAGACTAGTATTCTATTATAAGTTGTTAGCAGAAATTAGCCTACCTTCTTTATGTATATAAACCACTTCTTTGTACCGATACAAACAGGTTAACAATACAACACTATTTCAATCAACTCTCTTTTATTCTTTCAATTTTTTTTTAGTTTGTTTTCAATTTTATAGAGCTACTAACATGGTATCAGTTGCCTAGTCCTAGTACCTGATTTCGCTTCCGTAAAATGGCACCATCAGTCAATTCTATCTTTGCTGATCTTACGAGTCAGACCTTCTCCAGCACACGTCTGATTCATTCCTTTCCGCGCCATGGCACAGTAAAACTTGAAGAAGGCAATTTTGTCCAGTGACAACACCATATTTGGCTAATCATAGAGGGGTATGAGCTACAAGGATTCTTAAAGGGCATGCTTTCTACTCTGTCTCGGTTCGTTACTTCTCCCAAAGGTGGGCTTACTCCAAATCCAGAGGCATCTACGTTTAATTAACAAGATAAGTTCTTAGCTTCATGGCTTCTATCTACAATAAGTTATTCTCTTTTGTCATACTTTACCTCTTCTAAGTCTGCATGTGAGATATGGAGTATAGTGAATCGTCTTTTCACTGCCTCTATTGGTGCGAAAATCTCCAAGATTAAACATGATCTTCACTCTACAAAAAAGGCTAATTTAAATGTTAAGGAATATATAGCAAAAATACAAAATGTTTGTGCATTACTTGCAGCATCTGGATCGGAGGTGTCAGAGACCGAAAAAGTAAAAGTTGTTTTAGCTGGTCTCTCATCGAACTTTGATGCGATTTTAATGTTGGCTTCATTCTCGACGGAGCCCCTTCCCTTCTAGCGCCTTGTTGACGTTCTTCTAGAATTTGAGAGTAGACAAATGTGAGCGACGCATGAGGTTTCGATACACGCTCATCTAGTCAAAACGTCAGTCGCTGCGGTGGTTGCCTCTGATTCGCGAAATGTAAGTGGTAGGCAGTCTTTGACAAGTTCGTTGGGTGAGGATTTTGGCCACGAACACAGTGCCAAATATTCTACCGCTTCAATCATTTGGAGCAACACTGCTTCTATTGTTTCAACTGTGGTTATGGCGGCCCGAACGCCTCCACCATGGTGCAGTTTTCTTCTTCGCATGATGGCCAGGGGTTACGAGGGGTGAGTTTGCTGGTTGTTCTGGTCGGTTCGGAGGTCTTGGGTTTGGAGATAATTCGTGACGAGGTTTGCAAAATGGTGGCAATTATCAGCCGCAAGCTAGGGCTCCTAATTTTGACTATTCGTACCTTAGTTATGCTAGCTATGGATTTAGCCTTGCAGGTGGATCGACTAATACATGGTTTGGTGGTCCGTCTGATTTTTGTGGCTCATATGCTAGACCATTCTTTGGTCGTGATGTGCAACACAATTTGGGGCGTGATTTGGGCCAACGCAGTACTGGGTCATCTGCTTTGATGCACAAACCGGCTCATGCTAGGTAGTATCTTAGGCAATCTCTTGGGCCGCATGTTGGGCAGTCTATTAGGCCGAATGCTGGGCAGTTTGTTGGGTCAAATGTTGGGCAGTCTCTTGGGCAGAATAATGGGCTACATAGTGAGCAGGCCAATGCTAGTAAAAAATTTTCACTTAGGCCTAATGCTAATTATGTTGATCTTGGAGGCTCTATGCCAAATAATGCTCCTGAAGTTCCGTGGCAAACTAAACCATGAGCTCGTGTATTTGATGTTAACCCCTCATAATGTGTTGGGCTACCCCAAATTCTTGATTTTCATACATCTGATTTTTTAGATGCTACGCAATATGGTTTTAACTTTGATAATTCTAACTCATATGTTCTTGTGCCGGTAGGAACCTCATCATGGTATCTAGACTTAGGGGCCAGTTATCATGTCTGTCAAAATGTGTCCGGTTTAAATGCATCCACACCTTATATAGGTACCTCTTCTCTTTTAATGGGAAATGGGGCTCCCACTAAAATTTTGTCCATTAGGAATATTGTTTTACCAACAATGAAGAAATTATTACATCTTTCTAATGTCTTGTAGGTACCTAGCATCCAGAAAAATCTTATGTTTGTCTCTCAATTTGCTACCAATAACAATGTATTTTTTTGAATTTCAACCCTCTCATTGTGTTATTAGGGACATATAGACATAGGAAATTTTGCTGTGGGGATAAGTTTGTGATGGTCTCTATCAGTTTTTCGTAGACCCGTTTGTTTCTCCTGCTTCAAATCCTTCTATTCACAACACTAGGATCTACGATTATCCTTCGGATGATGATATTTTTACACTATGGCATAAAAGGCTTGGTCATCCTTCTCTTGTAATTGTTAAAAGTGTTTTTAATAAGTGTAGAATTGTTTCAAATAAAAAATGCCTTGATAATATTTGTGTTGCCTGTCAGAAAAGGAAATCACATAAATTGCCCTTTTCACATTCTACTACTACATATATGGAATTGTTTGAATTGGTTGCCTCACACCAGGTGGTAAGGTGATTGTATCTCATTATGTTATTTTTTATGAGCATTGGTTCTTATTTCCCTTGTCTGTTGTGAACAAAGTTCAAACACCTATGTGTGTTCCCACATATGTTTTTATTGTTCAGTCTTTGTCTTCTTGACCTACTACAGAGCTTAGCAGAACCACTGTATCTTTGCCTACAGTTCCTATTGCTGGTCATAGCTGTGATTTAGTGCAGTATGATTCAGTTGCCTTCCCAGCTACATATAGTCCGCTTCAAGCAGCCTCAGTTAATTCGTTGGCTGAATTAAAGTCTGGTCTAAGGGAACATCATCTTTCTACTGAAGCTATTTAATTACCTATTGAGATTGTCACTGCTCCTCCTGTATCTCTAAAGAATACTCATGATATGGTTACTCGGTCTAAGGCCGAAATTTTTAGACTCAAGGTTTTGTCAGAAGATGCTTATAGATTTTGAACCAAGCTAGCTCTTGCTCATAAGGAATAGAAATTAGCGGTTCAAGCAGAGTTTGATGCTTTAATAGTTAACTCTACCTGAGAACTTGTTCCTCTACCTCCTGGTCGGAAGGTGATTGGGTGCAAATGGATTTTTAAAGTAAAAAATAATCCTGATGGGACGGTTGATCGATGAAAGGCAAGATTGGTAGCGATAGGATTTTACAGGTGCCTGGGTGTGACTTCAAAGAAACATTTAACCCGGTGGTCAAATCTGCTACTACCCGAACCATTTTATCTGTTATGATGTCTAATGGTTGGCAACTTTGTCAAGTTGATTTAAACAATGTCTTTTTAAATGGAAACCTAACTGACGAAGTTTTCATGCAACAACCTCCAGGTTATGTTCAGTATGGTCATAATGATGAGCAGTTGGTGTGTTGTCTGACAAAAGCATTGTATGGCTTACGGCAAGCACCTCATACCTAGTTTGAAAAATTGAAGCAAGTTTTTATTTTTACCAGTTATGTCTTATCTAAATTGGATGCCTCATCGTTTGTTAAAATTTCAACCAAGTTCACCATCTATGTCTTGCTTTGTCGATGATATTATTATTACTGGAAGTTCGCCTGATGAAATAGCATGTTTTGTTCAGCAGTTACACAATGAATTTTTTCTAAAGGATATGGGTGATTTCCATTATTTTTTAGGGATTAAAGTCAGTAGATCATCTTCTAGAAATATTCACTTGTGTCAACGCAAATAGATCCAGGATCTTCTTGACAGAAGTTATTTGGATAATGCAAAGAGTGTTCATACGCCTATGGTAAATTCATCTACCTTGTCTAAAGATGAGGGTGACTGACTTGCTGAACCCACTAAATATTGAAGTCTTGTTGGGGCTCTTCAGTATGTGGTTTTAACTCACCAAGCATTGCTTATGCTGTAAATCGTGTGTGTCAGTTCATGCTTGCCCCCACTACGGTCCATATGGTAGCATTAAAACGTATCTTGAGGTATTTACATGGCACTATTACTTATGGTCTGGTTTTTTGATGGTCTGACAGACTTTCTTTGGTCAGTTATGCTAATGCCAATCGGGGTCTTGATTTTGATGACCGGCGTTCTACTACGAGCTATTGTGTCTACTTTGGTCATACACCTATTTCTTGGTTTTCTAAGAAACATCAAGTTGTTTCTAGATCCACGGCAGAGATTGAATATCAAAGTTTAGCAACAATCACCAGTGATATTGCCTGGTTGGTTTTTCTATTGATAGAATTGAAACTCAATTCTAATGATTCTCGTGCTATTTGGTGTGGTAATTTCAGTGCAGTGGCTGTTGCAGCTAATCCGGTCTTACATTCTAAATTCAAACATGTCGAATTTGATCTATTTTTTGTTCGAGAAAAGGTGTTAATGGCTCTTTGGTTATTGGTGAAGTGTCAGCCAGTGACCAGGTTGCAGATATTCTAACTAAACCACTGTCCGTATCTAATTTTACTCATTTTGTGTCTTCTCCGAGTCATACCACTTGAGGAAGCTGGGTGAATATTAGAGTATGTAAATGTGTTAAGCAAGTTGTTAGTCAGTTATTAAGACTAGTATTTTGTTATAGGTTGTTAGCAGAAGTTAGCCTACCTTTATCATGTATATAAACCACTTCTCTATACTGATACAAACAGATTAACAATGCAACACTATTTCAATCAACTCTATTTTATTCTTTCAATTTTCTTTTAGTTTGTTTTCAATTTTATAGAGCTACTAACATTGGCCCATCAGGTTTGCCCTCAAGCTAGGATGAGTTCTATCATAATTCTATTATGAGTTCGCCCTTGAATAGGGTGATTCCATTGTCTATATGATGAAGTAGAAAACTCAAAGTTGAAACCATTTTTTTAGTCTCCGTAAACTTATTTGTTCTCTCATATAGAGTGACGAGGTCTTGATTCTTGTTATTCATGAAGCAATACTTTAGTGTTGATGAGCCAACCCTGTTGTAAAAGCATCAACCATCCATTTGTCAATCAAATCCTTGGTGTTGAGGGTCACGAAGTGAAAATGTTTAATATAGTCTCATAAATGCTCGCTTGGTTTGAGGATTAGCCTAGGCATTCAAAGAAGAAACAACTTCATCTAGTTGACGAGGGGAATGGGTGTTGATCTTCCCTAAGTTGCTTTATGGTTTCATTATTTTACTAAAGTTGCTCTTGATAATATCAATATTGATGCTCATGCCTTAGTGTTCTTAGAGCTTCTGATCTCTCATAGCCCACATCTATTCTTGTGGTTCCATAAACTACTGTGAGGAAGAGTTGGGATTAGATTGAGGGTTCTAAGCTTTTTCATTAGAAGTTTGGAGTGGACAAACATTTGGTGGAGGGGGAAATCGAGAAAGTAGTACTACCAGGTTGGTGATACCAATTTCCATAAATTTTCACATATGGGCTATAAGATGCTAGGAATTACTTGTTTAACCAGCATATTGAGTTCGGGGATGTGTAGACAATGTTGAGTTTACTAGATTTCTAGGGATACTTTCATTTGGGGAAGTCATGTTGCTCTATGCTAACCACATATGGGTTGTAGCATGCTGGGTATTACTAGTTTGACCAGCATCTTGAGTTGGGGGATATGTAGACAATGTTGGGTTTACTAGGTTCCTAGGGATGTTTTCATTAGGGAAAGTCATGTTGCTCCATGCTAACCACACTAAAGTGTTGAGGACAAATGGAGGTTGGGGGCTTAAGTAGTGGTTCACACGGTGGTGTACAGAGAGCCACAAGGTTGGGATATGTTTGGTTCAAGTAAGATTGTAGAATGATAGGTTGAAAGAGAGTAGTCAACTTAAGATCCTCCATAGTGGTTAAAGAGAGGTATTTAAAGGTAAGGGTGATCCTTTCTTAACTTAAGGCCTTGAAACATGTATAACGTAAGTCTTATCATGGTCGGCCATTTGAGAAACAAATAAGTTTTCTAGGTGATGATGGAACAAGTGTCACGGGGCTAGACCTTTCGTCTCGCAATCCGTGCGGCCTTAGGCAATTAGCTCGTCCAAATTCGCCCAAGTCAGCCTTTTCTCTCAAAAATGAGGATTCCTTAAGAACTCCTCCAATGCACCAAATTGAATAGCGGAAGCGATTGTGCCAAAAGAAGCAACAAATAAGCAGACGAAAGCCAAAGAAAGAATGTACACAAGGTGTTTGAGTAAATGCCAAGAATTCTATTACTCTTAAGAATTCAACATACAATGGATGATTTACAAATGAGGGGGAGGCTCTCTATTTATAGTTGAGCTCCCCCAAAACCGACGGTCAAGATACATTTACATCGACGGACGAGATTAACGATATCCCATGATTTAAGGGATTTACAAGATATGCCTTATCAAATCTAATCTAATCTTTACAAGATATGATTCCCTTTATCTTTTAAGATTAGTTACCCAAAATAGCCTAAGTTACCATATCTTTGCTATTGGGCCATCCAGGCTTCAATCTGACAGGCTTCTCCAACAATTCATGGAATCGGGCCAGTTCACGTGGGCTAAATGATCCCCATCTAATCGATCGACCTCCATGGGACGCATCTTGTGCTATGGTCACGGGCTTAGAACTTTGGGCCGTGACATTCTCCCCCACCCATTCTCGCAACGCCCTCGTTGCGACTTCCGAATGAAACTGGCTTGATTCGCCTTGGAACTCTCTCGTTGCCTTAGCCTCTTCTCGACTTGCCTTGCAATTAGGTTGTCCCTTTCTTCGGAACCTTTGCCTCGGCTTCCGTCGCCTCTTTACTTGAACCGTTGCACTCGTTGGTACATCTCGTTGGCAAGAAGTCTCCACTTTAACTTGCCCCAATTCTGACTTGGTTCCATTGGAATCCCCTCGATTCTCACATCTTGGCTTCGTTCCACCCACAGTCCATCGGCCTTCTTGCTTATGAACTTTGAAAGGGCCCCTACGATCTTACCAAGCCAACAAGTCAGAAATCAAAACACTATCAGAGTGTTTGCAATGTACCTTACTCGCGGCATTTACTCGCTTTGACTGTTTTTGCATCGCTTCTTTCCTCTCGAAATTTGATGCACAATCCACCTTCCCCAAAGGTGGCGTCTCCACAGTCGACTCCACAGGCCTCATATCAGACTCACGCCCTACTAACTTTTTCGAAGTGGCTTCTGTAGTCTTCCGTTCTGTCGAGTTAACGTTTCTCCCATACGAAACATCTTCGACTAGTTATATAGACGACAACACCTTGGTCCCAACCTTCATATCCCGATGCACTGGCACAACAATCTTTGATGACGGACCAGTGACAATATGGATTTCATCGTATGGAAACAAAACTCGATGCAATCTGTCAAGGAAGTTTAAACCAAGTACATAATCGTAATCATCTAATTGGATTACCTCAAAGTCTTCCTTGCCTTTCCATTCACCGATTTGTAGCTCCACATTACGAACTACTCCCACAGTTGGGGCCTCCTCCGAATTCACTGTCTTGAGCTTCTTATTGGATTTCCTAATCGACAGACCAAGCTTCTTAGCAGCCTTTTCTGATATGAACAAGTCCGAAGCTCCCGTATCAATAAGAGCACTCCGCTTCTGACCTGCAATGTTGATGTCCACAAACATCAACCCCTCTCTATTATTCCTTTTGTTAGGAATAAGAACCATCGAACCGACCCTCGATGTTCTTCCCTCCATAGGCTTCGCCTCTTCTTTCGGCTCAACTTTCGTTTGGATAGCCGAAATCATCGATCTCTTCGGACATTTTCGCAACATGTGTGGTCCTTGACAAAGGAAGCATTTTATTTTCTTCCCCTTATCCCTTGGGTTGTTGGATCCCCGCTTCGCATCTTGTGGTCTCTCATTGCCACTTGCGCTATCAGTTCCCCACTTCGCATCTCGTGGTTTTTCATTGCCACTTATGCTATCAATACTGCGGCCATCGTCGTTATGTCCCTCTTCATCTTCTTCATGGTTTCTCTCACCATTACCCTTTCCATTGGGCTGAGACGATTCAAACTTGTCTTTTGTTAGACCAAGTTCAACAAAAGACTCTGCTTCAGCCATGGCTACAGTAAGTTCGGTGATCCCTTGCCTACGCAACTCTTGCTTTGCCCACGGCTTTAACCCATCCTCGAACCAATAGAATGCTTCTTTCTCGCTCAAGTCGGAGATTTGAAGCATCAACTCACTAAATGTCCGAACATACTCCCGAACAGTGCCTTGTTGCGTGAGACGGTGCAACTTAGCCCGAGCCTCCTTCTCGGTATACTGTGGGTAAAACTGCTTCTTCAACTCTTTTTGGAACTCCTCCCAAGTCCCAATTGAGTTCCCTCCACGTTTCTCATCCGTGGACCTACGACGCCACCACAAGAGAGCCACATCAGTAAAATAGATTGAAGCAGTGTTTACCTTAATTGCATCATCCTCGATACCCAACGCTCGAAAGTATTGCTCCATTTCCCACAAGAAGTTGTCCACGTCTCTTGCGGACCTTGCACCTTTGAACTTCTCCGGTTTGGGAACATCCATTGCTTGTTGCTTTGGCTTTGAAGACAACATCCCATTACTCAAAGCGACTTTGTAAATCGTGAGCTCCCCCTGCTCTTGATCTCTTTCTTCATGGCTAACATCATATCCTCGAGATTCTCATCTCTCTCTGCCAGCTTTTCCGTAATGGAATTCACTAACTCATTCAGCTTTTCTGTATTGGCACCGAGAGAATCCAACACAAAATCTCTGAGTTGCTCCTCCATTGAGTCAAACCCATCTGTGCGTCCCTCGACCAACTCAAGCGTCTCCTTCATGTTCCCTACGGATTCTTCGAGATTAGCAACTCGATCTTCCAATGCTGACAGCATGTCCCTCGAGCGACTTGCTTTTCTACCCCTCCCACGGGTCTGCATCGGCTCATTCTGATCAACAACTTCTTTCGACATCCCAACGGTGCCTTCGAACCAACAACTTTAGATATCACTTGGTTCCAACACTAGCTCGGATACCACTTGTCACGGGGCTAGACCTTTCGTCTCGCAATCCGTGCGGCCTTAGGCAATTAGCTCGTCCAAATTCGCCCAAGTCAGCCTTTTCTCTCAAAAATGAGGATTCCTTAAGAACTCCTCCAAGGCACCAAATTGAATAGCGGAAGCGATTGTGCCAAAAGAAGCAACAAATAAGCAGACGAAAGCTAAAGAAAGAATGCACACAAGGTGTTTGAGTAAATGCCAAGAATTCTATTACTCTTAAGAATTCAACATACAATGGATGGTTTACAAATGAGGGGGAGGCTCTCTATTTATAGTTGAGCTCCCCCAGAACTGACGGTTAAGATACATTTACATCGACGGACGAGATTAACGATATCCCATGATTGAAGGGATTTACAAGATATGCCTTATCAAATCTAATCTAATCTTTACAAGATATGATTCCCTTTATCTTTTAAGATTAGTTACCCAAAATAGCCTAAGTTGCCATATCTTTGCTATTGGGCCATCCAGGCTTCAATCTGACAGGCTTCTCCAACAATTCATGGAATCGGGCCAGTTCACGTGGGCTAAATGATCCCCATCTAATCGATCGACCTCCATGGGACGCATCTTGTGCTATGGTCACGGGCTTAGAACTTTGGGCCGTGACACAAGGGCATGGATAAGATAGGCAAGATCCCACGTGTGAGATATGCAAAGAAAGGCCTAACACCTATCCTTGGCAAGGTAGACTAAAGAGTTTCACGTGTTAAGCATATATACATTTATGGAGCTTGATCATGATGAAGTGCTACCCTTGGTGAGCTCTACGTGTTCACAATTGTTATGCAATAAGATTGTGGTGACAAAGCCTATAAGAGTGAGGTACTAATATTAAAATACTCAATGTCCAACATGATCCTGAGTTTGGGATTGAGTTATTGGATAAGAAACTCAAAAATCATGTTTTAGGGTTTTACTCTTATTTCATTTATTATTTGCCTATGGTTGCAAAGGTCTAAGAGAAGCGCTTACCTTGCAAGTCAAAAAGCGCCTAGCTTAATTTACTAGAACTTTTAAATGAATAAATAATTTTCTTATTAAATAAGTTAAAATGTGCCACAAGTTCCTGTACCTTTTGAAAATTAGGAATTTAGTTTTATTTTTAAAATTTTAAAATTTATGTTCAACTATTAACACTATAAAATTTTTTCTGTTAAATTTAAATTAATTACAAAGTCATTTTTTAATTACATGGTTATCAAGTGAGTGTTTTTTTATTTCAAAAATGTCACAACAATAAATTTAACAATATTAACAATTGGACTTGAATTTTAAAATCTGAAAAGTAAGACTAAATTCTTAATTTTCAGAAAGTAGTGGGACTTGTGGCACATTTTAACCTATTAAATCCTAACAAGTTTTTAGCGTAATGGTAGGAAACATTATACCCTAAAAGAGAGAACTCAAGTTCGAGTTTTAAAGACGACACTATTAGGAGGCGTAATCACAAACCCCGAAAAGACTAATCTTCATAGATTGTAAAACCCATGTCAAACTATACTCAATCCGACAATCATACCCAAGTTTGAGTAACATAAGAAGTTAATATGTATTTATTCATCTAACCACCTTTCGTAATTTCCAGGGAATCATTACTTCAGCTTGCACAAGTCCACCATCTTATTCAGCAATGCCGTCTGTTTCAAGGTTCAGTGCTGAAACCAGTGCTCCCGACTGTCTTGATAATGGTGTTTCAGCTATCATACATGGGGAAGCGTCATGCATTTCACCTGACTTAGATAGCTTTTATTCAGAGGCCAGAGAAAATGCCATGGTGAGATACAAAGAGAAGAAGAAAGCCCGACCGTGAGTATCAAGTTTCTCCTTTCTTGTGGATTTAGGTGTGATACAATTATGTGTTTGGCATGACTCGAGTAAGTATTTTCATATATTTAGAACGGTTAAACTTATATTTGAATATATGCTCTTAGGATCATGCCTGACTCTTCATTTTTGGACAATCAGACATATAATTTCCCAAAATACCTTCTAAATACATGAACAATTTTTTAAAAAAAATTAAAAATATCCGTATTAAACACACATTCATATATGATACTTGTGTCATGATTTTTTGGCATTGTGCAACAACATAGCCTAAAGCACTTATGTTTAATACTTGAATTATTCATCTAATTAGACAATAGTGTATCAAAATGAATGTTTGATACTTGAATTATTCATCTAACATAGCCTAAAGCTTTATATTGAGCATATATTCATATCTCATATTCATCTTTTATTATTGGTTTTTTTTTATAGTGTCATGTGTTGTTCAGGCATGAAAGACAAATTAATAGTGCATCACGGAAAGCAAGAACCGACGTAGAGAAGACAGTAAAAGGGAGAATTGTGAAGAGGGAGGACTATGATTCTGATAATCCAAATGTGACAAAAAGCTGTTAATCCTCTATATTCTTATATATATATATATACACTACATATTTTATCAGTTCCAGATTCAGTATGTTCCCAATTGTTACTCAATTTTCCATTTTATACTCGACCAATTCTTTCTCTCCCATCTATTTATGTTATTGGATTCTGGTCTAAGCATGTGTATGTTCTTTTAGAGATGGTATTACATGGTAGTTGGTATCTACTTTTTATATCTTAAATTGATATTAATTACTTATTAAAATTTTGATATGTCTGTTATATTAATGCATTACGGCTTGTTTTGATTAATACTGAATTATATTGATACATTTAGCATGTATTGGTCTATACTTTTAATATTTTAAACTAAATTTTAATTTTTTAGTTTTTATAATTATATTTAAAAATTAAATATAATCGTTGAAGTTATTAAATTTTAAACTAAATATGTGAAGACATCTAACCCACTTTTCGTAGATTCAAATATAATAATTGCTATTCATGGTGCATTGAAAATTATATACAAACATTAACTCTCATATATCCTAATATAGGGATTGGATTAAAATCTTTTTGTTATTTTTGTTATTAAATTGATAAATTTAGCTCATTTACTATAAAAAACAATCAAATAAGATTATATTGTAATAGAACTAATATTATTGTTTAAAATTTATATGAATTTTTTTTTATTGTTCAATTTCAAATAAAGATTTTATTTGAAGAATTATAAAAAGTGTTTAAAATATAAATTCTATTAAATCGTAATTAAATGATAAATATTAATTTTATTGAAATTTAACATTATTTAATTCTTTTAATAATAAAAAATTAAATTAATCTATTTAATAATAAAAATATTAATTTGTCTCAGCCCTTATAATAGGACTTACCAAATATTTTTACTGTATTTATAATGTTAATACTATAAGTGTGACTCCAACCCAAAAAGATATGGCAATGACTGCATTTCAATTAATTTTTTAACTATTTAATTGTTAGGTTTAGCAGCATTGTAAAATAATCATTTTTGTCTACCGATAAAATATAATCTGATTTCAATATTTCTCAAAAATATTGTCTCATTGATATATATTTAACTATAAAAAATTTTAAATAATTAAGTAAATATTTTTGAATCTCATTATAACTTGTTAGTTGAGTGTTTATTTTTATTAGTCTGAATTTGAATCATAGTTGTACCAAAAAAAATATTTTAACTTACTCAAATTTTATTATATAATTGCTTTTGAATAAAATATCTACTTCTACTCATAACCACTTCCTCTTAAATCAATTAACTTACACTTTAAATATTGATTAACTCTTAATTTAGTGGGCATCGGCATTGTTTCCTCTATAGAAGGAAGTGGGTATAAACAGCTAAACCACATTTATCCTCATATATATATATATATATAGGTTGAGTTGGGATTATAAATAAATTCTAAACATTATATAAAAAAATCAAATACCTTAAATCTTATATCAATAAAATATAAAATACTTGTTTAATTGGTAAAGTTGAGGATTTGAAGATTAAGATTTCTAAAGTTTAAATTCTATTATATATTTATTTAAATTAATTTATATAGATTTTATATAAAATATAAAAGAAAAAAATATTATCATAATAATATATATTACTTTGTGAAAAGAGGAGTTCTTAGTCATTTTCTAGTTGAGTTCATGTCTGATTAGCTTGTGACATGAATTCAGTCAAATACATTACTGGAAATATTAGAAATCTTATTATATAGGTGTGCATGGGAAACCATAAATTTAAAGCACTTTTAAAAATAATATACAATAAATAATAAAATGTATAGTTTGAGATTAATTAATTATCATAATAACACATAAAATTTGTATGGTATTAAAATTAAAAAGTAGATTAAATTATGAGTAAAACAAAATTTAAATACATGAATACATCATATAAACAATACTAAATGCACTACAATTATTTATCATGATTTTGTCATCAATTACGAGTTAATGTCGAGTTGACTTATGACACCAACTCAATGAATAATATTATTAATATATACAATTGATGGAGATAATAAATTGTGTATATTATTATAAAAATGTATAAAATAAATTAAAATTAAACTTTGATTGAGTTGTAAATTTAATGTTTTAGCAATTTAATTGGTGTAAATTCAAATCTCACTGTATGTATATTTTAATTGATTTATCTTAAAATTAAGATTAAATTACCTTCAAATAATATAACTTTTAAAATTATAAAAAAAAATTTCATAATTTTTTCACCGAATTAAATATTTATTTAAAGGTTTAGAATTTAAGATTTAATTTCACATTACCAACTTAATAAATAGTGTACATATATTTTACAAAATACTGTGCACCGTCCAAAATACCCTGATCGAAATCAAACGGCCTGTTTAATCACCCGAGGTTTTCGTCTTCAAACAGAGAACGAGAAAATCATAAAATTTTTCATGAAAATAAAATCTAATTAGATTAATTAAATGGCTTAAATACCCTTATTAAGTGGCTCGGTAAGGTTAAAATCGATGGAGGAAAACATAGGGGCGAACCGAGTAAAAAATAAGTGAAAAGGTGGACATAATGGTAAAATTCTGTTACGTGTTTGTTTTAACAGTTTCTCCCTTCCTTCCTTTCCCTCCAATTCTTTCATCTCCCATTTTCTCTCTCCCCAAACAAAACAAAAAGAAATCTCTCTCGCTGTCGCTGCTCTAAAGAGAGAATCTTAGAAAATAAATTCAGAGGTTTTTTTCAAAGATTCAGGTTAGAATCAAATTAGTTTGCTCGATTTCTATTTGTTTCAATCGTTTTTTTTCTGGTGTTTTGGTTTTTTATTTACCGCATTTTAATTTTTTTTTTCTGTTTGCTGTAAAAGTTTTTTCAAGCTTGTGTACTTTCATTTGCAAATGCAAAGCGACGGTTCAACTCTTTATGGCGATGTCCTAGCCAAACAACCAAAAGATAAGGAGAACGAAGGAGATTACTCCCCTTCAGCTGTCGCTGCCACCTCTCTCTTTGATCTCTACCATCCCCGTCACGTCATGCAACAACATCAAGATATGATCAACCGCCATAATCTCTGCCTCACGCGCCTCCACGAAGCTTCTAAAGAAGTGGAGGCACTCCGCCAAGAGAATACAGCTTTGCGATCTGTAAACCGCGACCTCAGCAAGCAACTCAGCACACTGATCCAAGCCTTTATGCAGAACCACTTCGCAACGTCTGATTATAGCGCGACGCCGTACGAATTGCTGAATGAGTTTCAAGGGCTTTGTCTCGGTGGTGACGGTGGGGGCGTAGGAGAGGAAGAGGTTTCTGACGAGTGTCCGACGAGCATGATGGAAGGTGCTGGGGATGTGGAGAGGGTTATGTTGCCTAAGAGCATATCTGTTAGGTCTAATGGATATCTGAAGATGATGAGTAGTCAAAACAGTCAAAACGCTGGTGTGAGTCGTCGTCGTAAATATCGGGGACCAACTCGGTCTGGAAATGCCTCTCAACTCAGTGGAGCGGTGAGTTTATTATTGTTACTCTGTTGTTGATATAAATTCCTAAATGCTATATTTTTATTTCTTGAGCTAGATTAATGTTGTAGCAGTTATAAATATAAATATATATATATAGTCTACCATTGCATCAAATATAAACTTAATTATAATGTGACAATTTATGTCCTTTGTATCATTTTCTACTACTATAATCGTGTTTATGGTGTTTTATATTTAATAAGCTAATGAGTACTATTTATATATTTTTTCTTGTTTTGTTTTAATTAATTAATTTGTATCACGTATTGACGTCCTAGTCTTATTTATTTTTAGTTATTCAATGAATTGGCTGCTATTTTAGAGATGATTGCTTAGGCAGAACTCGGGGGATAAGTTAGTACTTCAAAGAATTTGAAAATTCCAAATAACATGATGATTTAAAGGTGCAGCTTGGCTTCACATTTTTGTGCCGAGTGATCAGAGAAATTGAACTCTTTCATTTCCAATCCCTGAACCCATTGACCCTTTTAAGTTTGAATCTTAAGAATTTGGCCCAACATTGTTACCCTTAACAAAAGTAGATATTTGCTATGATTGGCTTCTATTCTATATTCTTGTTTACTTCGTTAAAATTGATTCCCTCTTCTTCTTTGGAAGGACTAAACTATGTTCAGTGTATGTAGAGCTTTTAAAAGGATCATTTCTCCAAATCCATGTTCAAAAATATCAAATACCAATGTTAAATGCGAGTATTTCAAAAAAAAAAAAAAAAAAAAAAAAAGACTAGGAATAATGTATTAGCTAACTAATCATTTTAGGTGAATGTGTGGCAGAAGGTGTACGTGCAAGGAGGAAAAAAGGAGGAAGAGCCACTTGAACTGGAAGTGTACAACCAAGGCATGTTCAAGACTGAACTCTGCAACAAATGGCAAGAGACCGCCGCCTGTCCATATGGTGACCACTGCCAGTTTGCTCACGGCATTGAAGAGCTCCGCCCTGTAATCCGCCACCCTAGGTACAAGACTGAGGTTTGCAGAGTGATCCTTGCTGGTGATGTCTGTCCCTATGGTCATCGATGCCATTTTCGCCATGCACTAACTGAACAAGAGAAGTTCATGGGCTTCCTCAAGCCCCCGACCAGGTAAAAACTTTGATCCATGACTCGGTTGCCATAGAGACGTGGATATACTTCATATTAATTCCGAACCCCAAAATTTGGAAAAAATAATATTGCTAAATATAGGAAGTCTATAGGCATGGTGGACTCCAAAGTTTATACGATTGGAATAATTAGATTTTTTTGTTTATATTTTAGATTCAAACTCTGATAACCATATTCACGTAGTCGTTGGTACGCAAATTTCGAAACTTCGGATATAAACAATCTTGATTCCTTTTTATTTTTAATTTTGTAGGAAGAATAATTCTAGTATCTATCCATATTAAAAAGTTTAATCGAATTTCAATCTAATTATAAATTTACCACAAAAATCTAATATTTTTAATGAAAATTGAATATTATTTTAAAGGCATATTTTTATATATTTTATATAAAATTTGAACACATAATATAACCTTCAATATCTCTATTTTAACACTTGAACCAATTTTTTGCATTTTTATTTAACATCGAAATGGTAACAAGAAAGTCCTCCAGGTTGCAATCGTGCTATATGAATGATAATAGTATTCATTCAAAACATATAATATACAGTTGCATCAAGAAAGATAAAAAAAAAAGAAAAGAAAAGAAAACTCATTTGAATACATACCAAATCGTGTTATATGAATGATAATAGTACAAAGAACTAAAGTAATATTGTACACACATGTTTCCATCTTCAGCAGCTTTGATATTATCAGGATTTATTCGAATTCACTTTTACAGCTCCATTAATAAATGCCCAACTGTTTCTTCTGATCCAAAGAAATGTGTTTGGATACGGGAAAAAGGAAACTCCTTATTAGATTTAATATTTTTACCAAATTCATTTTTCTCAAAATTCAATTTCTTTTAACTGGAATCATACTCTCTTTTTTTCCTTCAAAAATCTGCCTGCACATGACAATTATCTCATTAAAGATATTTTGACGACCAAAATTAATATAATAAATCTACAACTATAAAGTATTTTTTATTTTTTAATTTACAATTTACGATGGTGAAGCAAGGAGACAGAAGGAACTGAACTTCGAGATCTAGGCTCAAAGTCTCACCTCTGATTTATCAATAGATTTATTAATAATTGGATTATAAAAAGCTATCCCAACTCAAACAACATAGATCTACCTTATTCCATCTCATTTTCACCGCTCCACCATTTTTAACTTTTTCAAAAACAGGGTAAAAAAGAAATAAAATCCACCTACCTTTCAATTAAATCAATATGTCACGACTTAATTTGATCTTCACCAACTCAACGACAGATCCAGAATTTTCCACTTACAATTTCAAGATTAAGTTCCCTTTTACCTAATTTTTAACTAAAAAATAAAACCAAGGATCTGTAAGTATACAGCAAGAAGCAAATCTCAGAAGATCCATGGAAGACAGTAAAGAACAGATCTCTATAAAAACAAAACAGAAGAGTATGAAAGTTAGGAAAGGTTTACCGATTTCACTTACAAACTGCAGGAAATGATGAAACAAAAAGGATTGAAGAAAGGTAAGAAAATGGAGAGGAAGTGCTGGAAATCAGTGGAATGGGAGGAATTGGAAAGATTTTTCATTATTAAAATACAGAGAAAATTCAAAATCTTTCCAACTCCTCCATTCCAAAAATTTCCAGAAACGGTCTCTCCTTTTCCTCCTTCAAAACAGTCAGATCTGGCGAAAAAGGGGTAGAGAGACAAGGTGAGGAGAAAGAGAAAGTAAAGGAAATCGTAGGCATGGGTGGAATCGGCAAGAAAAATAAAAATAAAAAAAAGACAAGTTATATTTTCTTGCCGAATCAACCACAGCCGAAGACTTCCTCAAGTTTCCTCTCTTTCCTCCTTCTCTCACTTTTTTCTTTTCTCTCTGAGAGTCTCTGCTGTGGCGGCTTTCCTTACCTTGGTTTGAGCACATCCATCTTTAACAGGTGTTTATAAACTGTGAGTATAGTTTATTTATTATTATTTTCAAGTGCTGACGAATGCCCTATTGTGACTACTCACCCCATACGTTATGTCATTTATTCCTCTTTTTTCCCTAATTTTTTTTCTGGGATTTTCTACCCATTATTTATAAAAATAGGCAGATGGAACAGTGATTCCAGCAATGGCGACATTACTCTTCCTGTTAGTCATCATTATTTTAATGATTGCCATTTAAAATGTATATATATATATTTGATGCTGTTTGAGCAATCTGCGGTATTAGTATGTATTTTCATTTAAAATATTGTCTAATTTTATATTGTTAGAGTGAAAAAAATTTCTCTTTTAAAATTAAATACTCTTTTATTAGTTGTTTCTATTTAATTTATACCTATCCAGGAGCGAAGTCAGGGGGCTGGCATGGGCCTCGACCCCTCTTAAAATGTAAAATTATATTTTAGGTCTTTAAATTTTTTTAAAAATTTTAAATTAGTAAAAGTAAAATTACACTTTAGCTTCCCTAAAATTATAAAAATTCGATTTAATTCTTTACAAATTATAAAGATATAAACTATAAAAAAAAATTAAATTTCATCCGACCCTCCCAAAAATTTTTCTGGCTTCTCCCTTGTACCTATCCCCATTTATTAGTCGTTGTTCTCTCTCTTTCGATTACTTTTATCTTTTGTTTTCTTTTTCTCCCTTCCTCCTTTCTTCTCTTTTTATAACATACTCTCTTTTCAATTTTTTCCTCTCATCTTGTTTTAGTTTCGGGTAACCAAAGGCCAAAAAAACACACACGTTACACTAGGAAGAGAGCTTTCGTGAGAGAGAAAAACCTTAAGTTTTGTTTGCAGTTTTTATTTTTTTATGATTTTTGAAATCCCCTGCTTTATCAAAGACTGATTTTGAGGTATAAATCTTTACTTGAACTGTCTTTGTAGGTCTTTTGCCTTTTCATTTCTATTTTTAATTTCAGAATTGTTTTTTTACTTCTATTTTAGTTGGTTTATTTTATGGTTTTTGCTTTCCAGGTTTAGAAATCATTTTTTTCCGTGTTTCAAATCTATAGATCTCAGTTTGCTTGTGCTTTTTGTTTGTTTGTGGTCTACTTCGTGAGAAAGAGAAACCCTGAAACCCAAGTTTTCAGCCTTTTTTAATTTTAAAAAATATATATGTTAAATTAATTTTGATGTTGCCTGACATATCGACGATACCATTAAAAATATATTTTTTGTTTTCGGTCTAATTGTATAAAATACTGGTATATTTTTTAAGGGTACATGATACCAATGTCGTTGATTGCTCAAGCGAAACCTTTTTTTTTTTAAAGTAATCACTTCACGAGTCATTGCTGGCAGTTGAGGGTGGTGCCACTGATTGCTCAAGCAGCACCAGTGGTCCACTGTTCATTTTGTCTAATTTTGTAATGATCAGTCTATATCTCATATCAATAAATATTTATTTATTTTTATATCATTTGGGTAAGAAAACCCATTTATTTAGGTCACACATTTGTTTTTATCTTTTTTAATACAAAGTATCGAGGCTTCTGCTTCCAGCTACAAAAAAACCTCGTTTTCAGGATTTTTTACTCTGATAATACAAAAAAAAAATAGATAAATACCAAAATGGTATCCCTATGGCATTATTTACCAAAATGGGGTGAAATGAACAGTGTCAAGGAGTGGTGCTTGAAGGGGTGGCGGCACCCCCCATTTTTTTCCCTACCAACAGCCGACCATCATTAGGCAATAATTGGATTAAAAAAATATATTTTAATGGTGGAGGGTAGGCATATGGCGGCACCAGTATTTAGGTTAAAAAAAATCCAAGCACAATATAAGCCATATACGGGTTGAAAAAAATAATTTTAAGGGGAGGAGGGCTTTAGTTAGGTGGCACTTATAGGAGGAGCGCTTTTGTCAGGCGACACTACTGCTGGCAGTTTAATCGCCTACAACGAACGTGACCGAACAATCACGAGATATTTATGCTTCTCACCCCCGAAACAGCTGCCCATTTTCCCATTTTTATTTTCCCTTACAGCATATATATAAGCGCCCCATCAAATGATCCCCTTGTGTTGAAAAAAACAAAGAGTTTGACAGTTTGGTTTTGTAAATTTTGTGTTGGGAAGAAAGGAAGCAGTAGGTATGTTGTGTTTTTTTTTTTTATATTATTTATTTGTTTGTTATTTGCTTAACTAATATAAAGAAAATTGTTACATACTGAAATGATATGACAAAAAATATGTGATATTCTCTAATTTTTATTTGTAATTATTATTTATTTGTTTGTTTTTTACTTAGTTAATATTAAAATTTTTTTATAGTTTTTAGGGCTTTTTATGTAATTATAATTTGTTTGATATTTTTAACATTAATTTTTTACATTTTTAATATTTTTTTGTGTTGAAAATTTATCATTTAATATCATTTTAATGATTTAGTGATTGCATGTTGAATTTTTAGTATGTTTAATAAAATAATAATTTTATTTTAGAATATTTTTGGTATGTGTAGGAATAAAAAAAGTTTAAGTGATATTATTGTTTTTTTTGCATGCTTTTGTATATATTATTGTGATATTATTTTTTTATTATTGCGATTTGCATGTTTTTGTATTATATTTATGTGTTTTGTTAATGAGTGAAAATGTTTAAACTTTAATTTTATATGTTAAAAATGTATTTTCGTTATTTGTATATTGTTTATTTGTTCAGGCAATGATTAAATTTGTTTTTTTTTTTGAAACTGCAGATATCCAAATGGGATATTTGATTAGATAAAATAATCACATAACAAATACGACTAATGTGCTGGTAATAAAATTGTTATTTGTTATTCATAGATCCTCTTATAAAGTTGTACGTCATTTTTTATTTAATTGGGATATATTAACTAATGCGATAATTTAATATGGTCAAGGTTAGTACCGCGTATTGAGGGCCCAAGTCAATGGTCTGGGTTATCGGCTAGATGAACATCTTATGCCATACTTGAAGGCATTCAGATTCGGATCAGTGGCATTGATTTGCATGTTCGATTTGAGATGCGACTTGATATTCGCTTTGGTCGAGCGATGGTGTCCAGAGACCTACACATTATATTTGCTGTGTGGGGAGTGCACCATCACGCTGGAAGATGTTGTACTGCAACTCGAGCTCCCAATCGACAATAGTGCAGTCACAAGTCTAGGTACAGTGTTTTAATTGGCAGCACTTTGCTATCACTTACTAGGATGCTCGTTCGGTGATGGTGAAGATAAATTTACGAGTTTGAAATTTTCATGGTTGAAGGGAAATTTCAAAACTTTACTAAGTACTGCCACTGAACGGGAGATGATGTGCACCGCTCGACTTTGTGTAATGCATCTGATAGAGGGTGTACTCATGCTTGATGCAAATAACAACAAGGTCCACTTGATGTACTTGCCTCTGTTATTTGATTTGATAGTTGCCTGTTCATACAGTTAAGGCTCAACAGTATTAGCAACATGGTATCGTGAGCTTTGTCAAGCGACAAAGCACGGTACCATGGACATATGTGGGTGTCTGATATTGCTGTAGTCCTAGACATTATAAAGGATTCCATTTTTGGCATCAGTTAGTCACTAAACACATCTTCCCACTTGTAAATAGGTGATAAAATTTAAGCATTACATCAAGAATTTTGCTTTTTTATGAAAATTTGTTCTAACAAGTTTAATTTTTTTCGTAGATGGAGTATTTCTTTGGGTATGGCAAGGTCATATATGCTTTTGATTTACCGATAGACAATTGAGACACGTCAAGGAAGGGGTAATTTTTTCTAATATTCATGATATGTAATTACTTTATTTATATTATCTGACTCGTGTTACTATAACCATATTTTTAATTGTGCAATTTGTCTGGATGACACATTCTGCCCCGGACATTGTGATTGTTATTCCTCCATTTACTCATATCCACTCACGTTTGCAGTGCATTAACGCACCCCTACTAAATTTTTTAGTAGTCGAATGGTACAACAATGATTGATTTCTGTGACAGTTTGAGTGTAAATAAGATATTCTGAATGTTCTACAGAGATTTGACAACGTCCGTATAATTAACAAAAGGGGGAAACAAACAAAGAATTGGGCATTAAAGCATCAACAATATCTTATATTATGGGACGGCCGGATGGAGCGGAGACTTTGAATGGATTTTGATTTTGATCTGCGGCCCTCGATAGAGTACCAATGGTGATACATCTAGAATGGAAAACCATATTTATTTGGTTGGCAATCGGTTCTAGTCCTTCCACACATGCAACGACGAGGGCTCCAACACCACCGCCTAACACATCCGCCTCTTGCACCTCAACCCGAGCCCGAGCTCAAACCCGAGTGGTCTTATACACAATCTAAAGTTAGTTCTTATCATCCAGATTTGGGGGTAGATAATTATTTTTCGAGCTCGCCAAGCTATACATATTAGTTAGAGATTTCTTGTTCCAGTTTTGATCATTTGGATTCGAGATCATCGATGACGTTTGATATCTTTAACACATTACCACGCGAGTACTCTACCCTTCTTGGGGAAACCTTTGGGACATACAATTTTTCGAGTATGTTTAGCACCCCAAGGTTCATCGATGGATGTTATGAACGATGTCTCGGGTGAGGATAACAATGATCGCCGCGAGCACCCTCAACGCCAAGGCTGGACACCACAACGGTTTACCCTACAGACGGCACCATCGAACCATCAATTTTAGCATGTGTAACATTATCTTTATTGTATGTAGTTTGTAATTGTAATTTAATATTTCAAGTTTATATTAATTAAATTATAGTAAATTATTGTCTTAAATATTTTTAATTTTTAATAATTACAAAATGAAAAAAATATAATTGATAAATATTATTCATTCAACAAAGATTACATTCCAAAACACAACTTTTGACTTTTTTGAAAATAATATAATGCCAACGTTTTTTTTAAGATGTAAAATATTTGTGCTATTCCTAAAATATAAATATGAAAATTTCATCATAAAAAAATTAATAAAGGTTTAAACATGGAGTACATTAATTCATATTCCACTCGATCGAGACGATTGTCCAATATGATAGGTTTGATACGGGCATTTAGTCTGATTATGACTAGCTATTTTGTACAGACCATAAAGTTTGGGGTCGATTTTCTCCCTTATGTCCATTTCACCATGGATCTTAGTGACCTAGGAACAACCTTTCATCTTTCTATGTAACCCCTTGTCCGGGACAAGTTCGAAAGTCGGTAAAGGGACTTCCTATGTAGACAAATCACGTAAGATGGAAAACTTGTTTCCCTAAATACGCAATGTGTGTTCTAGAGTGTACACTTTATCGATATATTGTTCAACATTAATCAAGGCGTGAGCAAAAACTGCAACAACGTCCGTACAAGGGTAACGAAGTGTCTGGAACTTCCAGCAATCACATCGTTTGCTCCGGATATCAACTCCGTAGGTCTTAGGTGGGATACCGGATAGATGACCGATGGACTTCATAACTCGAAAAGTTTCTAATAATCGAGAATATATTTATACGTTCATCAACCTCGCTCTTTAACGGTTCACATCTATTGCCTTTTTGACCTCCTCGACAAGCACGTGTCTCGCCTCAATCTAGTTTACTTGTTTCAGGCCCATTTTTGGCATTAAGGTCGCAAACCTATAGAACGTAGTTGAGAAAACATATGAAATTTGATGATGTCATATTCGCTTCAAGATGGAGTTAACCGCCTCTGCTAAGTTGGTGGTTATATGACCATATCGAGACTCGTCATTGATAGTACTAGAAAGAACATATGTTTTCTCCCTACTTATTGGTTAATTTGTACCCATTTAATTATCTTTAGCACATATTTTAGCGTTTTCAGTTTAGTAAATTACATTTTGTAATTCAGTGGATCTCAGCCTATTTATCCTTAATTTTGTCATATTTTGGTACTGATGTCGCTATATAAGTAATTCCATATTGGACCCAAAATTGTCACCGCACCTGGAAATTGTCCGGATAGGAACAAAAATGCGTGAGCCGTCCAATATAGTACAACTAACTTGTATGTACAGAGGCAGCATGATTCTGACGAAAGGACACCTAGGCTATTTGGGGAAAATATATAAATATTCACAAAAGACAAAAAAAAAAGAGGGGAGAGCTTTTTGGACCATCTTCTTCAACTTACCTTGGGAAGCTTTCGGCTATGGCGACTTAAACTCTAACAGGTGAACCGACGTGAAATGGACGTAGACCAGCTCTTATCGAGGAGCCTTGAGTGCAACACAAGAGGGAATAGATAGATTCAATTGAGTTGTCTAGGAATAGTATTCTCCACTTGTTTCTTTTATTTTTCTTTTCTAACGTTGGTGATTACTTTAGATTTCATGTTAGTATGGAAGTACACATAATTTTTGGGCTTAATTTTATGTTATTCAATCTTGCTTTTATGATTTAATCTTTGTGTTTGAATGTTTTTAGCATGGAAGTGTTATTGCGATCACTGACACTGGAAGGTGCAGTGACAGTTTAAGCTAACAAGTATGAAACGAAAGTTCCTTGAGGATTAGAAGAATTTAATCCACTTGTTTTTAATAGTGTTCCACTGCCATCATCGGAAGGTGGGGTTAATGTGCTTGTTTAAGTCTTAGATTAAATATAGAAGTTAAGCTTGGTAAGATATTCATTGCAGTTTAATGCATCGACAATCACCTATCCTTTTTACCTTGTAAGCACTTAGCATTATGTTGAATATTCACGTTGGGGATCCTAGTTTCTCACTATCATATTTTATTTTATTATTTTCAAGTTATTACTTCGACAACCACTCTCACAGTATCTTATTATTTTTAAGTTATTGCTTCGACAACCACTCTCACAATTTATCTCATTTTATCTAATTATTACACTGACATTAATAGACAAAAGACAACTATCCTTGTGGGATTGCTATCCGACAAACTCATATCTGTCTACTATACTTGCATCAACAGTGTACGCTTGTACATTATTGTTGTGATGTTAAACAACCGACCAGTCATCGAAACTTTGAGCTCATTGCCACAGCTCCATGGTACCCAACCACTCTCGAAAATGAGTATTCATTTCATTGTGCATATCACCCTCAAGCATGGTCAGCCTTTGCCTGAAACGGTGTTGCTTTAGATGGTGCATTATGTATGTATTCTGAAAAGACATGTTACCTTTTCAAATTAATTTGTGAAAGTGTTAAGAACACTTAAAAATGTTGAAATCGAAATTTACTCATGTTCACTACTTTTTTTTGCTAGTCTGTATTCTTCTAGTCTTGGTGGAAGTTAGAGGTGATGTGCCAAATGCAGTAAATGAATCTCCATGAAACACCGAAATGCCTAATCATGACAATTAGTCCATTCGATCTATCAGATATAATATAAATATTATTATCTCTAACAACATACATCCGAAAGTTTGTTAGGAAGAATTCTCATGATTCCATATTCTTCGACTCCACAATGGAAAACACTATTGGAAGCAAGTTTCAGGGCCCGCCTTAAGCAACCGCAATAAGTAGGATCTGTGTATATTTTTCGTATGGCCATGTTCTATCAACATGTACAAGGAACTTGTAGTGGGGAAAGACTCGCACACATGAATCGAACGTCTAGAACATACAGTAGAAAATTCTTCTTCCTGGTTGTAGTTGGTCATTTGGGCTGTAATAAGGTTGTGTCTACAACTCAATGACAGTCCCTGGCACATACTCTTGCATGTAAATTATCCACTCATGTAGTTTATTGTACGATGAATCCCAATCTCCTTACAACAATTTCATGGCCATCTGTTTAGCTATCCGTGCTTTTCTGTATGACACTCGGTACTGAAATTGTTCATGTAATTCAGCAGTCAGTACCAAAATAGGAATGGTCAACATGTCCTTCACTATTGGCATGATACAGTTGCAGATAGTTTTGGCATCAAGTTTGTAGTGATTTTGCATCATACGTGTAAAAGTGCATGTGTAAGGCCAAACAAATTTATGGATATCCCACATTTGGGACCTCTGGATAAATGTGTCTCACTCACCAATTGCACCCTTCTGTTGACCTCCAACACTCCTCACTATACAATGTCAGTTTAGAAACGACGACTTTGTAGTTAGTTGACATATTCATGCTATACAGCTTAATGGAACATAGTTTTTCTTGGTCGCAAAATTTTTAACCTCGAACAACTCCTCACGATCGAGATATATGACCAATCAGTGAGTAGGTAGTATATTGGGATACTCTAGAAACTAGGATGCATGCATCGCATCGAGACCTACGATTAACATGTAAGCCCCAAGATCATTGTGTATGATAATGCCTCGACTCAAGTTCCCGACTGAAGATACGTAAACATTTTCATTGTAACACCCCTAACCTATATCCGTTACCAGAACAGGGTTACAAGACATTACCAAACATATACACTAGCATTTATACAAAATCGAGCCATAAATTTTCATTTTAAGTAAAAAATTCTCATATTTCATCATAAAGTCCCTAATATGGGCCTACGGGGCCAGATGCATGCTTTGAAAAGGATTCGGGACTAAATCGGCAACTTTGGAAATTTTACCTTGAAGATAGGGGCACACACCCGTGTGGCCTAGGACATGGCCGTGTGGCCAGCCCGTGGGTAGTTCTAACTTGCAATTTCTTAAGCATCAGAGGGGCACACGGCCTGGGCACACGCCCATGTGGCTAGACCGTGTGGTACACTGATTTTTCACCATTTTAAAGCCATTTTCACACGATTTTAACACACGACCATGCTTAAAACCCTTGTCCTTCACATGGTCATACACACGGTCGTGTCTTTTACCTGTGTACTATCCTGACTTCATATTTAAAGATACAGGGGACACATGTCATCTCACACGCCCTTAGGCTGTCCATGTTTCACACACGTGTGGATGAAATAATGCTATTTCCTAGCCCTATTTCTCACCCAAATTTAACTAATTTCCTGCATAAAAACTTACAAGTATATACCATCCATTTCAACCAATTTCCATCATTCAATCTAACATTTCCAACGCTTAACCATACCTGAAGCTTACCTTTACATTGGTTTGTAAATCATGTTTTGATAAAAGTGATTCATGTCTTGTTGAACATGAACATACCAATTGTAAATCATGATGCACGTAATTCAACAATCATTTTAACACATTTACATGCTTGATTTAGTTATACAAACTTACCTTGACAATTGTTCGTATTTACTAATCTGAGACTTTTTCTTTCCCTCAATCTTTTTCTTTGTCCGGTACTTCCGGATCAAATCAAGCTTGAGAAATTTTCTTTCTCTCTCCTAGGGTTTTCATGTATTTTATGCAGAAGAAGATGATAAAATGATATCTTTTCTTTTAATTTAATTAATATCATTTAACTTTTCCACTTTCCAATTTAATCTTTTACCTTTTTCCATTTTACTGTGGATGACTCATTAAAAATATCTACATGTTTTTCTTCAATGGTCTAATTTCCATATAAGGACCTCACATTTTGAATTCTCTAGCTATTTAATCCCTTTAGCTATTAATATGCAACTTTAACATTTTATTCAATTTAGTCCTTTTTGCAATTAGACACATAATTGATAAAATTTTTCGATAAAAATTTTCATGCAATATTCCTATCATAATACCTATCATTTTATGAAATTTAAATAATTTCATTTTTCGGACTCGGATTTGTGGTCCCGAAACTACTATTCTGATTTCACTGAAATTGGGCTGTTACAACTCTCCCCCCTTAAGGATTTTTGTCCTCGAAAATCTTACCAGTGAAGAGATTCGGGTGCTGCCTTTTCATGATATCTTCAGGTTCCCAAGTAGCTTCTTCAATTCCATGTTTTTGCCAAAGAACCTTTACCAATGCTATCTTTTTATTTCTCAACTCTTTTGTTTCCCGTGCTAAGATCTTAATTGGTTCCTCACTATATGTCATGTCAGGCTGAATTTCCACTTCTGTTGAAGAGATAACATGTGATGGATCCGATCGATACTGTCTTAACATTGACACATGAAAAACATTGTGAATTCTTTTAAGTTCTGGCGGTAATGATAACCGATAAGCTACCGGTCAAATTCTTT